>CM061557.1:175786647-177234147 GCA_030864225.1 Capsicum baccatum var. pendulum | reverse complement strand
CCCTCGCTCCTGCCTGCCTATAGGAGCAGGAGAACTAGCTGATAAAGGTGCTGGAATAGACGGCTATCTCTAGAATTGAGGTCGGTTTCCACCATGCAACCTAGGTTGACTATACCCATGCAGCTCAGATCTAACCCTCTTTTTACCCCTTACTCTGTCTCGTTCTCTAATCTTATCTGCCTCTATTAGCTATGCATACATCATCTACCTAGATAGATACATATATTTATGTAACATCGCAGTCCTACACTATGTCAGCACTAAGCCAGAAACACCTATCACGAACTTGCTCATACTAGCTTGGGTGTCAAAAATCAAATCAGTAGCATACTTGGCCAACTGGTTGAACTTTAAGCAGTACTCCTTAATAGTTATAGAGCCCTGCCTCAAGTTCATAAACTCCTCAATCTTTGCTTCCCTCATCTAAAATGGAAAGAACATGTCCAAGAATACATCTTAGAGCACCTGCCAAGTCATAGGAGCAGCATCCTTACCTCTACCCTTCCTGCATGATACAACCCAGTCATAAGCTATATCTTTCAACCTATAAGATTCCAACTCAACACTTTCTTCATCAAAAACATACATCACCTGTGTGATCTTTCTCTCCCCCTTAAGGTACAACTATGGGTCCTCACCTGCCTTGGACCCATAAAACTCTTTTGTATTCATCCGCATAAAATCATAGATCCTAGAAGCAACTACATCACCTCCCTGCTGATTTACAATAATGGCCTAGTTATTGGCCCGAACATTAGCGGTGAATGCTTGGGCTAATGCCTAAAAGGCTGCCCAAAACTCAACATGAGACACAGTCTCATTCAAAGGATCAATAAGTAGGGGTTGCTCATCATCATTTCTGTAGGCATTCACTCTTTGGAGAGGCATTTTCTAAAATAGGAAAGAACGACTCATTAGATGAGAGGGACAACTACAGGCACAATGGAATCTGAAAGAAGGAAATAACTTTTTCCTAAAATGTCTTGTAGCCTCTTTCTCCTAGATATGGCGCGCTCCACACCGATGATCAAGACTCTACTCAAAATGACTTGTTAGACTCTCTAGGACTCTTTAAAATATTAGGCTTTCGTACCAAGTTTGTAACGACCCAAAATTACCTCCCGAGATGTCACACGGTGCTTAGGGATACAAGTAGCCCCAAGATAACCATTTGAGCCTATCACTTCTCCTATTAACTCATCCAAGAAGAAGTATACAAAAAACTGGCATGGTCATATCAAATGAAAGGAAATACGAATGTGATACTCGATTTGAATGACCAAAATACTGGAAATCTCAACACAATAACAGTCTGATAACTGGTCTAACAAAGCCCCTACTACTCTATGAACTCGTGAGCCGTTGTGATAGGTCCCCAACTAACTCAAACTAAACTAAAAGTAATAACATAAACACTCAAATCCAAACATGTCTTAAGATAGGTCCTCGAACCATGAGGACTCACCTCTATAGAAATGTAGATAAAGGTACTCGGGAATCAATGATGAGGCTGGGCCTGAGCACCTGACCCTACATTATAAGACAATGTAGCACATAGACGTATATGTGGATCAGCACTTGGGAATATACTAAGTATATGGGGGTGTATCAATTTACATAAAACAATATCAATACTCTTTAATCAAATCATACATGCAAATAGGAATGACTCACATGGCTTGAATAAGTCTAAAATGTAAAGCTCATAAATAATGTATAATGAAGTATGTAACAAAAATCTTGTGAGTCATTATACTTTGGCTTTAAAATCTATGCTCACCTCTTATTCTCATTACTCACGGGATGAAGGAAGATTTAAATAATACTTTCAACTAATGCATATATCACATGGAGAGTAAAACTTCTTTATTGCTCAAGAACTTGTAACTCTTTTGAACTCAAACACTTGGAACTCAGAATCATATAAATTTGGTTTAAAAACTGATGATAAAATCTTATTAGTAGAGAAAACTACTTCTTTCTTTGCAAAATACTCAAAATCAATTCGTTCACTTTAGAACATATCACATATCAAAGCTTTAGGGAAAATATTCTATCTCAATGGAAAATAATTTAGTTTAGGAAGGTTCTCTTAACTGACATAAAATATGTGAGCTACATGGAGTCCAACGTCTTGTCCTCCTAAGAAAGAAACCTCACTTTTGGGAGAGGCGTCATACTCTTGCTAAGGAGTATAATCTCAACTCAGTGATCACTTATCTCGACCTTGGGCCGAATCATCTCAGACTCAGGTCCAAAATCTCAAACCGACGGTGGCTTGTAGTTCTGGGGTAAGAAACCATAGTATCTTACCCAACTCGGTGTTAAATACTACTCCCTTTATTTTATCTCGCTCATCTCATGGAAATCCACTTTCAAAATAATCTTATAGTTCATAAGAACCCAACAATCAAATCTGTAATCTTATGTGGTAGAGTTATTTCAAGACTCTATGGCTATTAGGTCAAAAAATTTCTCAATAATCTCAAAATTCGTAAATCATGGGTGCTTATAGCACAATAGTTCATAAAATTGCAAGTATCAAGTAGGTCTTCATGACCTTTATTTCAAACTCAAGTTAAAACTAATCATAATGCATAATAGATAGCATATAGATTCATAATTCATGTAGAAATATGGAAGTTACAGAAATTTGTCTTAAAATATCAATATACTCATGTACTTCAATTTCTAGAACATTAAAACTCCTAAATTCTCAAGGAGTAACAACATAGGGTATAAACGCAGCTTCAATTTATTATGAAAACATCAAAAATCATGTTATTTGACTTTTAATTCATGGGAAACATAAAGATACTTTAGTCAATAACAATGGGTGGAAAATCCTAATTCAATATCACATAAAATCTTATAGATTGTAGAAAATTAGAGTTTAATTAAGCCTTTGACCACGAGGATGAAAGGATTACCCTTGTTCAAAACAGCACATACCTTCAATTATGAAATTGGATGAATAAGCTTTATTTAAACTCTTCTTATTACTCTTGAGAGAGGGTTCTTACAACCCTTGAACTTTGGGAACTTAAATCTCAACTCAATTTGTAGAATCTATGGTGAGTTCTTGGATTTCTGGGAGAAGGGTTTTAGAATTGATCTTGAGGGAGAAACCCTAGATCTCTTATGTTTTAGATGATGAATGAAGTCATTTTCTTCATTTGGAATATATCTGGTTGATAAAAGAGTGGAAAGATCGATAAGTCCCTTTTATAAAATGACTTAAAATACTAAACGGGGGCTGCAATGGTTCGTCACTAGCCTAACAGTCCGTCGGATTGTCCATAACATGTTGGTCAAAAAATAACACACTTCCTTGATGTGATGGTCTCAGCGGTGGTCCATTGCAAAGTCAAAAGTCCATCGGATCATCCGTCATACGTTGGTCAGGATGAGGCCACACTGCCTCAGCGGTGACGGTCCATTGCAGTTTTGATGGTTCATCATCCTTGCGGTCGTACTTGCCCTAGAAAAGGGAGTTACTACCTTGTTTATGATGGTTTGGGCAATGGTCCATCACACACTCGATGGTCTGTCAACCTGTCAATCGCACCTGGGCGGTTCTTATAACTCTCGATCAAATGGCCATAACTTCCCACCCTGATGGTGGATTTGGACGAAATTTGTAACATTTGAAAGATAATTCAATTCTCTACACTATAGAAAGTCATTTTCAGGAAAATTCAACAAGATTAAGACACTAATCAATTGGGAAGTCTCTTCTCAATCTTTTAGAGCCAGAATTACACTTCACTTGACGCGCTCAAGGCTCAAACCAAAAGGGAACTTTACGGGGTCTTACATATAATAAATGGTAGTAGTTTAATTGAGTTATATTCATCTAAGATTTATTCTCCATTGATGGGATATACTAGAGCGGATCATTCATTGATGGGGCAAGATAGTTTTAGCATTGGCTTACATATCTTGATTATATCCATTTATGTACGCAGATAGCGCCTTATGGGCTTATTCTCATATTTTCCATATAGACTTTTAGTAGATCATCTGCAACACTTCAAATTCTTTGTGATGAGATTGTGTGGACAGGTCTCAAGTAATTTTCCTCCTAGTTTGGAGTGGATACCAGGTGTGCAATGGTAAAGAAAGGTTTTATTTGGATTTGAAGTTGGTAGTATTATTCATGTCTTGGATTGGTTTTGGCTCGGATGAGACATTGTTTATTTGTATGGGTATCGAGATGGTATAAGTGTGTTGTGGTTAAGATTTACATCCAATAGTCTTTTTCAGTTTAGTTTGAGACCAGTTCGTTGTTGATGTTGACTTTTGGTTGTTTGGAAGTGAAGTGAGAGAGTTAGTTCAAAAAGGAATACCTATGGCAAAAACTCTTGAAAGTGTTCTTTCTTCATGGAGTTAGTCCTGGAAGTCGTGCTCGGAACATGTAGACCCAATACTTTATCCCTTTGAGCTTTGAGATTTATTTCTATCCTTTTATTTATTATGATGAAAGTACTTTTAGTAGTGGATATTGTAATGACCCTCCTGTTCATTTCATTTTCTTAATTGAGATGTATTTTCAGCATTTTGAGCCTTCCCACAACGGCTTCATAAAACAATCTCGTATACTAATTTTGGCTACGCCAGCACCTCTGGAATGTCAATTTTAGGTTAGGTAGACCTTTGGTTTGAGTCTTGACGCACCCGAGTTAATTTCAACCTATTGATTAGAAGTTGGAGAAATTAGAAATATGCGTGTGGGACTCACATTTCGTCCAAATGACTTCGGATTGAAAATTCAACTTCGCCATCACATCCAAAACATTGAATTTAGTGTAGCAACTAAGTTCATTTGAGTATATAGTGGTCCAAATGAATCCTGAGTCCTTGGCAAACACTTGGAAATTTTTCCAAGTTTCAGCTGATATTTGATAGGCAGGTGATTTGTATACCAAGTGTTGCGATTGTGGTACTCTTGGAAGAGGGGATATTTTAATCGCATTAAGGGTTGTTGCAATTGCAACACCTACTCTTAATTCCATGTAGTGATATTGAAAACCTGCATGTTGTGATTGCAACATTCGAGTACCGGGAAGGGGTTTAGACAAACCCATTATATCGCGAATTGGCTCATTATTCACTCATATCTTGAGAGCAAGAACCCTAAAGGGTGAAATATATTATAGTTTGATATTTTTGGTGATTTGTAATCTTGTTTAGCATGTATTTTTGTGATAATCATCTAATTTAAGACAAGAATTCAACCTTTTTTTTGTGGAATTCCTAGATTATTTTCGCAAAACCCCAACTTCTTAAAGGCTTGATTTTAGCCCTAATATAGCTTAGTTTTCACCCATTTTTTAGGGTTATGATTCCTTAAGAATGTATGAACATTGGAATGGTCTCAAAAATACATTTTCTACAAGTGGGACCCACATGGGGATTTGGGTGTATTTTTTGGATCAAAACCACAATGGTGAAATATAGGTATCGTTATTCTCGTATTGAGGAGTAGATTATGATTTTGATAGAGTGATGACATTTTGGGATCATTAAGTGAAGACTTTACTTGGGTTCGGATTATTATAGGACATTACTTGGCTTGTAATGTAGGTTTTATGGCTGGTATGATCCATTTGGGAATTTAGTGGCTAAGTCTCCTTGACACTACGATTACATTTTGGGTCCATTTTTCAACCAACTTTTCTTTTATTCCGATGCTATTTCTCCCATTTTATTCTTTTACTACCCATTCAGGTTGGGTGTGGTTTCGTCTATTATTTCTTTTTCATTTTTTCTTTTCTTTTTTTCTTTTTACCACATCCAACCCTACTTTATTTTTCTCATATCTATGTGCTTCTTCATACTAACTCCTAATCACGCAACCCTATGATAACCACCCTCAATATAGGCGGTTTGCCTAAGTTGAGGTGTATAATTTTCAAGTAGGACCAGGGCCAAAATAGGTTCATTGTAATTAAAATCGGAATATGAAAGGTGAAACAAGAAAAATAGACTATATAGGCTCAAAATAGGGATCAATGCATACTTATTCATAGTTGGAGGGTTATTCAAGCTAAAAGTGGATTAATTCAAGAATGGCCTACAATCCTTTCCAAACCAATGATCCACCAACCTTGGAAAGATTAATCGTGTAAGTTTTTGATTCAACACACTATGGGAACTAAGTAAGCATCTCATATACACATGGCATAGAGTTGCATCACAAACTACTACCTATCTGGTTTATGCAAATGCTAAATATGATTATTATGTCTTTAGTCCTAATGCCTTACAAGATTCTCAGTTGTCACATGCATATACACATCACACAGTTCAAAAAACATTATTTGGAGGGGTATAATTTTTCTTAAAAACTATTTAAGCACAATAAAAATACATCATCCAATCCCTTAGGTACTTACTTTTCTCCTAGTTAAACTAAAACAACATGAAAGAAAACACAACACATCCTAGACATGCCAGCTCTACTATGAATAGACTCTGAGGAAAAGAGACACGACAAAAAAAAACCCAAGAGTACATGTAGACCCACAAGTAGCCCTACCCCTGTCAAATAGACATGCATTGTTCCCAATGCATTGGGCTGCTACAAAAAAAGAGAGTTAGGAACATAACCATGGCATCTTAGGTGCGTAGATCCAACTTTAATCATACTAACATGAATTAGCATAAATTTAAAAATAAAAAGATACCTTATCTTACCGCACAAGTAGTGCCTGATTTAACGTTGTGGCATGGTGTGGATACCTTGATTACTCTAAATTCATAAATGATGGCCAAAGAAGTAGCCTCTAGGGTCATAAAAAATATGTATTATTGAGACCACTATTGTGTCAGTCGGTTGTTTCATGGTTCTGCGAACATTAAATGTGACCTTCTCATCATTTATCAAGAATTTAACCTCCTCTTTCTCCACATCCATCAATTCTCTAATCGTGGCAAAAAATGGTCTTCCAAAAATTATGTGCATCTTAAAGTCAACTTCAAAATCCAAGACAACAAAGCCGACAGGAAAGATTATGTTGTATATCTTTACTAAAATATCAAACGATATACCAACAGGCTTTTTCACTGTATGGTCTACTATCAACAACCACATTATCATTGGTTTGGGAGGTCTCAAGCCTAACTATTTAAACAATGCAAGAAGCATCAAGTTAATAGTGGAACCCAAGTCACATAGAGCTCTAGTAAATGAAAATGTCCAATGGTGCAAGGAATTGTGAAGGCCCTGTGATCACCTTTCTTTTGCGCCTGAGACAGCAATGCAAATTCACTAGAATGATGACATCCAATAATGTCCTCATAACTTACACCTATCTTATTTTTTGCCAACTCCTTCATAAATTTTATGTACCTAGGAATCTTCTCAAAATTTTCAAGATGAGGGATATTCAATCTCAACTTTTAAAATATAGAAATAAACCTTTATACTTCCATTCTAATTTGTTTTTGCCTCAGCCTCTATGAAAAAGGTAAGGGAGGTTGAGGAATGGTTTCACCATGGGTTAAACTTTCTTCCCCTTTCCTTTATCCTTCTCAAAACGCTTATTAACACCCATAAATTTTTGTGATAACTGACCACAAGTTACTAACTTTTCAGAATTTGCTTCGAGTGCCTAATCAATAGAGTGCCTAATCAATATCAACCACATTATTCCTTGAAACATCAACCAAGAGAATAGGGGTATCAATAGTAGCCTTACTACTCTGAGTGGTGTTATCTAGTTATTCTTTGAATTTTACACTGTGTTTCTCAGAAGATAGCCCGGTTGACCGAGATTCAATATGCATGATATTTGGCCAAATTGTTGATCAAGATCGTAGTCGCATGTAATTCTACCTTTTTGTTGAGTCCCAAATATCTGCCTTATTCTCCTTAAGGTAATTTTCTTGACTTTCCTGACCATTAAGTAGCTTAGACAACATATCCACCATTGTAGAATCTACATCTTTATTCCCTGTCAGAACGTAAATAATATTCTTCTCCTTGAAGTTACCCTTACACATTCAGTTACCTTCTATTTCTCTACTCTAATCCATATATGTATCCATGTAGTAGTTCTGACCTTGATTCCCTTACCTCGATTTCCAATTGTCTGAAGAAGATGATTGGCCCTTGGATCAGAAACCCACTAAATTTTTATTTAGATACTGTGCCTCTTCAGCAACTTTGTAATTATATGACCTAGAATCTTTTCCTTGTGGACCCACGACATTCACCTTTTCTAAATTCATAGTCACAAACTACTTTATCAATAACCCAATCGCCATCATCAGTTTTCTAAACTCCTACACCACAGAATCATCCACAACTTTGTGCTCTCTAGAAGCACATATAGCATAAATGTCAGAAACTCTCTCTACCTCCAGCTTATTCCACCCTAAATTGGTAAGAGAGATTCAATCTAAGATATCTGATACTTCTTTCCAACACTGGTTCATGAATGCTTCGCCAGTAATAGTATCGCTTTTAAACTGGTATTCAGGGCATGATAGAAAATCTCTAGTAAATTTTTCCCCAAAATTATGAGATTAGGCACCATCTTCAACTTCTTAAATCGAAACCATGCCTCATACATAGATTTAGAATGAAATTGCCTAAAATTATAGATCTCTTTCTTTAATTATAGCATTTTGGAAGAAGGGAAAAACATTATAAAAGCTTCTTTTGCAACTTATTCCATGTATTAATGGACCCATAATGTAGTCCCCTAACCGTAATATAGCTTCACCTGTTAGAGAGAATGGGAAAAAATTGAGTCTAAGATCTTCTTGATCCACCGAGGTATAATGTATGAAGTGCAGATCCTAACAAAATTTATGAGGTACATGTTTACGTCATCTGTCGGTAAGCCAGCAAACATATTTTTTATATTCAACGATTATATCATAACACTAGCATTGTCGAACGCCACTCACTAATGTAATGTCTAAGGAATAATGGCCCCTATCTTAATAAGGTCTACATACCCTAAGTTATCATCTCAGTCTTTATATACTCGCAATTACTAAAAATTTAGGGGTTATTAGTGCTCTATTTTTTATACCACTGTCGAGTTTTACTTGATGATAAGCTACTAGTGTCTGTCTCGCTCCCTCTACCTCTTAAGTTACACCCTAACAAACCTCATTATACCTCATTGAATTAGTCTCTACTAGTAACCACTCAATGATTTACTTTAACACTCTGTAGTTGGTAGGGAAGGCAAGTTGTGTGGATCATCTTGAGGTGGCGCATAATGAGCTTCACGATCGTGTTGTGACATCCTATGATTCTGTTGTAGGATTCTTTCTCGCTTTAGATCAAATGTGTTGTAGGATTACACATACACTAGTGTACACCACAAGAAAAATACAAAAGTAAATGCCAAAAACCTCAATAACTTCAATCAATAAATCCACAATCGTATTCCCCAGCAATGGCACCAAAATTTGATGTATCCAAAACTATATCATCCAAGCATACACAATGCGTCGATGTCAAATTATAGTAATACAACTAGGTTGGGGTCAAAACCACCAAGAATCAATCGAATCTATCTCTTAAACTTGTTGAAGTAGCCAAAATTAAAAGCAAAGTAAATGGGCGGATTTTGTAGTAAATAGTAAAATGTAACAAGTTATGAATACTTTTGGTTGTAAATAATCTAAAATGAACACTAGGATTGTGTTCCACCTAGTTTCCTAACTCCATAGATTTCTCGTGCTCAATCCATATATCTAATACCACACATGCAAAATCTGACAATCTAGGTATTACAAAACATATTGTGAATATGTTGATAAATCTCACCCTTTACCTTGTATTCTCGTGGTATCTCCTTACTAACTCTTGACTTTTATCCCAGTTTAATTATCACCTAATGGGTCTCAAGTTATTAGATGAGGGTTGATAGCCTCGAATCAGCGTTGTAATCTTCTTTTCTCAATCTTAATCTCTTTTGTGAATAAATCTCAATTAAAGGCAGGTTCTCAATGTTGGCCACCACAAAAAAAATAATTAACTGAAGAACATCACAATACAAGAATAATCTAAGATCTAGAAAAACCTCACACTTCCTCTATTTTGCTATTTAGCCAGGGTTCCCACAACCCTAGCTAACATATTTAGCTACTAATAGTAGCAAAACAATGCATGGAATTCAATAAATAAAACATAGAAGTAATCTCACAACAATGAATAATAAAACCCAAAGTCTCAAATCAATTAATCAACTAAAAAACAAGAAACATGAGATTCCAGGATCAAAAGTCAGTCTTTGAATTAAACATATGTTTATGAATAGATAGAGTGCATAAAATTGCATAAAACTAACAAAAATAACATTAAAAGACTATTTATAGATTACATAAACCCTAAAAATCCACACCAAAACTAACCAAGAAATTTGGGTCGGCTACCACTTACCTCAGGCAAGTAGCCATCATAGGTGGCACTTACCCCAAGTAAGTGACCATATTAGGTGATAAAAACTGCATAAATCAGTAGCTTCTCTGAACTTTTAGTCCCTTCAACTTAACCATGATAAGGGGATATTTTAGGTGCAACTTACCCTAGGTAAGTGACCCATCATAAGTGTAAGTCAAAATTTCATCTTTCAGATTCAATAAACTTGGACTTTCTACAACCCACGCCACTCTACCTCTGCCATTTATGTTCAATCTACGCCACATAGGTTGCGTCATACGTGTCCCATTCTACAGTCTTACCTCCTTTTCTTCATTTTAAGCTCCAAAACCTAGTATCCTGCAAAACACAACACAAAAACACATCATATCTACCAAAGTAAACCTAAGCGCTTGCATAATTTCCAGTTTAAAGCATTGAAATCTCCATGAAACCATGGCATATCACCTACCAAGATTTAAGCTCATAAGATAGGACCCATAGGGTGTTCGCAATCCATATACTATAACTCATATCTAAAATATCATTCCGCCCCTCTAGCTAGTATCCATGTGGGTTTTTTATAAAAATATCTTATTTTTCTTTAAAAAATAGTGTTTCTCAATGGTACTAATATCTTATGAATGTATATATTTAGAATAGGGATGTAATGCTCACTGTCAAATAAGTATAAAGATTGTATCCAATCCATCTAACATGTTTATATAATATCTAAAAAATCAACTCAACATGTGAACAATGTTTGATTATCAACTCTAATTAGGTGTCATCAGAATAAATATACATGTAAAGTATCAATAATATCATAAACCCCTAATGCAGGGTATTTCTGTTTTGCTAAAGGCAATCAATGCTCAATGCCTAAAATAACTATTCAAGCCCTCAGTATGGCCATTATACCTAGAATAAAAGAATTTAAATGTACAGATAAGGCCAATGATGTCAAATAATTCCCCTACACAGGCAACATGATTATTATATATCACAAGTTAATAAAAGAATATCAGAACTCACTATGGCAAATATAGTTTTAATCATCACAAAATATAAATCTTATATATATTTTCCCAAACACATAGCATGCTTTACTTATTTATTAACTATCTTGCTCAATCTCAAAGAAGTTAAGATATAACCCAACTCGAAATGATGAAATCAAAATCTAAAGTGCTTCTACATAGAACTTTTGCCATTTGAATAGCCTCTGAATCAACTTAAACATTCAAAAATAACATCTACGCATTAAAAGAAAGCTAATGATACACGTATTTATGTCGTGTCACAAATGTGTTTGAAAAATGAGTTCAAAAATAAAAAGGATAAAACAAGAATTTTGTTTTAGTTATACCTTCCATAGAGTTATAGGAGTCTGTAGTTGAAAACCGATGCAAATAGGGATTAAAAATGAGGTTCAAAATGAAAAAAAATTATTTTTAAGCTTTATCGATAAGAACCTCAAAATCATCTTTCAAAATAATGATTAAAAGATTTTTTAGATGATAAATTTAATGAAAAATAATGAAAATATGATTTAGGAGTTTGCCCAGGCAAATATGGCGGGAAAAATCCTAAGATATAGCATCTTCTCAAAGCTTGGAGGTCCAAAAATGTTTAAAACCACAAAAATTGGGCTTATGTAGTGTTCTAATAACAATAACTCACAAATGTTGTCAACCTATCATGTTGGCGAGTGTCAACTTTGATCGATCAATATTTAAGCCTTCATTTTTGTTGCAAAAATTGTGTTCCCGAAGCCTGATGAATTAGTCCTTTGCATTTGCAATAGCCTCATCGTTCTTGTGAAGAAGGGAAGACACCTGACTCAAACTCAGTTGCATTTTATGATCGCAGCCACCACCAAATTTCCTTCTCAACATTTGAAAGAATGGCTCCATGCACCGAGTATTAGTAGTACACCAACTAAATTTTAATGATTTTCAATCCTCTGAACGGATCTTGTTGAACCCTCGAGATTTGTTTGGGACCAGACAGAAATAAACCAATTATACTACCGAGCTATTTCAGTTGTTCCAAACTTAAGGCGCAGTCAAATTTTAGATAAATGGTTTTTTCGATAAATAAACTTCCAAAACTCCTTTTTCAATATTTTTCAAATAAGGATGAAAATTCCAATTAAATGATCTGGACCCGAATCTACTATGCTACTAACATAAATTTGACTTTCTAAAACTAATGTAACTATCCAAATCATCATTCGATACTCTAAACAATAAAGTTGATCAAAGTCAACTATATGGCTTTTGAAGACTCTAATAATCACAAATTCACCCAATCATTGTTGATCACATCGATAATCATGCTAACAATTTTCGCACCTCTAAATCAACTTGTAGTAACTAATGTGATTGAAAAAATGGTCAAAATACATCAAAAGCAAAATGTCAAAAACCAGGTCATAATAATTATTTTAATGTTTATTCAAGATTTATTTTTTAATTTAATGTTTTATATATATACAGAGAGAAGGGGGGAGAGACAGAGTTGCATATAAAATAAGTTTTCTATTAAAACTTAAAAAGTCAATAAAAAGTGTGTTTGAATAAGAAACATTGAAAATCAGTTATTATAAATGTTTTTATTTGTATTCATTTTAATAAAATTTCTATTAAATCTATATATATAATAAATGAGAGTAGTCTACGCTATAATTAAGACAAGTGGTATCTTGAGGATTTTGTACTTAGCATTTTACAGAAAAAAACTACTTTGTAGATTCTTGAAAAGCAGAAAAATAAAGAAAATTATCTAGAGGTTCTTTACAATATCTGTATATCCCATGATGTACTTATAACCTCGATCATAGAAGAGTAGTTATTCACTTGAAGTGGACCTAATATATTTCACAATGTGAACAACTGCATCTCAATAACTATCATAAGAAAATATAATAAAGGAGAGTAGCCTATCGTATAATTAAACTAAGTGGCATCATGAGAACTAGTCACTTGGAATTTTAAAAGAAAAAATTACTTTGTAGATTATTTAATTATTTCATACATATATATTATAAAGGACAGTAATCTACCCTGTAACTATGCTAAGTGGCATCTTGAAGAACTAATCACTTTGAATTTTACAACAAAAAATTATTTTGTAGATTATTCAATTATGTCATATTTATTATATATTTATTTCATATCAATATATGTATGATTAAGGAGAGTAGTCTAGAATATAATCAAGAAAAGTGACATCTTGAGAACCAGACACTTTTCATTTACAACAAAAAAATAATAATTTTGTAGAATATTTAATTATTTCTTATTCATTTCATATCTCGATATAATATAAATAAGTGTAATGTAGCATATAATTAAACCAAATAGCATCTTGAGAACTAGTCACTTGACATTTTAAAATATAAAATTATTTTGTAGATTATTTAATTATATTATATTTATTTGTTGTAGTAAAAGACAACTAAGTGTGACTTCTGTTGGGTGAAAACTTTTAAAATTGACTCCTATTGAATGACTCCTATATATATATACATATATATATGTATACACATGATATATATACATATATATGTATATATACATATATATGTATATATATCATGTGTATACATATATATATGTATAAATATATTTATATGTATATATATATATGTATATTTATATATGTATGTGTATGTATATAATTTAAAACGCCACAGTAATGTATTAGTGAATTAATTATGATCGAGCAATTTATGGAAAAAATTATATTCATTCAACAATAAAAATAATTTTAAAAGTTGTCATCCTTCAAAATATGTAAACAATATAAATAATGATATAATATTAAAAAAATATTCATGATTTCTTTACAATTGAGTAAATCAATAAAGTATTACAAGAAAAACTAATTAGGTGAATAATCAATAAGTAATCAAACAACGTATATGGAAAAAATATTATGACCAAAAAGTCATTCCAAAATAAAAAAACATTTTGAAAAAAATGTTACCCCTTAAAAAGTCATTCCAAAATAAAAAATACTTTGAAAAAAATGTCACCCCTTAAAATATATAAAAAAAATAATCCATACAATATAAATAATCATTTTGTAAAAAAATACTTATAGTGTCTTTACAATGCAATAAACCAAACAAGCATTACAAGAAAAATCCATTAACTGAATAAGTATTTACTAATCAAGCAAACTTATATGGAAAAGATTATTATCATAAAAAAAGTCAATCCAGAATAAAAATTATCATGAAAATGATGTTATTCCTTAAAACGAGTAAGCAATTAATTTAAACAATATAAATCATAATTTTAATTAATTATAAAATATTTATTATTTTAATAAAATTGAGTAAATCAAAGAAGTATTGCAAGAAAATGTCAATTAAGAGAATAATCAATTGTAAATAGTAATCAAGAAATTTATATGAAAGAGATTGTTACGATGAAAGAATCATTTCAAAAATAAAAATATAAGGAAAAATTCCATTCCTCAAAATATGTGAGGAATTAATATAAATAATTTTATTTTCTTAAGAAAACAGTTATGATATCACTACAATTGAGAAAATCAACAAAATGTTACAAATAAATCTATTAAGAGAATAACTATTTAACTATCAATCAACTTATATAGAAAAATATTTGATCAAAGAGATTCCATAATTTAAAATATTACGAAAAAATGTCATCGCTCAAAATATGTTCATTGTTAATTAAAATAACAATATTATATTAAACAAGAACGTTATGATTTCATTACAATTGAGTAAATCAAGAAAGTATCATATAGTTGACTTTGGTCAATATTCAATTTTTGGAGCATCGGGTGGTGATTTGGATAGGTCTTTTAGTTTTATATTGTTCAATAAATATTAGTATCGGGTTTGATTTGGGTTTGCAATCATTATTTTCCATTTTGACTTTTCTTTGTAAAACTAGGAAAATTTTCCTTAAAGGGGTCTCGTGTGCTAATTTATAGAAAACAACCTTTTTGTTCGAAAATAAAATATTGTCATTGAGTTTGAAACATCGAATTTAGTCTATTAGCATAATTCATTTGCGTTCATAAGATTTCAAATGAATCCTGAGGGGTAAATCAAAAAATTGGCAAACTTAGAAAATTATTGATGTGTGAATATCTAGTGAAACTGCTTATGTCAAGGCCTGATTTATGAGTCGTGATGAAACCAACATTATCCAACCAGTAGGTAAGCCAAATTATAGCACAAATCTATAATTGATGGGCCAACTTGGTGAAAAATAGCCTAAAAGTCAAAAATTAACAATTAAAAACTTATAATAACAATAAGACACTCATAATAGTCTAATAGATAGATAAAAGATCAACAATCATTCCATGACCTAGTAGTGTCGGTACCAGATCTTACTATAAATGGAGCATAAGTACTTGAATAGTTAAATATAATCCATCTCAAGAATGAAAGAATAAACATAGAATATAAAAGAAAAAATGAAAACTCTGAATTTAAGATCCCATCCAATCTCCAAAATTAACTCAGCACGAACGTCACATCATCGGCGACTACTAGTACTCGAATCAACACCAAAAAGTTACAGAAGTATAGTATTTTGGTCATCAGCTGACTCAGTTAACTCATGATATAAAATATGATAAGATACAAGATAAAATAAACTAAGTCAAGATAATATAGAAATCGGAAAATAAAATCCAATATTATAAATAAATAACAAAATTAGACATAATAATGAAAGAACGTGCGAATAATACTACAAAACTTGCCCCTATACATCAGTATGTGTGAAAAAAAAAATAACCTAACACGAACCCCCTATAAGTCTGATGGTACAATCAAAGGAAAATAATTAACCGAAGATCCATAAATTTACTAAATAATAACTATAACCATTAAGTCATCCATATCATATCATATCATACCCAACTCTCAATGTCGGAATCAAATTGAAACTCATATCATTTTCATCATAACATCCTCAATAGTGTCAACGTCATAACATTATTTACTAGACTTATATTGTAACTCATATTATCTCCATCATCATTAGTTACCAGACTTATATAATAACTCATATTATCTGTGACATTTTAATTGTCATACTTAAACTGAAACTCATATTATCAATGTCATATCTATTACTGGACTTGAAGTGAATCTCATATTAATAAATTGTATCAATGAACCATACCGATTAACTATATCGATAAAATATATCAATAAACCATTCAACAAGCAATACTAATTTACCATATCTATAAACCCCCATGTCTTACCAGAATTAGCACTAACTCACAAATGCCAAATTAGCACAATCATTAAGTATTCAATATCCTCAAAGTTCCAAAACAATCTTTAATAAGGTTATAACATGGGCATATAAGCCTACAAAAGCTAACACAAGTCATGGCCTAAGGGGGGTCAAAAGGGCCCACTTCTAATCCCTAAAATTCATTTTTAGATAAATTCTACCCCAAACTAGGCTAAGTTATCTAATTTTATTTTTAGATATCAAATAAGTCATTTTAAGCACTAAGATAGAAATTCTTCCTAACAAATTTTAAACCAAGACAATTGCATCTAAAACATGAGCAACTAAGTCAATTCTACCTAGAACTTGAACACCTAGGTCAATTTAATCTTGGTTAGGATTTTATGATAGCCTAAGTAGTCCAAAAAAGATTAATCACACCAATCATTCTTACAATACCTAAATCCCATTGAATATCTAGTATAATATTTTAAATATAATATGGATTAGCTCAATCGATTTAGAAGGTAAACCTAGTCTACCTAAATTCCCAATAAAGCTCGAAGAATCCTCTACACCGTTGATTTTACCTTCTGAAAAGCATCCATAAGATATCCCTCAATCAAAATCACAATCTATTCATCAAAATGAGAACAATGATGCCTATATTACACTCTTGTTCTATCAATTCAAAATTAAATAAAAAAACCCATGTGGGGCCTATTTGCAGAATCACACTTTTAAAATCGTGAAAACCTCCCTTTATGATCAAGGAATATTTATAATTAAAAATGGGTGAATTTCGATCAAAAATGGTGCTATAATAAACCCACCAATATTTTAAGGATTTGGAGGATCATGAGAAATTAGTCATGGAATTTGAAGAAACTTACTAACAATTCAAAGAAAAAATGCATTAATCAATCCTAAAAACACTCCCAAATCACTGACTAGTGATTCTTTAAATTTTTATACTTTTTAAGGTCCAACATACATGAGAATGGGTGAAGGAATTATGGGCTAACCTCTTGACGGTAAAGGATCTATGAATAGAAAGAAAAATACTAACTTGATCAATCGATTCACAATGACCCAAATACCATTGGAACCACGGGAAGTGCGAGACAACCTACTAACAAAGTCCATAGTCATCAACTCTCACTTTTACATGGGAATGGGAAATCTCTTAATCAAGCAACCAGGACTCTAATGTTCGGCCTTTATGTGTTGACAACATACACAACGAGAGACAAACTCCTATATATCTCTCTTTATATCACTCGGCCAATAATTTTGTCCTAAATCTTTATACATCTTAGTTGTACTCAGTTGAATAGAATATCTAGAGTTGTGAGCTTCATGCAAAATCGACTAAATTGAGTCATTAACCCTCATAACACAAATGCGTCTATCAAACCTCAAAAAACCCTCAATATATATGATTGCCCTCTTGGAGTCACCACTCAATACCTAATCACGAATGATGTAAAATATCATATCCTCAAATTGACAACTTTAAATATGCTCAAGACCTTGCCTCAACACTAGAAAGAATCGTCCTAGGGTATGAAATATTGAGTTGCACCATCAAGTTGGCTATGGATAGAATTTCCTATGTCAATGACTTCATAGAACTAAAACAAATATCAAGCTACCCATAATCACTGCCTTTCGGCTCAATGCATCCACTACCACGTTCGTCGTTCCTAGATGATGCAAAATATAGAGGTCATAATCCTTAAGCAACTACATCCATCAACACTACCTGAAATTAAGCTCTCACTGGGTAATAATATGTTGAAGACTATGATGATCCCTGAAGATCTCATAATGTATGCCATATAGATAGTGTCTCAAAATTTAAGCACAAAAGTAACCATTACCAACTCAAAATAATGAGTGGGGTAGTTACGCTAGTGCACCTTCAACAGCCTCGATGCATAAGTAATAAATCAACTCAAATACTTTAACACATAACCTAAATGAACACCACAAGCATTACAATGCATGAGAAATCCCTCAACCTTAATAGAAAGAACCAAAACAGGAGCTGATGTAAGAAATCCCTTGAACTTTCAAAAGATTGACTCACACTCCTAAAACCATCAAAAAAGAACCTTTTTTCGAGTAAATATGGTCTTCTGTAAAATAATAGTAGAAAACTCTCAACAAACCGTCTATAGTAACCATCCAGACCAATGAAACTATGAACCTCAGATAGAGATGTAGGCCTAGCCCAATAATTAATAGCCTCAATATTTGTTGGGCTTACCATACTCCCATCCTTAAACTCCAAATGACCAAGGAATGCCACCGAATCATGCCAATACTTACACTTAGAAAATTTTGCAAAGAATATATGATCTCTCAAAGTCTGAAGCACAATCCTCAAAGGATACATATGATCCTCTCTACTCCTCGAATATACAAGGATGTTATTGATGAACATAATTAAAAAAGAATTTAAATAAGGCCTGAACATGCAGTTCATTAAATCCATATACGCGACTGGGGAATTAGTCAACCAAAAAGACATCACTAGAAACTCATAATAACCATACCATTCCTTCACTGTTACTTTATTATGTTGTCTATAATCAATACACATGCATGAAACAATACTTCTCTACAAAAAACACAGGAGATAGATTTGGGATAATAAAACCCTTATGAAACACCCTTGATTTTTGGTCCTAGAAAAATTCTTGACATTTGAGCTTACTACCCAAACTTTGACTCTCCTTATGCGTGGTAAGGTGTATATACGAGTCATAAGACCCTAGTCGTATGGTAACCATTGAAGATTCCCTTTTGTTTCTACCTTTTCTATGAGTAGTACCTTATGAGTCATATAAACTATCAATGAGTCATGGTGTGACTTCCATAATAAAACTAGTGTGATGGCCCAAGCATCTGCTCAGGGTATAATTAGGCCCTTACGAGTCGTATAGTCTATATATGAGTCATTGTATACCACTTGTAAGGTAACTTGTGAAAGGTACCTGACTCGTGGTGACGAGTCGTAGTGATTTCTTACGATTCCTATAGTGACCCATAGTCACTGGCAATAATTTTTCAAATTTTCATTAAGGGAACTTTGGACATTTTTACTTTTCCTTAATAATAATCCATGGCTTAAAACCCTATTTGAGATCCCATTATCCTCCACAAAAAAATAAAAGAACTCTCAAAACTCTCTAAAATTTTCTCAAGAAAAAACACTAAGGGTTTCTGAAGAACAACAATTAGAGCTTTCAAGGATTGAATTCTCTCCATAATTGTGATAATTTAAGGAAAGTGGCTCTACCGTTAAAACTATTTTCCTTAAAACATCTATATTAAATTATTATTGATGAGAAATTTATTGTGGTTGCGATAAGGGTGTAGGGATTTTACATGGTTGAGTCTTAAATTGTTTTTCCATGATTATTATGAATAGTTTATATTTTAAATTTAATATGTTTGATCTAGTGGTGTGCACAGGTATGGGAATTGGAATTGGGTTGAGCATTCCCACAATTTGATGTTTCTAGTGTTGAAATTGGTTTGGAAATTGTGTTCCCTCAACCCATTTGTGAACTTGTTTTTGAAATATAAGAAATTTGACATTACTTACTGATACTATGGCATTGTATAATTTGATAAAGGGTTAAATATAGATTTTGAAGGAATTGTTGTCTAGGTTTTGACTGAGATTAAAACCTTGAGGGGCAACGCTTTCCCCCAAATAGATTTGGTTAACTAAAAGGGGTCGAGGCGTTTCCTAAAAATGATTTAATGAACAAAAGGGATCATGGATTTCCCCCAAGATAATGGAACATAATAAAAATGGTATAAGTATAAGCTTGTATGATGATACATGTGATTGCATTAATGTGTCATTCCATGATTAATTGAATGGATTATGTAAAACTTATTTTAAATTAGGCTTAATAGGAGTTACGTAGATAAGCGGTGATGGTGTGAGTCTTGAAGGACTTGCAATGGAAACTCACATTTTCCAATGCGATTGTTGGTATTGATGATCGGGTGATTACAAAACACTTATTATAAATTTGTATCTTGAATTGATTTAGGGTTGGGGCATTCCCTCATCTTCATTTATACCTGTGGTTCATGTAGCTATCACGCATTGGGTCCCTTTTAATAGAGGGAGCTAAACCCATAAAGGTCTGGGTGCCTTTTAATGATAGTTGAGCTACATAGTCTAGGTTAATATTTTTACTTGCATGCTAAGCCTTGTTCCCTATCCTCATATGTTATATTATTTCATACATGTATGCATGTAATTGTGTTAATTGGTTTTTTATGATTTTAGATTATTGATCATGCTATTATTTTATCCCTTTCCTAAGTTACATGCTAGCGCTCAACCCGCTGACCATCTATGGATGTTGTATCCCCATGTGATATAGGAACTGGATGTTGTGTCATAGTAATTGGGTGTCCACAAAGTCGTGTCGAGTATAGTCTATTTTATGTGCACCAAGAGTTATATGGGTTCCCAAGAGACTATTAGTTTACTTATAATATGTCTTCTAGTGATCGCCACTTTTGAGTTGATAGTAAGTTTGAGGAACAAGGGGCATAATTTCTAGTTGGTGGAGTTCAATCAGCCCTACCCTATATCCCTGATTGGTTTTATAGTTAGTTACATTATGGCCAGTATGATGAGGAGAGGAATCAGTGTTATAGGTATGGTTAGTTTGGTCACATATAGTGAGAATGTGCTTTAACGTTGCTACTGGAGCTAATAAGGTTCTTTTTTTTACTATTTTTGCCCCATCATCAAAGGCTGCTATTTCTACTACAGGCACTAGTCAGAACCGTCGCTACGTTCTTACCTCCCATTAGGAATCTAAGGTATCTAGTGATGTTATCAGTTGTACGTTTCAACTTTTCTCTCATAATGTATATTGTATTCCAGATATAAGGTATACTCTCTCTTCTATGACCCCATACATGGTTGTTCATTTTGATTTTGATGTCGAGAGCATTTTTGATCCTTTTTCTATGTCTACCCTAGTGGGTGATTCTGTTATGGCTAGGAGGGTCTATATAGGTTATGTGGTATCTAACAGTGATTGTGAGATATTGGTGGTTTTGATGAATTTGGCTATGTTGGATGTTGATATCTCATTTGGAATGGATTGACTTCACTTATGCTATGCATCTCTTGACTGTCTGACCCACAGTGTTAGTTTCTAATTCCTGAATAACCCGTGATCGAGTGGGAAGTTAGTTCCTTAGCACCTAAGGAAAGGTTCATTCCAAATTATAGATCTTGGAAATAGATTTCCAAAGGGTGTCCTTACCAACTAGTTCAGGTTAAGGATTCACATTCTGAGGATCCCTCTTTGAAATATATTCCTATGGTTAGTAAGTTCTTTAGAGTGTTTTATAATGATCTCCTAGTATTCCCCCTAACTGGGAAAATAGACTTTGGGATTGATCTTGTTCCAGATACCTATTCAATGTCTATCCCTCCCTTGGAATTTCTCTAACTGGGCTAAAATAACTTAAGAAGTAGTTCAAAGATATTCTTGATAAGGGTTTTATCCATCCCAGGATGGCACCGTGTGATGCTTCTATGCTTTTTTGCATGAACAAGATAGTTTTCTTTAGATGTCTATGTACTATCATTAGTTGAATAGGGTAATTGTGAATAAGAATGTGTTGGTAGGTTTTAGTTAAGTCAAATAAGGAATCGAGGGTGACCTCTGTATTTGATGGACTAGCCTACTATATTGAATTCTTTATTAGTAGTGCACGATTGTTACGAGAGACAATGTAGTATCTTGTTAAATGAGATTTTGAGTATGTAGCTTCTTAGTGCGCCTAGTTCATGTATTGCATGTCGTACTATGGAGAGGTCAAAGGAGTTTTATATGGTTCCCTTCAAAACTGAATGGACGAGAACATAGATGAAAGATGTGAGCTATTAGTGTTGTTTTTAGAATTGTTATAGGTTATAAGTATGGTCTTAAAGGCTTGATGTTAGTATACTAAGGAGTGAAAAAAATATAGATATGCATACTCATGAGAGGGTGCCTCACAAGGTGATAACTTTAGCTACAGAAAATAGCAGAAGTTAAGATTTGAATCCCTTAAGGTTAGTGCCTTCATACTGTAGATTTCTAAGGGAAATGGTGAGCTAAGGCTGGTCTTAAATTTTTACCATGGTGTTGAGTTTTAGGGAAAAGACATGATAAATCTACTCTCCTTCTAGAAAATTCCTTCTACTTTTGTTACAAGGATACTCTACCAATGTCGTACGTATACAAATTGTACCTTCCCTAACTAATTTCTTGAATATAAGAGTCTCAGTTTTATGTTATATGAACAATGATTTCGTGCGCTCATATTTCTCTCTATGCCTAATCCAAGGAATTCATGTGATGTTATATTTATACTGATATGATCCTCTATTCATTATCTAGGTGGTCTCTATGAAATATTTTCTTCTTATTATATCGTTCTTATTTCATGGGTCTCACATTAAATAGTAAAACTAATATGAGTCATAATTGAGAAGTACCCCTCCCATTCTTGATGCTTGTACTGTAGTTCAAAGTGACCCTTTTTTGTTGTATAGTAGTGGCCATGGAAGTTTAGTAATGCTCTAGATAAGAGAGTGGATCCCAGGCCATAGACGAGGGTGGATGAGTAAGATGGACTTTTGTAAGGTGAAATAATTTAGAAGAGGATATACCGTAAAAACTTTTGTAATAGTGGTTAAAGTTAGGGAATCCATGAACTAGGTGTATGAAAGATGGGAGAGAATGGTGTGATTGATAGATACAACCATGGTGATATGCGGATAGTACTCTCCGATTTAAGGCCTGAAGTTATTCAATTATAGTGATAGAATAGAGTGGTATTTCTTGAGGGACGTGAAGTATAGGGCCCCATACCTTACCCTAGCACCTTTATCTCCGAGTTAAGCCTTAACTTGGATGAAATATGCAAAGATACTCAGGCCCTTCTTATTCTTTGTTTCATGGGGGAACTAGGAGATTGAAATATTAAAGTGTTGTCTTCATAGTTGAAAGCATAGTGGGGGAGTCTAGTCATATATAAGTCTTACTAGAAGCTTTACCTAGGGTAGAAGAAGTAGCTCGAGAAACGGGAGAGGACACAAGGTTAAAATATCCATTCTTATTCCCTGCATTGTTTAATCATTATTAAGGTATATGTATTTCACTAACATCTTTGTTTTCTAACTTTGTTAAAGGTTAGTATGGTTTTACACTGCATTAAATTGTGATAATGCATGACTTAACCCATCATTCGAGTATAAATGTTCCCAAGGGGGGAGGGGTAATAAAACACACAGATTCTTAGCCCTTTAAAATTTCTTGATCTTTGAGCTTACTTTCCAAACTACAACTCTTCCTTTAAGTCGTAAGGTGTCTATATGGGTCATAGGACCCTAATCATAGGGTGACCAGTGAAGATTCCCCTTTGTTTCTGTATTTACTATGACTTGTGCCTAACGAGTCATACAGACTATCTATGAGTCGTAGTGTGCCTTCAAGAACAAAACAAGTGTGATAGCCCAAGTTTCTACTCAGGGTACTATTAGGTGCTTATAAGTCGTATTGTCTTTATATGGGTCGTAGTGTACAACTCGTAAGGTAACCAGTGAATGGTTCTTGAGCGATTGACTTGACTATGACTCATAGTGGCGAGTCATAGTGAGTCCTTACGAGGTGTATAGTGACCTGTAGTAAATAGTGATAATTTTTTATCTTTTTATTGTCGGCACTTTTGATATTTACCCTTTTCCCCATAATAACCCACAACTTAAAACACTATTTGAGACCTCATTATCCTCCATAACACTATAAAAACAACTCTAAAAAATATCTTAAATTCTCTCAAGCTAAAACACTTCGGGTTTCTCAAGGTCGGCAATTAGAGCTTCAAAGGATTGAATTCTCATCCTAATTGTGATACTTTCAGTCATATGACTCTACCCTTGAACTTATTATCCTTAATACATGTGTGTTAAATTATAATTGATGAGAAATTGACTGTGAGTTTTGACAAGGGTTAAGGATTTTTTTCATGGTTGAGTTTTTAATTGTTTCCCCATTATTATTATGAATTGTTGATGCTTCGAATTGAATGTATTAGAACTAATGGGACACATGGGCATGGGAATTGGAATGGGGGTCGAGACATTCCCCTAATTTGATGATTTTGTCATTGAAATTGGTTTGGAAATTTTGTACTCTCAACCTATTTGTGAAATTGGTTTTGAAATGTGGTTTGTCACATGATTTGACATTATTTACCCACACTGTAGCATAGCATAATATATTTAAGGGTTAAACATGGATTTTGAAGGCCTTGTAGGCCATGTTTTGACTAAGATTAAAACTTCGGCGATCAAGTCATTCCTCTGAGTGGATTTGATAAACTAAAAAGGGGTCGAGACATTCCCCAAACTTGATTTAATGAACAAATGGAGTTTGTGGCTTTCACCTAAGATGATGTAACATATTTAAAATGGTATAAGTGTAAGATTTCAAATGTAACAACATGACAATACCTGTGATTTCCTTAATATGTCATTCCATGTTGAAATGAATGAGTTTTATGAAACTTGTTTTAAATTTGGCTTAATGGGTGTTATGTTGCTTAGCCATGAATGTTTGTATCCCGAAGGACTTATACTGGAAAGTCATGTTTGCCAACGTGAGGGAAGATCTTGATGACCGTGTTCTTAGGAAACACTGATTATAAATTTATATCTTGGATTAACGTGGGTTAGGCCATTCCATGTTCTTGCTTGATACCTCCGGTTCGATTAGCTAACACTCATCAGGGCCCTTTCAGCAGGGAGAGAAGAACATATATAGCCTGTGGGTGCCTTTTTATGATGGTTGAGCTACATAGTAAAAGATAATATTTTTACTAGCACGATAAGCCCTGTTCCCTATCCCGACATGTTATATTTATGTATATGTATATTTATATAATTGTGTGCATTGATTTTTGATGATTTTAAACCATTAATTATGAAATTATTTTATCCCTTTCCCTAGTTATATACTAGCCCTCAACCCGTTAACCTTTTCACGACGTTGTATCCCCATGTGATGCAACAACTGGAGAAACTTATGTCTTTTCTGCATAGTGATAGGTAATCTTGGACCGCTCATGAGTCAGCTTAAAGTGGTGAGCCTCATTCTTTCAGAAGACCATTACTTCTTTGTTTATTTCATGTCATAGACTATTTCTCATGGTTTCTTTTGGCTATCATTAGGGAAATATCCTGACTTAGATTGTTTTTGGATAGTAGAGGCTTTGTGGATTACTGTGGATTGGGTATTTGTTATTGAAATGTCTTAGATTCCCTTTGAGATTATCCTTTTCTATCTTGTTATATGTTTGGAATTCAACCACTATTAGTGTATTGTGTTTTTTATTACTAGGAAAGTGGGGGTGGTCTCCAGTCCATGGAGGACTTTAGATTCACGTCATGACCATGCCCTAGCTTTAGTTATACACCTCACCCAGAGATTTTAACTCTGTGACAAATCCAATTGTAGATAATGCTACAGGTGGTTCATTCATTGACATTTCTTTTCATGATGCTTCAGACATGCCGAATAGAATCACCAAACAGAGTCGGCCTTGGCATACCAAGGATTCTGCGGTAGCTAGCCCAACTGTTTCTTATGGTATAACTGTGGAGTAGTGCAGAAGTGATGAGAAGAGAGACCAACACATGGCCTACTTAAAGACTCAGATGGACTTGCTGCCCAAGCACTTGCTGTCAGGCAAGACTAAAAAGGTTAAGGCTGTGGAATCTCAGTGCACTGTTGCCATTGATGCTGATGTGGAGGCAAATTATGTTAATAATCAGGGGGTTTCCAAGGTAATAGCCAAGGGTATCAAGGTCAAAACTTTTATAACAATCCTGATTATAAAGATTAGAAGCAAGGAAACTGGAGAAGCAATAATGATAGGAGTGGTTTGTATATTCCTTCTGGAAGTTGGGATATTGCACCAACTAGATCTGCTAATATGTCCATGGAGGACATGATGAAAAAATTAATGAGGGAGTTGAGGCTACCATCTCGGGGGTAACCACTATGAAGAGTTAACTCTCTACCCTGAGTTAGTTGGTTAGTATACCCTCCACATCTATCAAGCAGTTGGAGCAGTAGATCAGCCAACTTTCCACTACACTAAACCAAAGAAAAGGTGGTACTTTACCTAGTGATACGGTTCAGAATCCACGAAATAATGGATCATGTATGGCGATTACCACTAGGAGTGGTAAGATCTTAACTGGCCCTTCTGTGGGCAAATCTATAGATAGTGAGGTAGTTGTTGATGAATTCGAAGAAAGCGAACCTATGGAGTCTAAAAAGCTGGATAGTTTAGTTGATGCTTTGGAGAAAGAAAAAGAAAAGGAAGAGGAAGTGGTGTTAAAATCTATCCCGAGACCACCACCTTCCTTTCCTTAATGATTGAAGACGAAGGCTGAAGATGACAAATTCAGCAAATTCATGGCAATGCTCAAGCAATTAACAATAAATATGCCCTTAGTTGAAGCACTTGAGTAAATGCTAGGATATCCAAAATTCATGAAAGACCTCCACCTTTGTAGTGCTATTTCTATAAGGACCCTAGTACAGAAGAAGCCAGACCCAGGTGCAATCACTATTCCCTGCACAATTGGGACAATGGAATTCACCAAAGCATTATGTGATTTGGGAGCAAGCGTTAATTTGATGCCACTAACTACTTATAGAAAGTTAGGTTTGGGAAATCCCATACCCACCAACATGAGACTCGTGATGGCGGATAGGTCAATAAAGCGACCTGTTGGCATTCTTTATGATGTATTGCTGAAGGTGTCCAACTTTATATTCCTTGCAGACTTCGTCATTGAGGATTACGAGTTGGACTTCGAGGTGCCCATAATCTTTGGTCAACCTTTCATCACAACAGGAAGTGTGCTAATTGATTTAAGAGCGAATGAGCTCTTATTCAGGTAATGTTAAACTGTCGATGAATTAAATTGAAAACGACTTAAGTTCATACCATATTCCCTGTGGGATTTGACCTCATTCTAGTTGGGTTTTATATTGACAACGATCGCTTACACCCATTCAAGAGTGTAATTTAAGCGTTATCAAAAATAAAATCATTGTCAGGGATGAATGATAAAGTGGTATGATTTGATGTGGGCAAATCAATGAAGCAACATGAAGACATGAGTGTGTTCTCAGTAGTTGATATGTATTATGAGGATGAACAGTAGGTGCCCATAGATGAGCAAGTTGTTATCGAACCTTTAGCCGTGGTCATGATGAATTATGATAGTGAAGGCATTAGGGAATATGAAGAGACCGTTTGTGCCTTGAAAGGCATGGGTTCATATATTTATGCTCCTAAAATCTAAACCTTGACCTAGCTAATTGACCAACGCCACCATCCAAGCCATCTATTGAGGAGCCTCGGTGTTGGAATTGAAGGAATTGATTGGGCACCTACGGTATATATTTCTGGGCAATGGAAACGCGCTACCTATTATTATTGTAGCTTATTTGGGGGAACAACAGGTGAATGCACTTATCTTAGTAATTCAGAGGCAGAAGAGAGCTATAGGGTGGACCATTTCAGATATTATTGGCATTCCCCCAGGAATCTGCACGCATAAAATTCAGCTTTAGGAGGATTTTATTTCAACCATAAAGCATCAGCGCCATCTTAATCCACCAATGCAAGAGGTGGTTAAGAAGGAGATTATTAAGTGGTTGGATGCAGGAGTGGGTTACCCTATTTTTGATAGCAAGTGGGTGATCCCAGTTCAATGCGTACCGAAAAAAGGTGGTATGACGATGGTTGCTAATAAAAAGAATGAGTTGATTCCGATCAGACCTGTAACTGGGTGGAGATTTTGCATGCACTACCACAAGCTAAATTCTTGGACTCTGAAAGACCACTTTCCAATGCCCTTTTTGGACCAAATGCTTGATCGATTAGAAGGAAGGGGGTGGTATTACTTCTTGGATGATCATTCTGGATACAACCAAATATTTATTGCTCTGGAAGATTAGGAGAAGATGACGTTCACATTCCAAAATGGTACCTTTGCATTTAAAAGTATGTCATTTGGGCTATGTAATGCACCCGCCACTTTTCAATAGTGTATGATATCTATCTTCTCTGACATAGTGGAGGACACCATAGAGGTACTCATGGATGATTTATCTGTGGTGGGTGATTCATTTGAGATGTGTTTGGAAAATCTGAATGTAGTCTTGCAAAGATGTGTTGAATTTAATTTGGTGCTTAACTGGAAAAAATGCCATTTCATGGTCAAGGAGGGCATCGTTCTCGGCCACAAAATTTCTAAAAAGGGGATAGAAGTTGATCGAGCAAAGGTGGAAGTTATTGAGAAACTACCACCTCCCATTTCAGTAAAAGGAGTGTGTAGTTTTCTTGGACAGATTGTCTTTTATCGAAGATTTATAAAAGACTTCTCAAAAATTGCAAATCCACTTTGCAAACTTTTGGAGAAGGAGGTGAAATTTTCCTTCAATGATGAGTACTTGAAGGTATTTGAATGCCTTAAAAAGAAGCTGATTGAGGCCTTTATTGTTATTTCACCTGACTGGGCAAAACCATTTAAGATCATGTATGATGCAAGAGGCGTGGCCCTTGGATATGTATTGGGGAAAAAGAGAGACAAACTGTTCCATTCAATATATTACTCCAGCAAAGCACTGAATGGAGTGGAAAAGAATTACACTGTCACTAAACAGGAACTTTTAGCTGTAGTGTATGCATTCGTGAAGTTCATAGCTTATCTGCTTGGGACCAAAGTAGTGGTCCACACTGACCATGCTGCCTTGAGGTATTTGATGGCTAAGAAGGATGCTAAACTAAGGCTGATCAGATGGGTATTGCTGCTGCAAGAATTTGACTTTGAGGTCAAGGATTTGAAAGGTTGTGAAAACCAGGTTGTAGATCATCTATCTTTAATAAAGGTGAACAGGAAAGTAGTGATGAAATGAAGATAAATGATGCATTCCCTAATAAGTAGATTCTGTCTACCGCTATGGAAAAATTACCTTGGTATGCGGATTACGCAAATTCTGTTGTGAGTGAGGTTATCTCAGAAAACCTTTGTTTCCATTAAAGGAAGAAGTTCCTGTATGATGTGATGCATCACTCCTGGGATAAGCCATATTTTTTTTGGCGATATGTAGACAATATTATAAAGAGATGTATGCCAGAAGTGGATGTATTGTACATATTGGAAGCATGTTATTCTTCCCTAGTCAGGGGTCACCACGCAGGTGACCGAACAGCTATAAAGGTATTGCAGAGTGGCTATTATTGACTAATATTATTTAAGGATGCCCACGAGTTTGTGTTGAAATTTGACCAATGCCATAGGCAGGGGTCAATCTCTAAAAGACATGAGATGCCCTTGACTAAGATGCTTGAAGTGGAATTATTTTATGTCTGGGGCATTGACTTCATGGGTCCTTTATGGGATTAAGTATATTTTAGTTGCTGTAGACTACATCTCAAAATGGGTCAAAGCTATAGCCTTGTCTGATAATGAAGGGAAGAGGATTGTTTCTTTTCTCAAAAAGAACATCTTCTCTCACTTTGGAGTACCACGTACTATCATACACGATGGAGGATCTCACTTTTGTAACAAAATATTTCGAGCAGCATTGCCAAAATATGAGGTGAAACAACATAGAGTGGCTACTCCATACCACCCATAAACTAGTGGGCAAGTAGAGGTATCAAATTGTGAGATTAAAGCCATCCTAGCCAAAACGGTGAATGCTAGCTGGAAAGATTGCTCTCTAAATCTCGATGATGCCTTGTGGTCATATCATACTGCTTTCAAGACACCCATTGGCATGTCACCATTTCAGCTAGTCTAGGGAAAATATTTCCACCTACCAATAGAGCTGGAGCACAAGGCCTTATGGAAACTCAAAAGGTTAAATATGACTTGGAAGAAAGAAATAGAGCTGAGACTGGAGCAATTAAATGAGATGGATGAATTCTTTCTCAGGGCCTATGAACGAGCAAATCTATATAAAGAAAAGATGAAAAAGTACCATGATTGGAGAATAGAGAAACGAGAATTCCAAAAAGGTAACTAGGTGCTTTTGTTCAATTGCAGACTCAAATTGTTCCCAGGTAAGCTAAAATCTAAGTGGCCAGGCCTTTTTAAAGTTAGTCAAGTCCTCTTATCTGGAGTAGTGGAACTTGAAAATGAAGATGGCAGTACCTTCAAGGTCAATGGGTAACATGTCAAGCTTTACATTAGGCTAAAATAATCAGTGAAAAGTATCAGTATTATCTGTCTCGATGAAGTCTAAAGCAATCGAGATACATGAGTCATGCCACGATGTTAAATCAGGCACTGCATGGGAGGCAACCCATGACACCTGAGATTGATCAAATCCAGGTATACTCTAACCCTTAGTTTAATTTTTCTTTGATTTTGAGTTGAGGGTGTAGGGTAGTCTGTTGTTGTAACATATTTTGTGGTAACTAGGAGAAAAACAAGTACAGAAAGTAGTTGACATATTTTTGATTGATTTTTAAAAACCTCTCCAATATTTTGTTTGCAAAGACTCTGTGAATTATATTTACTTGTGGCCATTGTGAATCTTGTTGTGGCATTAGTTCTAGCTGCTTGATGATCATTGTTGAACAATTGCATGAACTAGATACGTGGTGACCTGCAATATACTTGTATGCCATATGTGTTTGAGCAACTACTTAATTCCCTCTATATGCTAAATCCAGACCTTGCCTGGTTAGTCTTACTATGGTTAAAGGATAGGGGTTAGGAAAGGGTCATAGGCCATTTTGTTGATTAACCTACTTTTAGCCTAAATAGCCTACCCTATGTGGATTATATCCCTAGATCCCTTTTTTTAGCCTAATTATCCTATTTTTTTCATATGACACCTTTCACCTTCCCATTTATACCATAATGAACTTGTTTAGCCCTGGTCTTCCTTGGACACTGTACACCTTGACCTAGGCAAACAGCCTATGTTGAGGGTAGCCATCATAGGGGTGCATGGTGTAAGATGAGTATAAAAAAGGGTAGAATAAAGAAAAACAAGAATAAAAGTTGGGTGCTATTCTAAAAAAAAGAGAAAAAGAGAGGCACCCAACTTAAACATGTGCGATCAATGAAAAAGAAAACGAAAAAGAGGTGAATAAGTGAGCCCCAAGAGAGTAGTGTAGTATCAAAGAGGCATAGTCACTTTAAATAACCTTGAATATCATACCACCCCCAGCCTACATTATAAGCCTAAAAGAAGTCCTATAGTGATCCTAGATGGCCTATCTGAAGGTCTTGGTAATGAAAATAAGGGCAAGCCTATAGTACTTGGCATACACTGATTGGAACTTCATTTTGAGAGTGAGATTCTTTTGATAATCCCCATGTTTACATTTTTGGTTTATAATATGCGAGGAAGGGGGATTTCTTTGTTGTGAGTGCACAATGGTATTGTTGCTAGCTACTTTCTTGTTTGGATAGGGCAACAATGGTATATGAATGGTTGTTGTGGCTAAAATTGATGCCATCACTTAAGTCCTTTGTGTTGCATTATTGTTCTTCAATGACATACACTGTTGGTTTTAATTGGATTGACCTTAGAGGTGGTAACTATGTTTTGAGCTTTAAAGAGAAAATTGGATGTTGAATATGCTATGTATTCTCTTAGTTGTGTTGAGTTTCTTGACGATAAGAAATTGTTTTAAGTTGAGGGTATTGATGTGTGAGCAATTGGTAACACATTTAAGACCTTTAACCAAGAATAATTGCGAAGTCTTAAGCAACTTTTGTCATTTTTGGTTTGTTTATGTCTGATTTTACAGTTTAAGCTGATCTGTTAGAGAACCAACAAGAATGGAAGCAAAGAAGTTAAAATCTGGAGAAATCTGAAGAGAAGTGTGGCTGACAACATCTATGATAAGTCGTCATCCCTGTGATAGGCTATCATAGTTATCGTCAAACTTAACCAGAGATTTGGCCTAGTTGAAGTTGTAATGACACTTTGTGATAAGACATCAGGATAGTGATAAGGCATCAAGAGTGTTGTCATCCTTAAATAGAAGATAGAAGTTGCAAACAGTTTTATGACGACATCCTTGACACATCGTCAGGTTGGTGATAAGGTGTCAATAGCATCGTCAGCCTTAAACAGAAGTGTAATGCCCCGATTTTCTGAACCAAAATGCTACAAGGTGCTCATGACCCTGAAGGACCACAAGCTAACCCATGACTGATATCTGTACCTATAAACTGCATAATATCTCATAAAATATGCGAAAACATAAACTGTAAGGCCATAAGGTTCAATACTGATACATATCTGAAAAATATGGTATAACAATACCAAAATATGGGTAGGTTTGGTTATAGATTTTGATGCTAGTCTTTCAACAAAACACCAAACTTTCACCCATTGATTCTTTCGCATACATAATGGGTGTGTTAAATATTTGGTAACCAAACCTCAATTTAGGCATCCCTATTTCCAGGATGATACTCATGGTATAGTTAACTTCTCAATCACCCTTATGTGTAAGATAGCAAAAATTTAGCAAACTACACACATAATTATATATCATTGCTTTGGTATCCACATCCCTCTTTCAAGGATGATGTGGATTCCTAAAGTTCACCCAAAACCCTTTAATCAAAGATAGCCTTGAACTTTCTAGAGTTTGGAGCTTTGACTCATGAAACCCATGTCGACATTTGGGGATTTCACTCACAAATCCCAACTAAGCTAGCATAGCAATAATAAAAACCATAAGTATGAACAACCAAATAGAAGCTAACAATAACAACCCACACATACTTTAACCCCTATTCACACATAACCCCATACACATAAGATAAATAAGAAAATATATACCAATAATCTCCATTGAAATGATTTATTTAGGCATAAGTGAATGTTACTGCAAACTTTGATCTTCCAAAAATCAGCAATAGAATTGAGATATTCCTCCTCTTAGAAGGCCTCCAATGTATTCTTCACCCATAATTTATATAATATTTTATTCTCCAAAAATGGGGTATATGAACTCATGAGTTAAATCTAAAAAATTAGAAAAGAGGAAATATGATACATGATGCTAGGGTTTGAGTCTTTTTGTCAAAATTAGGATCTGCTATGTGCATATCTAGTTTTAACCTTTGGTTGCTTTATTTCACTATGCCGCGATCATGGGGGCATGTCCGCGACCACATCTACACAATCGTGGTTATCTTCCACGATCGTAGTTGATTAACTTCTGCTTGACTGCCATATTCGCAGTCGCCAAACTTCTTCTACGATAACTGAGGCAAGCTCTTTCTCTAAGTCTTCAGTTGTACTTTCTTGCTTCCTTTTGATAATTTTAAGCTCCAATCCATATCTATCTATGTTTTCACCTATGTTCCTACAAATAGTAGATACTAGTGCATTTACTCACCAATAGGTCTCGTTTATTCCTTCAAAAAAAGGTAATATACACGAATATTGAGTGCAAATGAGTGGTAAAATTACCACTCATCATTCATGCTAAGCCTTGTTCTAACCCAAGCATGTGGTATTATGTATACACACACACATATATATATAATATGATGTTATGTGTTGAATATTGTGTTGGTTTTGTACTTTTATCATAACATTATTTGGTTCCTCTATCCCTAAGGTACATGCTAGCACTCTAATCTCTAACCATCATCAGAAGCTTTATCCCTATATGATGCAGGAACTGGCCATACTTGCACATCTCCTTCTCAGTGACATGGATTAGGATCAGCTAAGGAGTCAGATTAAATTGGTGAGCTTTCATTATTCGAAAGACCTTAGTTCATACTGTTGTTTCCTTATATGTTTCAACTATCTTTTGGATATTGGTTTGACTATTGTTAGGGGCATGTCCCAATAATTTATTCACTTTCTTTTATGTGAAGGCTTTGTCAGACTACTATGGACTTGAGTGGTTTGATTGATTATTTTGGTGATAGACAGTTTTTTGATTACCAGTGGATGGTATAGACATATAATGAATTATTATTAGTTTTATTTTACATTATATAGTTATATATTAAGAATTCATCTGACATTTAAAGTTGTTGCGCTTGCTAGGTTAGGTGAAAGGAGGTGATCTTCAGTCTACGTGGGTCTTGAGATACCCATCATGAAAAATCTCAGGTTTAGATTGTGACAAAGGTGCTATCATCCTTGGTTAATGGTGAATTAGGTTTCCATAATGCTGTGTCAAGTAGAGTCTCTTTTATGGGTTTCCAAGATGCCACACTAATAAGAGATAGGCTATATTTTCCCTTACTTGTTATCTTACTTCGAGCTATAGAGTCTAAAGTCATAGAAATCTTTAATTCCCATTTGCTCTCTCTTTCATAACATGCCTCCAAGATAATTTAAAGCTCATAGAAACTCTTATGTTCCACTTATGGACACTATTGATAGGACAAGCCCTACTTATGGGGTTCAGACCTAGTCTATGGGTGTAGTACCTTATTGACCTCCTAGAGTTCTATTGGTTCTCTTTAGACCTCCTCAAAATACTCAAGACAATGTGACAAATGCTGATTTTTGTCAGTCTAGTCATATTTTAGCTCATCCGATAGCTTCTCAGGCATAGTATGTAGATTCTGTTACTCCATCTTCTGAGGCAATAAAGGGTTGGCCACTATATGAGTTTGCACCCTCTTGTGTTTGCTGGTGTTAATATTAAGAAGTATTCTCAAGCTTTTATTGATGAGATGGAGAAGATCTTCTGCATTATGCATGCTACTAATGTGGAAGGTGTAGCAGAGAATAATCTTGGGGAGGTCATGTTGACACAGCATTATGGGATGACTTTTCTAGTGCTTTTTTAGACCGCTTCTCTCTGCAAAGGTTGAGGGAGGTAAAAGTAGAGGAATTTGTGAATCAGAGACTAGGTAAGATGTTAGTTAAGGAGTATGCCTTGAAATCCCATCAGTTATCTAGGTATGCTCCCGAGTTGGTATCTAGAATAAGAGCTAGAATGCGTAACCTTGCTTTTGAGTTATCCTGTCTGTTGATCCTTAAGAGTAAAGCTTCCTTATTAAATAATAATATATATATTTCTTGACTTGTAATTTATATTAAGCAACTCGAAAAGGATAAAAACAAGTAGGATGATATTGGTGAAAGTTAGAGTAAGAAATTTTAGTTTTTGGAATAGGGTGGAGGCCAATAGTAGAGTGGAAAGTGGTGTAAAAAAAAGTTGGGGGAGTTCTACCTCTTATTTGACATCCCATGCTACCTAACTAAAGTTGTATAGAGACCTACATTTTTAGGGTGGTATTGTTTCTAGGACCCAGAGTGCCTAATCTTAAGCCAGCGGCACCCAATCCACATCATCCTACCTTTCCTATAGATTTTGTAGTCAGTAACATCATGGTTAGTGTGAGAAGGTGAGGAACAAATATTTTATGAGTGGTCAAATTTGACATATACAGTGGGATTGTCACTCTAGAGTTACTTATAGGGAAAACAAGTTTCCTATTTCCTCTTCATAGCTCCTTCACCACAAGCTGCCACTTCTTTTTTTGGTACTGGTACTGGCTAAAATTGCTTATATTCTCTTGTTTTTCATCAGGACTCTTAGGCATCTCCTGAAGTCATTACTTGTATGTTGAAACTTTTTCCTGTGATGTGTAATATTTACTTGATCTATGGTCCACTTTTTTTTATGTGACCCTATTTATGGCTGTGCTTTTTGGTTTTTGTTCTGAGTGTATTTCAGACATTTTTTGTTTCTACCTCGGTGGGTGACTCTTTGGTGGCTATAAGAGTCTATAGGGGTTATGTGGTATCTCTAGGTGGAAGAAAGACTTTGGTGGATCTGTTTTAGTTAGACATAGTTGATTTCGATGTCATATTGGTGATGGATTAATTACACTCGTGCTATGCTTCTTTCGACTAATGGACACATAAGGTCATGCTTAAATTCCCTAATGAGCCAATTGTTTAGTAGGAGGGAAGTTCTCTAGTGCCTAAAGAAAGGTTTATATTATATCTTAGAGCTCAAAAGTTAATTTCTAGGGGTTTTCTCTATCATCTGGTTTGGGTTAAATATTCTAACTTGGAGGGTCCTTTCTTATATTCTATTTATATGGTAATTGAGTTTTGTAAAGTCTTCCTTGATGATCTACTTAATGTCCCATTAGATAGGGAGATTGATTTTGGTTTTGATCTTATTTCGGACACTTGTCTTATTTCTACTCCCCTATATATAATGGCTCCAGCTGAGTTGATGGAACTCACGAAGAGTTTGTAGACCTCTTAGACAAGTGTTTCATTTGTCTTAGTATGTCCCCGTGCAATCCACCTGCCTTATTCCTACATAAGGAAGATGGTTACCTTAGTGTGTGCATTGATTACCGACAGTTGAACAAGGTGACATTAAATAATAAGTATCCACTTTCAAGAATTGATGATCTCTTTGATTAGCTTTATAATGCTAAATTCTTCTCTATGATTAATATTTGGTCCGGGTATCATCATGTAAAGATTAGGGAGGTAGATATCCTTAAGACAACTTTCTACATCTAGTATGGATATTTTGTGTTCTTAGTGATGTCGTTTACCATGACTAATGCCCCTGTGGATTTCATGGACTTGTTAAATAGGGTCTTTCATTAGTGATTAGATTCATTCTGAATTATATTCATAGATGATATTGTAGTGTACTCTAAGAATAAGGTGGGCCATACCGGTTACCTCCGCTTCATGTTTAAAATATTAAATGATCAATAGTTGTATGCTAAGTTCTCTAAATATGGGTTCTAGTTGAATGTCGTAACTTATCCAGGTCATGTTATTTCTAGTGAAGGGATCATGATAGATCCTTAGAAAGTTGTAGTGTTTAAGAAATGACCTAGGCCCATGACTCCAATTGATATTTGGAGATTCTACAGTTTAGCCCGCTACTATAGAAGATTTATGAAAAGTTTCTCTTTCTTTATTGCCCTATTGATAAAGTTAACTCAAAAGAAGGTAAAGTTCGTATGGTCTAATTCATGCTAGTGTAGTTTTGAGAAGCTAAAAAAAAGTTGAATTCAGCTTTTGGTCTTGAATCTACATAAAGTAACTGAGGGTTGCATCATCTATTGCGACGCATCTCAGTTTGGTTTGGGTAGTTTTTTAATATAGCATGGCAAGATGGTTTCTTATTCCTCTAGATAGTTAAAGGTTCATGAGAAGAGCAATCTGACTCATGACTTTGAGTTGGTAGTTGTGGTTTTTGCGTTGATAATCTGGTGTCACTATCTGTATGAAGCCTATGTTGGCATCTTTTCTAATCCTGAGAGCATGTAGTTCGTGTTCACTTAGAAATAGCTTAATCTCAGGAAAAAGAGATGGCTTGAGTTACTGAAAGACAATGATATGATTCTTCACTACCACCCAAGTAATGCTAACATAGTTGTTGATGATCTTAGCAGGTTATACATAGAGAGTAGAGATCATATGAACCGAGTTAAGCAGGAATTAATGAAGGATATTTACTATTTGGCTAACATTGGAGTTTATCTCTTATACCATGAGGATGGTGGTGCGTTTGTGAAATAGGTGGAGTAATCATCTCTTGGTTTTACAATATTGAAGAAACAGGTATTGGACACACACTTGATAAAAATCAAGGATGATTTGGGTAAACTAAAGATGATAGCCTTGAAGATTAGTGGCGATGGTATCTTGAGGTACCAAGATAGGTAGTATGTTCTGACATTTATGGGTTATGAGGCAGGATCTTGGACGAGGCCCATGAGTCGCAGTATACGATTTATCATAGTTTAACAAAGATGTATCATGATCTCAAGGATGTGTATTAGTGGTATAAAATGAAGCGAGATATAGCCAACTTTGTGTCTAAATGTATGGTGTATTGACAATTGAAGGTGGAGCACATAAGGCCCAATGGTCTACTCAATGAAATGAAAATGCTAGTGTGGAAGTAGAAGGTAACTAATATTTATGTTGTCATCAACTATCTGTGGTAGCGTAATTGGTCTGAATCTATTTGGGTAATCTTGGATAGGATAAATACATCTTCTCACTTTATATAAGTGAGGAATAATTATTCTAACAAGGACTATGCAAAGTTATTCCTTCAGGATGTCTTAAAGTTGCATGGTATGCCTATCTCGATCATTTTATAGCATTGTACTTAGTTCTCAAAATATTTATGGCATATTTTTTCAATTTGGACTGGGGAATAATATGAGTCTTAGTACTGCTTTCCACCCGCAACTAGATTGGCAAGCTTAAAGAACTATTTAGACTATGGAAGATATGCTGCGAACCTATGTAATTGACTTTGGTGGTAGTTGATTCAGCCATTTTCCTCTCATTAAATTTGCCTATAACAATAGTTACCATTATATAATTGGTATGGCCCCATTTAAGGGATTGTATTGTAGGAGGTATGGATCTCTTATTGGGTGGTTTAAGGTTAGTGAAGTAGAAATTTGTGGCCTGGATTTGGTTCACCAAGTTATGGATAAGGTGAAGGAAATTCGGGATTGGATTAAGAAGGACCAAAGTCGCCAAAAGACCAATGCGGATGTAAGGTGAATAGAGTTGGAGTTGGAGGTTTGAGATTTGGTGCTCTTGAATGTGCCTCACATGAAGGGAGTAATGGGGTTTGGGAATAAAGGGAAGCTCATTCCCCGGTATGTTAACCCGTACTTTGTTTTTAAAAGGGTTGGTAATGTTGCATATGAGTTTGATTTTCCCTCTAACATGAGTTCAATTTTTATGGTATTCCACGTGCATATGTTACAAAAATACGTGGGTGATCCTTTATCAGTTGTTCCTTTGGAGAACATTGGCATTTTGGATTGTTTTTCCTATGAGGATATCCCGGTGATAATCTTAGATCGGCATGTTCATCAATTATGTATAAAGGTAATGGCTTTGGTAAAAATTCTATGGCAGAACCAAAAGTTCTAGGAAGCTACTTGGTAAGCCGAGGAGGAAATAAAATCAAAGTACCCATTCCTATTCCCTATTCCAAAAATTCATGCTTGAGGTATGTGTATTTTTATACCATATATGTTTTGCTATTTTGTTAAAGGTAAGGATGATTTCCTTGTCATCTTTGTTTACTAACTTATTTAAAGGTAAGTGTAGAGGTAAATAGAGTCCAATCATGCTTGTGTTTCCTTGACCTATTATTCAAGGACAAATGATCCTAAGGGGGGAGACTGAAACACACCAGATTTTAGGTAGTTGAAGATTTCCTAAGCTTGTGCTCACTTACATGTTGACAACTCACTATATGAGTTTTAAGGTGTGGTTATGGGTCTAGGGACCCAATTTGTAACCAAACCAGTGTGTAATAGGCTAGGTTATTCTCTAAGTACGAGTGACTCACTACGAGTCATGAGACTATGTTACGAGTGGTAGGTTAATTTGTATGTTGTCTAATGTAAATACCTTTTGATTTTTCTCTTGGATACGAGTACACTATACGAGTCGTATGGTTAGGTCACGAGTTGGGATCATGGAGTCATAACATGGACAGTGTATGGATGTACAACTCACTTTATAGGATATTACTCATATCTATGAGTCATATGATATAGTGATGAGTCATCGGGTTGACTCGTAACCAAGACTTTGTACAGCTTTAAATTGGTGGCACTTTGGATATTTCCCACTCCAATCCCTTAAGATCCCACGTGTTAAAACACCTTTTGGTCATTTATTATACCTTTTACAAGATCAAACTCAATCTAAACTTTACAAAAACCTCTCAAGATAGATTGGGCTAGGGTTTCTTCAAAGTTTTCAACTAACGGCTAAAGGATAAAATTCTCTTCATGAATATTCCTAACTCAGGCATGTGACTCTTCCCTCTGTCTCACTAAAAACATATGCTTGAAACATTTTTAATGAGTTATTAATGATGGCTTTGAAAACCTAAGTTGAGGGTTTTAACGAATATATTTAGGTATTACTTCCTCGTGATTTAATTTATGATTACGCATGTTTCAATAATGGTTTTGTAAATATGGGTGCATGGTAATTATTTTTTTAACTAATGGGTCATGTTTATCCCTAAATATGATGGTTTTGGGTTATGATAATGGTATGACCTCAACCTGTTTATGAAATTGTCAATGAGAAATATTATTACATTATGAATTGTGTTTTGAACTAAGGCATTCACCTAAGAATGTTAATGATTGGGAAAGGGATTTACTAATGACTTGTTGGCCACAAATTTATTTGAAACACTAAGTAGGTTGGAGTCCCTAAAGGATGAATTGAATTGACTCCTTTGTTAAGACAATAGGTTCAAGTCCCAAGATTATTAATAATAGTTATAGCATACTGTAAACTTGCAAGTGGGGTTTGTATAGCGATACCAATGGGATGCCATTGGTAAGTAATTAGATTAATTGTTGCATATGTGAAATGAATATTTTAACTAGGCTATAAAGCGAGTTGTGTAGCAGAGACATGACAGTGGAGTCTTAAGGACTAACACTCAAAATTGCGCTACCCGGTGCAGGTGTATATAGGACTGGGAGGTTCGAGTCCCCCAAACTATATATTTCAATGGGAGGTTTGAGTCCCCTATATTATATATGTTGGTGCATAAGTCACCTTGACCATGTCGAGAGGTTTGAGTCCCCCATAAAGGCTTATACAGATATGAATATTCTTTAGTGTGTCCAGATACACACACTTGGGCACTTCCAGCTAGGGGAGATTTGTGCCCATATAGTCCGTGGGTGCCTTGTTTTATGAAGATTAAGCTACACAACCCAAGTTAAGGGGTTCGAAGTTCATGCTAAGATATGTTCCCTACCCTAACATGTGGTATTATTTATGTGTGTATTTCTAATGATATTATGCATTGAATATTGTATTAGTTTTGAACTGTTATCATGACATTATTTTTCCGTCTAACTCTATGTTACATGCTATCACTTTAACCGCTAACCATCTTCAAACGTTGTATCACCATGTAATGTAGGAACTGCTCGTACTTCCATATCTTCTTCTTAGTGACTTGGACAGGGGATCAATGAGGGAGTTAGATTAAAGTAGTGATCTTCCATCCTTTGGAAGACCCCAATTAAAATCATGCTTTCCTTTTATGTTTCGACTATCATGACTAGATTTCCATTTGATAATGGTACCTACTAAAACTCATCGATAGGTAAGTCAACACTATAACTCGAAGCTAAGGCAATGGGTTACCTTGGTAGAAATGTCTAACATGTGCCAAATATAATAACACAATATAAGTAATAGTATTCTACATAAATGAAGACAACCAGCATACGAATACAAATCCCCATAACCTAGTGGTATCAGTAAAGGAGCATCTAAATTCGTCAATAAGAATTACAACTCAAAGTATAAATAGTCCTGCACATTTGTCTCAAATACAAAAGACAGAATATAGATAGACAGGAAATAGGTGACTAAAATCCAAGAGCTCACCTGACTCTTAAAGATCAACTAAAACTCCCTGGGTGTTGATCCTTGGAAATTTCCTGAGTTTTGAAATCTATGGACATCATACGACTAGGTGTACTAGTCATATATTGGGGTACGGTTTAGGGGTCATCAATCATATATTGATCAACATGTTTGGATTGGATGATTTTAAAGGAATGACTACTCTATAAGGGTCGTATGATGGGGTATGAGTCATATGCTGCAACTCGAATGATGTCCTATGTCTTAACCTAAGTGATTGTATTATGCCTAGGGTACGATTTATAGGTACCACTCTTATGATTTAGGTATGAGTTGGAATTTTGAGTCGTAGGTTGGTCAGTGTAGGGGTTGAGATTCTGCCTAAGGTACAAGTGGTGGTTACAACTCGTACCCTAGGGTACGTATGGGGGGTCGTGCTCTTCTGCAGGAATAATACAGTTTAAGTTGGAGTGTTTTTGACATTTTCCCTTAAAACACATTGGCACACCATGACTTAAAACACCTTTTTGAGCTTCATTAACCTATTTTTAATCAATCAAACACTCAAAACTCTCTCAAAATCTCTCAAGGCTATTAGGTTAAGCAAAAGCTATGGTTTTCTTCAAGGTGATCAATTGAGGCTCATAGGGGTGATATATTCACATCTTCTTCTCAATCTAAGGCCATTTACTCCTCACTCATTATTAGATCCAACTAAAGATATGTTTCATGAATTGTTTTCATGGCATAAATATTGTATGGCTTTGGGTTTTAAATTATATGTTGGGGGTTTTTGTTACAATGGTTGGTTGTGATTTTCGTATATCTTTTACTTATAATGTTCATATGATTATAGTGGTTTTGACATTAGGTTTCATGGGAATGCTTAATTTGTTCATTTTTTTTTCTTTGGATACACTATGCCCCCAACATGTTTAATAACATGCCTATGAGAATGTTTTCGATTAAATTATTGGACTTTCATTGAACAATTGCATAATATAACTTGGTAATAGAACCCTAAATGGTGTAAATGGTTTGAAATGGTTAAATGGTATGGTCTTTATGGTTATGATTGGTCTAATTGAATGTCTTTTGAGGTACAAGGGAATCCCCCTATGAAACATAATAATGGTCACTTGAGGGGTACATGGGATTCCCCTAAGTCAACTTAATAATGTAATCTATGAGTATATAGGAATCCATTCTTCTTAAAAAGAAAGGCTAAGGACATTTCTTACAATCTATAATCAGTATGATGATACCACTACTTATAGCCTTTGTTAATAATAAATGGAATAATGGTTTGGTTATGTGTTAATGGTTTTAGTTGGGAAACATTGGTGGGATGAGATCTAATCATGAAGGTGTGATTCAAATGGACAAACACTGGAAATCATGTCTATCGATATGCAGATTGGTCATGGAGACCATATATGATACTTATGGGGTACACGATAATCCCCTAAGAATACTTGAATATGTGTATCATGTAGAGAGAAGGGTACTCAAGAATTTCCTACTCCTATAGTATCTCTAGTTCATGGGGCTACACGTATCGAGGCCCATTAAGTAGGGTACACTAGACCCATATAGCCCATGGGTAGTTCTATGGCGATTAAGCTACAAATACAAAGGTTAATAGTCTTAAAGGCATGCTAAACTCGTTTCACTTTCCCAGCATGATTATATAGGTATGTAGAGTTGTGAGTGCATATGGTTTGTTTACATCGTTTTAAAGGTTGGCATTATTTTATCCTTATCTTAAGTACTTGCTTGCGTTCACCTACTAACCCATCTTTGGGCGAATGTATGCCCACGCAATGCAGGAACTAACCACTCTACTACTTCAACTTAGTAATCGAATTTGAGATCATGTCAATTGAATTGATGTGGTGAGCTTCCAAATTTCAGATGGCTCTATTTAATATGATGTTTTTACATACTTTGGTCATTTTATAGACATTGGTTTTTTCTATGGTTAGGGGCACATCCCTATCGAATATTGTTTTACTTTTGGTTAAAGGCATTGTGGAAGTACAATGGGCTGGAATTACAGTATCGATATTGGTGCCAGCCTTAATATAGGCATTTGTATTAGAGCTGATACTGTTGGACTATATTTATGATTGTTCCATCTTTTTATATTATGGACTCACACATGGTTATTTTTTTGGTTTTGGGATTAGTTATTAGTTAGCTATTGGATGGTTGGACTTGGTTGGGTTGGTTACAGTTATAGACCTATCCCAGTGTCTAGATTGGTACAAATACACTATCTCTTTAGATGTTTGGAATTCTTCAAACTTAAGGTATATGTTTGGTAGTTGGTTTGGGTGACAAGGGTGGTTTGCGTTCCTGGTTGGACTTGGGATGCCCATTAGGACAAGGCCCTAGTTTGGGTTACGTCAAAGTGGTATCAGAGCTTTAGGTTCATGGTCAAATAGGAGTCCCAAAATCCATGTTGAGTAGAGTCTCTTTTAAAGGTGTGTAACGCTCCACACTCATAAGGGAGATGCTACAACGCATTAAGAAGCCTTTTTTATTCTTTGTGTTCTATTTTCAAGCTTGGAGTCTAAGGTCTTGGATTCATCTAATTTTCTTTTGCTTGTCTTTCAGATCATGCCTCAACGATCTAAAGCTCAATAAAACTCCTTTATCCCAACAAGAGATAATATTAATGGGACACATTCTACTCAGGGGATCCATACTCGATCTAGGGGCCTGGTCCCTGATATATCTTGAGTCCCACTAGTTCCAAGTAGTTCTCCTCAGGCAGACGTAATAAATGTGGAATTTCATTAGTTGATTCATGTGATTTCTCAATTGGTAGCTTCTCAGGCTGAGCGTGGTGCATATGGTATTGCATCTTTTGATGACACAAGGGTTGGATTATTTATGTGGTTGAGTCCTCTAATTTTTACGGGTGTTAAAGTATAAGAATATCCTTAGTATTTTTTACTTAAGATTGAAAAGATCTTCAGCGTAATGCAGGCCATAAATTTAGAAAGGGTGAATTTTGTTGCCTATCAGCTAAAGGATGTGGCATACCAATGGTACAAGTAATAGGATTGGACAAGGGGTGATGTTGAGGAGTCATCTTAGTGGGGAACTTTCTCCAATGGTTTTTTGGATCACATTTTTTCTCTGGATTTGAGAAAAGAGAAGGTAGAGGAATTTGTTAATCTAAAACTGTGGAAATATTAGTTAAGGGGTATGCCATGAAATTTCATCAGTTGTCTAGGTATGCTCTGGAATTGGTGTCTGATATGAGGTCTAGGATGAGAAAATTTGCTTCTGGACTATCTTAGAATTTGATCCTTAAAAGAAAAATTGCATTGCTTATAAAAGACATGGATATTTCTAGATTGGTTGTTCAAATACAACAAGTGGAGGAGGAAAAGACAAAGCCAGATGATATGGGGAAATGTTAGGGTAAGAAGTTCAGGTTCTCTAAGCAGGATGGACAATAACAAATTGGTTGTGATTTTGGTAAGTGGTCAAAGAAAAAGTGGGGGATTTATGGTTCTTTCTCCCTAGCTATTGCTCCTTACTCAAAGTAGTTGGGTGATAGGCTTCAGTAGGGTGGCGATTACTTCAGGGCATAGGGTGCACAATCTCAGTCTAGTATGGCTCAGTCGGCCTTATTAGGTCCTCCTTGTAGGTTTTGTGGTGGTTATATAAAGGTTTCTGCGATCAAGGGAGGGATAGTTGCTTTAAATATTGTCATCTAGGCCATACGTGTAGAAACTATCCGATTCATAAGGTTACTTTTGGGGAGAATAAAGTTTTTGTTGCCTGTTCATCTGATCCTGCACCGAAGGGTGCTGCTTCTGCATTTATTTTTGCTTTTAGTACCAGCATTGATTGAAATAGGTTATAGTCTCTTGAAACCCGATATGAGTCTAAGGCATTGCCTGATGTCGTGACTGGTAAATTATAACTTTTTTCTAGGGATGTTTATTATTTACTTGATCTAGGGTCCAGTTTCTCTTATGTGACCCCATTTATGGCAGTGTGTTTTAGTTTTGATCCCTAGGTTATTTTGGATCCTTTTTCTCTTTCAACCCCATTAGCTGACTCTATGTTTTCTAAAAGAGTTTATAGGAGGTGTGTGGTATGTGTTGTGATAGCCTAAAGAAATGTTAAAAAATCAAAATTGAAACTAGATATGCAAAAATCAGCAAGCACACAAAGAGAAAACAATACTTAGAAAGGAGATGAAGAACAAAAATTTCATAAATGTAAAGATAGTAGAGTGACCCTTACTTCCACTAGATGATTAACAAAAGGAGATGTATCAAATCTTCAGTTACACCTCACAAATGAAAGTTCAAACCACTCTCTTAGGTAGACACAAAGGGAGTCACCTTCCCCAAGAACCAACCTTTCTTGCCAATTTGTCAACATAAGTGAAATCCATCACTTACTGTAAACCGTAATTTTAGATTCTCTCTCTAAGAGAGGAAAAAAACTACAACTAAGAGTATCTCTCAATAATATCATCAAAGTCTAATGAAAAGAGAAGCAAAATGGTCTATTTATACTATTACATGCCAAATGACAAAACTACCCTTAATGAACTAAGGGAATTGGGTGCCTCTTGAGTGTTTACTTGGAGTGAAAAATGTCTTCATTAACCTTAACTTGAGGCGCCTATTGATTGCATAAGTTCCCCTCCTTCTTTCTCTTGACCAAGGCTTCAAAATATTCTGAAAAGTCTTTAATTGCTTACCAATTCCAAAGCCCTAACCTTTAGACAATACTTTGAGCTCTTGATGCTCATTGTGCTTGTATCATCCTCTCCATCTTGAAGGAATTTTTCCTCAAATTCAGATCTTGCAAAAACCAAAGAGAGAGCAAAACAAACACAAAATCCTCTTGGTATGAGGGTTAGTATTAGTGCCACACTTATATCATCAACCCATGGTTGCTCACACTTGACATACATCCACGTATCCTTGATTATTGACATAAAAATCTTAACATAAAGGATACCAAAGACATGAATACCATCAATATAAAAAATAAGTGAGCATGACCAGCAACTATAACCTTCATATCTCAAGAGTATTCCGGGATCAAATGGGAGTAGAAGATAAGGGGTTAATCTAACGTGACCCATTCCTTTCACTAGGCTACCAAACTCACAATCATCATCATCAAAGAAAGGAAACCAGCCACCAAACTTACTACCTCTACATAATACCAATTCAAAATTATCATGCTTATCATCATAAGCAAAGAGGTAGTATAGGAAGGAATCAAGTGTGAAGACATCATGCCGAGGGAGTACACTTTTAAAATACAACCAGCAATCCCTTATTTTGTCTATGTAACATTTAGTATACGCATCATAAAGGATAGGGCTAAGGTAAATATCAAGAGACAATAAGCTTATGCCGAAACAATCCCTTCCCCACCCCACTAGTACACCGGGATAAAATGGGTGAAGTGCCCAAGGGAATAAACCGGGGCTACTCATTCCATTTACTAGGGTATCACACTTACCTAAAGAATTATCAAAGAAGGAAACATGTGCTTCTACACTAGATGTACCCAAAATCACATCACAATATTTTAAACTCAAGGAAGTGTAGAATGTACCCAAGTTACCTTGGTTTGTACTAGGGCAGCCCATTAGGGTATGAGTACTATTTTCCTTTAGTAATGGAACCTTATTCAAGTTATAAGCGCTAGCACTAGATGGACACAAATCATTGTTACGAAAAGAATTGATTTTGTCATCTAAAGGATCAACTAGTTCTTGCATAATCACAAAAAGAGTTTGGTCCTTATGCAACCCAACAACACCAAGAGTATCAAAAAAGGAAGATTCACACACTTCTTTACTAAGAAAATCCAAAACTACACCACTTTGGCCACTACTAGCCACATCATGACATTTTAAGTTCAAGGAAGTGTAGAAGATAGCTTTGTTACCTTGTAGACCATGGGAAGTGTGTTCTTCACTTTGGTTTGCATTATTCCAGCCTTAATTCTCCACATAACAAGGGATTTTATCAAGGTTTCCCTTTGGACTAACTTCTTCGTCACCTATCCCAAAATTGGGACTTTCGGCCAAGGGCTTGAAGGGAAATTTCTTGGGCTTTTCCTCGGGACTTCTAGGGTCTTGAAATTGCACATGAGAAGATAAAATACTATCTAAAATTCTAGCATTTGGGTTATTAAATAACAAGGGTCCTTTGTGGACAAGATCTACAATCAAGAAATTTTTTCCCTTTCTAACTTCACTACCCATGGTTTCCCCTTCCTTTTCTCTTCTTTCTTCATATTCTTCTTATACCTCACCATTAATTTTCTCTTCATCTTAAGGCTAGGCCTCACTCTCTTTGGTTTCTAACTTGTGGAGAGGAGTCATTGGATTTTGTAAAGTATGGGATCTTTGGACTTGAGATGTTTGGAATTGTGAAGGTAGCCTTTGGTCAAGTAAGTTTGGAACTTGGGGGTTTGAATTTTGTGGAGATTTTGGTGGACATAGTCTATCAACCCATGCTTTAATTCTAATCATGTCACCCCTCATTGCATCCATATCACCTTTCATATCTCTTCTCAAGGCATCATGACTTTCTTTTATTCTTGTAGCAAAGTCTCGACCCAAGGTATCAATTCGAGCCATCAAGGCTCCAATAGCATCATTTCCCAATGGTTGGGAATTATTACCTTCGTATTCCATGGAAAATGTACCTAAAAGTTCAAAAAACAGCAAGCAAAACAACCTACAAAATGAGAAAACAAGTTAGCTTAAAAAAGGCCTCACCACACTCACACTCGGATCTTACCTCACACTTGATCTCACAAGTGTTGAAAACTTGGTAATACTTGGCAAGTGAATGAGTGGTGAATATGCTTTGGTCCGTAATAAATTTTTGTTTGATATGACTCAAATAAAATGATGCACGGACTTGAACCAACAAATTACTACGAATTAAAAATGAGAAAAGTATACAAAATTTGAAGACACGAAATAATCGGACTGTAATCTAATTACCAAACTAGCAGGTACTTACTGGTTTGATAATTAGTGAAAGAACAACAAAATTGAAACTAGAAACAAAAAATAGAAACTAGCAAATGTAATTTAGAACTCAATTTGGTTGTTCACAAAAGTGATAATGTGGCAACTTGTGATTGGGCGTCACTTTTTCAATTTTTTTTAACTTCCAAATTCTTTTAGTTTCAACCAAGTATCTACTAAAGAAAGTGTTTGAACGAAATTTGGTGAAAAATGTAGTATTGGAGCCTTTTTTGTAAGTTCAAATGGATTTGAAATCAATGGTCCCCCCACTTGTACTTTCAATTGTACTTTGAATATTCCCTTTGTCTCTTCTTCTTTTGGATGACTTGAATATTCTTGGAATATTCTTTTGTACAAACAACTTTTCACTCTCTTTCTTTCTTTTTAGGGATCTAACACCCCTTTTGAATATTCTTCTTCAACAAGCTATGAAGATGGTAAAGAACAATATGAATATTCAAGAGTTGACCAAAGTTTGACCATAAGGCAAATGGACTTTAACTTCAATTTTTCTTTTGTATCTAGGTTCCTTGGGTCAAGGAAAGCTCAAATAACACAAAATCGCCACAAAATGATATGCGCCATGAGATCCCACCTCAAAAAGCTTCAAACAAGGCACAACAATGGTGGATCTAGCTTAAAAACAACCAAATCTTGTTCCAAATGTAGATATAGACTCCCTAGGTGCTAGGGAACACGAATCTAGCACTTGAAACTAACAAAACAACACAAAAAATGTAGATCTAAGATTTAAAAATCTGCACAAACACAAAAATGGGTTTATAATTTTTGTGTGAGATTTTCGATTTTCTACACTCTTTTTTGTTGAGATTTTCTTAGATCCAAGACTTAGGGTTATAAGAAAAACCCTAAAAAAGGCTTTGATACCAAATTATAGTCTATAGAAAGGCTAAAACACAAAATTGACACTAGATATGCAAAAATCAGCAAGCACACCAAGAGAAAACAACACTTAGAAAGGTGATGAAGAAGAAAGATTGCATAAATGTAAAGATAGTAGAGTGACCCTTACTTTCCCTAGATGATTAACAAAAAGAGATGTATTAAATCTACAATCACACCTCACAAATGAAAGTTCAAACCATTCTCTTAGGTAGACACAAAGGGAGTCACCTTCCCCAAGCACCAACCTTTCTTACCAATTTGTCAACACAAGTGAATCCATCACTTAGTGTAAACCCTAATTTTATATTCTCTCTCTAAGAGAGGAAGAAAACTACAACTAAATAGTATCTCACAATAATTTCATAAAAGTCTGATGAAAAGAGAAGAAAAATAGTCTATTTATACTATTACATGCCAAATAAAAAAACTACCCTTAATGAGCTAAGGGAATTGGGCGCCGCTTGAGTGTTCCCTTGGATTGAAAAATGTCTTCATTAACCTTCACTTGAGGCGCCTATTGAGTTCATAAGTTTCCCGTCTTCCTTCTCTTGACAAAGGCTTCAAAATACTCTGAAAAGTCTTCAATTGCTTGCCAATTCTGAAGCCTTAACCCTTAGACAATACTTTGTGCTCTTAATGTTCATTGTGCTTGTATCATATTGGCAGTAAGGAGACTTTAGTGGATTTGTTTCAATTAGATTTAGTTAATTTTTATGTCATTCTTTTGATGGATTAGTTACACTCGTGCTACAAATACTTAGATTGTCCGACCTGTAAGGTTATCTCTAAGTTCCCTGGTGAACCAGTTATTTAATAGAGGGTGGTTCCCTAGATACTAAGGTGAATTTTATATCATATCTTAGATCTCAGAGGTTAATCCTTAAATGGTGCCTCTATCATTTTGTTAGGGATAAAGATTCTAACATGGAAGATCCTTATTTGCATTTAATTTCGATGGTAAATGAGTTTCCTAAGGTCTTTTTGGATGATCTTTCTAGAGTTTCTCCGAGTAGGGAGATTGAGTTTGGTATTTATTTGGTTCTGGACACTCGTCCAATATCGATTCCTTCTTCTAGAATTGCTCTGACTGAGTTGAGGGAACTCAAGGATATTTTGTATAAGGGTTTCATCCATCCTAGTGTGTCCTCGTGGGTACAATAGTTGTATTTGTGCATAAGAAGGATGGATCCCTTTAAATGACTATAGACTATCAATATTTGAATAAGGTAACGGTTAAGAACAAGTATCCTCATATAAGGATAGATGACTTTGTTGATTATCTCACAGGTGCCAAATTCTTTCTAATATAGATCTTCGGTCTTAATATCATTTTCTTAAGATTAGAGAGGTGGATATCCCTAAGACAGTTTTCCTTACTCAGTATGGGAACTTTAAGTTCTTGGTTATGTTATTTGGTTTGACCAATGACCTAGTGGCATTTAGAGATTTGATTAATAGATTATTCGGCTAGTTTCTGAATCTTTTTTTCATTCTATTTATTGATTACACCTAGTATATTGTAAGAGTGAGATGGATCATGCTAATTACCTTCATGTGGTGTTGCAGACCTCAAAAGAGAAGTAGTTCTATAACAAATTCTCCAAATATGAATTCTAGTTGAACATTGTCACTTTTTGGGTTATATTATTTCTTGTGAGGGAATAATGATAGATCCACAAAAGGTGTAGGTGGTTAAGAAGTGACATAAACCTACGACTCCAATGGATATACGGAGCTTCTTGAGTTTGGCTGGGTATTATAGGAGGATTGTGGAAAGTTTTTTAATGATAGCTGACCCATTGACTAAGTTGACTTAGAAGAAGGTAAAGTTCATTTGGTAGGATATTTGTGAGGGTAGTTTTGAGGATTTGAAGGATAAACTAACTTCAACTCTAATGTTTACATTGCCTGAAAGAAATGAGGGGTTTGTTGCTTATTATGATGTGTCCTACGTGAGACTTGGATGTATTTTGATACATTATAGTAAGGTAATTGCCTATGCTTCTAGGTAGTTGAAGGTACATGATTGGAACTATCCTAATCATGACTTGGAGCTTTTAGCGGTGGTGTTTTCACTGAAAATATAGAAAAACTATTTGCATAGAGTGCATGTGGACATTATTTTTTGATCATAAGAGTCTATAATATATATTTACGCAGAAAAAGCTTAAAATCAGGCTGAGAAGATGGGTTGAACTTCTCTAGGTCTATGACAAAAGTCTTCACTATCATCTAGGTAAGGCTAATATTTTTGTGGATGCTCTTAGCCAGTTGTCCATGGGGCGTTTAGCACATGTGGATAAGGAGAGGTAGGAGTTAGTGAAGGATATTCACCGCTAGGCTATTCTTGGAGTTTGCCTTTTGGACTCTAAGAAAGGTGGTATGTTGGTACAGGAAGTAGTTTGGTCGTCTCTTGGTGCTGAGATCAAGGAGAAGAAAATTCTAGATCCTGTCTTGATAAAAATCAAGAGTGATATAGGTGGGCAAAAGGTAATGGTATTTAAGATCAGTGGTAATAGTACCTTGAAGTGCCAAGAGAGCTTATTAGTTCCTATGTCGATGGTTTGTGGGTAAGGGTATTAACTGGGGTACATCAATCATGATATGTTGTTTATCTTTCTTTGATGAAAATTTATCATAATCCCAAAGAGATGTATTGGTTGAATGGTATGAAGAAGGATGTGGCTTATTTTGTGGCCAAGTGTTTAGTATGTCAACAAGTGAAAGTTAAGCACATGAGGCCTGGATTTTGTAATAGGAAATTGAATTGCCTGAATTGAAATAAGAGGTTATCAACATGGATTTCATTACCAGTCTTCCGTAGTTTCAAAATTAATTTATTCGATTTGGGTTATCATGGATGGAATGACAAAGTTAGCTCACTTTTTCCCAGTGAGGACTAACTTTTTGGGAGAGGATTATGTGAGGTTGTAACTTCATGAGATTGTGAAGCTGTAAGAGGTACCTATTTTGATTATCTCTGATCGTGGTATGCAATTTTTATCTCACTTTTGGCGGATATTTCAAAATGGGTTGGGTACTAAAGTTAGTCTGAGTACAGCTTTCCATCCATAGACGGATGGGACAACAGAAAGGACTATTCAGACATTGGAGCATATTATTTATGTATGTGTGATTGAGCATTATGGTAGTTGGGTTAAGCATCTACCTCTTTTAGAGTTTTCTTACAACAATAGCTATCATTCTAGCATTTGGATAACCCTTTTTGAGGCATTGTATGGTAGGAGGTGTAGATCTCTTATTGGATTGTTCGAGCTTAGTGAGGCATATATGTTTTTCCTGGATTTTGGTTACAATGGTTGGTTATGGTTTCCACGTGTCTTTTACTTATGGTTTTCATATTATTATGGCGGTTTGAACATTTGGTTGCATGGGAATGGTTAATTCGTACATGGTTTTTGCTTTAGAAACACTATGCCCCCAACTTGTTTGATGTAATGCCTATGAGAATGTTTTTTGTTAAATTCTTGAACTTTCATGTAACTATTGCATGTTATAACTTGGTAATGGAACCCTAATTAGTATTAATAATATTATTTGTTTAAATGTTTTGAAATGGTTAAATGGTAAGATCTTGGTGGTTATGGTTTATCTAATTGAAAGCCTTGTGGGGTACAAGGGAATACACCAAGAAATCATAATAATGGTCACTTGTGGGGTACATCAGATTCCTCCAAGTCAACTTAATCAAGTAATCTATGGGCTCGTCTGGCTTGAAAACAAGTTATACCAGGATTAGTTATGCTGGGATTTGTTGTCCTGGATAAGTTATCCTGGTATTATTTTTTAGTGGTTGTTTAGTTTGTGGTATTAAAAATACTATGTAGTGCATTGTTTGGAAAAATATATTGTTTGTTTACTAAAATACCCTTCTCAATATTTAGCTTAATTATTTTCCTTCATATTAAATCATACAAAAGAAATTAATAAGTTACTAATTTTTTTTTTTTAACTTTATTAGTTTCTTTTTCCTAAAAAATATGTTAAGAAATTTATGTTGATATTTCTTAAATGTTTATGAAGCTCTAATATTTCATTTTAAATTATTTATTTTGTTCTAAATTTCATAAAATATTAATAATCTCATTTTTTGTCCAAAAAATTTCACCATCAAAAAATGTAAAAAAGAATTACTCTCATTTTATCATTATTTAGTATCATTAATATTTGAAGAGTCAAATTATATTTTTTTAAAAAATTTATTTTTCAAATATTTTTAGCTAAATATAAAAATATTTTTTTATTTAATAATTGAGCATGTATTAAGTTAGAAAGGAATTGTCAACATACTTTAATAACTTGTCCATGATAAATTTGTTAGGAAAAAATAAAAAATTATGTTGATGATAAATTTGTTAGGAAAAATGAAAATATATAGTACGATTATTAAACATTTCTACAAAATAGAAAAATAATAAATCTTTGCATCAATTTTGAACTTGATTGTATAAATAGTTTTTATAGATTGTAGAGGGTGCGGAGAGTGCGGATAACTCGAGTAATTTGCATTGTTAATATAGTGCGGATAAGTTATGTTTGTTATGCTAAAATGCTAAGTTGAAATGCTATGTTATAGCATTCCTTAGTTATTTGTTTTAACCTTATTAATTATTCTAGATTATTTTTAAGGTATACTATATTCTCCATATTTCTGGTTTTTATGTAGTCAAGTAGATTCTTTTACATAAGTGTTTCTATTAATCTTATTTGCTACATATCTTTTCTTCAATATTCTAAATATTCGTTATTTATCATTTTATCCTATAGTAGTTGTAATTTTACAAATTTCTGTGTAACAACTTATTCTAATAATGAAATATTGGATATGTAATTCTATGTTATCTATGTATTCCATTAACATTTGTTGTTCATGTATAGTATTATATAAACTCTCATTTGTATCTCTTTTTTCTAAGGTTAATTTTATTCTAAGTAATCTTTCTTATAATTGTCTTTTTTCTCTATTAAGATGATTCCTATAATTAATTTCTTCATATAGCCAACTTTTTTTTTCTCGAAATCTTCTAATATATTCTATCATTTTTAATTTGTATAATATCCATCTGAATCATAATTATCTAGGTATGAATAGTAGTTATAGTCATTTAAGTATTTTCGTTCTAATTCATCTTCTATCCAATTTTCATCTTCAATATCAAATACTTTTTCCCATATAATTTTCTTTATATCTATTATCTCTATATCCTTAAGTACATATAATACAAGTATCTTAAATTCATCTATCATTTCATCAGGTAAATAATTATTCATTTTTCATGTGATGTTATTTTTCAAAATATTTCCTCCCATCATATACATAACAAAATATGATCATCTTAGATCACTATATACTAGATTATTCTTAAATAACATGTTCTTTGGTCACTATTAGCATGGTAATCTGGATACTTTTTCCCTAAACAACGCCTCTACTCTGGTTACTTCCCTATCACGGCTTCTTTGTCTCACCGGTTTCACCTTTAGGATGGCATAGTTCTAGGAATTTTCCTTCTTTTTCACTTTTTTATTAAACTTCTTAACATGCTATTCTTCGAATAATTCTACTATAAAGTAACTAACATGAGCTTATTTTATTATACTTATGTTGTCAGGAATTTATGAATTTAGCTATTCATAATTATGAATGAAAATACCTGTTCTAGTAGATTTGATAAATTTGTGCTTTGCTCATCCATAGCTTAGTGTAAAACTAAATATCCTTATTGATTATATGAGAGAAAATTTTACTGTGTATAATAAGTCTTGCTTTTCTTGTAGAAATATTTTCCTTAAGTTAGCAAATGCTTCTGCTATTTATAACCTAAAAAGAAAAAATGCGTATACTATTCTAGACTATTCCTACTTTACACTTGTTATATTTACAAAGGTAGAAATCAACTATGTTCGACTTAAAAAAGTCAAATAGAAGTCAACTATATTCGACTAAAAAAAAGTCAAATGAATATTTATGCCCTATTAATTTACAGTATCTGGTGAGATGAATTGTTGACCAGATACTGTAAATTAATTTGACTTTTATTTAGTCAAACATAGTTGACTTCTATTTGACTTGTTTGGCAAAAGTGCCATTATTAGTTCTATTTTTTTAGAATAGCTTTAGAACTTTTTCTTGTAAAGATATTTTAAGTCTTTTCTACTTTTGTAAATATAACAAGTGTAAGGTAGGAAAAGTCTAGAATAGTACACACGTTTTCTCTTTTTAGGTTATAAATAGCAGAAGCATTTGCTAAGTTAAGGCAAGACTTTCTACACGGAAAACAAGCCTTCTTGTACACAATAAAATCTTCTCTCATATAATCAATAAAGATATTCAGTTTTACACTAAGTTATGGATGAGCAAAGCACATATTTATCAAAACTACCAGAATAGGTATTTTCATTCATAATTAGGAATAGCTAAATTCATAAATTCCTTGCAATCATAAGTATTATAAAATAAGCTCATGTTAGTTATTTTATAGTAGAATTATTTGAAGAATAGCATGTTAAGAAGTTTATTAGCAAAGTGGAAAAGGAGAAAAATTCCTAGAACTATGCCATCCTAAAGGTGAAACCGGTGAGGCAAAGAAGCCATGATAGGAGAGTAACCAGAGTAAAGGCGCTATTTAGAGAAAAAGTATCCAGATTACCATGCTAATAGTGACCGAAGAACATGTTATTTAAGAATAATCTAGTACATAATGATCTAAGATGATCATATTTTGTTATGTAAATGATTGGAGGGAATATTTTAAAAAACAACATCATATGAAAAATGGATAATTATTTACCGATGAAATGATAGATGAATTTAAAATACTTATATTATATATACTTAAGGATATAGAGATAGTAGATATAAAGAAAATTATATGGGAAAAGGTATTTGATATTGAAGATGAAAATTGGATAGAAGTTGAATTAGAACGAATACACTTAAATGACGATGGCTACTATTCATACCTAGATAATTATTATTCAGACATATATTATACAGATTAAATATGTTAAAATATATTAGAAGAGTTAGAGAAAAATAAAGTTGGCTATATGAAGAAATTAATTACAGGAATCATCTTAAAAGAGAAACAAGACAATTAGAAGAAAGATTACTTAGAATAAAATTAACCTTAAAAAAGGAGAAACAAATGAGAGTTTATATTTTCAATAGATAAGGTGGAAATAATAAAGAAAAAATTAAAACAATTATACAGTGAAGATCCATTAAAATGATAGAAAAAACATAAAACTATTGTAAAAATTGAGCTAATCGAGAAAAATAGTATAATAACCCCAAAACCATTAACCTATGACCTTGATGATTTAAAAGAATTCGAAATGCATATAGTTGACTTATTAAAAAAACAATACATACAAAAAATTAATAGTAAACACAATAGCCCAACATTTATAGTAAATAAACACAGTGAACAAAAAAGAGGTAAAAGTAGAATGGTTATTGATTATTGAAACCAAAATGCAAAAACTATGACATATAATTATCCAATACCAAATAAGATATTAAAAATAAGACACATACAAAGATATAATTATTTTAGTAAGTTCAATTGTAAATCAGGATTTTACCATTTAAAGCTAGAAGAAGAATTTAAAAAATTAACTGCATTTACAGTGCCACAAGGATTTTAAGAATGGAATGTGTTACCATTTGGACATCAAAATGCACCAGGTAGATAACAACACTTTATGGATAGTTATTTCAAACAATTGCCTAATTGTATAGTATACATAGATGATATACTGCTATATACAAAAACTAAAGAGGAACATTTAAAATTATTAGAACAATTTGCAGGTATAATAGAAAATTCAGGATTAAGTCTAAGTGAAAAGAAAGCAGAAATAATGAAAAAACAGATAGAATTTTAAGGAATACAAATAGATAAAAGTGGAGTAAAAATACAACAACATAAGTACAAAAAATAATCAATTCAAAAGAAGAATTAGATACAAAAAAGAGATTATAATCATTTTTAGGATTAGTAACCTAAGTAAGAGAATATATACCAGAATTAGCAGAAAACCTAAAACCATTACAGAAAAAATTCAGAAAGGATGTAAAATATAATTACAACAAAGAAGATAAAAATCAAGTAGAAAAAATAAAATTACTTTTTAAAGAATTACCAAAATTACAATTTCCAGACGAAAATAAAAAATTTACATATATAGTAGAAGCAGATGCAAGTGAATATAGTTATGGAGGAGTAGTTAAATATAGATATGAAGAAGAAAAATTAGAACATCGTTGTACATACTACTCAGGAACATTTAATGAAACAGAAATAAATAGAAAAGAATTATGCTCATTATATAAATGTTTATTAGCATTTGAGACATATATTGTATATAACGAGTTTATTGTACAAACAGATAATGCACAGGTACGAGGGTGGTTAACAATAAAAATACAAAATTAAGTTACAATGAAGGAAATTCAAAGATTAGTATTGAATATATTAAATTTTACATTTACAATTGAAGTAATTAAGACAAACAAGAATGTTATTGCAGATTACATATCAAGACAAAGCTACCCAAACTGATATTACAGAAGATGATATTCTAGAAGAAATACTCAAAACCCTAACTACGCTATCAATAAAAGTCGATTGTATGAGAAATGAGATAGAAAAGATAAAGACTAATGAATTTAAACTGAAGTCTGAAGCTATGACTCAAATAACTCAGCAATGTGTAGAGAAATATTAATCGAAAGACAATAAAATTCCAGAGATAAAAAAGGAAATGTTGGGACACTATAAAAAACACATAATGTTTATCAATCTACTTCTACAAGTTTAAGCAAAGGAGTTAGAAGGAACCTAAATATGAACATGAACAAAATATTTGACAAGACATTTATACCAAAAACACCAAAAGACCATTAGTTTATAGCCCCACAAACTACTACATATTTAGATAGCCTAAACCAAGACAAGAAAACTTATAACCACATAACCAGTTCATATATTGAAAACATCCATAAGATACAAACCAACTTAAACCTCAGACCCAGAGCTACAAGCATTCAAGAACCAAATTTAGATTATATAACCCAAAAACTACAAGGTTACAATAAGTTAATAGCATTATCAAAAACTAACCCAAATTTAGTTAAAACCTATTTCAGTTATGGACTATTCAATACTCTATATACCCAAAGACGGAAGTGAATTATCTGCTATACCAGAAATATATAAAGCAATTACCACTTACAAAAAGATAACAAAGGGCAACCTATTTTTTGTAAAGTTTGATACAGCACCAGGAGAGATATTGTATGATGAAATTAAACTATTTATACAAGTTATGAAGATTGGAATAACCCGAGATATGATCATACCCGAAGATATTCAACATTAAGTTGAAATACCCAAAATAGATATACCAGATATTTATGTGAATAAAAGATTTATTGAAATATCCACAATTATCCAAAAATTAGCAAATAACTATCTAAACAGGAATCCAATATGGAGTTATTATTCAAGAGACCAGCTAATGATTTATTAAAATTCAAGAGAGTTAAGACAAACAGATATGAATGAAGTGCAAAGATGGATTATGACACTACTTAATCCATAGAAACGACCAACTACCAGAGCAATTAAGAATTTTTTTTATTTCAGATGAATTATTGATCAGATACTGTAAATTAATAGGGCATTGATGATAGGCGAATTTACACGCCTATAGCATTAGATTTTGCCCATATTTTAGCTAAGTTTTGAGAACAAATTATATATTTCATGCACTTTTAGTGCTTTTTCCTGTAAGTGAGCTAACGAACATGATTAGCAAAGTTTCAGGTATAAATGATGCAGAATTCAGAATTTTATGGATTACTTGATGCCAAAGAAAGCTTCACGAGGGGAGAAAAAGGAGTCTTGGACGCCTAAGGACCAAAAGTGATGCATGGGAAACTTGTCCCGGGCTAAAACAACAATTCTGAAGACTTTGGGCACTAGCAGTAATTTATTATGATTAGGATAATGATACATTAACCTAGTACAATTTGGTTAAGTATTTCATTAGCTTAGTAGGATTTGGTTAAGTATTTCATTAGCTTAGTAGGAATAGGATATGGGTATTATAAATACCCTATTTTGCTAGAGATTTTTATTCATTCTTCGAATATATTCATTCTACTTCTAAGACATTCCTCCAATAGTTACAATTAAGTCCTTCTTCTAACCCTTCCATTAATTCTACTTCTTATTCTTCTTCTATTCATCTATTCTTAATTTCCACAACAAGAGAAACGTTACTTGCAAGAAATCATGCCTAACGCCTACCACACTTGTGCTACACGAAATTCTTATTGTGGTATAATAACAATGTCAATTGTGATTTCCTTCGTACTCATGGGTAACTAAACTTCTCTGTTGGGGTTATGGAAGCCGAATGAGATACTATCTGTTACTATGAGTTTGTGAGTTTGTGACACGTATGCTGCTTATATCATTATTCTCTTCATCTTAATCTAAATTCTTTGTGGTTATAAATGCAAGAATACACCAGTATAACATTTAACTTGTTCGAAAGAAAGGTTATCTGTCTGGAAAAGAGATAATGTCAAGGTAGTAGGGTCCCATCCCCTATTAAAACGTTAGTGCCGTAACTGGATTTACCTCTTGGAGAATTCGTACCGTTAGACATGCTTTAAACTCGAAAGAGTTAAAGTGAAATAATCCTCGAATAGGTCGAAAGATGCCTGGATTTACCATCGAATACAATTCTCTATAAGCACATGCATGTCGGAATTCAACACACTCATAGCCAATAGAGACGTATAACTCAGGAGGTGGACATAACCCCAACTTCTCAATTCTCATTTTTTACAACTTAATAACTATTCTTTCTGTTTACTTTGCTATTTCAGTTTTTACTTTAATCTTTTGGTTACACATTACAATCCCCCCTTTTTTACGAGACTTGCACTAAAAGTCTAGTAATCGTTGCTTACTTGTTGACCAAGCTATTCCCTGTGGGATCGATACCCAACCCAGTTGGGTTCTATATTTGCTAACGACCGCTTTACACTCCTACGAGAGCTGTAGATTGAGCGTTATCAAAAATTAGCGCCATTGTCGGGGATTACGAGTGTCAATTAAGTTCGTGATAATTACTAGACCCTTTGGTCAAAGATTCTCGTACTTTTACTTTTAGTTTTTATTTTTGTTTTCTGCAGGTTTTTATTCATTGCATGCCCCATACTCGAAGTTCTGGTCAACCGTTATTACCTATCAATCCTGAACCACAACGTATTGGCAGAATGGAGGCACCAACGGAAATCGAAAGAATGGCTGCTCAACAGGAGCAGGCGAGATTAGCTGCTCTTGCCGCCGCCTAAGTACACCAACAAAACATTGATAACCCTGGGAGAGCAACAAATCCTGACGATGAGGATTTAGGTGATGACGAGTTACTAAACCCAAGGCATGATGCTGAAATCGCAACACCTGCCAACAGAAGAGGTCGACAAGCTCGGTTTAGTTATGATCGCCAACCCATGTAACCAGCTTTTGACGACAATGATGATGATCTTGATGGAGCCGGAGCCACTGGAGCCATAATTCCTCCACCATTAGCGCCCGGAGCCAAGTTCAACATCACAAGCACCATGATTCAGTTATTGCAACTCAAGGGATTATTTGGTGGACTAGCAGGCGATGATCCGAATATGCATCTCATCAACTTTATTTCTACATGCAAGTCGTTTGACAATCCTGGTGTTGGTCAGAATGCAATTCGATTATGTCTATTTCCATTGTCTCTGTCTGGGGAGGCAACTCTATGGTTGAATGGGCTGACTCCTGATTCTATTACAAATTGGAGGCAATTGAGAGATGCTTTTCTAGAAAGATTCTTTCCGCCATCCAAAAGAGCACAATTGAGAGATGAAAACAACAACTTTCATCAGCTTCCAACTGAAGACCTTCATGAAACATGGGAAAGGTTCAAGACAAAGCTAGCGAGATGCCCAAACCATCACATGACTAATGTTCACCTAATGGAGATATTATACAGAGCCTTGAATTCAATAACTAAACCAGTGGTGGATAATGCAGCTGGAGGATCTTTTATGGACCTCACCTTTGGTCAAGCAAGAAATATGCTAGATCGTATGACGAAGCAAAGTAGAGCTTGGCATACCAGGGATTCTGAGGTAGCAAGCCTACTTTATCTATTGGCATGACTGCAGACCAAAGAAGAAGAGAAGAAGAACGTGATTAAGATATGGCGCACATGAAAACACAAGTGCATCTTCTTACAAAGCATTTATTATCAGGGAAGACCAAAAAACTGAAAGCTATTGCGTCTAAAGGAAGAGACGAATCTGATTCAGAAGAAGAGGCCAACTACCTAAACAATTAGGGGGGTTTCTGCGGGAATACCCAAGGAAACCAAGGTCGGAACTATTATGATAAATCTGGAAACAAAGACCAAGGTAGTTGGAAGAACAAGAATGAAAAGAGTGGTTTGTACGTTCCTCCTGGAAGACGTGATGCCACCACATCTAGCTCTAGAAGTATGGAAGACATGCTGGCCAAAATATTAAAAGGAGTGGAAGCAACAAACGCGGCAGTAACAGAGGTAGTTAATGATTTGTCCTCTATAAAACAAATAGTTGATTCTCATTCCACATCAATCAAGCAAATAGAGCAGCAATTGAGCCAACTTTCAGCAGCACTCAATCAAAGAAAGGCTGGCACCTTACCGAGCGATACTGTGCAAAACCCAAGGAATGATGGGTCATGCATGGCCATTACTACCCGGAGTGGTAAGGTGCTGGAAACTTCAGCAAAAAGCAAGCAAGTGGATGACGAAGTAGTGGACATTGATGATAAGGCAAAAGGAGAAGAATCCGCAGAAAAAGGGCACAACGTCCATGATTCAATCCCAATGGATTGCAACCTGAAAAATCTGAAAAACGAAAGCAAGAGGAGAAGAAAGTCATCGAGATAACCATTCCATACCCACCACCACGTTTCCCTCAGAGATTGAAGAAGGTGGCGGATGATACAAAGTTCAGCAAATTCATGACTATGTTAAAGCAGCTGACCATTAATGTTCCATTAGTGGAGGCACTTGAACAAATGCCTGGGTATGAAAAATTTATGAAGGATCTTTTGACAAAGAAGCGGGCATCAAGTTATGAGTTGAAAGATGATGTTTATCACTGCAGCGCAATCGCTACCCGATCAATAGTTTAGAAGAAGGCTGACCCCGGCGCTTTCACTATTCCTTGCACCGTTGGGTCTTTGAATTTTGCCAAAGCATTATGCGACTTAGGAGCCAGCATCAATTTGATGCCATTATCTATCTATAAGAAGTTGGGGTTGGGTGATCCTACTCCAACCAACATGAGGGTCGTAATGGCGGATAGGTCGGTAAAACGACCTGTTGGTATTCTATGTGATGTCTTGGTAAAAGTTTCTTCATTCATCTTTCCAGCAGACTTCGTTATTTTGGATTGTGAGGCAGACTCAGAAGTTCCCATAATCTTGGGGCGTCCTTTCCTTGCTACAGGAAGCGTGCTTATTGATTTAAGAGCTAATGAGCTTTCGTTCCGAATAAATGACGAAGTAGTTCGCTTTGATGTTTGCAAATCAATGAAGCAACCCAATGATCTGAGTGTATTTTCGGTGGCCGATGTTTACTTTGATGATGAGAAAGATTTACTTGAAGAGGAGCAGCTGATTGATGACCCATTGGCGACTTTGCTTATGAATGGTGAGAATAAGGATGCTGAAAATTGTGAAGAAGCTATTTGTGCTTTATCTGGATTAGGGACATATCTCCATAATCCCAAGAAGCTGGACCTTGATCTTAAGAATTGACCCATACCACCAGCTAAGCCATCTATTGAAGAGCCACCCACGTTAGAATTGAAGGAGCTGCCAAGTCATTTAAAGTATGCATTCTTAGGAAGAGGAAACACACTTCCAGTCATTGTGGCAGCAGATTTGGGTGAGCAACAAGTTGCAGCCCTCATTGCTATTCTACGAAAATATATTAGAGCCATTGGATGGACCATTGCGGATATTATTGGTATTCCACCTGGGATTTGTACACATAAAATTCAGTTTGAAGAGAATTGCACACCCACCATTGAGCATCAAAGACGTCTAAACCCACCTATGCAAGAAGTGGTGAAGAAAGAAATAATTAAGTAGTTAGACGCAAGAGTTGTGTATCCAATCTCTGATAGTACATGGGTAAGTCCGGTACAATGTGCTCCCAAGAAAGGAGGCATGACGGTGGTCGCGAATGCGAAGAATGAGCTTATTCCACTCAGACCCGTCACTGGATGGAGAGTATGCATGGACTACCGAAAGTTGAATTCTTGGACACTCAAAGATCACTTCCCAATGCCATTTATGGACCAAATGCTAGATCGATTAGCGGGGAAAGGATGGTTTTGCTTCTTAGACGGTTATTCCAGCTATAATCAGATTTGTATTGCTCCCGAAGACTAAGAGAAGACAACGTTCACATGCCCATATGGTACGTTTGCCTTCAAACGTATGCCATTCGGGCTATGTAACACACCAGCCACTTTTCAACGTTGTATGATGTCAATTTTTTTTGATATGGGTGAAGACACTTTGGAGGTATTTATGGATGATTTTTTAGTTGTTGGTGAGACTTTTGAAGCGTGCCTGGCAAATCTAAGTATGGCGTTGCAAAGATGTGTAGAATTCAACCTAGTGCTGAATTGGGAGAAGTGCCACTTCATGGTAAAAGAAGGTATTGTTCTTGGGCATAAAATCTCCGAAAGAGGAATTGAGGTGGATCGAGCAAAAATTGAAGTTATTGAGAAGCTGCCACCCCCAATCTCTGTGAAAGGTGTTCGTAGTTTCCTCGGTCACGCAGGTTTCTATCGTCGGTTCATCAAAGACTTCTCCAAAATTGCTAGTCCTTTGTGCAAACTCTTGGAGAAAGATGCGAAGTTTGACTTCAATGAAGATTTCTTAAAGGCATTCGAATTCCTCAAAGGAAAACTCATTGAAGCCCCTATCATGGTAGCACCAGATTGGTCTCTCCCGTTCGAAGTCATGTGTGATGCTAGTGGTGTAGCCGTTGGAGCTGTGCTTGGTCAGATAAAGGAGAAATTATTTCATCCTATCTACTATGCGAGTAAGGTCCTCAATGAAGCCCAAAGGAACTACACTGTGACAGAACAAGAGCTCCTAGCGGTTGTGTATGCTTTTGAGAAGTTTCGTGCCTATCTATTGGGTACTAAGGTGATCGTTCATACAGACCATGTATCTCTTAGGTATCTAATGACAAAGAAGGATGCAAAACCAAGATTAATTCGATGGGTATTGCTGCTGCAAGAGTTTGATTTCGAAGTTAAAGATAGAAGAGGTTGCGAGAACCAAGTGGCCGACCATCTATCTAGACTCGAGAACGAGCATGTGGCGCAGCCTGATATCGAGATTGATGATGCATTCCCTGACGAGGAGATCCTAGCGACGATATCAGAAAAGTTACCATGGTATGCCGACTTTGCAAATTTTATGGTGAGTAATGTAATACCTGCCAATTTATCATACCATCAAAAGAGGAAGTTTATGCATGACATACAACACTACTATTGGGATGAGCCGTATTTGTTTCGACGATGTGCGAATGGTATTATTCGACGATGTATATCCCATGTAGAGGTGCCTACTATATTGGAAGCATGCCACACTTCCCAAGTTGGAGGACATCACGCAGGCAATCGGACGGTAAGAAAAGTATTACAAAGTGTATATTATTGGCCTTCGATATTTAGAGATTCCTATGACTTTGTTAGAAGATGCGACCAATGCCAAAGACAAGGTGCTATTTCGAAACACCATGAGATGCCCATGTGGAAAATTCTTGAGGTAGAACTCTTTGATGTGTGGGGCATTGATTTCATGGGTCCATTCGTGAATTCGTTTGGAATGAAGTATATCTTAGTTGCTGTAGATTATGTCTCGAAATAGGTTGAAGCTGTAGCGTTGGCCGACAACGAGGGAAAGCATGTTGTAGCATTTTTGAAGAGAAATATCTTCTCTCTCTTTGGAGTACCACGTACTATCATAAGTGATGGAGGATCTCACTTTTGAAACAAGCTATTCAAATCCGTGTTGGCCAAGTATGGTGTCAAGCAACATAAGGTAGCCACGCCTTATCACCCATAAATGAGTGGACAAGTAGAGGTTTCCAATCGGGAGATCAAGCAAATCCTTGCGAAGACGGTAAATGCTAATAGGAAGGATTGGTCTCGGAAGGTAGATTATACACTATGGGCGTGTAGGACTGCATTCAAAACACCCATTGGCATGTCCCCTTATCAACTAGTTTATGGGAAGGCTTGTCATTTACCTATTGAGCTCGAACATAAGGCCTTGTGGGCGTTGAAGCAATTGAATTTGAATTTGGATGATGCGATAAATCTGAGGTTGGAGCAGCTGAACGAATTAGATGAGTTCCATCTCCATGCATATGAGAGATCGTACCTATACAAGGAGCGGATGAAGAAGTATCATGATCAGCGGATTGTTCAACGAAACTTCCAAAAGGATGATATGGTACTTCTCTTCAACTCTAGATTGAAGATATTCCCAGGTAAGTTAAAGTCTAAGTGGTCTGGTCCATACAAAGTTATCCAAGTCTACTCGTCTGGAGTAGTTGAATTGGAAGACAATAATGGTGTTGTCTTCAAGGTGAATGGTCAACGTGTTAAACCTTATATCGGTCCTCTTGACTCGATGAATTATATGGCCATCACTTATCTCGACGAAGTCTAAGTACTCAAGGTAACTATATCGAGCCACGATAATAAATAAGGCGCTAGATGGGAGGCAACCCATCGTTCATCATTTTTTTTTTGTTTTGTTCTAGTATGTGTTTTACTTTTGATAAATGAAAATCCAAAAATAAGAGTCGTGCCACGACCAAAACTAAGGCTCTTATGGGAGGCAACCCATCGTACTAATTGTTTTTATTGGTTTTGAGCAAATGTAGGTGCAAGAGGTATTCAACGAGGAGATTGGTTTCAAATGACGATTTGGACGTAGTGTATGGTAAAGGTGGTAAGTTTGTAATTAAGATGCATAAGGCTATGGATTGATTTGCATGCTTTACTTCTCTATCCGCATTTGCATTTATTTATGTTTGTTTGTTTGAGTTTTTTTTCATTTTTTTTTGTTTTTTTCGTAGTTGATCGTTTTTTTTGTAGTTAATTTTTCTTACTTAGCTTCACATGAAATCATTCTAATAGGCATCCTGAGATTATAACAAGAGTTTGTGCTAACATCATGACTATTGAGATGTTTAGGCTCTAATTGTGACTCACTATGTGATATTGTGTGGTCTAATTCCTTTATTTGTTGGGTCAAAGAGTCTATACTACTTCCAATAAAGTCGACCATGTGCCTTGTGTGTGAGATGATAGTATATTCTATGTTTCTGGCTGATGCTAGAACTTTCCTAGTATGTATGTAAAGCAAAAATAAAGAGTGCAAGTCTAGGAGATGATTTAGGCACTCCTTTGGCAACCTACACTTGTTTACCTTCTTTTTACCTACCCACGGACATTATCCTAGCTAAACCCTTTTGAGCCTTTAGCCTATTTTCTTTGACAACCTCATATGTAAGCCTAATCCATTTTTTTCAAGACCATAATTTGATCCAAATTCCTAAGTGCTTTAAAGTGCAAAGTCATGTGACAAAATAAGAGGAAGTTGGGTACATATGATGATTTAGAATGTAATGGTTCTTGAATTTGTTATGAAAAAGACTTGCTATCATAAGAGGTGTGTTATGAAAAGAAAAAGGAAAGGAAAGATGAAAAGTGGCTTAAAATTAAAAAACAAAAGAGGAGAAAAAGGGTGGTAGAATAAAAGAACGTAGAAAGGTTGTTTGAAAGAAAAAGTGTTAATGATACAATGTGATGTATTAAAGCGCTTAGGAACATAGTCACTATTTCTGGCCAAAATAGTCCTACCCGTCCCTTAGCCTACATTACAACCTTCAAAAGACCTACTTGATCTTAAGCCTAGCATTCTGACATTTAGTGGAACATTACACTAAGGGAAAGCCTATGGTCATCTGTTGCTGCATATGAATTCTTTGTGAGAGCGAAAGCAAGGATATTTTTATATCTATGTTTGAAAAAGATGCTATACTTGTGAGTAATTATGGGTAATATATTGTGAGATACACATGGTTGATGAGTTTTGGATAGTTGTGTATGATTCTTTGTACCTTAACTTTTGGATATGAATTAACCACCATCACGAGTCTATATTAGTGGTTAAATTGTTTCTACTAATGATCGGAAAACTACTCTTTGTTAATAATTGTTGTGCTTGTCTTGATGAATATTTCGTGTTGTTACTGTGAAACCCTAAGTCAATGTTTAGAAGGACATGATAGTTTGGTCAAGGACGAACAAAGCTTCAAGTGTGGGGTGTTGATGATAGGCGAATTTACACGCCTATAGCATTAGATTTTGCCCATATTTTAGCTATGTTTTGAGAACAAATTATATATTTCATGCACTTTTAGTCTTTTTTCCTGTAAGTGAGATAACGAACATGATTAGCAAAGTTTCAGGTATAAATGATGCAAAATTCAGCATTTTATGGATTACTTGATGCCAAAGAAAGCTTCACGAGGGGAGAAAAGGGAGTCTTGGACGCCTAAGGACCAAAAGTGATGCATGGAAAACCTATCCCGGGCTAAAACAACAATTCTAAAGACTTTGGGGACTAGCAGTAATTCATTATGATTAGGGTAATAATACATTAACCTAGTACAATTTGGTTAAGTATTTCATTAGCTTAGTAGGATTTGGTTAAGTATTTCATTAGCTTAGAAGGATTTGGTTAAGTATTTCATTAGCTTAGTAGGAATAGGATATGGGTATTATAAATACCCTATTTTGCTAGAGATTTTTATTCATTCTTCGAATATATTCATTCTACTTGTAAGACATTCCTCCATTAGTTACAATTAAATTCTTCTTCTAACCCTTCCATTAATTCTACTTCTTATTCTTCTTCTATTCATCTATTCTTAATTTCCACAACAAGAGAAACGTTACTTGCAAGAAATCACGCCTAACGCCTACCACACTTGTGCTATACGAAATATTTATTGTGGTATAATAACAATGTCAATTGTGATTTCCTTCGCACTCATGGGTAACTAAACTTCTCTGTTGAGGTTATGGAAGCCGAATGAGATACTATCTATTACTATGAGTTTGTGAGTTCGTGACACGTATGCTGCTTATATCATTATTCTCTTCATCTTAATCTAAATTCTTTGTGGTTGCAAATGCAAGAATACGCCAGTATGACATTTAACTTGTTCGAAAGAAAGGTTATCTGTCTGGAAAAGAGATAATGTCAAGGTAGTAGGGTCCCATCCCCTATTAAAAAGTTAGTTTCGTAACTGGATTAACCTCTTGGAGAATTCGTACCGGTAAACACGCTTTAAGCTCGAAAGAATTAAAGTGAAATAATCCTCGAATAGGTCAAAAGACGCCTGGATTTACCATCGAATACAATTCTCTATAAGCACATGCATGTCGGAATTCAACACACTCATAGCCAATAGAGACGTATAACTCAGGAGGTGGACATAACCCCAACGTCTCAATTCTCATTGCTTACAACTTAATAACTATTCTTCCTGTTTACTTTGCTTTTTCAGTTTTTACTTTAATATTTTTGTTGCACATTACAATCCCCCCCTTTTTACGAGACTTGCACTAAAAGTCTAGTAATCGTTGCTTACTTGTTGACCAAGCTATTCCCTATGGGATCAATACCCAACCCAGTTGGATTCTATATTTGCTAACGACCGCTTTACACTCCTACGAGATCTGTAGATTGAGCGTTATCAGGCATAAATATCCAGAACATATATGTTTTAGATGTAACGGAGAAGATAACATTAATACAAAAGTTCAACTAAAATAAATGAAGATAAGGACGCTAGCTGGAAGATATACGACAAAAGATATAAAGCAACACGGACCGATGGAGAAATTAAGACAAAGAGACAAAGCATTAAAGTTATAAAAAGGACATATGAATTAGTAAGATAATTTTGTGATATGTGAATTATTAGATTACATAAATTATTATGTAACACTATGTAGAATTTACTAGCCTTTTTGACTTTTTAGGTAAAAGTTCCATTATTAGTTTTGTTTTTTTTCGAATAGCTTTAGGAATTTTTCTTGTAAAGATACTTTAAGTCTTTTCTACTTTTGTAAAGATAACCAGTGTAAAGTAGGAATAGTCTAGAATAGTATACACATTTTCTCTTTTTAGGTTATAAATAGCTGAAGCATTTGCTAAGTTAAGGCAAGACTTTCTACACGAAAAGCAAGCCTTCTTGTACATAATAAAATTTTCTCTCACATAATCAATAAAGATATTCAGTTTTACACTAACCTATGGATGAGCAAAGCACAGATTTATCAAATATACCAAAACAGGTATTTTCATTCATAATTATGAATAGCTAAATTCATAAATTCCTGACAATCACAAGTATAATAAAATAAGCTCATGTTAGTTACTTTATAGTAGAATTATTCGAAGAATAGCATGTTAAGAAGTTTATTAGCAAAGTGGAAAAGGAGAAAAATTCCTAGAACTATGCCTTCCTAAAGGTGAAACTGATGAGGCAAAGAAGCCGTGATAGGGGAGTAACCAGAGTAAAGGCATTGTTTAGGAAAAAAGTATCCAGATTACCATGCTAATAGTGACCGACGAGCATTTTATTTAAGAATAATCTAGTATATAGTCATCTAAGATGATCATATTTTGTTATGTGTATGATTGGAGGAAATATTTTAAAAAATAACATCATATGAAAAATGAATAATTATTTGCCTGATGAAATGATAGATGAATTTAAGATACCTGTATTATATGTACTTAAGGATATAGAGATAGTAGATATAAAGAAAATTATATGGAAAAAGGTATTTCATATTGAAGATGAAAATTGGATAGAAGATGAATTAGAACGAATACACTTAAATGACGATAGCTACTATTCATACCTAGATAATTATTATTCAGACGTATATTGTACAGATTAAAAATATTAGAATATATTAGAAGAGTTAGAGAAAAATAAATTTGGCTATATGAAGAAAAAAGACCAAGAAGAAAGATTACTTAGAATAAAATTAACCTTAAAAAAGGAGATAGAAATGAGAGTTTATATAATACTAAATGTTAATGGATCACATAGATAACATAGAATTACATATCCAATATAGCATAATTAGAATAAGTTATTACACAAAAAGTTGTAAAATTACAACTACTATAGGATAAAATGATTAACTACGAATACTTAGATATTCGAAAAAGATATGGAGCAAATAAGATTCATAGAAAAACTTATGGAAGCGAATTTACTTGACTACATAAAAATAAGAAATATGAAGAATATAGTATACCTTAAAAATAATCTAGAAGAATTGATAAGGTTAAAACAAATAACAATGAATGCTATGACATAACATATCAACATAACAAACATAAGTTATCCAAACTATATTAACCATGCAAATTACCCGAGTTATCCTCACTCTCCGCACCCCCCTACAATTGTTCATATAATTGTTCAAATTTATCCAAATGAATGAAAATTTGTGAAGTAATTAAAATTTAAATTAGGGATAAAATGATAAAAAAAATTAATGCGAGGACTACTAAAATATAACATTCTCTTTTATATATAGTAATAAAGTAAAGTTATATATACATACATACATACACACATATATATACATACATACATACATATATACACATATATATATGTGTGTATATCTATATGTATATCAGTAAAATCATTTGAAAAAATGGTATTAGCTATAGTTTTGAAAAAGGTTTTAAAATAATAGCTAGCTAGATTCTCCATTACTCAACATAAAAGCATTATTTATTTGATTCATATGATTTTTCTGTTTATTTGTAATTTGAATTTCTTACTTTCTCCAAAAAATATATAACAATGAATCATGTAGTAGTTAGAATTTTTTCTTGGGGGGATTTTTAGATAAAATTTTTTGAGTAAATTGGAAAAAAAGTAAAATAAAAATGATAAAAAACTTGTTTAGAAACAACAAAATGTTATACAAAAAATTTTATAATTAATTTTTTCGTCTCTTCTAAAAATTTGAACTTCATATGATAAGTTTCATATTCATTCGCATTAAAATCTAACCTATCTCGTTTTACAAATACCTTACATTTCTTTTAAAAAAAAAAGAAGTAAAGTAATGTATATAAAGTGATAATCTAAGAATTTGGAGGGAAATTGTATCCTTTTTTGAATTTTACAATTAAGTTTTTGATAAATTATTATATATTGCTAATAAGTTTTTAATGTAAATATAAAATTTATGTCAAAATTATTAAGTTTTTATCTTTTATTAAAATTAATAATAAAAATACTAGTATATATATATATATATAGATGTGTGAAATGAAATCATAGATTTTGAGGGTATTTTAGTCATTATATAATTTAATACCAAAGAAAAATAGTCTTGGGATTGTTTTCCCACCATTTGGGTGGATAACTTATCCCGGGACTAATTATTAGTCCCGGGATAAGTTATCCCAAATATTTACAACCAAACGAGTGAGTTATATTTTTATCCTGAGATTATTATTTTATCCCGGGAATATTGACTTTAGTCCCGCAAACCAAGCGGCCCTTATGGGTATATGGAAATCCCGGATGGCTAAGGACATTAATTGAAAGATATAGTCAATATGGCGATGCCATTACTTATAGCCTTGGTTAATATTACATGGAATGGTGGTTTAGTTGTGTGGTAATGGTATTAATTGGGCCATAATGGCGGGGTGTGATAGCTAATCATAATGGTGTGAATGCAATAGACAGACACAAGAAACTTATGTTTTCTGACATGAGGATTGCTTATGGAGACAATATAGGATACTTACAGGGGAAATGGGAATCCCCGAAGTACACCTATACATATGTATTATGGAGAGCGAATGGTACTCAGGAATCCCCTACTCCTATGGGATCTCTGGTTCGTGCGGCTACACGTATTGGGGCTTTTTCAGGGGGTAACACTGTACCCATATAACTCGTGGGTAGTTTTAAGACTGCTAAGTTAGACATACCCACTTTAATGGTTTTAAAGGCATGCGAAACCCAGTTCCCTTTAACAACATGGTTATATATATGTTTGTATGATTGTGAGTACATATGGTTGGTTTACTTGGTTTTATAGATTGGCAATATTTTATTCTTATCCTAAGTACTTTCTAATATTCACCCGCTAACCCTTCTTTGGGCGTATGTATCCCCACACAATGTAAGATCTGTCACTCTACTTTTCCTGCTTAGTGATCGAATTTAGGATCAGCTCGGTTGGATTGAAGTGGTAAGCTTCCATATTCTAGAAGGAGCCATTTCATGACATGGATGTTTTTACATATTTTGGTCTTCTTATAGACACTGGTTTTATCTATAGTTGGGGGCATGTCCCAATCAGATATTGTTTACCTTTCGGTTAGAGGCTTTGTGGAACTACTTTAGGTTGGAATGGGCAGTGTCGGTATTGGTGTCATTCTTAGTATTGACAATGGTATTAGGGCTACTATTGTTGGATTGTATTTATGATTGGTCCATCCTTTTATGTTATGGACTCATAATTAGTTATTATTTTTGGTTTGGCATTGGCTATTAGTTGGGTATTGGTTGGTTGGACTAACTTGGATTTGTCACGGTAATGAACCTATCCCAGAGTTGGGATTGGTACAAATACTCTATCTCGTTATATGTTAAAATTTCATCTGACTCATGGTATGCATTAGACAGTTGGGTTGGTAACGGGGGTGGTCTTCATTCCTAGTTAGACTTGTGATGCCCATTATGACAAGGACTTGGTTCGGGTCATGTCACCAACGCAGCACGATCTTAACTCATTGGCGGTAGCTAGTACTCGGGTCTACACTAAAAAGGTACAAATGTTTAGTATGATTGCCAAAACACGAGTACTCAGTAGGAATTATCGGATGATTTAGCTAAATTGAGATATAAAGATGATGTAAAATAAAAAAGGGATAACTCAAGTGAAACAATCAAACCCGAATCATCTCCATCATCACTGTACAAACCAACTAATAAACTAGAACAATCATACTTTGTCTTATATCAACACACACCACAATCGTCATATAAAATGAGAATTCGATTCGGAAGCGTAAAGTGACCTATATACAATAACCATCACATAAGTACCAAGTTCAACACGCATACAATTATTTGTGTATAAAGTAAAAAACTTACCCCGATGTCCTATACCACCAGGAAGGGCATAAGAAAACAAAGTAAAGAACTCGACACGACATCCCATACCATCGGAGTGTGCACAAAATATCAATGCTTAAACATGTCAGACACAAATACATGCACGGCTCACTATAAACCATGGCTTACACATTTCTGTCATGGTCTCTCACCAACAACAACCATTATCATCAACTACTGTAAATGGACGCAACGGTACCAATGCAATCATAACATAGTTATATAGTATTGGGATCTCTAACTCATTTACTAAGCTACTAGTTTTCTAGCCATCATAAGGTCTCCAACCATTAGTCTAACCGATTTCTCATATACTTTTTCTTTATGGAGTAACAACTAATTATGATTTATTAGATAGACACCATCCATATCTAGACAAAATGCACCACTAAACCATAACCTCTATTTAAACAAATAGATCTTGGTTACCATAAGTATACTAGTCATCACATAGTGAGAAGATAAATATCACTAACACACTTATCTATTTAATGACCAACACCATTTTCTAGTTAGCACCATAATTATCTAAGTTCTCACTAAACCACCAATGACATTAACATTAGATGTCTTCATTACTAACCATCAACAAAGCTAAGTCTATTACCATTATTAGCAAATTAACAACCATAAGAACTAGTTACCATATTCTAACTAAACAAGGTCCACCAACTAGTGTTCTAGGCTTCTAGCTATCAAGTAACATAACTAATTTACATCGACAACTAGTTATCAAGATAACCCATTATACTATGCAAATTCCATAGCATAACTATTTAATCAAACCAAGTATATTCACTAGGTGAATCCTTAATTCTACACATTATTACACTTATCAATTAGCCTTAACTCAATAATTGCCATATTATCCTTCTATTCACTATTTAGTGTTAACAAGACCCACGCCACCGAACTAGTGATCAATGGTAGAGAATTATAGACAACATCCCAAGGAAAACATCATGTCCTAAATAGACATAACACTTAATCATACAATGGCCTAGCCATACATATACCTATATACCATATATTCTTAGAATACATAGTATCACCACAACATCAATATGTCCTCCGGATTCACCAAGCATCATCATAACATCAATACTTCTTCCAGATTCATTGTGAATCATCATAACATCAATACCTCTTCCAAATTCACCTAACCTTATCATATCATCAATATATCCTCCAAATTCATCGATTATCATCACAACATCAATACCTCTTTATAATTTACCGAGCGCCACACATAATCAATATATCCTATGGATTCACCAGGCACGATCATATTATCAATACCTCTTCCTGATTCACCAGGCATCATCATATCATCAATATATCCTCCAGATTCACTGAGCATTATCATAACATCAATACCTCTTCCAGATTCACTGGGATTATCATATCATCTGTAATCATCATGACAACAATAATTACATACATATAGAAAAAGCAAAAACAAGTAAAAAACCATAATAAATAGAGAGTAAGAGAGGTAAGGAAATGCATATCAAGGTATTTTTCCGATTAATCATCACCATATTGTATGAGTAAATGCATAGGCATGTATATCTAAATGATATGAGCAATCACCACTTTTTCAACCTTAAACATGATTATTAGCAAGTTAACTATAAGTCATGGGTGTACCTTCTAGATTCCTTCTTTTACATATATGGTTCATATTATTAGTACAAGAGATTCTTTTATGCAACATTATCTTAGTCATTAAACTTGCATCATATCAAGAGTGGTAAAATAATTTAATGTTCACACAGTGAATTAGTCAATAATCTAATTGATATCATTATGATAGATTCAATTCACAAGACTTTCCAAGATTATCCTTATTATAAAAACAAGATAATTGATCAATTACATATATTATCCTAACATTAAATGCATGCATAAACCATCAATTGTGTTTAGCTATAATTTTACCAAAAGCATAATCTAGGCATTCATCAAGCATATAGGGCACTAAAGAAGTCACACGGTTCAAGATAAATGTGGTTCTTGTTATGCTTCTAGTAATTGCTAAAGTTCTCTTCTACAAGTCTATCTTCTACCCTGAATTCGGTTAAGTTATCTAAATCATGCCTTTAGGGCTTAGCAAAACTTACTAGTTCGATTGGTTAATTCTTCTTCTAGAATTCTTCCTAAGTCATCCCAAGAACTAAGGCCATTCCAAAACTAAGCATAACTAGGTCAACATACTATTAAGGTAAGTGAACAAGGTCACTCTCATCTCCTAGATAAATAGAGTATTCTCATGCTATTCATGAGAGTACAAGTCAAACTAACCTAGGTTCTAGTCTATAGGTCAAGCATCACACTTTACAGGTTCATTAGCCTAAGTGATTTAACTAGTTCCAAGAATTACCATCTACTAATTCAACATCTAAGACCCTTCCCAATGTAATCAAGATATAACAATTTATAATACGATAAAGCTCAATATAACACAAGTAAGCCTAACCGACCATGAGTAAAAATAGCTCATGAACCAACAATATTTGCTTTCCCTTTCCTTGAAGCTTATTGCAAGAGCAATGCTATCAACAACATAATCTATGCATTATTACAAGAATAACAACACCCATATTGCACCATTGTGCTATGTGTCAAAAATTACACTAAAACCCCCAAGTGGGTCCCATATATGAAAAATGATTTCCAAGACTAACTAATTGTTCAACTACTATTATAGAGTTAAAGCCCTCAAGAAATTTCAGAAAAACAAATATATTTGGGAATAAAATCTAGCCTCAAGCCATTAGGGGTTTTGGGCCTTAAAAATCAAGAATTTAACATCAAAATTTAAAGGATTCATACCTTAGATTAGTAGTAAAACATGATATAACAAGCTATTCAAGCTCCCAATTAACCCACAAGACTCACTTTAAGGATTTTACATACTATTAGGGTTTTAGAGCTTAAGGGGGAGGCATAAATGACCAAATTCTTGGTCAAGAAATAATTTAAGTATGCCTTGCACAACCCGCGGGAAGCTTGATCGCACACACACAATAGCCATAATCTCGGCTTATGCGTTCACACTCACCCACTACAATTACAATATCTCTCTCCATTTTAGTCGATAGCTGGAACTTAAAATTTGATTCTGAGTTTTGACCAATTCTTTGGGATTCATCTGGAATCAAATACGAGCAAATAAGATAAGCAACCATATAGATTTCAATGTTCTAGATGCATAGGTGAAGTTGGATTTTCCATTCAACATCATTTTTATTAAAGTTTCTACTCGGTAGCTACTTGGGACCAACGAGGACTTCTCAACAGAGAAATGGTTCTAACAACCAAACAAAATGTTTAGTAACAAAAATATCAGTTCCAGCAAGTCATAAATGACTTGGGGAAACTATTGGAAATCTCTACCGACAAAAATAAGTAGGAAAAAAAATGACCTGAAAGGTCTTTACAATATCTACCACTAGGGAATCTTAATCCCAGAAATTTAACGATGATGAAAAAGAGAAAAAAATACCAGTAGTCTCAAATAAATATGGATGTTGGCCCCACATCTCACTCTCGATCTCCCAAGTAGCCTCATCTATTAGGCGGTGCCTCCACTACACCTTAACTATAGAAATCTCTCTAGTATGCAGCTATCTCACATACTAGCCTTAATAAGCGTGGGCTAATAAACTAAGGCCAACAAACCATCTAAATGGACTGATTACCACCTAAGCATTTGAGATAAATCAGGAATATACTTCTGCAACATAGATACTTGGAAAATCGGATGAACAACAACAAAATCTGGAAGAAAGGATAACTCATAACCACCTCGCCAACTGCCTGGAGAATCACAAAAGGACCAATATAACGAAGGTTGAGTTTACACTTCCTTATGAATCTCATCACACCTCTCATAGGCAAAACAAGAAGGAACACATGGTCGTCAACTCTTAATCTTAAGGTACAAAGTCTACGGTCCTGAATCACCTTGACTCTGTCTAATGAGTTCTGAAGAAAATCTATATAATAAGGTATCACCTCTAAAGTATCAAATCATCCTATCGGAGAATTATATCTACTAACATAAAAGGCCTCATAAGGTGCCATCTCAATACTCGAATGATAGCTTTTGTTGTAGGAGAACTCTACCAATGCCAAGTTTTGACCCTACTACCCCAAAAAATCTATAACACTGGCTTAGGGCATATCCTCAAACACCTGAATAGTCTACTCGAACTGACCATCTATTTACAGATGAAAATTATACTCGCACCCACTCGATTACCCAACTCCTCCTAAAATGCCCTCCAAAATATCAAAGTAAATACAGAACCACTGTCAGATATGATAGAAATAGTCACCCTAAGCAAATAAACTATCTCTCGAACATAAATCTGGTCTAATATCTAAGAACTAAATGTCATATGAATTTGAATGAAACATGATGACTTGGTCAAATGGTCCACAATAATGAAAATTCCATCATGACCACGAGAAGGATGATGCAACCTTCTAATGAAGTCCAAAGTAATCTGTTCCCATTTTCACCAAGGAATGGGGCAATCTGTGAGTCAATCCACGTGGATGCTAATGTTGTCCTTAACTTGCTACCAACGTAGGCAACTAGCCACAAAGTCTATTATATCTGTTTTCATATCTTCCCACCAGTAATACATCCTTAAATCTATATACATCTTAGCTATATCAGGGTGAATAGAATATCAAGAATTATGTGTCACATAAAGAATAAATTAAATCAATTCATCAAGTCAAGGGTTACATATACAACCCTAAATCTGAAATTACCCTCAAATTAAATAGTGTATCTTCCATACTCACCGCTCACCAACAGCTTACAAAGAAAACACAACTTCCTATCCTCATACTAATGATCATGAATCTGCTCAAATAAGGGGGACCTCAACTTCACACAAACAAAAATCCTATTAAGATTTCAAATATCAAGATGAACCATTAAATTAGCTAAGGACTGAATGACCCATGCCATAGGCCTATTGGAAAATGTAATATAACCCAAGCTACCTATACTCATTGCCTTGGGACTCAAGGCATCAGCTTCCATATTATCTTTATTAGGATGATACAAGATAGAAATATCATATTTCATCAGCAACACTATCCATCTGCGCTAGCGAGCATTAAGATCTTGATGCATCATAACTTGTTAAAGGCTGTGATGATTTATGAAAATCTCACAATGCGCACCGTGCAAATAATGCATCCAAATCTTGAGCAAGAAAACTATTGCCCCCAAGTCTAAATCATGACTTAGGTAGTTGCATTCATGCATATTAGGTTGTCTAAAAGCATAAGAAATAAAAACACCCTACTACATCAAAACAAAACAAAGACCAACACCAAAAGCATCACAAAATACGGTGAAGCCCCTACCCTCAACTTGAAGACCTAAAACTAAAGCTAAAGTAAGATAATCCTTGAGCTTTCCAAAGCTCAAATCACACTCTTCTACCCATCGAAAAAGAACTTCTTTCTGAGTCAATCTAGTCATTAGGGTTGAAATAAGCAAAGATCTTAAGAAAACACCCATAATAATTAGCCAAACCAATAAAACTTCAAACCTCATTTGAAGACGTAGGACTAGCCCAATCATGAATCACCAAAATCTTAGTTGGGTTCACCATAATTCTCTCTTTGGACAACACATGTCAAAGGCAGGACACTTACTCAAGCCAAAACTCATACTTGGAGAACTTAGAAAAAATCACATGATCTTTCAGAGTTTAGAGCACAACCTAAGAATATTATGTGTTCTCCTCACTACTCCTCGAATACACAAGTATTTAATCAATGAATTAAATAATGAAAGAGTCTAAATAAGGCCTGAACACGCAGTTTATCAAATCCATAAATGTGGTTAGGGAATTAGTCATCCTAAAAGACATCACCAAACACTCATAATGACTACAACGGGTCCTGAAAGCTTTTTTTGGAATATCCTCATCCCAAATCCTCAATTAATAATACCTCGACCTCAAATCCATCCTAAAAAACAAGGCTTCTCCCTGAAGTGGATCGAACAAGTCATCAATGTGAGTCATAGGATAACAGTTCTTCACCTTCACCTTGTTAAGCTACCTATAATCAATAGGCATTCGCGTTGAACCATTCTTCTTCTTTATAAACTAAACAGAAGATCCCCATGGGGACACAATCGGTCTAATAATACCCTTATAAAAGGATCTTGGAGTTGAGATTTCAACTCCTTATGATCAGCAGGAGCCATTGGATAAGGTGCCATAGAAATAGGTTGAGTGTTAGGCTCAAGGTGAATTGAAAACTCAATCTCATAGTTAGGAGGGATATCAGACAGGTCGGCAGGAAACTCACACACAATAGGAATATAGTTAAGCAATAGACTCTGTATCTAGGTATCACATACATAAGCGAGATAAGACACACAAACTATCATAGAACCCTACTAAGATCAAGTAAACTAATCTCTCAATCCACCCCTAAGGCTGCGTGAAATATACTTCTCCAAGAACATCTCGGATAACTAAGTTCATGAAAGGGGAGAAGATCCAACTGGCCTAAAACTCATAAAACCTCTCCAACAGTTTTTAGTAGATAAATCTAATCAAAATATGGCATAATCCATGCTACAAGTCTCAACAAGGCCTAACACAAGAACTATGTAAATCAAATGTATCCTTTCTAAAAGCACAAAAAAAACTAGGCAAAACCAACCTCAAGAACTAACCTAGCATATTCTTCTCCTTAACAACCGTAGTAGGCTAGGCCACAACTGGTTGAGCGATTATCGACTGAGAAACTGCTAGCATATGGGGGACCTCAACTCTAGGAGATACAACTGTAGGGTGCACTCCTGCCCTAGTAGTTTACAAACAATCAACAATACCTAATAAATGAACCAAAGTAACTCTATGTTATGAAGAGAGAATAAAACCTGGTGGAGCCGTGGCTGGTCCCTGGTCCACCGCTAGCTACGGCGGAAGAATCTCTGGCTTGGGTGCAGGAATAGGGTTCTAGGGTAGATCATCCTTATCCCTAACTGGAGAAACATCTTGAGGTTCTCCTAAAATACAAGAAAGATCCCTAGGATGGGTCTCAAAATGCCATCATGCATAGCGGCAACACGTGTCTCGGGCCTCAGTAAAAGAGTAAAGTCAAAGAATATCCTAAACACCAACTCAGACTCTTAGCATGATATGAGTGAAAGAAGTGAAGGACTCCTAAGAATGTCCCATAGCCTCCTGAAGATATGAAACAGACGAATGCAGAACTCTATTAGACACATGATCTTGTACCAATAATATCGGTGAAACCTAGGTTTTGATACCAATTTCTCCACTACACAATTTTTTAGTCATGATGGCACCTACCAAAATATTTTAATAGGTAAGCTGAAACTGTAACCCCAATTTTAGGCAATGGTTACTTTGGTAGAAACATCCAACAAGGACCAAATATAAGCAACAGTGTTCCACATAAAAGAAGACAACCAACATACGAATATCAATCCCAATGACCTGGTAGTATCAGTAGAAGAACATTTATGTTTGACAATAGGAATTACAAGTCAAAGTCTAAATTGTCTTAAATAGTCTTATACATTCGTCTTAGATAAAAAAAATACATAATAGAGATAGAGGTAAAATTAGAGAATCAAACTCCAAGAGCTCACCCTGACTATGGAAGGTCAACACAACACAATCTCAACTTCGTGGCTATAACTAGTACTTGAGTCTGCACGAAAAAGGAATAGAATTATAGTATGAGTACCCAAACACAGGGACTTAGTAGGCATCATCGGTCAGCTTAGTTAAATTATGAAATAAAAATGATATAAAGTAAGACAATAACTATAAGTCAAGGTACATCTTTAAACCTGGATTATCTCCATCATCACTGTACAAATAAGTAATCAACTAGAACAATAATATGATGTCTTGTATCAACACATAATACGATAGTCATATAAAATGAGTAATCGATTAAAACTTGCAAAAAGACATATATACAATAACCATCACGTAAACACAAACTTCAACACACATATAATTCTTAGAGAAGAAAGTAAATAAACTTACCATGGTGTCCCATACCATTAGGAACTAAATCCAAAATAAAACAAAGCAAAGAAGTTGTCACGATGTCCCATACCATCGAAGAGTGAACCAAAATATCAATTCATCAACATATCAGACATAAATACGTACACAACTCACTTTAACCCACAGTTTCCATATTTCTATCATGATCTCTCACCAAGATGCACAGTCATCCTCAACTACCAAAAATTGAAACATTCAAACCAATGCAATCATATTATAGTTATATAGTTATTTAGATCTCTAACTCACAAATATACTCTATCTAGTCTATATTAACTAGCCACCATTTATTAGTAAGCTACTAGTTTGCTAGCAATCATAAAGTCTCAAACCATTAGCCTAACCAATTTCTCATATAATCCTTCTTCATGGAGTAATGACTAATTATGATTCATTAGGTAGCCAACATCCATATCTAGACAAATTGCACCACTAAACTATAACCACTATTTAAACTACTCGATGTTTGTTATCAGAAGAATTCTAGTCATCACATAGTGAGAATATCAATATCACTAACAGATTTATGGATTTACTAACCAATGCCATTTTATAGTTAGCACCATAATTATTTAAGTTCTCAGTAAGCCACAAACAATATTACATGTTAGACGTCTATATGACTAACTATCAATAATGCTAAGTCTATTACCATTATTAGCCAGTTAACAACAATAATAACTAGTTACCACATTGTAACAAAAATAGGTCCACCAACTAGTATTCTAGCCTTCTAGCCATCAAGTAACATAACAAATTTATATAAACAACTAGTTATCAAGATAACCCATTTTACTAGGCAAATTCCATAGCATAACCATTTATTCAGGACAATTATATTCACTTGGTGAATCCATAATTCTCCACATTATTACACTTATCAATTATCCTTAACTCAATAATCAAAATATTCTACTTCAATTTAGTATTTAGTGATAACAAGAGCCATGCCACTCAACTAGTGATCAATGGTAGAGAATTATAGATAACTTACTAAGGAAAATATCATGTCCTAAGTCCATACAAGACTAATTACCATACATAGTATCACCATAACATCAATATGTCTTATAGATTCACTGGGCGTCATGATAATATCAATACATCTTCTTGATTCACCTCCCATCATCATAACATCAATAACTTTTCTGAATTCACCAATCATTATTATATCATCAATATATACTCGGAATTCATTATGCATCATCATAATTTTAATACCTCTTCTAAATTCACCGGGCATCATCATATCATCAACATATCCTTTTGATTCACCGGGCATCATCATAACATCAATACCTCTTTCAGATTCACCAACCATCATCATATCATTAATATATCCTCTGAATTGATCGGATATCATAACATCAATATCTCTTTCAAATTCATCGGGCAACATCATATCATCATTAATCATCATGACAATAACAATTACATTCATATAGCCGAAGAAAGAATCAGTACAACCCAAAAATCAATCGAGTGTAGGAGAGGTAAAGAAATGCATAACAAGGTATTTTTACCATTAATCATCACCACGTTGTATGATTAAATGCATGGGCATATATATCTAAATGATATGAGAAATTACCACTTTTACAAGATTAAACATGATTATTAGAAAGTTAATTATAAGTTATAGACATACCTTTTAGAATCCTTCTTTTACCCGCATAGTTCACATTACTAGCGCAAGAGATTCTTTTACACAATATTAGCTTAGTCGTTAAGCTTTCATTATATCAAAGGTGGTAATATAATTTAAGGTTCACATAGTGAACTAGTCAATAAGCTAAGTGATATCATAACCATAGATTCAATTCACAAGACTTTCTGTGGCTATCCATATTATGATAATAGGATAACTGATCAATTAAACACATTATCCAAACCATGACCTCATGCATAAACCATCAATTAGGTTTTTCAATCATTTTACCAAAAACATAATATAGGTGTTTATCAAGCATATAGGTCACTAAAGATGTCACATAGTTCAAGCTTAAGGGTATCATTGTTCACCTAAGTCATCCAAAAAACCAAGGCCATTCCATAACTAAGCATATCTAGGCCAACATACTCTTAAGGTGAGTAAACAAGGTCACTCTCATCTACTAGTTAACTAAAGTATTCTTATTATATTCATGAGATAACAAGTACAACTAACAAAGGTTCTTGGCAATGGTAAAGCATCACACTTTACAAGTTCAATAGCCTAAGTGATTCACCTAGTCTAAGCATTACCATCTATCAATTTAACATCTAAGACCCCAACCAATCTTATCAAGATATCATAATCTATATTACAATAAAGCTCTATCTAACATGATTAAGCCTAACCTACCATAAGTCCAAATAGCTTACGAACAAACGCTCTTTGCTTTCTCTTTTGTTGAAGGTTCTACCATCAGGAAAAGCAATTAATAACATAATCTATGCATTTTTATATGAATAAATACACCCATATTGCACCATTGTGCTATGGGTCTAAAATTACAACAAAACCCCCAAGTTGGTCCCATATATGGAAATGAGTTTTCGAGACTAACCCATTGTTCAAATATCATTAAGAAGTTAAATCCCTCAAAAAATTTGTGCAAACAACCATATTTGGGGCTAAAATCAAGACTCATGACATTTGTGGTTTTGGGTTTAAAAATAAAAAATTTAATACAAAAATTTAAAGGATTCATACCATATATTTGTAGCAAAACACGATTACATAAGCTATTCAAGATCCCAATAAAGCCACAAGACACACTTTAAGGACTTTACACTCTATTAGGGATTTTGAGTTCAAGATGGAGGCACAAATGACCAAATTCTCGATCCAGACAACATTTAACTAGGCTTTTCCCAGGCCTAAAGAAGAACAATTGCACAAATGTGCTAGGATCTGTGCACGGCTCACCCGTTTTCACTCACCCGCCGTGATCACAGTATCTTTATCTATTTGAATAGAAAGCTGAAACATGGAATTTGATTTTATGTTTTGGCCAAAACTTTGGGATATATCCAAAATCCAATACGATCAAGCAAGATATGCAACCATATAGATTTCAATATTTTGGTCATGTAGGCAAAGTTAGATTTTCCATCTGATATCATTTTTATTAAAGTATTTTCTCAGTGACCATTTTGGACCAACGAAGACTTCTCAAAAGAAAAATGGTTTTAACAACCAAATGAATTGCTAGGTAACAAAACTATCAATTCCAATAAGTAAAAAATGAATAGGGGCTGCTATGGGAAAGATCTAATAATAAAAATAAGTAGGAACACAAAAAATGACCGAAAGAGTCATTAAATCGACTATCTTTCTGACATTGGTTTGGCTATTATCGATGGCATATGCCGACATTTTATTAATTTTTAGTTATGTAGAGTATTTGTTGAACTACTATGGACTTGGGTAGTTTTCTTGATCATTTTGGTGATGGACGGTTGTTTGATTACTGGTGGATGGTATAGAAATATGATGAATCATTATTTGTTTTATTTTATGTTATCTTGTTATATTCTTAGAATTCATCGGACACTTGAAGTTGTTGTGCTGGCTAGGTTAGGTGAAGGAGGTGATCTTTAGACCACATGGGACTTGAGATACTCATCACAGCCATGCTCTGGCTTGATTCATGGAAACAGTGGATGAAGAAGAAGAATTAGGAAAGTTCTTATTCGAAAGTTATTGCTCCTTATCCTAAACCTTATGGTGTTTTTCATTTTAGGAATAGTAGTTATCCCAGGGAATAGGGTGCCTAGTCTCAAGTTAGTGAAGTTTAGTTATCCCAACCTTATCCTTCTTTTTTATTTTAAAGATAGATTCACAGTGGTTATTATAAGGAAAAGAGGAACTTATGTTTCAATTGTAATCTGTTTGATCATCTATAAAGTAATTATCATATATCTAAGGTTGTACTATAGTTAATTTAACGACCCAATTTTCTGAATTGGAACACTACACGGTTCCCATGACCCCGAAGGACCACAAGCTGACCCATGACTGATATCTGTACCTAAATACTGCATAATATTCTGTATAAACATGGAAACATGTACTGAAAGGCCACAAGTTTCAAACTAGATAAACATCTGATAGAATAATGTCTGAAAGCGGTATAACAATACAAAAACAAATCTAAAATAACTGTTTGACATGCTATAGTATAAAAGCCTCTAAACTATCTGAATAAGAAGTTGATGGGATATGTCTCTAACTAACTCCGACTACTGAAATAATTTGAAAACTAAAATAATAAGGTAATCATCATGTCCTCGAAGGATGAGGACTCACAGTTGAATCTGACTACTAAACTGGGATGCTACTGATGCACTAGAGCCTGTACTTCTAAACCTATGGTATAAGACACCTAGAACAAATGAGTCAGTACTTTGAATGTACTGGTAAGGTAGGCTGAATGCAAATGGTTCATATGCATGAATAATACTAATTAACTGACTAACATAAACATGAGAATACATGCATGTCTATGTAACTGTAACTGAGATCGTGATTGGATTAGATACAGAGTCTACTAATATTGACCCCTGAGTCACTCATAAGTGAGAAAGATTGATACTGTATTACTAAATACTGAGGGTCTGATACTATGCCCATAATACATGAATAACTATTTTTGACAGTTCTGATTATGAAGAATTGGTCTGGTTGACTATATCTAATAGTTTTGAAGTTGAATACTGATAACATGAGTTTTGAGAATTGATATAAATGATAACATAAGTGACTATATCTAAAAGTCCTGAATCTAATGAAACTAGTTAAGTTTTGTACTGTATCTAAATTTGACAATATCTAACAGTCCTGAAATCTAAAGAACTATCGGAGTTCTTTTTCTGAGACTAAGACTGAGACTGAAACTATGAAAGGTAACCATCTTACCGACATGCCCCACAACTGAATTGGTGGGGTACAACCTATAACCCCAGCTAGAAGGTATCAATATCGTGCTACGGGTAAAAAATTATTGTGAGTATACCCTCTCTGACAGGGAGCTCTTCCCTCAACCCATCCTGGTAGGCAACCCAAATGAAATGTATATATATCCCTAAATGCGTAGGGTACATCTCAACCTACGCTGGCTATATAGTTTTGGAACTTAGAGATTACTTCTAGGGATCTCAGTCCTATCTAGTGGGTGAGTCCCTATCCCTAGGATCGCTCAGTGCTGAAACCTACTCCCATCTGAAAGAAACTGAATTGATTAATTGAGCTAAACTGATTAACTAAACTAAACTGATTAGCTAAACTGAACTGATACTAGTGGTATTATTTACCGAAGCTAAACTAAATTTACCGAGTTCCGCTGACTGGTGGAATGTACTAAGTTCTAAGGACTGACTTAGAATACTAAAGTTACAGAGATTGACTGGGAACACTGATGTTACTGAGATTGTTGAGTACTAGATTATTCAGATTACTGAACTACTAAGATTTTTGAGATTTCCTAAGTCACCTGACTGATTGAGTTTTATGGATTATAGATTGACTGAGGAGATCATTAAAAACATGACATGGCTCTAGGAACACAACTAAATGTTTGGGTACAAGTTCCCCCAGGATTCGATGGAAACAAAATGCCATAACATGGCTTACTCGAACACATGACCAACAACACAATTCTTAATTTATATGTTGAAGCACTCCATCAAACATATGATATGCATAAACTTGTACATAAATGGGAATTTCATAATATCATGCTTGTTGGGCGCTATCCATTCATATCGGCATTCAATCAAACACATGGTAGGAATAATATATGTAAATAATATTGTACAACAATTAGACATCATGGTTTAATTGTAATTTCATCGTTATAGGGTTTAATCGTAAGTTCATATGAATATACATCAATAGTAATCAATTCCACATAAAATAGATCACCTAACATGGATTAGAATTCAATAATCATTCTCAACATAAACAAAACAAACCCAACATGAAACTCATAAAGAAATCCATAAACTTGAAGTTGGAAAAGAGATTATTGGGCTTCATGGATGGAAAGAGTCCATGAATAAACACTATGCATACCTTAGATTGTGATTATATGAATATTGATAGAGAGATTTTTGAAATTTAACGGTGAATTCCTTTGGGATTGAACCTTCTATGAAAACCCTAGGGCTTGTTCTTTAGAGTTTTTGAGAGTAATTGAGTATAAGCTACTGAATTATGGCTAAATATCATGTTATAAGTATTATATAGGGTGTTAAATTGACCCTTTTAAGACTACTACATGTATTTAATTTCTGAGAAAATTTTCTAATTTTCATCCTTGGCGCGACGTGCCACTATAGCGTCAAGTCATTGGAAAGCAACAAATGGGAAATTGTAAGGTGCCGCGACGCGGAGCTATCTCGTTTCCACCATGTCTACAACCTATAAGTCTGGAGTGACGTTCCACTATCATGGAGCAACATTGGAAATTGACAATTACCATTTGAGCTATCTCCGCGACGCGCTGAAGGCTCAGGTGATACACTGTCTCAATAAAAAGGCTCTCACTCTTCATCCGGGAGCCAGATTTTGGTGAATTTGAATGGAAATCTTATTAGATTCCCCACATGATAAAAAGTGAAAATTATAAAAATACCACGTGTACAAAAGTAGATTCATCTTTTAAAAAAAGCTTCTAACATTCTTGGGAAAACTTTTCAAGCTAGGAAAAGTATGGGGTATTATAGTTAACCAGTTTTGATTGCCACTTCTTTAGCTCTGTTCCTAAGGACACCAGTTTGGGTATTGGAACTAGCAGGAATTTTCTCTACGCACTTGCAACACTTTAAGAATCTAAGTCATCCCCTAATGTTGTTACTAGTATGTTACAACACTTCTCTCATAATGTTTAATTTTTTCTCGATCAAGGTTCTACCCTATCTTATGAGACTCTTTATGTGTCTATACACTTTGGTTTTGGTTTTGAACATGTTTTTGGCCCCTTTTCTATTTTGACTTTGATGGGTTATTCTATTATTGCAAGATAAATATATTGCGGTTTTATGGTGTCCATTTTTCATAAGGAGACATTGGTGGATTTAGTAAAGCTTGATATGGTTGATTTTGATGTGATCTTGTAGATAGATTGGATCCATTTGTTCTATGCTTCTCAAGATTATTGGACCCAAAAGGTCTGTTTTTGATTCCCTAATGAGCCGGCGATTAAATAGGAAAGAATTTCCTTATTAACCAATGGAGGTTTATCTTATATAGAGCTCTGAATTGATTTCTAAATGGTGTCTTTATCATCTAGTGCTGGTTAAGAATTCACTCTCGGAGATTCTCATATTATAAGATATACCTATGGTTAGTTAATTTCCTAAAGTGTTTCTCGATGATCATCATGGAATTACTCTATATAGGGAAATAGATTTTGAGATCCATCTTCTACTAGATACCCATTCCATTTCTATTCCTCCTTATCAAATCTCTCTGGCAAAATGAAAGGAACCAACAGAGCAACTAAAGGATATTTTTGATAATGGTTTCATTCATTCTAGTATTTCTCTATAGGGTGCTATTTTTTTTATGCAAAATAAAGATGATGTGGGTCAGTAAAAGGTTATGGTTTTAAAGATTCTGGGTTATAGAATTTTAAGGTATCAAAGAGAGGTTGTGTGTTACTTATGTTGATGGGATATGGGAAATGATTTTAACTAAGGCTTATAATTCTAAATATATAGTTTATCTGGGTTCAACTATGATGTATCATGACTTTAATGAAATCTACTGGTGGAATAATATTAAGAGGGATGTGAAAACTTTGTGGCAAAATGTATGGTTTGTCATCAAATTAAGGTGGAACATTTGAGGCCTGGTATCATATCTCAAGAGATATTGTTGCGTATGTTAAAGTGAGAATTATAAATATGGATTTTATTATAGGTCTTCCATGATCTCACAATCAATATAATTCTATTTTTGTCATTATTGATTGTATTACTAAGTGAGATCACTTCTTGCCTGTGAGGACTAATTATTCAGAAGAGGATTATGCCAAGTTGTTCATTCAGGAGATAATAAAATTACATGGAGCACCGGTGTCACTTATTTCAAATCAAGGTATACTGTTTTTTTCTCACTTCAACATTTGTTTAAGAGAATTTTGGGTACTAAGGTGAACCTTATCAACATTTTCCACCTTTAAATAGATAGAAAAATAGAGTAGACTATCCAGACCTTGGAGGATATGCTAAAGGATTGTGAGATTTATTTTAAAGGGATGCTAGGTTGATCATTTGGCTCTTATTGAGTTTGCTTACAACATCAATTATTATTCTAGCATTCAAATAGCTTTTTTCAAGAATCTCTATGGTAGAAGGTGTCCTATTTGGTGGTTTGAGGTAGGTGAGACTATGTTTTTTAGTACTGACTTGGTTCACCAAGCCCTGTAAGAGGTGAAAAGATAAGAGAAAAACTTAAGACTGCTCAAAGTCGCCAAAAGTCTTATGCAGATATAAGGCGAAAAGATTTGTGGTTTGAGGTAAGTGATTAGGTATTTTTGAAGGTATCTCCAATGAAAGGCGTCATAATATTTTGGAGGAATGTAAAGTTTAGTCCCCGTTTCATTAGTCTGTATAAAATTTTAAGGAGAATTGGGAATGTTGCATATGAGTTAGATTTTCCAGCAAGTTTTGTCTCCAGTCATCCTGTTTTCCATATGTCAATGCTAAAAAAGTGTGTGGGTGACCCTTTATTGATAGTTCAAGTGTAGGATATTGGTGTTTCAGATTCTTTATCTTATGAGTTAAGTCTCCATTGAAATATTGGATAGACAAGTTCATAGATTAAGGACCAAGTATGTAGTTTTGTGAAAGTTTTTTTCAGAAATTAAAAGGTGGAAAAGTTATGTGGGAAACTGAGAAAGATATGAAGGCCAGGTACCCATTCTTGTTCCACAGGTTGGATGAAAGTAATTAAGGTATAAATTTCATTTCCCTCATTTTGTTTTTCAGATTTGTCAATGGAATTTGATGTACTATTGCTATTACTGTGCTAAACATTTCCTAACTTCTAATTTGGGGACTTCTTAAAATTTCAACCATTTTATTTTTAACCCTCCCACATTCATAATGTCGATTTTTGACTTGAAATATCATTAAGGATGTTAAAAGGGTAATTTGGAAAATTTTCTTAAGTTTCAAAAGGGGTTCCGGGATATTTTGGAACTCTGAGGCAGTATGCCTCCGCGATAAGAGCATGGCACAGAGGCTACCCTCTATAAAAAGGTGTTCCATGCTTCTATTTTCATTTCATCCAGTTTTGTTTTTCTTCAGTTGGGGTAAGGGGAATTTGGCCTTTTTACCCCTTACATGACCTTTGAAAATAAAATAACCTTATTTTATTTACTTTCAAAGGATCAAACTTCATTCTTTCTCTCTTAAACCTAAAACCCAAGAAAGCATAAGGGTTATACAAGGGATTCACCATTTAATCTTTAACTTTAGAATTGCCTTCAATTTCATGTATATTTCAAGCATGTAACTCTTTTTCTAATTTGAATTTTACACTATGGCAATAACGGATTCGATATTCATGTGATTTAACTTTTGGGTTTGAAATTGAGTGGAGGCATTTTTATTGGTATTGCTTGAATTACTCTTTCCATATTTTAAATTGATGATTTATGCTTTATATTTATCATTTTTTTAATGAATGGGTGCATTATTATGGGAGTTGAAATGAGGAACATAGGTTTCTACAAATGTGATTTTTTTGTCTTGGTAGTGGCATTAACCTCAATCTATTTTGTAAATTTGATTTTAAACGTGGATAATTACAAAATATAACTCATCTTTTGGAATTTGATGTATTACATTAATGGATAGATGGATAAATAGATTTGAAAAGCCCTTGTTGGCCATGGTTTGAATTTTTAAATGGAACTTGGGAGTCAAATGGTTAAATGCATTGGAATGGCATACTTATATAAGCTTACAAGCATAATTTTTATGATAATACAAAGTGGTAAATGCCATAATATAAGACTCCTTGGTTAATGGTGGGTTTATGTGTAAACTATTTTAATTTGGGCTTAAAGGGAATTTTGTAACTCACCATGAAGGTGTAGTCAGGGGGGACTAACATTGGAAACCACGTTTGCCCACGTGGGGGCGTAGGGGTCTATATGACAATGTTCTTGGTTTACAATTTATATTTTGGGATGGTTAGAGCCTTGGTGTCTTTAGTCTTTGCCTTCGAATTGCTCAGTTCATTCAACTTACATGCAATAGGGCCCTTTCAGCAGGGGAAACTGAACCAATATAGCCAATGGGTGCCTTTAGGATGGAGCGAGCTATGCAGTTTAGTCTAGTGTCTTAAACTCTCATTTTCATGACCATTTTCCCTATCCCAATTTCCTATATATTTGTTTACGAATATGGTGCATATGTTTTATGTTTGGATTTTTGTAATTACATTATTTAAGCACTACCTCCTGAGTTATATGCCAGTACTTACTCACTGACCTTCCTTGAACTCTATTTCATTTCATGATTAGGGTACGAAGTGTTTTTTATTGCTCCTTTGTAGCATTAGGTTATTCTGTATTTCTGTGGATTTGTTATGAAGGTTTAAGCATCCAATCTTTTTGAAAGCCTTGACATTTTTCTGGTTTCATTAGTTAGTTAGTATTTCTTTTAGGATACTTTTGTCATGGTCATGGGCATGTCTTGAATTAATTTGGTATTCTGGTCTTAGAGGCTTTTGTGGACATATGTGGGTGGTTGTTGCTCCTTCATATTATTATAGTTGGTTGACTTTCGCTCTTAACATTTATGTGCTCTTGATTTAAGGCTATAGGGATTGTTTCTGTCTCATTAGGGGCTTTTGATTACCCATCCGGCCAGGCCTGGGTTTGAGTGGTGACTCAAATATCATTGGAATCAATTACAACATTAAAATATAAAATCTATGCATTAAAAGAAAGCTAATGATACACATATCGACTAATTTTTAGTCAAGTTTAAAATAGGGTTTGAAAACAAAAGGGGCATAATCAAAATTTTCCTTTAGAAACACGTTCCACAGGGTTATAGGATACTATAGTTGAAAACCATACGAAAATGAGTGTTTTATGAAATAATTTAATGTAAAGTAATGAAATTAAGGTTTTGGACATTACCCAAGCTCAAATGGTGATGAAATCTCTAAAAATGCCCAAAACCAAAGATCAAAGTCAATAAATGGTGAAAATTACAAAAAAAGTGTGTATATATATAGCGATGGCCTTTTTAGGAATTAAATGGCCACAGAAGAGGCTACCGCATAAGGGAGGCCTGGCTCTTAAAGTAGTTATTGCTTAAGCGGTCTTGGGCCGCTAAAGCGGCCAACATTTAAGTTGTCCTTGGCAACTTATACTGTTGCACCTAATATCAGAGTATTAACAACTTTTCTATGTTTGAAAAGTTTCCAATCAAGCCTTAAAAATTCACTTCTAATCCTGTGAATGCAAAAAAAAATATGCTACCCTACTTTTTTTTTGTCTTTTAGATTCGATGTGACAATGGTTTTTTTAGATCAAATCATTTTCAACAAAAATAACCACAAAAACATCTTTAAGGCAAAATTCCCTAATTTTTATAATGGAGGATCAAATTGCACACTACAGGCTCTGAACCCAAACCAACCCTGCTGCAAAACTAAATTAGACATTCCAAATCTAATGGAACTGTCTAAATCTCCATTAGACACTCATAACATTAAATGTTGACTGAAGTCAACTATTTAACTTTTAAAACACCTAAACACCTCGAACTCTCTCAAAACCCTCTAAAAATCATTGGGAACCATGAAAAACATCTACATACCCCAAAATTAACATGTAGAAACTATGGGAACGGGCTTAATGGTCAGATAATATCAAAAACAAAGTTTCACAAATTAGGTCATTCTAGTATCCACGACTAAGACTTTAGTTCATCCTCAAACTGAAAGGCAAGGAAATATGTAGATTAGTAAAGAGATGATCGTAACTACTACGCATGTCAGACTCGACTTCCTTAGTAGCCTACTCAAAAGGACGGAGTCTCCATAGAAGTTTAACAACAAGTATGTCTTTATAACAAAATTTTCTAGCATCTCCATCTTAAATAGATACGGGCTCCTCTATAAAAGTCAACCTCTCATTAAAATAAATTGAGTCCCGATGAAGCATGTGAGACTCATCTTAAATATAACACCAAAACATAGATACATGAAAGACTAAATGAATATCCAAGAAGTCTGGGGGCAAGGCTAGCTCATTAAAAGGCTCTCCAACAAAATACTCTCAAATGGCCCAATATACCTATGGCTAAGCTTTCCCCTCTTCCGGAACCTCATCTTCGCTTCATGGGTGACATATAAAGGGAGACTCGACTACCAATCCCAAATATTAAGGAACAAAGTACACTATCCTCATGACTCTTTTGCCTACTTTGGACTGCTTGAATCCTATCCTAAATAACTCAAACCCTTTCCAATGACTCATTAAGCAAGTGGATACCATAAGGTCTAACTTTCGAAGCCTCAAACCAACCAATAGGAGATCAACAAAGCCTACAATAAATGCCTCAAAAGGACAAATCTCAATACTCAAATGATAGCCATTATTATAAGAAAAATCTGCTAAGGCTAAATATTGTTTCCAACTGACCTGATAAGTCCATAACATATGAGCAGCGCATATCCTACAAAGAATGAATTGTCCTGTCCAACTAACTATCGGTTTTGGTATGGAAAGATATGCCAAGGTCAATATGATTAACTAACTCCTTTGGAAATATCTGTCCAAATTTATAAATGAACACTAAGACTGCGTAAGAAATAATAGACATTTGTACCCCATGAAGGCAAACTTTTTCAAAAACATAGATATGAGCCAACCTCTAAATACTAAAGGAAATATAAATATGTATTAAATGGGCTAATTTGGTCTATAAAAGTATTGTCAAAAAATGAGAAGTATGAGGAAACTCACTTAAAAAGTCTATAGTTATTTGTTCCAACTTTCACTATAGAATGGTAATCTCTGAACCAAACAACCCAAACTCATATGCTTGACTTTCACCTGGTGACAACATAAGCAACAAGCTACAAATATCGCTATACCATTATTCATACCACCCCAGCAATAATGTTGCTTGAAATTTTTGTACATCTTGGTCACCCTAGATGAATATTATATTTTGAACAATTCACCTCCTAAAAATAAATCTCACCCATCCAAAGATTCTAGGTACACAAACTCATCAACTAATCCTTAAAACACATAAAAATCAAAAAATATTTCCTTAACCTCATTACTTAATACTTAAAACTAAAATGACCTTCAAAATATAATGATCAAACTAGAGAGCTCGAATCTACTCCATCAAAGAAAATTGAGCATCAATAAAGGTTAAAACACTTTCGACTATCGAATATCAAGGCTAACCATCTGATTAGCTAAAGACTAAATCTCTTGGTTTAAAGGCCACTCTTTGGTCAAGATATGAGCTAAACTCCTCGTATAAGAAGACTTATGGCTTAAGGCATCCTCAACCACATTACTTTATTTGAATGATAAGGAATAGTGGGATCATAATCCTTAAGTAATTCAAGTTGATGTCATCATTTGATATTAAGATCTCATTGATTAAAGTAGTATTGAAGGCTATGATCATCTGTGAAAACCTTGCAAGTCACTCAAAATAAGTAATGTCCCTACAATTTCAACACAAACATTACGACTACCAACTCTAAATTATTAATTGGGTAATTTCTCGCATGAGGTTTCAATTGACGAGAGGCATAAGTAATCACCTTATCATCCTGCATCAACACAACACCCAAACAAATACCAGAAGCATCACAAAATATGGTTAAACCTGCCCTCTCCTTTGGTAAAGTCAAAATTGGAGCCTAATTCTACAAGTCTTCAAGCTTTTGGAAGCCTTCTTATATTCATCTGACTACTAAAATACCACTTTTTTCTTAGTTGACTTGGTCAATAGAACTATAATTAATGAAAAATAATATAAAAATGCTGAGAATAACTTGCCAAACCAATAACACGCCAAATATTTGATGGATAAGTAGGTCTATAGAAATCACGAATCACTACTATCTTTACTAGATCAACCATACTATTATCCTTGGTCAGTACATAGAATCCTACCAAAGCCCACACTTGGGAACTTCTCATCTTGCAAACTCTAAAGTACAAACCTAAAAGGATTCACATTATCGGGCTTATTCTTGGAATAAATAAAGATATCATCTATAAATTCAATAAGATAAACTAAGATACTATCAAAATACTCTGTTAATTGATGATACTCAACTTATACTTCAATTTTAGTGCAATATGGTCGTTGCCAATATATTTACCCAACTTTGAAGTCAGGGGAGAATTCATGAGAAATAATGTGAGTGGGAATTAAGTTAATTCAAAATAACCGATACTAGTTAAATTAAAACCAATAGTACAAAAAGATTAAAATAGGGTAGATATGTACCTACACTAATGTTTCTTTTTGTTCTTTTCTAGTATAAATTAGGGGCTACGAACAATTAAAGTTTTATGGATTAGGCATGGATCTTGGGATCAGGTATTACTAAGGGGAGTGATATGTGGATATTTATAGTCAACATCATTTTAGTAGATCAAGTATGGGTAAGTTTTGTTATAGGTTTTGATGCTAGTCTTTCAATAATCACAAAACATTCACTCATTGATTTTCTCTAATACCTAATGGGTGTGTTCAACAATTGGTAACCAAACCTCAATTTAGGCTTCACTATTTCTACGATAATACCTATGGTATAGTCAAGTTCACAAATCAACCTTATCACTAAGATACTGATAGATTAGCAAACTACACACATAATTGTATAACATTGCTTTGGCCTCCACATCCATTTTTTAGGGATCACATGGATTCCTAAAGTTTATCCAAAACCATTCATTCAAAGATATCCTTGAGATTTCTAGAGTCTGGATCTTTCACCTATCAAACCTATGTATTTCTTTGGAGCTTTCACCCCTAAATCCCGATCAAATTGGTCAAGAAATGATAAAAACCATTAACATGAACTACCTACTAAAATCTAACAATAACAAAACACACACAATATAATCCCTATTCATAAATAATCCCAAAAGGGAGATCTAGCTACATATAAGAATAATAAGTAATAATAGACCCATTATCTCCATTGAAATGACTTGTCGAATATTAAGTGAATGGTATTTCAAACTTTCCACTACCATAAATAGCCAGTGGAAGTGATATATTCCTCCACTTAGAAGATCTCCAATGTATTATTCACCCACAATTTATACAATATTTTCTTCTCTAAGTGTGGATGCTATGAACTCAAGAGATAAACCTAAAAAAATAAGAAAGATGGGATATGATCAATAATTCTAGGTTTTGAGTTTTTTTGTCAAAATATCGATTAGCCACATGCATTTCTAGATTTGAATATGAGCTGAACTCTTCCGCTAAACCACGATTCACATCAGATCGGATGCGACCGCATCCTCTACGACCGCAGTTGATTGACCCTACTTATCGGGCGCAATTCTGTTCAGCTGACTGCGACTGTGGTAACTGAGGTACCTCTGCTCCAGTTCTTCAACTGCATTTTCTTGCTCCCATTTTGATCACTTTAAGCTCCAAACAATATCTTTCTATCCCTTCAACTCTATGCCTGGATAGAGTGGATATTAGTGTATTTAATCACAATTATATCTCATTTATTCATTCAAAATAAAGTAATATGTATAAATGTTGAGTGTGAATAAGTGGTAAAATCACCACTCATCAACACCCCCATCTTAACACTCTTGATTCTCCTCAAGTAAAAATATCTCTTACCATGAGAAACAATTATTTATGTCAAAACTTCAAGCCTTAAATAGCATAATGAATTCAACCTTAGCAACTAACACAAGTAGCTCACTACACATGGGCTAAGCTATTTTTCACAACTCCCCTCATCTTAAGATGCACAATCAAAGTATACACAAGAATTCAAAGAGCAATCAAGCTAAAACAACTAATGCTGTAGAAGTGACTCACGTTTTGATAAAAACTAAGCTATACTCAATTTTCATCATCGCTCAGAAGATGACAAAATCACCTTCTTTTACTTGTTCACATGCCTCCTCAAAAGAAAGAAAATTCCATACACAAAGCTATCACATATGCAATAAGGAATTTAAGTTCAAAACCTCTCTTCCTCACAAAGGAACTCTCTATTTTAAAATGTGTCATACCATAGGCTTGCGCCTATTTTCAATAACCACTATGAGAAAACTAGATGGTTGGAGATCTCGAAGGACTTTCTAAGCTTGTAACGTAAGTTTGGGTTAGGTTAGGATATCATTTGGGACAACATGGCTACACCCTCCTTTGAACATCTACATCAAAGTATTTAATCAGCCTTTTGACTATTGCCACTCCTCTTGGTTTTCTCTCTTTTCTTATATATGCCTACTTTTTGCTTCCATTGTTCACCCATTTTCTTATATTTCTATATCTTGCAATTTTCATACAACTTTCCTTTGTTGAACCCTTTATTTTCTAGTCATTTATTTTTAATTCTTAGGCACTTTTGTATTTCACTAAAATCTTTGTGGCCCCATACTTATTTCCATCAATTTTCCCACCCCCAACTAAGGATTTTAGCCTCAAGTTGTGTTTTTAAGTTTAAGGAGGGTATGGTTCAAAAGAGGGATAAAAATAATGATTCACGATTTGTAATGTGTTTGCCAAGGAAAGGTTCAAAGGCTCAAAATAGGTAACTAGGGCTTACATTTATGCATGAGTAGTCTTTTAGGATAAATGGGCTTCAATGTCAGAAAGATGGCCTAAGATCATTTCTCTAACCAAATACAATCAAAATTAGTTTTGAAATAATAATGAGGCAAGTTCTAGATATCACAAGTTATACATGAGATATAAAAAAATTAGCTCACCACACATGGCATGCAAATTCACCAAGGAGGCTCAATTGTCCTTCGATTAGTGAGAAATGGACTATCTATCAATATTAAGTAGTAAAAATTTATGGATTCACATAAAGAGAAAGAGTTTTGTTACAAGGTCACTCACATTCATGCCCTTGATTTTTAAAATGTATTGGATTTAGGGGGTTGTTTGATTTGCATTAACGCCACGCTTAATTTGCTAAACATGGACACAGTCAAAGCTTTAGTCTTAATTTTAGTTTTTATATGGGCCACCATATGACTACTCATATTTCGTTATAGGTATACAATACGACTTAAATTTTATAATGCCATAGGTACTCAGACTTTCCTTGCATTTATAACCTTAATGCTAGTTGTACTCTGAATTTCCCTGCATTAGTGGCTCAAAACATAAACATGATGTTTTTTCCTTATGGCGTCAATCCATAATAGGGAAAGGCCTATCAAATATTGTTATTGAAAGAAATAAGAAGTTAATAATTAAAATAAATGATTTCATAAATATTCCATGGTTTGCGTCAACTAAATTCAGTTATTGCAAGCCAATATGTACACATAAAGGTAGATCCACACCCCTAACTATAAGACTTATAGTTACCTTACTACACATTTTAAAAGTACAAGTAGGGTTAAAGGGCTCCCTGAAATTGCATTGATAACCATGTTGAAAGTTGGATAGAGAGGTTCGGTTGCACCCTGATTGGTGTGATTGTAGAGTATCGATTGTGGGCGGTGGCCCACAATTGTGTTACCTGAGGACATCTACTCCTCTGTTTTACCCCATTTTTCTTCATGGCTACTACACTTCAAAACTTTGTTTTCCCTTGTTTTTAGTATCCAACCTACCTCAAAGCACTTATAAAAGATTAAAATTTGGTGATTTATTCAAAAGTAAAGATGAAATTATGAAAATGATGGGTTGCCTCCTATGAAGAGATTGATTTAATGTTGCAGAACGACACTGGTTTAATCCTCACTTCTATCTCCACGTAGAGGATTTAAACCTTTTGCCCAACTTTTGATCATTCCATCTTCGATGCTCTTTGGGCAAAAGTAGGGGCATGAACACACATGCTCTATCACGCCACTTTGATGACTTAAACCATTTTAAATTTTGCATCAATCTTTTGTGTAGGCTCAGTGGACAACAGTGGTAGTATTAGAAGGACAGTAATTTGAAATTGATCCTTAAGCTTCTTTGACTTCAAAATTTGGGTCTTAGCATACCTTTTTTTAAAGATAAACTCCAAGATATAAGGAAATAGGTCATTCTTGCCCTTATTCAATATTTTTTTGGGTGGACCAATTATCGTCAAATCCACCAAGCGTAGCATCTAGAAGTTGTTACAATGAGTCTTTTTCCAAATTTTAGAGTTGTTTCCATTTTTTTATTTTCACCCTATGATTGAATAAAGTCTTCATAAATGATTAGCTTTGATTCTTCATAAGACTCTGGAACCATTTCCTTTATTCTAGCATGTCAAATCATATTGATCTTGGTTGGTAGGGAAATCATGTGGATCATTGAATAAGTGTTCCATCAATACCAATTTCATCAAAATCTAGCATCGAACAAGGAAGTTATGGCCATTTTACTGAAAGCAGTCAGAAGCACCTAGGTGCAATGACCGGGTTGATAGACCATCGAGATTGTGATAGACTGTCGCCCAGCCCATCATAACCAAGGTAGTGACTCCCTTTCCTATCCCAAGTATGATGGCCAAGATGATGAACCATCGAGGCTGCGATGGACTATCGCTGGGACCATCGTGATGAAGCAGTGTGACCTTATCTTGTCCAACCTGCGATGATGGTCCAACAGACCGTCGAGTTTGCAATGGACCACCGTAGTGACCATCGCATCGAGGCAGGGTGTTCTTTTTCTGATTGATATATGATGGATTATCTGACGGACCATCAGACTGAGCGACGAACCTTCACTTCGACCGGTGCAGCCCTCGTTTAACATTTTTAATTTGATTTTAAAATATTTTTTGGTCTTTTTCACACTCTTTTCAGACCCTATTTATATCTGATCAAGTATCACAACTTCATTTCTCATCCTCAGCATAAAAAACTAGGGTTTTTCATTGTTAGTTCAAAATATCATATGTTTTAAATAATGATTTTGACTTGTAAATGGTTGTTTTGAATTCAAATATTGAGGGTATTGTTGCATAGTACTGGGTATTGTTTACTCCTGTTTAAACTTGTGTTTATACATGTCTTTAGCGATGTTTTGTACATATGGGTTCAAAAGAGCTGTGAGTAACCTTAAATTTGATGATTCTTACTTTAGCATTGGTCTTGATAAAAGTATGCCCTCAAGATATTTGTGAAAATATGTAAGAGAGATAACTAGTCACTTATTAATGGTGTATTGAATTATGATGTTGGTTTAATAAATATAAATGGAATATGACATTGGCCTAATTAATATGAGTGCTTGGTAAATGACTATGAAAAGGGCTTGTTATCTATGTAATGAGTCCATTGATGACCCTCATATTTTATATGGTTAGAAAAGGTTTAAATCCATTAAACATAGAATTGAATTATGTTTTGAACTAATATTGAGTATAAGAATGTCAATTGAAAATGAATTATTTTATAAAGGCCTTCATGTCTATAAATGAATTTGCATTTTAATATGACTACGACATTGGCCTATTAACATGATAGGTTGTTAAAGTGGTTTTATAAAGATCATGTGGTCATATATGGTGTTGAATTAAAGCCATGGTAGCTTAGGTTGGGTAAGAAGGGTCTAGAGTCCAAATGTGTTCAAATGAATGGTTGTTGATGTATAGACAAGGGGTTTGATTCCCTAAACCACTAAGTTTTTTGGTCTTCGTTAGATGATGGGTTTGAGTCCTAAGGTTATATGAATGAACTGATTATTTATGTTAAGGGCATGGTGTACGCTTGAAAGTGGCATTGGTATGATGACACTAATAAAGTACCTTTGTTAATAAATTAACTAAGTGGTTCCATCCATGAATGATGGTTTTAAATTGGGATGCGTAGAAAGACTGTGAAAGTGAAGTTAAAAGGACTAACATTGGAAACTGCACTAACTTATGTAGGTGCCATATGGATAGGAGGTTCAAGTCCCCTAAATGAAACATGCAACAAGGAGGTTCAAGTCCCCCGAATGAAACATATAACCAGGAGGTTTAAGTCCCCTAAATGAAATATGTGATCAGGAGCTTCAATTTCCCTAAATAAAACATGAGATCGAGAGGTTTGAGTTCCTCGAATGAGACTATAAAAAAAGGAGGTGCGAGTTATGCTATTATATGTAGTGATGCATAAGTAACCTTGATGATATATGGAGGTTATAGTCCCACATAAAGGCATATATGATTAAAGATATCCTCTAGTTTGTCCGAGTACACATATCGGGGGCCTTCTAGCTAAGGTAGAGGTGTGATCATATAGCCTATGGATGCCTTATTCTATGATGGTGATGCTACACAACCCATGTTAATGATTTCTAGAATCATGCTAATCCTATTACTTAACCTAACATGGTATACTTATATATATATATATATATATATATATATAAGGATATATATATATGTATTACATGGGTTGTGTGCATTGGTTGATTGGTTTTGAACTGTTGACACTAGCTTATTCTTATTTTTGACGTACAAACTAGTGCTCGAATCACTAACCATTTTTGGATGCTATGTCCCCATGCGACATAGGGGCCGGAGCTTCTTCTTCTTCTTTTCCTAAGCAGTGACTAGTTGTTCGAGTTGTTCGTGTGTTGAAATTGTATTGGTGAGCTTCCATACTTTAAAAGGCATATATTTCACAGTTTTTCTATCCTAAGCCATAGACTTGCTTAGATTTGTTATTTGGCTCATATCGGGGAATATCCCAACATATTATAGACATCGAATTGTTAGAGGCTTTGTGGATGACTGTGGACTTGGGTATGTTGTTTAGTATGATGATGTAAATGAAATATTTAGACATTGTATTAGTTATGATTTTAGTCTTATTTTTGTGATCTTAACAGATAGTCAGAGTTCATTTGCCACTTGTGGATTTTTGTGATCGTTAGATTAGGTTGGCAGGGCAATATCCGATCCATGTTAGGCTTGAGATGTCCATACAACAAGACCCATTTTCAAGTCGTTTCAAGTTAGTATCAAATACTAGGTTCATGGTCAGTTAGGTGTCTATAAAGATGAGTTAAGTAGACTCTCTTTTATAGGTGTATAGCATACCATACTTATAAAAGAGGGGATATGAGATATTTAGGAATGTTTTCTTTTTTTTTATTCTATCTCAGTCTATAGAGTCTATGGTCTTGGATTTATCTGATTTCTTCTTGCTCATCTTTTAGATTATACATCCAAGAAGATATGGCATTCAGGCAAACTCTTTTGTCCCGACTTAGGGAAATATGGACAAAGCTCATCCAACTTTTAGGTTTCAAACTCAGTCAAGGGTCACGATATTTGTCTATCCTCATGAGGTTCCACCTGCTCCCACTAACCCTACTTTTGGGAGTAACAGTCCTTCTCAATCACCTCAAGGGGATATTACTGATTCAGTATTTCATTGACCTATTGCTCTGTTGACTCAGGTTGGTGGTAAATGGTCCAAGAAAGAAAGCATTGGGTGGGCCTTAACATCAATTCCATGGTTAGTGCTCCCTACCTAGAGTTGTTAGGAGATAGATGTACTCAAAGCAGTAGTATTTATAGAGAATAAGGCACCTAGTCCAAGGCCAGTGGGGTCCACTTAGCACTATCCTACCCTCCATATAGATTTTATGGTTAGCATCATCATGGTCAATGTGAGAAGAGGAGGAATGGGTGTTTTAATGGTAGTAAATTGGGTCACATGCAATGGGAGTGTCCTATAATAATTGCCACTTAGGAAAATAGGGTATCGGTTGCCACTTATCTATTTCTTGCACCTAGAGGTGTTGCTTCTTGCACCAATATTGGTTGGGACATCTCAATGCTCTTACTATCCCTTGGGATCTTGAGGCACCTTTTGATGCTGAGGCAGGTATGTTGAAATTTTTCTTCCATGATAAGTATGCTTTACTTAGTACGGGGTCCCCCCACTCCTACGTGACCCCATCTGTAATTTTGTAATTTAAACTTGGCCCCAAGGATTATTTTGTACTTTTTTTCTATTTCTAACCTGATAAGAGACTATGGTTATAAGGAATCTATAAAGGGTGTGTGGTGGTTGTTGGTAGAGAATAAACTCATGTTTATATGATAGAGTTGGATATAATTGATCTTGTTGTCATTCCAGGGATGGATTGGTTCATTAATGCTATATGTCCTTAGATTGTTGGACCCATCGGGTTGTTTTTAGGTTCCCTAGTTAGTCGGATATTGGAATAGAAAGATGGTTCCTTAGTTCCTAAGGGAAAGGTTACGTCATATCTTAGAACTCAGAGGTTGATCTTCGAAGGGCGGGTAGGGGTCTCTTAGATGAAGGTTTTATCCACTTTTATGTTTCTCTATGGGATACCTTGTTAGTATATAGGGTGGTTGATAGATGCCAGGTTTTAATCTAGGTGTTGATTTAGGAGAAGAGAACATGTTAGCTCGGGGATAGGAAAGCAAAAGTTATTGAGGTAGATTGGTTGGATGGGTAAGGTTTAGGTATATGAGGACTAAGCGTCCCTAGTAGTCATCCTAGGTGATACACTTAGAGCGGGGTATTGTTCTTACAGGTAAAGTGAGTCGAAGGTCGAGGGTTAATTTTAAATTTTCTTTTGGTAGTGGATTTCAAGGGAAGGTCAGGGTGCATTTACTCCTTTTCTAGTAATTGTCTCCTATCTCTATTAAGAGAGCACTCTACTAGTGTTGCATGTATTGTAATAGCACTTATGCATACAGTTCTAATCTTGCATGCATTTTGTTCGTTGAATATGAGTCTTGACCTTACATTGCATTACCTATGGTATATACGGTGGTGTGTCATTTGGTGTCCAGTCCTAAGGAATCCTTCTATTGTGTGTTGTGTTGGGATGAGTTTCATTTATGACCTAGGTGGTTTCTATGAAGCACTTCATGCCTATGGTTTCGTGTCTCTTTTTGGGAGTCTTTCCTTGGGTATCTTAAATGGTTTCTAAGCTTTAGTTCCTTAATGGCCCTTTTTATATTAGGGTGGTAGTAGCCTTAGAGGTGTGGTGATATTTTGAAATAACAGGGATTAGAAGTTGTAATTGGGGGAGACTTTGGGGTGACTATCGGAACTAAGGTTATGGAAAAAAATAGGAGGGTAAGGTAAGGTTGTTGTCAAGAGAAATAGCTAAGATAGGTATAGATGGTTAATATTCTTGGTGGAAGTGGTAGGGGTTGCTGAATCTTTAGAAGGTTAGGTCATACCGCAAGTGTAGGAGAGGTATACTCGAATGTTGTGATAGATGGGTATTCCAAGGTATGGGGTTGGAAACATAAGAAGCTTAGTAAAGAATAATGCTTGGCTAAGGTAATGGATGCAGAGCAGTGGTTTGAGTGGGTGTAAGAGGTAGATCCTAGTGGCTTAGGTTAATTTCTCCTTGCTTTGGATAAGCTTGAAGGTGGAATTGGTGTATGGCTACATGCAAGCTCTCATAGTGATGTTTCTTTGGGAAGTTATAAGATTGAATTGGGCTTGCTCTCGAGCATGAGTTCCACTCTTCCGGTATCCCTTGTGTGTGTTAGGAAAGTGTATCAGTGATCCTTTGATTGGACGTTTCCTTATAGAATGTTGGTGTTTTTGATACTTTAACCTATGAGGAGGTCTCGGTATGATCTTAAATCACCAAGTTTGCCGGTTGCAAACAAAAGAGGTGGATTCGGTGAAGGTTCTATGGAGGAATCAAAAGTTTGAGGAAACTACTTTGGAGATGGAAGAGGACATAAAGTCCAAGTATCCGTACTTTTTTCCATTTTGGAACCTCGTGGTTGTAGTATATGTTAATATTCTTAATTTGATTTATTTCTTTAGTAGATAATGGTTTCAAATCCCTAAGCTTTGAATTGAACAAGTTTCTTTGATAGATAATAGGTTTGAGTCCCATAGTCAATGAAATGAATGGTTGATTGTTACTGATCATTGTGTGTGCCTCATCCTTGTTTTATGTCTTGATTTATAGATTGGTCAAATATTAGTTGATTTATATTAATTTGTTTACTCTTTTTTATATTTTCCTTGCCCATCATTTGAGGACGAATGATCTAAGTGGAGGAGAATTGAAACACCTAGGCTTTGGAACTTAAGAAAATTTCCTTAATTGAAGCTTCTACACTAAGTACGACTTTAGGGTACTAGTCGTACCTTTGAATATGACTTAGTGACCCCTTATCATATACTAGGTAGTGTGGTGGGGGTTACACACTATCCAAGATATAACTTGGGCTTTCTATGGTCGTATATTAGGGTACGAGTCGTACACTCCCTAGTCGTATATAGTGTTGAGTTGACCTTGTTAAAACTGTCTTGAACACGATGTGGGGATACAGTTTAGGGTACTATTCGTACCATTAGGTATGATTCATGTGTGTGTGGTCGTACCCTGGGTAGTGTAGGGGTCTTTGGTGAGACCTAGGGTACGAGTTAGGGTACCACTGGTACCCTAGGGTACGATTGAGTCAGGTACGTTATACCCTCCTGACGACCTCCTGTGAGCCACTTTTCAGCTTTTAAGTCAAGGGCTCTATGGACATTTTCCACCATAAAACCCTTAATTCCCCTAACTATATAACCTATTGCAGCCTCTTTTAACACTCATTTGGTTGATTAAACATACCAATACACTCTCTAAACTTCTTCAACAAGATTAGAGGCTAGGGTTTTAAGAGGGTTCATCTAGAGGCAAGAGAGGTTTCAAGTTCTTCCATGAATCTTCTTGTGTAAGGCATGTATCTCTTCCCTCCTTGTTAGGGGAAAATATCATGTGATTTAAAAAATGATTTTAACTTGTAAATGGTGGTTTTGAAATTAAATATTAAGGGTTTTGTTGCATAGTGTTGGGTATTGTTTACTCTTGTTTAAACTTGTGTTTATACATTTATCTTGTGATGACTTGTACATATGGGCGTTGTTGATTGTGGTTTAACAAATGGGCCATAAGTAACCCTCAATTTGATGATTCTTACTTTGGATTTTTTCTTGATAAAAGAAAGCCCTCAAGGTGTTTATGAAAATCCCTAAGTGAAATAACTAGTCACTTGTTAATGGTATATTGAATTATGATGTTGGTCTAATTAATACAAATGCAATATGTCATTGGCCTAACGAATATGAGAGCTTGGTAAATGACTATGAAAAGGCCTTGTTGGCCATGTAATAGTTAATTGATGACCCTCGTGTTTTGAATGGTTAGAAAGGGGTTAAAGTCCTTAAACATACAATTGAATTGTGTTTTGAACTAAAGTTGAGAATAAAAATGCAATGGAGAATAAATGATTTTATAAAGGTCTTGGTGACTATAAATGAATTTGCATTGTGATATGACTAAGGAATTGGCCTATTAAAATGATTGATTGTTAAAGTTGTTTTATAAAGATCATGTGGTCATATATGGTGTTGAATTATAACCATGGTGGCTTGGGTTGGTTAAGAAGGAGCTAGAGTCCTTATGTGTTGAATTAAATGGTTGTTGATGTATAGAAAAGAGGTTTGAGTCTATAAACCACTATGTTGTTTTGTCTTCTTTTGACGATGGTTTCCAGTCCTAAGGTCGTCTAAATGAATTGATTGGTAATAGCATGGTAAACGCTTGCAAGTGGCATTGGTATGATGACACCAATGAAGTGACTTTGGTAATAAATTGAATATGTGGTTGCATATGTGAAATGATGGTTTTAAATTGGGATGTGTTGCAAGATTGTGAAAGTGGAGTTCGAAGGACTAACACTGGAAACCACACTACCCGGAGCTGGTGTCATGTGGATGAGAGGTTCAAGTCCCCCAAATGAAATATAAAACTAGGAGGTTCAAGTCCCCTGAATGAAACATGCAACCAGAAGGTTCAAGTCCCCTGAATAAAAAATGTAGTTGGGAGGTTCTAGTCCCCCGAATGAGACTATATAAAGAGAGGTTCGAGTAACCCTTCGTACATATAGTTGTGTATAAGTCACCTTGTTGATTTTGGGAGGTTCGAGTCCCCCATAAAAGCATATATGGTTATGGATATTCTCTAGTTCTTGCGGCTACACGCACTGGGGCCGTTCGAGCTAGGGAAGAGTTGGGCCCATATAGCCTATAGGTTCCTTGTTCTTTGATTGTGATGCTACACAACCCAGGTTATTTATTTCTAGAATCATGCTAATCCCATTCCTTACCCTTGCATGGTATATGTATATATATATATATATATGGATTACATTGGTTGTGTGCATTGGTTGATTGTTTTTGAACTGTTTGCAGTACTTTATCCTTATCCTTGAGTTACATTCGAGCGCTCCAATTGCTAACCGTCTCCGAACGTTATATCCCCACTCGACATATAGGCCGGAGATATAGGCTAGCTTCTTCTTTTTCTTATCCTATGCAGTGATCAGATGTTCGAGCGTTTTGTGTGTTGACATTGAAGTAGTGAGCTTCCTTACTTCATATGGCATACATTTCATAGTCTTTCTATCCTATGTCATAGAAATTTTGACTTGGTATTTTGCTATTGTCGGGGGCATGTCCCGAAATATTATAGACATCAGATTTTTAGAGGATTTGTGGATGACTGTGGACTTGGGTATGTTTATTAGTATGACGATTTAAATGAAATGTTTAGACATTTTATAAGTTATGATTTTTAGTCTTGTTTCTGCTATCTTTATAGATGGTCGGAGTTTATCTAACACTTGTGGATTGATGTGATGGTTAGGTTGGGATGGCGGGGAAATCTCAAGTCCATGTTGGTCTTGGGATGCCCATACGATAAGACCCAATTTCAAGTTGTGTCACCTAGCTAACCAGAACACAACGTAATATAATAGTTGAAGCAACCCAAACAAACATATGGAAGGTACATAGATAACTCAATAGGAACTAATAATCAATAAAGAATACCCATAATTTGTCCACAAAATCCTCTAAATTGAGATACCAAGTTAAGTCGGGACATGCCCCTGACCATGGCCCAAAAGGGAATCTAAAATATAAAAAGGAATCCGATAGGATTTTGATAATCGTAAAGAAAGCAATGAAATATCCGGCCTTCCAAAAAATGGAGGCTCACAACTTCAACGGAAACCAACCGACAAACCAGTATCACCTAACTCCACATAAGGTTACTAAATAACCCCTAGGACCCTACATCATGAAATGATGAATCATCTATGAATGGTTAGCGTGGTGAGCATGAGCATCTAACTCAGGGAAGGGATAAAATAATGTCATAATCAAATCAGTACAAAACCATTCAAAAACCATATGCACACATTCATATATACATATATAATATAGGTATAGGGAACAAGGTTTTGCATGAGATTTAAAAACCATTATCTGGACTATGTAGTTCTAACCGTCATAAGGTCACACACGGGATATATGGATTCAGTTCCCCCTGTTGAAAGGATCCAGGCAAATGTTAGCCGCACAAACTAGGAAAATTATAGTTATCGCCAACGCTACAAAGGCTCCAATCATTCCAAAATAAATATATAATATGTTAACTATGTGCACAATCACCAAGACCCCAACGCCAACAAATGTGATTTCCAATATTTGTCTCTCCAGTACCTCCACCTTCCATGATGAGCAGTACAACCCATTTTAAGCCCAAATTAAAACCTTTTACATATTCCTATCCATTAACCAAGAAGTCTTTTAATTATTCATTTACCATTGGTATTGTCATACCAAATAAATATACTCTTACAATTATATTCCATTATGCCATTCCAAAAAATATTAGCCAAATAGACTCCAAAGTTCCAATTTAGAAATCAATCTGTGGTCACCAAGGCCTTTCACAACCATTTACATCCAAATCATGGACATCAAGGCCTTCCAAAACTATTCTATCCGTTTAGTTTGCAATATAATAATTTAGCAAAGCAAGCAAAACCATGTAATTGTCCATATTTCTAAACCAATTATGCTAATAGGCTGAGGTTAATACTAATTCCAAACAAAAAACCATAATTTTGGGTTAATCCATGACACTCGTCCCATTCACCATGACCATGCATACCATTAGTTCAAAAACTACAAGTTAAATCATGAACAACAATTCAAAAATAATAGGAAAATCAACCAAGTAACAAATATTCAAACCCTCAACCCGTTATTCCAAACTGATGATTTAAAATCACATGAACATTGATTAAAGACATGCATTCATGAAAAACCAAGTTAGGGAAGAGATACATACTTTGGAATACCAAGAATTTGGATAAAAAACCCCAAGTTGAAACTTACGTGCTAAATCCCTTGAAACCCTATCTTGTTCTTGACTGGGGAGTTAGAGAGAAGTAATATTTATGTTATGTTAACTGATAGAAATAGGGACCCTAAGTTATGGAAATTAATGGTATAGAAGGAAAAAACTATAATTCCCTTAATAAAAATAGGAATGAAATATGGCGCCCAATTGCTACGAGTTAGATAACGACTCATAGTGACTGGTTATGAGTCATCCCCTTGGACTCGTAGCCTGAGCAAAACCCTGGACCTTTACACTTATTTGGTCATGAGTCTTATAATATGACTCGTGACCTAATCCTATGACTCCTGGGGACCAAGTTGAGACCACCACAAAAACTCTGGACACCCTTACTAGTTGTACTACAAAAAAGGTCCCTACGACTCAAGATGAGTGGGTATGACTCATCACCTGAGTTGTTAATTGGGCAGTGAGGGTAAGATTTATGAAAATTTTAAAGTCCAAAACTTTTAGTATTACATTAACCCCCCCTCTACCCTAGATCATTCATCCCTAAATGAGGAGTCAAGGCACCTATTAGCATGATAACAAGAAAAAATGCACACATACCGAAATGATAAATTCAAAAGCACACAATAAAGAGAGCAAAGACAATACCTCAAGCATTTTCATCTGACATGGGAAATAGGACTAGATATTTGGACTTGATGTCCTCCTCAGCTTACTAAGTAGCTTGTTCCACCTTTTGATTCCTCCAATAGACCTTTACCGAAGCTATACCCTTATCTTTTAACCTATGGACTTGCCTATCCAAGATATTGATTGGGACTTTCTCATAAGATAAGAAATCTGAAATATCAACATTCTCCTATGGGACAACCAAAGAAGGATCACCCATACACTTCTTCAACATCGACACATGGAAAATCGAATGAATGGAACTCAAATTCAGAGGTAAATCAAACTTATACGCAATATTTTGAACTCTCCTCAAAATCATATATGGACTAACTTAATGGGGATAGATCTTTCCTTTCTTCCAAAACCTCATCACTCCTTTCATACGAGATACTTTTAAGAGCACCCAATCACCTACTTTAAACTCCAACTCCCTTTATCTTATATTTATGTTGGACTTTTGGTAACTTTGGGAAGTCTTAATCCTCTATCTAATCAATTTTACCTTCTCCATGGACTTATGAACCAAGTTAGGACGAAAAAAATCTAGTCTCACCAACCTCAAACCACTCAATAGGCGACCTATACCTCCTATAATATAGAACATGAAAAAGAGCCATCTGCATACTCGAATAGTAACTATTGTTATATGCAAACTCAATAAGAAGAAAGTGATCAGCCCAACTACCTCCTAAATAAATCACACAAGCCCTTAGCATATCGTCCATAGTACAAATAGTCTGTTCCACTTGTCCATTTATTTGATGGTTGAAAGCGGTAGCAAGGTTAAACTTAGTCCCCAAACCTCTTTGAAAATAATGCCAAAAATTAGAAAAGAATTGCATACAGCAATCTGAAATGATATAAATTGGCACTCCATGCAACTTAAAAAATCTCTTGAAAACAACTTTGCATAATCCTCTCCAAAGTAGGTAGTCCTCAAAGAAAAAAATGAGCAGACTTAGTCATCCTATCCATAATGACCCAAATCAAATCATATTAATTGTAAGACTATGGAAGACTCGCAATGAAATACATACTCATCATCTCCCAATTCCACATAGGCTACTCTATCTCTTGAGACATCTCAGAAGGACTCAAGTGTTCAACCTTAACCTGATGATAGACCATACACTTAGACATAAAATTTGCGACATCCTTCTTCATATTAATCTACTAATAGATTGCTTTCAAGTCATGATATATCTTTGTCAAACCCGATGAACTATATACCTACACTAATGAGCCCTGGTTAAAATCCTTTCTCGTAGCCCAACAACATTAGGAATGTGCAACCTACCTTAGTGCCTTAAGATTCTATTTCCCCAAATCTCAAATGCCATAACCTTTTGTTGACCCACATCTTTCTCAATTTGCATAAGTATAGGATCCAAAGACTATTTCTCTTTTACCTTATCACCAAGAGATAACTTAACCACTTTTTTAACAATTACTCCTCCATCCTCAAATTCCAAAAGATGAACTCCTGAATTTGCTAACAAGTGAATATCCTTCACCAATCCTCACTTCTCCTCTTCCATATAAGATAAGTTCCCCATGGACAACTTACTCAGAGTATCACCAACAACATTAGCTTTACTCGAATGATAGTGAAGACTCATATCATAGTCCTTGAGCAATTCATGCTACTGCCTCTACCTAAAATTCAACTGCCTCTGAGTAAACACATACTATAAAATCTTATGATTGGTATAAATTTCCATATGCTCCCCATAAATTTAATGGTGCCAAATCTTTTAAGCAGAAAACCATACCTGCCAATTCTAAATCTTGAGTTAGATAATGCTTCTCATGAACCTTAAGCTACCTTGAAGTATAGGCCATAATACTTCTATGTTGCATGAACACGCAACCCAATACCACATGGGACACGTCACAATAAACAACAAAACCATCAATACCCTCAGGCAGGTTCAAAACCAAAGCAAAGGTCAACTTATCCTTAAACTTCTCAAAGATAACCTCACAAGTATGGAACCACAAGAACTCTACCTTTTTGAGTAAACTTCATCAATGGTGCTAAAATGGAATAGAATCATGGGTCTAGGATATTTCTTGGCCACCACAACTTGTTTTGGATCTACCTTAATCCCTTCACTAGAAACAATATGCCCAAGAAAGGTCATAGAATTCAACGAAAACTCACACTTAAAAAATTTTGCATACAACTTTTGATCCTCTGGAGTATACAACACAATTTGAAGGTGACTGGTATGATCCTCCTAACTCATAGAATACACCAAGATACCATTTATAAAAACTTTCACAATTTGTAATACCCCGCATGTTTCTAAGCAAGAAAGTGAATATCCTAGTGATAGTATAGCTTATGATACATTAAGCATGTTTATATGAGTCACTTAAGGTAATACAAGCTAAGAGTTTTTGAATCCATTAAGTTTTAGTGTTTGATTTTGCAAGGATCATCTTTCAATGAGTATAACTCGAGATTAATGTGGTATTTTGGCTGATGTAGACACACCAAATTGCAGATAATCAAATTAGCTTTCCAACGATACCAATTTCACCTTAATTCAATACCCGAGCAAAAGGTTATGTCTATTTTCATGAGAGGCAGTAAGCATAGGCGATTGGTTAGGCGTCGCCCAACCCAAGCATAGGCGATTGGTTAGGCGCCGCCTAACCTAGCTTAGGGAATCACTTGGGTGCCGCCTAAGACAATTCCAGGAGTCAAAAATACTCCGTTTTGAGTTATTTTAAGGGTAATAGCTTCTGAACATATTACAACCCTAATATCAGCTCAAAGCTCATCATCCAAGAGCACTAAAAGAGAAAAAAAACTAGGGTTGCATAACTAACTTGAATATCCGATTTCAAGGAAATTCCTCCATCAATCATCAAGAATCTTCCTTCTAAGGTATGCTTGAGTTGATTTACAAATCCCTTTCATCCATAAAGCTTAAAAACTCTCTTTTTCATTATAAAGTATGATTTCTATATTATTAGGTGTTGATGATCATGTTCTTGATATTGGGTGATCCCCAAGATGGAATCTTTATATGCGTTTTTTGAATTTCATGATATCATATGAGTTGGAAACATGTAAATTGGATTGTTCATGATGTATGAATTTGATGATTTCACCTATGCTTAAGATGTGCATGTAAGGTGTTTGATAAAATGCCTAAAAAGCTAGAAATCATGCAATATAGCTAAATTATGACTAAGTGGAGGATTCATGATATTCCCTTATGTTCCAATGACTTCTATGTTGATAATGCGCCTTGTAAATGTTGTTGAAATACTCATGAACTATTCTTATGAAATTATGCTACGTTTAATGGCAAATTCTACTTATGAACAAGATGTATGATAACCATGCAATCCACATGAACCTCCATGCTATTGGTATATGTTGCCAATATGATTATGCAATGAAAATGATATTAAGATTGTGCAAGTACTTCCATGTGATATGAAATCCTTTCTATGCAATACATTGTTGATAATCACGCTTAGTGTGAGATCCCTACTTATGATATTATAAATTATGGACTCTACTCTTATGATCAAGTCAGTCATGTGTTTTAGTTTCCTTCCGTTGAGTCCTGGGGGTACTTGTACCCGAAAACTATAACTGTGTGCCTAGAGCCATGTTATGTTTCACGATATCCGAACTCAAGCTATGATTTCATAGACTTCAGTCAGTCATGTGACTCAGGAAAACCTCATGATCTTAGTCAATTGTCAGATATTAGTAACATTCCACCAGTCAATGGAATTCAAAAAGATTAAGTCATGCACAGTCAGTTATTTATGTCCAGTACCTCCAGATGGGAGTAGAGGTTGGCACCGAGTGAACCCAAGGATGGGAACTCACCCTCCAGTTCAGGGTCTAATTCTTAGTAGTCATCCTTGTGTTCCAAAACTACATAGCTAGCGTAGGTTGAGACATCTTAACCCATTAGATTAGGATTGATGAGGTGGCTTAACCCGTCAATTTAGGGTTCCCACCATTCTCATTGAGTACTCGCCAGATAAGGTTACAGGTTATCCTTACCCATGGAACAGTATTGACACCCCTCCAGTTAGGGCAGAGATTGGACCCCAGCTTAGCCATAACGGCATACATAAGGCATGTCAGTTAAACACTACTTCCCACAGTTTCAGTATCAGTCTCAGTAAAAGAAATCAGGGCGTTCTTCAGATTTTAGTATATACAGGACTGTCAAATACAGTCGTCCATGTTATCAGTTTTAGTATCAGTCATGACAGTTATCAGTAAACCATGTATTAGCTTACAGGTCATGCTATCACGTATTCACGGTCCCAGTTTCTATATTTGTGTGTTTGCATTTCCATATTCATATTAGTCAGTCAGTGTTATTCATGCATGAAACCCTTTATGTTCAGCCTACCTTCCTTGTATACTCAGTACTCTAATTGCACCGACGCATTTGCATTATGGTGCTTTCTTTTCATGTTACACCATAGGTTCCTATACACGAGCTCTAGCCCAGCAGTAGCGGTAGCATTCCAATCGCAGAGACACGGTGATACATTTATTTATTTCCTTAGTTTATTTTTACGGAGTTAGTTGGAGACATCTTTGTTCAACTCCTTATTCAAATAGTTTAGAGGCTTTCAGATTTATGTTCAAATTTACGTTCAAATTGAGTTGTTTTGGGTATTTTCACCCATATGGTTTTATTTAGTTGAACCTTATGGCCTTATAGTTCTATGTATTCTACATTATTATATTATGATTTGTAGTATAAATGTACAGATATCAGTCATGGGTTAGCTTGTGGTCCCTCGAGGTTATGAGCACCGTGTAGCATTCCGGTTCAGTGAATCGGGGTATTACAAACTTTGTATCAAATCCTAAGGTTCAATGGAGTCCTAGAAAGTCTGAAATCCGCATCTAGTAGAGTCTTGTACATGGGTGTGTTGCGCGCCACATTTATGTGCGGGAGGCTATAAGATGTTTTCGGAATAGTCCCCTTTCTTCATTATTCATGTCATGCTAGTGAGCATAATACAGTCTAATCCATTCTTCTCTTATTCCAGACCATGGCCCCAAAGAGAAGAAACCAACCAACTCCTCAGCCCAAAGATCCTTTGGGCGAATATGTTTCCCATGCGGAGTTTAGAGCCGCATTTACCATACTTGCTCCGTCCATGGCTGCACAAAATGAACGACCACAAGTCATTCTAGCCAATCCAGTGGCCACTCCCAAAGCAGCTAGGGTTTGGCACTTCACCCGGATGAACCCTCTTTCTTTCCATGGGTCTAAGTTTAATGAAGACCCTCAGGAGTTCATTGACCAAGTCTAGAAGGTCATTGACTTCATGGGTGTTAATTATATTTAGAGTGCTGAGTTAGCTGCCTACCAGTTATAGGATGTTGCTCATGATTGGTACAAACAGTGGAAGTCTGAAAGGCTAGATGATACAGGCCCTATTAAGTGGGAGGAATTTGTTATAGCCTTCTTAGACAGATTCTTTCCCCAAGAGTTGAGGGAAGCCAAAGTTCTTGAGTTCATCAACCTTAGGTAGGGGAATATGATGGTTAGGGAGTATTCTCTTAGATTTACTCAGCTATCCAGATATTCTCCTCATGTGGTTACAGACAATAGAGCTAAGATGAGAAAGTTTGTGTCAGGGGTTAATAATAGCATGGTAAATAAGTGTAGGTCTGCGAGGATGATCGGTGATATTAACTTAGCCAGACTCATGAACCATGCCCAGTAATTAGAAGAGCAGAAGTTTAAGACTAGGGAGAGGCAGAACAAGAGAGCAAGGTGAGGTAATTTCAACTTTGCTTACCCCAAGTCAGATGGAGGAAACCGTTCACAGTTTCGCTCCAAGTCAGCTATTCCAGCTCCTTCCTCTTCCAACGCTCCAATTCCAAAGTTCAGAGATAGCAATAGCGAAAAAGCACCAGGCTCTAAATCTCAGGGAAGTGTTAGTAGTGCTCAAATGAATCTCCTTTGTTAGACTTGTGGTAAGAACCACAAGGGCAATTGTAGAGCCGGTAGTGATGTCTGTTTTGGTTGTGGCAATCCAGGCCATAGGATTAGGGAGTGTCTACAGTCAAATCTTCAGGGTCAACAAAATCATTCTACATCTCAGTCCAGTCGCCTAAACCAGCAGGGTGCCATTTCTAGTGCTACCAGTGGGCAACGCCCAAACAGACTCTATGCTCTTCAGTCCTAATAGGATCAGGAAAATTCTCCTGATGTCATTACTGGTACATTATAGATTTTCCATGTTTATGTTTATGCTTTGCTAGACCCAGGTGCATCTTTGTCTTTTGTTACTCCATACATAGCTGGTAATTTTGAAATCTGTCCCAAAGTCCTAGCAGAGCCCTTCTCAGTCTCTACCCCAGTGGGTAAAACCATCCTAGCCCGGTGGGTATACAGGAACTTCCCAGTTATGATATCTCAGAAATCCATATCAGCAGATTTAGTGGAGTTAGAGATGACTAATTTTGATGTCATTCTCGGTATGGATTGGATTCATTCCTTCTATGCCACAGTCGACTGCAAAAATAGGATAGTTTGATTTCAGTTCCCGAATGAGCTCGTCTTAGAGTGGAAGGGTAGTATTTCAGCAATCAGGGTCAACTTGTTTCCTACCTTCGGGCAAGGAAAATGATTTTGAAGGGGTGTGTGTATTATCTCGTGCATGTTAAAGATTCCATTTCTAAATATCCCAGCCTTGAAGAAGTCCCTGTTGTTAATGAATACTCAGATGTCTTTCCCAAAGATCTTCCAAGCATTCCTCCCAAAAAGGAAATAGACTTCGGCATAGACCATCTTCTGGATACTCAACCTATTTCAATTTTGCCCTACAGAATGGTACCAGCAGAACTCAAGGAACTAAAATATCAATTGAAGTATCTCTTAGATAAGGGATTCATCAGACCCAGCCTTTCCCCATGGGGTGCGCCAGTATTATTCGTACACAAGAAAGACAGTTCTCTCAAGATGTGATTGATTACCATCAACTCAACAAGGTCATGGTCAAGAACAGATATCCTCTTCCTAGGATTAATGATCTATTCGACCAACTTCAGGGTGTTAGTTACTTCTTTAAGATAGATCTCAGATCAGGATATCATCAGCTTAGAGTTAGAGAATATGAAATTTCAAAGACAACTTTCCATACTCGGTATGGTCACTTGAAGTTTTAATTATGTTATTTGGTCTTACCAATTCCCATGCATCTTTTATGGATTTGATGAACCGTGTGTTCAAGCAGTACTTTGACATGTTTGTCATAGTCTTCATAGATGATATTCTGGTCTATTCTTGCACAGAGTATGATCATACAGACCATCTCAGGATTGTTATTCAGACTCTCAGGGATCATCAATTATTCGCTAATTTCAGCAAGTGCGAATTTTGGCTAATATCAGTAGCATTCCTTGGCCATATTATTTCTAGTGATGGAATTAGAATAGATCCTTAGTAAACTGAGGAAGTAAGAAACTGGCCCATACCTAAATCTCCATCAGATATTAGGAGTTTCTTGGGTTTGGCTTGCTATTACAGATGGTTTTTCTAGGGATTTTCTTCTATTGCATTTCCCATGTCCAGATTGACTTAGAAGAAGATTAAGATTCAGTGATCAAATCATGCAAGAAAAGCTTTCAAGAGTTGAAAACTCGACTCACCTCTGCTCTAGTTTATGCTATTCTATATGGTTCAGACGGTTTTGCAGTCTATTATGATATATCTAGAGTGGGTTTAGGTTGTGTCCTCATACAGCATGGTAAGGTCATAGCCTACTCCTTCAGATAGTTAAAGCCATATGAGAAGAATTATCCTACTCATGATCTTGAGTTAGCAGCGGTAGTTTTTGCCTTGAAGATTTGGAGGCATTATCTCTATGGAGTTCATGTAGATGTCTTCACATACCATAAAAGCCTCCAGTATGTCTTTACTCAGAAAGATCTTAATCTTTGCTAGAGAAGGTGGTTATAGCTCTTGAAGGATTACAACATGAGTGTTCTTTATCATCCGAGCAAGGCCAATGTTGTGGACGACGCTCTTAGTCGACTCTCCATGGGTAGTATTTCTCACGTTGAGGATAGTAAGAAAAATATGGCTCAGGAGATCTATCAGCTTGCCAGACTAGGCATTCACTTAGTCAATTCTTTAGAGGGTGGTGTGTATGTTCATAGTAGTCAGAGTCATCTCTAGTTGCCGAGGTGAAAGAGAAACAAGACAGGGATCCTAGCCTTGTCAAAATCAAAGAGTCAGTTCAGAATTAGAAAGTTGAGGTTTTCTCCCAAGGGGGAGATGGTGTTCTTCATTGTCAGGGTCATCTATGTGTTCCAGGTGTAGATTAATTGAGGCAGTTAATTTTTGCAAAAGCGCATGGAACGCGATACTCTATTCATCCAGGGGCCACTAAGATGTACTGCAATATGTGGGAGATCTATTGTTGGAGTGGGATGAAAAGAGATGTTGCAGAGTTTGTGGCTAAGTTCTCTACATGTCAGCAGGTTAAGATAGAGCATAAAAAACCTAGTAGTTCTATGCAAGAGTTTACCATTCCTACTTGGAAGTGGGAAGAAGTTAACATGGACTTCATCATGGGTTTGCCTAGAACTTGTCGTCAGCATGATTCAGTCTGGGTCATTATAGATAGAATGACAAAGTCAGCTCATTTCCTACCTGTTCGTACCTCTTATTCTACCGAGGATTATGCCAAACTCAATATAAGGGATTTAGTCAAGTTACATGGTGTTCCACTATCTATCACCTCAGACAGAGGTACCCAGTTCACTTCTCACTTTTGGAAAGCATTCCAAAAGGGTCTCGGTACCCAAGTCCATCTCAACACAGCATTTCATCCTCAGACAGATGTTCAAGCAGAGAGGACCATTCAGACTCTTGAATATATGCTAAGGTCCTGTGCAATTGACTTCAAGAGAAGCTGGGATGACCACTTTCCTTTGATTGAGTTTGCATACAATAATAACTATCATTCTAGTATTCAGATAGCTTCATTCGAAGCTCTCTACAGTAGGAGATGTAGATCTCCGATTGGTTGGTTCAAAGTCAGTGAGGCCTCAATCATAGGTCCTGACTTAGTATTTGAAGCTTTAAAGAAAGTTCAGTTGATCAGAGAGAGACTCTGGGCTGCTCAGAGCTGACAGAAGTCCTATGCAAATATTCGTAGAAAGGATCTCGAGTCCTAGGTCAATGACTATGTCTATCTTAAGATCTCTCCCATGAAGGGAGTGAAGAGGTTCGGCAAGAAAGGTAAACTTAGTCCCCAGTATGTCGGTCCCTTCAAAATTCTTTGTCGCTTTGGCAAGGTATCTTATGAGCTTGATTTTCCTTCAGATCTAGCCTCATTCCATCCAGTCTTCCATGTCTCTTTTCTAAAGAAGTGCATAGGTGACCCAGCAGTTGTTGTCCCTATTCAAAGCATCGACATTTAGAACAGCCTCTCCAATGAAGAGATTCTATTTGAAATCTTAGATTATCAGACTGGTAGATTGAGGAAAAAACAACTCCCTCTTGTCAAGGTTTTTTGGCCAAATCAGTCTCATGAGGGAGCTACTTGGGAAGTAGAAACAGATATGTGTATCAAGTATCCTCACCTCTTCCCCGCCAATTCAGATCAAGCTCAAGGTAAATTCTTATTAATCTTATTCAGTTCGCGTTCATGTTTCCAGTATAAACTTGGTACCTATTAACTATTTCATACTCAGTCATGCATTCATGTGTCAATTGTCCGTGCATCAGATATGCATGAGTTCAGCATGTTTAGCATGTCAGTCATGAAATCAAGTTGCAGTTCTTCATGTTTAGTTTAGGTTCTATTGTCTTGTATCCCTTCTCAGTAAATTCTTATTCAAGGACGAATGTTCCCAAGGGGGAGATATTGTAATTCCCCGCATGTTTCTAAGATAGGAAGTTAATAAGTATTCCTAAGTATAAAATCTCCTATACTGTGATTCATACTTTAGTACATGACTTATAATTAATATCCTGGGTATAATATAGCTTATGATGCATCAAGCATGTTCATATGAGTCACTTAAGGTAATACAAGCTAAGAGTTTTTGAATCCATCAAGTTTTAGTGTTCGATTTTGCAAGAGTCATCTTTGAACGAGAATAAATTGATGTTAATGTGATATTTTGGCTTATTTAGACCCACCAAATTGTAAAGAATCCAATTAGCTTTCCAACGATACCAATTTCTCCTTAATCCAATACCCGAGAGAAAAGTTATGCCTATTTTCGTGAGAGACAGTAAGCATAGGCGATTGGTTAGGCGCCGCCCAACCCAAGCATAGGCGATGTGTTAGGCGCCGCCTAACCTAGCTTAGGCAATCACTTGAGCTCAAAAACCCTCTTTTTCATTATAAAGTATGATTTCTATATTTTTGGGTGTTGATGATCATGTTATTGATATTGGGTGATCCCCAAGATGGAATCTTTATATGTTTTTTTTTGAATTTCATGATATTATCTGAGTTGGAAACATGTAAATTGGGTTGTTCATGATGTATGAAATTGATGATTTCACCTATGCTTAATATGTTCATGTAAGGTGTTTGACAAAATGCCTAAGAAGCTAGAAATCATGCAATATAGCTAAATTGTGACTAAGTGAAGGATTTATGATATGCCCTTACATTCGAATGACTTCTATGTTGATAATGTGCCTTGTAAATATTGTTGGAATACTCATGAACTATTATTATGAAATTATGCTATGTTTACTTTCAAATCCTACTTATGAACAAGATGTATGATAACCATGCAATCCACATGAACTTCCATTCTATTGGTATGTGTTGCCAATATGATTATGCAATGAACATGATATTAAGATAGTTCAAGTACTTCCAAGTGATATGAAATCCTTTCCATGAAATACATTTTTTATAACTATGCTCATTATGAGATCCCTACTTATGATATTATAAATTATGGACTCTACTCTCATGATCAAGTTAGTCATGTGTGTCAGTTTTCTTCCATCCAGTCCTGGGGGTACTTGTACCCGAAAACTATAGCTGTGTGCCTAGAGCCATGTTATGCTTCATGATATCCAAACTCAAGCTATGATTCCATAGACTTCAGTTAGTTATGTGACTCAGGAAAACCACATGATCTTAGTCAGTTGTCAGATATCAGTAACATTCCACCAGTCAACGGAACTCAGTAAGATTAAGTCATGCACAGGCAGTTATTTATGTCCAGTCCCTCCAAATGGGAGCAGAGGTTAGCACCTAGTGAACCCAAGGATGGGAACTCACCCTCCAGTTCAGGGTGTGATTCTTAGTAGTCATCCTTGTGTTCCAGAACTACGTAGCCAGCATAGGTTGAGACATCTTAACCCGTCAGATTAGGGTTGATGAGGTGGCTTAACCCATCAGTTTAGGGTTCCCACCGTTCTCATTAAGTACTAGCCAGATAAGGGTCACTCACAGGTTGTCCTTACCCATGGAACAATATTGACACCCCTCTAGTCGGGGCAGAGATTGGACCCCAGTTTAGCCATAACGGCATACATGGGGCATGTCGGTTAAATACTACTTCCCACAGTTTCAGTATCAGTTTCAGTAAAAGAACTCAGAGCGTTCTTTAGATTTCAGTTTATACAGTACTGTCAGATATAGTAGTCTATGTTATCATTTTAGTATCAGTCATGATAGTTATCAGTAAACCATGTATTAGCTTACAGGTCATGCTATCACGTATTCACGATCCCAGTTTCTATATATATGTGTTTGCACTCCCCCGTTCATATTAGTCAGTCAATGTTGTTCATGCATGAAATCCTTTATGTTCAGCCTACCTTCCTCGTATACTCAGTACTTCAGTTGTACTGACACATTCTCCTTATGGTTCTTTCTTTTCATGTTACACCATAGGTTCTGAGACACGAGCTCCAGCCCAGCAGTAGCGGTAGCATTACAGTCACAGAGACACAGTGAGTCCTTATTGATTCGAGGATAATATGATTTGATACATTTGTTTATTTCTTCAGTTCAGTTTTATAGAGTTAGTTGGAGACATGTTCCTTCAACTCCTTTTTCAGATAGTTTAGAGGCTTTCAGATTTATGTTCAGATTTACGTTCAGATTGAGTTGTTTTGGATATTTTCACCCACATGGTTTTATTTAGTTGAACCTTATGGCCTTACAGTTCTATGTATTCCGCAATATTATATCATGATTTGTAGTATACAGGTACAGATATTAGTCATGGGTTAGCTTGTGGTCCCTTGGGGTCATGAGCACCGTGTAGCATTCTGATTAAGTGAATCGGGGTGTTACACAAATAGATCTATAAACTATCTAAACATCCAGTTTATAAGATACATAAAGGCAGGTAGAGTATTAGACAACCCAAATAACATAACCAAGAATTCATAATAACCATATCGGGTTTGGAGTGCAGTCTTAAGAGTGTCACCCTCTATAATTTTCAACTGATGAAAACCTGTATGAATATCAATCTCAGAAAAACATCTAACACCTTGAAGTTTGTCAAAAATATCATCAATCCTAGGAAGAGGGTACTTAATCTTTATTGTAACCTTATTCAACTACCAATAATCTATACACATCAAAAAAGACCCATCTTTTTTACACACAAAAAAATGGGAGCACCCCAAGAGAAACACTAGTATGAATGAATCCCTTATCAAGGAGATCCTTTAACTACTCTTTTAACTCTTATAATTAATCCATAGCCATTTTATAAGGATGAAAATAAATTGGATGGGTATCCGGTAGAATATTAACTCCAAAGTGTATTTCCCTATTTACAGAAATACCTGAAAATCCTTGGGAAACACTTCAAGAAACTCATGAAAATAAGGATGGATTACAAAGAGGGGATCTTAGAACTAGAATCCTTAACCCAAACCAGGGATTCAGACACCACTTAGAGATCAACTTTAGGGCTCTAAGATAAGAGATAAAACTCCCTTTAGGTACTAAGGAACTTCCCTCTGACACAATTACTAGTTTATTATGAAATTTGAAAATAAAATTTTAGGGTTTTACAATCTAAATAATCATAGCACAAATGAATCCAATCCATCCCTAAGATCATATCAAAATCTACCACATAAAGCTCTACCTAATCCACTTATGTCTCCCTATGAAAAATAAATGCCACACAACCCTTATAGATCCTTTCAACAACTACAAAATCACCTACCACAGTAGACACAAAAAAGAGGTCAAAATAATTTTAAGATAAAAAAAATACCCATCCACATAAGGGTTCAAATAAGAAAGCGTATACCCTTCATCAAGAAAACAATACATATCTCAAGATAAAACTTGCAATGTATTGGTGACAATATCAGGAGCTACCTCGGACTCCAGATGGGTGGAAAGATCATATAGATGATTCCAACCAGTGTCAGTAAGAGAAATAGCACCATTTGGTGCAAAAGCCAAAGAAAAGAAGACCAGAACTATTATTAGCCTAGTGGCTACCTAAACTATAAGATAGACTCGTGCATGTGATCAAGATCACCATAATTAAAGAATTAATTTCTCCTCTCATCGTAATAACCTTAGTAATGCTGACCATAAAATATATAAGGACTATATAGTAGGGTTTACTGGATTCACTAGCCTATGACTAGGAACCGTGTACCTTAGGACCATTACTACCCTGAAAATGATAATCACCAGATGGCTTCAAATAATGAGAACTATTCGAAGAATATGAACCAAAATTTCTCTAAGTCTTAATCTTACTCCACTTTCTACAATCTCTCCTACTAGGTTGCTGACCTCCACCCTCCTCTAAATACCTGAACTTCTTATTTTGCCTCTTTTCCATCTCTATTTGTCTCTTCTTTTCATTATAGTGACCCTTTCGATCATTATTCATATTTTTTCATATCATCACTATTTGAGATTCTCCATAGCTTTCCTATGTAATTTATTAAATATTAGGACTAACGTTTTGGTTACTAGATAATTCGCTTAGTTTTTAGAGCCAATTTCCTATTTTGAACTCTTACTAGTTTCAAATAGCCATGAGGCAAGTAGTTCAATGAAATGATCTTGGATAAAAATTTTAATTGGCTAGTAGATCCTTCATATCAAGTTTAATATTTTTATACCTTTGGTTTGTTTCTCAATGCAGGTAATCTTATTTCAACCTGTTGGTCGAAAAGTTAGAAAATCAGAATATGGATGTGGACCCATATTAGGTCAAAATACCCTTGGATGAAAAATATCGATTTTTCATTGTATCTGAAACATCAATTTTATTCTAGAGAACCCCTGGATTAGATCTCAAGGATCTCAAACTTATTTTGGGCTATTGAGCAGATTTTATAAAAAAATGAAAATATTGGTGTGAGCCCTACTTTTTTCCTAAATGATCTTGGATTAAATTTTTGATTATTCTAATGGATTTGAAATATGGTTTAAACTCAAAATTCACTATTGGATCATATTCTTTGTCTTTTGAATGAGTTCTGAGGGTCAAAATTAAGATTTTGATTTTGTTTTCATCTGGTGCCCAGGGGAGCAACAACGATCATGACAAATTATATGGCAATCATTCTAGAACAATAGCAGTCCCAAGGACCATGATAATGGTATCTCCATGCCTGGTATAGGTATATAAGTGTAGGTCTGCGATGATGATCGGTGATATTAACTTAGCCAGACTCATGACCCATGCCCAGCAATTAGAAGAGCAGAAGTTTAAGACTAGGGAGAGGCAGAACAAGAGAGCAAGGTGAGGTAATTTCAACTTTGCTTACCCCAAGTCAGATGGAGGAAACCGTTCACAGTTTCGCTCCAAGTCAGCTATTCCAGCTCCTTCCTCTTCCAACGCTCCAATTCCAAAGTTCAGAGATAGCAATAGAGAAAAAGCACCAGGCTCTAAATCTCAGGGAAGTGTTAGTAGTGCTCAAATGAATCTCCTTTGTTAGACTTGTGGTAAGAACTACAAGGGCAATTGTAGAGCCGGTAGTGATGTCTGTTTTGGTTGTGGCAATCCAGGCCATAGGATTAGGGAGTGTCTACAGTCAAATCTTCAGGGTCAACAAAATCATTCTACATCTCAGTCCAGTCGCCTAAACCAGCAGGGTGCCATTTCCAGTGCTACCAGTGGGCAACGCCCAAACAGACTCTATGCTCTTCAGTCCTGATAGGATCAGGAAAATTCTCCTGATGTCATTACTGGTACATTATAGATTTTCCATGTTTATGTTTATGCTTTGCTAGACCCAGGTGCATCTTTGTCTTTTGTTACTCCATACATAGCTGGTAATTTTGAAATCTGTCCCAAAGTCCTAGCAGAGCCCTTCTCAGTCTCTACCCCAGTGGGTAAAACCATCATAGCCCGGTGGGTATACAGGAACTTCCCAGTTATGATATCTCAGAAATCCATATCAGCAGATTTAGTGGAGTTAGAGATGACTAATTTTGATGTCATTCTCGGTATGGATTGGATTCATTCCTTCTATACCACAGTCGACTGCAAAAATAGGATAGTTTGATTTCAGTTCCCGAATGAGCTCGTCTTAGAGTGGAAGGGTAGTATTTCAGCAATCAGGGTCAACTTGTTTCCTACCTTCGGGCAAGGAAAATGATTTTGAAGGGGTGTGTGTATTATCTCGTGCATGTTAAAAATTCCATTTCTAAATATCCCAGCCTTGAAGAAGTCCCTGTTGTTAATGAATACTCAGATGTCTTTCCCAAAGATCTTCCAAGCATTCCTCCCAAAAAGGAAATAGACTTCGGCATAGACCATCTTCTGGATACTCAACCTATTTCAATTTTGCCCTACAGAATGGTACCAGCAGAACTCAAGGAACTAAAATATCAGTTGAAGTATCTCTTAGATAAGGGATTCATCAGACCCAGCCTTTCCCCATGGGGTGCGCCAGTATTATACGTACACTAGAAAGACGGTTCTCTCAAGATGTGATTGATTACCATCAACTCAACAAGGTCATGGTCAAGAACAGATATCCTCTTCCTAGGATTAATGATCTATTCGACCAACTTCAGGGTGTCAGTTACTTCTTTAAGATAGATCTCAGATCAGGATATCATCAGCTTAGAGTTAGAGAATATGAAATTTCAAAGACAACTTTCTATACTCGGTATGGTCACTTGAAGTTTTAATTATGTTATTTGGTCTTACCAATTCCCATGCATCTTTTATGGATTTGATGAACCGTGTGTTCAAGCAGTACTTTGACATGTTTGTCATAGTCTTCATAGATGATATTCTGGTCTATTCTTGCACAGAGTATGATCATACAGACCATCTCAGGATTGTTATTCAGACTCTCAGGGATCATCAATTATTCGCTAATTTCAGCAAGTGCGAATTTTGGCTAATATCAGTAGCATTCCTTGGCCATATTATTTCTAGTGATGGAATTAGAATAGATCCTTAGTAAACTGAGGAAGTAAGAAACTGGCCCATACCTAAATCTCCATCAGATATTAGGAGTTTCTTGGGTTTGGCTTGCTATTACAGATGGTTTTTCTAGGGATTTTCTTCTATTGCATTTCCCATGTCCAGATTGACTTAGAAGAAGATTAAGATTCAGTGATCAAATCATGCAAGAAAAGCTTTCAAGAGTTGAAAACTCGACTCACCTCTGCTCCAGTTTATGCTATTCTATATGGTTCAGACGGTTTTGCAGTCTATTATGATGTATCTAGAGTGGGTTTAGGTTGTGTCCTCATACAGCATGGTAAGGTCATAGCCTACTCCTTCAGACAGTTAAAGCCATATGAGAAGAATTATCCTACTCATGATCTTGAGTTAGCAGCGGTAGTTTTTGCCTTGAAGATTTGGAGGCATTATCTCTATGGAGTTCATGTAGATGTCTTCACATACCATAAAAGCCTCCAGTATGTCTTTACTCAGAAAGATCTTAATCTTTGCTAGAGAAGGTGGTTATAGCTCTTGAAGGATTACAACATGAGTGTTATTTATCATCCGAGCAAGGCCAATGTTGTGGACGACGCTCTTAGTCGACTCTCCATGGGTAGTATTTCTCACGTTGAGGATAGTAAGAAAAATATGGCTCAGGAGATCTATCAGCTTGCCAGACTAGGCATTCACTTAGTCAATTCTTTAGAGGGTGGTGTGTATGTTCATAGTAGTCAGAGTCATCTCTAGTTGCCGAGGTGAAAGAGAAACAAGACAGGGATCCTAGCCTTGTCAAAATCAAAGAGTCAGTTCAGAATTAGAAAGTTGAGGTTTCCTCCCAAGGGGGAGATGGTGTTCTTCGTTGTCAGGGTCTTCTATGTGTTCCAGGTGTAGATTAATTGAGGCAGTTAATTTTTGCAAAAGCGCATAGAACTCGATACTCTATTCATCCAGGGGCCACTAAGATGTACTGCAATATGTGGGAGATCTATTGTTGGAGTGGGATGAAAAGAGATGTTGCAGAGTTTGTGGCTAAGTTCTCTACATGTCAGCAGGTTAAGATAGAGCATAAAAAACCTAGTAGTTCTATGCAAGAGTTTACCATTCCTACTTGGAAGTGGGAAGAAGTTAACATGGACTTCATCATGGGTTTGCCTAGAACTTGTCGTCAGCATGATTCAGTCTGGGTCATTATAGATAGAATGACAAAGTCAGCTCATTTCCTACCTGTTCGTACCTCTTATTGTACCGAGGATTATGCCAAACTCAATATAAGGGATTTAGTCAAGTTACATGGTGTTCCACTATCTATCACCTCAGACAGAGGTACCCAGTTCACTTCTCACTTTTGGAAAGCATTCCAAAAGGGTCTCGGTACCCAAGTCCATCTCAACACAGCATTTCATCCTCAGACAGATGTTCAAGCAGAGAGGACCATTCAGACTCTTGAATATATGCTAAGGTCCTGTGCAATTGACTTCAAGAGAAGCTGGGATGACCACTTTCCTTTGATTGAGTTTGCATACAATAATAACTATCATTCTAGTATTCAGATAGCTTCATTCGAAGCTCTCTACAGTAGGAGATGTAGATCTCCGATTGGTTGGTTCAAAGTCAGTGAGGCCTCAATCATAGGTCCTGACTTAGTATTCGAAGCTTTAAAGAAAGTTCAGTTGATCAGAGAGAGACTCTGGGCTGCTCAGAGCTGACAGAAGTCCTATGCAAATATTCGTAGAAAGGATCTCGAGTCCTAGGTCAATGACTATGTCTATCTTAAGATCTCTCCCATGAAGGGAGTGAAGAGGTTCGGCAAGAAAGGTAAACTTAGTCCCCAGTATGTCGGTCCCTTCAAAATTCTTTGTCGCTTTGGCAAGGTATCTTATGAGCTTGATTTTCCTTCAGATCTAGCCTCATTCCATCCAGTCTTCCATGTCTCTTTTCTAAAGAAGTGCATAGGTGACCCAGCAGTTGTTGTCCCTATTCAAAGCATCGACATTTAGAACAGCCTCTCCAATGAAGAGATTCTATTTGAAATCTTAGATTATCAGACTGGTAGATTGAGGAAAAAACAACTCCCTCTTGTCAAGGTTTTTTGGCCAAATCAGTCTCATGAGGGAGCTACTTGGGAAGTAGAAACAGATATGTGTATCAAGTATCCTCACCTCTTCCCCGCCAATTCAGATCAAGCTCAAGGTAACAATTCTTATTAATCTTATTCAGTTCGCGTTCATGTTTCCAGTATAAACTTGGTACCTATTAACTGTTTCATACTCAGTCATGCATTCATGTGTCAATTGTCCGTGCATCAGATATGCATGAGTTCAGCATGTTTAGCATGTCAGTCATGAAATCAAGTTGCAGTTCTTCATGTTTAGTTTAGGTTCTATTGTCTTGTATCCCTTCTCAGTAAATTCTAATTCAAGGACGAATGTTCCCAAGGGGGAGATATTGTAATTCCCCGCATGTTTCTAAGATAGGAAGTTAATAAGTATTCCTATGTATAAAATCTCCTATACTGTGATTCATACTTTAGTACATGACTTACAATTAATATCCTGGGTATAATATAGCTTATGATGCATCAAGCATGTTCATATGAGTCACTTAAGGTAATACAAGCTAAGAGTTTTTGAATCCATCAAGTTTTAGTGTTCGATTTTTCAAGAGTCATCTTTGAACGAGAATAAATTGATGTTAATGTGATATTTTGGCTTATTTAGACCCACCAAATTGTAAAGAATCCAATTAGCTTTCCAACGATACCAATTTCTCCTCAATCCAATACCCGAGAGAAAAGTTATGCCTATTTTCGTGAGAGACAGTAAGCATAGGCGATTGGTTAGGCGCCGCCCAACCCAAGCATAGGCGATGTCTTAGGCGCCGCCTAACCTAGCTTAGGCAATCACTTGAGCTCAAAAACCCTCTTTTTCATTATAAAGTATGATTTCTATATTTTTGGGTGTTGATGATCATGTTATTGATATTGGGTGATCCCCAAGATGGAATCTTTATATGTTTTTTTTTGAATTTCATGATATTATCTGAGTTGGAAACATGTAAATTGGGTTGTTCATGATGTATGAAATTGATGATTTCACCTATGCTTAATATGTTCATGTAAGGTGTTTGACAAAATGCCTAAGAAGCTAGAAATCATGCAATATAGTTAAATTGTGACTAAGTGAAGGATTTATGATATGCCCTTACATTCGAATGACTTCTATGTTGATAATGTGCCTTGTAAATATTGTTGGAATACTCATGAACTATTATTATGAAATTATGCTATGTTTACTTTCAAATCCTACTTATGAACAAGATGTATGATAACCATGCAATCCACATGAACTTCCATTCTATTGGTATGTGTTGCCAATATGATTATGCAATGAACATGATATTAAGATAGTTCAAGTACTTCCAAGTGATATGAAATCCTTTCCATGAAATACATTTTTTATAACTATGCTCATTATGAGATCCCTACTTATGATATTATAAATTATGGACTCTACTCTCATGATCAAGTTAGTCATGTGTGTCAGTTTTCTTCCATCCAGTCCTGGGGGTACTTGTACCCGAAAACTATAGCTGTGTGCCTAGAGCCATGTTATGCTTCATGATATCCAAACTCAAGCTATGATTCCATAGACTTCAGTTAGTTATGTGACTCAGGAAAACCACATGATCTTAGTCAGTTGTCAGATATCAGTAACATTCCACCAGTCAACGGAACTCAGTAAGATTAAGTCATGCACAGGCAGTTATTTATGTCCAGTCCCTCCAAATGGGAGCAGAGGTTAGCACCTAGTGAACCCAAGGATGGGAACTCACCCTCCAGTTCAGGGTGTGATTCTTAGTAGTCATCCTTGTGTTCCAGAACTACGTAGCCAGCATAGGTTGAGACATCTTAACCCATCAGATTAGGGTTGATGAGGTGGCTTAACCCATCAGTTTAGGGTTCCCACCGTTCTCATTAAGTACTAGCCAGATAAGGGTCACTCACAGGTTGTCCTTACCCGTGGAACAATATTGACACCCCTCTAGTCGGGGCAGAGATTGGACCCCAGTTTAGCCATAACGGCATACATGGGGCATGTCGGTTAAATACTACTTCCCACAGTTTCAGTATCAGTTTCAGTAAAAGAACTCAGAGCGTTCTTTAGATTTTAGTTTATACAGTACTGTCAGATATAGTAGTCTATGTTATCATTTTAGTATCAGTCATGATAGTTATCAGTAAACCATGTATTAGCTTACAGGTCATGCTATCACGTATTCACGATCCCAGTTTCTATATATGTGTGTTTGCACTCCCCCGTTCATATTAGTCAGTCAATGTTGTTCATGCATGAAATCCTTTATGTTCAGCCTACCTTCCTCGTATACTCAGTACTTCAGTTGTACTGACACATTCTCCTTATGGTTCTTTCTTTTCATGTTACACCATAGGTTCCGAGACACGAGCTCCAGCCCAGCAGTAGCGGTAGCATTACAGTCACAGAGACACAGTGAGTCCTTATTGATTCGAGGATAATATGATTTGATACATTTGTTTATTTCTTCAGTTCAGTTTTATAGAGTTAGTTGGAGACATGTTCCTTCAACTCCTTTTTAAGATAGTTTAGAGGCTTTCAGATTTATGTTCAGATTTACGTTCAGATTGAGTTGTTTTGGATATTTTCACCCACATGGTTTTATTTAGTTGAATCTTATGGCCTTACAGTTCTATGTATTCCGCAATATTATATCATGATTTGTAGTATACAGGTACAGATATTAGTCATGGGTTAGCTTGTGGTCCCTTGGGGTCATGAGCACCGTGTAGCATTCTGATTAAGTGAATCGGGGTGTTACACAAATAGATCTATAAACTATCTAAACATCCAGTTTATAAGATACATAAAGGCAGCTAGAGTATTAGACAACCCAAATAACATAACCAAGAATTCATAATAACCATATCGGGTTTGGAGTGCAGTCTTAAGAGTGTCACCCTCTATAATTTTCAACTGATGAAAACCTGTATGAATATCAATCTCAGAAAAACATCTAGCACCTTGAAGTTTGTCAAAAATATCATCAATCCTAGGAAGAGGGTACTTAATCTTTATTGTAACCTTATTCAACTACCAATAATCTATACACATCAAAAAAGACCCATCTTTCTTACACACAAAAAAATGGGAGCACCCCAAGAGAAACACTAGTATGAATGAATCCCTTATCAAGGAGATCCTTTAACTACTCTTTTAACTCTTATAATTAATCCATAGCCATTTTATAAGGATGAAAATAAATTGGATGGGTATCCGGTAGAATATTAACTCCAAAGTGTATTTCCCTATTTACAGAAATACCTGAAAATCCTTGGGAAACACTTCAAGAAACTCATGAAAATAAGGATGGATTACAAAGAGGGGATCTTAGAACTAGAATCCTTAACCCAAACCAGGGATTCAGACACCACTTAGAGATCAACTTTAGGGCTCTAAGATAAGAGATAAAACTCCCTTTAGGTACTAAGGAACTTCCCTCTGACACAATTACTAGTTTATTATGAAATTTGAAAATAAAATTTTAGGGTTTTACAATCTAAATAATCATAGCACAAATGAATCCAATCCATCCCTAAGATCATATCAAAATCTACCACATAAAGCTCTACCTAATCCACTGATGTCTCCCTATGAAAAATAAATGCCACACAACCCTTATAGATCCTTTCAACAACTACAAAATCACCTACCACAGTAGACACAAAAAAGAGGTCAAAATAATTTTAAGATAAAAAAAATACCCATCCACATAAGGGTTCAAATAAGAAAGCGTATACCCTTCATCAAGAAAACAATACATATCTCAAGATAAAACTTGCAATGTATTGGTGACAATATCAGGAGCTACCTCGGACTCCAGATGGGTGGAAAGATCATATAGATGATTCCAACCAGTGTCAGTAAGAGAAATAGCACCATTTGGTGCAAAAGCCAAAGAAAAGGAGACCAGAACTATTATTAGCCTAGTGGCTACCTAAACTATAAGATAGACTCGTGCATGTGATCAAGATCACCATAATTAAAGAATTAATTTCTCCTCTCATCGTAATAACCTTAGTAATGCTGACCATAAAATATATAAGGACTATATAGTAGGGTTTACTGGCTTCATTAGCCTATGACTAGGAACCGTGTACCTTAGGACCATTACTACCCTGAAAATGATAATCACCAGATGGCTTCAAATAATGAGAACTATTCGAAGAATATGAACCAAAATTTCTCTAAGTCTTAATCTTACTCCACTTTCTACAATCTCTCCTACTAGGTTGCTGACCTCCACCCTCCTCTAAATACCTGAACTTCTTATTTTGCCTCTTTTCCATCTCTATTTGTCTCTTCTTTTCATTATAGTGACCCTTTCGATCATTATTCATATTTTTTCATATCATCACTATTTGAGATTCTCCATAGCTTTCCTATGTAATTTATTAAATATTAGGACTAACGTTTTGGTTACTAGATAATTCGCTTAGTTTTTAGAGCCAATTTCCTATTTTGAACTCTTACTAGTTTCAAATAGCCATGAGGCAAGTAGTTCAATACAATGATCTTGGATAAAAATTTTAATTGGCTAGTAGATCCTTAATATCAAGTTTAATATTTTTATACCTTTGGTTTGTTTCTCAATGCAGGTAATCTTATTTCAACCTGTTGGTCGAAAAGTTAGAAAATCAGAATATGGATGTGGACCCATATTAGGTCGAAATACCCTTGGATGAAAAATATCGATTTTTCATTGTATCTGAAACATCAATTTTATTCTAGAGAGCCCCTGGATTAGATCTCAAGGATCTCAAACTTATTTTGGGCTATTGAGCAGATTTTATAAAAAAATGAAAATATTGGTGTGAGCCCTACTTTTTTCCTAAATGATCTTGGATTAAATTTTTGATTATTCTAATGGATTTGAAATATGGTTTAAACTCAAAATTCACTATTGGATCATATTCTTTGTCTTTTGAATGAGTTCTGAGGGTCAAAATTAAGATTTTGATTTTGTTTTCATCTGGTGCCCAGGGGAGCAACAACGATCATGACAAATTATATGGCAATCATTCTAGAACAATAGCAGTCCCAAGGACCATGATAGTGGTATCTCCATGCCTGGTATAGGTATATAAGGACCCTATAGGCTATATTTTTGCTATTTTTGACTCATCTTTGAGATCTAGAACCCCTAAAAGAGTGTAATAACTCAAAACTGATCATTGTTGATGACTTGGAAGATTGCTAAACATATATTATCATGATTTTCGCCAAGATTATGGTAAGATTTTATCACTTTATTTATGAATTTCTTTGTTTTTTATCCAAAATCCCAAATCCACCTAGGGTTTGGTTTTAGCCATAATTTAGTTTGTTTTCACCTATTTCTTGAGGGTTAAGGTTCATTGATATTGTATGAGCTTGATATCATGTTGGGTTAACTTCAGAAATGTGTTTTCTGTATGTGGGATCCACTTGGAGGTTTTGGTGTCATTTTAGACTCGAAGCACAATGGTACAATATGAGTATCATTAGACTCATATTGATGTGTAGATTATTATTTTTATAGTGTGTTGGCATTTTGGGCTTGTGGAATAAAGATGGTATTTTGATGATTGGTGGGAGGTTTTGTAGTTCGACTTTGAGGTAGGCTTCTGTCTACACTTCTTCATAGATAATTTGTGATATATATTGCACGTAAATATGAATGTTAAGATTGATTATGAATAAAATGACTTTGTATGGACTAATGAGGCTTGGTGGAGTGTTTCTCCTACATGATACATGTCTATGGCTATTATTTGCTAAGATGGAGTGTTATATTAATTAGTTATCGACTAGATCTGTATTTCTCCAAGTTGCTAGAGATTTTGCAAACACTAGTGTAGTGTTCAGCCTTGGGATGTTTTTTAGTATATTTTAATAGTTCATTCCCTCGAGCAAATATTGAGTGGGTTATTTGCATTTTTCTGCCAGTGATTTATCTTTGGTATGATTTCTCTTTTGTGGCTATATTTAATGCCCTCTAGCTAAGATAGAATTGGTTACTTGCATTTTTAGTAGGTGGTTATCCTTGTGGTGATTTTTTTTCTTCAGAAGTGTCTTGACTATGACTTGGTATAATTTATCTCAAATATGTTAGATTTGGATACTAAAGTCAATTTGAAATAATTAACAATGATATACCCTTATTGGCTTAGTTTTTGATTTGACGGTTTGGAATAATAATTTGGAAGTATGATAAATTTGGAATATAAATGCCTACATATCTTCAGGTTAGGTTTGGGTGGTTTAGATAGAGTGATTTATCCTTGGTATTGAGATTTCAGCTTGGTGTTGTAGAGCTTGCATACAACTTTTGTTTTAGGCTTATCTCAGTTTAGATTTCATTTAGTGGATGGTTGAGACTACTCACTGAATTGCCTATTCGGTATCCTTCACTCCTGATGGAATATAGTTGTTAAATGCTCAGATGATAGCCCATGGACCCGATATAGGTTATTCTATTTTTGACCTTGAGGTTTAGTTTTCTTTTGAAATTTTGGATGATATACTCAATAAGAGTAATCTACTTAAATTAGATTCAGTATGATGTCATTCTCAGTGGATGAGACATGCTAGAGTGTAATATTTAGTAATAAGTAGTTATACCTTGGACCTTAAGATTTCAGTTAGATCTTCATCCAAACTGGTTGCAGTATTTGCATGGATTGCATTCCTTGATATCTTTGTTTGTGTGCCCATACAACATCTTATAAGCTTATTCTTATGTTTGTCGTATGGACTTTTAGCGAGTAAACTTAGCTCTTTCAGTTCTCCATGATGAGAATGTATGGGCGAGACTAAGGTGATTTTCTTTCTAGCTTGGAGTGGATAGCAGGTGTAAAATGGTACAGGCAGTGTATATTTGGATTCTAATTTGGTGGCATGACTCATGACTTGGGTTGGCTTTGGTTTAGATGAGCCTTTGTTGATTTATGCGGATATAGAGATGGTATCAGCGCGTTGTGGTTCCAATGTGCATACATTAGCCTTCTTGGTTTAGATTGAGGCCAATTAGCGGTAAAGCTGAGTTTTGGCTATTTGGAAGTAGAGTAATAATATTAGTTGAAAAGGGGATACTTGTGGTAAAATCCCTTACAAGTATTCTCTCAGCTTTAAGGTTACCTGGGAAGTAATGTTTGGAGCATAAGGTCCCAGTACCTCATGCTTTAAGGATTTTAAGATTTTTTTATCCATTGTCTTTTGAGGATAAAAGTCCTTTTAGTAGTGGGTATTAAATGACCCTTCTGGTCATTTATCATATTTTTGCTTATCTTCACCATTTGAGCTTCTCCATAGTTGCCCTAAGTCATTTATGACTTGTTGGGACCAACATTTCAATTATTGGTCAATTTTTTTGGTTTTTAGAGCTAGATCACTATTTTAAAGTCTTTGTTGGTTCCAAAATAGCCATCGGTTAAAAACTTCAATGAACTGATCTCTGATACAAATTTTGACTAGGCCAGCAGATTCGAAATATCAATTTTACGCTAGGTAAACCTTTGGCTTGGATCCCAATGCACCCGAGCTCATTTTGACCTATTAGTCCTTAAGTTGGAAAATTGGAATATAGGTGTGGAACCCACATTTAGTTTAAATGACCTCGGATGGGAAATCCTACTTCAACATCACGTCCGAAACATTGATTTTAGGCTATGGAGACCCTTAGTTTAAGTCCCAAGGCTACCAAACTTATTTTGGGCTATTGAGCAAATTTTATGAAAAAAATGAAACTATAGGTGTGGGCAACACTTTTTTGGCTAAACAATCTTGGATGAAAGTTTTGATTATTCCAATGAATTTGAAATGTGGCTTAGACTCCAAAATTACTATTTAATCCTATTGTTTGGATTTTGAATGATTTTTGAGGGTCAAAATAAAAACTTTGATTTTGTCGTCATCTGGTGCCTAGGGGAGCAACCGCGATCATAGAAAATAGTCAATCGATCGTGCTAGCATACAGCGTCCCCTAAGATCGTGATAGCGGTATGTTCATACCTGGTATAGGTATATAAGGACTCTACAGGCTGCGTTTAAGCTATTTTTGAACCATCTTTAAGACCTAGAAACCCTAAATACGTGTAATAACACAAAGTAGATCATTGTGTGTGACATAGGAGCGTGCTAAACATCTAATATCTTGATTGTAAGACCTCACAAAATTCTCTCATTGATTTCAGCCCTAAAAGATTGAGAAGTGACTTCCTAAGTGAGTATCATGCTAACCATATAGAATTTCCTCAATTTCAACTTTTTTCACATGGAAAATTTGATAAGCTTTCCATCGATATAAGATTCTCCTAAATCCGATATCCGGGTAAGAAGTTAGGGCTAATTTAAATCCTAGTCGTAAAACAACATCATTTTGGTGCTTGGCGCATCGCGGAGAGGGTCTATTTGACAATTGTCAATTTCCAGTGGTGCAGGTGATGAATATTTTTTAGGAAGAAAGTGTTGAGTTGGCATCTTATAGGTTGAAGTACATAGCATCTGGCTGGGTTATATCATGGAGGAAGGGTAGAGGTGAGGATGTTGCTCCTATGACTTAGCAGGTATTCCAAGATGTATTATTGGAAAAGTTCTTTCCTCTTGAGATGAGGGAGGAAAGATTGAAGATTTTATAAACTTGAGGCAGGGCTCCATGACTGTTAAGGAGTACTACTTGAAGTTCAACCAGTTAGCCAAGTATGCTCCTAATTTGATTTCTGACACCCGGGCTAGTATGACCAAGTTCGTGACTGGTGTTTTTGGGTTGGTACTAAAGAAGTGTAGGACTGTGATGTTGCATAGGGATATGCATCTGGCTAGGTTGATGATGCATGCCTAGTAGAGGGGTAACAAAAAGGCTAGATCTGAGCAGTGAGTTTAGCCGGCCTAGGTTCCATGGAGGGAACCACCCTCAATTTCAGAGATGTTTGTCTATGTCAGTGCCTTCATCAGCTAGTGCTCCCACACCTAGAAGCAGGTAGGAGCAAGGGGGAAGATCTTTTATGTCTAGGTCGCAGAATAGTATTGGTAATAGGCCCCGCTATCCTCTCTATGATAATTATGGTGGGAGTTATATCTGGGAGTGTTTTGTAGATCTGAGGGCTTATTTTGGTTGTGGCAAGTAGGTCAACAGACTTAGAGATTGTCCTCATGCTAGATAGGGGAACAAAGATGCCCGACCTCAGGCACAGGCTACTAGTGCACCAGCTCCTGTACCCCGTCCCGCCCCTACTCTAGGCACTTCATCTAGCACTGCTAGTGGTCAGTGCCAGAATAGATTCTGTTCCTTACCATCTCATTAGGAGTAGAAGGACTCTCCCGATGTTGTTACCGGTATGCTCCATGTCTTTTGCTTTGATCTCTATGTGTTGTTGGACCCCAGGTAAAGTCTCTGTTATGTGACCCCACTTATAGCTATGAATTTCAAAATGGTTCCCAAAAAGATTCCTTAGCCTTTCCTAGTTTCTACAACCGTTAGGGAGTCATTTGTTGCTAAACAACTGTATAGAGATTGTCCTGTTACTGTTCTGTATAGAGTCATATTTGCTGATTTGATAAAGTTAGACATGGTAGATTTTGACCTTATTCTGGGTATGGATTGGCTTCATTCTTGTTATGCATCTATAGACTTTCAAACCTGTGTGGTCAAGTTTTAGTTTCCTAATGAACCAGCTTTTGAGTGGTTTAGGAGTTCTGTATCTCCCAAGAGTCATTTTATCTCCTATTTCAAAGCCAGAAAGCTAATATCCAAAGGTTGCATCTATCACTTAGTTAGAGTCAAAGACACTAAGTCTGAGGCTCCAACTATTCAGTCAGTCAATATTGTTAATGAGTTTCTAGATGTTTTTTTGAAAGATCTCCCAAGGGTATATCTCGATTGAGAGATAGAATTTGGGATAGACCTTCTTCTCGATACTCAGCCTATTTCTATTCCACTATACCATATGGCACCTGCTGAGCTTAAGGAGCTGAAAGAGCAACTCAAAGATCTTTTAGACATAGGTTTCATAAGGCCCAGTATTTCTTCTTGGGGCGCGCATGTCTTATTCGTGTGAAAGAAAGACGGTTCTTTGCATATGTGCATTAACTATCATCAGCTTAACAAGGTCACCATCAAAAATAAGTATCCTCTTCCGAGAATTGATGACTTGTTTGATCAGTTGCAAAGTGCAAGTTATTTCTCCAAGATAGACCTTAGATCCGGCAATCATCAAATTAAAGTAAGGGAATGTGATATTCCAAAGACATCCTTCCAAACCTGCTATGGTCACTTTGAGTTTCTAGTAGCCGCCTTTATGGACCTCATGAATCGAGTGTTCAAGCCATATCTTGATATGTTTGTCATTGTCTTCATAGATGACATCCTTGTATACTTCCATAATGAGAATGACCATGAGAATCACCTTAGAGTTGTCTTGCAAACTCTTAGAGATCACCAGTTGTTCGCCAAATTCAGTAAGTGTGAATTTCTGTTAAGGTTTGTAGCCTTTCTAGGTCATATTGTTTCAGCCAAAGGTATTAGAGTTGACCCCCAGAAGACAAAAGCTGTAAAAAAATTGGCCTAGACCTATCTCTCCATCTTACATTAAAAGTTGGTCTAGCGGCTACTACCGCCGTTTTGCTGAAGGTTTCTCTTCTATTGCGTCTCCCATGACCCAATTGACCCAAAAGAAAGTAAGTTCCAGTGGTCAGATTCCTGTGAGAAGATTCTTTAGGAGTTGAAGACTTGACTTACTTTAGCCTCTGTGTTGACTTTTCCTAATGGTACATATGGTTTTGTGGTGTATTATAATGCCTCTAGAATTAGTTTGGGTTGTGCGTTGATGCAAAGAGGTAAGTTTATAGCCTATGCCTCTAGGTAGTTGAAGTTGCATGAGAAAAATTACCCAACCCATGATCTTGAGTTAGCTGCTATGGTCTTTACTTTAAAAATCTGGAGACACTATCTTTATGGTGTTCAGATTGATGTGTTTATTGATCATAAGAGCCTGCAGTATGTGTTTACTCAGAAGGAGTTGAATCTTAGGCAGAGAAAATGGTTGGAGTTGTTAAAAGACTATTATATGAGTGTGTTGTATCACCGAGCAAGGCCAACATAGTAACGGATACCCTTAGAAAATTGTGTATGGGTAGTGTTGCTCATGTAAGGGAATGGAACAAAGAGTTAGCTTGCAATGTGCATTGTCTGGCTAGATTTGGTGTAAGGTTACTTGATTCAGCCGAGGGGAGTATGTTGGTGCAAAATAGTTCTGAATCATCTTTATTTTTGGAAGTGAAAGAGAAGCAAGACAAGGATCCTAGTTTTGTTGGACTGAAAGAGTCAGTTCAGGACCAAAAGGTTGAGGTTTCCTCCCAAGAGGGAGATAGAGTGTTGAGAGTGAAAAGTAGATTGTATGTTCTATATGTTGATGATCTGAGGCAGAGGACTATGGATAAGGCGCATGGCATGCGGTATTCTATTCATCCCGACACCGCTAAGATGTACCCCAACCTACGGGAAGTCTATTGGTGGAATGGTATGAAGAAGGATATAGCTGAGTTTGTAGAATAGTGTGCAACGTACCAAGAGGTTAAGGTAGAGCACCAAAGACCTGGTGGTCTGATACAAGAGTTTGGTATACCCATTTTGAAGTAGGAGGTGGTGAATATGGACTTCTTGACTGGGTTACCTCTTTCGCGTCGTCATCATGATTTGCTTTGGATTGTTGTGGATAGGCTGACTAAGTTTGTGCATTTATTACCCATGCTCACATCTTATAAAGGTGAGGATTATGCTAGATTGTATATCCGGAAGATTGTCAGGCTACATGGAGTTCCCTCGTCCATCATTTTGGATAGGGTCACTCAATTTACTTTACAATTTTGGAGGGCATTTCAGCAGGGTCTTGGTACCCAAGTTTTTTTGAGTTTTGCTTTTCATCTGTAGATAGTTGGTCAGGTTGAAAGGACCATTCAGACCCTGGAAGATATGTTGAGGGATGGGCTCTTTATTTCAAAGGTAGTTGGGATGAGCAATTTCCATTGATAGAGTTTGCCTATAACAATAGTTACCATGCTAGCATTGGTATGGAACCATTTGAGGCTTTGTATGGTAGAAGATATAGATCACCCATAAGGTGGTTTGAATTTGGTGAAGCTGTTGCAATTGGGCTTGATGCAGTATTTGAAGCTATGGAGGAAGATAATTTGATTAGAGAGAAATTAAAGACCACTCAGAGTCTCCAAAAGTCATATGTCGATGTCAGAAGAAGAAATCTTGAGTTTGAGGTGGGTGATTTCGTATACTTGAATATTTTACTCATGAAAGGGGTGAAGATGTTTGGTAAAAAGGGAAAGTTTAGTCCTTGTTATGTTGGCAAGTATAGAGTCTTGAGCCATGTTGGAAGGTGGCCTATGAGGTTGAGTTGCCCGTAGAGTTGTCAGTTGTTCTTCCTATTTTTCATGTTTCCATACTTAAGAAGCATATTGGTGATTTTGTTGTAGTGGATCGCTCAGAGAATGCTGATATTCAGAACAGTTTTTCCTTCGATGAGATTCCTGTTGAGATCCTAGATTTTCAGATTCGAAGACTAAGGAACAAAGAAGTTCCCTTGGTTAAAGTTTTATGGCAGAACTAGTTTGTTGAGGGTGCTACTTGGGAGGCACAAGCAGACATGCGATCCAAGTACCTGCACCTCTTCTCCGCGTGTTCAAATTAAGCCAAAGGCATTATTCTTCATTAACTTAGTCCTTCGAATCTATAGTGCATATATGTATCTATTCTTTCCTAAGTTCTTACAATTTCTGAGGTATTCAATAGTTTAGAGAGATTCAGCTATGTGTACTCTATTTATCCTGTGTTTCTAGTCCAACCAGTGATATTCTAAGTCGAATGTTTCCAAGGAGGAGATATTGTAAGAACTCACAAAATTCTCTCATAGAGTGAACCTTAGGGCGTGTCAAGTGAGGCATGATTCCGTCCCCAAAAGATTGAGAAGTCACTTCCTAAGTGAGTATCATGTAAACCATATAGAATTTCCCAAAATTCCACTTTTTATCATATGGGAAATTCGATAAGCTTTCTGTTTATATAAGATTCTTCCAAATCTGATACTCGGGTAAGAAGTTATGGCAAATTTAAGTCCTAGTCATAAAACAGCATCATTTTAGTGCTTGGCACATCGCGGAGAGGGTCTATTTGATAGTTATCAATTTTCAGTGGAACTCTTCGATAGTGGCGCTTCGTGGTGGACCATGAAATTGAGTTCCCAGTCGAATTTTTCCAGTTTCATATAGAAGTTAGAAAGGGCATTTTGAACATTTTTCAAGCCTCTTAAACCCTGCAAACACCAAATCAAGATCATTTACAAGCATTCTATGAAGTCGCTCTCAAGTTTTCTCTCAACAAAAACCTTAAGTATCCAAAACCTCTTTCAAGAATCTCAAGAATCCACCATAGATTTTCTAAATTGAGTCAATATTCAAGGTTCCCAAGTCAAGGGCTTCAAGAACCCTCATTCAAGAGTATGAATAGAGATCCAAAAGAAAGAGTTCGTCCAAAGCTTCTAATTCAAGGTATGTGGGGTTTTGAACAAGGGTAATCCTTTCAAACTTGTGCCCAAAGGCTTATTTGAACTACAATTCTCTGCAATTTATGAGATTTTACATGAAATTGAATTTGAATTTTTCACCCATTGTTATAGGTTGCAAGTTTTTGATGTTTTCCTTGAATTAAGAGTCTAATGGCATGATTTTTATACGTTTTCTTGAGAAATTGCAGTTGGGTCTATACCCCATGATTTTAATCCTTGAGAAGTTAATAGTTGAAATGTTTGAAACATTAAAGTATGTGAGGATGTTGAGAATTTGAGATAAATTGATGAAATTTCCAGATTTCTACATGAGTTATGAATTTATATACTATCTATTATGCTTTTGATGAGTTTTAACTTAAGATTGAACTATGGTTTATTAATCCCTACTTGAGACTTGAGATTTTATGAACTATTGTGCTTTAAGCACCCATGATTTGTGTATTCTGAGATTATTGATAAATGTTTTGACCTAATGGTCATTGAGTTTTGAAATCCACTCTACTACATGAGATTATAGATTTTATTATTGGGTTCGTGGTGAACCACGAGATTATTGCTAAAAGTGGATTTTTTTATATGAGATGAGCGCGGATAATCTAAAGGGAGTAGTATTTAGCACCAAACGGGTAAGTTATTACGGTTTCTTACCTCAAAACTATGTGCCACCGTAGGTTAGGCCTGAGGCTGAGTTTATGATTGTTATTGGGCCTAAGGCCGAGTTGATAGTGGGCTCGAGGACGAGTTTGTTTAGTGATCACTGGACCTAGGTTATACTCCCTGGCAATAGTATGATGCTTCTCCCCAACGTGAGGTCTCTTCCTTAGGATGATAGAATATTGGACTCCATGTAGCTCGCATGGTTTATGTCGGTTAAGAGAACCTCCCTTAACATTTAAACTTTGAGATCAGTTACCTCCGTAAACTAAAGTATTTTCCATTGAGATAAGATATTTTCCTTTAAAACTAAAATACATTCCCTTGATATGAGCATTTTTCCCTAATGCTTGAAATGAGATATTTTCCTAACGTGAATGAAATGCCTTCAAGTATGTTCCAATGTTATATGATTTCTAATTCCAAGTATTTGAGTTTAAAAGAGTTATGAGTTCTTAAGCATTGAAGAAGTTTTACTCTCCATGAGACATATGCATAAGTTGAAAGTATTACTTAAAGTTTCCTTTAGCCTTGAGTAATGAGAATAAGAGAAGAGTACAAATTTAAAAGCTGAAAGTATAGTGACTTACAAGATTGTGTTACATGTTCCATTTTACATGATTCATGAGCTTCGCATTTTATACTTATTCAAGCCATGTGAGTCATTACTTATTACATGCATGATTTGATTAAAGAGTATTGATGTTGTTTTATATAAATGCATACACCCCCACATACTCAGTATATTCCCAAGTACTGATCCACATATATGTCTATGTGCTACATTGTCTTATAATGTAGGTTTAGATGCTCAGTTCCAACCTCGTCAGTGACTTTCGAGTACATCTGTCTGCATTCCTATAGTGGTGAGTCCTCATGGCTTGAGGACCTATCTTCAGACTTTTCTGCATTTGAGAGACAATGTTTTTACTTTCAGTTCATTTCGATTCAGTTGGGGACCTGTACCAATGGCTTTCTAGTTCATGGATTAGAAGAGGCTTTGTTAGACTAGTTATTAGATTGTGGTTGTGTTGATGTTTGAATTATTGCTTGGTCATTTGGACCGAGCATTTTCTCTGTCTTTCCTTTTATATGATATGACTATGCTAGTGTTTGAATTATTTCATCTTTAAATGAGTGTTATTAGTAGAAACAGGCTCTATGGGTTAGCTTAGGGATACTTGTAGCCTCAAGCATCGTGTTATATCTCGGGAGGTGATTTCAGGTCGTTACAATGATTTTCACTCGGATTATGGTAATTTATAACTTTATTTATGAATTTCTTAGATTTTGACCCAAAACTCCAAATTTACCTAGGGATTGATTTTAGCCAAAAATTAGATTTGTTTTTCCCCATTTCTTAAGGTTTTTGGTTCCTTAATAATGTATGAGCTTGATATCATGTTGGGTAACCTCAAAAATCCATTTTTTGTACGTAGGACCCGCTTGGGGTTTCTAATTTTCATTATTAGATGCGAAGCACAATGGTGTAATATATGTATTGTTAAATTCGTATTGATGATTAGATGACTATTTTGATAGTGCGTTGGCATTTGGGGCTTGTGGAATGAAGATGAACTTTTGGTAAATGGTGGGAGGTTTTATGGTTTGGCTTTGAGGTAGGCTTTTGTCAACTCTTCTTCATAGATAATGTGTGATATATATTACGTGTAATGTTAAGATTGATTATGGGTAGAATGACTTATCATTCAATATTAAAGTGTGAGATTTAATGAGGGTTTTGACCCATAAGTTGAATTGTTTAATGCCCTTTTTGGGCCTAATGGCCTTCTCCTTATATTGGGTAAATTCATAGAATGAATATGGCATGATGTTAGGTTTGGTATGTGGTTTAAGTTTTGGAGTCATGGTTAGTATGATGAGCCTTAGTGAGGATATTTTAGTATTCTTAAAACCATAATTTGGGTAGAATTGACATAACTGCCCATGTTTGTAGGCAAAGTTCCTATCTTAGAATTTATTATGGCTCACTTGACATCTATTAGTTGAACTAGATACCCTAATCTAGTTTGGGGCATGGCTTACCTAAATATGGAAATTAAGGATTAGAAGTGGGATTGTCCGGCCCACTTAGGCTAAGACTTGTGTTAGCATTACTGACTTAGTTGCAGATGTTAGGCATAGTTGAGACAAGTAAACCTTTGTATAATATTACATCATGACTTGGTAAATTATAATGATGTTCCCTGTGTTATGACTTATGAGTTATGGCTAAGTTATTCCTTACAAAAATATAATGGTCCTTTAGAGATACTATTCCCTCTTAGACATTATGTTGGACCTTTATAAACGTTGTTTCCTCTTAGTTAGGATTATTTGGCCTTGGCGATGATTTTCCTCTTAGTTATGATTATTTGGCCTATAGAGATGATTTTCCTCTTAGTTATGATTTGGGCCTATGGCAATGATTTTTCTCTTAGTTGTTATTATTAGGCCTAGAGAGATAATTTTCCTCTTAATTGTGATTATTGGGCCTATAGAGATGATTTTCCTCTTAGTTGTGATTATCGGGCCTATAAAGATTATTTTTCTCTTAGTTGTGATTATTCGGTCTATACAGATGATTTTCCTCTTAGTTCTGATTATTGGGCCTAGAGAGAAGATTTTCCTCTTAGCTATGATTACTAGGCCTATAGAGATGATTTTCATCTTAGTTATGATTATTAGGCCTATGATGATTTCCTCTTAGATATGATAATTGGCCTAGAGAGGTGATATTCTTCATCATCATGATGTATAACCTATATATATGAGATGTTTTATAGATATGATATGCTTATCGATATTATGCTTCCTAGATGTGAGATGCCTCTCATATGTGAGATGATTATTTTATATGCTATGGCTTATAAATATGATTGTCGATATGGGTTTTGGATATGTATGTGGGCCTAAGGCCGTGATTATGAGGTTGTTATTATTCTTGACATATTATTAGGCCATGGGCCGTGTTATGTTATCGAATAGACATCCGGAAAGTAATTATCCACGTAAAAGATACAGTTGTAGCTCATGAATATACATATATATATATATGATTATATACACATCTCTCCAATATGGGACAGAAAAAGATATGGTATGTTGCTTACAACTTTATTAATTTGGATACTGGTGATGACATACATAAATTTGGTACATTCATGACAATTATATTGGTAATTTATGTGATTCTAGTAAAAATACGATGTTCTTACTGTTCTTCCTAAATAAGGTTTGAGACCCATTTTTCACCTTTAAAAATGGATTTATTCACCATAATAATTTCCTAACATAATGGATATCTTAATTATATGAAAGATTTTAATAATGATTTTGTAAAGATTTGGTCGAGACAGATTTTGATCCATGCCTTGACACTATTACTTACTTCATTATGATATATTCAGACCAGTTTTATATTTTCACAATGATTTAGTCCTATTGATCACTCCGGGAAACAGACTTATGGATTTATACTTCTTTTAGCCACGGCTTGTGTCGATGCACCTATTACATCGATATATATATATATTGTTACCCGACAAGGTTGGAGGATACTGTTATTATGATATTGATACCTAGCAAGGACGAAAGATACTATTATGATGATATTGATACCCGACAAGGAGGAAGGATAGTGTTATGATGATATTGATACCTGACAAAACCGGGGGGTACTGTGATGATGATCTCGATACCAGCAAGGCTGGAGGATGTTATGTTGATTATATATACCCAATTTGAGTCCAAAGGATGGTATTTATATTGATTGTATTCCTTGCATTCATTTTGGCAAGTGCATCACCTATATCCAGTATGTGCCTATGTCTATCAGCTAGTATGGGACGATTGCATAGATATGGGTGATGACTATGCCTTTTATTATTGTGTGTTGTTTGTGCCTTCCGAGACTAGGTCAGTGGGGGAATGCATTGGCTTAGATAGGTATTTGGTTGTCCGAAATAGCCAGTTACTCGCGTTGTTATTGATATTTTTATTATCATTGTTATGATCTTTATTATGGTTAGTTTATTGCACAATGGTTATTAATTCGGTATCAAGATTTGAGGTATTTTTTTGGCCACTTCCATCTTACGATTTCATTATTATGCATGATTATTTCTTGTCTTGCCATATCAATTTAGAAACCCATAGTATGATAGTGTTAAATCCTTAAAGGATTATAATGAGGCATTAAAATAAAGATATGATGATATAGGTTGTGCTTTGAAATGACCTTGTATCGCATATATGTATATCTAGCTATGTGTGATTATGGTACTACAACATATCCCTTCTTTCTTTTTGTTCAAATTGTATATTCATTCTTTGGCTTTGTATATTATAGTATATCCTTCTTTCATTCTTTATTTGTATATTTTCCCGAGATATACGGTATAGTATTGAGATTCGTGAGTATGACTGCATTATGATAGCTCATCCTTGATACTTAGTCCTATTATGTTAATCTTTTGGACATAAATAGAGTAAGTTATCCTTGATATCTCTTTGGCTTTGTTATATGATTGATAGACATTTGTGTTTAGTTTCTATTCCATTTATATGTTATATATCTATTTTATCTTCGGATCTCAGTTGGCAGTTGCCTACTGAGTACCATTCGTTTGGTAATCATATTATACTTCTGCATCCTGCGGATCAGAGTACGGGTTATCACCATTGATGTGTGCATTGTGCGGAGTAGCCATAGTTCAGAGACTTAGAATGAGCTCTTGACGTTTGGAGTATTATTTATCTCTCTCTTATGTATAAGACTAGTCTCTATCTTGTACTCGGAGATAAGTCATACCAGCATAGTTTTCTTGAAATTTCAGTGTTGTACTCTTATTATAATAGAAACTTTTATACTGATACTACTAGGTTTTGGGATTGTATTATATATTGATCATTATTTCATTTATTCCGTATTTTTTTCCTTATATCATTAGGTAATATGTTACTAGCCCTTCCAGACTACGAGTTGGCTTGCCTACTGGTTGGTTATAGTAGGAGCCATTAGGACTTGAGAAATTAGGTCGTGACATTCATCGTCTACCTATTGCATATAAACCACAAGCCTGGAGATATCCATGTCACTGTTCAACATAGCATCCTTACACTCTACTACTAAGTCACTAGACAACCCAAAAGCAAATTTTCTCAGCTTTCCCTCATAAAAGACACCAACTCTGAAGCATAACAAGACAACTATTGAAAATTCAAGGCGTACTCCTTCACACTCATCTTGCCCTACTTCAAATTCACAAACTCCTAGGCCTTAGCTTCCTTCAGCTCCTGAGGAAAGAGATGATTAATAAAGGAACATAAAAACACATCCCATAAAGATGGATCCACATCATCACCTCTTAACTGCTCCCACTCCTCATACCACTGGTTAGCTACATCCTTAAACTAGTATGCGGCAAACTCCACTGCCTCATAAATAATTGCATGCATCAAACTGAATATCTTCTCTGTTTCATCAACAAAACCTTGAGGATATTCCTAAACCTTAGAGGTTATAAAGGTTGGAGTATTCAATCTCATGACCTAGCCAACCATAGTGACATCAGAAGAGGGAGCAACAAAACTAACACAATCAGCCTAACGTGATTGAGATGTCACAAACTGGGTAAGCGAATGAATGAACCGATGGAACTCCGCATTAGAAATATCCCTCTGAGGTGACTGAGAATGAAATTTACCTACCTAGATAGGATTTTTAGGGACCGGTGGAACCCCATGTAGAGCAGCAAAGTTAGGAGAATGGACCCTAGACCTAGTTTTCAATCCATAAATAGGACGAGTTCCCTCCCCATTCCCTCAGGTGGGACAGAGGCCCTAGCAGAGTTTCTACAACTGTCAGATATTTAAGGAGGCATGATCTGAAATGTGAGAAAACTAGGAGTTAGAGAAATTCCATGACTCTAGACTCTATAACCCAAAATAGAACACATAAAGGAAAATATTCCTAAATGCCTTATAGCCACCTCCTTATAAATATGGCACGCTACACAGCCATAAAAAGGACTTTACTCAACCTGGTCTTGTGAACACCAACCAACTCTGAACCTATACTCTAATACCAAGCTTTTCATGACACAACCCCAGGCCTACTCGTGATGGGTATCTCGATCACACAAAGAGTCAGAGACCAACCCCTTAGCCAAGAAAACCAGAACATTATGTAATATAATAGTGAAAGAAATCCAAACAAACATATGGAAGGTAGATACATAAATCAATAGGAAATAAGAATCAATAAACAATAACAACCCACACTTTTTCCATAAAAGCTTCTAAACCAAAATACTAAGTTAAATTGCAACAGCCCCCGACCATGGCCAAAAAAGGAATCAAAAAAATAAAAAAAAATGATGGGATTTTGATAACATAAAAAAAGTAGTGAAATTTCTGTCCTTCTAGAAGATGGAGGCTTACCACTTCAATGTAGACCAACTGACGAACTAGAATCATCTAACTCTGAACAAGGTAATTGAAGAAGCCCTAGGACCCTACACTATGAAATGATGTAGCGTCCGAGAATGGTTAACAGGGTGCGCGCTAGCATTTAAATCAGAAAAGGGATAAAATAATGCCACAATAAAATCCGATCAAAACCATTCAAAAACCATATGCAAATATTTTTATATACATATATATAACATTTTCAATTTAAGAACAAGGTTTAGCATGAGATTTAAAAATCATTAATGTAGACTGTGTAGCTCTAACTATCCAAAAGGCACCCACGGGTTATATGGGTTTATCTCCCCCTGTTGAAAGGTTCCCAACGTGTTCTAGCTGCATGAACCAGGAAAATCCAAGGAAGGACAAAAGACACTAAGGCTACAACCATTCCAAAATAAACATATAATGTGTGAACTATACACATGGTCACCAAGGCCCCCACACAATCAAACATGGTTTCCAGTATCAATCCCCATAGGACCTCCACCTTCCATAACAAGCTACTCAAACCCCATTTAATCCCAAATTAAAATATTTACTCATTCCCATTTATTAATAAAGGTGTCTTTTAATTAAGTATTTACCATTGGTATAGTCATACCAAATAAAGTTAAGTTTACAATCCAATTCCAATATGCCATTCCAAAACTAATTATCTAAATAGACTCCAAAGTTCTAATTTAGAAACAAATTTGTGGTCACCAAGGCCTTTCAAAACTATTTTTATTTGTTTAGCCATGTAATTGTCGATATTGCAAACCCAATTATGCAAGTGATTTAATGTTAATACCAATTCCAAATCAAAAACCATAAGTTGGGGGAAATTCATGACCCCCATCCCATTCACCAGGACCATGCATATAATTTTTTCAAAAATCACAAGCTAAAGTATGAATAATAATTTCAAAACCATGGGAAAACTAACCAAGTAACAACCATTCAAAACCTCAACCCATAATTAAAAATCTTATAAACAATGATTAAACACGTTCCTTTATTAATAACCAAGTTAGGGAAGACATACATATACGATAATATAAAGAATTTGGAGAAGAAACAATGAGTTGAACCCTAGGTTCTTAATCCCTAGAAATCTTAGCTTGTTCTTAACTGAGGATTTAGAGAGGAGAAGCAATGTTTATGTTATGTTAACTAATGGAAATAGAGACCCTTAGGGTTCTTTAAGTCATGTAAAGTTATAGGATGGAAAGAAAAGACAATAATGACCTTAATGAAAATAGGTAGGAAATATATTACCATGACGCTACATGTTAGGTAATGACTTGTAATAACTAGTTATGAGTCATCCCCTTGGACTTATAGCCTGAGTAAAACCCTAGGTCATCATACTGGTTTGGCCATGAGTCCCACTGCATGACTCTTGACCTCTCCCTACAACTTATGGGGGCCAAGTCGTGACCACCACAGAAACTCTGAAAGCCCTTACTGGTTGAACCATGAAAAGGGGCTCTATGATTCATGACGAATGGTACAACTCATCACCTAAGATGTTAGTAGTGTAGTGAGTTTAGAATTTAATAAATTTTTAGAGTCCTAAACCTGGGTATTACATTTGATGTTTTACAAGGTATACCTAAGTATGCTAAGTACTTAAAAGATATGGTGATCAATAAGACAAAGATGGGCGATATTAAGACGGTGGCATTGATAGAGAAATGTATTTCTATGGTGATGAGTAAGATGCCAAAAATGCTTAAGGGCCCATGGAGTTTCACCCTTCTTATTCAAATTAGTGACAGTGATGTGGTCCACATTTTAAGTGATTTAGGGGAAAGCATAAATTAATGACCCTATCTTTTTCATTACTCTTGGATTGGGGAAGCCATGATCATTTTCTGTGGCAATCCATATGACCGATAAAACAAAATTACAACCTTAAGAAATCATAGAAGATGGTTCATTATTCTGGATGAATTTATTTTTCATGATTATGATACAGATGACAGGGTATGAGTCAAACTAGATTATCCATTCTTAGCGATAGAAGGAGTACTTATTGATGTTAGATAAGCCACTCTAACAATGATACTAGATGATGAAGTAGTGGTCTTCAAAGTATACAAACAACTCAATCCATCTTCATAATATAAGGGTTTGTGCACGATCACGATTATGGAAGTTGATGAGTGTGGGGTGGTGGAGTACACACCATAAATGACCTCTTTAGACTATCTCATAGAGTTACCTAAGCTACTAACTAACACTAAAGTGATAAAGTTAAAAGAGGATCCTAAAAAAGATATTATGGAAAACGATGTAGACCTTGAGAATAAGCATTCAAGAGGTGAGAAATGAGTGAGACAATGACCTTCTAGTAGGAGGAAAAGGTTAAAGAAATATAGATAGAGTGATGATGTGGGTCATACGACGACACTAAATCAAGCACTTAATGGGAAGCAACCCAAGTTATGTTAGGTATTATATTTTTGTATTTTTCTTTTATTTTACCTTTATTTTTTGGCTGACTCATGAGTTAATTGAAAGTATAAGTACCGGAAATTTTATTTAAGGTGCATGAAAAAGACTGAGTGTGGCATCCACCAGACCTCATTAATGACTAAAGATGTTGCTAGCTAGGCCTAGAGTCCTTAGGGAGTATTTCTATCCTTGCTTTTAATTTATACTTTTGGGACAAAGTATTATTTAAGTATGTGGTGGGTATTTTTCTATTTGCTTAGAGTGAAGTGTTGGTAATAGGATTTTATATTATTTGTTTTTTAGTTTTTGACTAAAATTGAAAAATTCCAAAATGATTTTCTTGTTGGTTTCTTTTAGTTGTGTTTGTGGTTAGCCTAGTGAAGGAACAATTCACCCACCCATTGGTTTTCTTTTCAATTCTTTTCTGAGGGAGCACCCTTTGAACCCAAGATCCATTTTTTATTTTTAGGAGTAAATTTTAAAATTTTTATGTTTGGAATAAATGAGATGTTCTTCCTAAGTACTATGTATGATTACATTATACAAGTGGTTTTTAATATGAAAGCAGGTGGTTTATATGAATGACTACTTCTAAGGCACCTAGGCTCAGTTATAAGACTCTTCAGCAATGTTGGCTTAATTTGAAATTTATGTTATTGCTTGGGTTAGATTCTTTAGGGGATCCAACTTGGTTGGACCATGTTTCTCGTGTGATATAAGCTTTCTTATATATTCCTTAATGTCTAAAACTTGCCTAATCTATTTGCAAAGCAAAATAAAGAATGTTGGGTTTAGGAGATGATATAGGTATTTCTTTGATAACTATGTTTCAAACATTCATTTATATACCTATGTTGTATGATCTTAATTAACTCCGTTAAAGCCTTTAGCCTATTTCTTTGGTAGCCTCATATGTAGCCAATTTCCTATCTTTTATTGACCATAATTTGATCCAAAGATCCTACATGCTTTAGTTTAAAATTAAGATGGTTAAGGAGTGTAATAAATGGAGAAGAAAAAGGTCAATAGTAGCTATTGGTGTGAAAAATGTTGTGTTGTGGTAGGGATTAATGTAGTGAAAAGAGAAAAATTAATCAAAAATGAATCATGTATTGATAGAGAATACTTGCTCCTTACTATGTGTGAACTAGCTTAAAGATAAGGGGAAACAAATGAGATGTAGGAAGATAAAAGTGGTTAGAAATTACCTTTGAGAGAGGATTTCAATGTATAATGTGATGTATTAAAGAACTTAGGGAAAATAGTCATTATTACTGGCCAGAATAATTCCTACCCATTTCTTAGCTTGCATTACAACCCCTAAAGTCCTACTTGATCTTAAACCTCGATATTCTAATATTATTGGAGTACTACACTAAGGGTAATACTATGGTTCATATTATGTGACATGAGAATTCTTTGTGTGAGTGAGCAAAACTTGATTTGTATACCTATTCTTGTAAAAAATTACATCCCTATTAGTGAATATCGGTAACTCTCTTTGTGGTGAGGGCACATGATTGATGATAGTTAGGTGACTTTTGTGATCACTTGAGTGAGTAATATGCATGAGTTTCCTAGCATGGTTGATTTAATTCTTGAGGCTAGAGTGTTTTGAAGTAGTGTTCATTGGTTTTCAAATGTGTATGATCTACTTTGGGTGGATCTTGTTATTTGTGTACTCATTGTACTGCTAGCTTGAGTTTTTTGCTTGTAGTAATGATATTGAAGTCTTACTTGGATTGTGCTTAATGCAATAAGTTGTTCTAGGAAGAACAAGGGTGTAACTGTGTGGTGATGATCTTAGGTGGATTTATGCACCTAAGGGTTAGAATCTACACTTATTTAGGCTTGTTTTGAGGACTTCTCGTGTTCTTAGTAAGTTGATAATGGTATAATTAAGCATCTATGTGTTAAATTACTTTCTTATAATGTTTAAGGTATGGATAAAACAAGTTTAGAATCATATTAGTCACATAGAGTTTAGATGAGAAAACTAATGCTACTAGATGATACACTATATTAATGCAGAAATAGTAGGCTGAAACATGCCATAAGGTTCAAAACTGATACGTAATTGATAATAACATAACCTCTGAATTTCTTATGGAATAGCTGAAATAAACTTTCTAAACAAGATAGTCTTCTAAACAGCTGAAATAAACTTTCTAAACAAGATAGTCTAAAAAGCCTCTAATTGTCTAAATAAAGAGTTGATGGAACATTTCCCCAACTAACTTGAACTAATAAATTAATTAATGATCTAATAAAAATGGCCATGTACTCAAAGGATAAGGACTCACTGCTATCTCTGACTGCTGAGACTGGAATGCTACTGATGCTCTAGAGCTCGTGCTTCTGAACCTATGGTATAAAACACCATAGCGCAAATGCGTCAGTACTTTTAATGTACTGGTATGCATGGAAGGTAGGAAGAATGCAAAGGGTTCATATGCATGAACTATACGAACTGACTAGACAACATGAATGTGGAATACATGCATGAATACATAATAACTATAATTGAGTTCATGATAACAAGATTACTGATTATGAGTACCAGTAACATATGATACTGATAACTGTATTATTGAAATAACTAATACTAAGCAACTATATTTGACAGTCTAGATTCTGATGGAACTAGCTGAGTTCCGTACAGTTCTGAGTTGACTGTATCTGACAGTCTTGAATTCTGTAACTGAAATTGTGGGAAGTAGTATCCAACCAACATGCCCCAAAATGCACTATAATAGCTGAGCTGGGGTCTAATCTGAGCCCTGATTGGAAGGGTGTCAATACCATGCCACTGGTAAGGACAAGCTGTGGGTGACTGTCATCTGATAGTGTCCCCAAAAGAGAATGGTGGGGTCCTCATCTGACAGTGTTTATCCATCTCATTAACCCTCATCTGACAGTGTTGGTGTCTCAACCTATGTTGTCTACATAGTTCTAAAACACAAGGATGAATTCTAAGAATCACACCCTCTTCTACAATGTGTGTTCCCATCTTGGGTTAACTCGGTGCTAATTCCTACTCCTATTTGAATAGATATTGAACATGATTAACTGAACTGGACTACACTAAATTCATGGAGTTCCATTAACTGACGGAATACTATTGAGATTACTGAATTACTGAGCTTTCCTGAATCACATGACTGACTAAGTTCTAGGGATCATGGCTTAACTGAGGATATCATGAGAACATGTCACTGACTCTAGGCACACATCTATATTTTTTGGGTATAAGTACCCCCAGGACTCAAAGGAAAGAAACTGACAAAACATCACTTTCTGAAATACGTAACCGACATCGACAATTCATAATACAATAAATTGGGGATCTCATGAAGTACAAGTTCTAAAGCACCACAATGGCCACACACATATCCATAATTCATTGACTAAGACAGTTCATCGAACACTTCACATGCATGAACTTGTACATGAATGGGGATTTCATATTCTTATACTAGTATGGCACTTTATATTCACATAGGCATTTAATCAAAAACATGGAGAGCATGCTTTAGTTATACAATCATCAACACATCTAATAATCATGGATACATCAATCAACTTGTACTTTGAAGTGTTTATCATGAACATCGCGTAATTCATCACATAATAGGATCAATTCTTGTAATTATCATGACATACTTTAGAATGTAACTCTGTAAAGATCCTTGGAGAGATTCTTGATCCTTGAATTTTTAAGATTGGGGTTTCTTGGCTTTAAGAGAGTAAAAAGACATTGGGGGAAAATAGAGTGAATAATGATATCCTTAGGTCAAGTAGGTTTAAATTTCATGTTTAAGGCTAAACTAAAATCATGGGAAAAGACCCATTTAACCCTAGATGCGTATTTTAAAATTTTGTAAAAATTTCCCGACTTGGACTCCTGGCATGATGCGGCGCTCTTGCGGAGCTTCACTGAAATTTGAAAATTAGGATTTGGGATCCCTCCAGAATGTGGTGAAATCATGGAGTCTTACTGGAAATTGACAAATGTAATTTTGGCTTTTGGCGTGATGCGCCACTGGCTGAAATGATGGTGTTTTACAACTGAAACTCTAAATCGCCATAACTTCTTACCCGGCTATTGGATTTAGGCGAATTTGGTATCGATGGGAAGCTTAATCAATTTTCCACATGATAAAAAGTGGAATTATTGAAAATACCATGTGTTTAAAAGTGGACTCATCTTTAAAACAAGTCCTTGATATTTTTGGGACTAATTTAAGCTAGGTAGAAGTATGGGGTATTACAATATCTCCCCCTTGGGAACATTCGTCCTCGAATGAGAGTGATTAATATGGGAGAAACAATAATCTAAAGTATATACTGGACATAAACAACTAAATCATGACTACATGACTGACATTTCTGAGATTCATATTGAGCATGCATATCTGATGCATGATTTCATAACTGAATTGACTCATGAATACATGACTGAGATTTCTGATAACTAAGTTTCTCATAAAGAGAATGCATATCTGATGCATGAACACATGACTGATCTGATGCATGAACATATGGTTGAATATGAAATGGTAATTAATACAAATTTTATAATGGAATTCTAAACATGAACTGGACACTATGTTATAACTAAAATCTAAACATGAAACTGAAAGGCTTATGTAGCAGAGAAGAAGTGAGCGTACTTGGTATACATTTCTACTTTTGTTTCCCAAGTAGCTCCCTTAACAGACTGATTTTGCCAAAGAACTTTAACTAGAGGGACTTCTTTGTTCCTCAATCTACGAGTATAATAGTCTAGGATTTCGAATGGAATCTCTTCATAAGAGAGGTTGTTATGAACATCTATGCTCTGAATAGGAACTACAACTACTAGGTCACCTATGCACTTCTTGAGTAAAGAGATATGGAATACTGGATAAACTGAGCCTAGATCTAAAGGCAATTCGAGCTAATAAGCTACCTTGTTAAATTGACTAAGAATCTTGAAGGAACCGGCATATCAGGGAATGAGATTTCCCTTCTTGCCGAATCTCTTCACTCCCTTCATGGGGGAGATCTTTAGATAGACATAATCACCAACCTCAAAATCAAGATCCTTTCTGCGCACATCTGCATAAGACTTATGTCAGCTCTGAGCAGCCCGGAGTCTTTCTCTAATCAACTGGACTTTTTCAAAGGTGTCGAATACTGAGTTAGGCCCTGTGACTGAGGCCTCACTAACTTCGAACCAACCAATTGAAGATCTACATCTCCTACCATAGAGAGTTTCAAATGGAGCCATCTTAATACCGGAATGATTGTTGTTGTTGTATGCAAACTCAATCAAAGGCAAATGGTCATCCCAACTACCCTTAAAATCAATTGCACACGCTCTCAGCATATCTTCTAAAGTCTAAATGGTCCATTCTACTTAACCATCTATCTGAGGATGGAAGGTTGTATTGAGATGAACTTGGGTACCAAGACCCTTTTAGAATATTTTCTAAAAGGGAGTGGTGAACTGGGTACCTCTGTCTGAGATAAGAGATAACAGAACAATGTGCAATCTGACCAACTCTCTAATGTAGAGTTTGTCCTAATCCTTAGTTGAATAAGATTTATGGACTGGAAGGAAATGAGCTGATTTGGCCATCCTATCTACAATGACCCCAACTGAATCAAGCTGATGACAAGTACGATGCAAACCCGTCACAAAGTCCATGTTCACCTTTTCCCTTTTCCAAGTAGGAATACTAAAATCCTGCATGGACCAACTAGGCTTTTGATGCTCTATCTTAACTTGTTGACATGTAGATCACTTAGCCACAAACTCTACAACTTCTCTCTTCATCCTACTCCACCAATAGATCTCCCACAAGTCATGGTACATCTTTGTGGCCCCTGGATGAATAGAGTAGCATGCAGTATGTGCTTCTACAAGAATTTATTGCCTCAAGTTATCTACACTTAGAACACATAGACGACCCTAATAACGCAAGACACTATCTTCCCCTTGGGAGAAAACCTCTACTTTCTGATCCTTGACTGACTCTTTCAACTTGATAAGGCTGGAATCTTTATCTTGTTTTTTCTTTCACCTCGGAAACTAGAGATGATTCTAAACTACTATGAACCCATATATCACCCTTCTTCAAAATCGACTAAGCAAAAACCTAGTCTGGCAAGCTGATGGATATCCTGAGATAAATTCTTCTTACTATCCTCAACATAAGCAACACTACCCATAGACAGTCTACTGAGAGCGTTGGCCATTACATTGGACTTGCTCAGATGATAAAGTACACTCATGTCATAATCTTTCAAGAGCTCTAACCAGCTTCTCTAATAAAGATTGAGATCTTTCTGAGAAAAGACATACTGAATGATTTTATGATCTATGAACACATCTACATTAAGACTGTATAGATAATGCCTCCAAATCATTAAGGCAAATACTAGGTTTATCATCTCTTTTCTATATTTTGTAACTATTTGGGTGTTGGTCTTACCTACCTAGTGTTGGGATAAGGTACGCACCATCATGACCTTGACTTTTGGGTCTTGACAAATTAGTGTTAGAGCCCTATGCTCATCGGTCTCATAAGTAAAAAGGAAAGATATCTAATAGATTTCCACAAGATTGATATTTTGATGTTCATATCTATATTTAAGAGGTTATATGAAATAATAGGAAAATTTCTCTAAGTTTATTCCATATCTTTCATATTATTCATATTTCTTTTTTTATATATATATTTCGTTCTTTTTGTGCAGATAGTGAGGACTCTATCCAATGTTGTTGATAATTTTAAGACAACACCAACTATTTAATCCCTAATTAGGAGGTGAGGTATGGGTCATAACCAAGACAGAGGTAGCGTTTGGCCTGAAGGAATGGCTCCAGCTAGAGAATAAGCTAAAATAGCCCCTCCCGAGCCTAAGGTTGATCATGGTGAGAAGGTTTATCATCTAGTTAATGTGGGACTATATCAAGTCCCTCAATATATCATGGTTATCTAGTATTGTAGGATATATTAATTTACCTTTTAGGTTATTTTGATGGCATTCCCTAGGCTGGTATTTTATTGAGTACACCAGATGGTTCTCAAACTATAGAAGGTGTACATATTCCAGGGTAGGATACTACTCATGGTTTTTAGACTCCCAAGGAATAGCCAGATGTCATCATGGCCTAATATTGTAAGAATTTGCCTACTAGAATAGTTGTTCCACCTATAGCTCTAGGTCATGTTATGTATGTTGGTAAGAAAAAAATATTCGAGAGATTTATTAGAGTGTCTCCTCCAAAGTTTAGTGATTCCTTGGAGAGTATGCTTATGAAATTCTTATTAATTATCAAGGAGTTATTGTATAACCTTAATTTTATTACATCCCATGGTGTTGATTACTCTACCTACCAGTTAAATCATATGCCTAGGTAGTGGTGAAGATCTCTTGTTAGTTGTAGACTATCGGGTTCCCTGCATTTAATGTGGTCCTAGTGTTTTGAGACTTTTCAAGAGAATTTGTATCCTTTAGCTTAAGAGACCAGTGAAGAGAAGATTTTAATCATTAGAGTAGGGCAGTATGGATATTATAGAGTATAAGGCTCATTTTGACGCATTATCCAGATATGATTCCTAGTATTTCTATCGAGTTTGAGAGGATTATAAAGTTTTCAAGGGTTTTACTATTTATTATTTGTTAGTGAAGGGTCAGTTAGTTATTTTTGGTGGTTCTTTTTAAAGTGTAGTGGATCAGTCTAAGATGATTAAAACTATTCGCCATGGTATGTAGGGTTGTCGTGCTAAGAGTGGGCACTGACAATGCGAATTGGTTATGTATCATGAGGTAGGTATTTCTTGAGCATAGGTTCTCATAGGTATCATAGCCAATCGGTTCAAGAATCTTTGTAGAGTTCAGATAGTATGTTTGAGGTTCTAAAACTTTAGGTGGTTAAATCAGGCTATGCAGGCTAAGGGTCTTATTTTGGTTCTTTTAAGCCCTCGTAATATAATTCTTCTAGTAGAGGATATTTTGTGTGTGATAAGTATGGACACATAGTGAGGGATTTCTTCTACATATGATTTGGTCTTCCCATTATCGTTCTCAGCATTAGTTTTATGTGACTCTATTATCAATAATCAGATATGGTACACAGGGCAGTAGAAGTAGTTCTAGAGGTATGATAGGTGGATATTAGGGAGCTCGTAATGATGGATTAGGATTTACTCATTTTTGTAATGGACGTGAGAATTATTCTTTTCCTAAGAGACTTGAGGTAAAGGCCTCTAATGTAGTAATTACAAATAACATCCCAGTTTGCCATTATCCTTTTATAGTTGTTTGACTCGGGTTCTATATTATCTTTGTATGTATATATTTTGCTAGTGGTATTTATTTTATATGTGAGTAACTTTCTATGACTATTAATGTATATACCTCTATAGGCAATTCTTTAATGGTTGATTGAGTGTACTAATCATTTGTTATGACTATTTTGAGGCATAAAATTAGGGTTGAATTGATTTTAAGGTTGATTTTGATGTAATATTTGGTATGAATTGGTTGTCTCCTTACCATGTAGTTCTATATTATTTTACCAAGATCATGAATTTACCTACTCCTAGTATTCTGGTATTAGTATTAAGGGTCTTTTAACTCATGTTCGAAGAGTGTTATATCTTTTTAACATGCTCGCTACATAGTAGGAAAGGCTTGTCTTTCCTATTTGGCCTATATTCACTATACTGGTGTTGGTTCACTGCCCCTTTTGGATTCTATGCAAGTAGAGATCTCATGGATGTGTTCCTTATGGACTAACATGGTATGCTGAGTGGGGTTTGATATTGGTCTTATTTGAGTATTATTTGTTGTATATATTGCGATGCCTCAATAAGGGATTGATATTATATTGTTGATGTCTTGGATGACTATTAATTAATTTGGTGCCATGGTATTGATTATATCATGATTTATTAAGATTTAAGGAGATTTTAGCTCATTTGATACCATCATTGCATTAATTCATTATTTGTTATTGTTTCAGTTATGATAATGCATCTTTATTTCATTCATCCATATACATAGAATTGGTACCACATTGATTTTGAAAGAAAATAGAACACTTTATAAATCCCTTGACCTAGGATTCTATTAATAAGGTTGATTGGATATGATATTTAGGTTGTCAACCGCCCATAGGTCCTATCCTGGCATCTTATTCTCGGAAGGTGTACACGAGGTCCATGAGATTATCATCCCATTGCTTTACATTGTATTGTATCATCTGTACTACTATTTATGCATTTTTCATCGTGTGTTTAGGTTTTTATTATATATTTATGTGTAATTATTCTTGTAAATAAATATTATACTTGTAGAATTTTTAAGAAAGAATTTGAGACATCGTTGGAAACTTTTTTGTATGTGGGTGAAAATATGCTCATAGTATTCCTAACTCTTTTTGTTTTCTTGTTTGCTTAGTCAACCTATGATACCTACTAAGTATAAGTGGACAATACTCACTCCTTCTTTTTGTTCCCTTTTGGTGCAGATCCTAGTTTGAGTTTGACTTATAGATCAAAAGATTATGGTGTGGTGAAGGCATATTTAGAGGATGGGTGAGCTCCTCATTTGGGGCTTGATTCCAAACTTCTTCTATCTTTATTTACTTTATTTTACTTTTTTGAGATATACTTGCGTATTCATACTCTTTACCAGATGTAGTGCTCTTTACTGATGACATCAAATTTTTGGATTAGAGTTGTCTTTTGTACAAATTCAGACATTGTAGTTATTTATATTCTGTCTTGACATCTTCATAACATGCTGTATTAGGTTTATTATCTCTTTTCCACATTCTTTAACTATATTGGTGTTGTATTTACCTACCCAGGGTTTGGGATAGGGTAGGTGTCATCATGACCTTAACTTTTGGGTTGTGACACCAAAGTGTGAATGGCTAGATCGAATCCATGAACATGACGATACTCTCAACCTCCAAAAAAGATTGGAAAAATTCAAAATGTATTTTTTTATAGAGATTCCATGAGTTCTATGGACACAATGTACAACCACAAAATCCAACATGGAAGAGACCCCTTCTTACTGATATATGGAGTAGTAGTTCTTATACCATTCTAGGTGGGTGAGTCTAGTTATCACTATTTGAAGTTCGATGAGACGAATAACAAATCTCTAAGAGGAAGTTTAGATTTATTAAAAAATCAATGGGAGGTTACTCTCATATGCATGATGGATCTAAAGCAAAGGATAGATAGATCGTACAAATGCAAGACTAAACTTCATTATTTCAATAGTAGAGATTGGGTGCTAAGAGAAGTCACATTAAGAACTCAGAAACCAAAAAAGGAAAAATTGGGTCCCAAATAGTAAGGTTCATATAGAATAGTGGTATAACCGGAAAAGGAACATACCAGCTTATTGTTCTTTGGGGAAATCAGCAGCACAATAATTGGAATGTGAACTATTTAAAAAGGTACTACTACTAGGGAAATTCCCTCTGCATGCCCTACACTCTTTTTCCCTTTTCTTGGACTTTTTATCCCATTCAGATTTTTTGCCAACAAGGTTTTTAAAGAGGTAGGAGCTTCACATACTGAGAAGAGAATCAGTCAGGAATGAGCCTTGGGGCTTAACATATGGTAAATAAAAATAGTAGAGACTAAGGTATGCAGGTTGGAGGATGATAAGCTTATTGCCCAGCAATCTCCAAGCTTGCTTTCCTTAATAATTACAGAATTGATTATCAATCAAATAATACTTTCCTTACATCTATTACCTTTTTTTCTAGTTATTTTCAACGTATATTATATTATAGCTCGATGTGGCACGGTATTTACACATCTGAATTTAAATAAAAGGACTCTCCAACATCCAAAAGACTTTGTATGTAAATTAATTAGGATATGTCCTAACTTAAGGGAATGTTCGAGACAATACCTTATTATGGGCCCCGACTACTGGAAGTCGAAAGAGAATATAATATAAGAATGTGTATATACATACTATATTGATGGTAAAGCGAGCAAAACATAATTGCACATTGATTTGACATATCATCACTTTTCTTTATGGAGTCCCACCTCTCGGAAGGATGATTGATTTAGTGAGAATTCTGTGATAACAAAAACTAGTCAGCATCGACAATCAACCATTAACTCGAGAAAAATAAATGGTAATAGATTTGGGTATGAAAACAATCTTGCCCCAAGTGAATAAAGCATTAGATATATTTTTAAAAAAGAATAACAACAATTATCAAGTAAAAAATGTTGAGTAGCTTATACCCTATAACGTACTACATCCAATGTAACCAAACTAGTCTCCAAATTTATTAGAGGGAATACAGCCAAACTGGGTGAATATATGAGAAACCAAAAATAAGAAGGATGATCTCTAAAGATAGATCATCAAAAAGTTCAGCCAATGAGCCTAGTATCTCTTCCAATATCTTACTTAAGGATATGTCATCTAGGGAAAAGCAACTTTGGAAGGATCAAAGAACAGGTAAGTATTGGCTATAAAATTTACTCGAGCAGCATTGATTTTTTCCTCAAAAATGAAGGGATATCCTAGAACTCTCTCAAGAGTGATCAATTTCTCCTCCCAAATCTCACTAGTGCAAATAGTCATGAGATAATCCCTCTTGGATGAATACATGGACCTAATTCTCCTGAATGTTCCTTGAAGAGCCTTAATTTTTTCTTTTTTTTATCCTATCCCATGTTTGCATAAGGGATTAGCATATTTTGTATAAAATTATAAATCCTACTTGTAAGCTTCTTTGTTCTTCAAGATGATAAGTTGAGAAAGTTTTATGAGACAGCATAACAAGTTGTAATCAATCTTGCAAGATCATTTTGTAACTATTGTTTTGTGTCCTTAATTAGTGAGAAGGGAAACATGTCAACTTCATGTATTCATCTAATAAATTCTGGTAGATAAAGTTATCACTTAATTCGATAAACTCCTAAAGGTTCTTGTGTTGGTCATTGTGTGGTTTACCCTTATATTGGCACATATTATGCACCAATCACATTGTGATCTTTTTTAAGTTAAAGTTTATTATAATGTTTGGCTTCATTATTGCATTTGAGGCATTCTACTATTTTGGTCTCATATAATTTAATATAGGAATATGTTTTAGAGTAGGTGGCTAGACTATAGCCCTATTGTCAACTATATTTTAGGGGTTCATATTATCATTTATTGCTCTCACCTCTCTGAGAGTATGTTTAAGTTCTGGGTCATAGGGAATCAAGGGATTACTTTGACTCTTAGTTTGGGCATATAATAACATGTAACCTACGTAAAATAGAAACAACAAAACAACTAAAATTTTAATAGTTCAAAATAGTCTATCAATATCAATCAAATCCCCCACAATGGAGTCCAAAACTTGTTGCACTAAAATGAACACCCAAGTGTATGCAGTTGTACATGTAATACATTATGTGACTCCAGATATCTTCTCAAGGGATTTGATAAATTGACTTTCTAGTTTGAATTCTTACATTGGCTATTCGGTAGGTACAGGCAGTAATGAGTGATTTTTGTATTTTCATGTACATAAAACAATTGTAGACAAATCATAGATTGGTGTTTTAAGATTCAAATTATAAAGAGGATCCATTGTCATGGTATTCAGACAATCTAGTTGAGTTATCAAAACATTGGTATAATTGATTTCTAGGTTACTAGTTGTGACTTGATTTTATCTATATCAAGTGTTATTCCATCATTCTAAGACAACTTAACTATTCTTAACATGTATATTCCTATGGTCATCGATTGATAATGAAGTGCATGTGATTTCTCTCTATCCATGTTAGCAAATCATTCTCTTTTCCCTATAGAGTTCACAGTCAAGCCCTACATTCCATTATGGCATACACAAATTCCTATTTCTAGTGAAATCTATACACCACAGATAATGTTTGAGAGGTGATCAATCTACCAAATAATTAAGATCACAAAAATACAAAATAAGTCAATCTATATTAAATAATATGATAGTCAAACATCAACTTTCATGTCTTAAATATAAGCTTAGATACTATGACTTTAGCCACTCATGAATTGATTATGAGCAATAAAATTCATAAAGAATATAGATTCAATGATTAAAGAACACATAAATGAAGTAAAACCTTACAAACTTGTGTTCTTCCTCTCTTCTCTAAATTTCTAGACATCAATAATGAATAAAACAACCTTAGGGTAATATATGTAGAGTTTTGAAAGATCTTGGACCATTATACCCCTTAAAAATTTGACTAGGCAATACTTGTCATGACCTGATTTACGAGTTATGATGGTACCTACTAAATTCCTCTACTAGGTAAGCCAAAACGATAACTCGAAGCTAACACAATGGGTTAATTCGGTAGGAAATACCCATCATAGGCAAAATTCAAGAAAAACAAGTTATAAATAAATCAAGTGCTCTAAATAGATAAAATAGACAACACACGATACCAATCCCATGACCTGGTAGAGACAGTACAAGAGCATCTAATAGTATCAATACAACTCAAAGTCAAGAATAGTCAATACATCTGTCTTAAAATAAAAGACTAAAAATAAAAAGAGAGGGAAATGGGTGAATCAAACTCCAAGAGCTCACACTATCTCTGAAAATCAATCATCGTATGAACAATGATCAACGATGATGAATAGTACTTGGATCTACACCAAAAAGTACAAAAGTGAAGTATGAGTACCAAAACAATGTGTATTAACTAGGCATCATCGGCCAACTGATCTAAATGATGATATAAGTATGATAAAATGTGAGATAACATAAACTAAGTCAAGGTACGAAAATGGACCTTCATTATCTTCAATACCACTACATAAGATGAGTAATTAAATCGGAATAACCATATAACATAAGGCATCAATTCATGCCAATATCTCCATTCATAATAAATAAACCATTCGGAATAATAATGCATCAATAAGCATCCACACAAGCAAACATAACTACTAAGTTGGCTTCCATATGCCAACTGGTACATGAAGAGTAATGAACTCATCACAGCCTCTCATACAACTAGAGAGTACACTCAAGAGAAGAATAAAGAAATCAACCAACATTATAACTAATTTTCATCTTCATACAACCATCATTCCATAATTATCATCATTTAAAAATCTTAGCATCATTATACATTAGTCACCATTCACTAGCTAAGCATCTCTTATTAACTAATCCATTTGACTACTAGTTATCATATAACTCTAGTCATCACTTATGAAAGTATTCACCAAATATCCCTAATCATCAATATTATATAACCAAAAATTATAAATAGTGTCATTTATTATCCATCATCTCTTATTACTAGTCATCATTACCCACTAAACCTCATTTATCAGCAAGTCATTATTAACCATTCAATAAATATCCACCTCTAATCCTTATTTAGCACTATTTATTATCTATATCAGTTTATAAGAATTTACCACTACTGAGCTATAATCGAAATCTATTGTCACTACCCGAGGCTACACCCTAGTCACAATAATGGTGCTTACGGTCACAAGTGACCACAATCTAACCCATGATCTGGTACCTGCTGTGAGCACTAAATAAATGTGAACATAACACCTGTGTGAAAGATAAACTGAGAAAGAAATATAAATCTAAATACTGAAATACCAAATCATAAATTAGTCTAAAATATCTAATAAAACATAAAGTAACTGACTGACTGTCTGAACGTCTAAAAGTCTTTAATCAAATTAAGGAGTATGTAAGACCAAGCATAAATTTGTAATCTGAAATAAGTATGAAATCTCAAAAACTATAAATTATATAATTGGATAACTGAAAGTTTATACACTTGGTCAAGTAAATATGATTGAGAATACACTGAAATACTGTACTGATACTGTGGGAGGCATTATGTAACTGACATGCCCCAATCTGAGCTAATTAGGGTCGCACCTGTAACCCCAGTTAAAAAGGTTTCAGTATCGTACCACGGGTACTAACATTGGCTTTGTGGATCCACTAATATGATGTCCCGAAGGACTAGGGAGTCAGTCCTAAAATGGCAGGTGATCCCTTAGAGAGTGCCAGTCCTAAACTGGCGGCTGAAATCTCATAATCCTATGCTAGCTATGTAGTCCTGGAACATAGGGACTAGTACTAAGGACCCAATCCTAATTGACCTATGAGACCCCATCTCTAGGTTCATTTGGTGCTAAATCATACTCCCAACTGAACTGACACTGGTACTGGACTGAACTAAACCCAACTGAATGTTATTATGTATCATTAGTGCTCATCATAAATATGAATATGAATATCTAAGTATACTAATAAGACTCATGGATTAACTGTCTATATACTTGAAAAGCTGATTTTTTGTAAATCACGTACGTATCGGGTGTTTATAACCCACTAACACTGAATAGAATTAACAATAATGTCGTATAAAAGCTTTAAAACCATAGTAGGGGATCATTGTTCAAAATCCAATACTTAGGCATTTCATCAAACACATGAGAGTTATGAACTTAATTATGAGAATGGGTAAAGCATGCGAGAATAACATGATTACAAGACTAACATCATAACTTAGGGATTTAACGTGAAGATTACAATACCTCAAAACGCTTAATGGCTCATCCCACTTGAAAAAAACGCTTATAACATAACTTGTAATTGAATTAACAAGAGATTCATGTAGATATTTCAACTTAAACATGAAAACTCATAATTTAAAATAAAAAAGGGATTCTTGGACTCCATTGGTGAAACGAACCCATGGATGAACATCACACATACCTCACTAAATGATTTTGTGAATATTCTTAGCAATTTCTTGAGATTTGAAGCTTGAACTCCTTGATTGTTTGAGAATGGGTTAGGGTTTATTCTTGAGGAAAGTGGGGCTTGTTTTTAGAGGATTTGTAATTAAAAGAGAAAATAATGCTCTTTGGGGAGCTAAATCTCGTGTTATTGACTGATTGGGTAAAGGGAAATGACCCAAATGCCCTTAATTATCAAGGAATAAAAAGATGAAAGGGTGAAGGAGGGCGCGACGCAGGCTCTAGAGTGGTGCACTAAAGGGGCACCGCGGTCTTCATAGCGGTACACCAGAGGGGGAGCCACGGGCTCATCCTAGTGCTGCTACTATTTTGGTGATCCAAACACACCCCTATGCTCATCTGAAAATTCCAAAACTCACCTGAGATGTACTTTGAACAACCCCGATCATGAATCAACTTAAAAATCAATGTTCTGATGTCAGTAAGATCAAAAAGAAAATAATGGAAGATTAGGGGCCTTGGAAATGACTAAGTCCTCAACACTTAGGCTAATTTTTAGGTTTTCGACCGTTTAACATGCAACTAAGAGCTGAATGATCTAAGACTTTTTTGAGGTATTACAATATCTCCCTCGTGGGAATATTTGACCTTAAATAATACTAGTTTAGCTAAGAGTACTAAAGTAACTGAGTTCATATACTGAATATACATGACTGGAAACATGATTACATAACTAAGTCTGAAACATGATACATGAACTAAACTACATATATACAATGACATGAAATGGATCACATAGATGAAACTGAGAACAGAAGAGAGTTGATCTGAGGAAAATCATTACCGTAAGCTGAATCTGAGTTTGTGGATAAAAGATGAGAGTATTGGGTTCGTATATCTACTTCAGCTTCCTACGTGGCTCCCTCAATGGACTGATTCTGCAAAATAAATTTGACTAAGGGAGCTTCTTTATTCCTTAGTTTACGAATCTAATGATCAAGGATCTCAACTCGGACCTCTTTATAGGAAAGGCTATCCTTAACATTCACATCCTCTAAAGAAATGACTATAGCTGAATCACCAATAATTTCTTTAACAAGGAAACATGAAATACTGGATGCACTGACGCTAAATCTACAGGTAACTCTAGCTAGCTACCTTCCCAAAACAACTTAAGATTTTATATAGGAAAACATAACGGGGACTGAGTTTCTCCTTCTTGCCAAATATCTCAGCTCCCTTCATGGGTGATATTTTCAAATAAACCAAGTCACCAACCTTAAATTCAAGATCTCTTTTCCTCATATCTGCATAGGATTTTTGATGGCTTTGGGTTGTCTTCAGCCTCTTCCGAATCAACTGAACTTTCTTCATCACATCAAATACTATACCTGGCCCTATCAAAGAAGTTTCGCCTGCCTCAAACCAACCATAGGAGATTTATATCTCCTTCCATAAAAAGCCTCAAATAAAGCCATTTAAAAATTAGAGTGATAACTGTTGTTATAGGCAAACTCAATCAAAGGTAAGAGATCATCCCAACTATCTCTAAAGTCAATAACATATGCTCTTAACATGTCCTCTAAGGTTTGAATGGACCTCTCTGCCTTACCATCTAGCTGAGAATGAAAATTTATACTGAGATAAACTTAGGTACCAAGACCCTTCTGAAATGTCTTCAAAAATGAGATGTAAACTTAGTACTTCTATCTAATATGATAGACAATGGAATACCATGCAACCTAACCAACTCCCTAAGTTTCAGCCTGGCATAATCCTCAGTTGAGTAAGAAGTATGAACTGGCAGGAAATGAGTTGACTTGGTAATTCTGACTGTAATAACCCATATCGAATTATGCTGACGGTATGTGAGAGACAACCCCATCACAAAATCCATTTTTACCACCTCCCACTTCTATGTGGGGATGCTGAACTCCTATAATGTGCCACTAGGCCTTTGGCATTCAACCTTATCCTCTTGACAATTTGAACACTTATCTACAAACTCTATAATATCCCTCTTCATACCACTTCACCAATAGATTTTCTGCAAGTCACGGTATATTTTAGCGGCTCTTGGATGGATAGAGTATTGTACACCATGCGCTTTTGCAATTATTCATTGTCTCAAGTCATCAACACATGGAACACATAATCTACCCTGACAATGACGTACACCATCTCCCCTTGGGAGAAAACCTCCACTATTTAATTTCTAACTACCTCATTTAACTCAACCAAACTAGGATCTCTGTCTTGCTTTTCTTTTGCTTTAGCAACCAAGGAAGATTTTTAACCATTCTAAACCCATACACTACCCTCTGCTGAATCAACCAAACGGACACCTAATCTAGCAATCTGATGAACCTCGTTGACTAACTTCTTCTTATCCTCCTCAACATAAGCAACACTACCTATAGACAACCTTTTAAAGGCATCTGCCATAATATTGGCCTTGCCCGGATGATACAACACACTTATATAATAATCTTTAAACAACTCAAGCCACCTTCTCTGACAAAGATTCAGATCTTTCTGTGGGAAAATGTACTACAAACTCTTATGGTCAGTGAACTCATCTAGATGATCCCCATAAATGTAATGTCTCTATATCTTCAGGGCAAACACAATAGCTGCCAACTCAAGATCATAGGCAGGATAATTTTTTTCATGGTGCTTAAGATGTCTAGAGGAATAGGCTATGACCTTACCTCTTTGTATCAATACACAATCAAAACCAACTCTATAAGCATCACAGTAAACCATAAATCTATTTGAACCATCTGGCAAAGTTAATACTAGAGCGGAAGTGAGTCGACTTTTCAAATCATGAAAACTCTTCTGGTAAGAATATGACCACTGAAACTTCACTTTCTTCTGAGTTAGTCGATATATGAAGGAAGTAATCAAGAAAAAAATTGTAATAGCCATCTAACCTAAGAAACTCTTTATATCTGATGGAGAGATAGGTATGATCCGGTTGCTCACTACTTCGGTCTTTTGAGGGTCAACTCTAATAACATCACCAAAAATAACATGGCCAAGGAAAGCTGCTAATCTTAGCCAAAACTCACACTTACTAAATTGGTGAACAACTAATGAGCTCTAAGGGTCTGAAACAAAATTCTCAGATGGTTTGCATAATCATTCTCACTACGGGAATAGACAAAAATCTCATCAATGAAGACTATAATGAATATATCCAAGTACTACTTGAACACCTTATTTATTAAGTTCGTGAAAGTTGCAGGGAAATTCGTTAGTCCAAAAGACATAACTAGAAATTCAAAGTGACCATATCGAGTTTTGAAGGTTGTCTTCGAAATGTCATATTCTCTGACTCTAAGTTGATGATAGACGGATCTGAGGTCTATCTTAGAGAAATAACTAGCATCCTAAAGTTGATCAAAAAAGACATCAATTCTAAGGAGTGGATACTTATTCTTGATTGTCACTTTGTTCATCTGACAGTAATCGCTACAAATTTTGAGAGAATTATCTTTCTTACGCATGAACAATAGTGGAGTACCCAATAAGGAAACACTGGGCCTGATGAATCCCTTATCTAAGAGATCTTTCAACTATTTTTTCAACTCCTTAAGCTCAGCTGGAGCCATTCTGTAGGATGGAATAGAGATAGGTTGGGCATTTAGAAGAATATCTATTTCAAAATCAATTTCCCTTTTGGGAGGAACTCCGAGAAGGTCTTCATGGAATATATCTGGAAATTTTCTTACTACTAAATCTGACTCAAGACTAGGGGTCTCATAACTAGAGTGCTTGACTCGAACAGGATGGTAAACACATCCCTTAGATATCATCTTTCTCACTATAAGATATGAAATAATCTAACCCTTAAGCGCTGAAGTACTACCCCTCTATTTAATAACTAGCTCATTGGGAAACTTAAACTAAGCAATTTTATTTTTGTAGTCAACTGAGGCATAACATGAGTAGAGCCAATCCATACCAAGAATAACACCAAAATTGGTCATGTCTAACCCCATGAGGTCAACTGAGGTGACTTTATGGAATACTGTGATCGAACATTTCTTGTATACCTGTCTGATTATAATAGAGACATCTACTGAAGTAGGCACTGAAAAGGGTTCTTCTAATATTTCAGGACTGACGCCAAAGTTGATGGCTATATAAGGAGTCACAAAATAAAGTGAAGCTTTCGGATCTAATAAAGCATAAACATGAAGATGAAAGACATATATCATACCTGTAACTACGTCAGGAGAACTTTCCTGATCCTATCGAGACTGGAGTGTAGACAATCTGTTTTGGCACTGACCACTGGTGGCACTAGATGTGGCATTGTACTGAGTCGGGCGACCTGCTGGAGATGATGACAGATTATGCTTACCCTATTGGTGCAAATCCTTTCCCCTCTGATCAACCACTAGACAGACTCTAACCCTGTGGCCTAGATTTCCCTGCCCAAAACACACATCACTACCAGCCTTACACATACCCTGATGATTTTTTCAATATTTTTTGCAAAGCAGATTGGTATGACCACTATTCATGCCACCCTGGGACTTGGAGCCTGGTACTTTATCCCGACTGTCATTCCTAAACTTTGGCACTGGCGTACTAGTTAAAGATAGAGCTAAAGCTGAGAATTTATAACAAAATTAAGAATGATTACCACCATCTGACCTCAGCTGATAAAAGTTTAAACTACCTAACCTGGCCCTCTTATTCTCTCTTTCTTTATCCTTAAGCTTCTCTTACTCAATCTGTTGAGCATGAACCATAAGTCTAGATAAATCTACCTCCTTAATCAACATTGTTTCCCTACACTCCTTAACCACATTATTAGATACACCAGAAACAAAATTACTCATTCTAGACCAATTATCAACTACCATCAAAGGAGCATACCTCGCTAACTGAGTGAACTTATGCAAGTATTCCTTCATATTCATATTACCTTGCTTCAAATTGATGAACTCCTACACTTTAGCTTCCCTTAACTCTAACAAGAAGAACCTGTCTGGAAAAGTTGTAGGAAACTCTTCCCACTCTATAGGCCTTGCCTTATCACCCCTATACTCCTTCCACTACTTAAACCAAGTGTAAGCTACATCCTACAATTGATATGTAGCCAACTCTACACTCTCACTCAATATGACCCCCATAATATCTGACACTTTTTGAACAAAATCAAAAAGCTACTACAGATCCTCCTCAGACTTAGATCCTAAAAATAAAGGGGGATTTATTCGGGTGAAATGTTGAATCCTAGTTGTAGTTGTACTTTATATTAGATTAGTTGGGGAAGTATCTCACTGATTATTTTGAGCAGCTACTGAATGAGATAAGGTAGAATAATCATCTCTGAACTCAGCGTGAGAGACATGTTCATTCAGGGGATGTTTTTGAATAGGTGGTGGTGGAGGCTAATTCCCGTTCCTTCTATTGTTATTTCTTTTAGGAGGCATTATCAGTAAATAGAATGAAGGATGAGTTAGAAAGAAAGTTTAAATAGAGCTCATGCCCTTTTGCAAGGAATGAATACTAAAAGAAGGGAAACTTTTCCTAAAATATCTTATAGCCTCTTGTCCATAACTGTGGCGTACTTTACACCCATGCATAAAACTCTACTCAACACGACTTTCAGAATCCCTGGGATACTTTAAAACTCTCGGCTCTAATATTAAGTTTTGTCATGATATGAGGCTACCCCCTATTAGCAACAATGGGGCTTAAGGTCATAAGTGACCACAAGCTAACCCATGAGCTAGTACCTGCTGTGAGCAATAAATAAATGTGAACATAACACCGATACAGAAGATAAAATAAGAAGAAAATATAAATCTGTATACTAAAATAAAAATCATTCATCAGTTTGAAACATCTAAAAGCAACTGACTGACTGACTAACTGACTATCTGAACGTCAAAAAGCCTCTAAGATAATTGAGGATTTGATGGGACAGGCCCCCAATAATCTTTGACTGATTGAAAAAATAAAATACTAAAATAATTGAATAAACATAATATATCCCCGATAGATAAGGACTCGCCACTATGGCTGCTAGATTATGCTGAGTTGTCTAACTACAGTCGAAAAACAATACATCTGAACCTATCATAAAAGACATCATAGCGCTAAGAATACTATGTGGTTAGTACTTTACATGTGATGGTATATGAGATAAGGTTAGGCTAATATACATGGGGTATTGTACATATAGAATGAGGATTAACTGAATAGCATAAGATAACTAAACATGAATACATAAAAACTATAACATCTGACAATGTAAGACCAAGCATAAATTTGTAATCTAAAAAAGTCTTAACTTTGAAAGATTGTAAACTGTATAACTGGCTAAATGAAAGTCTATACCCGTGGTCAAGAAAACTTGGACTAAGAATACATGGAAATATTTTACTGAGACTGTGGGAGGTATCATATAACCAATATACTCTACTCTGAGCTAATTGGGGTCCAACTTGTAATCCCAGTTGGTAGGGTGTTCGTACCGTGCCATGAGTACTAACACTAGTTGTGTAGATCCACTAATATAATGTCCCAAAGGACTAGGGAGTCAGTCCTACACTGGTGGTGGCCCCTAAAAGTGTGTCACTCCTAAACTGGAGGGGGACATCTCATAATCCTACGCTGGCTATGTAGTTTTGGAACTTAGGGACTGCTACTGAGGACCCAGTCCTACTGGTGGATAATGCCACATCCTTAGGTTCGCTCGCTGCTAAATCCTACTCCCAACTGAACTAACACTGGTACTAGGATGAACTAAACTCAACTAAATTTTATGATATAACATTAGTGATCATCATAAATAAGAATATGAACATCTAACTATACTGATAAGATTCATGGATTAACTGTTTGTATACTTGAAAAGCTGAATTTATGGAAATCAAGGTATCGAGTATTCATAACCCACCAACATTGAATAGAATTAATAATAATGTCGTATAAAAGCTTTAAAACCATAGTAGGGGATCATTGTTCAAAATCCAACACTTAGGCATTTCATCAAAAACATAAGAGTCATGAACTTAATCATGAGAATGGGCAAAGCATGCAAGAATAACATGATTACAAGACTCACATCATAACATAGGGATTTAACATGAATATTATAACACATAAAAATATTTAATGGCTCATCCTATTTGAAAACAAAACTTATAACATAACTTGTAATTGAATGAATAAGAGATTCATGGAGATATTTCAATTTAAACATGAAAATTCATAATTTAAAACCAAGGATTCTTGTACTCCATGGTTGAAGGGAACCCATGGATGAACATCAAACATACCTCATTAGATGATTTCTTGAAGATTCTTGGGAATTTCTTGATATTAAGCTTGAATTCCTTGATTTCTTGAGAATGGGTTAGAGTTTGTTCTTAAGGAAAGTGGGGCTTCTTGTGAGTTGATTCCAGTGAGACTCCGTGATTCCATCATATCGCAGAAGAGTTCTATTTCACATTTATCAATTTTCAGAAAGCCTACACGATAGTGGCGCATCGCGCCATTGGAAAAAATAGCAAAACTATAGGGAACCGCGATGGTGGTGCATCGCGTTGCATGCCTAGATGCCATTCGTCAGTTTCCAGTGAGCCACCGTGATAGTGGTGCATCACGGTGGCATGGTAAATCAATATTTTTGTTTTTTTCCAGTTCTGATTAGAAATTTAAAGAGGCTCTTTGGTCAATTCTCAAGACCCTAAATCCATCCAAACACACGATTTAACCCTATTAGAAGACTTCAATGCTTATATTCATCAAAATTTCTCTCAACCAAAACCCTAAGCTTCATCATTCAACTTTAAGAATCCCTAAGATTCCACCATTCTGTTCCCAAATCAGTTCAAGATTCAAAGTTCCCAATTCAATAACACCAAGAATTATTATTCAAGAGCACAAATAGGATCTCAAAAGCATGATTGTTCATCTAGTTCATCATCCAAGGTAAGTGGAGTTTGAACAAGGATAATTCTTTCATCCTTGTGACCAAAACTTTATTTTAATTACAAACTTACAGAAATTTATGAGATTTCCTATCAAATTAAAGTTAGGGTTTATACCCATTATCACTATTTCCAAGATTATGAAATTTCCCATGATTTAGAAGTTAAATTGCATGACTTTATTCATATTTCTATACATTGTGCAGTAATTTACATATTTTATGATAAATTATAAGTGTTTACATTATCAAGCATGAATTTTTAGATGTTTTAACATGAGATTGTTGCATGGGTCATTATGCCCTAATGAAGATTTATATTTCAAGATTATTTGTGCCATGAGCACCCTCAGATATGATTATTCACAGATTATGATAAAGATTTGATCTTTTGGTCCTAACCTAAGATAAGAATCCACTTTGTTCAGATAACTTGAGATTAAAAAAAAGAAAGAGCATAATTAATTTTCTTGTAAACCCTTGTGCTATATTTTTTAAGTGTATTTCTTAATATTTTGAGCATAAGTAGGGGAGAAGTATTTAGCACCAAGATGGGTAAGTTACTATGGTTTCATACCCCAGAACTATATGCCAACATAGGATTCAAATTTATTCTCACTTCTATGTGGATGACTCAGATTATGATCACTTAAGATAGAAGTTCCATTCCGATGGCAAGGGTAGAATACCCCTACTAACGGGGTCCAGACGTGGGACCCCATGGATGCTCACATGGATTATGTCGATTAGAAGAACCTCTCAAAAGATGTCCCTTACTCTTAAAATTGTCTATTGGCTTAAAGCTTTAGGATAAAAGTGTATACTTTGAAAGCTATGGTTTTAAGATTCTTAAAGTCTTGAGATGAAGTACCTCCTTTGTTAGAACAGTTTTTAAAGAGTTTTATTTTAGACTATAGATCTTAGAACGAAGAGTAACAGAAAAAAATTTAGAAAACTAAGTGTAAAGGCTCTCAAGTTTTACTCAGATTTTGTTTTAAATAAAAATAGTAACTTTAGATTTCATCTTTTAGAATTCAAATTTTAGCGTGAGTCCTTTCTACACTTAGACAGTATGACTTAAAGAGAGAATACAAGCTCATCTCTTAGAACTAAATGTTATGGCTCACAGGACTTATAAAGTATGTTCAGCAGCCTATTGTTGCATATTTCAGTACTTCAGATATTCCAGCTTATGTGAGCTGGAATATAAGTACTCAACCCCCATATACTCAGTACATCCTCAAAGTACTAATCCACATATATGTCTATGTTCTACATTGTCTCATAATATAGGTACGAGTTGTAGCACGCATACCATATTCAGACAGCATGCAGATTCCAGCTAGAAGATGATGAGTCCTCCTACTTTATGGACTTTAGTTAGATGTTATTTATGTACTTTACTTCCTTACCCTCATGTATTGATTTTTGATAGTTGGGTTCACGTCCTAGCTATCTATAGTCAGTATAGTAGAGGCTTCACAGATATCTGTTAGAGTCAGTTATGTATTTTCAATCCCTCTTTCAGACTTTATCAGACTGTAAAAGTTGTATTGACATTGTATTTTTCCCAGATTCCATCTTTAATATGTTTTTGCATAGTAAACTCAGTCGTTTTATGCATATCATTCAGTTGCTTATGAGTTATGCTAGTAAAAGAGTTATCTTGGGATCACTTGTGGTCCTCAGCACCGTATAACATTTTGGGACAGATTTTTGGGGGTTACAAAATATCCCTCGACCTTGCTGGGTACTAATATATACATATATATAGTAATAATCAGTGACAAAATCAATATCATAAGTACTCATAAATCAAACATTTTGATTTCAAGCATACCGAATGGCATAATTTCTCATATAATCAATAAGTATGTCTTTCTAACATAATTCATGGCACAACTTCTAATATCATCATTAGAAATGTTTTTAAGCATGATTTCTAAAATAATTTCTTATCATGATCATAATCAAAAGCAATATCATGAACAATGACTCATTAATAGTCCATTAAATGGCCTATCATTAACATAAGGATAGTTTATCGATAACTTAAGAGATAGCTAATCCATGACATAATATATAGCTTATTCATAGCATAGTCAATAACATAATTTATGGCTTATTCAGTATCATAATCAAAGTCTCATTCAATAGTACATTCAATAGCCTAATCAACAGCCAACACAAGAGCATAATCAAAGGCTCATCAAAATCTTAACCAATAACTCATACATATGGCATAATTATTTAGGAATTACTTCTAGCATCAATCATCATGACCAAAAAACCACAAGGTTCTTCAACATTTCCTAAAATGGGCATTCTCTAGGCATTAATAAGTGTACTAAGGGTTTCAAGAGAACTACCATCAATCTTCACTTAATGTGAGTCAAGGGCCCACTTCTAAATCCCCGAAAAGTATTCTAAGCCAAATGTCTACCCCAAACTAAGTTAAGATATATAAATAAACTCTTACATGTATAGTATGCCACAATTAGTCCTAAGGTAAAGGTCCTTCCCACTCACTATATCTAACTCAATCGTTGCAACTAAGAAACTTTCATTAGTGTAAGCAACTAAGGCCAACTTATCCTAAAATGATTAATTAGATAATGATACTTAATCTTGATCAATCTATGGCATTATTATGATAAACATGAGTAATTAAGTTCATGAACAAAGGCACAAGGCAACAAGCTAAGTATTTCAACTTTACAATTTCAAACTAGCCTAAACATCCAGTTAAACTCTAGTATTGCATTTCATTAATTCAATGGCTAAAACATATACCAAATCCAACACAATATCATAAGAATATTATGTCATAGCTCAATCTAACAATGGATAAACCCAGCCTACCTCGATGCCGAAGAAAGCTTAACAAACCGTTAAACCTTTGATTTTCCCTTTCTCGAAGCCTCATGAAGTAGCCAAGCTATCAAAAATACATTATACTCATCAATACAAGAATATCTATACCCATATTGCATTATTGTTCTTTGGATCTAAAAATTACCTCAAAACCCCATTAGTGTCCCACTTGAGCAAATCACGTTTCCGAAACCAACCCAAATTAATATCAAGCTCAAGGATTTATTATTCTAATAAATGGGTGAAACAAAGATAGTTTAGGGCTAAAATCAAGATTTAGAGTTTTTAGGGTTTTGAGAAAATAATTAAGAAATTCAACCATAAATTTTATAGTTTTTTACTTTAAATCAGTAGAAGAATCAAGAAATATATATTAATCTAGCTTTCCAAGCATTTGAAATCTTTAATTTTATGCTCTCACACTATTTTAGAATTTAGCTCTCCAGGGGTAAGATAAAAAAATGCCTAAAATCATGGAAATGCACATAATTATGCCATGCCAGGGCCTCGGTAGTTACAATCGCAGCCTGCAGGTGTACAATCACACTACCTTGGCCCTACACATGATATTGGGATTCTGAAAAGCCTTGGAGATTGCACTATCTCCTCTACATGAGGAGTCACGATCGTGGCCATGGATGGCGATCACTGGCACACCAGATAGCAGCTAAAAACATGAAATATTTCCAACTTTCTGTCATACCCTAGAGATTCATTCCTAATCCCCTATATGCAATCAAACTATGTAACCATACCAAATTCAATATTTTGGATGCGATGGAGCACTCGAATTTTCCAACCAAGGTTGTTTCGATCAAATGTGGGTCCCACACCTATATTTCATTTTCTTAACTTTCTGAACAATTGGTTGAAATGAGCTCGAGTGCCTCGAGACCCAAACCAAAGGTCTACCTAACCTAAAATAGACATCCAGATCTATTATATTAGTCATAATTTGCATAAGAGATCATTTTACTAAAGTTTTCACTCGATGTCTATTTGGAACCAATGAAAACTTCAAAATAGGGAATTAGATCTAAAAATCAAATGAACTTCCCAGTAATCGGACTGTCAGTCCCAACAAGTCATAAATGAATTAGGGCAGCTATAGGAAATCTCTAGTGGAAGAAATAATAGAAAATATGGAAAATGACCTAAAGTATCATTACAATACTTGAACTAATTTTGTCATGAGGAAACGCCCTAGGTGATGCCTCAAGCCATTTGGGCAATAAGTTCACCTAGATTTGTTTCTTAGATGGTTTGTATTAAGGCGATGCCTTGGACTAGTTTTGCACTCTAGTGCATCATTTTCATTTCATTAAACGTTTTTCTTGGACTTATATCTTTGAACTTATTTCAGATCAACATATTTAGCTTCTACACAAACTTTAAAAATTTAATATGCTCCATTTATTCTTGAACTCCTTCAATATCCATCCTAAACATCAAAATACTAACCTAAATGTAATTATTAATAAATCAGCTCAAGACGATACAAAAAAGTGAACAAATATGAGGCAAATGATAGTATAAATACATTATTTTTATCTTCATATCAGTTAAATTACACTGAGTGTGTCATTGTTATTAGCTCATGTACGAGCAAGAGAAAAACTTCAATATATCTCTTAAACAAGACAAATTTTGTTGTTTAACTTTGAAAATATATCTATTAAAGTGTATAGCATTTATTTACAATTAATTTCATTGGAAGTTTACGGTTAATCTAAATGGAATTTTAGAGTCTAAAATATCCTACTATAATATTCAAAATAAGAAAGTTTTCCCTCACCTATGGTAATGGTGCCTTAATCAAAATCTAAATTGCTAAAACTTGGTGAAATATAATTTGCATTTGGAATAATGTACTCACTGTCCATGTTTATTTTTCCATGTTTGATTTAGAACATCCTTTAAGAAAAAACAAAATAAAAAGATAATTTTAACATATTCTTATAATAATTATAAGTCATCTAAATGTTGTAAAATGAATAGTGTTTAATAACAAAGGAAAAATAGACACAAAATGATAAATTATCTCTAGATTTTGAAATTGGACAAGTAAAGTTTGAAAGCTATTTTTAATATATGGACAAGTTAAGATAGATGGAGAAAGTGTTTTGTATAATCATCACTTATGTTGATATAATGCATATAAAATACAGCACTTTTAAGAACAAGTCATTTTCCATCAAGACATTGTTGTTCAAATTTCAGAATAGTCGATTTAGCACCAATTCCAATTCCCTTCTGGTCTTATTTCTTATATATTTAAGTTCTATATATTGTTGTCTCTTTGTTTCTAGGAATGAGCCTCTTCGACTAGACCAAACGACCTTTTTCTATTAAAAAGGTAGAAAATGGCCAAAACTACCTAATGTATTGTCATTTTAATGACACATTTGAGGCTTTTGACTAGGAATAATTATAGATTCGTAAGAAACTTGGGTTGTTTTTAATCATTTTCACCTTGAGTGTGTATAAAAAGGCAATAAGTAGAAAATAGGAGAAATTGATAAAAAAAATAAGCAAGAACAGTCAAAGTGATGAGACGTCAATATTGTGATGGCTCGCCACTCATCCTGTTAGGCTTAACAAAATTTGTAGTTAGCACAAGTAGAGTGCAAAGCCATCGACCTTGTGGTAATATTTCACCCTAAAACTTCAACCATAAATGAAAATTGAACCATGTGGGATTCAAATAATGACTGAAATTGACGAGTCGTTAGTCGTATGATGGGACGTTAGTCCCGTCATCACATACGAGTGGGAAAATTTTAAGTTTTATTTTCAATCCAAGTTTCCTTGTAATAGAAATAGATACTACTAGGGATTTTTTAGACATCTTATGTTACATTGAACAAAATACACTTAGGCATTGATATTTTCTTGGTTTTTAACAATTTTGGATATTTTGGAAAACAATATGAATTTGAATTCATCTATTGAAAGAGTTATTTTCATTTATGCTTTCAATTATCTTATTTTATTATCAAATAATGATTATATATAACCCCACAACTATGGTTGTGGGATCCATTGTGAAATAACTTCTCTAGGGTTGATTTTGATTTAGATTCCACTATAATTTTGTATGTATTACTAATCCTTCTATCCTAATAGCATTCTAATGGTTGCAAATATTACAACAAGCCCTAAGTTTAACTATCTTGATAAAAGGTTAAACCATGAAAAAGTCTTAACAAAAAGGATTCAAAATTTCTAATCATCGTCCAATGAGTAATGCTAAAACAAGATTTACCAACTTGAGGCTAAAATTGTTTTTTCTAATTTTGATCTCCTTAAGATCAAAATAATCAAAGTGAAAATTATCTAATAAGATTGAGTTACATTTAGAAAGATTTTAGAAATCAATTATCTTACACCACTTATATTAGAAGAATCCACTACCATTATCAACCTGAAAGTGTTCTGAAGCCATGGTGAATATAATTCTAGTTTGACTTCTCTATTGCACAATATTCGGAGAACTTTGACATTTTTACTTCTAAAAAACTAGATATTGATACCAAACATTTTCTACAAACCTTCATTTTATGGAAATCTTAGACTATAAGGCATTTAACTCACAAACAACTTCTTGTGCGCCATATTCCCCTATGGTATTCAACCCTAACCTTATTTGGGTTATGTATTTGACAATGACCACTTATACTTCTTAAGGAGTTATAATTTTTGCGTATCAAATTTTGGTTCCATTATTAGGTAACACAATTTTCTACTAAGTTTGTTATGTTTATTTAAATTTGTTATGTTTATTTGACTCTTAATAATATTTCCTAATTTTACTTTTGTTGTTGTTATTGTAATTTCAGTGTTTATAATTTTACATGCCAAGTACCTGAACCTTCGGTAAACCATTGTTACCTTATAACCTAGAGCTTGCAAAAACTTTTAAGCCTAAACATAAATGCATAAGAACGCAAAGAAAAAAGGCCTCAACAGCTTACTATTTATTAACTAAACAATGATGCTTAGGGTGGTGATATTGATGCATAACATGTTAATAATATTGCCTGAGAAAATCAATACCAGGGTTAAATGGTGAGAGGTTAGCAAAAATCAGTCATTCATTTTAACCTTAATGACAAAGATGAAGCTGACTTAGATAGGGTCGGTACCATTGGGCTATTAATCTTCCACCACTAACCCTTAGAGCAAAGTTTAATATTACCAAAACCATGATCTAATGGTTGAAACTCAAAGGACTATTTAAAGTGGCGGTTGACGATGATTCGAATATACACTTGATGAATTTCATAGGGATCTGCAAGTCCTTTAATTACCCTAGAGTTAGTCAGAACACCATCCGCCTGAGGTTATTCCCACTTTCTTTGTATAGGATGCAACATTGTAGTTGACTAAGTTGCCACCTAATTTTATTACAAATTAGGGTCAACTAAGAGGAACTTCCCTAGAAAGATTCTTTTCCCCCTCTAGGATATTATAATTAAGACGTAGATGGACTTGCATAAAAAGTATTTGTTGGATGTATTGTTGAAAAGGTATATGTTGTTAGTTTTAAAGGTAAGAAAATTAAGTCTGACTTTTCAGAAAAGGTGAATTATTTGAATAACCAAATGGGGGTTTCAAGCAAATTACCAAGGAAATTAAGGTCAAAACTATCAGAGGGATAATTACATGATAAGGCTAGTTACAAGGATCTTGATTAAGGAAACTAAAAGAATAAATATAAATATAGGAATAATTAAAGTGGACTTTATGTGCTCTAAGAAGTCGTAACAAGGGTGAAAATGATTCAGGGAAGTCTCATATAGAAGAGAGGATGGAAAAAGTGTTGAAAAGTATGGAATTTATTGATACAGTGGGTAAAATAAATGAAGAACAAACTATCTTTGATGAGTCATCTTATGGACTCACACTCTACCTCTATTAAATAGCTAGAGTACCATATAGGATAGTTTTCCATGGCATTCAATCAAAGAAGGAGTGTAACTGTACCTAGTGATACTTTTTAGATCCTTGGGAGTGATGGAAGTTGCATGGCTATCACTATTAGAAGAGGTAAGGTTCTAACTAAACCACATCCTATGGTTTAGACATAGGTGGAAGATATTGCCTATGACTATAAAATAGTTGATGATAATATTGGTGTTGATGATAATCTGGCTGAGTCTGCTAAGCCTTAAAAATTGATAATCAAGAGGTAGATACTAAAAAGTCTACCATGGTGAAAGATGATGCTCTCCTGCTTAAGAAGAAAGCCAAAGAGTTTTAAAAGCCTATGTCTTAAATGTTTGGAACTCCCCCTCAATTTCCACATCTAGTAAAGAAGAAGGTAGAGGGTAAATTTCATAAGCTTGTTTCCATATTGAAATAGTTATTACTAAATATACCACTAGTGGATGGCCTTAGGGAAATGTCAAGCTATACAAAGATCATAAAATACATAGTAACCGAGAATAGGACTGTAAGGTTTGAGCTAAAGGATAATCTACATAATTATGTTGTGATTTCTTCACGATCGTTTGTTCAAAAGAAGAAAGATCCATGTGCCTTTACTATCTCATGCATAATTGGTGCATTTATCTTTGGAAAGGCGTTAGGCAATCTTGGTGCTAGAACTAATTTGATGTCGCCAGCTATTTATCAATAGTTGGGCTTGGGATCCCCCAAAACAATGACTATGCAGCTATTAATGGCTAACTATTCAGTCAACGGGCCAATGGGAATATTATATAATATGCTCGTAAAAGTTGAAAACTTTATATTATTGGATTACTTTTTTATCCTTATATCATGACCCAATTTACGAGTCGTGATAGCACCTAACTAAACCCAATAGTAGGTAAGCTAAACCATAGCTCGAACTTGTGAGCAATTGGCTAATTTGGTGAGAAATCGCCAAAAAAGATAGAAATCAACAATTTAATACATATAATAAGGGTAGGACAATAGATATAATCCAAGGTAGATAAAGCATAGAGAACCATCCCATGACCTAGTAATATTGGTATAACAGCAACTACAAGTATTCTACAAATTCCAAAATAGTCAATACAACATATCTAAAAAACAAAAGACTAGAACTACAAATTCCAAAATAGTTAATACAAGCTATCTACAAAATAAGACTAGAAATAGATAAATAGAAGGAAAAAAGGGTAAATCCAACTCCAAGAGCTCACCCAATCTCTAAAATACAATCACAACAAGAGCGCCGAATCAGCGATGGCAACTAGTACTCAAATCTGCACCAAAAAAGGTATAGAAGTATAGTATGAGCACTAAAAGCATAGGTGGTCAGTAAGCATCATTATCCGACTGAGCTAAATCATGATATGTATATAATAAAATGCAAGATAAAATAAGCTAAGTCAAGGTAAAAGAGCAAACCTGGAAATAAACTCCAACACCGTTGTGCATAAATAAATCAATAAATCCAAGATCATAATGTAATGATCATACAATTATATCTACTAAATTGGCACCTGAAATCTAATAAGTGCGGAAAAGTAAATAACCCAACGCAAGCCTCCATAAGCATGAAGGGTACAATTAAAAAAAAAAAAAAACTGTGTAACCATTATCTACCAACTATCCTTCCATGACAAATCCATTAAAACCATATCATATCAAGAACAACTCTCAATTGTCGGACTTGAATTGATGCTCATATCAGTATTTTCATAATCAATTGTCAGGCTTGAACAGATGCTCATATTATCAACTTTATAAATAATTATCTGACTTTAAAAATTATTTATATCATTATCATCTTAAACAAATTACCGAGTTTTACAATAAATAGCATCAGCTAAAAAAATCAAAATATTAAGTATCTAATCTCCTCAATACCAAAATAAACATTATGAAATGTAAAACAAAAATTTAAAGGTCTACCAAAACTAGCTCAGGTCTTGGCCTAAGGTAGGTTGAATGGGCCCACTTCTAATCCCCAAATCCATTAGAAGGCAAATTCTACCTCAGACTAGGCTAAGATATCTAAATCCACTTTTAGATGTTTAACAATCGTTAATTAGCACTAATATAGAAATTCTACCTAAAGAATGAGCAACTAAGTTAATTATACCTAAATTATAGTTTCATGATAGCCTAAATAGTCCAACTAACCTAAATAGTTGTCAATCATATTTCCAACACCTAAATCCTATACCATATCCAACTTAATATCATAAGTATACAACCAAATAGCTCAATTTATGAGGAGGTAAACCTAGACCACCTGGACGCTGAAGAAAAGCCCAAAGAATCTGCTAAACCATAAATTTTCCCTTTTGAGAATTTTTCGCGAGGTGCCACACTATAAAAATCACTACCTACTCACCAAGACAAGAACAATGATACCACAGTTCACTATTGTTCTTCGGGTCAAAAAATCACATAAAATCCCATATGGGGCCCTTTTATAAAATCATCCATTTTAAACCAACACAACGTACCACTATGCTACAGGAACATTTACCCTTACAAATAGGTGAATTCTGAGCTCTAATGGTGCTAAAATCAATTCACTAAGATTTTAGGGATGTAAGAAAAAGTTGAAGGTCTTTGATCATAAAATAGATGGATGCTTATGTTTCCCCCAAGTGCACACACAAGTCTACGTGGTCCCACCAAGTAGTAAAGTGGCCTTTTATAAGCAAAGTATTGATCCCACAGAGACTTGTATTGACAACTATCCAATTCTAGTTCATTATTAAGATTAAATTGGTGTAAAAGTAACCAAAAGATTTTGAGAGCTATAATTAAACATAAACTAAAACAAAGATAAAAATTAAAGTTCTTGGAAAATCAATAAGGAGAAACCCAAGGTTAAGGTGCTATGCTCTTGAACTTCAGTGGTTATGTTAATTATCTTGGTTGTTGATTCACAGGGTTGATATTATGACTATGGTCTTTCGATCCTCTAGTCGCCTATTTAACTTAGAACCATAACTACATGACTGAGCGGGAATGTGAGAACTAAGTTAAATGCATTCATATTTCATCCCATAAGTGAACCAAATAGGGCAAGTAGGTGTATTTATATCCTAAATGCAAACTATAACTTTATTATGTAGAAGATTATAATCCTATGCTATTCACCCCCACGTGTTATCCTCTTGATCCTCCTTTCGGGCTCACAAGGTGACTATGGATGTATTATAAGGGTAGGTAATCCTTAAAATATTTATAACATGGATAAATAAACAACCAATATTAATCAATAATCAAAACGAAGTCAATTCATAACAAGAGTAATCATATTCTTGGCCTTAACCCCAAAAGAGCATGCTTAGCCACTCATGGACATAAATGTAATTACAATGATTGAATACATGTTAAAATCCATAAACAAACCAAAGTAATGAAAAAAAAAACCTAATTGAAGTGTTTGACATCCTCCATCAAAGTTTCAAGGTCATCCTAGGGTCTGTGGCATGCCAATATCATGGTAAAACACTGGAATAGGTTGCCTGGGATTCCCCCGAGGGCATGGCATGGACCTTAACACGGTAAAGAAAGTCGTGGCATGACAATGACCCCAAAATGATCATTTTATGTCAAGTCTTGTCCCGTACTTTTGTCCATCCATTCCAAGCCTTGTGCTGATTTTTTCATTGATTTCAAGATTATTTATCATCCATATATCATCAATATCAACTTAAAATGCATACTATAGAATAAAAAACCATGAATTGGAGCTTAAAACAACATAAAATCCAAGACTGTGAACTAGAAACTTAAGCTAAGAATACTAGTTTTGTCCTTTTGATCTTTAACTTAGTTTTGACTCTTGGCTTGCTTTAATTGAACCTTAAACACTACAAACAAGTGATTCCACATATAATTACTATTCATACCCTTAGGAACTCATTACACTAGAATCCATCGAGATCAACTAGAACAACACATAGCTCAAGCTAGTAACACTAATTTTCTTGTCAAACCTCTAAGTGACCAAATTGATTCCAAACTTGTTTGAAACACACCTTAAACATTGTAATCAAGTAGTTTAGCACTTATATGCTCAATTATGTTATTAAAATTATATGAAGCCCACAAAACGTCCTCAAAACAAGGTTAAATAAGCCCGGATAGCAACATTGAGGTTCATAAATCCACCTCTGATCATCACCCTATACTTAAGGCCTTGTTTTTACTCGAGCAACTCTGTACTCTAAGCATCATAATCAAATAAGACTCCATACTTCAATAACAAGAAAGACACTTAAGCTAGTACTACAATAACTACACAAAATGCAAGTTTTTACACTAAGCATGTTAAACATACAATTGAAAGCTCAAGAGCACTACTCCAAAACATCTTAGCCTTAAAAGCTGACTCACTAAGTTGGAACACTAACATATATTTCTCAATCAGAGATATCATTAAAATCATCCAGCTATCATCAAACATGTTCCCTCACCATAAGAGAGTTACTGTCATACCCCAATTTTTTCTGGTCATGATGGCGCCTACCATAATCCATTAGTAGGCAAGCCAACCCATAGTCTGAAATGGCTAGTAACGGACTACTCAATAATATAAGGAAAAGAATGCAGAATATATGAAATAAAGATTAATACATAGAAAAATCTGAAAAATTGGTGGTATTAGTACAAGAGCTTCTAATATATAAAGAGTACAAAAGTGAAATATCAAGAGAAATACAATGATACAACTTATCTCCAAATACAACTTAGAGACTAGTCTAATACATAAGAGAGATATCAGTAATGCTCCAAATGTCAGGATCTCACTCTAAGTCTCTGAACCAGGTCTGCTCTGCACGATGCACACATCAACAGTGATAACCCATACTATGATCTGCAGGCTACAGAAGTGTAGTATAAGTACCAAATGAATGGTTCTCAGTAGGCTACTATCAACTGAGCTCCAATGATAAAGTAGATATATAGACCATATAAACAGAATAGAAAATACACCTAAGAGTTTAGATATCATATGACAAGTTAATGAGATAATAAAGAACAACTATCTTGTTCATGTCCAAGAGTCTAACATAATAAAACTAAGGAAGTATCAGGGTGAACTATCCTATTCCAGCTATATTCAATATATGACAATGCTATACCGCATATCCCAAGTCAATATGTGAATAATAAGTAAGAAAAATATAAGATAAATACAAGGTAAAGAAGTGACTATACAATATGAACAATGAATGAAGGGATATACAGTAGTATCATAGATTCATATAGCTAGATATATATACATATAGACACGAGGTTATCTCAAAGCATAACTTATATCATCATATTCTTATTTTGAGACCTCATTATAATAGAATTGGGATTTAAATTCTATCATACTCGGGGTTTCTAATCCACATGGCTAGACATAAAATAATCGTACATAATAATGCAATCATAAAATAGGAGAGGCCGAAGACATACCTCAAATCCCGATACCAGATCAAAGACCAATCTATCATAAGCTAGACATAATAATGATCAAAATAATGATAACAACAATATCAATAGCAACGAGAACAATCGGCTACTCTGAATAACTAAATACCTAGCAGAGCCTATGCATAGACCTACCACCCCAGCTTAGAAGGTTCAATCAACATACAATAATATATTGCATATTTTTTACACATATCTATGCAACCATCCCATATCGACTGCTAGACATAGGTGCATACTGGTGATAGGCAATGCGCATACAGAAATGAATATAAAGTACATAATTAATATCACAAATCATCATAACTGTCCACATTAGGACCATCATTATTGTAATTAACCTCTGGCCTTACCAGGTATCAACATATCATCAATATATCTTTCGGCCTTTCCAAGTATCAGCACCATCACAATAGTATCCTCCGGTCTTGTCCGGTATCAATATCATAACAATAGTATCCTTCGACTTTCTCGAGTATCAATATCATCACAATAACATCCTCCTATCTTGCCAGGTATCAATATCATCACAATAGCATCCTCTAGCTTTTTCGAGTATCAATAGCATCACAATAGTATCTTATGGCCTTATCGAGTATCAATATCATCATAATAGTATACTCTGGCCTTGTTGGGTATCAATAGTATTGTCCAACCTTACTGAGTATCAATAGCATCACGATAGTATCCTCTATCCTTACTGGGTATCAATATCATCACAATTACCATAACTGAATAAGATACATAAAATACTTAGAAACATAGACATACCTGTAATACCCCATATATTTCTAAGCTAGAAAATAAACCATTATTCCTATGCATGAAACCTCCTATACTATAATTCATATTTGAGTACATGAATTAGGATGAGTATCCTAGTAATAATAGAGCTTATTATGTGTTAAGAATGTTTGTAAGAGTCACTTAGTGTAAGCCAAGCTAAGAACTTTTGAATCCACCAAATTTTTATGTGTGATTTCAAATAGGTCATTTTTAAATAAGAATAACTTGGTTTATAGGTGGTATTTTGGAAGATTTATACCCTCCAAATTTTAAATAATTGAATAAGCTTTCCATCGATACCAAATTTGCTTAAAACGAATACCCGGTGAAGAAGTTATGGCGATTTCAAGTTTCAGCAGTGCCATTTTAGTCAGTAGCACATCGCGCCATAAACCAAAAAGATTTTTGTCAATTTCTAGTGTCTCTCCATGATTCCACTATGTCGCGGTGAGTTTCCAGGTCATAAAAAAGTAGCAACACAATGTCTCCGCATTACGCAGAGGGCCTAAATCAGGAAATCTTCACAGAAATTAAAAGACGCATCTAAAGGGGTATTTGGGTCATCTTCCCACCCCTATATATATTCTATAAACACGTAATTAAGCCATTATTTCACCAAAACATACTCTTTTTAATCAAAATCCTCTCAAGAAGACATTAAGATTTTTCATAAAATATTCAAGTTCATGCGAATTCTACCATCAAATTCCAAGAATCTCTCCGTCAATCTTCACTAAATCAAGAACTAAGGTATGCGTAGTGTTTATCCACAGATCCCTTTCATTTGTCGAGCTCAAGAACCATATTTTAAATAATAAATTATGATCTTTGTATTGTTATGTGATGATGTTCATGTTGGTGGTTGTTAATTGTGTTTCATGGTGGTATCTTAATGTGTTTCTATGAAGTGTATGAGCATGTTAGTTGGAAACCCATGAATTGGTTCAAGATTTCTAAATTTGTTAAGTACACCTATGATCAATATTGTGCATGTAAGGTGTTTGATAAAATGCCTAGAATGATAGATATCCCGAATTATAACTTAGGGGTGAACTATATGATAAATTCATGCTAGTCTATTATGTTCAAAGAGCCCATTTGTCATTGTTGTGTAATATATGTGTTAATGGAATGTACATGATGATTGGGTAATGGATTCACAATGTGTCTATATGCCTTCCATGGTATGAACAAGATCATGATTATGAAGTACCACATAAGTTGTCCCCCAATTATTTTAATATGAACTAAATTTCATATGTTTACCATTCCCTTATGATTAAACGGTTTCCATGTTATTGTTATGAAAAGTATATGTTGTTGGAATGACCATGATATTAGAATATGAGGTTTATGAATTGATTATAAGCATTCCCATTCATGTTAGACATTATGATGACTATGTACTTCATGAAATCCCTCGTTCATGTATTATGAATTAATATTGACAGTCATGTATTCAAGAAAGTCATGTTGTGTCAATTTCATTCCATCGAGTCCTGGGGGTACTCGTACCCAAAGAATATAGATGTGTGCCTAGATCCATGTCATGTTATCATAATACTCTCAGTCAATCCATGATCTATAGAATTCAGCCAGTCGTGTAACTCACAAGAACTCAGAAATCTCAGCAGTCTCAGTAGTTCAGTAATCTCAGTTCTCAGTAATCTCAGAAATCTCTATAACAGTAGTATTCCTAGTAATATTAGTAATTCCAGTACTTTCTGTTAGTCCTTAGAGCTCAGTACGTTCCGTCAGTTAAAGGAACTCAGTAAATATTGTTTAGCTCCACTAAATAATACCACTAGTATCAATTCAGTTAACTCAGTCTAGTTTAGTTCAGCTAATTAGTTTAGTTTAGTAAATCAGTTCAGCTCCATTAATCAGTTCAGTCTCTTCATATGGGAGTAGAAATTAGCACCTAGTGAACCAAAGGATGGGAACTCACCTATCAGATTAGGGTGTGTTTCTTAGAAATCATCCTCGTGTTCCAGAACTACATAGCCAGCGTAGGTTGAGACATCTTTACCTGTCAGATTAGGGTTGATGAGGTGACTTGACCTATCAGATTAGGGTCCCACTATTCTCATTTGAGTACCTGCTAGATAATGATTACTCAGAGTTTATCCTTACCAGTGCTACGGTATTGACACCCTTCCAGTTGGGGCAGAGATTAGACCCCAACTTAGCTATATCCACTTAATTAGGGCAAGTCAGTTAGATGACTACTTCCCATAGTCTCAGTTTCAGTCTCAGTTTTAGTAATACAACTCAAATAGTTGTTTAGAATATCAGGACTGTTAGATACAGCCAACTCAGATACAATATGGAACTCAGCTAGTTCTACGACATTCATGACTGTCAGATACAGTCACTCATGTTATTATTATTACCAGTTCTCAGAACCCGTTTTATCAACATTCGTATTCATGTCTGCCAGATACAGTCAATCTTATTAATACTTTATAATTGGACTGTCACATACAGTCGACCAGACCAATCCTTCATAATTAGGACTATCATTCTCAGTTATTCATATATCAGTAACATAGCACTAGTCCCTCAGTATTTAGTAATACAGTGTCAATTCCTCACTTATTAGTGATTTATATACTTAGTATTTAGTTTTAGGACTTCTAGACGCAGTTAAGCAGACTAGTTCTTCATAATTCAAACTGCCAAAATAGTTATTCATCTGTGCAGTACCTCAGTGTCAGTAAAGTCATGATGTCAGTATTCAAACTCAGTAGTCAGTATCATTACGAGTTCAGTTATGGTTTCTCATGTATGTATGTATTCTCACGTTTATTTTAGTCAGCATTGTTCATGCATATAACCCTTTTCATTTAGCCTACCTCACTCTTATACTCAGTATATTTAGCTGTACTGACGTATTTGCGCTATGGTGCTTTCTCTTATCTTATACCATAGGTTCATAGGCACGAGCTCCAGATCAGCAATAGATACCAATATCAATGGTCAAAGTTAAAAGTAAGTCCTCATATTTTGAGGACACGATGATTTCATTACTACTTAAGTTTTTATTTTATTTCAATAGTTGAAGTTAGTTAGGGACATGTCCTATCAACTCTTGATTCAAACAGTTTAGAGGCTTTCCAAACTATAGCTTGTCAGACAGTGATTTCAGATTTGTTTTGGAATTGTTATACCATTTTCAGACATTATTTTATCAGATATTTATTCAATTTTAAACCTTATGCCCTTACATCTTCTATTCCATATTTTTACAATATATGTATACATTTATACAGTATATTATGCAGTGTTTAGGTATAGATACAAGTCATGGGATAGCTTGTGGTCCTCCATGGTCATGAGCACCGTGTAGCATTCTGGTTCAGAAAGTCGGGGCATTACAAACTTGGTATCAGAGACTAAGGTTCAATAGAGTCCTAGAAAGTCTGAAAGCCGCATCTAGTAGAGTCTTATAAATTCATGTGTTGTGCAGCACACTTATGAGCAGAAGGCTATGAGATGTTTTAGGAATAATTTCCCTTATTTCATGTCTCAGATCGTGCTATAGCAAGGTTCTCTAAGGAACCCATGTAGATTCACATCATGTTCCCCTTATGTCAACTTTACCTTACTTCCAAGGTAACAGAAATAGTGAAGCTCAAGTCCTAAAAATAGGGCTTTCTCAGACAGTATCCCTCAGTTCCCTTATATTCTAAATTTGTATAGATCTCATTCATGATCATAAGAACTCATTCTCGAACCCAGATTTAGATATTCCATTAGATCTTTTCTCAAAATCCTATGATAGCATCTGAACCAGAGTTAGAAGTATGAACCCAGGAGTTTAGCAGTAGACAAGTTGGGATACTATATCTATATTGAATAGATTATGTATTCATAGGGATAGTTATGCTATAATGAATCAATAAGCTTGAACAGTGTGAGTTAGAAATTTAAGTTTGTTGACTTGAAATTAAGCATGAAGGTGTGAATGTTATATTAGTAGTATGTGAGGAAACAGAGACAGATCATGTGTTTAGTAAGGCGAGCATATGTTGATCAGAGTGTAAGTATGTGATTAAGATTATAGTTCAGTTAAGAGATTAGTTTAGTGTTCATAGGCTTGTGATGATGGCTTTAAGGTAAGGGCAAGATGATAGACCAAGTAACCTAGTCAGGCTCTCAGATTCCAGTAGTAGCCTCAGTATGTACAGAAAAGCAGTTAAGGAAGATGATTCACCACCCATCCTTATCTCAGCATAAAGCTTCGTACTTCAGTCAGCATAATGCCTATATATGCTTCATGTCTCAGATTTTATGACTACATCTTATGTTCACATGCCTCCCACAAAATCGTCTGTACTTTTAGTTCCCAGTATAGGGACTTCAGTTCTAGATCACTCAGTGTTACAAATCATATTCCATAAACTCAAAAATTCCATACTCAGGTCATGCAACTCATGACTCATGTACACTTATCATGCTCCCCAGTATACTTAGCTTCCATAACTGATGCTACGCCCCCACTAATCTGATAAGTCTAGACTATGTCATGTATATCCTCAATCCAGTCCTTTTTGGTAAATTTATACCACAGGTATTCCATTCCTCAAGTTTCAGTCATGTGTCAAATTCAGTCAGTATATATTCATGCTTCGGGTCCTCCTGATTTAATCCTTTAGTAAGCTCTCCTTGTGTGATAGTGTAGTTGTGAGCAGTCACTTAGATGGGAGAGAGTTGTTTCATGTTAAGGGAAGACTTTTGCATGTATATTTTATACAAGGGTGTAGATATGAAGATAGGCTTGAATATCCTTTTAGTATACAAGCAAAAGGATAGCAAGAGGTAGTAATTAGAGATTGGGAAAGTTCAGAGTGTGAATGAGTATTCATATCCTTGACATAAGTCAACCTTTATTATGCGACTATCATAACGCAGTTGACATCTCAGTTATAGTTTCAGTACTCAACACTCAGTAATTAATGTTCAATCTCAGAATTAAGCACTTCAGTATTAGTATAAACCTCAATTTCAGTATTCCGTTATCAGGACCCAATATTTAGTTCTAGTATGGATCCCAGTTACAGTCTTAAGTTATAGTGTCATCTTCAGATCAGTATTCAGCTCATAAATTCAGTTCACTTTTAGACTTGCTTTACCATAGCATACAGTTATTAGCTACTCAGTTATAGGTATTTCAATACCTCAGTCTATGGAATGTTTCCACATTATGTAATATGCTTGGTCCTGCATTTTTCAAAACAGTATAGCTTTCATAAAATCTATGATCAGTTACCTCATGCTACTCAGTCAGTCCCTTCTCATATGGATAATACTTTATGGCCTCATCCCAACTATTCAGATTAGGTACAATTCAGTCTTGCATACCCTACATTCAGTTACTATTTGCTTAGTTAATCAAATAAGTCAGTATGTTTAAGCATTCGTGCATTATGCTTCAGTTTTAGATCTCAGATAATCAGTCACGATTTCGTTCCTAGGTGCCTTGAGCATTGCCTCAACTTCCCTAATATATAAGCAAGGTCAGACCAGCATCCTTCAAGGTACATAGTGTCCCAAGGTGGAGATATACTACAACCCCCAAAATTTTATGATTTAAACATGTCAGTTTCTTTGATGAATCTGTCTTGGAGAAAGTGTTACTTATGATCTGACCCTCTTACTTCAAAACTCAGCAGTAAGCCATGTACTCAATGTCTCAGTTCAGTTCATGCATCGCATTCCAGACTCAGTTATGTTCTTATGTTCCCGCTCATGCATATTGAGTAATTAATCTCAGACTCATCAGTATTTTTGGTTCAAGGTAATAGTCTTGTTTGAGCTTACTCATTCTCATGTTTAGATTTCAGTACCAAAATTGGTATTTTGTTCCATGCTCAATTTTTAGTTCAAACTTGGTACCTTTACCATTGCATATTCAGTTACATGTTCACGAGTCAATTCCATCATGTATTCACGCATCAGATCTGTGTGATCAGCTTATCAGTACTACCAGTCATGCATCCATGTATCATGTCAGTCATATAATCATGAATCAGATATGTATCGATTTATCTTATCAATTTTTTCATCATATATGAATTCTCATTCTGAGAAACTTAGTTCATCAAAACACTCAGTCCTTCATTCATGAATCAGTTACCCATGCATCAAACATGCATGTTTAGTACGATAAGCTCAGTTTTCAGTCATGTTAGTCATGAACCCAGGTTACACTAATGTATGTCTTGTACGTACTCTAGTTTATCTTTTCTCCCCTCTCATTCAGTCTCTTTCGAGGATGAATGTTCCTATGAGGGATATATTGTAATACCCTATATATTTCTAAGCTAGAAAATGAACCATTGTTCCTACTCATAAAACCTCTTATAGTGTGATTCATATTTGAGTAAATGAATTAGGATGAGTATCCTAGTGATAATAAATCTTATTATGTGTTAAGAATATTTATAAGAGTGACTTAGAGTAAGTAAAGCTAAGAACTTTTGAATCTACCAAATTTTCGTATGTGATTTCACATAGGTCTTCTTTAAACGAGAATTACTTGGTTTATAGGTGGTATTTTTGCAGATATATACACTCCAAATTGTATATAATTGAATAATATTTCCTTAGATACTAAATTCACCTAAAACAGACACCCGGTGAAGAAGTTATGACGATTTAAAGTTTTAGCAGTGTCATTTCAGTCAGAAGCGCGTTGCGCCGTAAGCCAAAATGATGTTTGTCAATTTCCAGTGTCTCTCCATGATTCCACCATGTCATGGTGAGTTTTTAGGTCATAAAAAAATGGCAATGTGATGTCTCTGCATCACGTCGGGGGCCCAAATCAAGAAATTTTCACAGAAATTAAAAGATGCATATAGAGGGGTATTTGGGTCATCTTCCCACCCTTATATATATTCCATAAACACGAAATTAAGCCATTATTTCACCAAAATATACTCTTTTTCATAAAAACCCTCTCAAGAACACATTAGGGTTTATCATGGAAGATTCAAGTTCAAGCAAATTCTACCATCAAATTCCAAGAATCTCTCTGCCAATCTTCACTAAATCAAGAACTAAGGTATGCGTAGTGTTCATCCACAAATCCCTTTCATCCATTGAGCTCAATAACCATGTTTTAAATAATAAATTATGATCTTTATATTGTTATGTGATGATTTTCATGTTGATGGTTGTTAATTGTGTTTCAGGATGGTATCTAAATGTGTTTCCATGAAGTGTATGAGCATGTTAGTTGGAAAGCTATGAATTTGGGTGGTTCAATATTTCTAAATTTATTAAGTACACCTATGCTCAAGATTGTGCATGTAAGGTGTTTGATAAAATTCCTGGAATGGTAGATGTCATGTATTATAACTTAGGGGTGAACTATATGATAAATTCATGCTAGTCTATTATGTTCAAAGAACCCACTTGTCATTGTTGTTCAATATATGTGTTAATGGAATGTACATGTTGATTGAGGAATGGATTCACAGTGTGTCTATATGCCTTCCATGCTAAGAACAAGATCATGATTATGAAGTACCACAAGAGTTATCCCCCAATTATTATAATATGAACTAAATATTGCATGCTTCCCATTCCCTTATGTTTAAACGGTTTCCATGTTATCGTTATGAAAATTATATGTTATTGGAATGCCCATGATATTAGAATATGAGGTTGATGACTTGATTACAAGCATTTCCATTCATGTTAGACATTACGATGACTATGTACTTCATTAAATCCCGCGTTCATGTATTATGGATTATTATTGACGGTCATGTATTCAAGAAAGTCATGTTGTATCAGTTTTTTCCATCGTGTCCTGGGGGTACTTGTACCCAAAGAATATAGTCGTGTGCCTAGTTCCCTGTCATGTTTTCATGATACTCTCAGTCAAGCCATGATCTATAGAATTTAGTCAGTCATGTGACTCAGGAAAAATCAGAAATCTCAGCAGTCTCAGTAGTTTAGTAATCTCAGTACTTAGTAATCGCTGAAATCTCAGTAACAGCAGTAATCCTAGCAATCTCAGTAATTCCAGTACTCTCATTCAAACCTCAGAACTCAGTACATTCCGTCAGTCAAAGGAACTCAGTAAATATAGTTTAGATCCGCTAAACAATACCACTAGTATCAGTTCAGTTAACTCCGTCCAGTTCAGTTCAGCTAATCAGTTCAGTTTAGTCAATTAGTTCAGCTCAGTTAATCAGTTCAGTCTCTTCAGATGGGAGTAGAAATTAGTGTCGAGTGAACCTAATAATGGGAACTCACCTGTCAGATTAAGGTGTGTCTCTTAGCAGTCATCCTCATATTCTAGAACTATGTAGCCAGTGTAGGTTGAGACATCTTAACCTTTAAGATTAGGCTTGATGAGGTTACTTGATCTGTCAGATTAGGGTCCCACCATACTCATTTGAGTACCTTCCAGATAAGGTTCACTTATATCTTGTCCTTACCAGTGGTGCGGTATTGACACCCTTACAGTCGGGGCAGAGATTGGACCCCAACTTAGCTATATTAGCTTAATTGGGGCATGTCGGTTAGATGACTACTTCCCACAGTCTCAGTTTCAGTCTCAGTCTCAGTTTTAGTAATAGAACTCAGATAGTTCTTCATAATATTAAGACTATTAGATATAGCCAACTCAGGTACACTACGAAACTCAGCTAGTTCCACCATATTCATAACTGTTAGATGCAGTCACATATGTTATTATTATTACCAGTTCTCAGAACTCGTATTATCATTATTCATATTCATGACTGCTAGATACAATCAATCAGATCAATACTTTTAATTGGACTGTCAGATACAGTGGACCAGACCAGTCCTTCATAATCAGGACTGTCATACAAGTTATTCATGTATCAGTAACATAGCACTAGTCCCTCAGTAATTAGTAATGCAGTGTCAGTTTCTCACTTATTAGTGATTTATATATTTAGTATTCAGTTTTAGGATTGTTAGACACAGTCAAACAGACCAGTTCTTCATAATTTGAACTATCAAAATAGTTATTCATCTATGCAGTACCTCAGTGTCAGTAAAGTCATGATGTCAGTATTCAAACTTAGTAGTCAGTATTATCACGAGTTTATTTATAGTTTGTCATATATGTATGTATTCTCACATTCATATCAGTCAGCATTGTTCATGCATATAACCCTTTGCGTTTATCCTACCTCGCTCGTATACTCAGTACATTCAGTCATACTGATGCATTTGCGCTATGGTGCTTTCTCTTATGTTACACCATAGGTTCAGAGGCACGAACTCCATATCAGTAGTAGATTCCAGTATGAGCAGTGAGAGTTAGAAGTAAGTCCTCATATTTCAAGGATATGATGATTTCATTACTACTTCAGTTTTCAGTTTATTTCAGTAGTTGGAGTTAGTTGGGGACATATCCCCTCAACTCCTTATTCAAATAGTTTAGATACTTTTCAGACTATAGCATGTCAGACTGTGATTTTAGATTTATTTTTGTATTGTTATACCATTTTCAGACATTGTTTTATCAGTTGTTTATTCAGTTTTGAACCTTATGGCATTACAGCTTCTATTTCGCATTTTTACAGTATATGTATGCATTTATACAGTATATTATGCAGTGTTAAGGTACAGATATCAGTCATGGGTTAGCTTGTGGTCCTTCAGGGTCATGAGCACCGTGTAGCATTCCGGTTCAAAAAGTTGGGACGTTACATTATCACCATAAAATATCTGTCAAGTCAATTTTTTCCAACTACTCATTATTAGTTAACCAACACTTATTATAATAGAATCACTAGTTCACTAGTCCTCACATAACCTCTTGTTATTAGCCAAAACATTATCCTTACTCATGGGATAGCAACTAACCACTATTTATTAAATAGCCAATATCTAACATCTAGTCAAGGTTCATCACTAGACCAAAACCTCCATTTATCTACCATTCATTATTATCAACTAATCATACTATATCCGTTAATCATTAATAGTCAACAATTTACCATTTATCATCTAACCATTCTTTATTAACTAACATCCTTCATTAACAAATGATCGTTTACCAACTAATCATCATTTATCAACTATTCAACATCATTATTAGTCATGTATCAATCATCTCTATTTACCATATATCAACTAAGCAAGGTTCATTAACTAATACATTAGAGTCCATGCCATCAAGTGCTATAGTCCCCTAATAGACAACTAGTTACCACATAGATTAACTGTGTAACAAGAAGAGAAGCCATAAGATCGTATTTCAACTAGAATCACATAAATTATTGATATAATAATCATGAATGTACCAAATATATGCATGCCATCATCAGTATTCAATTAAGTGGAATAGTAAGCATCATACCACATCTTCCTTCATCCTATACTGGAGAGATGTGTTTACAAACATATACATATTCTTATTCATAAACTATAATCACATCATTTGTAATGACAAAAACTTCTCGGCTATTGAATAATATCATAACACGACCCTTAGCCAATTAATTTATCCGAAACAATCACAACATCATAATTATGGGCTTAGGCCCATACATATATCTGGGACTCATATCAATAATCATATTTCTAAGTCATATCATACCTCTAAGCATCTCACATATAGGAGGCATAATATCAATAAGCATGTAATCATCTCTCACACAAGAGGCATCTCACATCTTGGAGGCATAATATAATACCCATGTAATCATCTCTCACACAAGTGTCATCTTACATCTACGAGGCATAATATATATAGACATGTAATCATTTATAGGATATCATATATCAATAGGTCATACTTCAGACAACGAGTAATATCACTTCTCTAGGCCAATTTACATATCCAAGAGGAATATCGTCTCTATAGGTCCAACAATCATGACTAAAAAAATAGCAACTCTATAGGCCAATCATCAAGTCTAATAGGAAATAGCATATCTATAGGTCAATCATCAAGTATAAGAGGAAATAGCATCTCTATAGGCCACATAACGTATCTATAAGGAATATCATATCTAAATGCCCACTATCACTTCCACAAGGAGTATCATAACAATAACTCAAAAACCATAATTCGAGAACATCAATATAAGTTACCAAGTTACGAAGTAACCTTATTATACGGTTTACAAGCATCATCTATGGCTAACATCCACACTAAGTCCATAAGACTTAACACAAGCTTAGGCCTAAGTGGGCCGAATGATCGTATTTCTAATCCATAATTCCCATAACTAGGCACAATATACCCCAAACTTGGCTAACGTATATAGATGTCAAGTAAGCCATATTTAAGCCTAAGATTGCAACTTCGACTAGAAATAAGGATACTCAAGTCAACTCTACCCAACTTATGATTTCAGGACTGATACACTAGCTCAATAAGGCTAAATATACAAATCATGCTTCAAAAGCTAAGACCAAAGTCCAAACATAGCATTATATCATATCCATGTTATAACTAACCTAAACTAAAGAGGAAAGGCAATGGGATACAAAAGGGTTATAAACATGCTATCTTACGGATCCAAAACCCTCATCTAATTCCCAAACATCAATACTCAAGGCCAAGTTATCCTACTCATAATCAAGCCTAACTTCCATATTCACACGCAACATATATCACATATCATCTATAAAGAAAAGTGGACAGAAGCCTACCTCAAGTCCAAACCATAAAAATTCACTTCATGCACCACATGCTCGTCCTTACTTTACAATCCTTAAAATGCTATCACACTATCAAAACCATAATCTACTCAACAATACAAGTCTAATGATACCCATATTTCATTATTGTGCTTCATTTCTAAGAATGACACCAAAACTAGAAAATGGGCCCCACATATAAAAAATGAGTTTCTGAGACCAACTCAATGTTCACACATGAATAAGGAATCATAACCCTTAAAGAATGGGTGAAAACTAAGCATACTTTGGGCTAAAATCAAGCCCTAAGCTAAATAGGGGTTTTGTGTCCAAACTAAGAAATTCAAGCATGAATTCAAGAAATTCGAACCTTAATCTTGAAGATAATCGTGATAAAAGATGTTAAGTAAGCTCCCAAGTCACCACCCCCCCCATGACCAATTTTGAGTTATTACACTCATTTTGGGGTTTATAGGTCTAAATGGTGAAGGGAAAATGCCCTAATTATATATTGGTGATTTTATATAGCCCTTACAAGTACTCAGATATTGTAATTGGGGTCCTATAAGTTCCGATCGTGCTACTCTCAATAACTCACTCTTGGTCACGATCATGGCTGCACCAGATGACAGTAAACTCAAAAATAAGTATTTGGCCCTTGAAACTCATCTGGAATCCAAATAGCATGATACAATAGTTAATTTTAAGTGTAAACAACATTTCAAATCCATTGGAATCATCAAAATGTTCATCGAGATTGTTTAGGAAAAAAGTGAGGCCCATACCTATAGTTTTATTATTTTTCATTAAATTCGCCCAATAGCCCAAAATAAGTTTGAGTGCCTTGGAACCTAAACCAAAGGTCTCCCCAGCCTAAAATTGATGTTTTAAATGCCATGGAGAAGTCGTATTTTCAATTCGAGGTCAATTCAATCAAATGTGGGTCCCACACCCATTCTTTCTAATTTTCAACTTTCTAACCAATAGGTCAAAATGAGCTCAGGTGCATTGGGACCCAAACTAAAGGTCATCTAGACTAAAATTGATATTCCAAATCTACTGACGTAGTCAGAATTTGCATCCGAGATCATTTCACTAAAGTTTTTACCTAGTGGCCATTTGAAACTAGCGATTACTTCAAAATGGGGAATTGGCTCTAAAAACAAACGAATTTCCCGGTAACCGAACCGTCGGTCCCAGCAAGTCATAAATGTCTTAGGGCAGCTATGGAGAAGCTTAAAAGGTAAAGATAAGAATAAATATGGAAAATGACCTAAAGGGTCATTACAATTACCTATACTTACTTACATAGATGCAATTTATCATAGAATAGTTATAAGAATCAAATTACGCTCACTCTCATAAAGAATTCAAAAGTTACACAAGATGAACCATAGGCTTTCCCTTAGTGTAGTACTCTACTAATATCAAAATGATGAAGGTTAGGATCAAATAGGTCTTTAATGGTTGTAATATAAGCTAAGGGATTCATAGGAAATATTTTGGTCAAGAATAGTGACTATCTTCCATAAGGGTTTTAATACATACAACTTTTTATTCAATTCACCTCTAACAATCAATTTCCACCACTTCTATCTACCCACGTCTTTTTTTTGCCACATCTTATTAAGCTCACTCACATATAATATGGAAGGGAGTATTGTCTATTAATTCCATGATATAATTTTAGCACAAATTTATTTCACTCCTAACCACAACACATCAATTTTAAAAATCAATAACTATTACTTTGGGTCTTTAATTTTACCTTTCTCCTTCCTCGATTTCCAACTCCTTAACCAAACTAATTTCAAACTAAAGAGCTTAGGAGCTTTGGATCAAATTAAGTTCAATCAAAGAAGGGTACACAGGATATATATAGGTTATCAAATAAAATAAGCTAAATTCTCAATGGGTCTAACTAGTATTATGCATAATGGTAGGTCAAAAGGGGTATGAAACATGGCTATCAAAGAAATGCCTATATCATTTCCAAAAGCCACACTCTTTATTTTGCTTTACACATAAACAAGTCAAGGTCTAGAAATCAAATGAAACAATGAATACACTAAAACATCACACACACATGGCATATGATCAACTCTAGTAGGATCATTATAGACTCTTAACCAACTGTAACATGAATTCAACATTAAGCCAACAAGATCAAGAGTTATAAACTAAAGCCTAGGAATCTCAAAAGTAATAATTCACATAACCAACATGCTTTTTTCATTTAAAACCACTAACATCATGTAATCATATATAGCACCAACAAGAACATCTTTCTTATCCTACAAAAAAAGAAATTTAAAATTTACTCATAAAAAAAGGATACTGGTTCAGGGGGAGCCCCTATGGAAAAGAACTAAAAAGAATAACCAAGGCATGGGTGAAGTGTGCATCTACTAGACTCACCCAAAAACTAAAAGCTAAATAGAGAAAATCTTTTTGTAATTTTTCCAAATTTATCCAAAACTAGAAAAAAACAACTAAGACTCAAGAACTACCGCATCACTTCACCCAAAACAATGGAAATTTTCCTACCCCAAACTTAAAAATATAATTTGTCCCCAAAGTATGTTTAAAAGTAGAGATAGAAATACTCTCTGAGGCCTTTAGGCCTAGCTAGTAGCATCTTTTATCATTAAGAGGGTCTGGGGACCCCACACTTAGTCTTCGACATTCTTCTTAGCTCAGGTTTTTGATACTCAGACTTCACATCAACCTATTACTCAATCAAAAACAAAAACTATGTGAAGTAAAATCTTAAAATTTGAATAATAAACACCTACCTTAACTTGGGTTGTCTTCTACGCAACGCCTAATTTAGTGTCGCAGCATGACCCAACCTCACACTTAACCATTTTCATTTATCACTTCCTCTTATTTAGAGGCCATCTTCTTATTCATTTATAACCTTTTGAGTGTGAACTCTCAAGGACAATAGTTTTCTCAACAATAGACTTTTCAGGCTCACCAATCAACCTCCTTTTGAGCTTAGTTATTAGTGGCTTGGATTGCTCGATGACAAAGTCTACAAGGTCTTTGATGGATTGGGCTCCGCCACCTCACACTTATCTACTAGCATTACTGTAATCATGTATATATTGTTATAATGGGATAGTGTAATGAGTGGTTTGTAAACCTTAAAAACTACCTCTTAACCATCAAACCTCATTACTATCAATCCTCTTTTTGACACTAAGAATGGATATCCTAAGATAATCGACACCTTTTTATTTACCTCATTGTCCAAAATAATAAAGTCAGTACGTATAATAAACTTACCAATCTTTATGAGAACATCCTCGATGATTCCTTCATGAAAGATTATAGTCTGGTCGTCCATGTAGAGTAGAAAAGAGCATGGTATCAGCTTCTCCAAACTCAATGTGTTGAATATTGATAGGGGCATAATACTTACCCCCAAATCACTCAGTGCATGGACCACATCACTACTACCAATCTTAATAAGGAGGGTGAACCTCCCAAGGCCCTTAAGTTTTTAAGGCATCTTTTGCATTACCATAGAGTTACACTCCTTAGTGAGTGCTACTATCTTAATTTCTTGCAGCTTAATTTTATTAGTTACCACATCCTTTAAGGCATTCCCTGCAAAACATCCAAAAGAGAAAGGTTAATGTGAAGCTCTCTGAACGTGTCAAAGAACTTCTTGATGCATGCATCCTCCTTTTCTGTTCACAGCGTCTGTGGAAATTATGGTAGTGGACTTTTCTTCTCAACAACCTTTATTTTTGGGTACTAAGACTTCCCCAAATAATCAACAACTTTGTCTACAATCAGTCGAGGCATCAATTCTATATCTACCTCCTTATTTTCCTTTGGAGTTTTGTTAATTAACTCTTTACCATCCTCAACATGATTGCCATTACTTTTTTAGGATGATCATTATCACTTGGAAAACTACCTTAAGGCCTGGTATTTTGTGCTGTTGTAATTTCCCCAAATAATTCTCCAACTTATTCTTAAGTACTTGCTAATTTTTGAGTTTAGTAGCCATCTATTCTTGGGTGGCCATGATCTTCTTTAACATTTCCTCTATGTTACTGGACTATTTTCTCTATGTTACTGGACTATGTGTTTTACTGTTGCTGATATTGCTAATTATTGTTCCATGAATAATTTGGAGCCTAAGTCTGCCACTTTTAGTTGTAGGCATTACCATAATTTGGTCTATGATTATTGCCCACAAAATTAATTGACTCAGGATTTACGCCACACATATCTGCAGAGTGGCCTCTATTACCACAAACCTCACACCATGTCAGAGTCTGCTGCATAATATTTACCTAATCCTGAGACTGATGCACACCTAACTTGCTAAATTATGTCATTATTTCATTATGTAGAGCTAATAGTTAGGCAGCTAAGATAGAAATATTGTTAGATTCAATCATTCCTACAACCTTTTTTATTGAGCTTCTTGAGGTATCACCATGCCAATCCATATTTTCTTATGCAATTCGGTTTAACATAATATAGAGATCATCATATGTCTTTTCTAATGCTTGACCACATGCAGCTGAAGCTAGTAAAATTTTTGTATTATGGTCAAGTAGCTCAAAAAAGGTGTGAGCTAGTACCTTATTGGACTACTGATGATGTGGAAAGTCTCAAAAGGGAGCTTTGAACCTCACCTAAGCATGATACAGGTTTCATTTTGGCCTTTTTTAAAGTTCACAATCTCACTGTGAAGTCTCGCAATCTTTCCAGATAGAAAAAAGTGGATGAGTAAATTCTGGGACAAGTCATCCTAAGTTATGATTAAACTTGTTGGCTCAATGTTCAACCACTTATTCACTTCCCCAACAATGAAAAGGAAAAAGTGTCAGCCTCATATAGTCAATTAACACACCTGTAGGGATGAATGTATCACTGATCTCTAAAAACTTCTACAAGTAGACTTATGGATCTTCCTATGAAAGCTCGATAAATTGTCCACTACTAGTTAAGAGTTGCACTATATTCTATTTTAGTTCAAATCTACCTCTAGTAGTCAGTTTTTAAATGGCAAAGTTTAAATTAGTTGTAAGTGGGATTGCAAATTTACGATATGTTTTGCGAATTAGTGGATCCTCAGCCATGGGGGAAAGAATATCTTATGCTTCATTGATTTGTGGGATGCGGTAGAGAAGGACTTCTTCTCTCTTTCTTTGGTGTAAGCATTACTCGAGATCAGTGTTGGGTTTAACCAACTCCCTATACCTTGCAAACTTACTAGTCTATTAACCTGTACCTACAAATTTAAATCCAAAACCAAGTGAAAAGCACCAAATAAATCTAAAAGGTAAAACTAAAACAAATGTAGTTACCAAATTACAAGTCATCCATAACCGCACCAAAAACTTGTTGCGCCATGCACAGATGCAAGTAGACGTGGTCCCATCAAGTAGTAAGTTGGACTTTTAAAAGCCAAGTATCGATCCCGTAGAGACTTGTGTTGGAAACTATCCAATTTTAGTTTACTATTAAGATTAAATTGGTAAAAGTGTCCAAAAGTGTTTGAGAGTTATAACTAAAAGTACACTAAAACAAAGATGAAAATTAAAGTTCTTCGACAATGAATGGGGAGAAACCTAGGGTTAACTCTCTGAAACAATCATAATATGCTCTTGAACTTCATTGTTTATGTTACTTATCTGGGTTGTTGATTCACGGGGTTGATATTATGACTATGGTCTTCTGAGCCTCTAGTCACCTATCTAAATTAGACCCATAATTACATCATTGAGCAGGGATGTAAGAGCTAAGTTAAATGCATTCATATTTCATTCCGTAAGTGAAACAAATAGGCCACGTATGTATATTTCTATCCAAAATGCAAATTATAACTTCTTTCTGTAGAAGATTATAATCCTATTTTATTTATCCCCACTTACTATCCTCTTATTCCTCATTTCAGGCTCACAAGGTAACTATGGATGTATTCTAAGGGTAGTTTGACATGAACTAACCCTAGGCTTTGTCGTAATGAGCATTCCAAGTCCAACCAAGACCGGAGACCGCCCCCTGTTACCAAACCTAACCACCTATATCCAGCCTTAGATGGGCTGAATTTTGAACATATAACAAGATAGTGTTATTTTTCTCATTAAGACTCTGGGATAGGGTCATAACCATGACCAACCCAACTAAGTCAAGTCGTACCTCACCAATCGACCAACTGTACCAAACCAAACCATAGACCATAATCCAAAGTGAATACCAAAACATAATATGAAAATCAATCCCAAAATGTAATCTGATGGAACAATGAAAAATTATGTCCGATGATGACATCCTTAATATCAATACCAATGCTAAGGATGACACCTCTACCGATCCCACTTATACCAACCCCTAGAAGTACCACAAAGCCTCTATTAAAAAGAGTAAGCAAATCTGATTAGGACGTGCCCCCAACCATGGCCAAAACCAATATCCAAAATAATAGAAAAATGTCTAAATAAATCCTTAACATGAAATGATGCCTTCCGAAAGGATGGAAGCTCACCACTTCAGTCCAAATGCTGAAACCGAATATACATGCTAAATAAGAGAAGTAGAATGGTCGATTCCTGCATAGTGTTGGTATATAGCCGCCAGTATACAGGTTTAGCGAATGACCACTAGCATGAAATTCAGGGTAAGGATAAAATAATTCCAGTTATAAAACCAAGTAAAACCATTCATAATGCATACAACCATGCATATATAAGTATTGGGAAAAGGGACCAAGTTTAGCATGCACTTAAAACCTTTACCTGGGTTGTGTAGCATTGTCTTCCTAACCACCCACGGGCGATATGGGTTCATCTCCCCTGCTGAAAAGGTCCCAGTATGTGTAGCCGCACGATCGGGCAATATCCCATAGGATGAAAGAACATCCCTCTAATATAAAATGTGATACTCGCACATGGTCATCAAGACCCCTCATATTGGCAAATGTGAGTTTTCAATTTTGGTCTCTCCGGGACCGCCACCTTCCACGGCTTAGCTACACATCCCGCCATTAATTCCCAATTAAAACCATGTCCAAAAATTCCATTTACCATTTATTAACTAAGGCCAAAATTGGTGGTATTGTATTACCACCCCTTACCTACAAGTAATATCTATACCTAAACCATTTGGGTTAAAAAAACCTTAGGTGCCCTTTTTATATACCATATTAAATACACTTGGGAAACTTACATGTCCTCCACAAGCATAACCATTTTACCTTTAGCCTTTTCAAACCAGTTAAACCATGTATAGATCATTTGTTCAGTTTAAAACGTGCAAGAGTTTCATTAAAAGAAGTCAATGCAATATACATATCTATATAAGCATTTTATCAAACACCTTGGGGGCATAATATAACCAAAACCAATTCCAAAGACTATTAAACCATTATCATGTAATACAATTTTCCAAAACCACCATTAATGCATATAAAAGCATAATTAAAACTATAGGAAACCATAACCAAGCATTCAATATCAAAACCCCCAAATAATAGTTGAAAAACAACAATCATGAAATAGTAAAAACCACGAAATCAATCATATAAACCATGCCTATAGTTGAAATTAAAATAAAGGGAGAGAAATATGCCTTATATTAAAGAATTGATGAAAAGAAATCACCAAAGCAAGCCTCAAAGCAAGCCTTTAGTTGAAACCCTAGCTTTCTTGCCCTAAAAGCTCTTGAGAGAATTATTGAATGTTTTCAAATAGTTTCTAAGTGTTAATGAATATAATAATAGGGTAAATAACCTCTTAAGTGTATTAGAAGTAGTGGGTCATAATTAGGGTAAGTAGGGAAATTTCTATAATACCCCCAGTTAAATCCCTTAAAAACCCATGACAAGGATACGACTGACCCATATAAGTCGTACCCTCCTATATGATCGGTATCCACCACTCGTACCTAAGACTCAACCCTTGGGACAAATATTGTCCATTATATTCCTCATCCAAATAAGCCGTAACCACAGTATACGATCCGCACTCATAACTCGTATCCATGGTAGAATGAAATACCAGGAGGATCAAACACAGTCCACCATACAATCTCTTGATAAGACTCATAACAATCTCGTACGAATTACACCTCTAAGTCATACCCATTATAGTGATCAAAACCATCCCACTAACTAACACTGGATAGTATACGATAGGACCATTCCATTCTTACCCCAACATATGGATCGTACCCATGAGTCGTATTGGGTCCAGAGAATGGATTTTTAGGAAATTTTCTAAGGTTCAAAACCCAAGATGTTACATAGATAATATGTACAATATTGATAAAAAGAATAAATAAACAACCAGTATTGATAAATAATCAAAACCAAGTCAATTCATAAAAAGAGTAATCATGTTCTTAGCCTTAACCTTGGAAAAGGGGATTTAGCTGCTTATGGACATAATCATAATTGCAATGATTGAATATTTGTTAAAATACATAAAAAAAACTAATGGAATAAGAAACCTAATTGAATTGTTCAACTTCCTCTCTCAATATTTCAAAGTCGTCCAAAGTGTGTAGCATAATGTTTAAGTGTGCTATTTATAAAAGGGCCAAAGCTGCTGGTTTGAACTTAGGTCCGTCCCACGGACCTTTTCAAGGGTATGTGGTATGCGAATATAGCTATGGTAAACTATAATTGGTTGCCTAGGATGACTCAATGGTGTGTAATGGACCCTAAGACAGCGGATAAGGTCCGTAGCACGCCAATGACTCCATAATGTCCATTTTACGTCAAGTCTTGTCCCGTGCTTTTGTCCATCCATTCCAAGCTTTGTGGTGTTATTTTAACTTGATTTAAATATTTTGTATCGTCCATCTATCACCATTATAAACTCAAAAAGCATCCTATATGATTAAAAACAACGAGTTAGAGCTCAAAACAACAAAAAATCCAAGATGGTTAACTAGAAACTTAAGCCAAGAATACTAGTTTTGTCCTTTTGATCTTTAACCTAGTTTTAACTTTTGGATTGTTTCAATTGAACCTTAAACACTACAAAAAATTTATTCCACACATAATTACACATTCATACACTTCGAAACTCATTATGCACACTAGAATCCATCAATATCAACTAGAATAATACATAGCTCAAGCTAGTAACACTAGTTTTCTCATCTAAAATCTAAGTGAAAAAATTGATTCAAAACTTTTTTGAAAAACACCTTAAACATTGTAATCAAGTATTTTAACACTTAGATGCTCAATTATATCATTAAAAACACATTAATCCCACAAAAACTCATCAAAACAAGGCTAAATAAGCCCGAAGAGCAACACTGAGTTGCATAAATCCACCTCAGATTAGATTAACCCAAAATCAAAGAATAAAAACGTAAATATTATCCACCCAAGCTCCAAAATTGCCTAAAAATATGTTTCTAAATCTTTCCCACTTTTTAGGGTTCCAATATCTTGGGGATGGATGAAGAATGGAGGAAAAATGCACTATGTGGGGTATTTATACACTTCCTAAGTCCACAGGTGCCGCAATAGCAGACATTTGTCCACTTAAGTGGTCACCTCTTAAGCGACCTAGTGTCTCTTTAGCGACTCTGGCTAAATGCATAATTATTGCTTAAGCAATCCCTTGCCACTTTAGCGATAGGGGTTCCTTTTTAGCAGCATTTATCTAGGACATACTGATAGCTTAAGCAGTCATTTGGGAAATTTGGTAGACCTCCATTTAAGCAACCCAAATGGCCGCTTAAGAGGATACATCAGTTGAAATATTAAGTTTTATTTGAGTTTTATCCAACCTCTAATGATTCATCTGGAATATTGTATATGTAAATAAGCTATGACCCTATCAAAATCGACATTCCGAAGTGAGCGGCATTGCTAAAATTTACATTCGAGGTTATTTCAGCAAAAAGTAGGATCCACACCTACTTGTCATTTTCTTTACTTTCGACCAATAGCTCAAAATTTTCCTGGGAGCCTCGAGATCCAGACCAAGGGTCCTCCTAGCCTAAAATTAATGTTCTAGAGTTGTTGGAATAGTCAAAATGAGGATACAAAGTTGTTTGATAAAAGTTTTTGCCTGATAGCAAATTTGAACCAATGAAGGCTCCAAAATAGGGAATTGGCTCTAAAAACTTAACAGACTTCTGATAACCAAACTTTTAGTTCTAGCAAGTCATAAATAACTTAGGGCAGCTATTGGAATGCTCTAAATAGGGAAAATGAGCAAAAATATAGAAAATGACCTGAAGGGTCATTATAATATCCATTATTAAAAAACTTTCGTATGCAAAAGCAAAGGATTTAGATATATGTGAAACCTCAAGCAGGTGAGGATACTGGGTCTATATCTTGCTCTTGATCTCCTAAGTACCCCTACTGGTGGTGCCTCCACTGAATATTAACTACAGGAATCACCTAGTACACAACCGTATGACATCACTATCCAAAATGAGCATAAGCTTCTCCACGAAATTCAACCGCTTATCTAACTAGACTAAATCCCATCTAAGAAAATGAAACAACTCAAGAATGTATTATCATAACATAGAGACATGAAAAATCATATGGACAACAGCAAAATTTAGGGGTAATACTAACTCAATGTTACCTCACCAAATGTGCAAAAATATCGAAGGGTCCAATATAACTAGGGCTGAGCTTGCCTTTCCTTATGAATCGGATCACACCCTTCATAGGTGATACGTAGAGGAATACCCAATCACCAACTCCAAATATAAAATCATAATGTCTATGATCTCTATATACCTTCTACCTACTCTAAGCTGCCCTCATCTTTAGTGTATCACCCTGACTCTATCTAACAACTCCTGAACTAAGACAGTACCATAGGGTCTAATCTCAGAAGTCTCAACCCATCCAACAGGGAACGATATCTCCTACCATATAAAGCCTAAAAAGGCACCATCTCAATACTTGAATGGTAACTATTACTACACTTAAACTTTTCAAAGTTGAAGTATGGTTCCCACTGATATCCAAAATTGATAACACAAGCTCGGAGTATATCCTTAGGAACTTGAATAGTCTACTCCAACTGCCCGTCGATTTAAGAATGCAAAGATATACTAAGATCTACCTCAGTACCCAACTCCTCCATAAAAACTCTCTAAGAGCTAAAAGTGAACACTGAACCCTGATTTGAAATGATAGATATGGGCACACTATGCAAATGGACTATCTTATGAACATAGATACAACAACCTCTCGGCACTGAATGGCATCTGAATAGGAATAAAATTTGTCAACTTAATCAACCAATTTATAATGATTCAAATGCCATCAGAACTATAGGAGGTATGATCCAAACCACTAACAAAGTCTATGACAATCCGCTCCCACTTCCACTCGAGAATGGGAAACCTCTGAAATCAATCAACTAGGTCTCTGATGCTAGGCCTTTACTTGCTAACAGCATATGTAATGAGCTAAAATTTTCTTACACATCTCTCTCCATGATACTCCACCAATAATGTTGCCTTAAATCTTTATAGATCTTATTTGTACCTAGGTAAATAGAATACCTAGAGCTGTAAGCCTCATACAAGATCGATTGAATCAATTTATCAACCCTTGGAACATAAATGCAGCAATCAAACCTCATAACACCCTTTAAATCTATGGTAATCTATTTGGCGAAGATCAAATAGGTATTGATACTATTTTAATTTATCCCAATAGATGACCTATCTGTTGTAACATATGGGTCGCCTATTGGAATAGATGGTCACCTGTTGGAACATACTTAAATAGAAGGAATATTTATACGATAATTTCCAACAGATGACCAATTTGTGGCAATAGATGACTAATCTATTAGAACAAATTAAAATAGTAGGAAGTGTTGATTTAATTGTCCCAATAGATGGAACATCTATTGTAATAGATGGGTCATCTGTTGGTACAAATTAAACTAATAGGAAGACCTATTTGATTTCCTCCAACAAATGAGACATTATTGCAACAGATAATATATTTCATACAATAGGTAAGTCATTTAATGCAATAGATGTCTATATTTGTTTGATAACTTTCTACAAAAGTGCCATTTGTTAAAATAGATATGTAGTATGTTTGTTTGTTGGGATATATAATAAATATTTACCTTTTTCCACTCATGCTGCTCTCCTGCACTTATTATACATTTCTTAATAGTGTAAGATAGAGGAGTTGCAATTTTTCTTTTTTGATGCTTGATAATGCCTTGAAAATTGCTTTATTTCCTCTTAGCCTTAACCTCAAATGGGGTGTATGGATCTTAAATTCTCTTTGATGAAATAACACCCCTCTTAGATGTCAATTTCGTTACAACAGCAGTTAATGCATTAATAGCATTAATCACTCCATCATGTTTTGCCTTGTAGTCTTGACATTTGCATGCATAACATAAGTTAGGGGGCAAGATCTCTAAAATATTGACTACCCTTTTCATGTGAGAAATCTATAGTATTCCAATTTAAAAAAGAGGAATACTAACTGATGTGTTATGTTTTCATAGTACTTTTGATTCTTAAAATAATAAAAATATGAAAGTTACTTAGGTCTTTTTATCTAATATGATGTGTTTTGTATTGTGTTTTGTAGAAAATTAATTTTTGGAGCTAATTTGGAGAAAAGGAGTGAAATTTAAAGTTTTGGACCACCTACATAGGAAACTATGGCCCGTATGTACTACCTATTAGGCGTAGGTGCCTGAGAATGTGTTGGAAAAGCTGATAAATAGAGAATCTAAAGCAGAAAAACTTGACCCTGCCACCTATGGAGTGACCTACGGCACATAATCTACCCTGACAATGAAGTACACTGTCTCCCCTTGGGAGAAAACCTCCACCATTTGATTTATAACTACCTCATTTAAATCAACCAAACTAGGATCTCTGTCTTGCTTTTCTTTTACTTCAGGAACCAAGGAAGATTTTTAACTATTCTAAACTCATACACTACCCTCTACTAAATCAACCAACCAGACACCTAATCTAGAAATCTGATGAACCTCGCTAACTAACTTCTTCTTATCCTCCTCAACATTAGCAACACTACCCATAGACAACCTTCTAAAGGCATCTGCCACTAAATTGGCCTTCCCGAATAATACGACACACTTATATAATAATCTTTCAACAACTCAAGCCAACTTCTCAGACAAAGAATCAAATATTTCTGTGGGAAAATGTACTACAAACACTTATGGTCAGTGAATACATCCACATGAACTCCATAAAGGTAATATCTCCATATCTTCAAGGCAAACACAATAGCTGCCAACTCAAAATCATTGGCAGGATAGTTCTTTTCATGGTGCTTAAGATGTCTAGAGGCATAGGCTATGAGCTTACCTCTCTGTAGCAATACACAATCAAGACCAACTCTAGAAGTATCACAGTAAACCATAAATCTATCTGAACCATCTGGAAAAGTCAATACTAGAGCGGAAGTGAGTCAGCTTTTCAACTAATAAAAGCTCTTCTTGTAAGAATATGACCACTGAAACTTGACTTTATTATGAGTCAGTTGAGATATGAAGGATGCAATATAAGAAAACCATTCAAGAAACAATTTGTAATAGCCATCCAAACCTATGAAATGCTTTATATCTGATGGAGAGATAGGTATGATCCAGTTACTCGCTACTTTAGTCTTTTGAGGGTCATCTCTAATGCCATCACCAAAAATTATATGGATAAGAAAAGATACTAATCTTAGCCAAAACTCAAACTTACTAAATTTGGTGAAAAACTAATGAGCTCTAAGGGTCTGAAACACAATTCTCAGATGGATTGCATGGTCATTCTTACTAAGAGAATGGACAAGAATGTCGTCAATGAAGACTATGATGAATATATCCAAGTACTGCCTAAACACCTTATTCATTAAGTCTATGAAAGTTGCAGGGGAATTCGTTAGTCCAAAAGACATAACTAGAAATTCAAAGTGACCATACCAAATTTTGAAAGTTGTCTTCAAAATGTCACATTCTCTGACTCTTAGTTGATGATAGACAGATTTGAGGTCTATCTTAGAGAAATAACTGGCACTCTGAAGTTGATCAAAAAATTCATCTATTCTATGGAGTGGATACTTATTCGTGATTGTAACTTTGTTCAACTAACAGTAATCATTATAAATTATGAGATAATCATCTTTAGTACGCATGAACAATACTGGAGTTCCTAATGAGGAAATACTAGGCCTGATAAATCCCTTATCTAAGAGATGTTTCAACTATTTTTTTCAACTCCTTAAGCTCAGTTGAAGACATTCTGTAGGGTGGAATAGAGATGGGTTGGGTATTTAGAAGAAGATCTATTTCGAAATCAATTTCCCTTTTGGGAGAAACTTCGGGAAGGTCTTCATGGAACACATCTAGAAATTTCCATACTACTAAAATTTACTCAAGACTAAGGGTTTCAGAACTAGAGTCCTTGACTCAAACAAGATGGTAAACACATCCCTTAGATATCATCTATATGACTGTAATATATGAAATAATCTAACCCCTAAGCACTAAAGTACTATCCCTTTTATTTAATAACTGGTTCATTAGGAAACTAAAACTAAATGACTCTATTTTTGTTATTGACTAAGGCATAATATGAGTAAAGCCAATCCATACAAAGACTGACATCAAAATTGATCATGTCTAACACCACGAGGTCAACTAAGATGACTTTATAGGATACTGTGATCGAACAGTTCTTGTATACCTATCTGGTTACAATAGAGACACCTAGTAAAGTAGGCACTTAAAAGGGTTCTACTAATGTTTCAGGATTGACGCCAAAGTTTATGGCTATATAAGAAGTCACAAAATAAAGTAAAGCTTTGGGGTCCAATAAAGCATAAACATGAAGATGAAAGACTTGTACCATACCTGTAACTACGTCAGGAGAACTTTTTTAATCCTATCGAGACTGGAGTGCAGACAATCTATTCTGGCATTGATCACAGGTGGCACTGGAAGTGGTATTATGCTGAGTCGGGCGATCTGTTAGAGATAAAGACAGATTGGACTTGCCCTATTGGTGAAAATCCTTTCCCCTCTGAGCAACCACTGGACACTCTCTAACCCTATGTCCTGGATTGCCACACCCAAAATATACATCACTACCAGCCTTACACATACCCTGATAATTCTTGCCATATTTTCTACAAAGCAGATTGGTTTAACCACTATTCATGTTACCTTGGGACTTGAGCCAGGTGCTCGATCCTGACTGTCATTCCTAAACTTTGGCACTGGCACACTAGTTGAAGATAGAGTTGGAGGTGAGAATTTCTAACAAAACTGAGAACGATTACCACAATCTGACCTCGGCTGAGAAAAGTTTAAACTACCTATCCTGGCCCTCTTATTCTCTTTTTCTTTCTCCTTAAGCTTCTCTTCCTCAATTTGTTGAGCATGATCCATAAGTCTAGATAAATCTATCTCCTTAATCAACATTGTGGTCGTCCTACACTCCTTGACCACATTATCAGATACAGCAGAAACAACTTACTCATTCTAGACCTATTATCAGCCACATCAAAGGAGCATACCTCACTAAATGAGTTAACTTATGCAAATATTCCTTCAAACTCATATTACCTTGCTTCAAATTGATGAACTCCTACACTTTAGCTTCCCTCAACTCTAACAAGAAGAACCTTTCTGGAAAAGTCATGTGAAACTTCTCCCACTTTATAGGCCTTGCCTTATCACCCCTATCCTCCTTCGACTGCTTAAACCAAGTGTGAGCTATATCCTACAACTGATATGTATCCAAATTTTCACTCTTAATCAATATGGCTCCCATAACATCTATCACTTTCTGAACAAAATTAAGAAACTCCTGCAGATCCTCCTCAGACTTGGATCCTAAAATTAAAGGGGGATTAATTCGAGTAAAATCCTAAATCTTAGCTATAGCTGTACTTGCCACTGGATTAGCTAGGAAAGTAGCTCACTCATTATTTTGAGTAGCTACTAAATGAGATAAGTTAGTAAAATCAGCTTTGAACTTAGCATGAGAGACATGTTCATTCAGGGGATATTCCTGAATAGGTGGTGGTGCAGGCTAATTCCCACTCCTTTTACCGTTATTTCTTTTAGGAGGCATTATCTTTAAATAGAATAAAGGATGAGTTAGAAATAAAGTTTAAAAAGAGCTCATGCCCTTTTACAAGACATGAATACTAAAAGAAAGGAAACTTTTCCTAAAACATTTTGTAACCTCTTGTCCATAAGTGTGGCACACTTAACACCCATGCATAAGACTCAACTCAACACGGCTTTAAGACATCCTAGGACACTTTAAAACTTTGGGCTCTGATAACAAGTTTTGTCACGATCTGAGGCTACCCCCTAGTAGAAACAATGGCGCTTAAGGTCACAAGTGACCACAAGCTAACACATGAGCTAGTACCTGCTATGAGCAATAAATAAATGTGAACATAATACCTGTGTAAAAGATAAACTAAGATGGAAATATAAATCTGAATACTCAAATAGAAATCATTCTTAAGTTTGAAACATCTGATAAAACTGAAAGTAACTGATTGATTGTCTAACTGACTATCTGAATGTCATAAAGCCTCTAAACTAATTGAGTATTTGATGGGGCAGGCCCCCAATAATCTCTCACTAACTAAAAGAATAAAATACAAAAATAACTAAATAAACATAATATGTCCCCGATGGATGAGGGCTCGCCACTATGGCTACTGAATTAAGCTAAGCTTTCTAACTATGGTCGAAAAACTGTACATCCTAAACTACGATATAGGACATCATAGCACTAAGATTACTATGCGGTCAATACTTTGCATATGCTGGTATATGAGATAAGGTTAGGCTAATATACATGGGTTACTGTGCATATAGAATAAGGATTAACTGAATAGCATGATATAACTGCATATGAATGCATGAAAAATGTAACATCTGACAATACAGGACGAAGCATAAATTTATAATCTGAAATAAGTTTGAAATCTAAAAGACTGTAAACTATATAACTGGCTAAATAAAAGTCTATACCCTTGGTCAAGAAAACTTGGGTTGAGAATACATGGAAATACTACACTGAGACTGTGGGAGGTATCGTATAACCAACATGCTCTAATCTGAGCTAATCTGGGTCCACCCTATAACCCCATATGGAAGGTTGTTAGTACCGTTCCATGGGTACTAACACTGGCTATGTATATCCACTAATCTAATGTCCCGAAGGACTAGGGGGTTAGTCCTAAACTGGTGGGGGGCCCCTAAGAAAGTGTCAGTCCTAAAATGATGGGTGACATCTCACAATCCTACATTGTCTATATAGTTCTTGAACTTAAATACTGCTACTGAGGACCCAGTCCTAACTGGCAGGTGATCCCCCATCCTTAGGTTCGCTCGATGCTAAATCTTACTCCCAACTGAACTAACATTGATACTGGACTGAACTAAACTCAACTAAATTTTATTATATAACATTATTGCTCATCATAAATATAAATATAAATATGAATATCTAACTATAATGATAAGATTCATGGATTAACTATTTGTATACTTGAAAAGCAAAATTTATGTAAATCACAAAGGTATCGGGTGTTCATAACCCACCAACACTGAATAGAATTAACAATAATGTTGTGTAAAAGCTTTTAAACCATAGTAAGGGATCATTGTTCAAACCCAACACTTAGTCATTTCATCAAACACATGAAATTCATGAACTTAATCAAGAGAATGGACAAAACATGCGAGAATAACATGATTACAAGACTCACATCATAACTTAAGGATGTAACGTGAATATTACAACACCTAAAAATATTTAATAGCTCATCCTACGTTAAAACAAAACTTATAACACAAATTGTAATTGAATTAATAAGAGATTTATGGAGATATTTCTACTTAAACATGAAAACTCATAATTTAAAACCAAAAAGGGATTCTTGGACTCCATAGATGAAAAGAACCCACGGATGAACCTCACACATACCTCACTAGATGATTTCGTGAAGATTCTTGGGAATTTCTTGAGATTAAACTTGAATTCCTTGATTTGTTGAGAATGGGTTAGGGTTTGTTCTTGAGGAAAGTGGGGCTTCGTTTTAGAGAATTTATGATTAAAAGAGCAAATAATGCTCTTTAGGGAGATTTTTACTTTTTATTATGTCAAAAATTGAATAAGATTTCCATCATTACCAAATTTACCAAAATTCGACACTCGGTAAAGGAGTTATGGCATTTTTAAATTGACAGTGTGCCACCTGGACACTCAGCGCGTCGCGGAGCTATGCAAATTTGCAATAGTCAAATTCCAGTGATACTCCGTGATTTCACCGTATCACGGAGGAGTCCCATTTCACATTTTTTAATTTCCAGCAAACCTATGCGATAGTGGCGCATCGCTCCAATGGCAAAAATGGCAAAAATATATGGCACCGCGATGGTGGAGCATCGTGTTGCATGCCCAGTTCCCATTCATCCATTTCCAGTGACCCACCTTGATAGTGGCACATCGCGTTGGCATGATAAATCGGGAATTTTGTTCTTTTTCAGTTCCGATTAGAAATTTAAGGGGGCTCTTTAGTCAAATCCTAAGCCCCCAAATCCATCCAAACATACGATTTAACCCTATTACAAGCCTTCTATTCTTATATTCATCAAAATTTCTCTCAATGAAAATCCTAAGCTTCAGTATTCAACTTCAAGAATCCCTAAGATTCCACCATTCTTTTCCCAAATCAGTTTAAGATTCAAAGTTCCCAATTCAATAACAGCAAGATTTATCATTCAAGAGTACAAATAGGATCTCAAAAGCACTCTTTTTCATCTAGTTCATCATCCAAGGTATGTGGAGTTTGAACAAGGATAATTATTTCATTCTTGTGACCAAAACTTTATTTTAATTAAAAATATACAGAAATTTATGAAATTTCCTATGAAATTAAAGTTAGGGTTTATGCCCATTATCATTATTTGCTAAATTATGAGATTTCCCATGATTTAGAAGTTGAATTACATGACTTTATTCATATTTCTATGCATTGTGTAGTAATTTCCAGATTTTATGATGAATTATAGTTGTTTACATTATCAAGCATGAACTTTTAGAAGTTTTAACATAAGATTGTTTCATGGGTCATTATGCCCTAGTTAAGATTTCTATTTCAAGATTATTTGTGCCATGAGCACCCTCAGATAAGATTATTCACAAATTTTGATAAAGATTTGACCTTTTGGTCCTAATCTAAGATAAGAATCCATTTTTTTAGATAACTTAAGATTTAAAGAAAGAAAGAGCATAATTGATTTTTTTGTAAACCCTTGTGCTATATTTTTTAAGTGGATTGAGCATAAAAATGGGAGTATTATTTAGCACCGAGATGGGTAAGTTACTATGGTTTCATACCCCAGAACTACGTGCCAACATAGGATTCAGATTTATTCCCACTTCTATGTTAATGACTCAGATTGTGATCACTTAAGATAAAAGTTCTATTCCGATGGCCAGGGTAGAACAACTCTACCTAACGAAGGCCAGATGTGGGACTCCATGGATGCTCACATGGTATATGTCGGTTAGAATAACCTCCCAAAAGATGTCTCCTACTATTAAAACAGTCTATTGGCTTAAAACTTTAAGATAAAAGCATATGTTTTGAAAGTTATGGTTTTAAGATTCTTAAAGTCTTGAAATGAAGTATTTCCTTTGTCAGAATAGTTTTTAAAGAGTTTTCTTTGAGACTATAGATCTTAGAATAGAGAGAGTAACAGAAAAAAATTAGAAAATGAAGTGTAAAGGCTCACAAGTTTTACTCAGATTATGTTTTAAAGAAAGATAGTAACTTCAGATTTCAGCTTTTAAAATTCAGATTTTAGCATGAGTCCTTTCTACACTTAGACAGTATGACTTAAAGAGAGAATACGAGCTCAACCTTTAGAACTAAATGTTATGACTCATAGGACTTATAAAGTATGTTTTGCTTCCTATTGTTGCATATTTCAGTATTTTAGATATTCCAGCTTATATGAGTCATTTACAATTAGCATGCATTATTTTACAAATTATGATGATTGATATTATGTTTAACCTATGCATTCACCCCCATATACTCAATACATCCTCAAAGTACTGATCCATATATATGTCTATGTGCTACATTGTCTCATAATATAGGTACGAGTTGTAGCACGCATACCATATTCAGATAGCTTGAAGATTCCAGCCAGAAGACGATGAGTCCTTCTGCTTCAGGGACTTTAGTTAGATATTATTTATGTACTTTACTTCCTTACCCTCAGGTATTATTTTGTGATAGTTGGGGTCGCATCCTAGCTATCTATAGTCAGTAGAGTAGAGGGTTCACAGATGTCAGTTAGAGTCAGTTATGTATTTTCAGTCCCTCTTTCAGACTTTATTAGAATGTAAAAGTTGTATTGATATTGTATTTTTCCCAGATTTCATCTTTAATATGTGTCCGCACAGTAAACTCAGTCGTTTTATGCATATCATTCAGTTGCTTATGAGCTATGCCAGTAGAAGGGTTATCTTAGGATTACTGGTGGTCCTAAGCACCGTATAACGTCTTAGGATAGATTTTTGGGGAGTTACAAATATCCTTTGACCTTGCTGGGTACCAATATATACATATATATAATCATAATCAGTGAAAAAATCAATAGCATAAGTACTCATAAATCAAACATTTTTATTTCAAGCATAACGAATGGTATAATTTCTCATATAATCAATAAGTATGTCTTCTAACATAATTCATGGCACAATTGCTAATGACATCATTAGAAATTTTTTCGAGCATGATTTCTAAAACAATTTCTTAGCATGATCATAATCATAAGCAATATCATGAACAATGACTCATTAATAGTCTATTAAATGGCCTATCATTAACATAAGGATAGTTTATCGATAACTTAAGAGATAGCTAATCCATGACATAATATATAGCTTATTCATTGCATAGTCAATAACATAATTTATGGATTATTCAATATCATAATCAAGGTTTCATTCAACAATACATTCGATAGCCTAATCAATAGCAAAAACAAGAGCATAATCAATGGCTCATCAAAAGCTTAACCAATAACTCATACATATGGCATAATCGTTTAGGAATTACTTCTAACGTCATTCATCATGACCAAAAAGCCACAAGGTTCCTCAACATTTCCTAAAAAGAGCATTCTCTAAGCATTAATAAGCGTACAAAGGGTTTCAAAAGAACTACCATCAATCATGACTTAAGGTGGGTCAAGGGCCTACTTCTAAATTTCCAAAAAACATTCTAAGCCAAATGTCTACCCCAAAATAAGTTAAGGTATATAAATAAACTCTTAGATGTATAGTATGAGACAATTAGTCCTAAGGTAAAGGTCCTTCCCAATCACTATATCTAACTCAACCGTTGCAACTATGGCACTTCCATTAGTGTATGCAACTAAGGACAACTTATCCTAAACATGATTTATTACAGAATGATACTTAATCTTGATCAATCTACGACATTATCATGAAAAACATGAGTAATTAAGTCCATGAACAAAAGTTCAAGGCAACAATCTAGTATGTCAACTTTACAATCTCAAACTAGCCTAAACGTCCAGCTAAACTCAAGTCTTGCATTTCATCAATTCAATGCCTAAAACATAAACCAAATCCAACACAATATAATAAGAATAATATGTCATAGCTCCATCTAAAAAGAGATAAACCTAACCTACCTCGATGCCGAACAAAGCTTAACAACCCGCTAAACCTTTGATTTTGCCTTTATCAAAGCCTCCTCAAGTAGCTAAGATATCAAAAATACATTATACTTATCAATACAAGAATATCTATACCCTATTGCACTATTGTTCTTTGGATCCAAAAATTACCTCAAAGACCCCATATGTGTCCCACTTGCAGAAATCATGTTTCTAAAACCAACCTAAAATATTATCAAGCTCAAGGATTCATTATCCTAATAAATGGGTGAAACAAAGATAGTTTAGGTATAAAATCAATCCCTAAAGTTTTTAGGGTTTTGAGAAAATAATTAAGAAATTCAACCATAAATTTAGAAGATTTTTACCTTAAATTTGTAGAAGAATTAAGAAATATATATTAATCTAGCTTCGCAAGCATTCACAAGCTTTAATTTTAAGCTCTCGCACTATTTTAAGATTTAGCTCTTAAGGGATAAGATAAAAAAAAGGCCTAAAATCATGGAAATGGACATAATTATGCCATGCTAGGGCCTCGGTAATTGTTATCATGACCTGCAGGTGTACAATCGCACTACCTTAGACCTGTACACGATGATCGATATTGCGACAAGCCTTGGATATTGCACTATCTCCTCTACATGAGGACTCGCGATCGCAACCATAGATGGCGATCACTGGCATACCAGATAGCAGCTGAAAACATGAAAAATTTTCAACTTTCTGTCTTGCCCTCGAGATTCATTCATAATCCCCTATATGCAAACAAACTATGTAACCACACAAAATTTGACATTTTTGATGCGATGAAGCACTCGAATTTTCCATCCAAGGTTGTTTCAATAAAATATAGGTCCCACACCCATATTTTATTTTCTTAACTTTCTGACCAATTGGTCGAAATGAGCTCGAGATCATTTTACTAAAGTTTTCACTCGATGTCTATTTGGAAACAATGAAAACTTCAAAATAGGGAATTGGATCTAAAAATCAAATAAACTTATCAATAATCAGATTGTTAATCCCACCAATTCATAAATAAATTAGGGCAGCTATAAGAAATCTCTAGTGGTAGAAATAATAGAAAATATAGAAAATGACCTAAAGTATCATTACAATACTCAAACTAATTTTGTCATGAGGAAATACCCTAGGTGATTCCCCAAGCCATTTGGGCAGTGAGTTCACCTAGATTTGTTGCTTTGATGGTTTGTCTGAGGTGATGCCTTAGACTAGTTTTGCACTCTAGTGCATCATTTTCGTCTCATTAAACTTTTTTCTTGGACTTATACCTTTGAACTTATTTCAGATCAACATATTTAGCTTCTACACAAAATTTAAAGATTTAATATGCTCCATTTATGCTTGAACTCCTTCAATATCCATCCTACACATCAAAATATGAACCTAAATGTAATTCTTAATAAATAAACTCAAGATGACACTAAAAAGTGAACAAATATGTGGCAAAAGATAGTACAAATACATTATATTTATCTTCATATCATTTAAATTACACTGAGTGTATTATTGCTACTGGCTCATGTTCGATCAAGAGATAAACTTCAATATACCTCTTGAACAAGACAAATTTTATTGTTTAACTTTGAAAACATATCCTTTAAAGTGTATAGCATTTATTTACAATTAATTTCATTGGAAGTTTACAGTTAATCTAAATGGAATTTTAGAGTCTAAACTATTCAACTATAATATTCAAAATAAGAAAGTTTTCCCTAACATATGGTAATGGTGCCTTAACCAAAATCTAAATTACGAAAACTTGGTGAAATATAATTTGCATTTGGAATAATGTACTCTCTGTCCATGTTTATTTTTCCATGTTTGATTTAGAACATCCGTTAAGAAAAAAAATAAAAATATAATTTTAACATATTCCTCTACTAATTATAAGTCATCTAAATGTTAAAAATGAATAGTGTTTACTAACAAACGAAAAATAGACACAAAATGATAAATTATCTCTAGATTTTTTAAATTGGACAAGTAAATATAGACAGCTATTTTTTATATACTGTACAAGTTAACATAGATGGAGAAAGTGTTTTGTATAATCATCACTTATGTTGATATAATGCATATAAAATACATCACTTTTAAGAACAAGTCATTTTCCATCAATCCATTGTTGTTCAAATTTCAGAATAGTCGATCTAGCACCAATTCTAATTCCCTTCTGATCTTATTTCCTTTATTTTTAAGTTCTATATATTGTTGTCTCTTTGTTTCTAGGAATGAGCCTCTTCGACTGGACCAAACGACCTTTTTTATTAAAAAGGTAGAAAAGGGCCAAAACTACCTAATGTATTATCATTTTAATGCCATATTTGAGGCGTTTGACTAGGAATAATAATAAATTCGTAACAAACTTAGGTTATTTTTAATAATTTTCACCTTGAGTTTGTAGAAAAAGGCAATAAGTAGCAAATAGGAGAAAAGGATCAAAAAATAAGCAAGAACAGTCAAAGTGATGAGACGTCAATATTGTGATGGCTCGCCACTCGTCCTGTTAGGCTTAACAAAATCTGTAGTTAGCATAAGTAGAGTGCCAAGACATCAACCTTGTGATAAGATGTCACCCTAAAACTTCAACGATAAATGAAAATTAAACCATGTGTGATTCAAATGATGATCGACATTGACGAGTCGTTAGTCGTGTGATGGGACGTCAGTCTCATCATCACATACGAGTGGGAAAATTTTAAGTTTTATTTTCAATCCAAATTTCCTTGTAATATAAATAGCTACTACTAGGGATTTTTTAGACATCTTATGTTACATTGAACAAAATACACTTGGGCATTGATATTTTCTTGGTTTTTAACAATTTTGGATATTTTGGAAGACAATATGAATTTGAATTCATCTATTGAAAGATTTATTTTCATTTATGCTTTCAATTATCTTATTTTATTCTCAAATAATGATTATATATAACCCCACAACTATGGTTGTGGGATCCATGGTGAAATAACTTCTCTAGGGTTGATTTTCGTTTAGATTTCACTATAATTTTGTATGTATTGCTAATCCTTTTATCCTAATAGAATTCTAATGGTTCCAAATATTATTACAAGCCCTAAGTTTAACTCTCTTGATAAGAGGTTAAACCATGATAAAGGCTTAACAATAAGGATTCAAAATTTCTAATCTCTGTCCAATGAGAAATGCTATAACAAGATTAACCAACTTGAGGCTAAAATTGTTGTTTCCTATTTCGATCTTCTTAAGCTCAAAATAATCAAAGTGACAATTATCATATAAGGTTAAGATACATTTAGACAGATTTTAGAAATCAATTGTCTTACAACACTTATATTAGAAGAATCCACTTCCATTATAGACCTAAAAATGATGTGAAGCCATGGTGAACACAATTCTAGTTTGACTTCTCTATTGCACAATATTCTGAGATCTTTGACATTGTTACTTCTAACAAACTAGATATTGATACCAAACATTTTCTACAAATCTTCATTTTATGGAAATCTTAAACTATAAGGAATTTAAATCATAAACAACTTATTGTTCACCATATTACCCTATGGTATTCGACCCCAACATTATTTAGGTTATATATTTGACAATGACCGCTTTTACTTTTGAAGGAGGTGTAATTTTGGCATATCAAATTTTGGGGCCATTATAAGGGAATATAGAGTTATCTATTAAGTTTGTTATGTTTATTGGAATCTTAATAATATTTCATCATTTTACTTTTATTGTTGTTATTCTAATTTCAGTGTTTAGAATTTTACATGTCAAGTACATGAACCTTGGGTAAAGCATTGTTACCTTATGACCCAGAGCTAGAAAAAAATTTTAAGGCTGAACATAAATGCATAAGAGCGCAAAGTAAAGAGGCTTCAACAACATACTATTTATTAACTAAACAATGATGCTTAGGGTGGTGATATTGATGCATAACATGTTAATAATATTGCCTGAGAAAATTAATATCAGGTATAAATAGTGAGAGGTTGGCAAAAATCAATCATGCATTTTAACCTTAATGACAAAGATGAGGCTGACTTAGATAGGGACGGTGCCATTGGGCTTTTATTCTTTCACCACTAGCCCTTAGAGCAGCGTTTAATATTACCAAAACTATGATCTAATGGTTGAAACTCAAAGGACTATTAAAAGAGGTAGTTGGCAATGATTCGAATATGCACTTGATGAATTTCATAGGGATCTACAAGTCCTTTAATTTCCCTAGAGTTAGTCAGAACACCATCTGCCTGAGGTTATTCCCACTTTCTTTGTATAGGGATGTGATATTGTAGTTGACTAAGTTGCCACCTAATTCTATTATAAATTGGGGTCAAATAAACGGAACTTCCCTAGAAAGGTTCTTTTTCCCCCTCCAGGATGTTTTAATTATGAGATAAAATTAGTATTTTCAAGAAGTAATTGGGTGAGGCACTACATGAAATATGGTTATGGTTTAAGAAGATGTTGATTCAGTCCTTCAATTACAAGTTGACAAATGATCACTTAATGGACTTTCTATAGGTATCTAAATGTGATCACCAGACTGATGGTTGGCAATGTTATAGAAGTAGCTTCTATGGCACGTAGAGCGTGTCATACTAGGGATTCTAAGATTGCAAGAAGTACTTAGGTTGTGGGAATGTTGCTTGAACAAAGTCAAGGGGAACAAGAATGTGACCATAACATGGATAACATGAATACATAGATGGACTTACATAAAAAGCATTTGTTGGATGTGTTGTTGAAAAGGTATAGGTTGTTAGTTTGAAAGTTAAGAAAATTGAGTCTGAATTTTCCAAACAGGTGAATTATTTGAATAACCAAATAGGAGTTTTCAAGCCAATTACCAAGGAAACCAACGTCAAAACTATCAGAGGGATAATTACATGATAAGGCTAGTTACAAGGATCTTGATCAAGGAAACTGGAAGAATAAATATAGATATAGGAATAATTAAAGTGGACTTTATGTGCTCTAGGAAGTCGTAACAGGGGTGGAAATGATTTAGGGAAGTCTAGAGGATGGAAAAAGTGTTGAAAAGTATGGAATCTACTGATACAGGGGTGAAAGAAATGAAGACTAAACTATCTTTGATGAGTCATCTTATGGACTCACACTCTACCTCCATTAAATAGCTAGAGTACCATATAGGATAGTTTTCCATGGCATTAAATCAAAGAAAGAGTGTAACTCTACCTAGTGATACTATTTAGATCGATGGAAGTTGCATGGCTATCACAATGAGTAGAGGTAAGGTTCTTTCTAACCCACATCCATGGTTTAGACATAGGCTGAGGATATTGCCTACGAATATAAAACAGTTGATGATGATATTAGTGTTGCTGAGAATCCTGCTCTTCTATGCCTAAAAAGATTGATAATCAAGAGGTAGATGCTGAAAAGTCTACCATGGTTAAAGATAATGCTTTCATGCTTAAGAAAAAAACCAAAGAGGTTGAAAATCCTATGTCTTATATGTTTAGGACTCCCCCTCAATTTCCACATCTAGTGAACTAGAAGGTAGAGGAGGGTAAATTTCATAAGTTTATTTCCATATTGAAATAGTTATTACTAAATATACCATTGTGGATTCCCTTGGGAAAATGTCAAGCTATACAAAGATCATAAAAGACATAGTAACCAAGAATAGGACTGTAAGGTTTGAGCTAGAGGATAATATATATAATTATGCTGTGATTTCTTCACGATCGTTTGTTCAAACTAAGAAAGATCCATGTGCCTTTACTATCTCATGCATAATTGGTGCATTTATCTTTGCAAAGGCGTTAGGCAATCTTGGTGCTAGAACTAATTTGAAGTCACTAGCTATTTATCAATAGTAGGGCTTGGGAGCCCCCAAAACAATAACTATGCAGCTATTGATGGCTAACAATTCGGTCAGAGACCAATGGGAATATTATATGATATGCTAGTAAAAGTTGAAAACTTTATATTATTGGATTACTTTGTGATCCTTATATCACGACCCGATTTAGAAGTAATGATTGCACCTACCTAAACCCGACAGTAGGTAAGCTAAACCACAGCTCAAAGTTGTGAGCAATTGGCTAATTTGGTTGGAAATCGCCAAAAAGGACAGAAATCAACAATTTAATATATATATATATATATATATAATAAGGGTAAGACTACAGATATAATCCAAGATAGATAAAACATCGAAAACCATCCTAGGACCTAGTAATGTTGGTATAATAGCAACTACTAGTATTCTACAAATTCCAAAATAGTTAATACAAGCTATCTAAAAAACAAAAGACTAGAACTACAAATTCCAAAATAGTTAATACAAGCTATCTATAAAATAAAAGACTAGAAATAGATAAATAGAAGGGAAAAAAGGTAAATCCACCTCCAAGAGCTCGCCCAATTTCTAAAATACAATCACAGCAAGAGCGTCGAATCAGCAACGGAAACTAGTACTCAAATCTGGACCAAAAAAGGTATGGAAGTGTAGTATGAGTACTAAAAGCATAGGTGGTCAGTAAGCATCATCTGCCGACTAGGCTAAATCATGATATGGATATAATAAAATGTAAGATAAAATAAGCTAAGTCAAGGTAAAAGAGCAAATCTTGAAATAAACTCCAACACCGTTGTCCATAAATAAATTAATAAATCCAAGATAATAATGTAACAATCATACAATTATATCTACTAAATTGGCGCCTAAAATCCAACAAGTGTGGAAAAGTAAATAACCCAACGCAGGCCTCCATAAGCATGGAGGGTACAATCAAAAGAAAGTAAATAACCGGGTAACCATTATCTACTAACTATCCTTCCATGACAAATCCATCTGTACCATATCACATTATGAAAAACTCTCAATTGTCGGACTTGAATCGATGCTCATATCGGTAATATCATAATCAATTGTCAGGATTGAACCGATGCTCATATCATCAATTTTATAAATAATTATCGGACTTTAACAAGTATTCATATCATCATCATCATAAACAAATTACCGAGTTTTACAATAAATAGCACCAGCTCAAAAAATCAAACCATTAAGCATCTAATCTCCTCAATCCCGAAATAAACATTTTGAAATGTAAAAGAAATATATAAAGGTCTACCAAAACTAGCTCAAGTTTTGGCTTAAGGCGGGCCGAATGGGCCCACTTCTAATCCCCAAATCTATTATAAGGCAAATTCTTCCTCGGACTAGGCTAAGATATCTAAATCCATTTTTAGATGTTAAACAACCTTAATTAGCCCTAATATAGAAATTCTACCTAAAGAATGAGCAACTAAGTTAATTATGCCTAAATTACAATTTCATAATAGCCTAAATAGTTGTCAATCATATTTCCAACACCTAAATCCCATACCATATACAACTTAATATCATAAGTATACAACGAAATAGTTCAATTTATGAGGAGGGTAAACCTAGACCACCTAGACGCTGAAGAAAAGCCTAAAGAATCTGCTAAACCATAAATTTTTCCCTTTTGAGTATTTTTCATGAGGTGCCACAATATAAAAATCACTATCTGCTCATCAAGAAGAGAACAATGATACCATAGTTCACTATTGTGCTTCGGGTCCAAAAATCACATAAAATTCCATATACGGCCCTTTTACGGAATCAACCATTCGAAACCAACACAACGTACCACTATGCTACAGATTATTTACCCTCACAAATAGGTGAATTCTGCGCTCTAATGATGCTAAAATCAAGCCACTAAGGTTTTAGGGATTTAAGAAAAAGTTGAAGGACTTTGATCCTAAAATAGATGGAAGCTTATGTTGCCCCCAAGCACACACGCAAGTCTACGTGGTCCCACCAAGTAGTAAAGTGGCCTTTTACAAGAAAAGTATTGATCCCACAAGACTTGTATTGGCAACAATCCAATTTTTTCTTATTATTAAGATTAAATTGGTGTAAAATAACCAAAAGAGTTTGAGTGTTATAACTAAACATAAAATAAAACAAAGCTGAAAATTAAAGTTCTTGGAAAATCAATAAGGAGAAACCCAGGGTTAAGGCGCTATTCTCTTGAACTTTAGTAGTTATGTTACTTATCTTGGTTGTTGATTCACAGGGTTGATATTATGACTATGTACTTTCTAGCCTTCAGTCACCTATCTAACTTAGACCCATAACTACATCATTAAGTGGGGATGTGAGAACTAAGTTAAAAGCATTCATATTTCATCCCATAGGTGAACAAAATAGGGCAAGTAGGTATATTCATATCCTAAATACAAATTATAACTTCATAATATAGAAGATTATAATGCTATGCTATTCACCCCAACGTGCTATCCTCTTGTTCAGCATGCCAATCCATATTTTTTTATGCAATTTTGTTCAACAAAATATATAGATCATCATATGTCTTATCTAATGTTTGACCACATTCAGCTGAAACTAGTAAAATTTTTGTGTTATGGTCAAGTGGCTCAACAAAGGTTTGAGATAGTACCTTATTGGACTCCTGATGATGTGGACAGTCTCAAAGAAGAGCTTTGAACCTCACCCAAGCATGATACAGGTTTATTTCTAGCCTTTGTTTAAAGTTCACAATCTCACCGTAAAGTATCACAGTCTTGACATATAGAAAGAAGTGGATGAGTAAATTCTAGGCTAATTAATCCTAAGTTGTGATTAAACTTGTTAGCTCAGTGTTCAACCACTTCTTCGCTTCCTTAAAAATGAAAAGGGAAAAGTGTCAGCCTCATATAGTCATTTACATACCTGTAGGGATGAATGTATCACTGATCTCCAAAAAATTCTGCAAGTGGACTTGTGGATCTTCCTGTAAAAGCCCAATAAATTGTTTGCCACTAGTTTATAGTTGCACTATGTTCTATTTTAGTTCAAATCTACCTCTACCAGTCAGATTTTAAAAGGAAAAGTTCAAATTAGTTATAAGTGGGATTGCAACTTAGCGACTGTCTTGCGGGTTGGTGGATCCTCAGTCATGGGGGTAGTAATATCTTGTTCTTTATTGATTTGTGGGATGCAGTAGAGAAGTACTGCTTCTCTCTTTCTTTGGTGTAAGAATTACTCGGGATCAGTGTCGAGTTTAACCAACTCCCTATACGTTGCAAACTTACTAGTCTGTTAACCTGTACCTGCAAATTTAAAACCAAGACCAAGTGAAAAGCACCAAAGAAATCTAAAAAGTAAAACTAAAATAAAAGAAGTTGACAAATTACAGGTCCCCAATAACGGCACCAAAAACTTGTTGCGCAGATGCAAGTATATGTGGTCCCATCAAGTAGTAAAGTGGACTTTTTAAACCCAAGTATCGATCCCCTAGAAACTTGTGTTGGCAACTATCCAATTCTAGTTCACTATTAAGATTAAATTGGTAAAAGTATCCAAAAGTGTGTGAGAGTTATAACTAAATGTAAACTAAAACGAGGATGAAAATTAATGTTCTTGGACAATCAATGGGGAGAAACCCAGGGTTAAGTCTCTGGAACAATCATACTATGCTCTTGAACTTCATTGTTTATATTACTTATCTTGGTTGTTGATTCACGAGGTTGATATTATGACTGTGATCTTCTGAGCCTCTAGTCACCTATCTAACTTAGAACCACAACTACATCGTTGAGCAGAGATATGAGAGCTAACTTAAATGCATTCATATTTCATTCCGAAAGTGAAACAAATAGGCCACGTACGTATATTTCTATCCAAAATACAAAATATAACTTCTTTCTATAGAAGATTATAATCCTATTTTATTCACCCCCACATACTATCCTCTTGTTCCTCATTTCAGGATCACAAGGTAACTTTGGATGTATTCTAAGGGTATTTTGATATGAACCGACCCTGGGCCTTGTCGCAATGAGCATCCCAAGTTCAACCAAGACTGTAGACCGCCCCCTATTACCCAACCTGACCACCTATATCTAGCCATAGATGGGCTGAATTTTGAACATATAACAAGATAGTGTTATTTTTCTCATTAAGATTCTAGGATAGGGTCATAACCGTGACTGACCCAACTGAGTCCAGTCGTACCTCACCAATCTACCAACCATACCAAACCAAACCATAGACCATAAACCAAAGTAAATACCAAAATGTAATCTGATGGAATAGTGAGAAATTATGTCTGATGATGACAGCCTCAATATCAATACCAATGCAAAGGATGACACCTCTACCGATACCACTCATACCAACCCCTAGAAGTACCACAAAGCCTCTATCAAAAAGAGTAAGCGAATCCAATTTGGATGTGCCCCCAACCATAGCCAAAACCAATATCCAAAATAAAAGAAAAGTGTCTAAAGAAATCCATAACATGAAATGATGCCTTCCGAAAGGATGGAAGCTCACCACTTCAGTCCAAATACTGATACCAAATATGCATGATAAATAGGAGGAGTAGAATGGATGATTCCTGCATAGTATGGGTATATAGCTACCAATAGACGGGGTTAGCGAACGACTGCTAGCATGAAATTTAGGGTAAGGATAAAATAATGCCAGTTATAAACCAAGTAAAACCATTTTTAATGTATACAACAAAACATATGTATAAGTGTTGTGAAACGGGATCTAGTTTAGCATGCACTTAAAATGTTTACCTGGGTTGTGTAGCTTTGTCGTCCTAACCACCCATAGGCGATATGGGTTCATCTTCTCCTGCTGAAAGGGTCCCAGTATATGTAGCCGCACGATCGGGAAATAACCCATGGGATGAATAGTACATCCCTCTAATATAAAATGTGACACTCGCACATGGTCATGAAGACCCCTCATATCGGCAATTGTGAGTTTTTAATTTTGGTCCCCCCGAGACCGCCACCTTCCACGGCTTAGCTACATATCTCAACATTAATTCCTAATTAAAACCATGTCCAAAAATTCCACTTACCATTTATTAACTAAGGCAAAAATTAGTGGTATTTTCATACCACCCCTTACTTACAAGTAATATCCACAGCCAAACCTATTGGGTTAAAGGGACCTTAGGTGCCCTTTTCATAGACCATATTAAATACACTTAGGAGACTTATATGTCCTCCACAAGCATGGCCATTTTTCCTTTAACCTTTTCAAACCATTTAAACCATGTACAGATCATTTTTCCAGTTTAAACATGCAAGAGTTTCATTAAAAGAAGTCAATGCAATGAACATATCTATATAAGCATTTTATCCAACACCTTGAGGGCATAATATAACCAAAACCAATTCCAAAGACTATTAAACCATTATCATGCAATACAATTGTCCAAAACCACCATTAATGCATATAAAAGCATAATTAAAACCATAGTAAACCATAACCAAGCATCAATATCAAAACCCCCAAATAATAGCTGAAAAACCACAATCATGAAATAGTAAAAACCGTAAAATCAATCATATAAATCATGCCTTTAGTTGAAATTAAAATGAGGAGAGAGAAACATGCCTTATAGTGAAGAATTGATGAAAAGAAATCACCATAGCAAGCCCCAAAGAAAGCCCTTAGTTGAAACCCTAGCTTCCTTGCCCCAAAATCTCTTAAGAGAATTATTGGATGTTTTGAAATAGTTTCTAAGTGTTAATGAATATAAATAAAAGGGTAAATAACCTCTTAATGTAATTAGAAGTAGTGGGTCCTAATTAGGGTAAGTAGGAAATGTCCAGAATACCCCCACTTAAATCCCTTAAAAACCCATCATAGGGATACGGCTGACCCATATGAGTCGTACCCTCCTATACGATCGGTATCCACCACTCGTACCCAAGACGCAACCGTTGGGTCAAACACTATCCAGTATATTCCTCATCCAACCAAGTCGTAACCACAGGATACGATCTACACCCATAACTCGTATCCCTGGTAGAAATGAAATACCAGAAGGATCAAACATTGTCAATCATATAAGTCATTGATACGACTCATACCAATCCTGTATGACTCACACCTCTAAGTCATACCCATTATAGTGATCAAAACCATCCCACCAACTTACACTGGACAGCATACGATAGGAATATTTCACTCATACCCCAGCATATGGCTCGTACTCATGAGTCATATTGGGTCCAGAGAATGGATTTTTAGGAAATTTTCTAAGATTCAAAACCCAAGATGCTTCATAGATAATACTTAAAATATTGATAAAAAGGATAATTAAACAACCAATATTGATAAATAATCAAAACCAAGTCAATTCATAACAAGACCAATCATGTTCTTGGCCTTAAACTCGAAAAGGGGGATTTAGCTACTTATGGACACAACCATAATTGTAATGATTAAATATTTGTTAAAATACATTTAAAAAAAAACCAAACTAATGGAATAAGAACCCTAATTGAATTCTTCAACGGCCTCCCTCAATGTTTCAAAGTCATCCAAAGTGTGTAGCATAATGTTTAAGTGTCCTATTTATAGGAGGGCCAAAGTTGCTAGTTTGAACTTAGGTACGTGCCACGGACCTTTTCACGGGTATGTGGCATGCCAATATAGATATGGTACACTATAATTGGTTGCCTATGATGACTCAATGGTGTTTCATGGACCCTAACATGGTGGATAAGGTCCGTGGCATGCCAATCACACCAAAACATCCATTTTACGTTAAGTCTTATCCCGTGTTTCTGTCCATCCATTCCAAACCTTGTGGTGATGTTTACACTTGATTTACATATTTTGTATCATCCATATATCATCATTATAAAATCAAAAAGTATCCTATATGATCAAAAACCATGAGTTAGAGCTCAAAACAACATAAAATCCAAGATGGTTAACTAGAAACTTAAGCTAAGAATATTAGTTTTGACCTTTTGATCTTTAACCTAGTTTTAACTTTTGGATTGTTTGAATTGAACCTTAAACACTACAAACATGTTATACCACACATAACTACACATTCATACCCTTAGGAACTCATTATGCACACTAGAATCCATCAATATCAACTAGAATAATACATAGCTCAAGCTAGTAACACTAGTTTTCTCATCTAAAATATAAGTGAGCAAATTGATTCAAAACTTGTTTGAAACAAACCTTAAACATTGTAATCTAGTATTTTAACACTTATATGCTCAATTATATCATTAAAAACACATTAATCCCAAAAAAAGTCATCAAAACAAGACTAAATAAGCCCGGATAGCAACACTGAGGTGCATAAATCTACCTTTGATTATCTTAACCCAAAATCAAAGAAGAAACATGGAAATATTATCTACCCAAGCTCCAAAATTGCCTAAAAATGTTTTTCTAAAGCTTTTCTAGTTTTTAGGGCTCCAATATCTTAGAGATGGATAAAGAATGGAGGAAAATGCACTATGTGGGGTATTTATACACTTCCTAAGTCCATGGGTGCCGCTATAGCAGACATTTGTCCAGTTAAGTGGTCACCGGTTAAGAGACCTAGTGTCTCTTTAGCGTCTCTGGTTGAATGCACAATTATCGCTTAAGCAGTCCCTTGCCACTTTTGCGAGAAGGTTTCCTTTTTAGCAACATTCATCTAGGACATACTACATCTTAAGTAGTCATTCGGGCAATTTATCAGACCTTTGTTTAAGCAACCCAAACGGCCGCTTAAGAGGATACACCAGTTGAAACATGTAGTTTTATTCGAGTTTTGTCCAACACCTCATGATTCATTTGGAATATTGTATACGTAAATAAGCTATGACCCTATTAAAATCGACATTCCAAATTGAGCAAATTTTTAAAATTTCCATTCGAGGTTATTTCAGCAAAAAGTGGGATCCACACCTACTTGTCATTTTCTTTACTTTCGACCAATAGCTCAAAATTTTCCTGGGAACCTCGGGATCCAAACCAAGGGTCTTCCTAGCCTAAAATTGATGTTCCAGAGTTTTTGGAATAGACAAAATTAGCATACAAGGTTGTTTGATAAAAGTTTTTGACCGATAGCAAATTTAAACCAGTGAAGGCTCAAAAATAGGGAATTGGTTCTAAAAACTAAATGGACTGTCGGTAACCAAACTATTAGTTCTAGCAAGTCATAAATTACTTAGGGCAGCTATTGGAATGCTCTAAATAGGGTAAATGAGAAAAAATACAGAAGATGACCCAGAGGGTCATTGTAATATCCACTATTAAAAGAACTTTTGTATGCAAAAGTAAAGGATTTGGATATATGTGAAACCTCAAGTAGGTGAGGATACTTGGTCTATATCTTGCTCTTGATCTCCCAAGTACCCTTGTTTACTGGAGGTGCCTCCACTGAATATTAACTACAGGAATCACCTAGTGCACTACCATATGACATCACTATCCAAAATGAGCATAAGCTCCTCCACAAATGGCAACCGCTTATCCAACTGGACTAACCCCCACATAAGAACATGAGACAACTCAAGAATATATTATCGTGACATAGAGACATGGAAAATCATATGGATAACAAAAAAATTTTAGGATAAGGCTAACTTATAAGTTACCTCACCAACTGCGTAAAGAATATCAAAGGGTCCAATATATCCGGGGTTGATCTTGCCTTTCCTCATGAATCTGATCACACCATTCATAGGTGATACGTAGAGGAATACCCAATCACCAACTCCAAATATCAAATCATAAAGTCTATGATCTGCATAAACCTTCTACCTACTCTAAGCTTCCCTCAACTTTACTGAATCATCCTAACTCTATCCAACGACTTCTAAAGTAAGACAGTACCGTAGGGTCTAATCTCAGAAGTCTCAAACCATCTAATAGGGAATGATATCTCCTACCATATAAAGCCTAAAACGGCACCATCTAAATAATTGAATGGTAACTATTACTACACTTAAACTTTTTAAAGTCAAAGTGTTTGTAATACCCCAGGAATTTTTTCGTTGAAATTTTATGCGTAAACGGGTTGGGTTCTATCTTCTAGAATGAATTATAAATTTTACATGCAAAATGTCTTAGATTATGACCCACTAGCGTATAGTATCGAATAATCTTTCCAATGATATGTGGATCATCCAAAAAAGACACCCGAGCGACGAGTTATGATCATTCTGATCGAATCGTGAATAGTAGTGAACAATAAAACGTGCAGGAAAAAGTACTGAGGCCTGGCGTATTTTTTCTCCAAATTTAAATGACCATAACTCCTTATACATAATGATCTAGATTATCAACTATATATCAATGGAAAGCTCTACAAGTCGTCTTTCTAATTAAATTAGTTTCATCCAATTTGTCAATCGGAGAAAAAAGTTAGGGTCGATCTACTTCAGCCTATCAAAAGTAAATTTTTGGGCCAACTTCAAATGATCATAACTCCTCGTACACAATTATTTGGGTGAGATACTATATATCAATGGAAAGATATAAGAGTCCTCTTTCTAATGAAATTGGTTTCATCTAATTTGAATATCAGAGTAAAATGTTATGGTTGATCTACTTTAGACTATCAAAATAGTCCACCAAAGGACAGATTCGAGAATTTCTTTTATTTTTAGGGGCGTTTTGGTCATTACCCCTCACCCAAAATCCATCCAAACCCTATATTAAAGCCTATTAGAAGCATTATATATTATATTTATCAAACTCCCTCAAAAATAAAACCCTAAGCTCCTACATCCAACTTCAAGAACCTCCAAAGTTCACCATTAATTCTGCAAATTCATTCAAGATTCCAAGTTCCTAGTTTAAGAACTCCTAGAACCATCATTCGAAGGCACGACTAACATCTCAAAAATGAGTATCGATCTAAAGTTCATCATTCAAGGTATGTGGGGTTTTTCAACAAGAACTCTCTTTTGTTCTTGTGCCCAAAAGTAATTTTCTTTACAAAGGCATGATTTTTTTTTATTTTTATGAATTTGAAGCATGAACCCATATCTTATGATGATTATTATAAAATTTTGATGTTTATGATTTTAAAAGATGAATTTACATGTGTGGATATATAAAGCATGAATCTTGAACGATATTTATCATGATTTTGATATTTGGGTCGTGAATCCCCATTGGAAATTATATTTTTTTGAGAAAGTGTATGTTATAAGCACGTTGATATTGAATATTTGAGATATTTTGAATGATTTAACCTTTTGGTCTTAATGGAGTTGTTTTGAACTCGAGTGTGAAAGAAATCCACAACGTGGTTAATTTTGATAGATGGGAAGCATGATGGCTCTCAATGTATATTTAAATATTACTAAAATTGTTTTGTTCTGGATTGGCTTTGAAATGATTTGAGATAAGTTCGGGAGAAATCTTTAGCACTAAGTGGGAGGTATAAAGCGACCTTACTTCCCTAGAACTATGTGCCCCCGTAGGAGTAAGCCTTGGGCTAATTTATATAGTGATCACTAGTTTATCTGGATTTGATATCGATAGTCCTACTCTGATGGCAAGGATAGGACGGCTCTCTCCAACGTAGTTTCTACGTTGGACTCCGTGTAGCTCACATAGTTTATGTCGGTTATAGGATCTCCCAGTGTGTGTGTGTTTCTTTGTTTCGATGGTAAATGGTAAAGTGATTTGAAAGTGAAATTGTGAAAGTTATTCTTTCGGAAGATTTAAATGATATTTACATTATGAGAATTGATATTCTTGATGAACTGAAAGTGATTGACAAATTATATGATGACACACATGTGTTATTGTACTTATTTCATCCTCTCGTGATTATGATGATTTTGTTTGGGCTATGTGAGTCTTTCATACATCCTACATATTTCTTATAAATATTTATGATGATGATGTTTATACAACTACATACACCCCCATATACTTGGTTCCTTTCCATGGTACTGACCCACATCTTCGAATATGGGCTGCATTTTCTCAGAATATAGGTTCAGATGCTCAGTTCCAGGTTCGACAGTGATTCTTCGGGCACATTGTTCTATATCCTCTGTTATGGTGAGTCCTCATGTTTGGAGGATGTGATGTCTGATGTTGGTTTCATGGAATTATTTACATTTGATAACTTAGTATGAGTTAGTTGGGGCATGTCTCAATGGCTCGCTGTTTTTATTGATTTTCTTAGAGTCTTGTTAGACTAGTATAGATGTTGGGAGTTGACTAATAAGTCGTATTTTGTTATCTTTCTGAAATTCTTTTATTCTTGGATGATGATTACTCTATTGATATTTGAGAGTTATTTAGGAAACCCCATTTATTTGTCTTGAACTAAATGAAAATTGCTCAAAGGGTTAGCTTGGGGCTACTTGTAGCCTCAAGCACCGTGTGACTCTCCGAGACCCATTTTCGGGGGCGTTACAAACTTGGTATCAGATCCTAAGGTTTTAAGGTGTCCTAGGGAGTCTGACAAGCCTCTTAAGAAGAGTCTTGATCATTGGTGTGTAGCGCACCACATCTATGAACAAGAGGCTATAATAAGTTTTAGGAAAGTATGATTCTTTCTTTCAGAAGTCTATCATGCTTAAAGTGTCTCTCTCTGCTATTTATTTGTGCTCTCCTCTTTCAGAAATATGCCTCTACGTCGAGCGAGAAGAAATAATGATGGTCAACAACCTCAACCCGCTGACCCATTAATCTTTATAGAGTCTTGTTGGCTGATCTGATTGAGTTAGACATGGTAGATTTTGATGTGATTCTGAGTATGGACTAGCTGTTTTCTTCTTATGCCTCTATTGATTGTCGGTCCCGAGTGGTCAAGTTTCAATTTTTGGGTGCATCCGTGTTTGAGTGGTCTGGGAAGTCTATGTCACCCAAGAGTTATTTTATCTCTTACCTCAAAGCTAGAAAGCTTATTTCCAAGGGGTGTATTTACCATTTGGTTAGAGTCAAAGACACTAAGTCTGAGACTCCAACTCTCCAATCTGTTAACGTCGTCAATGAGTTTTCTGATGTCTTTTGGGATGATCTCCCAGGAATACCTCCTGAGAGAGAGATAGAGTTCGGGATTGATCTTCTTTCTGATACTCAGCTTATTTCTATTCCTCCTTACCATATGGCCCCTACGGAACTTAAGGAGTTGAAAGAGCAACTTAAAGATCTACTAGATAAGGGTTTCATAAGGCCCAGTGTTTCTCCTTGGGGTGCTCCTGTGTTGTTTGTGAGAAAGAAAGATGGCTCTTTTCGTATGTGCATTGATTACCACCAGCTGAATAAAGACACCGTCAAAAATAAGTACCCCTTTTCGAGAATAGATGATTTGTTTGACCAATTGCAAGGTGCAAGTTATTTCTCAAAGATTTACCTTCGTTTTGGCTATCATCAACTCAAAGTTAGGGAGTGTGACATCCCAAAAACTGCTTTCCAAACTTGTTATGGCCATTTTGAGTTTCTTGTTACGTCTTTCGGGTTAACTAATGTCCCAGCAGCTTTCATGGACCTCATGAATTGAGTGTTCAGATCATATCTGGATATGTTTGTCATAGTGTTCATCGATGATATACTGGTGTACTCTCGTAGTGAGGATGAATATTTTAATCATCTCCGAACTGCCTTGCTAACCCTTATAGATCGTAAGTTATTTGCCAAGTTCAGTAAGTATGAGTTTTGGCTAAGGGCAGTTGCTTTTCTTGGTCATACCATTTCTTTCGAGGGTATTAGAGTTGATCCCCAAAAGACCGAAGCTGTTAGAAATTGGCCTAGACCTATTTCTCCGACTGATATCCGAAGTTTCTTGGGTTTAGCTAGCTATTACCGCCGTTTTGCTGAGGTTTTCTCCTCTATAGTGTCTCCTATGAATCAGTTGACCCAAAAGAAAGTAAATTTCTTATGGTCCTAATCTTGTGAGAAGAGTTTTCAGGAGTTGAAGACTCGACTCACTTCAGCCCCTGTTTTGACTTTGCCTGATGGTTTTGATGGTTTTATGGTGTACTGTGATGCTTCGAGAGTTGGGTTGGGTTGTGTATTTATTCAAAAGGGTAAGGTGATAGGTTATGCTTCTATATAGTTGAAACCCCATGAGAAAAATTACCCCACCCATGACCTTGAGTTGGCTGCTATTGTGTTTGCTTGGAAAATTTGGAGACACTATTTGTATGGTGTCCATGTTGATGTTTTCACTGATAATAAGAGTCTGCAGTATGAGTTTACCCAGAGAGAATTGAATCTTAGGCAGAGACTATGGTTAGAATTGTTAAAGGACTATGATATGAGTGTGCTGTACCATCCGGGCAAGGCCAATATTGTGGCGGATGCCCTAAGTAGAGTGTCTATGGGTAGTGTTTTACATGTGGTAGAAGGTAAGAAAGAGTTGGATCGTGATGTTCATTGTTTGGCTAGATTGGGGGTTAGGTTGTTTGACTCTGCTGAAGGTAGTATAGGGGTTTAGAGTAGTTCTGAATCCTCTTTGGTTTCGGAAGTGAAGGAAAAGCAATACTTAGATGCTAGTTTGGTCAGGCTGAAGGAGTCATTCAAGGACCAAAAAGTTGAGGTTTTCTCCCAAGGGAGAGTTGGTGTGTTGAGATTGCAGGGTAGATTGTGTTTCTCGAATGTTGATAATCTGAGATAGAAGATTATGGCTGAAGCGCACGGGGCACGATATTCTATTCATCCTGGTTCCACCAAGATGTACCGAGATTCGCGAGAAATCTATTGGTGGAGTGGCATGAAGAAAGATATAGCAGCATTTGTAGCTAAGTGTACAACATGTCATTAGGTTAAGGTTAAACACCAAAGACCTGGTGGTATGATGCAAGAGTTTAGTATTCCCACTTGGAAGTGGGAAGAGATAAATATGGACATCGTGATTGGTTTGCCTTCTTCCCGACGCCATCATAATTCCATTTGGGTTGTGGTTGATAGGTTGACTAAGTCTGCTCATTTCTTGCCTTTTCATACTTCATATATTGCTGAGAATTACGCTTGATTATATATTCGAGAGCTAGTCAAACTGCATGGAGATCCCTTGTCTATTATTTCGGATAGGGGTACTCAGTTCACTTCGCAATTTTGGAATGCTTTTCAGAAGGGTCTTGGTACCCAAGTGCTTTTGAGTTCTACTTTTCATCCGCAGACCGATGGTCAGGCTGAACAGACCATCCAGACCTTATAGGATATGGTGAGAGCTTGTGCACTTGACTTTAAGGGAAGTTGGGATGACCACTTACTGTTGATAGAGTTTGCTTACAATAACAGTTTCCACTCTAGTATTGGCATGGATCCATTTGAAGTCTTATATGGGAGGAAGTGTAGATCACCCATAGGTTGGTTCGAGGTGGGTGAAGCAGCTGTGAGTGGTCCTGATTTGGTATTTGAGGCTATGAAAAAAGTTAAGTTGATTAGGGAAAGGTTGAAAACTGCACAGAGTCGTCAGAAGTCATATGCGGATATTAGAAGGAGAGACCTTGAGTTTGATGTTGGTGACCTAGTGTATCTGAAAATTTCACCCATGAGGGGGGTGAAGAGATTCGGAAAGAAGGGGAAGCTTAGTCCCCGTTATGTTGGTCCTTACAAAATTCTTAGTCATGTTGGTAAGGTAGCTTATGAAGTCGAGTTGCCTTCCGAGTTGTCCTCTGTTCATCCAATATTCTTTGTCTCCATTCTTAGAAAGCATATTAGCGATGTTGTGGTAATGGATTCCTCTGTGAGTGATCACATTCAAGAAAATCTTTCTTTCGATGAGATTCCTATTGAGATTCTTGATTTCAGTGTCCGAAGACTAAGGAACAAAGAAGTTTCCTTGGTCAAGGTGTTGTGGCGAAACCAATCTATTGAGGGTGCAACTTGGGAAGCTGAGGCGAATATGCGATCCAAGTACCCGCACCTATTTTCTGCGAACTCTGATCAAGCCGAAGGTACCATTCTTTCCTAAATCATGCACTTTTGATAAAAGTTGCAGCATTTCAGCTGTCATTTATTATGTGTTCAGCTGTAGTTTCTTGAATTTATGCATTCTATGTTGCATTCAGAGTCAGAAATGATGTGGTGATGAGTCTAACGAATGGTTTCAGATGTATGCTCTATTCCCTATCTAATCTTGGCATGTCTAGCATCATTCTAGGATGAATGTTTCCAAGGGGGAGATGATGTAATACCTCGGAAAATTTTTTGTTGAAATTTTGTGCGTAAACGTGTTGGGTTCTATCTTCTAGAATGAATTATAAATCTTCTGTGTGAAATGTCTTAGATTATGACCCACCATTGCATAGAGTATCGAATAATATTTCCAACGATAAGTGGATCATCCAAAACAGACACCCGAGCGACGAGTTATGAACATTCCGATCGAACCATGAATAGTAGTGAACAATAAAACTTGCAGAAAAAAGTACTGAGGCCTGGCATATTTTTTCTCCAAATTTAAACGATCATAAATCCTTGTACATAATGATCTGGGTAATCTACTATATATCAACGGAAATATCTACGAGTCCTCTTTCCAATGAAATTGGTTTCATCCTATTTTTCTATTGGAACAAAAAGTTATGGTCGATCTACTTCAGCCTATCAAAAGTAAATTTTTGGGTCAACTTCAAACGATCATAACTCCTCGTACACAATTATCTAGGTGAGATACTATATATCAACGAAAATATATGAGATTCCTCTTTCTAATGAAATTAGTTTCATCCAATTTAAATAATAGAGTAAAATGGTATGGTTGATCTACTTCAGACTATCAAAACAGTCCACCAAAGGACAGATTCGAGAATTTTTTTGATTTTTAGGGGCATTTTGGTCATTCCCTCTTACCCAAAATCCGTCCAAATCCTATAGTAAAGCCTATTAGAAGCATTATATGTTATATTTTATCAAACTCCCTCAAAAATAAAATCCTAAGCTCTTACATCCAACTTCAAGAACCTCCAAAGTTCACCATTAATTCTGCAAATTTATTCAAGATTCCAAGTTCCTAGTTCAAGAACTCCAAGAACCATCATTCAAAGGCACGATTAACATCTCAAAAATGAGTATCGATCTAAAGTTCATCATTTAAGGTATGTGGGGTTTTTCAACAAGAACTCTCTTTCGTTCTTGTGCCCAAAAATAATTTTCTTTACAAAGGCATGATTTTTATTTGATTTGTACGAATTTGAAGCATGAACCCATATCTTATGATGATTATTATGAAATCTTGATGTTTATGATTTTAAAAGATGAATTTACATGTGTGGAGATATAAAGCATGAATCTTGAACGATATTTATCATGATTTAGATATTTGGGTCGTGAATCCCCATTGAAAATTGTGTTTTTTTGAGAAAGTGTGTGTTATAAGAACGTTGATGTTGAATATTTGAGATATTTTGAATGATTTGACCTTTTGGTCTTAATGGAGTTGTTTTGAACTCGTGTATGAAACAAATCCACAACGTGATTAATTTTGATAGATGGGAAGCATGATGGCTCTCGATGTATATTTATATATTACTTAAATTATTTTATTGTGGATTATCTTTGAAAGGATCTGAGCTAAGTTCGGAAGAAATCTTTAGCACCGAGTAAGAGGTATAAAGCGATCTTACTTCCCTAGAACTACGTGCCCCCGTAGTAGTGAGCCTTGGGCTAATTTATATAGTGATCACTAGTTTGTGTTGATTTGATATCGATAGTTCTACTCCGATGGCAAGGATAGGACGGCTCTCCCCAACATGGGTTGTACGTTGGACTCCATGTAGCTCACATGGTTTATGTCGGTTATAGGATCTCCCAGTGTATGTGTTTTTCCTTGTGTCTATGGTGAATGGTGAAGTGAATTGAAAGTGGAATTGTGAAAGTTATTCTTTTGAACGATTTAAATGATATTTACATTATGAGAATTGATATTCTTGATGAACTGAAAGTTATTGACAAATTATATGATGACTCACATGTGTTATTGTACTTATTTCACCCTCTCATGATTATGATGATTTTCTTCGGGCTATGTGAGTCTTTCATACATCCTGCATATTTCTTATAAATATTTATGATGATGATGTTTATATAACTACATATACCCCCATATACTCGGTTCCTTTCCATGGTACTGACCCACATCTTCGGATGTGGGCTGCATTTTCTTGGAATGTAGGTTCAGGTGCTCAGTTCCAGGTTCGACAGTGATTCTTCGAGCACGCTATTCTATATTCTCTATTGTGGTAAGTTCTCATGTCCTGAGGACGTGATGTCTGATGTTGGTTTCACAAAATTGTTCACATTTGATAACTGAGTATGAGTCAGTTGGGGTATGTCTCAATGACTGGTTTTATTGATTTTCTTAGAGGCTTGTCAGACTAGTATAGATGTTGGGAGTTGACTAATAAGTTGTATTTTTTTATCTTTATGAAATTCTTTTATTATTGGATGATGATTACTCTGTTGATATTTGAGGGTTATTTATGAAAACCCCGTTGATTTGTGTTGAACTAAATGAAAATGGCTCAAAGGGTTAGCTTGGGGCTACTTGTAGCCTCAAGCACCATGTGACGCTCTGGGACTCATTTTTTGGGGCGTTATAGTATTGCTCCCACTGACATGAAAATTGATAACACAAACTCGGAGTATATCCTTGAGAACTTGAATAGTATACTCCAACTACACGTTGGTTTGAGGATCGAAATATATACTAATATCTACCTCAGTACCCAACTCCCATAAAAACTCTCCAAGAGCTAAAAGTGAACACAGAACCCTGATTTGAAATGATAGCTATGGGCATACTATGCAAATGGACTATCTTATGAACATAGATACAGCTAACCTCTCGGCACTAAAGGGATCTGAATAGGATTAAAATTTGTCGACTTGATCAACCAATCTATAATGAACCAAATGCCATCAGAACTATAGGAGGTATGAGCCAAACCACTAACAATGTCTATGACAATCCGCTCCCACTTCTACTCAAGAATATGAAACCTCTGAAATCAATCAACCAGGTCTTTGATACTTGGCCTTCACTTGCTAACAGCATTTGTAATGAGCTACACATTCTTACACATCTCTCTCCATGACACTCTACCAATGATGCTGCCTTAAATCTTTTTAGATCTTATTTGTACCTAGGTGAATAGAATACCTAGAGTTGTAAGCCTCATGAAAGATCGATTGAATCAATTTATCAACCCTCGGAACATAAATGCAGCAATCAAACCTCATAACACCCTTTAAGTCTATGGTAATCTGTTTGGAGAAGATCAAATAGGTCTTCCTACTATTTTAATTTGTTCCAACAGATGACCTATTTGTTGCAACAGAAGGGTCACCTATTAGAACAGATGATCACCTGTTGGAACATATTTAAATAGGAGGAATATTTGTATGATAATTTCAAACATATGACCCATTTGTTGCAACAGATGACTTATCTATTGGAATAAATTAAAATAGTAGGAAGTCTTGATTTAATTATCCCAATAGATGACTCATCTATTGCAACAGATAGGTCATCTAGTAGTATAAATTAAACTAGTGGGAACACCTATTTAATTTTCTCCAATAAATGAGACATTATTGCAACAGATAATATATTTCATACAATAGGTTAGTTATTTGTTGAAACAGATGTCTATATTTGTTTGATAACTTCCTACAAAAGTGCCATTTGTTGAAATAGATATGTAGTATGTTTACTTGTTGGGATAGATGATAATATTTACCTTTTTTAGCTCATACTGCTCTTCTATGTCTATTGTACATTTATCAATAGTGTAAGATAGAGGAGTTGCAACTTTACTTTTTTGATGCTTGATAATGCCTTGGAAATCGCTTTATTCTCCTCTTAGCCTTAACATCTAATGGGGTGTATGGATCTTAAATTCTCTTTGATGGAATAACACCCCTCTTAGATGTCAATTTCTTTACAACAGCAGTTAATGCATTAATAGCATTAATCACTCCTTCGTGTTTTGCCTTGTAGTCTTGACATTTTCATGCATAACATATGTTAGGGGGCATGATCTCTAAAATATTGACTACCCTTTTTGTGTGAGAAATCTGTAGTATTCCAATTTAAAGAAGGGGTATACTGAGTGATGTGTTATGTTTTCATAGCACTTTTGATGCTTAAAATAATGCAAATATGCAAGTTACTTAGATATTTTTATTAGATATGGTGTGTTTTGTATTGTGTTTTGTGGGAAATTATGTTTTGGAGCTAATTTGGAGAAAAGGAGTGAAATATGAAGTTTTGGACCACCTACGTAGGAACCTATGGCCCGTATATACTACGTATGTGTCGGAGAAGCTTATAAATAGAAAATCAAAAGCAAAAAAAGTTGACCCTACCACCTACGGAGGGACCTACGGTGCATAATCTACCCTGACAACGAAGTACACTATCTCCCCTTGGGAGAAAACCTCCACTATTTGATTTCTAACTGCCTCATTTAACTCAATGAAACTAAGATCTCTGTCTTGTTTTTCTTTTACTTCAGGAACCAATGAAGATTTTGAACCATTTGAAAACCATACACTACCCTCTACTGCATCAACCAATCGGACACCTAATCTAATAATCTGATGAATCTCGCTGACTAACTTCTTCTTATCCTCCTCAACATAAGCAACACTACCCATAGACAACCTGCTAAGGGCATCTACCACTAAATTGGCCTTTCCCAGATGATACAACACACTTATATAATAATCTTTCAACAACTCAAACCACCTTATCTGACAAAGATTCAGATCTTTCTGCGAGAAAATGTATTGCAAACTCTTATGGTCAGTTAACACATCCACATGAACCCCATAATGGTAATGTCTCCATATCTTCAAAGAAAACACAATAGCTACCAACTGAAGATCATAGGCAAGATAATTCTTTTAATGGTGCTTAAGTTGTCTAGAGGCAAGGCTATGACCTTACCTCTCTACATCAATACACAATCAAGACCAACCCTAGAAGTATCATAGTAAACCATAAATCCATCTAAACTATTTGGCAAAGTCAATACTGGAGAAAAAGTGAGTCGAATTTTCAACTTATGAAAACTATTCTTGTAAGAATATGACCACTGAAACTTGACTTTCTTCTGAGTCAGTCGAGACACGAAGGATGCAATATAAGAAAACCCTTCAAGAAACAATCGGTATTAGCAAGCCAAACCTAAGAAACTCTTTATATCTGATAGAGAGATAAGTATGATCCAGTTACTCACTACTTAAGTCTTTTGAGAGTAAACGCTAATTCCATCACCAAAAATGCTATGGCCAAGGAAAGCTACTAATATTATCCAAAACTAATACTTACTAATATTGGTGAACAACTAATGAGCTCTAAGTGTCTAAAACACAATTCTCAGATTATCTGCATGATCATTCTCACTACACGAATAGACAAGAATGTCATCAATGAAGACTATGATGAATATATCAGGTTCATTGGGAAACTAAAAATAAATGACTCTATTTTTGTAGTCGACTGAGGCATAACATGAGTAGAGCTAATCCATGCCGAGAATGACATCAAAATTGGTCATCTCTAACCCCACAAGGTCAACTGAGGTGACTTTATAGAATACTGTGATCAGACAGTTCTTGTATACCTAACTGGTTACAATAGACAAACCTACTAAAGTAGGCACTGAAAAGGGTTCTACTAATGTTTCAGGAATGACGCCGAAGTTGATGGATATATTACGAGTCACAAAATAAAGTGAAGGTTTGAGGTCTAATAAAGCATAAACATGAAGATGAAAAACCTGTACCTTACCTGTAACTATGTTAGGAGAACTTTCCTTATCCTATCGGGACTGAAGTGCAGACAATCTGTTCTTGCACTGACCACTGGTGGCACTGAAAGTGGCACTGTGCTGAGTCGGGAGACCTGCTGAAGATGATGACAGATTAAACTTTCCTTATTGGCGTAAATCATTTCCCCTCTGAGCAACCACTGGACACTCTCTAACCCTATGGCCTGGATTGCCACACCCAAAACACACATCACTAGTGGTGGACACGGTACGGTATATACCGACTACCAGATCGAAACTAAAATTTTTTATACTGTCGTATAGATGTTATGGTATTTGGTAGGAATTTGAACTTATTTTGGTATTTGGTATGGTATTTGGTATATATGCAATAAATATTGAAATACCGTATACCGCACCAAAAAATTTTAATAACATATAAAACCCATATATATATTATATTTAAGATTATTAAATATGTTTATATATCATTCATTAGCCAATTGAACACAAAAGTAGCTTTTATTGAGAAATAAATTTTTTGGGAAGCTTATTATTTAAGAGTACTATGCTTAAGTTTAGGTACTATTGTTCAGAGTTTGCATCTCGGGCTATTCAATCATGATTGAAATGTTATTTTTATGTAATTTATTAACAAAGATAGTTGCTAGTCTAACATGATTGAGACATTTTTAAAATTTAAAGTTATAGTTTTTTTTACATGAATATACGTAATTAGAAATCAAATAAAGTTTGGTTACCAAATTACCATACCGTAAAATTCCAAAACCAAATTTAAAAATACTGAACCATACCGAACTAATTTCGTATGGTAATGGTATTGTTTTTTTAGTTACCAAAAATAGAAATTACCATACCAAATTTCAAAATGCAGTACCGTACCATGCCCACCCCTACACATCACGACTAGCCTTACACATACCCTGATGATTCTTTCCATATATAATGCAAAGTAGATTGGTACAACCACTATTCATGTTACCCTGGGACTTGGAGCCTGGTGCTCTATCCCGACTGTCATTCCTAAACTTTGGCATTGGTGCACTAGTTGAAGATAGAGCTGGAGCTAACAATTTCTAACAAAACTGGAAACGATTACCACCATATGACCTCGGCTGAGAAAAGTTTAAACTACCTATCCTGGCCCTTTTATTCTCTCTTTCTTTATCCTTAAGCTTCTCTTCCTCAATCTGCTGAGCATGAACTATAAGTCTAGATAAATCTATGTCCTTAATCAGCATTGTGGTCCTACACTCCTTGACCACATTATCAGATACACTAGAAACAAACTTACTCATTCTAGACCTACTATCAGCCACCATCAAATGAGCATACCTCACTAACTGAGTGAACTTATACAAGTATTCCTTCACACTCATATTACCTTGCTTCAAATTGATGAACACCTACACTATAGTTTCCCTCAACTTTAACGAGAAGAAACTGTCTGGAAAAGTCATGGCAAACTCCTCCCACTCTATAGGCCTTTCCTTATCACCCCTATCCTGATATGTATCCAACTTTGCACTCTCACTAAAAATATTTAATGGCTCATCCTACTTGAAAATAACACTTATAATATAACTTATAATTGAATTAATAATAGATTCATGGAGATATGTCAACTTAAACATGAAAACTCATAATTTAAAAACAAAAGGGATTCTTAGACTCCATAGGTGAAAGGAACCCATGGATGAACATCACACATACCTCAATAGATGATTTTGTGAAGATTCTTTGGAATTTCTTGAGATTTAGCTTGAATTCCTTGATTGCTTGAGAATGGGATAAGGTTTGTTCTTGAGGAAACGGGGGCTTCTTTTGAGAGGATTTATGATTGAAAGAGCAAATAATACTTTTTTAGGAACTAAATTTTGTGTTATGGACTGATTGGGTGAAGGTAAATAACCCAAATGCCCTAAATTATTGAGGAACAAAATTTTGGACGGGTAAAGGAGGGTACACCACAGGTGCTAGTGCACCACGGAGGGGGTGCTGCGGGCTCATTCTGGTGCTGCTACTATTTTGGTGATCCAAACACACCTCTACGTTCATCTAAAAATTCAAAAACTCACCCGAGATGTACTTTGAACAACCCTGATCATGAATCAACTTAAAAATTGATGTTCTGAGTTGAGAAGATCAAAAATTAAATCATTGAAGTTTAGGGGCCTTAGAAATGACTAATTCCTCTAATTTATGCTAATTTTCAAGTTTTGGACCCCCTTAATATACAATTAAAAGCTGAAATGAGCTAATAATTTTACGGGAGATTACATCCCTACTATCTACATCATACCCAAATTACATATAGGCATATCAATATAATCATCCTATGGCCTTGTTGGGAATCAATGCATCATTATAATCATATTCCGGCCTTGCTAGGTATATATTAGCTTAATCATCTTTTGGCCTTGTTGGAAATCAATATCATCATAATATCCTTTGGCCTTGTTGGGTATTATCATATCAACATAATATCCTCAGGCCTTGACGTGTATCATCATATCACCACAATATTGTAATACCTCATATTTTTCCTAGCTTAAATTAGTTCCTAAAATGTTAAGGAATATCTTTCAAAATGAATAATATTTATTCCATCTTGAATTTTCTTGATTTTGACTTTTTATTGTGTGGAAAATTGAATAAGCTTCCCATCAATACCAAATTTTCCTAAATTCGACACTCGGTGAAGGAGTTATGGCATTTTTAAATTGACAGCATGTCACCTAGACTCTCAGCGCGTCACAGAGCTATACAAATTGGCAGTAGTAAAATTCCAGTGAGACTCCACAATTCCACCGTATCAAGGATGAGTCCCATTTCACATTTGTCAATTTCCATCAAGCCTATACAATAGTGGTGCATCGCGCCACTGGCAAAACTATAGGGCACCGCGATGGTGGTGCATCGCGTTGCATGCCCAGTTCCCATTCGTTAGTTTCCCTTGAGCCACCACGATAGTGTTGCGTCGCCGTAGCATGGTAAATTGAGATTTTTGTTCTTGTCCAGTTTTGATTAGAAATTTAAAAGGGCTCTTTGGTCAATTCCCAAGCCCCCAAATTCGTCCAAACACACGATTTAACCCTATTACGAGCCTTCTATGCTTATATTCATCAAAATTTCTCTCAACCAAAACCCAAAACTTCATCATTCAACTTCAAGAATTCAAAAGATTCCACCATTCTTTTCGGAAATCAGTTCAAGATTCAAAGTTCCCAATTCAAGAACACCAAGAATTATCATTCAAGAGAACAAATAGGATCTCAAAACCATGCTTGTTCATCTATTTCATCATCCACGGTACGTGGAGTTTGAACAAGGATAATTCTTTCATCCTTGTGACCCAAAAGTCATTTTAATTACAAATTTAAAGAAATTTATGAGATTTCCTTTGAAATTAAAGTTAGGGTTTATGCCCATTATCATTATTCGCAAGATTATGAGATTTTCTATGATTTAGAAGTTGAATTACATGACTTTATTTATATTTCTATGCATTGTGCAGTAATTTTCAGATTTTTTATGATGAATTATGGGTGTTTACATTATCAAGCATGAATTCTTAGAAGCTTTAACATGAGATTGTTGCATGGGTCATTATGCCCAAGTTAAGATTTATGTTTCAAGATTATTTATGCCATGAGCACCCTCAGATAAGTTTATTCACTGATTTTGATAAAACCTTTTGGTCATAAGCTAAGATAAGATTTATAACTTTTTGTCATTCCCTCAGGATTCATTCATAGTCCCCTATATGCAAAAAAACTATGCAACTACACCAAATTCGACATTTTAGATGTGATGGAGAGCTTGAATTTTCCATCCAAGGTTGTTTCGATCAAATGTGGGGCCCACAACTATATTTCATTTTCTTAACTTTCTGACCAATTGGTCAAAATAAGCTCGAGTGCCTCGGGACCTAAACCAAAGGTCTACCTAACCTAAAATAGACATTCGGATCTGCTGGCTCAGTCATAATTTGCATACGAGATCATTTTACTAAATTTTTCACTCGATGTCTATTTGGAACCAATGAAAACTTCAAAATAGGGAAAACATATCTATTAAAGTGTATAGAATTTATTTACAATTAATTTCATTGGAAGTTTACAGTTAATCTAAATGGAATTTTAGAGTCTAAAATATCCTACTATAATATTAAAAATAAGAAAGTTTTCCCTCACATATGGTAATGGTGCCTTAACCAAAATCTAAATTTCGAAAACCTAGTGAAATATAATTTGCATTTGGATTAATGTACTCTTTATCCATGTTTATTTTTTTAAGTTTGAATTGGAACATCCTTTCAGAAAAAACAAAATAAAAAAGATAATTTTAACATATCCCTCTACTAATTATAAGTCATCTAAATGTTGGGAAATGAATAGTGTTTAATAACAAAGGAACAATAGACACAAAATGATAAATTATCTCTAGATTTTTGAAATTGGACAAGTAAAGTAAGACAGCTATTTTTAATATACTGTAAAAGTTAAGATAGATGGAGAAAGTGTTTTGTACAATCATCACTTACGTTGATATAATGCATATATAATGTAGAACCATTAAGAACAAGTTTTTTTCCATCAAGACATTGTTGTTCGAATTTCAGAATAGTCAATTTAACAACTAGTCCAGTTCCCTTCTGGTCTTATTTCCTTTGTTTTTAAGTTCTATATATTATTGTGTCGTTGTTTCTAGGACTGAGCCTCTTTCACTGGACCAAACGACCTTTTTATTAAAAAGGTAGAAAAGGGCCAAAACTACCTAATGTATTATTATTTTAATGCCACATTTGAGTCTTTTGACTAGGAATAATTATAAATTCGTAAGAAACTTGGGTTGTTTTTAATCATTTTCACCTTGAGTGTGTAGAAAAAGGAAATAAGTAGAAAATAGGAAAAATTGAGCAAAAAATAAGTGATAACATTCAAAGTGACGAGACGTTAATATTGTGATGGCTCGCCACTCATCCTATTAGGCTTAATAAAATCTGTAGTTAGCACAAGTAGAGTGACAAGACATCAACCTTGTGATAAGATGTCACCCCAAGACTTCAACCATAAATAAAAACTGAACCATGTGGGATTCAAATGATGACTGATATTGACGAATCGTTAGTCGTGTGATGGGATGTCAGTCTCATCATCACATACGAGTGGGAAAGTTTAAAGTTTTATTTTCAATCCAAGTTTCCTTGTAATATAAATAGCTGCTACTAGGGAATTTTTAGACATCTTATATTACATTGAACAAAATACACTTGGGCATTGATATTTTCTTGGTTTTTAGCAATTTTTGATATTTTGGAAGATAATGTGAATTTGAATTCATCTATTGAAAGAGTTATTTTCATTTATGCTTTCAATTATCTTATTTTATTATCAAATAATGCTTATATATAACCCCACAACTATGGTTGTGGAATCCATGGTGAAATAACTTCTCTAGGGTTGATTTTGGTTTAGATTTCACTATAATTTTTAATGTATTTATAATCCTTTTATCCTAATGGCATTATAATGGTTGCAAATATTATAACAAGCCCTAATTTTAACTCTCTTGATAAGATGTTAAACCATGAAAAGGCTTAACAGTACGGATTCAAAATTTCTAATCTTCGTCCAGTGAGTAAAGCTATAACAAAATTAAACAACTTGAGGCTAAAATTGTTGTTTCCTATTTTAATCTCCTTAAGCTCAAAATAATAAAAGTGACAATTACCTAATAAGGTTCAGATACATTTAGACAGATTTTAGAAATCAACTATCTTACATAATTTATATTAGAAGAATCCATCACCATAATCGACCTGGAAGTGTTGTGAAGCCATGGACAACACAATTTTAGTTTGACTTTTCTATTGCACAATATTCTGAAAACTACTACATTATGACTTCTAACAAACTAGATATTGATACCAAACATTTTCTACAAACCTTTATTTATGAAAATATTAGACTATAAGGCATTTAACTCACAAACAACTTATTGTGCACCATATTTCCCTATAGTATTCAACCCCAATCTTATTTGGGTTATATGTTTGACAATGAGCTCTTTTACTTCTTATGGAGGTGTGATTTTGGCATATCAAATTTTGGTTCTATTATTAGGGAATACCATTTTCTATTATGTTTGTTATGTTTATTTAAGTTTGTTATGTTTATTTGACTCTTAATAATATTTCCTAATTTTACTTTTGTTGTTGTTATTGTAATTTCAGTGTTTATAATTTTATATGCCAAGTACCTGAACCTTGGGTAAACCATAGTTACCTTATAACCCAGAGCTTGCAAAAACTTTTAAGGATAAACAAAAATTCATAAGAGTGCAAAACAAAAAAGATTTGACATCTTACTATTTATTAACTAAACAATGATGATTAGGGTGGTGATATTGATGCATAACATGTTAATACTATTGAATGATAAAATGAATATTAGGGATAAATGGTGAGAGGTAGGCCAAAATCAGTCATGTATTTTAACCTCAATGACAAAGATGAGGCTTACTTAGATAGGGTCGGTGCCATTAGGCTATTATTCTTCCACTACTAGCCCTTAGAGCAAAGTTTAATATTACCAAAACCATGATCTAATGGTTGAAACTCAAAGGACTATTTAAAGGGGTGGTTGGTGATGATTCGAATATGCCCTTGATGAATTTCATAAGGATCTGCAAGTCCTTTAATTTCCTTTGAGTTATTAGTTAGAACACCATCCGCCTGAGGTTATTCCCACTTTCTTTGTGTAGGGATGTGACAATGTAGTTGACTAAGTTTTTACCTAATTCTATTACAAATTGGGGTCAACTAAAAGAAAATTCCGTAGAAAGGTTCTTTTTCCCCTCCAGGATGTTACAATTAAGAGATGAAATTAGTATTTTCAAGAAATAATCGGGTTAGGCACTATATGAAATATGATTAAGGTTTAAGAAGAATTTGATTCAGTGCTTCAATCACAAGTTGACAAATGAGCACTTAATGTACTTCGTATAGGTATCTAAATGTGATCACCAAACTTATGGTTGACAATGTTATAGAAGGAGCTTTCATGGCACTTAAAGCGTGTCATGCTAGGGATCTAAGATTGCAAGAAGTACTTAGGTTTTCAAAATGTTGCTTGAACAAAGTCAAGGGGAACAAGAGTGTGACCAGGACATGGATAACATAAAGACATAGATGGACTTGCATAAAAAGCATTTGGTGGATGTGTTGTTGAAAAGATATAAGTTGTTAGTTTGAAAGGTAAGAAAATTGAGTCTGACTTTTCAGAAAAGGTGAATTATTTGAATAAACAAATGGGTGTTTTCAAGCGAATTACCAAGAAAACCAAGGTCAAAACTATCAGAGGGATAATTACATGATAAGGCTAGTTACAAGGATCTTGATCAAGGAAACTAGAAGAATAAATATAGATATAGGAACTAAAGTGGACTTTATGTGCTCTAGGAAGTCGTAACAAGGGTGGAAATGATTTAGGGAAGTCTCATATAGAGGAGAGGATGGCAAAAGTGTTGAAAAGTATGGAATCTACTGATACAGGGGGTGAAAGAAATGAAGACTAAACTATCTTTGATGAGTCATCTAATGGACTCACACTCTACCTCCATTAAATAGCTAGAGTACCATATAGGATAGTTTTCCATGGCATTCAATCAAAGAAAGAGTGTAACTCTACCTAGTGATACTGTTTAGATCCTTGGGAGTGATGGAAGTTGCATGGCTATCACTATGACAAGAGGTAAGGTTCTTCCTAAACCACATCCATGGTTTAGACATAGGCTGAGGATATTGCCTACGAATATAAAATAGTTGATGATGATATTAGTGTTGCTGAGAATCCTACTCTGATATGCCTAAAAAGATTGATAATCAAAACTTAGATGCTGAAAAGTCTACCATGGTGAAAGATGATGCTCTCGTGCTTAAGAAGAAAGCCAAAGAGGTTGAAAAGCCAATATTTCCATATTGAAATAGTTATTACTAAATATACCATTGGTGGATGCCCTTGGGAATATGTTAAGCTATACAATTATCATTGAAGACATAGAAACCTAGAATAGGACCGTAAGGTTTGAGCTAGAGGATAATCTACATAATTATGTTGTGATTTCTTTACGATCGTTTGTTCAAAATAAGAAAGATCCTGAGGCGGGCCGAATGGACCCACTTCTAATCCCCAAATCCATTATAAGGAAAATTCTACCTCGAACTAGGCTAAGATATCTAAATGCACTTTTATATGTTAAAAAATCCTTAATTAGCCCTAATATAGAAATTCTACCTAAAGAATGAGCAACTAATCGGCCCAAGTATTCTACCTAATATAGGCAAATACTAACGATCGTTCACCAACTAATCATCATTTATCAACTATTCAACATCATTATTAGTCATGTATCAATCATATCTATTTACCATATATCAACTAAGCAAGGTTTATTAACTAATACATTAGATTCCTAGCCATCAAGTGCTATAGTCCCCTAATAGACAACTAGTTACCACGTAGCTTAATTGTGTAACAAGAAGAAAAGTCATAACATCATATTTAAACTAGAATCACATCAATTACCAATATAATAATCATGAATGTACCAAATCTATGTATGCCATCATCGGTATTCAATTTAGTGGAATAGTAAGCATCATACCGTATCTTCCTTCATCCTATACTGGAGAGATGTGTTTACAAACATATACATATTCATATTCATATTCATAAAATATAATCACATCATTTATAATGATAAACACTTCTCGTCTATTGAATCAATAGCATAACACGACCCTTAGCCCATTAATTTATCCAAAATAATCACAACATCATAATTATAGCCTTAGGCCCATACACATATCTGGGACTCATATCAGTAATCATATTTATAAGTCATAGCATACCTCTAATCATCTCACATATAGGAGGCATAATATCAATAAGCATGTAATCATCTCTCACACAAGAGGAAATCTCACATATTAGAGGCATAATATAGATAAACATGTAATCATCTCTCACAGAAGTGGCATCTTACATCTAGGAAGCATAATATATATAGATATGTAATCATTTATAGGATATCATATATCAATAGGTCATACATAATGACTACGAGTAATATCACTTCTCTAGGCCAATTTACATATCCAAGAGGAACATCGTCTCTATAGGTCCAACAATCATGACTAAAGAAAATAGCAACTCTATAGGCCAATCATCAAGTCTAATAGAAAATAGAATATCTATACGTCAATCATCAAGTATAAGAGGAAATAGCATCTCTATAGGCCACATAACGTATCTAGGAGGAATATCATATCTAAATGCCCACTATCACTTCCATAAGGAGTATCATAATTATAACTCAAAAACCACAATTTGGGAACATTAATACAAGTTACCAAGTTATGAAGTAACCTTATTTTATGGTTTACTAGCATCATCTAAGTCTAACATCCACACTAAGTCCATATGACTTAACACAAGCTTAGGCCTAAGTGGGGCGAATGATCGCATTTCCAATCCATAATTCCCATAATTAGGAACACTATTCCCCAAACTTGGAAAAGGTATCTAGTTCATCTTATAGATGTCAAGTAAGTCATATTCAAGACTAATATAGAAACTTTGACTAGAAACAAGGATACTTCATTCAACTCTACCCAACTTATGATGTCAAGACTATTATACTAGCTTAATAAGGCTAAATATACAAAGAATGGTTCAAAAGCTAAAACCATATTCCAAACATAGCATTATATCATATCCATGTTATAACTAATATAAAATAAAGAGGAAAGTCAATAGGATACAAAAGGGTTATAAACATGCCATCTTACGAATCCAAACCACTCAACTAATTCCCAAACATCAATAATCTAGTCCAAGTTATTCTACTCATAATCAAGCCTAACTTCCATATTCACACGCAATATATATCACACATCATCTATGAAGAAACATGGACAGAATCCTACCTCAAGTCTAAACCGTAAAACCTCACTTCATGCACCACATGCTCGTCTTTACTTTTCAATTTTCAAAATGCCATCACACTATCAAAACCACAATCTACTCGTCAATACGAGTCTAATGATACCCATATTTAACTATTGTGCTTTAGGTCCAAGAATGACACCAAAACCATAAGTGGGTCCCACATACAAAAAATGAGTTTCTAAGACCAACCCAATGTTCACACATGAATAAGGTATCATAACCCTCAAAGAATGGGTGAAAATTAAGCATACTTTGGGCTAAATTCAAGACCTAAGCTAAATTGGGGTTTTGGGTCCAAACTAAGAAATTCAAGCATGAAATCAAGAAAATTCTTACCTTTATCTTAAAGGTAATTTTGATACAAGATGATAATCAAGCTCCCAAGTCATACACCCCCCCTCTATGATTAATTTTGAGTTATTATTCTTATTTTGGGGTTTATAGGTCTAAATAGTGAAGGAAAAATGCCCTAAATATGTCTTGGGGATTTTATATAGCCCCTACAGGTAATCAGATATTGCAATTAGGGTCCTACAGGCCGCGATTGTGCTACTCGCAATTGCACACTCTTGGTTACGATCATGGTTGCCCCAGATGATAGTAAACTCAAAACTAAGTTTTTAACCCTCGGAACTCATATGGAATCTAAAGAGATGATACCATAGTGAATTTTAAGTGTAAAGAATTGGTGGCTTGGATACTCAATGAGAAAGTCTGACGTGGTCTTTAACGGATTGGGCTCCACCACCTCACACTTATCTAATACAATCACTGTAATTATGTATAAATCTTTAAAATAGGATAGTGTTTTGAGTGGTTCGTAAACCTTGAAAACCACATCTTCATCATCAAACCTCATTGTGATTATGCCCTCTCTCACATCTATCAGTGCTCCTCTTGTCGCTAGAAATAGATATCCTAAGATACTTGACACCCTATTATTTGCTTTATTGTGCATATTAATAAAGTCAGCAGGTATAATAAATTTACCAACCTTTATAAGAACGTCCTAGATGATTCCTTCAGGAAAAATTTTAGTCTGGTGTGCTATTTAGAGTAGCACAGAGCACGGTATCAGCTTCCCCAAACCCAAGGTGTTGAATATTGATAGGGGCATAATACTTACCCCTAAATCGCTCAGTGCGTGGACCATCTCACTGCTACCAATCCTAATAAGGAGGGTGAACCTCCTAAGGCCCGTAAGCTTTTAGGGCATCTTCTACATTACCACGGAGCTACACTCATTACTGAGTGCTACTGTCTCAATATCTTGCAGCTTAATTTTATTAGTTACCACATCTTTCAAGGCATTCCCTATAAAACATCCAAAAGATAAAGGTTAATGTGAAGCTTTATGAACGTGTCAAAGAACTTATTGATGCGTTCATCCTTCTTTTCTTTTCTCAACAACTTTTATTTTTGGGTACTAAGACTTCCCCAAACAATCAATAACTTTGTCTACAATCGGTCGATGCATCAATTCTATATCTACCTTCTTATTTGTCTTTGGAGATCTGTTAATTAACTCTTTACCACCCCTCAACATGATTGTCATTACTAGTTTTGGAGGTTCATTATTACATGGAAAACCACCTTAAGGCCAGGTATTTTGTGCTTGTTGTGATTTCCCCAAATGATGCTCCAACTGTTTCTTAAGTACTTTCTGATTTTTGAGTTCAGTAGCCATCTATTCTTGGATGGACATGATCTTCTTTAACATTTTCTCTATGTTACTAGACTATATGTTTTACTTCTAATGATATTGCTGATTATTGTGCATGAATAATTTGGTGCCTAAGTATGCCACTTTTAGTTGTAGGCATTACCATGATTTGGTCTATGAGCAATGCTCACAAAATTAACTAACTCAAGATTTACACCACAGATATCTGCAGAGTGGCCTCTATTACTACAAACCTCACACCATGTCGAAGCCTGTTGTAATATATTCACCTGATCCCGAGACTATTACACACCCATCTTGCTAAATTATGTCATTATTTTGTTCTGCAGAGCTAATAGTTAGGCAGTTAAGACAGAAATATTGTCAGATTCAATCATTCCTGCAACCTTTTTTATTGAGCTTCTTGAGGTATCACCGTTCCAATCCAGATTTTCTTATGCAATTCGGTTCAACAAAATATATAGATCCTCATATGTCTTTTTTAATACTTGACCACATGCAGCTGAAACTAGTAAAATTTTTATGTTATGGTCAAGTGGCTCAACAAAAGTGTGAGTTATTACCTTATTGGACTACTGATGATGTGGAAAGTTTCAAAGGAGAGCTTTGAACCTCACCCAAACATAATATAGGTTTCTTTTTGGACTTTGTTTAAAGTTCACAATCTCACTATGAAGTCTCACAGTCTTGCCAGATAGAAAGAAGTGGATGAGTAAATTCTGGGCTAAGTTATCCTAAGTTATGATTAAACTTGTTCGCTCAGTGTTCAACCACTTCTTCGCTTCCCCAAAAATGAAAAGGGTAATGTGTCAGCCTCACATATTTAATTGATATACCTGTAGGAATGAATGTATCACTGATCTCCAAAACCTTCTGCAAGTAGACTTGTAGATCTTACTATAAAAGCCCGATAAATTATCCGCTACTAATTAAGAGTTGCACTATGTTCTATTTTAGTTCAAATCTACCTTTAGCAGTCAGTTTTTAAATGGCGAAGTTCAAATTAGTTGTAAGTGGGATTTCCATTTTGCAAACTGTCTTACGGGTTAGTTGATCCTCAGCCATGGGGGCGGGAATATCTTGTTCTTTATTGATTTATGGGATGCGGTAGAGAAGGATTGCTTCTCTCTTTCTTTGGTGTAAGCATTACTCGGGATCAGTGTTGGGTTTAACCAGCTCCCTATACCTTGCAAACTTACTAGTCTACTAACCTATACCTGCAAATTTAAAACCAAGACCAAGTGAAAAGCACCAAAGAAATCTTAAAAGTAAAACTAAAACGAAAGTAGTTGCCAAATTACAAGTCCCCGATAACGGCACCAAAAACTTGTTGCGTCCATGAGTAGATACAAGTGTACATGGTCCCATCAAGTAGTAAAGTGTACTTTTAAAATCCAAGTATCGATCCCCTAGATACTTGTGTTGGCAACTATCCAATTCTAGTTCACTATTAAGATTAAATTGGTAAAAGTATCCAAAAGTGTTCGAGAGTTATATCTAAACGTAAACTAAAACAAGGATGAAAATTAAAGTTCTTAGACAATCAATGGGGAGAAACCCAGGGTTAAGTCTCTGGAACAATCATACTATGCTCTTGAACTTCATTGTTTATGTTACTTATCTTGGTTGTTGGTTCACGAGGTTGATATTATGACTATGGTCTTCTGAGCCTCTAGTCACCTATCTAACTTAGACCCACAACTACATCGTTGAGTAGGGATGTGAGAGTTAAGTTAAAAACATTCATATTTCATTCCGTAAGTGAACCAAATAGGCCACGTATGTATATTTCTATCCAAAATGGAAATTATAACTTCTTTCTGTAGAAGATTATATTCCTATTCTATTCACCCCCACATACTATCCTTTTGTTCCTCATTTCGGGCTCACAAGGTAACTATGGATGTATTCTAAGGGTATTTTGACATAAAAGGACCCCGTGCCTTGTCGTAATGAGCATCCCAAGTCCAACTAAGACTGGAGACCACCCCCTGTTACCTAACCTGACCACCTATATCCAGCCTTAGATGGGCTGAGTTTCAAACATATGACAAGATAGTGTTATTTTTCTCATTAAGACTCTAGGATAGGGTTATAACCATGACCGACCCAACCGAGTCCAGTCATACCTCACCAATCAACCAACCATATAAAACCAAACCATAGACTATAAACGAAAGGGAATATCAAAACATAATATGAAAATCAATCCTAAAATGTAATCTGATAGAACAGTGAGAAATTATGTCCGATAATGCCAGCCTCAATATCAATACCAATGCTAAGGCTGACACCTCTACCGATCCTGCTCATACCAACCCCTAGTTGTACCATAATGACTCTATCAAAAATACTAAGCAAATTTTGTAGGGACATACCCCCAACCATGGCCAAAACAAATATCCAAAATAAAAGAAAAGTGTCTAAAGAAACTCATAACATGAAATGATGCCAATTCCTGCATAGTGTGGGTATATATCCACCAGTATACGGGGTTAGCGAATGACCGCTAGCATGAAATTCAGGTTAAGGATAAAATAATGTCAGTTATAAAACCAAGTAAAACCATGCATAATGCATATAACCATACATATATATAAGTGTTGGGAAAAGGGACCGGGTTTAGCATGCACTTAGAACCTTTACACGAGGTTGTGCAGCTTTGCCGTCCAAATCACCCACGGGCGATATGGGTTCATCTCCCCTTGTTGATAGGGTCCTAGTATGTGTAGCCACACGATCGAGAAATATCTAAAAGGATGAATAGTATATCCCTCTAATATAAAATGTGACACTTGCACATGGTCATCAAGACCCCTCATATCAGCAAATGTGAGTTTTCAATTTTGGTCTCCCCGGGACCGCCACCTTCCACGGCTTAGCTACACACCCCGCTATTAATGACCTATTAAAACCATGTCCAAAAATTCCATTTTACCATTTATTAACTAAGGCCAATATTGGTGGTATTGTCATACCACCCCTTACTTGCAAATAATATCCATAGCCAAACCATTTGGGTTAAAGGGACCTTAGGTGCCCATTCCATATACCATATTAAATCCACTTGGGAGACTTTCATGTCCTCTACAAACATAACCATTTTTCCTTTAGCCATTTCAAACCATTTAAACCATGCATAGATCATTTGTCCAGTTTAAAAAATGCAAGAGTTTCATTAAAAAAAGTCAATGCAATGAACATATCTATATAAGCATTTTATCAAACACCTTGAGAGTATAATATAACCAAAACTAATTCTAAGGACTATTAAACCATTATCATGTAATACAATTGTCCAAAACCACTATCAATGTATATAAAAGCATAATTAAAACCATAGGAAACCATAACCAAGCATTCAATATCAAAACCCCCAAATAATAGTTGAAAAACCACAATCATGAAATAGTAAAAACCATGAAATCAATCATATAAACCATGTATTTAGTTAAAATTAAAATAAGGGGAGAGAAAAATGCCTTATACTAAAGAATTTATGAAAAGAAATCACCAAAGCAAGCCCCAAAGCAATCCCTTAGTGGAAACCTTAGCTTCCTTACTCCAAAATCTCTTGAGAGAATTATTGGTTTTTTTGAAATACTTTCTACGTATTAATGAATATAATAATAGGGTAAATAACCTATTAAGTTTATTAAAAGTCGTGGTTCCTAATTAGGGTGAGTAGGGAAATATCCAGAATACCTCCACTTAAATCCCTTAAAACCCCATCACAGGGATACGACTGACCCATATGAGTCGTACCCTTCTATATGATCAGTATCCACCACTCGTACCCAAGACTAAACCCATGGGTCAAACACTGTACAGTATATGCCTCATCCAACCAAGTCATAATCACAGTATACGATCTGCACCCATATCTCGTATCCCTGGTAGAATGAAATACCAGGACGATCAAACACTGTCCACCATACAAGTCCTTGATATGAATCATACCAATCTTGTATGACTCACACCTCTAAGTCATAGCCATTATAGTGATGAAAACCATCCCACCAACTAACACTAGACAGCATACGATATGACCATTCCACTCATACCCCAACTTATGGATCGTACCCATGAGTCATATTGGGTCTGAAGAATGGATTTTTAGGAAATTTTCTAGGGTTCTAAACCTTATATGTTTCATAGATAATACTTAAAATATTGATAAAAATAATAAATAAACAAGCAGTATTGATAAATAATCAAAACCAAGTTAATTCATAGCAAGAGTAATCATGTTCTTGGCCTTAACCTCGGAAAAGGGGATTTAGCTACTTATGGACAACCATAATTGCAATGATAGAATATTTGTTAAAATACATTTAAAAAAATAATGGAATAAGAACCCTAATTGAATTTTTCAACTGTCTCCCTCAATGTTTCAATGTCGTCCAAAGTGTGTAGTATAATGTTTAAGTGTCCTATTTATAGGGGGGCCAAAGCTGTTGGTTTGAACTTAGGTCTGCGGGTATGTGGCATGCCAATATAGGTATGGTACAATATAATTGGTTGCCTAGGATGACTCAATGGTGTGTAATGGACCCTAACATAGTGGAGAAGGTCCGTGGCACGTGAATGACTCCAGAACGTCCATTTTACGTCGAGTCTTGTCCTATGCTTTTGTCCATCCATTCCAAGCCTTATGGTGATGTTTTCACTTGATTTACAGATTTTGTATCATACATATATCATCATTATAAACTCAAAAAGCATACTATATGATCAAAAACCACGAGTTAGATCTCCAAACAACATAAAATCTAAGATGGTTAACTAGAAACTTAAGCTAAGAATACTAGTTTTGTCCTTTTGATATTTGACCAAGTTTTAACTTTTGGATTTTTTCAATTGAACCTTAAACACTAAAAAAAAATTTATTCCACACATAATTACATATTCATACCCTTAGGAACTCATTACGCACACTATAATCCATCAATATAACTAGAACAATACATAGCTCAAGCTAGTAATAATAGCTTTCTCATCTAAAATCTAATTGAGAAAATTGATACAAAACTTGTTTGAATCACACATTAAACATTGTAATTAAGTATATTAACACTTAGATGCTTAATTATATCATTAAAACACATTAATCCCACAAAAAGTTATCAAAATAAGGCTAAATAAGCCTGGATAGGAACACTGAGGTGCATAAATCCACCTCAGATTAGCTTAACCCAAAATTAAAGAAGAAACAATGAAACATTATCCACCCAAGCTCCAAAATTTCCTAAAAATGCTTTTCCCACTTTTTTGGGTTCCAATATGTTGGGGATAGATGAAGAACGGAGGAAAAACATACTATGTGGGGTATTTATACACTTCCTAAGTCCACGGGTGCTGCTACAGCAGACACTTTGCCACTTAAGTGGTCACCTCTTAAGTGACCTAGTGTCGCTTTAGCGACTCTGGCTGAATGCGCAAGTATCGTTTAAGCAGTCACTTGCCACTTTAGCGATAGGGGTTTCTTTTTAGTAGCATTCATCTAGGACATACTGACAGCTTAAGCAGTCATTGGGGCAATTTAGTAGACCTCTGTTTAAGCAAACCAAATAGCCGCTTAAGCAGATACACTAGTTGAAACATTAAGTTTTATTCGAGTTTTGGCCAGCCCCTCATGATTCATCAGGAATATTGTATACGTAAATAAGCTATGACCCTATCAAAATCGACATTCCAAATCAAGTAGTATTGTTAAAATTTCCATTCGAGATTATTTCACCTAAAAGTGGGATCCACACATACTTGTCATTTTCTTTACTTTCGACCAATAGCTCAAAATTTTCCTAGAAGCCTTGGGATCCAAACCAATGTTGGAATAGTCAAAAGTAGCATACAATGTCGTTTGATATAAGTTTTTGCCTGATAGCAAATTTGAACCAGTGAAGGCTCCAAAATAGAGAATTAGCTCTAAAAACTAAACAGACTACTGGTAACCAAACTGTTAGTTCTAGAAAGTCATAAATAACTTAGGGCAGCTATTGGAATGCTCTAAATAGGGAAAATGAGCGAAAATACAGAAAATAACCTGGAGGGTCATTATAATATCCACTATTAAAAGAACTTTTGTATGAAAAAGTAAAGGATTTAGATGTACGTGAAACCTCAAGCAGGTGAGCATACTGGGTCTATATCTCACTCTCGATCTCCCAAGTACCCTTCTCTACTGACAGTTCCTCCACTGAATATTAACTACAGGAATCACCTAGTGCGCAACCGTATCACATCACTATCCAAAATGAGCATAAGATCCTCCATAAAAGTCAACCGCACATACAATTGGACTAAGTCCCATCTAAGAACTGAAGATGACTTAAGAATGTATTACTGTAACATAGAAACATGGAAAATCATATGGACAATAGCAAAATTTGGGGCTATGGCTAACTAATAAGTTACCTTACCAACTGTGCAAAGAATATTGAAGGGTCAAATATATCAAGGGGTGAGCTTGCCTTTCCTCATGAATCTGATCACACCCTTCATAGGTGATATGTAGAGGAATGCCTAATCACCAGCATAAACCTTCTACATACTCTAAGTTGCCCTCACCTTTACTGAATCACCCTGACTCTATCCAACAACTCCTAAAGTAAGGCAGTACCGTAGGGTTTAATCTAAAAAGTCTCAAACCATCCAATAAGGAATGATATCTCCTACCATATAAAGCCTAAAAAGGTACCATCACAATACTTGAATGGTAACTATTACTACACTTAAAACTTTTCAAAGTTAAAGTGTTGCTCCAACTGACATCCAAAATTGACAACACAAGCTCGTAGTATATTCTTGAGAACTTGAATAGTCTACTCCAACTTCCTGTCAGTTTGAGGATGGAAAGATATACTAAGATCCACCTCAGTACCCAAATCCTCCAAAAAAACTCTCCAAGAGCTAAAAGTGAACACAGAACCCTGATTTGAAATGATAGATATGGGCACACTATACAAATGGACTATCTTATGAACATAGACTCAGCTAACCTCTCGACATAGAAGGTCATCTGAATAGGAATAAAATTTGTCGACTTGATCAACCAATCTATAGTGACCTAAATGCCATCAGAACTATAGGAGATATAAGCCAAACCAATAATAAAGTCTATGACAAACCGCTCCTACTTTCACTCAAGAATAGGCAATCTCTGAATCAATCAACCTGGTATCTGACGCTTGGCCTTCACTTACTAACAACATATGTAATGAGCTAAAAATTCTTCCACATCTCTCTCCATGATACTCTGCAAATAATGTTGCCTTAAATCTTTATAGATCTTATTTGTACCCAGGTGAATAGAATACCTAGAGTTGTAAACCTTATACAAGATTGATTGAATCAATTTATCAACCCTCAAAATATAAATACAGCAATCAAACCTTAACACTCTTTAAATCTATGGTAATCTATTTGGAGAAGATTAAATAGGTCTTCCTACTAATTTAATTTGTCCCAACAGATGACCTATCTGTTTCAACAGATGAGTCACTTATTGGAATATATTTAAATAGGAGGAATATCTGTATGATAATTTCCAACAGATGACCCATTTGTTGAAATGGATGACTCATCTATTGGAACAAATTAAAATAGTAGGAAGTCTTAATTTAATTATCCCTATAGATTACTCATTTATTGCAACAGATAGGTCATCTTTTGGTACAAATTAAACTAGTAGGAAAACCTATTTGATTTCTTCCAACAAATGAGACATTATTGTAATAGATAATATATTTCAAATAATAGGTTAGTCATTTGTTGCAATAGATGTCTATCTTTGTTTGATAACTATCTACAAAAGTGCCAGTTGTTAAAATAGATATGTAATATGTTTGTTTGTTGGGATAGATGATAAATATTTTCCTTTTTTAGCTCATCCTGCTCTCCTATGTACCTTGTACATTTCTCAATAGTTTAAGATAGAGAAGTTGCAATTTTTCTTTTTTGATGCTTGATAATGCCTTGAAGTTGCTTTATTCTCCTCTTAGCCTTAACCTCTAATTGGGCATATGGATCTTAAATTCTCTTTGATAGAATAACACCCCTCTTAGATGTAAATTCCTTTACAATAGTAGTTAATGCATTAATATAATTAATCACACCAACATGTTTTGCCTTGTAGTCTTGACATTTGCATGCATAACATAAGTTAGGGGGCAAGATCTCTAAAATATTGACTGCCCTTTTTGTGTGAGAAATCTGTAGTATTCCAATTTAAAGAAAGGGTATACTGACTGATGTGTTATGTTTTCATAGCACTTTTGATGCTTAAAATAATGAAAATATGCAAGTTACTTTGGGTTTTTTATTAGATGTGATGTTTTTGTATTGTGCTTTGCAGGAAATTAAGTTTTGGAGCTAATTTGGAGAAAAGGAGTGAAATTTAAAGTTTTGGACCACCTATGTAGGAACCTATGGCCCGTATGTACTACCTACTGGGCGTAGGTGCTTGATTATGTGTTGGAGAAGCTGATAAATAGAGAATCAAAAGCAGAAAAAGTTCACCCTTCCACCTATGTAGGGACCTACGGGACATAGGTGCCACCTACGGTCCATAGGTGCCAAAAGTTATTTCAAAAGAGTTAAAGCCAGAGAGTTTGTAGAAGTTTTGAAGCCCTAGAACCTACGTGGGACCACCTATGGTCCTTAGGTGCCACCTATGTTCTGTATGTGGCCAGTAAGTGGCTACCAACCTTAATTTTTCTCTTTTGCTTTGGTGTTATTTCCAAGGGTTTCCCTGTACTCTAATATACCCTTTTGACATTGTTTGTTAGGTTATGCACTCTTGATACTTACAAACATATATTTGATTCTAGTATTCAATTTTGATCTTGGGATTTTTTAGTTCTCGATTTTGGTTGATTATTGAATTTGAGACTTTGGGTTTTATTTGTTATTCATTGTGATATTGATTTGATGCTTTCAATTATGAATTTCATTGATTGTTTCATAATGATGAGCGGCTAATTCCCTTAACTAGGGTTGTGGGAACCTTGGAGGATTAATGAAGTAGTGGGGTGCAAAGTTATTATAAACCTATATTCTTACATTATTGTGGTTGTCTTCGGTTTAATAGATTTCTTAACGGTTGAAAACATTAGGATCCCGACTTATATTGATAACTGACTGCACAAGAGGAGTAGAGATTAGGAAAATATGATCACAATAGTAATTTGAAGATTAATTATCGATATAGGCTAATCATCCTCATTTACTTAAGATAATTATCTTTCATCTAACATCTCCCAAAGTTATTAGAGGAAAGATAATTATCTTAGTAGATAAGGATGATTACCTAATATCGACAATTAATCTTTAAAGTACTATTGTAATCATTTTTTCCTAATCTCTACTCCTTTTTTGAAGTAAGTAGTGAATATAAGGTGGGATCCGAATGTTTGCAACCGCTAAGAAATCTATTAAACTGAAGACAGCCATAATACAGGTAACAATATCAGTTTAGAACAACATTGCACATCCCATGCTTCATAAATATATCAAGTTTCCCACAACCCTAGCTAAGGGAATTAGCCGCTCATCATTGTGAAACAATCAATAGAATTCATAATTGAAAGAATTAAATAAATTTCACAATGACTAATGAATAAAACCCAAAGTCTAAAATTGAATAATCAACCAAAATCGAGAATAACACAATCCCATGATCAAAACTAAATCCTGGAATAAAATTAATGTTTGTAAGTATCAAAAGCGTGTAACCTAACTAAAATGTCAAAAGGGTATTTATAGATAAAAGGAAACCCGAGGAAAAAACTCCTAAACAAATGAGCAAAAATGAGGTTGGTGGATAATTATTGGGTTACCTACGGATCGTAGGTGACACCTACAGACTGTAGGTGGTTCCACGTAGGTTCTAGGGCTTCAAAACGTCTGCAAGCTGTCTGGACTTCAAATTTTCTAAGACAACTTTTAGCACCTACGAACTGTAGGTTCCACCTATGGGTTGTAGGTGCCCTCCATAGGTGGTAGGGTCAACTGGTTCTGCTTCTGATTCTCTATTTCTCAGCTTCTCTGACACATAATCTAGCACCTACACCCAGTAGTGTAACGCCCCAAAATCTCATCCCGAGACATCACACGATGCTTAAGGCTATTAGTATCCCTAAGCTAACCCTTTGAGCCTACTACTACATCTAACACTTACTTTAAGATGGATAATCAAGCAATAATGTTGTATCACGTAAAATTTGAATTGAAATAACTGGAAAACATATTTTGAATATTAAATACTAAAAATTATAAAACAGAACTGATAGTGTAGTCTGATAAAGCCTCTACTACTCAAACTGGAAAGCCATTGGGACGGACCCCAACTAACTCAAACTGATCTGAATGTAATACTAAAAACACTATTAAATCGGGAAAACTACAGATATAGGTCCTCGAACCATGAGGACTCAAGGATAAAGATGTAGATGAGATGCTCGGAGATCACGGTCGCTGCTGGGGTTGAGCACCTAAACCTATATTATGAGACAATGTAGTACACAGACGTATATGTGGATCAGTACTTTGAGGATGTACTGAGTATATGGGGGTGTATCCATAAATTAAACAATAATGTCATCAAATTTTATAGAAATCATGCATGGTGATATAACTGACTCATATAGCTTGAGTAACTCAAAAATATAAATCTCATACATTATGAATAATGGAACACCTACTATAAATCTCGTGAGTCGTTATACTTGTTTCAGAAATCTGTAGTTCTATTCCCTCCTCAAAATATATAGACTAAGTAATCGAATGCTCACCTCTGTATATAGAAGCTAAGACTGTAACTTTAAAACTGAAATCAAAAGTAAAACCAATATTTGGATAAGTCTGTGAGCCTTTACATTTAGGGAACAATAACTCATCTCAAAGGAACATACTTTACTTTACGAACTGATCATTTACTCATACTAGTAGGAAAAAAAACTCTCTTTAAGAAAAAAAATATATTTTAAGAAAACTACTGAGAAAATCTTACTATTAGGGAAAAATACTCAAAAGCTGATTATTTACTTTTACGATCAGGAAGGTTCTCTTAACCGACATACACCGTGCGAGCTACATGGTGTGCAACATGTTGTCCTCCGAAGGAAGAAACCACATGTTGGGGAGAGGCGTCATACTCTTGCCAGGGAATATAACCTCAACTCGGTGATCACTATCTTGGCCTCAAGCGTATAGATCTCAATCCTACGATGGCACGTAGCTTTGGGGTATGAAACAATAGTAACTTACCCGACTCGATGCTAAATACTACTCCCTTAAGTTAGCTATGCTCATCTTATGGAAATCCACTTTAAAATAATCTCATGGTTCATAATGAACCCAACTATAAAATCTGTGATCTCATTTAGAAAAGTGGATTTCCAAGCTACTATGACCATCAAGGTCAAAACTTTCTCAATAATCTCAAAATACTCAATTCATGGGTGCTTATAGCACCAAAATTTACAATCTCAAGTAGGTCTTAATGACCCATAATTCAATCTCAGGTTAAGACGTATCAAAATTATTACTCGATATCATAAAGATTCATAAATCATATAGAAATCTGGAAATTTTTCAGCAAAATGCATTATAGTCTCAACATACTCATGTACTCCAATTTCTAAAACATTGAAACCATCATAATCTCAAGAAATAATAACATAGGGTGTAAACCCATACTTCAATTTCATAGGGAAACATATAAAATCAAATAACTTTCGTAATAAAAATCTAGTTTTCGGCATAAGAACGGAAGGATTGTTCTTGTTCAAACCCCACATACCTTGAATTAGAAGCTTTGGACGAACTCTAGCTTTTGGGACTCTATTTGTACTCTTGAATGAGGGTTCTTGAATCCTTTGACTTGGGAACCTTGAATCTTGAATCAATTTAGAAAATCTATGGTGAACCACTGAGATTCTTGGAAGAGGATTTGGATGCTTAGGGTTTTTGGTTAAGGGAAATTTTGAGAAAAATCTCATATGACGCTTGTAGTGACCTTAATTCTGATGTTTGTACGATTTAAGAGGCTTGGAAAAAGTCCAAAGTGCCCTTTTTAACTTCTATACAATGCTGGAAAAATTGACCTGGAAACCCGACTTTATGGGCCACCGCGACGCACCACTATCACGGTGGCTTATTGGAAATTGACAAATGGGAATCTGGGAGTCACCACAATGCAAAGCCATCGCATTGTCCCACTAGTTGGGACCTAGAACTTCAGCGCGACGCATCACAATCGTGTTAGGCCACTGCAAATTAACTATTGGGAAATTAGGGTCCTCTGCGATGCGCCACTGTCGCAGAGTTCCACTAGAATTTGACAATTATTAAATAGACCATCTCCACGACGTGCCAAACACTAAAAAGTATGATGGTTTATAACTATAACTTAAATTAGCCATAATTTCTTGCCTGGTTATCAGATTTGGGCGGATCTTATATCGTTGGAATGCTAATTAAATTTCCCACATGATAAAAAGTTGGAATTAGGGAAACTCTATATGGTTTAAATTTTACTCACTTAGGAAGTCATTACTTAACCTTCTAGAAATGAAATTAGGCTTAAGGAAAAGTTTGGGGTACTACAATATCTCCCTCTTGGTAACATTCTTCCTCGAACGTGGCTAGCTAGGTTAAGGATACGGAGAAAACTGAGTATGCACAGCTGAAACAACTTGCTAAACTAACTCTACATCATTCTCAACTCTTGAATATCTCAGAGAATGCATGTACTTATATTAAGAATAGCTATACAGCTGAAACTTTAATTGGAAAAGGGGATGAATTAAGGAAGAATAGTGCCCTCGGCTTGATCTGAACTTGCAGAGAAGAGGTGTTGGAACTTGGATTGCATATCTGCGTGGCTTCCCAAGTAGCACCCTCAACTGACTGGTTTTGCCACAACACTTTGACCATGGGAACCTCTTTGATTCTCAGTCTACGGATCTGGTGGTATAGAATCTCAACTGGAATCTCTTCAAATGAAAGGAGAGACGGGATATCTAGGCTCTCTAAAGGATCAACTACAACGGAATCACCAATGTGTTTCTTAAGCGTGGAGACATAAAAAATAGGATGCACTGCTGACAACTCTGTGGACAACTCAAGCTTATAGGCTACTCTCCCCACATGAATTAGCATTTTATAAGGGACCATATATCGGGGACTAAGCTTCCCCTTCTTGCCAAACTTTTTCACCCCTTTCATGGGCAAAATTTTTAGATACACGAAAGCATTAACTTCAAACTTAAGGTCTCTTCTTCGCACATCTGCATATGAATTTTGATGACTCTGAGCTGTCTTCAACCTTTCTCTAATAAACTTCACTTTATCCATAGCCTCAAACACTGCATCAGGTCCAACCAAAGCAGATTCACCTACTTCAAACCAACCTATATGTGATCTACACATTCTCCCATACAAAGCCTCAAATGGTTCCATCTTGATGCTAGCATGGGAACTATTATTATAGGAAAACTCAACCAATGGAAAATGCTTATCCCAACTACTCTTGAAATCAAGAGCCTATACCCTCAACATATCCTCTAAGGTTTGGATGGTCCTCTTAGCCTGACCATCTGTCTGTGGATAAAAAGCGGAACTAAGATGAACTTGGGTACCAAGACCTCTATGAAAAGCTTTCCAAAACTAGGAGGTGAACTAAGTACCCTATCTGAGATAATGGACAAGGAGACTCCATGCAATTTGACTAAATCCTGAATATACAATCTAAAATAATCCTCATCTATATAAGATGTATGCACAGGAAAGAAATGTGTTATCTTAGATAGCCTGTCTACCACAACCCAGATAGAATCATGATGACAATGCAAAAGAGGTAAACTAGTCATAAAATTCATATTCACCTCTTCCCACTTCTAAGTGGGTATACCAAACTCTTGCATCACACCACCAGGTCTTTGGTGCTCTACCTTAACCTATTGGGAAGTTGCACACTTCGCCACAAACTCTGTTATATCTTTCTTTATACCACTTCACCAATAGATTTCCCGCAAGTCGTGGTACATCTTGGTGGTGCCAGGATGAACGAAATACCACGCATCATGCGCTTTATCCTTAAGTCTCTACCTTAGATTATCAATAAAAAGAACACATAATCTACCCTATAATCTCAACACAGCATCTCCCCCTTGGGAGAAAACCTCTACCTTTTGGTCCTTAACTAAGTCCTTTAGTCTGAACAAACTGGGATCCCTGTCTTGCTTCTCCTTCACTTCCGAAACTAAAGAGCATTCGAAACTACTCTGAACCAAAATATTCCCCTCAGTGGAATCAAGCAATCTAATCCCCAATCTAGCAAAATGATGCACCTCACAAGCTAACTTTTTCTTATATTTCTCTACATGAGTAACACTACCTATAGACATCCTGCTAAGGGTATCTACCACTATATTTGCCTTGCCTGGGTGATATAACACACTCATATCATAGTCCGTTAGCAACTCTAACCATCTCCTCTGTCTGAGATTTAACTCCCTCGGAGTAAACATATACTGCAGGCTCTTGTAATCAGTAAACACATCAATATGAACACCATAAAGATAGTGTTGCCATATTTTAAAAGCAAAGACCACAGCAGCTCACTCAAGATCGTGGGTTGGGTAATTCTTTTTATGCGGCTTCAATTGTCTAGAGGCGTAGGCTATATCCTTGCCCCTTTGCATCAACGCACAACCCAAACCAACTCTAGAGGCATGCAATATACCAAAAAACCATCCATACCATTAGGCAAAGTCAACACCGGGGCTGAAGTAATTCGAGTCTTCAACTACTGAAAACTCTTATCACATGAGTCTGACCAAAGGAACTTAACATTCTTTTAGGTCAATCAGGTCATGGGAGACACAATAGATGAGAAACCTTCAACAAAATGGTGGTAATAGCTAGCTAGACCTAAGAAATTCCTAATGTCGAACGGAGAGATAGGTCTAAACCAATTTCTCACAGCTTCTGTCATTTGGGGATCGACTCTAATGCCTTAGGTTGAAATAATATAACCCAGAAAAGCAATGGACCTTAGCCTAAACTCACACTTGCTGAATTTGGCAAACAACTGATAATCTCTAAGAGTTCGCAAAATAATTATAAGATGATCTGCATGGTCATTCGCAGTACAGGAGTAAACAAGGATATCATCTATGAAAACTATGACAAACATGTCAAGATACTGCTTGAACACTAGATACATGAGGTCCATGAAGGCCACTGGAGCATTGGTTAGCCCGAAAGACATGACTTATCAACTCAAAGTGGCCATAATGGGTTTGGAAGGATATCTTTGGGATATCACACTCCCTTACTTTAAGTTGATGATAGTCCGATCTAAGGTCTATCTATGAGAAATAACTTGCACCTTGTAATTGATCAAACAGGTCATCAATTCTAGGAAGAGGATACTTATTCTTGACTTTGATCTTATTAAGCTGACGATAGTTAATGCACATACGCAAAGAACCATATTTCTTTTGCACAAACCAGACAGGTGCTCCCCAAGGAGAAACACTGGGCCTTATGAAACCTTTATCTAAAAGATCTTTGAGTTGTTATTTCAACTCCTTAAGCTCTGCGGGTGCCATACGGTATGGAGGAATAAAAATAGGTTGTGTGTCAGGAAGAAGGTCAATCCCAAATTCTATCTCTCTATCGGGAGGTACCCCTAGGAGATCTTCGGGAAAAACATCAAGAAACTCATTAACAATGTTGACTGACTGAATAGTTGGAACCTCAGACTTAGTGTCTTTAACTCTAACTAGATGAAGATGCAACCTTTAGATATTAGCTTTCTGGCTTTGAGATAGGATATAAAATGACTCTTGGGAGATAAAAAATTTTTGGACCACTCAAAAACTGGCTTATCTATAAACTGGAACTTAACCACGCGGGTACGACAGTCAGATGCATAACAATAATAAAGCCAGTCCATACCCAGAATAAGATCAAATTGACCATATCCAACTCTATCAAATCAGGAAATATGACTCTATAAAGAACAGTAATAGGGCACTTTTTATACACTTGATTAGCAACAATAGACTCACCTACTAGAGTAGAAACTAAGAAAGGCTCAGGAATCTTTTTGGTACTCATTTTAAAGTTCACAGCAACTAATGGGGTCACATAAGAGAAACTTGACTCGGGGTCCAACAACATATACACATCAAAGCAAAAGACACGAAGCCTACCAGTAACAACGTCGGGAGAATCCTTCTGCTCCTGATGAGATTGTAAAGCATAGAATCAATTCTAGCACTGACCGTCACTGGTACTAGATAAAGTACCTTGAGGAGGAGATGAATGAGCTAAAGAAGCTGATGCACTGGTAGCCTATGTCTGAGGTCGGACATCTCTGTTTCTCTGCCTAGCATGCGAGCACTCTCTAAGCTTATGGCCTATCTTGCCACAACTAAACCAACCCCTCTGATCAGCCAAGCACTCATGGGATAGTCCCTACCACACTTAGTACATGGAGGATAATGAGGTTTATTGCTCACACAGTTCTGGGATCTAGATATGGAAGGCCTATTTCCCTGCTCCTGCCTGTTTCTAGGTACGAGAGCACTAGTTGATGAAGGCACTAGCATAGATGAACAGCTCTGAAATTATGGATGATTTCCTCCATGGACCTAGTCTAACCATGCTCATACTGCTCTGATCTATCCCTCTTGTTTCCTCTTACTTTATCCCTTTCCATTATCCTATCTACCTCAATCTGATGGGCATGCATCATCAGCCTAGCAAGATCCATATCCCTATTGAGAATAGCAGTCCTACACTCTTTTAACACCAGTCCAGATACTCCAGTCACGAACTTACTCATACTATCTCGGGTGTCAAAAATCAAATCCGGAGAATAGTTAGCTAGTTGGTTGAACTTAAGGCAATACTCCTAAACAGTCATGGATCCCTGTCTCAAGTTCATAAACTCCTCAATCTTCGCTTCCCTCATCTCAAGTGGGAAGAACTTGTCCAAAAAATGCATCCTGGAACACCCGCCAAGTAATAGGGATAGTATCTTCCCTTCTATCCTTCTTCCATACCACAACCCAGTCATAAGATATGTCCTTTAACCTGTAAGACACTAGCTCAATACTTTATTTCTCAAAAATATGCATCACTTGTGTGATTTTTCTCACCTCCTCGAGATACAATTATGGGACTTCACCTACCTTAGACCCATAGAACTCTGGCAGATTCATCCTATGAAATCACGGATCCTTGCAGCGGCTAAATCACCTCTTTGCTTATGCAAAATTGCAGCCTAGTTATTGGCCTGAATATTAGTGGTCACTGCTTGGGCTAACGCCTGAAAGACAGCCCAAAAATCAGCATGAGTCACCGTCTCATTCAAGGGATCAACAGGTTGGGGTTGCTCGTTATTGTTTCTGTGGGCAATCACTCTTCGGGGAGGCATTTTCTGAAATAATAGAGCATGAGTCAATAGCTGACAGAGACAACTATAAGCACGATAGATGTAGCGCACTACACACCGATGATCAAAACTCTACGTAAAGCAGTTTGTCAGACTCCCCAGGACTCCTTAAACCTTAGGCTATGATACCAAGTTTGTAACACCCCGAAATCATATCCCTAGATGTCACACGGTGCTTAAGGCTACTAGTAACCCTAAGCTAACCCTTTGAGCCTACTACTACATCTAACGCTTACTTTAAGATGGATAATAGATCAATAACACTGTATTACATCAAATCTGAACTGAAATAATTGGAAAACATATTCTGAATATCAAATACTGAAAAGTTTAAAACACAACTGATAGTGTAGTCTGACAAAGCCTCTACTACTAGAACTAGAAAGCCGTTAGGACAGACCCCCAACTAACTAAAACTGATCTAAACGTAATACTCAAAACACTATTAAAGCTCGAAAACTATAGATATAGGTCCTCGAACCATGAGGACTATCCAAGGATAAAGATGTAGATGAGATGCTCGGAGATCACTGTCGCTACTGGTGTTGAGAACCTGAACCTACATTATGAGACAATGTAGCACACAGACAAACATATGGATTAGTACTTTGAAGATGTACAGAGTATATGGGGTGTATGTAATAATTAAACAATAGTGTCTTTAACCTTTACAGAAATCATGCATACTGATATAACTGACTCACATAGCTTGAGTAACTCAAAAATATAAATCTCATACATTATGAATAGTGGAATACCTAGTATAAATCTCGTGAGTCAATATACTTGCTTCAGAAATCTGTAGTTATATTCCCTTCTCAAAACATATTGACTAAGTGATCCATTGCTCATGTCTGTATCTGGAAGCTAAGACTGTAACTTTAAAACTAAAATCTAAAGTAAAAATAATATTTGGATAAGTCTGTGAGCCTTTACATTTAGGGAACAATAACTCATCTCAAAGGAACATACTTTACTTTACGAACTGATCATTTACTCATACTAGTAGGAAAAAAATACTCTCTTTAAGAAAAAAATATATATTTTAAGAAAACTACTCTGAAAATCTTACTATTAGGGAAAAATACTCAAAAGCTGATTATTTACTTTTACTATCAGGGAGGTTCTCTTAACCGACATACACCATGTGAGCGACATGGAGCCCAACGTTTTGTCCTCCTAAGCAAGAAACCTCACGTTGGGGAGAGTCATCATACTCTTGCCAGGGAGTATAACCTCAACTTGGTGATCACTATCTCGGCCTCGAGCCCATAGATCTCAATCCTACGGTGGCACGAATTTCTAGGGTATGAAACAATAGTAACTTACCCGACTCGGTGCTAAATACTACTCCCTTAAGTTAGCTATGCTCATCTCATGGAAATCCACTTTAAAATAATCTCATGGTTTATAAAGAGCCCAACTATAAAATCTGTGATCTCATTTAGAAAAGTGGATTTCCAAGCTACTATAACCATCAAGGTCAAAACTTTCTTAATAATCTCAAAATACTCAATTCATGGATGCTTATAGCACCAAAATTTACAATCACAAGTAGGTCTTAATTACCCATAATTCAATCTCAGGTTAAGACGTATCAAAATTATTACTCGATATCATAAAGATTCATAAATCATATAGAAATTTGGAAATTTTTTAGAAAAATGCATTATAGTCTCAATATACTCATGTACTTCAATTTCTAAAACATTGAAACCATCATCATCTCAAGAAATAATAACATAGGGTAAAAACCCATAATTCAATTTCATAGGGAAACATATAAAATTAAACAGCTTTCATAATAAAAATCTTGTTTGGGGCACAAGAACGGAAGGATTGTTCTTGTTCACACCCCACATACCTTGAATTAGAAGCTTTGGATGAACTCTAGCTTTTAGGACTCTTTTCGTATTCTTGAATAAGGGTACTTGAAGCCTTTGACTTGGGAACCTTGAATCTTGACTCAATTTAGAAAATTTATGGTGAACCCTTGAGATTCTTGGAAGAGGATTTGGATGCTTAGGGTTTTCGGTTGAGGGAAATCTTGAGAAAAATCTCATATGACGCTTATAGTGTCCTTTATTCTGATGTTTGTACAATTTAAGAGGCTTGGAAAAAGTCCAAAGTGGCCTTTTTAACTTAAGTACGAAGCTGGAAAAATTGAAATGGAAACCCAACTTTATGGCCCACCATGACGTACCACTACCATAGTGGCTTACTGAAAATTGAATAATGGGAATCTGGGAGTCACTGCGATGTGAAGCCATCGCGTTGTCCCTCTGGTTGGGACCTGGAACTTCAGCGTGACACATCACAATTGGGCTAGGCCACTGGAAATTGACTATTGGGAAATCAGGGTCCTCTGCGACACGCCACTATCATGGAGTTCCACTAGAATTTGACAATTGTTAAATAAAGCCTCTCCGCGACACGTCAAACACTAAAATAATGGTGGTTTATGACTAGAACTTATATTAGCCATAAATTCTTGCCCGGTTATCGGATTTGGGCGGATCTTATGTCATTGAAAAGCTAATTAAATTTCCCACATGATAAAAAGTAGAAATTAGGGAAACTCTACATGGTTTAAATGTTACTCACTTAGGAAGCCATTTCTTAACCTTCTAGAGACGAAATTAGGCTTAAGAAAAAGTTTGGGGTATTACAAGTAGGTAGTACATATGGGTCATAGGTGCCCATGTAGGTTGTCCAAAACTTCAACTTTCATTGTTTTTCACCAGATTGGCTCAAAAACTTGATTTCCTGCAAAACACAACACGAAACACATCATATCTAACAAAAAGACCTAAGTAACTTGCATATATCATTGTTTTAAGCGTCGAAAGTTCTATGAAACCATAGCACCTCAACACTCTTAACTTAGAACATTTGCATGTCCTTAAGCAACACAATATAGCAAAACAAAACTAAGATGCTTAACTAGGAGAAACCTAATCTATCTACGATAGTCAATCATCACTTTAAGCTCAAGAACATTACCCCCTCCTATTTTAACACTTTAAAGCGAATTGTGTATCAATAAAGCACAATAAGATGACACAGGGGAATCAAGATATGGCAAGTAACCAAAAAACCATGCATGTGTACAAGTTACACTACCCAAATAAGTAAGCAACTAGCAACACAATCCAACTCCGATCACATCAAAAGAGGTCCCACTTACTCATATAAAATCATGCATGTCAACGCAGGGACGATTAAGAGACACTTATACTCACAAGAGAAGTTTCACCAATGCACATCAAATACCATAAGACTTGCCCTTATTTTCTTTACCTAAGTTTTCAAACAGTTAGGTTAGGATCACTATAGGACTTTATTCAGTTTGTAAAGTAGGTTTGGGGATGGTATGGTACATATAGAAATTTTTAGTGGCTAAGACTCCTTGAAACTACACTTACTTTGGGGTTCACTTCTCAACTACTTTTCTTTTATTTCACCCTCATTTCTTCCTTTTTATTCATTTATTGTTCATTCAGGTTGGGTGTGGTATTTTTGTTCATTTATTTCCTTTTTATTTCACATTTTTATTTTTTTTATTTTTATACCACACCCAACCCTACTTTCTTTTCTCTTATTTTACCCTTCTTAATATCCATTTTATATTATGCACCCCTATGATAGCCACCCCCAACTTATGCGATTTTCCAGATTTGAGGTGCATAATATCCAAGGAGGACTAGGGCCAAAATAGGTTCATTGTAACACAAATAGGAAGGTGAAAGGTATAACAAGAAAAACAAACTATAAAGGCTCAAAAATAGGGATTAAGGGATACTTATTCATACATAGAAGGTCATTTAGGCTAAAAGTAGACTTATTTCAAGAACGGCCTATGATCCTTTCATAACTGACTATCCTACAACCTAGGCAAGACTAACCGGGAAAGTTCTAAATTTAACACACAAAAGGAATTAAGTAGTATCTTACACACACATGGCATAGAGTCACATCATAAGCTACTACTTATATGGTTCATGCAATTGTTAGCTATGATTATTATGTCCCTAATCCTAATGTTATAACGAGATTAATAATGGTCACACATATTTACACATCACCTAGTTCTAAAATAATTATTTTGGGGGGGAGGTATTATTTTTCTCAAAAAATATGTCAAGTACCGTAGATACTCAAAAATCTCCTATTTAAACAAAAACACAACATAATATAACACAAATTAACCTAGACATATTTATACAACCATACTGCAAACAACAGGAAAAAGAAGTGCGGTAATAAAAACCCACTACAGTTATGGTATAACCCACCTCTAATTAAAAGTACACGCACTATCCTCGGTGTATGAAAATAATACAAAGCAATAGAATAAGGACATACCTGGGACACACTAAGCATCCGTGTCATGCTCATTCTTATATGGAGGTATTTCGACTCCAAGAGGCAGTGGTCGTGGCGGTGCACTTACAAAGGATGCTTCCAAAGCTAGCTTAACATACCTCTACCTATCAACAAATATAGACTCGTAGGTTACCCTTTTTAGGACCAGATCATATGGAAAGTCAGGATCCAAAAGAACCTCCTCTCTGTTTCTCTCGGTACCTACTATAAGGATAATTTCCTCATCTTCTGCAAGTAAGTCAAAACGTCTAGGTCCATGCAAAAGTGACAGATGAACAAATAAAGGTATAAATAGAGAGATGGATAGAATTTTGTTCTTAATGAGAGAGCATATCTCTATATGCAATGTGGCCACCTACTCCCTAATTTTACCCAAATTGGATACCTCAATATCGTTAAACTGGAATAACACTCGACCCTCCAAAAAATCTATAAGGGAATGTACCCCAACTTAAAACTCTAACATCTTCGCCCCATCTACATCTTGTAATGTAATCTCTATTGTCTCTAGTGTCATTTGAACCCAAGGTTGGATTCGCCCATACAATGATGCCACATCGACCTCAACATTCTCTTGTCGGGTGATAGGAGCACGTTAACTATCTACTAAGCTCTGCAAAAAACTCTCTAGGTACTAATATTGTACCTATGGTAGCATCTATAGTAGAGGGTTAAAGGGGGACTGAAGATATCCTAACTGGATCCGAATTGGAAAATGGGACTCAAGTAGATGTGGTTGGGGTCCCATCACCTTGAGTGCTTATATCTAGGTCTTCTATCTGCTCACCCATCTCAAACTCCACACCTGTATCCACATCACCTCCCTATTTGTCACTAGGCTCTGTAGGAACTGATGCGCCCTTAGATCGGGTCAGAATCATTGTCAGAGGTATATGGGATCTCTGGGCAATGATCGGGTTTATCGAATCCCTGATCATACTTGTTTGTGCTACACCCATCGCCTCAATTCTATGGTCAACACTTGGAACCTCAGGCATACCAGCATCATCAAAAAATAACTGTATAAGGTAAGAAAATGGCAGTGTCATCATACCACCAAATCCTCGCTCATAAAGCACATATATAATAATGGTTACAAAATCAATACCATAACCAGCCATCATTCTCTCAATCAGTGTTGCACCATTCCATGTAATTAAGTTGTCCACTGCAGTCGAACATAAATGATAACGCACTGTCGTCCACTAAAACTTTGCAGTAAAATTCAGTTTTGCCTTCTTAATCACACCTTGCCTCTCAAACTATGGGGAATCCACACCAAGGGGTAAAATATAACTGGCAATCCATCTCGCCAAGCCTACCTTCTTACTCTTATGCTTAGTATCTCACATAGCTTATCTATCATACACCAATCTCAATTAGTGATCACACTCTATTATAGACACAGGAGCTATATAATTAGGTCCAAATAGGACTCAATAGATAGCCATTGTAGAAATATCAACTACCACCCTTCTCACCAGTGTCTTCTCTAACTGGGGTTATTATACATCCCTATTGCCTTTGGAAGTGTTCAAAGATACTATAGAGGGATAGGAATCATAGAACTAATAAACTAATACCTGGTTATATAAACCCTTAGGTCTAGTCATCTACTCTAATTTATACTTATCAAATACAGCCTACAAATATGGTGCTCCATCCAACCTAGATAACTAAATCCATGTCTTCTCCCAAATAGTTCACTTGGGTTGGTCAATCCCAATCACAAATATTTCTTACTCCTAAATAGTCTATAGACCCTCAATATACCACCTCGGATTGACTTCATTAATAGCCTTGGCCAAAATGTGAGTAGGGTCAAAATCTTAGTCTGTCTGGGTTGGTAGCTCTATGTTTGGTTTTGGCTCCTGATGAGGTGTCTGTGTTGTACCCTCCTTAAATTGGGGTACTGCAGATGATGGCTCAAGAACTGGTATTGTGGATCCATTCTCTGCCCCTCCTCAGACTAGGTCTTATGTGGTTGCCTCTAGTAAAAGATCAAAATCCACTTCTCATCATCATTATCCTCTTTCTCCTGAGACTGAGGAGAGTATGGAGGTGAAATCATATTCAACTTCATCCTTAGTGTGTAAGATAGTTGGCTAGGCTCTTGCGGGGCTCCCAATTGAGTAGAAGTGGGTCATCTTCCCCACTATAAATATGATGGGATCTGGACACCAAAAGTTGCTCTAATAATCATTTCAGCTACAGCATGTCTCTGAGTGCTGGTTCATAAAGGAACTACTCTGGTAGGTACAATCGGGTACTCCTCTACTAAACCACTATGCTCGAGGGACTCGTCTTATTTCCTCAATGATCCTGACTTCTTTTTGGAAGCCTCTGATCCCATATCCACCTGAAAACCAAGTGTTAGTCCCCTAAAGATAGTAAGAGATTGTAAAATTTGACAAAAAACTCGAATTTCTGAAACTTTGAATTTTTCCTAAATCTTCTATCCCTATAACATGTACTCAGTCCCAACAAGTTCAATTTTTGAACATTCAGTCTTGATCAACTTTTAAACAGAAATATAGCATACAAGACCATTGGGATTCCTCAACCTTTTCAACTTCTACTTGCATAGGGGCATGATAATATATATAAGAACAATGCACCAATTTGTAATACCCCCGAACTTTTCTTTAAGCTTAATTTAATCTCTAGAAGGCTAAGGAATGACTTCCTAAGTGTGTAATCTTAAACCATCTAGAATTTCCCTAATTTTTATTTTTTATCATGTGGAAAATTTAATTATCTTTTCAATGATATAAGATCCGCCCAAATTTGATAATCGGGCAAGAAATTATGGCTAATTTAAGTCCTAGTCATAAAACATCATCATTTTAGTGCTTGGCGCATTACGGAGAGGGTCTATTAGACAATTATCAATTTCCAGTGGAACTCTACAATAGCAGGATGTCATATTGATGTTCCAGGTCCCAACCAGTGGGACAATGCATTAGCACTGCATCGCGGTGACCCCCAGATTCCCATTTGTCAAATTCCAGTGAACCACCGCGATAGTGGTGTGTCGCGGTGGCCCATGAAATTGGGTCTTCCAGTTTAATTTTTCCAGCTTTGTATAGAATTAAAAAGTGCACTTTGGACTTTTTCCAAGCCTCTTAATCCATACAAATATAATATTTGAAGTCATTATAAGCATTATATGAGGTTTTCTTAAGATTTCTCTCAAACAAAAACCCTAAGTACCCAAAACCTCTTCTAAGGATCTCAAGAATTCACCATATATTTACCAAGTTGAGTCAATATTCAAGGTTCCCAAGTCAACGGCTTCAAGAACCCTCATCCAAAAGTACGAGAAAGTGTCTCAAGCAAGTTTATCCACCCAAGTTCATAACCTGAGGTATGTGTGGTTTGAATAAGAACACTTCTTTCGTTCTTGTGCCCAAAGATTCGATTTGTTTTATAAATGAATTTCATGTTTTTGCAAGTGGGTCTATACCCAAATTATATTATTTTGAGAATATGAATTGATAATTTGTTCAAGCTTTGAATTGCATGATTATTTCATTTATTTATGATTTGAATTTATAATTCATGCTATAAATTGCACATTCCTATATTAATGTGATATTTTCAAGGGTTTCTAAGACTGATGTCTTGAATTAAGCTTTATTATGAAATTGTGATCCTTTAAGAATATACAATCCTTAAGTCTAAGAATGAATTGTTGATACTTTCTAAAGTTTTTCAAGAAGTGTATTGATATTTCCATGCTATTAAAGTTTTAAATCTTATTGGTGATATTCTACCAAAGTTTCAATGAAAGAGTTAATTTTAATCTTAAGCTAAAAAAATCCACACCATTTGATTTAAGCTAAAGGAAAGCATAGTTGGCTTCTATTGCATATTTTTCAGTTGTTTAAGGTAAATTTTTCTTAAAAGTTCTGAGCTGAAGTAAGGGAGTAGTATTTAGCACCGAGTTGGGCTTGATTCCAAGGTCTCATACCCCAAAACTACGAGCCACTGTAGGATTTAATTTACCCCAAGTGGGTTAAGCTGGTGATCACTAAAAGTTAAGGTTCTACTCCTATGGAAAGGATAAAACAACTCTCCCCAATATGGGCAAGACGTTGGACTCCATGTGAGCTCACATGGTTTATGTCATTTAGAAGAAACTCCCAAGTTTCCTAGATTCTCAAGTCTTAAAGTTCTTAAGGTTTCAAGTCCTTGTGTTTCAAAGAAGTTCCTTATTTTTAAAATACTAAAGTGAATATTCTAAAAGTTGTTGCTTTAAGAGTTCAACTAGTTTACAAGCTTGAGATCAAAGAAAAAATACAGATTTAGAATAAAGTGGAATGGCTCACATGATTTATACTACATGTTTCATTATTCATGATTTATGAGAGTTTTATTCAAGCTATGTGAGTCATCTACAATACCATGTATGTTTTCTATAAAGATTTATTGTATTGATATGTAGTTGCATACACCCCCATATACTCAGTACATTCCCAAGTATTGATCCACATATTCGTCTGTGTGCTACATTGTCTCATAATATAGGTTCAGGTGCTCAATCTCGGCAGTGTCATTGATCTCGAGTACCTTTATCTATATCTCTACTATGGTGAGTCCTCATGGTTCCAGGGTCTATCTCCAGGCACTTCAGTATTTTTAGTAGTTGTTCTACTATTTTCAATTTAGTTCAAGTCGGTTGGGGATTTGTCCCAATGTCTCTCTGGTTTGTTGAGTAGTAGAGGCTTTGTCAAACTAGATGGTCAGTATGTTTAGATTCGCAGTATTTTGTTACTTTTATAGTACCCACTTGGATTTCTATTAGACATGATATGACATGATTCCTTATTTTGCTCTCATTATCTTTAAGTAAGCTTTATACTAAGTAGCAGCTCAAAGGGTTAGCTTAGGATTACTTGTAGCCTTAAGCACCGTGTGATGCTCCGGGACAGGATTTTGGGGCATTACAAACTTCGTATCAGAGCTTAAGGTTTAAGGAGTCCTAAGGAGTCTGACAAGCTGTGTTAAGTAGAGTCTTGATCATCGAGGTGTAGCTCGCCACATCTATAAGCAAGAGGCTATAAGATATTTTAGGAAAATTTTGTTTCTTTCTTTTAGATTCTATTGTGCCTACAATTGTCTCTCCTAGATATTGATTCATGCTCTGTTATTTCAAAAAATACCTCCCCAAAGAGCGAGTACCCGTAGAAATAATAACGAGCAACCCCTGCCTATTGATCCCTTGAATGATACTATGTCTCATAGTAAGTTTCGAGCGGCCTTTCAGGCATTAGCCCAAGTAGTTATCGTGAATGTTCGGGCCAATAACCAGGCCGCAGCTTCTCTTCAGCAAGGAGGCGATTTAGCAGCTGCTAGGATCCATGATTTCATGAGGATGAACCCATCAGAGTTCTATGGGTCGAAGGAAGAGGAGGACCTACAGTTGTATCTTGAGGAGGTAAGGAAGATAACCCAAGTAATGCATGTCTCAGAGGAAAAAAGTGTTGAGCTGGCGTCTTACAGGTTGAAGGACATTGTTAGACAAGTTCTTCCTACTTGAGATAATGGAATAAAAGATAGAGAAATTCATGAACCTGAGGTAAGGCTCCATGACTGTTAAGGCGTATTACCTTAAGTTCAACTAGTTGGCCAAATATGCCCCAGATTTGATTTCTGACACCTGATCTAGTATGAGTAAGTTCATGACTGGAGTATCTGGACTGATGTTGAAAGAGTGTAGGACTAATATGCTCAACAGGGACATGGATCTTGCTAGGCTGATAATTCATGCCCAATAAATAAAGGCAGACAAGATAAGGAAAAGAGATAGAGTGAGGGGAAATAAGAGGGCTAGATTCGAGCAGCATGAGTATGGTCAGGCTAGGTCCCATGGAGGGAACCGTCCATAGTTTCAGAGCCATTTATCTATGCCAGCGCCATCTTCAGCTAGTGCTCCCGCGCCTAAAAATAGGCAAGAGCAAGGGAACAGGACTTCTATGTCCAAGTCTCAGTATAGTGCAAGTAATAGGCCTAATTATCCTTCCTGTGCTAAGTGTGGTAGGACCCATCCTGGCGAGTGTTTGTCCAAACAGAAGGGTTTTTTTGGTTGTGGCAATTTGGGCCACAGACTTAGAGAGTGCCCATATGCCAGGCAGGGGAATAGATATATGCGACCTCAAACTCAGGCTAATAGTGTCCCAGCTTCTTTATCCTGTCTAGCTCTTCTTTAGGGAGCTTCTTCCAGTACTGCTGGTGGTCAGTGCCAGAACAAGCTCTATGCTCTACCATCCTATCAGGAGTAGGAGGATTCTCTCGATGTTGTTACTGGTATGCTCTGCATCTTTCACTTTGATGTTTATGTGTTGTTGGACCCCGGGTTAAGTTTCTCTTATGTGAGCTGTGAGTATTGAAATGAGTCCCGAAAAGATTCCTGAGCCTTTCCTAGTTTCTACTCTAGTAGGGGTGTCAGTTGTTGCTAATCAAGAGTATAAAAAGTGTCCCATTACTATTCTTCATAGAGTCATACTTACGGATTTGATAGAGTTGGGCATGGTGGATTTTGACCTTATTCTAGGTATGGATTGGCTTCATTCCTGCTACACGTCTATAGAATGTCATACCTATGTGGTTAAGTTTCACTTTTTGGATGAGCCAGTCTTCGAGTGGTCCCGAAGTTTAGTATCTCCAAAGAGTTATTTTATATCCTATCTCAAAGCCAAAAAGCTAATATCCAAAGGTTGTATTTATCATCTAGTTTGAGTTAAGGACACTAGGTCCAAGGCTCCCACCATTTAGTCAGCCAACATTGTTAATTAGTTTCCTGATGTTTTTCTGGAAGATCTCCTTAGGGTACCTCTCGATATAGAGATAGATTTGGGATTGACCTTCTTCCCGATACTCAGTCTATTTCTATTTCTCCCTACCGTATGGCACCTGTAGAGCTTAAGAAGTTGAAAGAGCAACTCAAAGATCTTTTAGACAAAGGTTTTATAAGGCCCAGTGTGTCACCTTGTGGAACGTTTGTTCTATTCATGCAAAAGAAAGATGGTTCTTTGTATATGTGCATTGACTATCGTCAGCTTAATAAAGTCACAGTCAAGAATAAGTATCCTCTTCCGAGAATTGACAACCTGTTTGATCAGTTTCAAGGTTCGAGTTATTTCTCAAAGATAGACCTTAGATCCGGCTATCATCAACTTAAAGTAAGGGAGTGTGATATCCCAAAGACATCTTTCCGAACCTATTATGGTCACTTTAAGATTCTAGTCATGTCTTTTGGGCTAACCAGTGCTTCAGCAGCTTTCATGGACTTCATGAATCGAGTGTTCAAGCAGTATCTTGATATATTTGTCATAGTGTTCATAGATGATAGCCTTGTTTACTCCCATACTGAGAATGACCATGTGAATCATCTTAGAATTGTTTTTGCAAACTCTTAGAGATCATCAGTTGTTCACTAAATTCAGAAAGTGTGAATTTTGGCTAAGATCAGTAGCCTTTCTAGGTCATATCATTTCAGCAGAAATCATTAGAGTTGATCCCCAAAAGACAGAAGTTGTAAGAAATTGGCCCAGACCTATCTCTTTGTCAGACATTAGGAGTTTCTTTGGTCTAGCTGGCTACTACCATAGTTTTGTTGAAGGTTTCTCTTCTATTTCATCCCCCATAACCCAATTGACCTAAAAACAAGTTAAGTGCCTTTGGTCAGATTCCTGTGAGAAGAGTTTTTAGGAGTTGAAGACTCGACTCACCTAAGCCCCTGTGTTGACTTTGCCTGATGGTACGAATAGTTTTGTGGTGTATTGTGATGCCTCTAGAGTTAGTTTGGGTTGTATGTTGATGTGGAAAGGTAAGGTTATAGCCTATACCTCTAGACAGTTAAAGCCACACAAAAAAAACTACCTAACCCATGATCTTGAATTAGCTGTTGTGGTTTTTTCTTTGAAAATTTGGAGACACTGTCTGTATGGTGTTCATGTTGATATGTTTACGGACCACAAAAGCTTGCAGTATATGTTTTCTTAGAGGGATTTGAATCTTCGCCAGAGGAGATAGTTAGAGTTGCTAAAAGATTATGATATGAGTGTGTTGTACCATACGGGCAAGGCCAATGTAGTGGCAGACACTCTTAGCAGATTATCTATGGGCAGTGTTGCTAATGTAGAGAAGGGTAAGAAAGAGTTAGCTCGTGATGTGTATTGTCTGGATAGATTAGGTGTTAGGTTGCTTGATTTTGCAGAGGGGAGTATTTTGGTGCAGAGTAGTTTTCAATCCTCTTTAATTTCGGAAGTGAAGGAGAAGCAAAACTCAAATTCTAGTTTGGTCAGACTAAAGAAGTCAGTTAAGGACCAGAAGGTAGTGGTTTTCTCCTAAGGGGGATATAGGGTGTTGAGATTATAGGGTAGATTATGTGTTCCTTGTGTTGATGATCTAAGGCAAAGAATTATGACTGAAGCACATGGTGTGTGATATACTATTCATCTCGATGCTACCAAGATGTGCCCCAATTTGAGAGAAATCTATTGGTGGAGTGGCATGAAGAAGGATATAGCAGGGTTTATCGTGAAGTGTACGACATGCCAATAAGTTAAGGTAAAGCACCAGAGACCTGGTGGTGTAATACAAGAATTTAGTAGACCCACTTAGAAGTGGGAAGAGGTGAATATGGATTTTATGACTGGTTTACCTCTTTCGCGTCGTCACCATGATTCTATTTGGGTTGTTGTAGACAGGCTAACTAAGTCAGCGCATATCTTACTTGTGTATACATTCTATACATCTAAGGATTATGCTAGATTGTATACTCGGGAGTTGGTCAGGTTGCATGGAGTTTCCTTGTCTATTATCTCAGATAGGGGTACTCAATTTACTTCTCAGTTTTAGAGGGAATTCCAGAAGGGTCTTAGTACCCAAGTTCATTTGAGTTTTGCTTTTCATCCGCAGACAGATGGTTAGGCTGAGAGAACTATCCAAACTTTGGAGGATATGTTGAGAGCATATGCTCTTAAATTCAAAGGTAGTTGGGATAAGCATTTACCATGATTGAGTTTGCGTATAACAATAGTTACCATGCTAGAATCAAGATGGCACCATTTTAGGCCTTGTATGGTAGAAGATGTAGATCACCCATAGACTGGTTTGAAGTAGGTGAGGCTACTCTGATTGTATATGACGCAATGTTTGAGGCTATGGAGAAGGTGAAGTTGATTAGAGAAAGGTTGAAGATAACCCAGAGTTGTCAGAAGTCATATGCAGATGGGAGAAGAAGAGACCTAGAGTTTGAAGTTAATAACTTGGTGTATCTGAAAATATCACCTATGTAAGGGGTGAAAAGGTTTGGCAAGAAGGGGAAGCTTACTTCCCGGTATGTTGGCCCCTATAGAATAGCCGATGAGATTGAGTTACCCACAGAGTTTTCAGCTGTGCATAGATTCCAGTTGAGATTCTAGACCACCAGATCCGTAGACTGAGGAATAAAGAGGTTCTCTTGGTCAAAGTGTTGTACTGAAACCAGTCAATTGAGGGCGTTACTTGGGAAGCCGAGTCAGATATGAGATCCAAGTACCTGCACCTATTCTCCATAAGTTCAGATCAAGCTGAAGGCATCATTCTTCTTTCATTCAGCCCCTTTCTAATCAAAGTTGCAGTTATATAGCTATTCTTAATATAAATTCATGCATTCTCCAAAGTATTTAAGAGTTTAGAATGATAGAGAGTCCATTTAGCAAGTTTCTTCAGCTATGCATACTCAGTTTCCTCAATACTCTTATCTTGACGAGGGTCATGAGGATGAATGTTCCTAAGGGGAGATATTGTAATACCCCCAAACTTTTCGTAAGCTTAAATTTCATCTCTAGAAGGCTAAGGAATGACTTCCTAAGTGTGTAACGTTTAAAACATATAGAATTTCACTAATTTAAATTTTTTATCATGTAGAAAATTTCATTAGCTTTTCAACGATATAAGATCCGCGCAAATCCAATAACCGGGCTAGAAGTTATGACTAATTTAAGTCCTAGTCGTAAAATAGCATCATTTTAGTGCTTGGCGCGTCGCAGAGAGGGTCTATTTGACAATTGTCGATTTCCAGTGGAACTCCGTGATAGAGATGCATTGCACTGAAGTTCTAGCTCCCAAACAATGGGACAACGTGATAGCACCGCAATGCGGTGACCCCCAGAATCCTATTTGTCAAATTCTAGTGAGCCACAGCGATAGTGGCTTATCGCGGTGGCCCAAAAAATTGGGTTTTCCATTTCAATTTTTCCAGCTTCGTATGGATGTTAAAAAGGGCACTTTTGAATTTTTCCAAGACTCTTAAACCATAAAAACATCATATTTGAAGTCATTTTAACCATTATATGAGGTTTTCTTAAGATTTCTCTTAAACAAAAACCCTAAGTACCCAAAACCTCTTCCAAGGATCTCAAGAATTCACCATATATTTACCAAGTTGATTCAAGATTCATGGTTCCCAAGTCAAGGGATTCAATAACCCTCATCCAAAAGAATGAGAAAGATTCTCAAGCAAGTTTATCCACCTAAGTTCATAACCTAAGGTATGTGAGGTGTGAACAAGAACACTTCTTTCGTTCTAGTGCCCAAAGATTGGATTTTTTTTATAAATGAATTTCATGTTTCTGGAAGTGGGTCTATACCCATATTATATTATTTTGAGAATATGATTTGATAAGTTATTATTATTTCATTTATTTATGATTTGAATTGATAATTTATGCTATAAATTGCACATTCCTATATTGATGTGATATTTTCAAGAGTTTCTAAGACTGGTGTCATGAATTAAGCTTTATTGTGAAATTGTGATCCTTTAAGAATATACATGCCTTAAGTCCAAGAATGAATTTTTGATACTTTCTAAAGTGTTTCAAGAAGTGTATTAATATTTCCATGTTGTTAAAGTTTTAAAGCTTATTGGTGATAGTCTACCAATGTTTCAAGAAAAGAGTTAATTTTAATCCTAAGCTAAGAAAAAAAATCCACACCATTTGATTTAAGCTAAAGGGAATCATAGTTGGCTTCCATTGCATATTTTTAAGTGTTTTAAGGTGGATTTTTCTTAAAAGTTTTGAGCTTAAGTAAGGGAGTAGTATTTAGCACCGAGTTGGGCTTGATTCCAAGATCTCATACCCCAGAACTATGAGACACCGTAGGATTTGATTTACCCCAAGTGGGTTAACAAGGTGATCACTAAAAGTTAAGGTTCTACTCCGATGGAAATGATAGAACAGCTCTCCCCAATGTGGGCAAGAGATTTGACTCCATGTCAGCTCACATGGTTTATGTCGTTTAGAAGAAACTCCCAAGTTTCCTAGATTCTCAGGTCTTAAAGTTCTTAAGGTTTCAAGTCCTTGAGTTTCGAAGAAGTTCCATGTTTTCAAAAGACTACAGTGCATATTCTAAAAGTTGTTGCTTTAAGAGTTCAACTAGTTTACAAGCTTGAGATCAAAGAAAGAATACAGATTTAGAATAAAGTGGAATGGCTCATGTGATTTATACTATATGTTTCATTATTCATCATTTATGAGAGTTTTATTCAAGCTATGTGAGTCATCTATATTACCATGTATGTTTTCTATAAAGATTTATTATATTGATATGTAGTTTCATACACCCCCATATACTCAGTACATTCCCAAGTGTTGATCCACATATACGTCTGTGTGCTACATTGTCTCATAATGTAGGTTTAGGTACTCAGTCCTAGCAGCGTCATTAATCCCGAGTACCCTTATCTATATCTCTACTGTGGTGAGTCCTTATGGTTCAAGGGCCTATCTCCAGACACTTTAGTATTTTGAGTAGTTGTTCTACTGTTTTCAATTCAGTTCGAGTCAGTTGGGGATCTGTCCCAATGGCTCTCTGGTTTGTTGAGTAGTAGAGGATTCGTCAAACCAGATGGTCAGTATGTTTAGATTTGCAGTATTTTATTACTTTTATAGTACCCATTTAGATTCTGTTAGACATGATATGACATAATTCCATATTTTGCTCTCATTATCTTTAAGTAAGCTTTATACTAAGTAGCAGGCTCAAAGGGTTAGCTTGGGGCTACTTGTAGACTTAAGCACTGTGTGACGCTCCGAGATAGGATTTCGGGGCGTTACACAACTTAAGCTTTTAGGCTAATTCTAGGATCCTACATACAATTTTGTTGATTTCTACATATTTTGCATGCAATTGAACATACCAAATCACATATTTCAAATTTAGCACAATGTAATACTATTAAGATCCAAGAATTTTTACCTTTTGTTTCAATAACCGAAAGTGATGGTTGAAAAAATAAAGAATCCCTAGTGGGAATGTGCAATATATAAAATTAGGACAAGCTGATACCAAGCATAAGTAATTTTCTTGCCTTATATGAAGTGTGGGGAAAGTGGGGAAGTTTGAATTTTTTAGGAGAAGAGAAGTTTTTAGGTTTAATGGGGTTTAGAAGCAGGTTAAGTCATTTAAATAGGGTTAGGGGATCGGTTTTAGGTCGGGTTAGGTTGGGTTAGTACCAAACTTTTAAAAACTGGGCCACTTACAGAACCACCTATAGGTCATAGGTGGCACCTATGGCCAGTAGGTGGCACCTACGGCCCGTAGGTGCCCCACCATAGGTAGGCCCCATTTTTTTGGTCTTTTCCTACTCTCTAGATTTTTTTTGACATATATTTCACTAATTCTGATATCATAAGTGGTATTTACGATACTGTAAGTAGGTTCGTAAGCTAAAGTCCAAAAATCCCCCAAAAATTTCTCAAAATTTCTGTTTGACATCTATGTACAACTTACCTGGCCTGAGTGAGACGTATGATTTTCATGAGTTGGTCACATAGTCTCCTTACCTAGAATATTCTAAATTAAATGACCTTTTACTATGTTCCAAGTTAATTCTCATGTTTTTATACCTATAAAAAAACAATGTGAACACTAAAATAGTGGGTTGTCTCCCACTCAGCGCTTGATTTAACGTTGCGGCACGATGTGGCAATGTCGGTTACTCAGACTTCACCAATAATAACATGGGTTTCCTCTCTTGTAATGCTTGATTTAATGTAATGACACGATGTGGTTACCTTGATTACTCAGAATTCATCAAGGTAACCAAAGTACTAACCTCTTCGATTATCAACACAATGAATAACCCACACCACCCTCATGTCGGTTGGATACTTCATGGTTCTTCGGGCATTAAATGTGACCTTATTATTCACTCTAAACTTGAGCTATTCCTTCTCCATATCAACCATCGCTCTACCCATGGCCAAGAATGTTCATCTCAATATGATGGGCATCTCGAAGTCAACCTCACAATCAAATACGACAAATTCTACCAAAAAAATAAAGTTGTCAACTTTTACGAAAACATCAAATAATATGCCTATGGGTTTTTTTACTGTATGGTATGCCATCAACAACCGCATAATTTTTAGTTCTAGAGGGCTCAAGCCTAACTATTTGAACACATCCAGCGGCATCAAATTAATGTTGGCTCCCAGTCACACAACGCTCGGCAAATTTGGATATCCAAATGGTACATGGGATAGTGAATGCTCTAGGATAACCTTTTTTTTGGGCCATAGATCTAGACGTAACTACACTACAGTGGTGCAATCCACCAACATCCTTAAAACTCATAGCTCTCTTCTTCGACACTAACTCCTTCATAAATTTGGCATACCCAGTCATTTTCTCAAAAGCCTCAAGAAGAGTAATGTTCAAGCTCAGCTCTTTTAGCATGACAATGAACTTCTTGAACTTTCCTTCTGCCTTCTTATGCTTCATCCTTTGAGGAAAAGGTGAAGGCGGTCATGGAATTTTCCTTACTATAGGCTAATTGATCGTGACCTTACCTTTATCCTTCTTAGCACTACCATCAACACCTTTCGCCTTTTGTAACTCCACTCCAGGTGCCTCATCAACCACAGCACTATTATTTATCGGCTCATTAATAGTAGGTAAAGGGGGATCAAAACTAGTCTTACCACTCCGAGTGGTGATGGCTATATAATGACCATCATTTTTTGAATTCTGTATTGTATTACTTGGAAGGGTGCCAGTCTTCCTCTGATTGAAAGTTGTTGACATTTGCCCAAACTACTGCTCTAATTGTTTTATCGTAGTAGCATGTGATTCCACCTTTTTGGTCAATCCTGAGATATCTGTCCTACTATCCTTAAGGCAAGTTTCCTCACTTTTCTGACCCTTAACAAGCTTGGACAACATATCCTCCATCATCAACTCAGTGTCACAACTTCCTGGTAGAACATACATGTCCCCCTTCTCCTTGAGTTGATATTCTAACTTTTTATGGAACATTTTAGGCCTTTTCCTTAGGATAATTGTGTGTTTTCAAGAAACCATGGTTGTATTTATCATGGTATTCTAGTGTTTTCAGGGTAAGGAATGAGCGGGAAGGATAACTTGGACAATCTGAGCAAAACAAAGGCAATGTGATCAGCGATGGCTCAGGCGATGGACCGTCAACCTTATGACAATTCATCGTTCTAAACCCTCGACAAATAGTAGAAGGCATATACTATGGATGTCCTACGACGGTCCAGGCGATGGACCGTCGGTCCTGCGATGAATCGTTGGTATGAACCATCACTATAATACAGAATACATCAGCATTGAAAGCCCTGAGATGATGCAGGTGATGGAACGTAGGACCTATGATGGACCGTCACTTGAAACATCCTAGAATAAGAACATGGAGTTACTGGACACCCTACAATGATGCAGGCAATGAACCGTCGAACCTGTGATGAACCGTCGCTTGACCCATCGACCAAAACGCGAAGAATCTGAGTTTGAATTTTAAAACCCCAATTCTGGAATCATATAAATACCAAGTATAAGGGTTTATTCCAGATATTTGTCTTCAGTATCATGCTTTCTCTTCTATTGTGAGCTTTGTACTACTTTTCATTGAGATTTGAATCTAAAGATTGAGACGCGATTATTAATTTTCATATTTTCCATCAAAGATTGAGAACAATATTGTGACTTTTATAAGTACTCTTTTGAAGCTATTTATGAACATGAATATAACTTTGATTTCTGACATGGAGATAAGTAGCTAAACTCCCATACTAGGGTTATGTGAGCCTTGATTTAGAGAACTATTTTGGGGTTGTGACAGAGTTTCTTTTCCAATATCTATCAAATTTGCATGAATCTTTCTTCATTGTAATAACATCTCTTGGTTGCAAACTTGAGAAGTGAGCCCATGAACTCCACTTGTCTGATGATAACACTCAAACTATACCTCTCTTATGAGAGAGTAAGCGGTCTTGTCAAATATATAACCTAACTAGGTTGGGGTCGAATCCCATAGGGAATATGGTGTTAATTTAAGTTGTTTATGAGTCAATCAACTGATAGTTAGCAGTTTCCTATAAATGAGAGTTTTTGGAAGGGTAAAAAGTAATTATTTCTTAATTCAGTGTCAGTGTTTGTAATCAATATTATATGGAAATATTTGTGTTCACTATGAGTGTTGGTAATTGACAGACACTAGTAATGGTTCGAGATTCTTGTGATAGGTAGAAACAATAGATTATCCTTGTCTAAGTAATGTCTAAATGTTTCTCAACCTATTTAGACATTTAATTTCCTAATTCTTTCGAACTTAGGGAATTTATATTTCACAACAGGATGTTGTCTCAAGTTAATTAACCTTGTTACAGCGTTAATTATTAAATAAAAGTTATATGCTTCCAAGTCCCTGTTGATAATTCACTTCCTACTAGGGTTGATTTCTTATTTCAAGCAAATCACTAGTAGGCATGACCTGTCAATTGCAACCACTAGACAATATGAAAAACAGAGGAATTACCAAGGAGTTGCTACTACCTTTAGAATCTTGAACACCTAGTTACTTTACAAAACCAAACCCATAGATCCCACAACTTGAGTTAAAGAAAATAGCTACTCATAATGTAAAAAGCAACAAGATAATTTGTATTCATAATTTGATAAATGTTAACTTATAGAATAATGAATATCAACAAGTGTTTCTCAAATTGGATTGCAATAGAAATCCCAAGAAAACTATGATAACAATCTCTCAAAAGTTAATTGCAAAGTTACAGAGAAAACTAGAGAGAAAATAGTGTAAGTCTGTGAAGTTAAAGATGAATGTTCGCCCCCAATAAAACGTAAGAACTTTCCCTTAAATACCATGAGCTAACTTTGGAATCAAATCATAGAATACAACTTTTTCTCGCACAGCTGATGATGAAGTGTGATGCCTTATCAGGAGTCTGATGACTTATCAGACATTGTCGTCAGCTCCTCCTCCAAGTTTGATGATTTATGCCTAAGGCTGATGGGGACACTCTGATGGATTATCAGGAGTCTGATAACTTATCAGAAATGTCGTCATCTCCTCTTTCACTTTCATGATCTCTGTCTTAGGCTGACAGCATTCTTGACGTCTTATCAGACACCTGACGGCTTATTAGGGGATGTCAACACACTTCTGCTCCAACTTCCTCACACTATCTATAGCTGAAGATGACTCTGATAACTTATCCCAAATTTGATGACTTATCAGACAAGTCGTCAACTACACTTTCCTGGCCACTTGTTCCAAATTCACCTCTTTTGCTCTTATTGTCTTTGTTTTTCTTTCATCTTGACTTTCCTGCATTATCAAAGAGAAAACAATCAAAAACAACACACGTTTCTTAAGACTTTACAATTATTTCTAGTTAAAAGCCTCAAATGTGTTTGCATTAGCTCACACATCAACACCCTCAACTTAAAACAATTGCTTGTTCTCAAGCAACTTAAACATAACTAAAAGGATACAAAGCACATTCAGCAGTCAATCATCTCAAACTCAACTGTGTATATTACTTAAAAGCAACAATACAACACAAAGGAATCAATCTATGGCATCAAATTATCAATAACAACCATACATGTACCAATATTGCACTGCCCAAACAAGTTAGAAACTAGCAACATAACCAGTGTGCCCTTACAACAAAGAAGTCCCTCTTCACTCATATAAGAAATAACATATGTAATTGTGGGGACAATCAATAAACACGCATTATCAAAAAGAAGTTCCAGTCAATGTATGCCAAATACCATAAGTTTGCCCTTATCTTCATTACCAAGGTTTTCAGATAGGTAAGCTAGGATCACTATAGGTCTTTTTTTTGACTTGTAACATAGGCTAAGGGCTGGTATGATACTCGATGATAGTTAAGGTGACTAAGACTCCTTGGCACTATACTAACTTTTAGGGTTTCACTTATTTACCTTTACCTAATTCTCTCCTTTCTTGATCACACATACTCCGGATGGATGCAGTCTTTTTGACAATTATTTCTTTTTTTTCACAACTTTGCTTTTCTTATTATTTTTCCACCACACCCAGATTTCTGTTCTTTTCTTTTATTATACCTTTTTTCATACTCATTTAATATCATATACCCCTATGGTAGCCACCCTCAACTTAGGTTATTTGCCAAAGTCAAAGTGCAAAACGTCTAAGGAGGACCAAGGCCAAAACAAGTTCATTGTGATATAAATGGGAAGGTGATAGGTATCATAAAAGGATAGGCATTTAGGCTCAAAAATGGGATCAAGGGGTATCATTTATACAGAGAAGCTAATTTAGGCTAAAAATGGACTAATCTTAAAATGGCCTATGATCCTTTCCTGACCCCTATCCTACAACCAAGGCAAGACTAATCGGCAAGTTCGGAATTTAACATACAAAGGAAACTAAGTAATATCTCACATGCACATGGAACATAGGTACATTACAAGCTACTACCCATCCAGTTCATGCAATTATTTAGTAATGGTTACAATGTCACTAGTACTATTTCCATAACAAGATGCACAGTAGTTACACATAAATGCATATCACACAGTTATAAAATAGACCATTGGAGAGGTGTTCAAAAATCAACAAAAACATGTTAACTGCCTAAGGTTCTTATATTTCTCATAGTCAACTATTATATTTTATAACAAATCACCCTACACCCTCAACTTAAAACAAAGTATAGTCCTTAATGTACATGCAAAGAGAAACTAAACTAAGGGTTAGGGTATACCTGGAGTAGCTTAAGCACGAGAATCATAGGTCCCTGACCCTGTAGCGGTATCTTCCACTGGAATACTCACATCAGTAGCCCGCTGCTAGGCTGACACAGCTATCATAGCCTCTTGAGGGAGACCTCTATTTGATGCTCCTACAGCCCTAGCTCATAGTTTTTTCTTCCTTCTCTCCACTTCTGCCTTGGATGTTTGCATCGCCCTTTTCATTTCTATTTTTTTTGCCTTTTTCTTTGCCTTTTTTTCTACTTTTATTTCATCCTCACTGTTAGCTCTTTTATTTTTACCCTTGTCTGTCTTATCAATTTTTTATTTTCTTTATTTCACCGGTTCCCCATTGAGATTAAGCAAGGGAACTTCATCCTTAGACTCATCTGCAACTGGATCCACAAACACCATAAGTTAGTGTTGTTGTAATACTACAACATCAACTTTTACCTTGTCTAGGGTTTCTCTAAATAGTGCAAGATCTGGGGCCGATATTTCTCTTAACCAAGCATTGAAATAATTATCCAACTCATCAATCCAACTAGGCAAAGTCTGGAAGGGTTAAAATGCTACCTTAATTCTCTTGACCATAGCAGAGGCAAATTTCTTGGCAAAATGTTGCAGTTGTGCCTCGCATCGGTTTGATTGTTTCGTGACTCCCCTGAAATTGAGTGGGTTGAAGGTAAATTTTCTTGGGAAAACAGCAGTTAAAAGGTTTGTTTTATTCTCACGCACTGAATCTGCTCTTGTAGAGGATATTGGTTGTACAGCTTCAGAATCTTACACCTCTATATTAGGTGCTGATTCAATGCCAGTGATAGCTGGTTGAGCTTCAGCAACCCTCACCAGTTCTGTGGCAACCCTTGTTCCCTTGCCTAGCACAGGCCTAGGTTAATTTTTGGTAGACCTGATGGGGTTATGGGTCTTCCTGGCTGGAATATCTTGGTCTATTCCTACAACCTCAGATACATTGGCTGCCTCACACAACTTTGTAATCTAACATAAGAATGGATATGCAGTGTCGGGCCTTGATACCCGAATCTTTATCTCCTCGGCAATGATGTCCCCAAAATTTAAGTGAATCTTAGCCACGAGGCTCGCAACTAAAACTGCTCTATCATCACCAAGAATATTATCTCCAGCCATGGGCATCAGCTAAGTGCGTACTACACCCCACTAAAACCTTGCATCTTGAGTCAGAGAGTCCTTGAATATTATTTCATTTGGGTTGGTCAACCATTTTGGTTCTCCTTCAGCTATGAGGTTGGCTAACCAAGGATGTTGTTTGTCATGATCCTTTAACCAAGAGTAGAATGTTGGTGAAGTAGACTGAGGAGTGAAGTTGGGACTATAAAGGAATCTGTTGATGGTTCTTTTTGAGAGATCTACCGTTACGCTCGTCTCTAGAACTTTCTCTAACAAAGGTTGATCTGCTACTTTTTCCCCTTGCTTACATATCTTCTCCAAGGTAGCCTGGTAGTTCACGTAGAACTCCCAAACTAGTGCATGGCAAAATGAATCACTTCCTTTTATAGTCCATGCCAAGTCGTAGTCTTAGAATGTCTGCTCCATTGAAGGATATTTGCTCAACCTAGTAGTAATGATTCTCATTTCTTCAAAAATTATCCTTTTAATAGATCTTCTCTGAGTTCTAAGAATCCCATCATAGAAAATCTTCTTTGCCCCATGAATCTTCCATCTAGCATTTTATCGGACACCGGGGTTCTTGCATCTGATTAGATTTCCTCGTATTAGAGAATCTTAATCATCCTGTTGTTTAGAAGAAAGGGACTCAGATGATGGTTCCTCATAATCAGGTTACTCTAAATTAGGTTGTTCAGATGTTGTCTACTTTGAAGGTGTATGTTCAGATGTTGCTGGTTCCTCAGATTCACTTTCTTCACTTACCTCCTTAGCTTGTGAAGGTGGTAAAGGTATTTTTGGACTCTTCTTATTTATTTTCCTTATGAGCTGTGGCTCTTCATCTTTATAATCAGACTCATCAAAGAGTCTCCGAGGAACACTCCCCTTAGTCACCTTCTTTGCTGATTTGGATCCTTTTCCCTTGGGTGCCATTATAAACTCTGTAGCAAAAGAACATAATTATTCAGTACCCAAGATCACATAATGTAAGAAGTTCAGTCATTGAAGTTCCACTTCTCTTGAAAGGGGTTTATTAGTGCTTCAGATCAAAGTTGTGATGACATGGTCAAATAAGTCGGCACATTTGTGATAGCTTATCAGCCGTATCATCAGCCTTAAGCAGAATAGGCTCACTTTCCTCAACTTGTGATGCATTATCTGATAATCCATCATATTTATGATAACTTATTATACATGTCGTTAGCCTAAATAGAACCAACATAATTTTATCAATTTGTGATGACATGATCTGATAAGCCGTAATATTTGTGATAACTTATCAGATATGTCGTCAACCTCAATTAGAATCGATCAATTTTTCACACTTGTGACAACATGTTTGATAAGCTATCACGATTGTGATAGCTTATCAGGTATGTCATCAGCTCAGAATATGATCTTTAGCTCATTTTTAACATAATCATCCTTCCCAATTCTTCTTACAAAACATGTAATTACGTTCTTGAACTAGGATTTTAAGTTTTTGTGCTTGATGCATAACTGTAAACCCTAGTTTCAGTTTCTTACTACAATGGCAAGCTAAACTTAACTCAATCTCTTTGAAAACCAAGGTGCATATCAGCCTCATTACTACCCAATAAGAAGAAGAGAGTCTGAGGGCATACCTGTTAGGCAACTAAGCTTCTTGAGTAGGGTAGAGCAGATGAAAAGATGAAGGAGAAAGAGCACTTTGTGTTTGAAATTAAATTCAATAGAGCAAAAAAAAAAGGAAATTTTCTTGTCTTACTAAGAACTAATTCAAAAAAGCAAGAGAATAAACTAAAAATGGAAAGAAATAAACTAAAGAAAAGAAAAAAAAGTGGGAAGGTGAAAAGATTTGCTTCTGGGCCGGGTCAGGTTCCTTTAACTGGGCCCAGAATTGTTTGATAGCTTATTTTGGGTTTTCTGACAATACTTTTGATGGCTTATCACAATTGTGATAGCTCAGATCTGATTTCTCTGACGTCAAATCTAACAGCTTATCACAATTGTGATAGCTCATCACCGATGTCATCAGGATCACTAAACTTACTACATCAATTTTACCTCAAACCCTTTATACCTCATCAGATCATCATACTTACCATCTAAATAGATAAAAATAACTTGCGTTAAACATAAAAATTTTGGGTTACCTCCCAATAGCGCTTGATTTAGTGTCGCGGCATGACTCCGTCGTCTTCACTACTCATAATTCATCAAGATATCTTGTTGATACCTCTTTCACATCCTCATAGAACACATCCACGTTTGAGAAAACACTCAATGGGTGTATTTCAAATTTTTCTTCTTTTTCATTGAGCCTAAAATTAAGCTCATTCAGCTCCATGTAAACTATCACTCTCCTAGTTGCTAAGAAAGGTCTACCCAAAATAATGGGCACTTCAAAATCCACTTTGCAATCAAGAATTACAAAGTCGGCAAAAAAATATAAAATCGGCCACCTTTACCAATACATTATGTAATATTCCCACTGGCCGCTTCACAGACCTGTCTACCATTACCAACCCCATATTTATGGGGGTAGGATCCCCCAAACCCAACTTCTTATAAATAACCAATGGCATCAAGTTAATACTTACTTTGAGATCGCATAAGGCTTTAGCAAAATCAAGCAACCCGATAGTACAAGGGATGGTGAATGCTCCAAGATCAGAGTTCTTTTCCACTAAGGATCTTGTAGAAATGGCACTACAGTAGTGGAGATTGTCCACCAGTTAATAGCTCACCGCTCTTTTCTTCGTCATAAGATCCTTCATAAACTTAGAGTATCCTGGAATTTGCTCAAGCGCCTCCACCAAGGTCACATTCATGGTCAGCTGCTTCAGCATTGCCATTAATTTTCTAAATTTTGTATCATCAGCTTTCTTCTTCAATTGTTGAGGAAAGGGTGGCGGTGGTTTTGGGATAGTGGTAACCACTGCCTCCTTCTTCTTCTCTTTTTCTTTTTCCAAAGCATCAGTAGGACTATACAGCTTCTTAGACTCCACTGGACAACTTTCTTCATGTTCATCATATACTTCAATCACATCTTGAACTCCACCTTTTTTTCCTATAGAAGGTCCAGGTAATATCTTACCACTCCTAGTGGTAATCGCCATACATGAGCCATTATTTCGTAGATTCTGAACTGTATCACTTGGTAAGGTACCACTTTTCCTTTGATTCAGTACTGCGCAGAGTTGGTTCATTTGCTGCTCCAACTATTTGAAAGAAGTTGAGTGCGAGTTCACCAACTGACTAATGAAAGATAAGTCACTTTTCATAGTAGTCACACCGGCATTGGATGCCTCAAATCCTTTCAACAATTTAGCCATCATGTCCTTCATGGACATCTTTCCAGAACTCATTATAGCAACCTCATAATTTCCAGGAGGGACATATATCCTACTCCAATCATTATTGCTCCTTCAATTCCCTTGCTTCCTATATTTATAACTCGGTTTTTCATAATAATTCCGACCTTGATTCCCTTAGATATTGGAACAGAAACCCTCTTGATTATTTATATTGTTCACCTCTTCTTTAGAGTCAAAATCAACTCTGTCCTGAGATCCCACAGCCCTCAGTTTCTCAGTCTTGCCTGATAGTAAATGCTTGGTTAGTAATCCATCTGCGTCTTCAAATGAGTCATGTCTTGATCACGCTCCTCGTCTCTCCTATGTTGTTCTGTAGTCATAACAACAGAGATAGTGGGACATGCTACCACAGAATCCATGGTATGCCAAGCCCTACTCTATTTGGTCATTTTATCTAGCATCTCCAATGATTCTGGGAATGTGAGATCAGCAAACAAACCACCAACATCATTATCCATTATCGGCTTTATCACATAATTGAGAGCCCTGTATAAAGTTTCCATCAAATGTATGCCCATCATGTTGTGGTTCGGACACTACATCAGCTGCTTCTTAAACCTCTCACAGGTCTCATGAAGGGCTTCAGTTGGGGGCTATCAAAAATTACTGATCTCGTCCATCAACTATACCCTTCTAGAAAGTGGAAAAAAACTTCCTAGGAAAACCTCTTTCAATTTTCTCCAGGGGTTTATCAAATTGGGCGTCAGCTCATTTAGCCAGAGTGTTGCCTCCCCAGACAGAGACAACGAAAACAATCTCAATCGGATAGCATTCTGACCCACTCTTGGGTTATTAAAATATTTGAAAATGGTGACAAAGTTCACCAAATTCATGTTAGGATCATCCCCAGGAAGGCCACCAAACAACTCCTTTAGATGAAGAAGTTGCATTATAGTACTTGTAATGTTGAACTTGGCCCAGGTGCTAACAGTGGAGGACTAATTGCACCCGTTGCACCTACTCCACTCATTCCATCATCAGCATTGAGATCATACTAGATAGGATGGTGATCCTACCTTGCTCTGAACAGATGGTTCCTATTGGCATTACATTGTACTAATGCAGCTACTTGGTTTGCACGTCTTGGGTTTACAGGGTTCAGTAAGTCCTCATCTCCCAAGTATTCATCCTCAAGATTTGGATGACGTACATGTTGATCATCATTTTGTATATTCACCTGAGCTCTAGTTAAGGCGGTTAACCTCTTAGCTTTCTGTGGGTCTGCCATTATGCCGATTAGTTACGGTTCTGAATTGAACGGTAATAACGTTTCTCCAGAACTTCTGGTTTTTGGCATACACCATCATGTTCCTTCAACAAAAAAACACAAAAAATAAAAATAAAATTAGGAAACTTGACTAACAGTCAATTAGCGCACACAAACTTAAATTTATAATCGTATTCCCCGTCAACGGTGCCATTTTTGATAACACTCAAACTACACCTTTCTTATGAGAGAGTAAGCGGTCGTTGTAAAAATATAACCCACCTAGGTTGGGGTCTAATACCACAGGGAATATTGTGTTAATTTAAGTTGTTTGTGATTCAATCAACTGATAGTTAGCAGTTTCCAGTAAATGGGGGTTTTTGGAAGGGTAACAATTAATTATTTCTCAGTTCAGTGTCAGTGTTGGTAATCAATATTATATGGAATACCAAAGTTATGTTCACTATGAGTGTTGGTATTTTACAAACACTAGTTACGGTTTAAGATTCTTGTGGTATGTAGAAACAGCAGATTATCCTTGTCGAAGTAATGTCTAAATATTTCTCAACCTATTTAGACATTTAATTACCTACTTCTTTCGAACTTAGGGAATTTATATTTCATAAAAGGATGTTGCCTCAAGTTAATTAACCTTTTTACAGCGTTAATTATTAAATAAAAGTTTGATGCTTTCAAGTACTTGTTGATAATTCACTTCCTACCAGGGTTGATTTCTTATTTCAAGTAAATTATAACGTCCTAATTTTTCTGAATCGGAGTGCTACACGGTGCTTATCACCCTGAAGGACCATAAGCCAACCCATGACTGATATCTATACCTGTGTACTGCAATATATGATGTAATAATGCAGAAAATATGAACAATAGGCCATAAGGTTCAACTACATAGAATATCTAACAAATCATAACATCCATATGGGGTAACAAATACCTAAAACAACTGAAATCTGAATTAAATCTGAGTTAAATCTGAAAGCCTCTAAATACTGTCTGAATAAGGAGTTGAAAGAACATGTCTCCAACAAACTCCTTCTAGAAAAACTGAACTAAACTAATAAATGAAATAAATAATACTATCCTCGAATGGATGGGGAATCACTGCAACTCTGCGACTGGAATGTGATGTGCTAGATTTTTGTAGCACATTTAAGATTTTTTAACTTGAAATAATTGTAGGTTCTTAAGTAATTATTGGTGTTTTTGATGTTATTTCTTAAGATTTTGTAGGAAAGTCAAGATGCATGAAAATAAATAACAATGGAGCAAAAGAGCTGAAATCTGAGCAAAAAGAGATGAAAACATAGCTGACGACAACTGTGATAAGTCATCGGCCTTGAGATAGGCTAACAGTATCGGAATCAGCCCTAACCAGAGAGTTAAATTCTGAGAAAAAGTTCTGACGACATTGGTGACATGGCATCAAAGAGTTGATAAGGCATCATGATGGGCGTCAGCCTAAACTAGAGAATTAACCTTGAAGAAGAAATATAACGACGTTAGTGATACGCCGTCAGATGGGTGACGTGGCATCAGCTACATCATCAGCCTAAGACAGATTTTAAAGGTAACTGGAGCAATTCTGACGCCATCCGTGATAAGGCGTTAGAACCTTGATGTGGCGTCAGCGATGGCGTCACCTAATCTAAAGAATTCTATGATTTTTGTTATTTTATTTCCATAATTAGGGTTAAGTATAAATAGCATCTTTTAGGGTTTTATGGATAATCTTCTTTAATCATTTAATCACTCAATCTTGTTTTTAGAACTTGGGGGGAACGTACATTGCCTCATCTTTTTCATCAAGTATTTTTCTTATTTTCCCTTCAACACTTATCAACTATTGTGGATTATTCTCTTGTGATTCAATTAAAGAAATAATTGTTATTTTCATTCATTCATAAGTTTATGCATACTATCATGAATTTAACTTTTTATTTCGTTCATCAAATCATGAGCGGCTAATTCCATTAGCCCGAGGATCTGTGGATTAGGGTTTGATATGCTTCTAGGTACTTAAAGGGTTCAAAGAGTATTAGGACGTCTTGAATTTTTGTTGTTTTAACTTAAAATCTATTGGTTGCAAACAATAGGTTATGCCTTAGGTTTATTTGCTTGAACAGAGAAATAGACTAGAGGACGTGAATTATCAACAGGGACTCGAAATCTACCAACCTTCTGTTTAATGATTAATGTCATAACTGGATTAATCTACCTGAGATAACATCCTATTGGAAATAGATAAGTTATCTAAGTTCGAGAGAATTAGATAATAATTGTCTAGTGAGGTCGAGAGATAAGTCAGATAGTATAGTCATCAGGGATATTATGTTGTTCCTACTTACTTCAAGAATCTTAAGCAGTACCTAGTATCTGTCAATTCCCAAAACCCACAGTGAACATAACTCTGGTTTTCCATTTATATTGATTAGAAACATTAATACTAAAACCCCATTTTATATTTTTGTATCATTTGTTTGAATGTAACTTGTAACTATAATTTCAAACTAGTTTAATTGCCACTGACATTGTTCCCTTTGGATTCGACCCCGACTCCAAAGTTGGGTAAATATATTGACGACGACCGCCTTACACTAATTTGAGGTGTAAGTTGAGCATTATCAAAAATAGCGTCGTTGCTGAGGAACAATTTGGCATATTGAGTTGGTTTGGAATTTTACCTTACTTGCTTGAATTCGAACTTGTAAATATTTGTTTATGATTTCTTTTGTTTCGTGTGTTAGGTAGATTTTCTTTATTTTTGCTTATTTCTTACTATGGCATCATGGAATGAATGTATGTTTGATGGTTAGAAATATTATCTGGATGATCCATGTCCCTATTGTGATAGACCCCACTTTTGGCATGACTGTAGATATGCTCCTTGGAGAGAGATATCTGCACCATCTTCCTCCTACCGGAGTATAATTGTTCTTTATGTGGTGGTCAAGATGGACAATAGAGTGATTGCGCAAATTCCCCGTCCCCCTATTGTGCTAACCTAATTTATAGTTCTTCTTATGAGTATGACAGGTCTTATGGTCAAGAAAAGGAAGAGTGCAGCACTGGAAAGAGTCACATTGAAGCTATACTTCAACTAATGTTGGATCATATAGACACAACGAATGATACCATATGTGACATATGTCAAGACATTAGGGCATTTAACGAGGGAAGAGAAAGGATAGAAGAGATGGATATTGAGGTCAATTATCCAAAACACTTTTCTACATTATGTTTAGATGATATCTTGTCTGTGGAATCATTTACAATAATGGAAGAGTGTGATGATAAAGAGTAAGATTCCTATTCTGATGATGAGCTTGATGTTGATCAACCCTTGGAGATTTCCCAACCAATCGAGCCAAACATGAGGGATGATGTCATGATTGAGAAAATGGTGCTAGAGGTAAAAGAAGAAGCCAAGTCAATCTCTTATGAAGACTCTAGCCCAATTCAAAGTAAAAATGTTGAGAAGATGAATAAAAGTGAGTGTGTAGATGATAGTTTAAATTCTGAAGTACGATTTGTTGGGCCACACTCAAAGAATTTTTCCACATTATGTTTAGATGATATCTTGTCTGTGGAATCATCTAAAATAGTGAAAGACTGTAAAGATGAGGAACAAGAATCCTATATTCTTTATTTTACACTTGATAAGCAACACAAAAATAGACCTCACTTTAAAGCTGAGTTAATTACCATGCATCATCCATTACTCGGCTTCTTAATCTTTGTACCACCTCTCTATGAGCGAGGCAAGAAGATAGACTCTAAGTTGGGGGTGAAGTTCATTTCCTCAAGATGGAGGAAAAAGCTGAGTTAGGTCATGCCGCGACACTAAATTATGCACTTCTTGGGAGGCAACCCAAGGTAGTTTGTTGTTTGTATTTGTATTTTATGATTGACATCAAATCTTTGCACCCATGGTGCCATAGGTATGTTTCTAACTCTCTTGTTTTGGATTGACGTGTTGAGAACACTGCATGATATTAAGTTGAGGGTGGGGCTACTTATGGGTGTGATGTCCTCCTGGGGTTTTTTGTTGTCGTGCCTCTTTTCCCCAGAGTCTTATTCTTAGTAGAGCCAGTATGTTTAGGCGTATTGTGTTTGTTTTATGATGTGTTATGGTTAACTGGAGAAAAATAAGTATCTAGAGCAGTTGACATATTTTTGTTGACTTTTAAGACTGATAAACACCTCTCCGTTGGTCTATTTTATAACTATGTGATATGCATTTATATGTGGCTACTGTGAATATTTTTATGGCATTAGTACTAGAGACATGATAATCACTGCTAACAATTCCATGAACCGAATGGGTAGTAGCTTGTGATGTACTATTGTGCCATGTGAGTGTGAGGTACTCAATTCCCTGTGTGTTGAATCTAGAACTTGCCCGGTTAGTCTTACCTTGGTTAAAAGATAGGGGTTAGGAAATGATCATAGGCCGTTTTGATTTTTAAGTCACTTTTTTGCCTAAATGGCATTTCCTGTATACATGATATCTCTTGATCCCTATTTTGAGCCTGAATTGACCATTTCTTTCTATGACACCTATCACCTTCCCATTTAGATCGTAATGAACCTGTTTTGGCCCTGGTCCTCCTTGGACACCGTGCACCTTGACTTAAGTAAACAAGCTATGTTGAGGGTGGCTATCATAGGGGTGCATGATGTAAACTGGTATGAAGAAAGGTAGAATAAAAGGAATAGAATAAGTGAAAAAGAATAAAAAGTGGGGTCGTGTGGAAGAAGAATAAGAAAAGAAAAAGAATGAAAAATAAAAGCCACATCTATCTTGAATAATGTATGATCAAGAAAAGGAGAAAAAGAAGAAAAAGGTTAATAAGTGAACCCCAAAAGTTAAGGTAGTGCCAAGGAGGGTTAGTCACTCTAAATGCCATTGAATATCATACCATTCCTTAGCCTACATTACAAACCGAAGAAAAGACCTATAGTGATCCTAACATACCTGTCTGGACACCTTGGTAATGAAAATAAGGGCAAGCATATGGTATTTGACATGCATTGATTGGAATTTCTTTCTGAGAGTGAGTTTCTCTTAACTATCCACGCATTGACATGCTTGAGTTCATATATGAGTAAGGAGGGAATTCTTTATTGTAAGGGCACATCGGTTGCATTTCTAGCTGTTTACTTGTTTGGGTAGTGTAACTTGTACATATGCATGGTTATTGTTGCTGAATTGATGCCACATTTTGATTCCCTTGGGTCACATTGTTAATCTTCATTGATATGCACAATTGGATTTATAAGTAATTGAACGTGAAGAGTGGCATGAGTTTTGAGCTAAACTTGATAATCAACTATGATAGGTATCTTATGTGTCTCTTGGTTAAGCATCGTAGTATGGTGTTATGTAGTTGCTTGAGGACAAGCAATTATTTTAAGTTGAGGGTGTTGATGTGCAAGATTTTTGTAGCACATTTAAGACTTTTTAACTTGAAATAATTGTAAGTTCTTAAGAAATTATTGGTGTTTTTGATGTTATTTCTTAAGATTTTGTAGGAAAGTAAATATGCATGGAAATAAATAAAAATGGAGCAAAAGAGCTAAAATCTGAGCAAAAAGAGCTGAAAACATAGCTGACGACAACCGTGATAAGTCATCAGCCTTGTGATAGGCTATCACCATTAGCATCAGCCCTAACCAGAGAGTTGAAGTCTGAGAGAAAGTTCTGACGACATTGGTGACATGGCGTCAAAGAGCTGATAACACATCACGATGGGCGCCAGCCTAAACCAGAGAATTGAGCTTGAAGAAGAAATCAAACGACGTTGGTGATACGCCATCATATGGGTGACACGGTGTCATCTATATCGTCAGCCTAAGACAGATTTTGAAGGCAACTGGAGCAATTCTGATGCCATCCATGATAAGGCGTCAGAACCTTGATGTGGCGTCAGCGACGGCGTCACCTAATCCAAAGAATTTTATGATTTTTGTTATTTTATTTCCATAATTAGGGTTAAGTATAAATAGCATATTTTAGGGTTTTATGGACAATCTTCTTTAATTCTTTAATCTCTCAATCTTGTTTTTAGAACTTGGGAGGAACGTACATTGCCTCATCTTTTTCATCAAGTATTTTTCTTTTTTCCCTTCAACACTTATCAACTATTGTGAATTATTCTCTTGTGATTCAATTGAAGAAATAATTGCTATTTTCACTCATTCATAAGTTTATCCATACTATCATGAATTCTAATTTTTATTTTGTTCATCAAATCATGAGCGGCTAATTCTATTAGCCCGAGTTATGGAATCCATGGATTAGGGTTTGATATGCTGCTAGGTACTTAAAGGGTTCAAAGAGTAGTAGGACGTCTTGAAATTTTGTTGTTTTGATTAAACTCTATTGGTTGCAAACAATAGGTTATGCCTTAGGTTTATTTGCTTGAACAGAGAAATAGACTAGAGGACGTGAATTATCAACAGGGACTCAGAAGCTACCAACCTTCTATTTAATGATTAATTTCGTAACTGGATTAATCTACCTGAGATAACATCTTATTGGAAATAGATAAGTTATCTAAGTTTGAGAGAATTAGATAATAAATTGTCTGGTGAGGTCGAGAGATAAGTCAGATGATATAGCCGTCAGGGATATTCTGTTGTTCCTACTTACTTCAAGAGTCTTAAGAAGTACCTAGTATTTGTCAATTCCCGAAACCCACAATGAACATAACTCTGGTTTTCCATTTATATTGATTACAAACATTAATGCTAAAACCCCATTTTATATTTTTGTATCATTTGTTTGAATTTAACTCGTTGCTATAATTTCAAACTAGTTTAATTGTCACTCACATTGTTCCCTATGGATTTGACCCCGACTCCAAACTTGGGTAAATATATTGACAACAACCTCCTTACACTAATTTGAGGTGTAAGTTGAGCGTTATCAGAATGCTACTGCTAATTTTGATCTAGAGCTCGTATGTGTGAACCTATAGTATAACGTGAAAGAAAGCACCATAGCACAAATACGTCAGTACAACTAAGAGTATTGAGTATACGAGTGAGGTAGGGTAAATGCAAAAAGGGTTTACAAGTATGAACAATGCTAACTGACTAACTTATATGAACGTAAGAATACAAATATGCATACGTAGTAACTGCGATCGTGATTTCATGATATCTAGATATGGACACTAATATATGATCTACTAATATCTAGCATGACCAATACTGAAATTCTGATAACATAGATGACTATGTCTGACAGTCTTGAATCTAATGGAACTATCTGTGTTCCGTTTTGTAACTGAATTGAATGTATTTGACAGTCCTGATATACTAAAATCAGAAGAACTATCTGAGTTACTTTACTGAGACTGGAACTGAAACTATGGGAGGTAGTTGTTTGACCTACATGCCCCAATAATGCATATAGCTAAGTTGGGGTCCAATCTCTGCACTGACTGGAAGGGTGTAAATACCGCGCCACTGGTAAGGACAGCTGTGAGTAACCCTTAGCTGGCAGGTACTCAAAATGAGAATGGTGGGAACCCTAAACTGATGGATTAAGCCACCTCATCAACCCTAATCTAACTGTTTAAGATGTCTCAACCTACACTGGCTACGTAGTTTTGGAACACAAGGATGATTACTAAGAATCACACTCTAAACTGACAGGTGAGTTCCCATCCTTGGGTTCACTTGGTGATAACTTCTACTCCCATCTGAGCATCATTTAACTAACGATACATGGACTGAGTAACTGACTTCCATTGACTGATGGATTAGTGCTACTATTTGAGAATTAACTGAGATCATGAGATTTCTAAGGTTTCCCGAGTCACATGCCTGACTGAGTTCTATAGACCATGGCTTGACTGAGATTATCGTGATAACATGACATGGCTCTACGTACATAGCTATATTTTTTGGGTACAAGTACCCCCAGGACTTAATGGAAGGAAACTGACACACATTACTGGCTTGATCGTAAGAGTAGAGTCCACAATTTACCACATCATGAGTAGGGGATTTCACACTAAGCATAGCTCTCAACATCTTATACATGGAATGGAAATTCATACAACATGTATATACTTGCATTGCTTCGATATCATGGACAATCCATATCACAACAACAACGCATATCACTCACATGGAATTTATGGGAAATCGTAAAGCATAGAGCATGGACTTGTCATTTAAGCACTATTAAATCATGGGACATGAATTCTATCATCTAGGCATATTATCAAATACTTTGCATGTATTCTTTTAGCCTAAGTGCGTTCATGAATTTCACCATATTAAACCACATAAGGATCATGGGTTTCAACTAACAAACACATATACTTAATGAAAACACCTTTAGATATCATCTTGAAACTTAACCAACAATCATCAACATGTACATGTTCATATCATAACAAGACAATCACAAAATAATATTTAAAACATGGTTCTTGAGCTCTATGAAGGAAATAGATCCATAGATGAACACTACGCATACCTGACTCAAGGTTCTTGATGTTTTTGAACTTGAAGGATTTGAAATCCTTTGATTTTTAAAGAAGATTGGGTCATGTTCTTGGAGATTAAATTTAGAGAGAAACCCTAGTTTTTGTTTGTGAAATAATAATGAGCAAAATGGCTGAATTCGGACTAATCTGGGTATATATAGGCGAGTGGTAAGTGACCAAAATACCCCTGTTAAAATGGCCTGGAAGTAAACTGAACGTGGCATGTGATGACCTGACTGACGGTCTGTCATTTTGACCATCATACGTGGACCAAAAATCGGGTTCACTGGATAAGATTTGATGGCCTGGATAATGATCCATCAAAAATCTGATGGTCCGTCAACTCATCAATCAATCCTTATACAGAACGTGGCCCTACTACCTTGGCTGTGACGGTCAAAGTGGCAGTCCATCACTTGTTTGGCGATCCGTCAACTTGGACGTCGCACCTGGGCGTTTCGGTCAGTTCTGAGTAAAACATCCATAACTTTCTCGTCTAGTGTTGCATTTGGACAAAATTGGAATCGTTAGAAAGCTAACTCAATTTCCCATATGATAGAAAGTAGAAATCTCAAAAATACCACGGGTACAAAAATAGATTTGTATTTCAAAGCAAGTACTAGTATCCTTGAGATGATTTCTAGCTAGGAATAAGCACGGGTATTACATAAATCATTAGTAGGCATGACCTATCGTTTGCAACCAATATACAATATGTAAAATAGAGGAATTAACAAGGAGTTCCTACTACTTTTAGAATCTTGAACACCTAGTTACTTTACAAAACCAAACCCATAGATCCCACAACTCGGGTTAAATGAATTAGCTACTCAAAATGTAAAAAGGAACAAGACAATTTTTATTCATAATTCAATAAATGATAACTTACAGAATAATGAATATCAATAAGTGTTTCTCAGATTATATCACAGTATAAATCCCAAGAAAATTATGATAACAATCTCTCAAAAGTTAATTGTAAAGTTACAAAGAAAACTAGAGAGAAAATAGTGTAAGTCCGTGAAGTTCAAGATGAATGTCTGACCCCAATAAAACCTAAGAACTTTCCCTTAAATACCAATAGCTAAATTTAGAATCAAATCATAAAATACAACTTTTTCTCGCAGAGCTGACGATGAAGTGTGATGTCTTATCCAAAGTCTGACGACTTGTCAGACATTGTCGTCAGCTCCTCCTCCAAGTTTGATGATTTCTGCCTTAGGATGATGGTGACACTCTGATGGCTTATCAAGATTTTGATGACTTATCAGAAATGTCATCATCTCCTCTTCCACTTTTATAATCTCTACATTAGGTTGACGGTATTTTTTATAGCTTATCAGACACCTGATGGCTTATCAGGGGATATCGTCACACTTCTGCTCCAACTTTCTCACACTATCTACAGCTGACAATGACTCTAATAACTTATCACAAATTTGATGACTTATCAGACAAGTCGTCAACTACACTCTCATGGCCACTTGTTCCAAACTCACCTCTTTTTCTCTTATTATCTTAGGTTTTCTTGTATTTTGACTTTCCTGCATTATCAAAGAGAAAACAATCAAAAATGACAAAAGTTGATTAAGACTTTACAATTATTTATAGTTAAAAGCCTCAAATGTGTTAGCATTAGCTCACACATCATCTGACAAAAAGGTGGAGGTTCGAAAAATAAGTGATTCATATGAACTCCATAGGTTTACCCTTTGGGTTAATAGGTTGATGCCTTAATAGTATCAACCCTCATTAAAGTGTTATTGAATAATGCATGGACCCTTTAAGTTCGAGAGAAGTAAAGGGTGAAATACTCATTAGGTTGAGAAACATGTGGGTAATCTTAAGAATTCAATAATTCTTGCAATTGGATACATAAGTTAGAATTCGAGCACAAACTCACAACCCTAATTATTTGAATATCTTGGTGAGAATAACTCTAGTTAATTTATTCTCATTGGAACTACATCTATATTTACTCTCACTAGCTGGGCTTTTGTGCAACGTCAATACAAAAGAACACTGTTAACATTTCCAAACCCCCTTTATTTCGGAGCCTTAGATCAACAGTCTAATAACAGCCACAATACTTAGTGAATACAGTACTTCCTATGGGATTCGACACCCAACCTAGTTGGGTTCTATATTTGACAGCGATCGTTTACTCTCTTGTAAGAGAGTTGTAATTTAGGCATATCAAATTTTAGCACTGTTGTGTTTATTAATTGACCTTTGGCCAAGTTTCCCAAATTTTACTTTTGTTTGTTGTTTCTGTTTATACAGAGGAATTGTTGTGTATTCCAAGTACACGAAGATCAGGTGCACTATTATTACCAATACATCCAGAATCATAATTTATTATCAGAATGATAGAACCCCAAGATGCTGAGAAACAAGCCGCATTGGCTAGAGCTCAATTGAATCAGCAGAGTGATGTCCAGCGGGCACGTCATCCTAACCTTAATGATAATGATTTAGGAGATGATGACTTGTTAGATCCTGCTAATTGAAGGCGTGCAGAGAATGTAGTTGCACTAGTGAACAAAAATATGAACAGAAACTGTCCTTTCAGGGCGAGACCTAATCATCAAGCTATTTAATTTGATCTTAATGATGATGAAGATGGAATGGATGGAGCTGGTGCCACTAGAGCTAGTATTCCTCCACCTCTAGCACTAGGAGCAAAGTTCAATATTACCAGTACAATGATCCAACTCCTTCACCTAAAGGGGTTGTTTGGTGGACTCCCGGGAGATGATCCTAATATATATTTAGTGAATTTTGTCACTATTTGAAAGTTCTTTGATAACTTGAGAGTGGGACAGAATGACATCCATCTGTGGTTATTTCCGTTGTCTCTGTCTGGAGAGGCAACATTGTGGCTTAATAAGTTGATCCCTAATTCTATAACCAACTAGAGACAATTGAAAGAAGCTTTCCTAGAAAGGTTCTTTTTGCCTTCCAGAAAGGTACAGCTGAGGGACGAGATCAGCAACTTTAGGCAGCTTCTAATTGAAGCCCTTCATGAGATATGGGAGAGGTGCAAAAAAAAGCTGATGCAGTATCCAACCATAATATGACAGATATTCATCTTATGGATCTCACATTTCAAGAGGCCTCGGAGATGCTTGACCGGATGACAAAACAAAGCAGCGCTTGGCATACCAGGGATTCTATGATAGCAAGTCCTGTTGTGTCTATTGCCATGACTTTAGAGCAATGTAAGAAATAGGAAGAATGTGATCAAGACATGATACAATTGAAGACGTAGATGGATCTACTGACCAAGCATATATTATCTACAAAGACTGAAAAAGTGAAGGATATTGCAGCTAAAGGTAGAGATAATTCTAATTCGAAAGAAGAGGCTAACTATTTGAATAATCAGAGGGGTTTTTGAGGAAATATCCAAGGAAATCAAGGTCGGAACTACTACGACAAGGCTGGTTATAAGGATAGGGAGCAAGGAAATTAGAAAGGTAAGAATGGTAGAAGTGGACTATATGTACCTTCCCAAAGTAGAGATAGTACTACGACTAGCTCTGGCAAGATGTCCATAGAGGACATGATGGAGAAATTATTAAAGGGAGTTGAAGATACCAACTCTAGCGTGACTACCATGAAGACTTCTCTAAAATTACTTCTCTAAAATTTCAAATATACTTTGCAAACTTTTAGAGAAGAAAACTAAGTTCTTCTTTGACGATGATTGCATTAAGGCATTTGAATGCCTTAAGAGGAAGCAGGTTGAGGACCCTATCATTGTTGCACCTACTGGTCAAAACCATTTGAGATAATATGTGATGCAAGCGGTGTTGCCCTCAGAGTTGTGTTGGGGCAAAAGGATGACAAATTATTTCATCTAGTTTATTATGCCAGCAAAGCACTGAATGGAGCTCAGAAAAACTACACCATCACAGAGCAGGAACATTTAGTAGTGGTGTATGCTTTTGAGAAGTTTTGGGCATATTTTCTAGGTACAAAGGTAGTGGTCCACACTAACCACACTTTCTTGAGGTACCTAATGGAGAAGAAGGATGCTAAACCAAGGTTGATCCGATGGGTATTGCTACTTCAGCAATTTGACTTCGAGGTTAAGGATCGTAAGGGATGTGAAAATCAAGTGGCTGATAACTTATCCAGGATTGAAGGCGAGCAAGCAGTAAAATACGGACATGATATTAATGATTCCTTTCTTTATGAAAAAGTATTGGCTATAGTGCTTGAAAGAGTGCCTTGGTATGCTAACTTCGCGAATTATGTGGTAAGTGAGGTGGTACCAGACAATCTTTCCTTTTATTAAAGGAAAAAGTTTTTTCATGATGTGGCCCATTACTTTTGGGATGAGCCATATCTTTTTCAGCGATGTGCATATGGTATTATTAGACGGTGCATCCCAGAAGTAGAAATGTTGAGTATATTGGAAGCAAGCCATGCTTCCCCAGTTGGAGGTCACTATGCAGGTGATCGAACTGCAAGAAAAGTGCTTCAGAGTGGCTACTATTGATCCTCTTTGTTCAAGGATGCCTATGAGTTCATGAAGAGATGTGGCCAATGTCAAAGGCAAGGGTCCATCTCAAAGCACCATGAGATGCCAATGTCTAAAATACTGGAGGTAGAATTATTTGATGTGTGGGGCATAGATTTTATGGGGCCCTTCGTGAGCTCATTTGTAATAAAGTACATATTTGTTGTTGTTGACTACATGTCAAAATAGGTGGAGGCTATACCTCTGGCGAATAATGAAGGCAAACGGGTTGTTGTATTTTCAAAGAGAAATATTTTCTCTCGCTTTGGGGTACCACGTACCATCATAAGCGATGGAGGATTGCATTTTTGTAAAAGATATTCAAAGCTGCCTCGGCAAAATATGAAGTTAAGCAGCATAAGGTAGCTACGCCATATCACCCGCAAACAAGTGGGCAAGTAAAAATATCCAATCGGGAAATCAAGGCTATCCTTGCCAAGACTGTGAATGCTAACAGGAAGGATTGGTCTAGCAAGATGGACAATGCATTATGGGCATATCGAATAGCTTTCAAGACATCTATTGTCATGTCGCCATACCAATTGGTTAATGGCAAGGCATGCCATTTGCCGATTGAGCTAGAGCATAAAGCACTGTGGGCACTGAAGCATCTGAATCTAAACTGGAATAAAGCGGTAAATATGAGACTGGGGCAGCTTAATGAGATGGATGAGTTCCATCTTGAAGCGTATGAGAGATCTGACCTATACAAGGAATGAATGAAGAAATACCAAGATCACAGAATTGAAAAGAGAGAATTTTAGAAAGGTGACTTGGTGCTTCTATTCAACTCCAGGCTCAAACTGTTCCTAGATAAACTTAAGTCCAAGTGGTCAAGACCGTATAAAGTTAGTTAAGTCTACTCATCTAGAGTAGTTGAACTTGAAAATGAAGACGGAAGTGTCTTCAAAGTTAACGGGCAACGAGTCAAACTTTATATCGGTCCAAAAGACTCGATAAAAAGCATTGCTACTTTCTATCTCGATGAAGTCCGAGTAATCAAGATAACTAAGTTGTGCCATGATGATAAATCAGGCTCTAGTGGGAGGCAACCCACATTGAGTTGTTGTATAGCATTTATTTAAGTTATTTAGTTGTTTGTTTTAGGCGGGGTAGGGGTAGGCCGAAGAAGTATTGGGGTGAGGTGATTAGGCGGGATATGGAGCAGTTGCAGCTCACCGAGGACATGACCCTAGATAGGAAGGTCTGGAGGACGCGAATTAGGGCAGAAGACTAGGGCCAGTTTGGGTCGCTAGTGTAGGGTTTTACTTGTTGGGGGTAGTATTCTTGTTATGATTCCGTGCTCCTTGTTTTAGTAAGAGGCTGGGTGCTTTCCCCTGTTTCTTTCTATTTATGGCTGCCGTATTTATGTTATTTATGTTATGTTATTTATGTTATGTAGTCTTGTAACTTTGTTCGGTGCTTTAATATGTATTTGCCTGGTATCTTGTGTCTTGAGCCGGGGGTCTATCGGAAACAGCCTTTCTACTTCTTTAGAGGTAGAGGTATGGACTGCGTACATCTTACCCCCCCCAGACCCCACCAGGTGGGAATACACTGGGTTTGTTGTACTTGTACTAGTTGTTTGTTTTGTTGATTTATATAAGATGAAGGGGTGTGGAAGCGTGCAGGTATAATAATGTAGAGTAAACAGAAGCTAAAGGAATTTCATGTGACCAATAGATCACCCAATGAACCATTGTAAGCTCGATGGACCGTCGCGGGCAATCATCGTAACCATATCCAGAAACCAAGAATCTGAAAAGTAGCAACAGAATTATCTGATAGACCATCGCATGCTCGATAGACCATCGTTTAAACCGTCGTAAGTTAGCCCCAAGGTTAGTTCACTGGATAGTCGCGACAGGATGTTCGACAGACCATTGCATACTCGACGGACCGTTGATTTCACCATCGCACTTAACCCTAGTTATGCAGGTCGAGTCAGATAAGTTTAAATAACCAAAAAAGAAAATTATTCTTATCTGATCCGAACGGTTTGAAATTGATAATTTGAAGAGTTAAGTAACTCCCACCTATTCAATGCAACTGTTCCTTTTCAGTCTCCCTTCTAACTTCTTAACTTCCTTTTTTTCCCTTTCTATTTAAACGCTACTCCCTCCTTTTTTATTTTTTCATCACAAGTCATAAGTTCACTTCACTAATCAAATCTTCATCCGACTGTTAGAAGTGTATCGTGTAAGACTAGGTAGTGATTCAATACTGTAGCAATCAGGTATAAATTCTCTTTTCCTTTTTTTCAACATGATGAGAAATCAAATAGGTGAGAATAACACGGTGCATCAAAGTCATTTCTTTTACAAATTTTGTTGGTATGTTATTAATGTTAGTCGAAGCATTGCATATACTTTCCTGGGGGAAGTCTGAGTAACCCATGGACCAAGAATGGCAAGTTAGGGTAAGGTATTGTCAATCAAAATATTGTAAAAATCACCTTTACATGAGATGCACGCAAAGTGTTTCAAAAAATGCCAAAATGAGAGTTGTATCTGCCAGTTACAGTCGACGGTATGCACGACGGACCATCACATACTCAATGGACCATCACATTGGATCATTGTACATTTTAAAGAAAAAGATCTACTAGAACGACACTGACGGTTGGGGTCGACGGATCGTCGCATACTCGACGGACCATCGCCTTTCACCGTCGCTGGTCTGGAAAATTTCTATCCTCTATTTTAAGTCTGTATACTAATAAATTCTATATTTTTAGGTACCATGGATCCTAAATTACCATAAATCGTAGGCCGAGGTAGAGTCCAAGCAGTATGGTCTGACGCACCATCCCATAACACTCGGCAAAGTCAACGAGTGGTTTCTTCATCCTCCTTGTCTGACGAGGTGGTGGAAAGTAGCAGAAGCAGTACATCTATTTTAGTTCCACTCGAGGTGAGGGTTGAAACTTCTAACCCCGCTCAAGAAAAGGTCCTAGAACAAGAGGATCCAAATGTGATTCAATGCAAGGATCAGCAACTAAGGGAAGCCATGAGATGGCAAGTAGCGGATGTCCGTGACATTTTCTACAAATGGATGGCACCAACGGATAGGTTTCCTATTACAAGGATAATTTTTTAGGATCACCATATCATCACAACAACCCTGCATGAGTATCCATAACTTGAGCACCGTTTCAATGCATATAAGTTGGCCTGTATGAGCAAGCCACTTGGACCTTACCAACCAAACTTGGTTCGTGAATATTTTGCCAACTATTTGTCACTGCTAGAGAAGGACTGCCCTAAAGGTTTATTAGCTGCCGATATGAACAAGCTTGATATGGTTCCTGTGAGAGGAATCGACATTGACATTTCAGAGAAGACTTTGAGCAGAATTCTATTTGGGCCTGACTATCAGATACCAGGGGCTATTTTGGAGTTGGAGTATCAAATATTTTTAAGGGTTGAACAAAGGCCATGGTTAGCCAGGAAACTGACAGATGAAGGCGAGCCTGCATAGTTGCTTAACCCCCATGAAAAAATATCAAAGAAATCACTAAGTTTCATGGCTAAGTTTTGATGGGCGATTGTGTGATTGAGGCTTATGACAACAGGTGGTGATGATTGTTTAGAGAGCACTAGAGCTGTGATTATTGCCGCTTTGATATAAGGGTTGACCATAAATTTTGGGCACATCATTTCCTATGAGTTATTTTCCGTGACCACAAGACTCACACTGCAATGCCGTTCTCATGCCTTATCACTGAGTTGTACATAAAGGCCAAAGTTCCTTTGATCAGTAGAATAAACAATATGGTCCCAGCACTGCACAAGAAGGACATTGAAAAGACGAAGGATAACTCAAGATTTGATTTGCAAATCAACAGACCTCAAGCCCAATAAACTCAATCAGCACCGGTGCCCAAACCATCAGATTTTCCTACAGGTATGCCATTACCTCTGACTATATATGTGCCTTATACCACCTCTACAGGTTCATCTTCTATGCCAATAGGTGGGACCCCAGACTCTGCGTCCGTCCCGCCCCAAACTTTTAAGTACAGGCTGAACCCTGACAACTTTACAAAGACTATGTGAACTGTCAAAAAGGTCAAAAAGTACATAGCACTCTGGGGGGAAGATTTCAAACCCTTTATCAAGAAAATTATGAAGGATGCTTTGTGCCCTTTCAGAAATGTCTAGCAACGCATGGACAATATGGAAGAGCGCATAAACAAAAAGTTAGATGAAATGTCTATTCCTGATTTTGCTAAAGTGATCGAGGAGGTCAGACGGCTCTGGACAAAAGTCGATAAGATAAGTCAGCAGCCATAGCAGACCACATTCGATCAAGTCCAGGTTACTAGCGATGAGGACAAAGGTCTTGTGGACTTATCTGGGCGTCCGATCAAGGACAAAGATAAGAAGGTAGCAAAATCAGACAAGAAGACTATAAAAGCTGCTAAGAAAAAAAAGAAAAAACATAGATTAGCAGCCATATCACCTGAATAATTCAAAGATTACCAGATACGGTGGGTAGTAAAGAAGTCAAGGAGAGAGGCAGAGAAGCAGCAGAAAAGACTGCAAGATGAAGTAGCTGGAGTATCCACTAGTTCGGCCCCAGTCAGGGGGGAAATTTCATACCCTATCAGAGATGTGCTATCTACGACTCTGGAGGGAGAGATTTTGAGTACTCCCACTACCATGGGAGTCAACATTGCACCTGGTGAGGATGTTGGCGCCTCCCCATACTTCACTGATACCTCAAATTAACTAAGAGCACGATAAGTATTTTTTTGTCCTTTATACTTAAAATATTATGTATTTGAGGACAAAGAATTTTTTAGGGGGTAGATGTGCTTGTTGGGGGGCTGTGTTAATTTTTCATTTTCATGTTCTGTTTGTTGAATTTTCAGTTTCATGCTTGGTTTGCAATATAGTTGCATGAAATAAAAGTTCCATTCATGTTGGCTCCTTATTGTACATATGTGGGGACAACTGATGGTGGTAAAATTATGTTTTTTTTTCATTTTTCTTATAATTAATTCCTCTTACCAAGTGGCAAAGTGTTGTGCAACCATGTGTGATGCTATTAATGGCATTAGAAGTTAGTAATTAAGCAAGGCCTACCTATGTGATTGGGATCCCAAAAATTAGTATGATAGAAATTAACTCAGTGCCTGTGTAGGTGAGTATTTGTGTAGTTCTGACATAAGTGCTACACCTAGAACTTGCCTAATTCATCAGATGTTGTCGTGTGTTTTGACTCAATAAGAGAGGGTAGTACGCTTTCTTGTATTGTTAGTCCACTTAGCCAAATGATTGACCCACCAAAAACATTATGTTCCCTTTGTTAGCCCTTTTAAGCTGTAGTAGTGTTTTTCTGTCCAAATAAGTTTGATTCACTCTCTAGAAGGTGTTAAGCATTTTTCTTTAGCCCTGGTCCAATTGTGGAAATTGTGTACTTTAACTTAGGCAAATCGCCTAAGTTGAGAGTGGCTACTGTTGGATTGTTAGTAGTCTAGGAGGTTGAGTTGAAAGTAATGTGAAAGTAATGTGAAGATTAGCATCCGGCCCTGGTCTAGTTAGCAATCTAAATAGATATTGTGCACCTCAATATTCTGCCTCGGCATAAGTTGAGGGTGGTTGATGTTGTCATCTAAAAAAAAAATGGGTTATGACAAGAGCGCTGAAGAATAACTGTGATCGAATGAAAGGATCCTTAATTCTGGTAAATAACTACCAAATAGGGTAAAGAGAGTAAAATTCTTATACTTTAAGTCACTTACCCAAATAAATAACCTTCGTCGAGCCTAAAACCTCATTACAACCCTTATCAAGTCCTACTTGATCTTAGCGAGTCAATCATAAGAGAACATTAGATGATAAGGGCAAGTTTATAGGTGTACACTGTGTTGGCAACTTATTTTTTGAGAGTGAGAAGCTTAGTTTTGTCCACGATTTAACTGTGTTATATGAGGTGGACTTCTTTGTCTATGAGGGCATGTTGAGTTATATTTGTTCTATTTAGTTCTTTGGGGTGTTGTATCTATAGCTATAAATGTGTTGATTAGTAGTTAATGCCAATAGTGGATCCATGTGTATTGAAATGGCATAACCAAATGGGTAGTGGAATGATTGTATGATTATGTTGGTTTTACTGTGAACTGCCTATCATGATGTTGTTCATATATGTATCCCAGTGTTGAGTTGCTTGAGGAGAAGCAATTACCTTAAGTTGGGGGTGTTTGATGTTCCGGCTTTTGACGGAACATTTAGGCCTTTTCCTTAGGATAATTGTGTGTTTTCAAGCAACCATGGTTGTATTTAACATGGTATACTAGTGTTTTCAGGGTAAGGACTGAGTGTGAAGGATAACTTGGACAATCTGAGCAAAACAAAGGCAAATTGAGCAGCAATGGCTCAGGCGACAGACCGTCAACCTTGCGATGATCCGTCGGGCTAAACCGTCAATGAATAGCAGAAAGCATATACTCTGTACGGCCTGAGACAGTCCAGGCGATGGACCATCGGCCCTGCAGTGAATCATCGGTGTGAACCATCTCCATAATATAGAAGGCGATGCAGTCGACGGAATGTCAAACCTACGATGGACCATCGCTTGACCCATCGCCTATAAATAGAACATGAAGTCACTGGATGCGATGATGCAAGCAACAAACCATTGGATGGACCATCGCTTGACCCGTCAACCAAAACGTGGAGAATCTGAGTTGGAATTTTAAAACCCCAGTTCTGGAATCATATAAATACCAATTATTAGGGTTTATTCCATATCTTTGTCTTTGGTTTCATACTTTCTCTTCTATTGAGAGCTTTGTACTACTTTTCATTCGGATTTAAATCTAGAGACTGAGACGTGATTATTAGTTTTCATACTTTCCATCAAAGATTGAGAAGAACAATATTGTGACTTTTTTAAGTACTCTTTTGAAGCTATTTATGAACATGAACATAACTTTGATTTTTGACATAGAGATGTGTAGCTAAACTCCCATAACTAGGGTTATGGGAGCCTTGATGTAGAGAATTATTTTGGGGTTGTGACTGAGTTTGTTTTCTAATATCTATCAAATTTGCATGAATATTTCTTCATTTTAATGACATCTCTTGGTTTCAAACTTGAGAAGTGAGCCCATGAACTCCACTTGTCTGACAAGAAGGTGGAGGTTGGGAAAAGAAGTAATTCACATGAACTCCATAGGTTTACCCTTTGGGTTAATAGGTTGATGCCTTAATAGGATCAACCCTCATGAGAGTGTTATTGAATAATGCATGGACCCTTTAAGTTCGAGAGAAGTAAAGGGTGAAATACTCATTAGGTTGAGAAACATGTGGGTAATCTTTAGAATTCAATAATTCTTGCAATTGGATACATAAGTTAGAATTCGAGGACAAACTCACAACCCTAGTTGTTTGAATATCTTGGTGAGCATAACTCTAGTTAATTTATTCTCATTGGAACTACATCTACATTTACTCTCAGTAGTTGGGCTTTTGTGTAATGCCAATACAAAAAGAACATTGTTAACATTTCCAAACCCCCTTTATTTCGGAGCCTTAGATCATCAGTCTAATAGTAGCCACAATACTTAGTGAACATAGTATTTCCTGTGGGATTCGACACCCAACCCAGTTGGGTTCAATATTTGACAGCGATCGCTTACTCTCTCGTAAGAGAGTTGTAATTTGGGTGTATTAGTAGTCATCTTTTCTTCTCTTGTCACCAACACACTATCTACTCCAATATTTGTGCTTATCTCCATAATAGTTCCAATCTTCGTTTCCTTGCCCTTTGGCTCTAAAACCCGCCAACTTACGATCTTGGTACTTTGCTTCTTTTTCTAAATCAAAATCATAAGATTTAGAGACCTTACCCTGTGAACCAACTGCATTCACTTTCTCAAAATTCATTGTTGCAAACTGCTTCGTCAGGAGCCCAATATCAGTTCTAAGTTACGTAATCTCTTATGCCACAAAATTATCAACCACTCTATGCTCACTAGAATCCCCAATGGCATAAGATCCAGCACCTCTCTCCATCTTCCAAGTATACCACCCTCAGTTGGTGAGAGAGATTTGGTTTAAAATATCTTATGCTACTTTCCAGCGTAGACGCATAAATGCTCCACCAATGATCGTATCTTCTATATCTTGAGAACTGATAGTCAGGGCTCGATAAAATATCTCAAGTAAATTAGTCTCATAAATATGATGATTGGTTACCATCTTCTTAAACTGAAACCATTCCTCATACATCGACTCAGAATGTAGCTTCCTGAAGTTATATATCTCATCTATCAATTGCAACATCCTGGGCAGAGGGAAGAAATGGTCTAGAAACTGCCTGCATAACTCATTCCAAGTAGTAATTGATCCTTTAGGAAGTTTCCATAACCACAATGAAGCTTCAGCAGTCAACAAAAATAGGAACAACCTAAGTCTGTGCGCTTTTTAATCTACCCCACCTATAGTGTATAAAGTTCAGATCCTAATAAAGTTTGCAAGATACATTTTTTCATCATCTGTATCCAATCTCGCAAACACACCTTTTGAGTTCAAGAGTTGAATCATAGCACTAGTAATGTCGAACTTAACACCTGGTGTCAAAGTAGGAGAAATGATGGCTCATGTCTCGGCAGGATCAATGTATCCCATATCCTCCTCTGGATCATCATGTGGTGGTAAGTACTGGTAGGCTGGAATTACTTGAACTCTACCACCTCCAACTCTATATCAATTTTCGTCGAGTGCTATTGGACAATCTGCTTCTTGTCTCTGTCTTACTAGCTCTGCCTCCTGCGCATCTGTTTCCCTCTTCTGGTTAACAGCTTTCTCTAATAACTATTTAGTTCTCTAATCAATAATGTTTTGAACATTCCCAGGAGGATGAGGCACAGTATTAGGTCAAGATGGCCTTCACATATGTATTCTGTCATCGTACGATTTAGCTGTAGAATTTTCTCTGGGTTTAGGATGTAGTGGGAGTAAGGGATTGCCTTGACTCCTGGTTAGGCATACACTAGTGTATGATCACCAAAATCAATAAAACCAGTATGATAATAATCATACTGGTTTGTTGTTTCAAAAACTATAAGAGGAGCATCAACCAACTTATCAACACCGCTAGCCCCAGCACTAGCACCATGACCATTACCGTCATCACCACCGCCATCTCTAGTAACCCCATCAACAATAACAAGCCGACCCTCCAAAGTGTTTTTCTTGTGATGGTTATTGCTCTGACCATTTGTTTTTATTCTATCAGTTACCTTAGGGTCTAATAAAGTTTGCACAGACTGCAAAGTAAGAAAATAAATAATATATATATATATATATATATATTATAATGATAATTAAATTATATAAATAAATCATTAATTAAAATAAAAACATAATTAGAATTATACTTAATGCTTCCTCTGGGGGGTTGACAAGATCAAGAAATTTTATTTTTTATCATTTTTTTGCCGACAGCCATCTCAGAATTCTTACATATGAAACTTCTTCTTGGTAGTTCACTTGTTGTCTGAGATAAGAAATGGCTTTAAATATCCAAGCCTATAAAATTACGCTAATAAATCAAAAACATTATTCAATTAAAAATAAGTGAATCATAATAAAAGAAATATTTACCATGAAAAGTCATAGAAGTTGATTGTCTTTGGCGATAATTGAGCCAACAAATATTTGGCAGTTATTTTGAATCTTTCATAACCCCAAGGATAGTTGTTAAATACCTCAAGATCCTCGGAGAGCTTTATTAAATCAAGTGGTATGCTGATGTTAACGTCTCTCGCTCAAAGAATATTATGTACAAACCAAACCAAGCACAATGATTGATTATTCTTCTTTATGTTTTTACCTTTCAAATCTTCTATCAAATTTGTGTTTTTGAAGCTTGGACCAACAAGGGACAATAAGTCATCACCATCACTTGTCTTTGTCTTTTGGTGTACGTGGTATTTTTTCGATTAGAATAGGTACAGGTTGAGAAGGAGGATAACATTTTAATCCAGTAACTATGAAAAACTCTTTCCAACCAAAACCAAACTGGCATGCCACAGTAATTTATCCACACCTCATCCATCTTATCTTTATTTTCATACATAAACCTACGCTTGAGAAGACCATACACCATGGTCATTTCAAGACAAGCATTGTTGCTCTCAGACAAATTAAGATATTGTCCAAAGCAGCTATCCTTGAAATAAGCATTCAATTTTTTATCTTAGAGTATTTTTTTGAAGGTGTCAAAAGATTTTCTCATAACTGACTTTACCAAAAAATCACCAGTTAAATTTGTGGCATCATCGCTTCATTCTCACATGATAACTATCAATGCTGAAGGTTTTGATCAACTCTTCAATGGAAGGGCTATTAGCATTTGGATCATGTCAACTTTTTGAAATAAATTCAACATCTCTTTTGAAACTTTCCTCTTCCTCATATTCATTTTCTTCTGTTTCTGATTAAGATATCACTTGTACAGCAAGCTCTTAGAGTAGTGGATGTAGCCTAGCTACTTTACTTATTCCATTACTTGGACTTGATTCGCTTTCTTTTCTTTTGAAAGTCATATTATCTAAAAATAAGAGAAAAACTAAAAAAATTACAATTGATTAATGCATTATTAAAAAGCGATAACAGTAAATTAACAAGTAACAGATGACCCATCTGTTGGAAGAAATCAAAGTCTTGGACATGTCATCTGTTGGATTAACTGTTAGGATTTCATCCAACAGAAAAATCATTTGTTGTTCATCTGTTGCAATAGATGGTTCATCTGTTGAAAAAAAATAAACTAGTAGCAAGATGTATTCAATAGAACAACAGCAATATCACTATTTATCAATACACTATTTTTATCAAGACCAACAACAACCCACAAATAATAAATCAACCCAGCACACCAACACAACACACACACCAAGAACATCAACATTTACCAACAACATTAACATTGTACAAACACAAATAACAAAAAAGTTTAAAAAACACAACAAACATCAACAAATCAAATCACCAGAGTTGTTTGTTAGATTTGATCACAATAGATGTCTCTGAAAAAATTTTAAAAATCAACTCTCACAATTTTTACAACAATGTTCGACAACAAGAACTATAGTAACAACAAAAAATCATATTTCACTCCGAAAAGAGAAGAGAAGAAATACCACAAATTAGGATTTTCTTGAACCCTCATGTTAAATTTAAGCAACAAATATTGAAAGTGTTAACTCATACTAGAAGAGATGTTAACTCAAGTTTCCTTTTTTCTTCGTCATTAGAAAGCCCTCATTTTTTACCTATGAAAGTCAAAAAGGAACGATGAAAAACTCGAAACTATTGTCACTGGAGAATACTGTCACGTCGATTGACGGTTCAAAGTCAAAAAGGAATTCGAAACTATTTGTCGGCAGAGGTTGAAGTCGCCGGAGATTGAAGGGAGAAATTTGCCAAACTGTTGGTTGCGAGAAGTTTGAGAGAAATTGTCGAGAGAGAAGGAAGAGAGACGGTTGATTTGGAGAGGAGAGGGGAGTTTGAGGGGTGTGGATTGATTTGTATTTTTAAAAAAATTAGAAAATTTTGAAAATATTAATTAAGTCCACAATTAACTTAATTAAATTTTTTAATTATGTTTGACCCTTTTAAGTGGGTCAATATCACTAATACCATAATACAAACTTAAAAGGCACATTTCCTTCAATTTTCTCCAGTAATGCACTTCTGATTTTAACATGTCTAGATATATAATATTTTTCCTTGACCATTTGGTTTACACTGAAAAGTTACAATTTTGTTGATCGTGCTCCTTATGCAGATTGTACCCTTGGAGGCATTTCTTTTCCCTTTTTATTAGTACCAAGAAACTTTAACGACTTAAAAATGGAATAAAATATCAATTAATTTCCCACTATTATTTTTCGTCAAAGTTCCGATAAATGCTTCGGTTATTATTGTGTTAAGTTAATAACAACCTTAAGTATAATTCAATTAATTTAAAAAAAAAAAAACAATTATGACTGCAAACCGCATGCAAATTGACTAGTGCGTAAGCAAAAGCAAAAGAGGTACTAGCACATATGTACAAACCATGGAAATTCTAGATGAAACTTCTCTCCCCTCTCTATCCTATCTACCAAATTACATTTGCGTTACCTTCACCTGAACAATTTTTTTAAACTTTTTGAATTAGATGTACGCCGAAGTATCATTTCCATTGTATGCACTGTACTTATTTTATTGAAGTACATATTGGGACACAACATATAAACTTGCTCGTCAGTTAAATAGATCCTTCATAGTGACATCTCCATTCTGAATGCGTGTGACATACACAAATTATAGGTACTGGAAAACTGCACCAAATGCCTAAAGACCTGAATTGAATACATACACTTGGTATAATCCAGCTTACAAGCCAATCAGCACTCGGTCATTTAAAGGACACTACAACATTTTTCATCATAATCTACTCCAGAACTCTAATTTCTTGAGGTCTAATATGCTCACGGCCAGCAAAAGAATTTTTCTGCTCGTAAGCTGTTGTTTGCTCCGTAACTTGCTCCTCCATTTGCCTTATCCGAGACCAAGTTTACCCATTGGACTTTAGACAGCCATCCGTAGCATCATAAGAGGAACCCACCCACCCGCCCACCCCTTTGAGGTACAAAAAGCATGGTACAGAGGAGCTGTTCTATGTCCAACCTGCCTACCAAAACACGAACTACAAAACTAGATTTCAGCATAATCACGTATAAAGATACTAATACTTCAACAATAAGGTTAAACCAGCACCGGGTTACATGGTACTTAATCAAAAGCTGTTCTAACGACCCCATAACCTACTAGGTACTCAACTTTTATAATCTACACTAAAACAGGCTTTAAAAAAACAAATCCACATCAAAAGCTGATAACGATGTTTTAACAGAAGGAAATAAAGGATCTTTAGGAATAACAACTGAACAGCTGGTGATCATCTGAAACTTGCGACAGCCTGAGATGAATCATCAAAACTATAGTTTTACATCATTCATACTATCACTAGTTGCTCCTTTGGGCCCCAGGTAACAAGCTTGAAAGACTGGGAACTCCTTGGCTTCTCATTTCCTCTTGTGCTTTCCTAATTTCCTCAGGATCTGCCACATAAAGCAAGCGCAATCAGCAGTGTAACCAAAGACACTTTACGTGTTGTCAGTCTTCTCTGAGAACCTGGAAACTACTTCAAGTATTATGAAGGAAAACAACTTCTGGAAATTTTAAACGAAAGTTCGCCACGTATCGGTCACTCTACCTTTTCCACTGCACCGAAGTACTTCTATGATACAATAGTAACTGACAGTAAAAAGAGGTATATCAGTAATTAGCTTGATTCGCTACCAATAAAATCTGGTAGCTGAACGTCACCTAAGAGTTTCTTTGCTGATCCAGAAGGTTGAAAGTAGCAGTAGGAACACTGCTGATAGATATCCCTCCTTATGTCTATCATTGTTGTTGTTTATCGTGTTTACATTATCGCATTAGTTTTGTGGTTGATTATTATTGTTATTCTGGTAGATTTTGCACTATTCCCTTGTTAGTTGCTATATTTTCTTCACTGTTTTCCTCTTCTTTGTACCTGGATTTGCTCACTTGAGCCGAGGGACTTTCGGAATCAGCTTCCCTACCTCCCCGAGGTAGTGGTAAGGTCTGCGTACACTTTACCCTCCTCAAACCTCAATTGTGAGATTTTACAGGGTATGTTGTTGTAGTGCATTATCGAATGAATCAATTTCCACGGATGAAAATTGATTTTTGATTAGAGGGAATTGGATTTAGATATATGAATTATGAACATAAATAAGATTAATGCACCCTTTATGCATAATAATAGTTGGACAAACTTATAAATTGAGAAAAATGGTTGACCCAAAAGAAGTAAGTACAGTGCTTTTTACTTTCCCTATTGTCGATCAGCCTCCATAACCACCTTCTACATATTTCCTTGTTCCTTTAATTCCGTTGTTGTCACATACACTTTAATTCTAAAATCATCACATCTCATATTGTGCAGAAGTCGTACTATAAGAACCTTAAGCCATCACTAACCAGAGCACCAAAAGATTAAAGATGCGTGCGCGAGAGTGAGACAGACAGAGACAGAGAGAGAAACAATAGCCCAATGTTATCACACTTAATAGGCCTACTTTTCAAGCAAAACCCTGAAACATACACATAAATCAGAAAGTTTTTTTTCCTTCAGTGTGCAGTAGACTGATAATAGCAGCTAATTCCAAGTTTCGGGATATTTAGAGCTGCGCAGAGCAGCAACAAAACATTAATTATGATCTGAGTTTTTTTTTTATAACCAAAACTAATTATGATCTGATAGCAACCATGGAGGCTCAAATCCATCAAGGACTAGGGAATATCAAGACACTTAAATGGACTTCAATTAGCAATGCAAACATGTCTCATGATGGAAGAGGAGCTCCAGCCCAATGTAGATATTTTGAAAAGTCTTACAACTATTTGGAGGCTTAAGTTGAAGACCAAGAGGAGCTGGATTGAGGCTAAAATTTGTCCAAAGAGGGAACAAGTCTAGCCGCCCAACGAGTGTTTCTGGATCAAGTAAGTGAATCAAGGGCGAAGAGGGCAAAATTCTGGTGGAAGAGGCACTCATTAGATGATGATGAACAGCATATTTTCATAAACTCTTCAACAAAGGAGACGGTCACATCGTGCTTGGGGCAATGTTATCAAAAACAAAAGGCACAAAAAACCTTTCAAGCTCTGTTGGGGCTTTAAGTGCAAAGCGCAAATACAGTGTGAGCTTTAATGAAAAAAGGGCAAAGGGGGAAAAAAATATTTAGTCCAAAACAGCATGAATGACAAATATATGCACAAAGAAATTGAAAAAATTTATGATAAAGGTGAAATATCAATTGTTTATAGTCGTTCATTGGAAAAGAAAAGTATGTATTAGAACCTTGATAACGACACTGACGTGCACATTAAGGGAGGCTTAAGTGCGCTTTAGGAAGCATCATGATTTTGGGTGTTGTAGGTGTATAAATGTTGAAGAGATTGAGGGTGCTATTCGTAGGCTGCATAAGGGAAGAGCACATGGACCGAACGAGATGGTGGAATATTGAAAGAGTGCAGGCAGAGTAGGTATCGAGTAGCTAACTGGGTTGTTTAGTGTCATTTTTAGGATCACAAAAGTAAGAATGAAGGTTGAATATAATGATTCTGTTATACAAGAACAAGAGTGACATTTATAATTGCAACAACTATAGGGGTATCAAGTTGTTGATCCACACTATGAAAGTACGAGAGAGTGGTGGAGATGAGGATGACGGAGGGTGTTGAAATTTCTACGAATCAATTTGAATTCATGTCGGGAAGCTCAACCACAGAAGTCATTCATTTGATAAGGAGACGGGTGGAGCAATACAAAGAGGGGAAGGATTTACACATGGTGTTTATCAACCTAGAAAAGGCTTATGATAAAGTCTCAAGGGAGGTTTTATGAAGATGCTCGGAGGCTAGAGGTGTACCTGTGGAGTATATTATCGTGGGATCAAGGACATGTACAATAGAGCCAAGAGCTTGCTAAGGACGGTGGGAGGAGATTCAAAGCACTTTCCAATTTTGAGGGGGTTTCACCAGGTATCAGCCCTTGGTCCGTCTTTATTTACCTTGGTAATGAATATATTGACGGGACAAATTCAAGGTGAGGCATCATAGGGGTGGGGGTTATTTGTTGATGATATAATTCTAATTAACGAGACTCGCGACAGAGTTAATGCTAAGTTAGAGATTCGTAGAGAAAACCTAGGGTTGAAAGGGTTTAGACTGAGTAAGACCAAAACAAAATACTTGGAGTGCAAGTTTAGTGACATATCACATGAGATAGGTATGAAAGTGCGGCTTGATACACAAGCCTTCCAAAATATAGGGAATGGGGAGATCGACAAGGATGTCACTCACCATATTGGCATTGGGTGGATGAAATGGAGGTTCGCATCCAGAGTCTTGTGTGACCAAAAAAGGCAAGTTCTATAGAGCAATAGTTAGACCGACTATGTTGTATAGGGCAAAGTATTGGTCAGTCAAGAACTCTAATGTTCAAAAAGTTGAAATTTGAATAAATGAGGATAATGCGATGAATGTGTGACATATTGGGAGAGATAGGATTAGAAATAAGGATATCCAGGACAAGGTAGGAGTGGCTTCGATGGAGGACGATGTCAGAAGAAAGACTGAGATGGTTCGGACATGTGAAGAGATGTCTCGATGCCCCTGCATAGAGGTGTGAGAGACTGGTTATGGATGGTTTCAAGAGAAGGTAGACTTAAAAAGTATTAGGGAGAGGTGATCAAACAGGACATGGTGCAGTTTCAAGACATGACCTTACGAATTAGGATAAAAGGTTAGTATGTGTTAGTGTGTTGTCTTGTTACCCATCCTTACAAGTAGTTATAGTATTGCTTATGTAGTTTCTAGTCCTTCGATTTCTACTATTATTTGTTGTCTTGAACTTCGACTATAATATTATTTTGTTGTAATTATTGTCATGTTACTATCTGTTGAGTTTTCTTACTATATGTTATTTCTTGTAGTTTTATTACTTCTTTTTTGGATTGCTTTGGATGTCACATTACTGGGGGTCTATTGGAAACGGCTTTTCTACTGCTGAGGTAGGGGTATGATCAGCGTACACTCTACCCTCCCTAAACCTCACTTTGTGGGATTATACTAACATTAGGTATGTTGTTATTGTTGTTGACTGTCTTTATAGCTTTACTAAATAAAGTGTTAGTAGTCTTCTATGCACCTCGAAAAGGTCATCTTATTTAATTTAGTTTGACCACCTTTTAATTATTCTTGCACAAAGGAGTGCTTTCTTCTTCATTGTAATTAACTTTGAATTAATACTATTAGCTTGTGCAGACCTTTGAGGTTCTCCTCAAGGTTTGCCCTTTTAGTTCTACCTTGAACCATAGCTTAGATTTCCTCAATTGTCAGATGTCAGGTTTGATCTCTCCCTCCCCCCCCCCCTCTCTTCCTATTCTTCTTCTTAATTGATTCACTACTTTTATTAAACAGCATTTCAAGTATCAAATACATGAACTTCTTCTCTCTCAAGAATCATTCTCTCCACTTTCTAATCTTCTACGATTAAAATCTTCCGCTATAGTATGGCACAAGAAAGTTTAAGTCTTCCACTATCTGTGTTGTTATCATGAACTAGGAGGGGTATGGCTCAAGAAAGTTTATAGTCTTCTGTTATCCGTGTTGTTATCATGATCTAGGAGAGGTATGGATACAATTTTTTTGTTAAATATACAATGAGACACATTAATTCTATTAGACCCATACAAATGCCACAGATTTGGACAAATATTACAAACACAAGTATCTAGATGGTAATAGCGGCAAACATAAATTGACGCATTTAGAAGGTCATTGTGAGTCAAGAAACCAAAAAGAGAAAAGAGTAAATGGTACAAGGCATATGGGGTCCGGTTGGTTTATAAGGATGAATTGCTGATATTTCTTAAGTATGGTCACACTCTTTTTTTATTTGGTCCATCCTAAATTTATAGTTGACACTAGAAAATGGATAAGCATCATTCATAATTCATTATCCAACTCAATAAAAGTAACATGCTGATGCATAAACTCATAAGCAGATATACATCATAATCATTGGGGGGCATCATCCTCTAGGAAACAACACATTGATGTCGTCTAGAAAAAAACAAGAAACTAGCATTGCGGATAACTAGAACTGAATTGTGGATTTAGAGACCTACTGGATATCAATACATTTTAGTTTTGACAATGGTAGAACAACAACATAGAGTACACTCACCCATATTCTCTACCAATTTTGGCATCAAAAACATCACAACCAGCATGAATCCAACCATCAGACCCATTGGGCTCTTCACCAGAGACATAACGGAGAAGGGTTCCCTCATCTGCAAGAAATATTCACATATTAGTTAGGAAAATAATAGAAAGGCGAAAGGGAAAATAAAAAGTTCGACCTCATAATATTGCTCATCCCGCAATGGCTCCAAAGCCAGCTCACTCAGGCTTCTCCTATTTTCAGTTAATGCAGCTTGAACCTTACCAGGATTTCTGGCACTGACATCAACTCGAACCTGAAGGACAGAAGAAGGTTATTAGCCTAAAAATTCTTGTCAAGGAATTGGTGATTAGGCAATGATCGTGGGAAAAGAAGCTTACTGGAGAAAAGAAGTAACCAATTGTAGATACTTCTATGAGATGTGTCCCTGCTGGCACATTGTGGCTTTTGAAGACTACGGTTAAGGAATTACTAAGAGAACATAATAAATCTTCTCATGCTTTTTGCAAAGACTGTCTAGTACTACAGTTATTTGCAAGGTCCCAAAAATTACTTACTAACAACATATGAAGTAAATAAAAAGGGTAATGACAAGAGAGACGATAAAAGGCACATAACAGATAAAAAGGTCTAATCCCTAATATCTCATTTATGATATGAGGGACTCAATGATTGAGAAGGTTAAGAAAATAATCTTTGAGCATGAAGGGGAAGATCTCATTTTCGGCCAGTCAAATTTTTTTTATTCTATTCACGATGTTCTTGCGGCTAGGTGGAACAAAAGCAATACCCTTTTTACATTGCATGGCACATTCTTTGGTTTCCAACTACTATCATGAATCATGGCTTCAAAGAGAGAGTGGGACTCAACGGGTAGCTCCTAATGAAGATATAGAAATTTCATTGAATAGAATCAAGAGCTTTCAAAGGTATTTTACAGATTCTAATCAAATGAAACAAGTCTCATTGGAATATGGAAAATTTTGTAGCGGGGGTGGTTATTTTGGTAAGCCTCATGTGATTGATGCTGTGATGTATGCTATGATGTATGAAGATCCTCTTTCTTGGTGGGGAAATCATGGTGTCTCAACTTCACTTTTGCAACAATTAGCTTTCAAGTTGCTTACTCAGCCGCTTCTTCCTCTTGTTGTGAAAGAAATTAGAGCACGTATTCTTTGATTCAAAACATCAAGAGAAATAAGTTAGCTTCAAGAGCCGAAGATTTAGTGTTTGTACATTATAATCTACGGTTGCTAACTCGCAAGAAAGAGAAACATATAAATGGGCCGAGCAAATATTGAGATGTAGGTATGTCTACATTTTCTTTATTATTTTCCTCAATTATTTATTTTGAATGATAATCTTTTCTTTTTTTATATAAAATCTACATTTTCTTTATTATTTTCCTCAATTATTTATTTTGAATGATAATCTTTTCTTTTTTTATATAAAAACTTTTTAATGTATCTATTCTTTTTAGGTGGAGATCAAGTTGATGTTGACGAGACAATTAATAATTTAGCCGAGCTATCAATAAATGAACCTCAATTGGAACGTGTGGTCTTTGACGAATTTGAAGATTTGGAAAAAGTTGAAGAAGATGCGGAAGAGTAGCTAAGTAACTTGAGATAACTTGATAGTGAACATTTTTTTCTGTTAATTTTGAATTAATGTTTTAAGTTGGGATGCTTTCCTGCTTTTGTTCAATAGCGGATTTTTAGAATATCTTTAAAATTTAGATTTTGACGAATCCGACTCTCGGATCCTCACCCATCTCAGATACCCGCACCCGAGTCCGAGCAACTTAGGTTACCATAAAACAGAGAAAAAGATAACCAAGAAAAAAAAGTACAGTAAACAAACTTAACAAATAGAAAATAAAGAAAAGGAATAGAAAACAGAGAACAGAAGAAGAACAAAAAATCGAAGAAAGGGGAGAAAAGAAGAATAATCAAAGAAGAAGAGTAATATTTTCGACTAGGATTTCATGAAGAATCGAAGAGGAAAACTTACCTTGAAACCCTAGAATTGGAGGAGGAGAAGAACAGCAATTTTGAGTAGCAGCGGCAGCAAGAAGATGTGTACGTCTCTGCTACAATTATTTAATAGTTAGACCTAAAATTAACCCTTATTTCAACTAAATTTCCAAATCTCTCGCTTTTTTCCCATAAGCGACACTTCGCACCTCAGTCGCTTCTCGCTTCTTCTGCTGATGAAGCACGCTTTTCTGTTCTCACCTTGCTTCAGGACATAAAAGTGCTGGACCCAACACTTCGCCTTGCTTCACGCTTTAAGTGTGAAACGAGCGCTTTCAATAATACTGTTAGATGAGATAACAAACAACAAAAAGAAGGGAATTAAAGGCATCAAATCAAATTCTAGATAGTAGTCAATTTGATGGGCGGCCTGGTTGAACACATGAAATAAAAACAACTTAGTTCCGTTATTTCATATGTGTCAAGAAACCTCTGGAGAAGAACATGGCGGACAAACCAATGCACCAAAAATGTAAGAAACACAGCACAATGAGTCCCTTCCTTTTGGAAATAGAGCAGCAGTTATATGTTAGTAGAATAATAAAAATAACAACAATGACCTCTCTGATATCAAAGCTGAGAAATACATGGAAATATAAGAAGGATACAAAGAGAAATATCCATCAGATCTCAGGAAAGTAACTTGTTGGCCGCTATTGAGTATGACTTTAACATCCGATGCTTTAGCTTCCAAACCAGATCCTTCTAAGCGAAAACCTACCACACAATAGGTAGAAATGTTACACCTGATATAACACATCAAGAGAAGGATTTGAAGCACACTTTAGTGCAAGGTAAACCTCTAAAAACATGATGAGGACTATAGCATTGTATTCTAAAATGACAGGACAGAATGTAGAAAACCTCAACCCTATTAAAACTAGGAATATCTAACCAAAAATATTCTCCATTGAAGCCAAATGATAGTCTCAACTTCTTACTGTGACCAAACCGAAATCCTGTTCTCTTTCCATGATTATTTTCTCTTCTCTATAAACAGCACTCTGAGTATCATATTACTTTAAAAAAATAAAACCAAATCCTTTTTATGGAGATGGTAAAAATTATAGATTCAGAATAGAACCCTGACTATTTGTCCAAATTCTCTATACACTGTAACAGGGTCTCCATGTCGTAAAACTCAATCCACTTTTTAATCTTATAAAATATTCTAATCAATTCCTGCTATCTCACCACTCAAATTAGGTCAAACAAAATGACACAAAGGGAACACTATGATACAGGGGCAACAAGCAACATCAATTGCAGCGATACAAATATTTTTGGTCTTATTTAAGAAAAAAGGTTTGAGTCGAGGGTCTTTCAAAAGCAGCCTGTACCCTCAAGGTCTGCATACACTCTACCCTCACCAGACCTCACTTGTGGAATTCCATTGGGCATGTTGTTGTTGTATTTAAGAAACACGATGTCTGTTTAATGACTACCGTAGACAGTAAATAGTCCCAAAAAAAAGTAGTTCCCCACACAACTTAGATTCAAGTCATTCCATCTAAACAACAGATGTGTAAGTTAGCTCAACACAAAGATACTGAGGCTTCAAATGTATAATGAGTGCCCTTGAAATTTAAGTCACCAACAAAGCAAGCTGATAGGAGGACCAGCGGACAACTGTATTGTAGAATGTTTCAGACATTTTAAGTGTCCTCCCATGTAAAAGTGTTCACCTTTTCTACCTCACCAAAGTTAAGACAACATGCTGTACTTTCTCCTAAATTAAGCTTCTTTGTTTCAACCACAAATGCCGAGTGCCAACTGTCTAACTAGGTCTTTCAGGTTTACGTTATGATAAGATCACATCTTTCTTAACACTGCATATATGGAAATTAAGGTACCTTTTTTCATTGAAAATCCCCTAAGAAATCTGATTTAATTTTTTTTGATAATTATGGTGTCTGGGCAAGCTTGCACACCTCGACTAATTCCATGGGATACCTGTCACCCCCGCCAACATCAAGTATCAGGCAACTCTGTCCACCAAGGTTGGAATAGATGGAAAGAAATCACCTAGTGTTCGTCTTTGGTTGGAATTGAACCTGAGACCTCATGGTACTCAACCCAACTTCATTGAACCACTAGGCCACACCCTTGGGTGCAAATCCACACTCCATTCCTTGAGATTTTATGGACATCACGATATCCCTTGTATAATTCAAAATCATCAGATAATTAGATTTAGGCTTCATTTGTTTTTATTAAGATGTGAATAAAAAATTAAATGTACACATTTGAATATTAAGATCTAGATACTAAATAATTAGGCTTGAGTCATCGATATCCCCTTAAACTTGTTTCGAAATTTCACTTAGACCCCTCAACTAAGACTGGTATCTATTGAACACCTAAATTATTTAAAATGTATACCTATTAGGCAATTGCTGATATGGCAAGGAAAGTGTGTTACACTTTCCTTAGGCGCGTGATCAAGTGCCAATTAATATTTTATTTTTATTAAAAAATATAAATTTAAATTATTTTATTAATATAATTTTTTATTACCCCCCGGGTCCCCATCGTCTTCACACCCTCCTCGATATTTCACCACATCAAAATATCGAAAACCACCCGTATATTAAACAAAAGCAAAATTAACAACCCGCACATAAAAAAAACTGCTTAATATATAAACTGAACAATTACTTTGGCCAGTTCACGGATCAACACCAAAATCAACAACTAAAAAATTGGAAAAACTTCAACTGAAATAAATTTTTTTGAGTTGTTCTTCGTTTCAATTAAACTTTTTTAGAACTTTGATTTTTGACTCGATTCTTATTTCAATGGTTCTGTTTTTTTATTTGCCGGAAAAAATCGATCCATTTTCAGTCGATGAAAATTTCGATTTTCAATGGTTCTGTTTCTTGAGTTAGTTCAATAACCTTTTATTGGTATTATTTTGGGTTTTACGCCATTGATGAGGTTGAAATTTTTGGCTAACAGTGATGAAAATAATGACAACTACGATGTCGTTAATGGACGGGGCTGGGGGGCCATAGTGTTCTCCATATGAATTTTGAAGAAATACTGGAGGGAGGTGATTAGACATGACATGGAGCAGCTTCAGGTTATTGAGGACATGACCCTAAATAGGAAGATGTGGGAGGTCGCGGATAAGGTAGAAGGCTAGTGTGAGTGTGTGGGTTGTAGCAAGCAGTCAAGAGAGATCTTGTGTAGCCGGGTTAGTAATCCTAGGATTGTGTACATAGGTCTTTGGTATGTGAGTGTATGTTACTACTAGGTGGGTGTCCTATTTCTTATTTCTTAGTTCCTATTTTCTCTTTTCTTGTTGCCCTTATTTCTCGTATTTCGTATTTCTCTGATTTCTATTGTATTATTTCTTATTACTTATTTCTGTTATGCCATTCATCCCTTTGTTTACTACTCTTTATCTTGAGCTGGGGGTCTATCGAAAACAGTCTCTCTACTTCTTTAAAGATAGCGGTATGGACTGCATACATCTTACCCTCCCCAGACCCCACTTTGTGGGAATACACTGGGTATTGTTGTTGTTGTTTACTAAAATGGTTCCCAAATCAGATATGAAAAGATATGAGAAAAAAGAGTAGAAGAGATTATATCTGAAATTTATATGGAAAGAAGAAGGTGGGGGTGGGGGGAAGAAGGTGGGGGGTGAGGGGTGGGGGCAGGGGGGGACTAGTTTATTTATTTTTTAATAATTATTTGGACCCTCTATACCACGTGACACTTTTAAATTAGTTGTTTTTGCCATGTCACGGCAAGTGTATTACACACACTTTATAATTTGTGCTAAATATCCGAAAGTGCCTAATAGGAACAATTTTCTACATAGTACATGTGTTCAATAGGTACCAGTCTTAGTTGAGGGGTCCAAATGAAATTTAAACAAGTTTAAGGGGCAATCGATGACTTAAGCCAAATAATTAAGAGGGTATGTTTTTCAACATATAAATGTATAAAATATCCCTCTATTTAAAAACTAATTAAGTATACAATTAATGAAATATTAAATCAATCTAATACTATATCAATAAAATATCTTTTAAAAACCATATGGCGGTTGGTGGCGGTGGTGATGGCTAGTTTTCGTGGTTGTGGATGTCAGTTGGGTGGTATTGGCTAATAGTGGTGTCGTGGGTAGTAGTTAGTGGTAGTTGGCACTAGTGGATGATGGTAGCTAATTGTTGTGGTGGATAATAGGTGATAACAAATGGATAGTGGAAGACTCTAAAATTAGCAGATTAGAAAGAGGAAAGGAGTTGATTCACTCAAGCTCAAAAATATAATAATTGAAACCTTGTACCTTCACAAAAAAATTTTGAAACCTTGTTTAATAGTTAAAAAAAAAATGAATCAATTAAGAAAAAGCAGAATAGGAAGGAGGGAACTCAAACAAGGAATCTTATATTCAAGAAATCCAAGATATGATTCAAGGTAAACAAAAAGAGCAGACTCCTAGAGAGAACCTTAAAGGTCTCCAAAGCCACAAGGCTACTGATATTAATATTAATTCAGCCTTGATTACAATGAAGAAAGAACCCATTACATAGAAGCGTAAAAGTGGGCTGGTCAAACAAAACTAAATGAGAAATATATTCCCGAAGCACATAGACGGCTACCTACACTTAGTTCAATATAGTCAACACGGATTAAAACAACACTTTAAAGTTTAAATACATATTCTAAAAACACAACAACAACAACAAACCCAGTGTATTCCCACAAAGTAGGGTCTGGGGAGGGTAAGATGTACGTAGTCCATACCGCTACCTCCGAAGAAGTAGAGAGGTTGTTTCCGATAGACCCTGGCTCAAGATAAAGAGTAGTAAGCAAAGGGATGGATGACATAACAGAAATAAGGAATAAGAAATAATAAAATAAAAATCAGAGAAATACAAAATATGAGAAATAAGGGCAACACGAAAAGAGAAAATAGAAACTAAGAAATAAGAAATAGGATACCAACCTAGTAGTAACATACACCCACATACCAAAGACCTATGTACACAATCCTAGGATTACTAACCCGGCTACACAAGATCTCTCCTGACTGCTTGCTACAACCCACACACTCACACTAGTCTTCTACCTTTATCCGCGACCTCCACACCTTCCTATCTAGGGTTATGTCCTCAGAAAGCTGAAGTTGCTCCATGTCATGTCTAATCACCTCCCTCCAGTATTTCTTCGGCCTACCTCTGCTCTTTCTAAAGCCAACCAAAGCTAGCCCCTCACACTTACGAACTGGGGCATCTGTACCCCTCATATCACATGCCCAAACCATCTCAGCCTTCTTTCCCGCATCTTGTCCTCCACCGAAGCCACTCACACCTTCTCCCGGATAATCTCATTCCTAACTCTGTCCCCTCTAGTAAGCCCACACATTCAATGCAACATTCTCATTTCTGTCACCTTCAATTTTTGGATGTGGAAGTGCTTGACTGGGCAACACTTCGCTCCATACAACATGGCCGAACGGACTGCCACTCTATAAAATTTGCTTTTAAGCTTAAGGTGCACCTTTTATCACACAACACTCCCGAGGCAAGCCTCCACTTTATCCAACTTGCTCCAATACGTTTAGAGACATCCTCATCAACCTCACCATTCCCCTAAATCATAGACCCAAGATACTTAAAACTATCCCTCTTACAATCATCCTGGGAGTCCAACCTCACCACCACTTCGTCCTCCTACCTCAAGTCACTAAACTTGCATTCCAAATACTCTGTCTTTGACCTACTCAACCTGAACCCCTTAGACTCAAGGGTTTGCCTTCAAACCTCCAATTTTTCATTTACACCCCACCCCCCTGCATCTCATCAATCAGCACTACATCATCCGCAAATAACATACACCAAGACACCTCGCCTTGAATACTCCGCGTCAACACGTCCATCACCAACGCAAAAAGGAACGGACTAGTAGTCGATCCCTAATGCAACCCTGTCTCGACAGGAAAATGCTTTGAGTCTCCTCCCGCCATCCTCACTCGGGTCTTCCCTCCATCGTACATGTCCTTCATAGCTCTGATGTACGCCACCGGGACCCCTCTTACCTCCGAGCATCTCCAAAGAACCTTCCTCGGGACTTTATCATAGCTTTTTCCAGGTCGATGAACACCATGTGTAAATCCCTCTTTCTTTCTCTATACTGCTCCACCAATCTCCTCACCTGGTAGATTACCTCTGTCGTCGAGCGACCAAGCATAAATCCAAACTGATTCTCCGAAACGAACACGACCCTCCTCAATCTCCACTAAACCACTCTCTCCCAAATCTTCATAGTGTGACTCAACAGCTTAATACCCTTATAGTTGTTACAACTCTGAATGTCACCCTTGTTTTTATATAACGAAATAATTGTACTCCCTCTCCAAGCCTCAGGCCTTCTCGCAGTCTTGAAAATGTCATTAAACAGACCGGTCAACCACCTTAAACCTGCCTCACCAGCATACTTCCAAAAATCCATCGGAATCTCGTCAGGCCCCGTTGCCCTACCCCTCCGCATCCTACGAATCGCCTCTCTGACCTTCTCAACCTTAAAACGCTATCACGGCTCTCCTCTGAGTGCTTCAGCTCCCCTAACTCAATGCCTCTATATTTTCTAGAAACAACTCTTAGATTTTAGGTTCTTGTATTTTCTCTATTTTAAGAGATTTAGGGCCTATTCCAACTATCTTGTATTCAACTTGGCCCCCAAATAGTGATAAGACTTTTTTAAGAGATCAACTTTGTGCAGCAGACATGTTTGCATTGCTAACTAAAGCCCATTAACGTGTCATGATAATCCCTAGGCCTCAATGGAGTTAAGCTTTCTTGGATGCTATCATATTGTAGTGATGAATCTTCTGATTATAAAGAGATCCATTAGGGTGATGATTGTGCTGGAGTTAGGAATTTGAGTATCGAATGTACTTTGTAGGTTGGGGAAGAGTCCTAGAAGAGGCCATGAGCATATTAGAGTTAACAAGGCTTTTTCAAACTGGAATGGAAGAATTGTTAATGGGTGTGCTACTAAGATTCACAAGAATATTTGTCACAACTTAGTCAATGCTCACTTTTCTAAAAAGATGGGTTTATCTTGTGTTAAGCATGATTCATCATATACACCTTAAAATGGGTGAAAGAAGTAAAGGCAGACAAGAGAGCATTAGTGCGATTAACTCTTGGGAGATATAAGGATGAGGTTTGGTGTGATATGGTTCCTTTATTCACATGTCACATCTTATTGGGAAGATCATGGTATCTCCATACAAAAGCTTCATATGATCAAGAAAAGAAAAGTTATTCCTTGGTGAGAGATGATGAGAAGAAAACTGCCCTTGTTTCTTTGGCACCTATGAAGATTCAAGAAGATTAACTAAGGGTGAAAAGATCATGAAGGTGCATGACAAGGAAAAGAATGCAAGAGGGGAAACAGAAGTAGGTTGAAGAAGCCTAAAATTAGAATTGGTGTTAGAAGTCCACCATGAGATAAAAGAGAGATTCTTGGCAAGTACATGGGAACTTGTGATACTTATTATCTATGTTGCTAGGACTCGTCAAAAATGTAAAGAGGTGTGTCGAATTCGCAAAAAGTAGTGTATTTTTGAAGGATTCGACAAGGGTGCAGCATCAAAAGTGAAGAGTCTGCGCAACTAAGCTTATTACAATATACGTTGCCCTAGAATAAAAAGAAATAAAATAGCACTAGAAAACTTCTTTACACCAAGCAAAAGTAAGGATGAGAGACAAAAGAAAGAGAGAAGCAAGGGTGAGCAACTTGACAACTCAAGAGAGGAAAAACGCGAGAAAATGATGAATGAAAAGAGTGAGTTGTCAAAAAGTAAGAACGAATGGATAGAATTAAGTGACGTGAGTTTGAGAGAAGAGAAAAAAGAAGAGATTAAAAGAATAGAATGCATAATTGTGAAAGATTCTTGTTCAAGTTCTAACCAATTAACTCATTCTTTTCTAGTGTTCTGTACAAATATGTAGGTCATTGAAGAAGAAATCAACAAAGAGTTGGACCAATAATTCCAAAATGCAAGGAAATTCAATTTCAAAGAAGATTTGGAAAGTGTAAAAGCCAATGATTCATAAAAGCAATTGCAACTTGAAGACAAGTTTGAGCTTGATGATCTCATGTGGTATGGCCTTGTCAAAAACATATTGTTGAAAACAAAACTGAACTTGTACCACAATTTTGATAGAGGCCAAAATTTTGAGTGAAGGTATAACTCAAATTGAGTGTGAAATTTTTCTTATGTGAGCAACTTGCCAGTGCGAAGAAAGAAAGGTGCAGTATAACTTGAGTGAACAAATCCAAGGAAATTCAAGTAAGTTGGGCTTAAAAAAATTGAGGGTGGTCAGATAGCTCGGCTTCCTAAGGACGAACTTGTCTCAATATAAGAACCACGTAGTAGCGCCCCCTAAATATGAATATTTGCCTATAGAATCTTCCGTTATGCGAATGTCAAAACCAAGTTCTCCCTTCTTTGGTCGGACTCAACACTGCGTCGCTACATCTCCTCCTTCTGCTCCATATATTTAGTTGAAACCTTCATGAAGGCTTGTTGTTGTAGTTCCAGATTTGCATCTCCGTCAAAATCTCCTGATTCAGGGGGATGATGCAGGTTCACCATAGTCTCCAAAACCAATTCTCTAATACCAAACATAGCACTCAAGCTACATATTTGGATTAAGATAGGAAAAAAACACAACAAAGAAAATAAAAGAATTGAGAAAAATAATTCATACTCTAGCTACATATTTGGATTAAGATAGAAAAAAAACACAACAAAGAAAATAAAAGAATTGAGAAAAATAATGCATACTTTCATAGAAAAGAGTCTAATATAACAAGGTTTAGCTAGCTACAGTCTGCAGCTGGCCTTGCAACGGATTGTACTATTGAGGACACTTGTCCATTACAGGTGGAAATTATGCCTATAACAAAAATAAGATAAAGACTAAAATACGACCTAAATAGCTATTGGGCCAACAATCTAAACAACACAGTAAGGAATTATACTGATTAAGGCTTCATTTGTTTTCATTAACATTAAGACGTTTAAATTTGAATGCACATCTGGATGATTAAGACAATGTCTCTAAATCTAAACATTAAATGATTAAGATTGTTAATTTTCAACATATGAATTTACATAATTTAGTTATTTATAAAAATAATACATACACAACAAATAAAAGGATTAATTAGATATTAGAAAAACATTAATTTAATAAAATAAAATCATAATTTGATTAAAAAAATCATTTATGTTCACTAGTGATGGTGGAGATGTCTTGTAATGGTAGTGAGGTAGTAATGATTGGTCTTAGTGGCTACTAATGGTGGTGGTCATAGTTGTGATAGTGGAGGTGGTTGGTATTGTTGTGACTATCACGATGATGGTAATTGGGGGGTGTGGGGGTGGGGGTGGGGGGGTTGGTTGACGGTAATTGGCAGTGTTGATGGTGGTTGTTGATATGTTGGTGGTAGTTGCCAATAGTACTAGGTGTGGTGGAGATGGTTGGCAGTAGGGATCGATCGCAATGGAGGTATTGGCTAATGGAGATGGTGGAGGTGGCGATAATGGTGATGATGGTGGCTGAAGAATGTGTAGTGGTGGTTGATCTTGTGTTGGTAGTAGTTGATAGTGGTGCTAATTGTGATGGTGAAATTAGTTGGTAGTAGGAATTTCCTACAATGGTGGCAGTGGTTAATAGTGGTTGTAGAGGTGGAAACGGCAGTGGTGATAATGAATATAATTATAACGATAGAGGTTATATGTGTGATGGCGGCTAACAATAGTGGTTGATAGTAGTGTTGGTTGTTAGTGGTGGTTGTTTGGTGGTTTCTGAGGGTAATGGTGGTGGTTAGTGGTGATGACCGATGATTATGGATAAATTGGCGGTCAATATTATCCCACACAAGAATGACTCTTAATGATACTAAGTCCCGTTTGGCCATAACTATTTTTCGAAAATTATTTCACTTTATTCAAAAAAATGACTGGCCATAAAAATTTTGTATATGGAAAAGTGAAAACACCTAAATACTTGTTTTCACTTTTTTCATCTCACTATTTCACTTTTTAGTTATATTTAAACCCTTTGAATTATCAAATGTCTTTCTCCAAAAGGTATGGCCAAACACAACTCCAACTTCAAAAATTTCAAATAAAGTGAAAAAAAAAAATATTTTCATGGCCAAACGCCTACTAAGACTTTGTTCCAAATCTAATGATTGAGACTTATTTAGACCAATTAAAAGTGCTTAAATCTTAATGAAAACGAATGCACTTATTGGTCTAAAAGGTCTAAGTCATTCAGATTTAGACCTCCATAAACAAATAGAAAAGGTCAGCCCAATGTCACATCGTCCTCCTTGTTAAAGTAAATACAAGTAGGAATTTTACATAGCACATCCAAAGTTCCACACTGAATAAGAATTCTAAGCTCCTAACATGTTTCTCCCACAATACGTAGTAAATTATGTCACCGTTATAACCTTGTCAATCAATAACCCAAGTAGAAAAATCATTTTTTTGCAACTGAGTTCTTCTATCTATCCCCAATAATCAAATCAAAAGAGGACAAGGCAAAATCAAATGAGTACATACCAGGAATTTTGACTCGACCATTTATAGTATAACCATCACTGCTCCTGCCAAAATAATTATAGCAGCATAACAATAAGAAAAAAACCAAGCTTAAACAATTCAATATACCAAGATTTCAAATTACAATAGCTCGTTTGAACCAAAATAAAGATATGGAATTTCATGCAGCAGTTATCACAAACTCCATATATGTAACTGAAATTCTTTTACAACAAAATAGATAAAAGTGCCCACCCATTGTCTAAATAATATATATTTTATGTTAATATTTTTCAGCTAAAAGTAGATAGTTGAAGAAACTTTTAAGAATATAAACTATCAGATCCGCCTCTGAATTATCATAGGAAAAAACAAAAACCCAGATCTGAAAACAGGTAAAAAGGGGAATACATGGAGTGAAGAAAGAGTACCCCGACGCGAACGCGAGAGAGGAGGGAAGTATAGAGCATAAAGCAAGAAGTGATATTAGAGATAGCAAGATTGTCATCGTCCTATGCATCAGTGCCATTGGAAATATCACTTTTGCAAAATGACGCTGATACAAGTAGGTTAAATGTGGACACCTACAAAGAACTAAAAGGCAATGGCCAAAGGAGTCGTTTACTAATGATTTCTCGTTACAACCTGTTTGGATAGTGGTTTGCCATGTTTCATTTGGTAGAGTATGGTATGCTATAGTATAGTATAGTTTGTATTATGTTTACTAAAATGCCTCAAATTGTTATAAATTTTAAATTTATCCAAAATTATTAATAAAACAATAATTGTATACTTTTTTGCCGGAAATAAAGGGCTGCCTCATGTCCATGCTGAGAAAATATTTGATCGAGCTTGTGTTGATGGCCTGAGATTGGATACGGGATTCATCAATTGTGAAAAATATTGAACAAGTTCCACGTAACCTATGGACACTGTTGTCTGAAAGCCTTAACTTCAATAAGTTAAATTTGGATACCAAATTCTAGAAGAAAATACTTTTAAACTTAATATCAAACTCACTAAATAAATAATCCACAATATCTATGCATGACTATGACTACAATCAGAAAATCATGCTGGACTATGTTAAAAGGACAACCTGGTGTTAGTTTATCACATTTTTTACCTCTGTTCATAGTATATATAAGATGTTCCTTAAATTAAATTTAGATCATAACCAAACATTTCTTTAGGTGTTATATGATGATACAAAGACCAACCATGACTTGCATTTTTATTTTCTCTTTGGCTTTCTTGATGAGTTTTCATTTGACAATTGCGCAACGTTCAACTGGTTTGCATACTTACCTTGTCCATATAAATAAGTCAGATGCCCAAGTTCTTGCTTACTCGGGTGATCTAGAAAGCTACTATAACTCCTTTTTACCGGATGAGTTTGCCGGAACAAGGGAGTCATCCCGCATTATTCATTCTTATCTCCATGTGGCCACTGGCGTTGCAGCCAAATTATCAACTGAGGAGGTAAAAGCAATGGAAAAGAAAGATCTCCATCTCTAACATCTTTTGTCGAATAAGGCTAAAGAGGAGGCCAACGAAGAGATTTGTACAAAACAAGAAGTTTTGGAAATGGAAAAATATTTACAATCAGTACTTTGACATAATCTGGGCAAAGCTAATTGTCAGATAGTTAACATACAGTCTGAAAATAAAACAACATTTTTCGTCAATTTTTTCTTTTTGGGATAACCGTGGTGTCCAGCCCAGCTTTCGCGCACCTCAACTAAGTCCACGATAAATCTTTCATTGGCATAATGGATCTACCATTGGTTAGATGACCACAACTGCAATAGAAGAGCCAAACACATCTATATGAAAAATGAAGAAAAAAATCAGAACTACTAGTCAAAATACCATAAAAAGAATTCAGTCGAAGTATGTATTTTTCACTAACTTTTTGTACAGAGCCACCACATCTTCATTAAGACGTGATGATTTCAAGAACAAATCTTCACAATTGTTGATATTGACAGTCTCCATCTCAAAATCGGGCTAAGCATAATTCTCACTCCACTCAAACCATAACATTGCAATACACTTCTTTCAGTTCTCACCCAACATCTGTTTCCAAGTCAAACAAACATTCATCTAAGACGGCAATAAACTAGGGTGACACCAAATGACAAATGTTATAGGACTTTAATATCAAGGTCAAAAACAGTTCAGATGATTTTGAAAACAAAGAGTTAACACAGAATAATCAAGATCAATGTACTACTTTGTTTTTCCAAGCTTCTTATAATGGTGTAAGGAACAAGATCCTAAGCTTCAATGTTTCTCTTACTGACTCCACATATACGACACACATAACCAATATCATCTTTCAAGATAAAGGAATGATCACACTCGTCGTCCTCTGTCTGCTCATCTGGTGAAGGTTCAGCAACAACATCCTATTTTTACATGCAACAGAGTTCAAATATTAACATACACTATCTGATAGCTAGTGAAGGATCAATTTAGATACAGAAAAAGGCAAATGATTGATTCTAACATTAGAAGAAATACTCTCTTTAAATTGCACCTGCAAGTGTTTTTTTATGTTATCAAATGTACAAATACATGTAGTTAAAAAAAGCCAACTGTAAAAGGTGATTTTGTAGATAGATAAACACCGATACAACAAATGTTTCTTAAAGATGCCACCAGAAAAACCATGCAAGCAATATAGTCTAGTATGATTTTAGAAGTGCATGGAAAGTATAGTGCAACATTCATACCAGAATAACATTCATACCAGAGCATGTTTGGCTCAACATTCAAGATATAATGTTTGCAGAATCAAAAGCTCTTTGTTGTATCTTATACAGGACCATAAAGTAAAAAAACATAAAAGCTAAGCTTAATTGTCTTTTGGCAGCATTTCTGATAAAAGATTTTTGCATTGTTCCCTTGGACATCCAATCAGTATGCAACATGCACTTGAATTTTGTCAAAGAAATATGTAAGCCTTTATATTCACACCAGGCTCCAAATTCAGCTCCTCCAACATATTTCATATCTCGGTCTCAGAAATAGGCGGAAGGGGTGAAAGCCGGTTAATAGCACCAGCCAAGTTGTCCATCCCACCTCTTAACATGTCAGTCATACCTTCAAGATAATCATGTTTAGATTTTTTATTTTTTGAAGGTGTTGGTTCTTCTGAATAGACAGTAGGTGTAGGCACATCACTAGATCTTGAGTTTGGTCGCCCTGTTCATGTCCCTCTATGTCTTCCAATGAGTCAGTATTTATAAAACCCATGTCATCTATCTCATCAATAGTTAATGAATCAGCACTTGATTTTCTTGGATTTTTATAAGTGTTCCTTTTTAACATATCTGAAACAGTCTCAGCATGTTTTCCAGTTGATCTGTCCTTTCTATATAGCGTCACCAACTTTTCATAATTTCAAAATGATTTGTTCTTTAGCTCAGCAGCTTATGGCTTAACCTATATATTATAAGTGCAAAATATTATAGAAGAAAATAATGTTGAAAAAAGTGACTTTTCCATGTTTATTGAAGAATTTCACCACTGCAAATTAATCATACCACAATAATAAAAATTCAGCTATGACTATAAATATAACATACTTATTCATGATGGGATGAAACTTTACCTGAATTAGTTGAGCCCATACTTCAAGTTCAGCATCCCACTTATGCGTGATAGGATCCCATGCAAATCCGCTCATTCCCTACTGATGAAATGTATCATAAAACTTGGTGAATTGTCTTTTGATTGCTTTCATCCGATTATGAATTTTTTCCTTGTTAATAACTTTATTTGGAAATTTGGATCGTAGCTCCTTCACAATGTTATCCTTTGCGTGGGTAGTAAAAGTTCCTCCAATCCTATGTCCAAGTGCATCCTCATAACAATGGGCATCAACTAATGTGTCATCCATCGCATTTGTCCAAATACATACAGAATTATCTTGCATATTTAGATCACTTAAAGTGAATTCCTTCGCCTTTTCGCCATATCAACCGCTGTAGAATTACCATAAAATATTCATACAATTTGATAAAAGAACATATTGTCACACTTAAAAATTGATAACAAAATATATTATAAAGTAAACCAACAAAACACAATGTTTTTAGTAAAAACAACAGCATCTCAAAATTACTTGTAAATAACATCAACAAAAAAATGAGACACAAATTATCAGTTGAGTTTTTTTCTAGAAAATTAATCTTGATAATTAGCCCACATGGCAGCTGCTATGCCATCTCGAATCAACTCCTCTTTCCTAAATTCTTCGTTACTTTCTCTAGAAGTTGGAAGTTTTTCATGCACAGTGTTATCATCATTCATAAGCTCTGCATCAACTTGAGCGAGTAACTCATCATTTGGTTCAACACCTATTAAATAGTTGTGCAGGACACAACATGCAAATATAATCAACTTTTGAGTTTCAATTCCGTATGATGACTCAGTTGAGCTAGAAATTATAGGAAATCTCTGTTTAAGAACTCCAAATGCGCGTTCTATAGCATTACGAAAAGAAGAATGTCGCAAATTAAATAATTCATGAGAATTTCGAGGTGGATTATTTCTTGAATACTCTTTCAAGTGATATCGCTCCCCCCGATAAGGTGTAATAAGCCCGCTTCTCAACATAAATCCAGCATCAACAAGGTAGAATTTTCCTAAACATAAAAAGTAAAAGATTTACTTATATACTAATCATATGACTAAATCTAGATAAATATATATAATATTTTACCTTCAGGAATTTTTAGTGCATCTTGACTATTTAGTGCTTCTTTCATGATTTTTGAATCAGACGCTGTACCTTCCCACCCAGCTAACACATATGTGAATTTTAAATCAAATGTACATACAGCTAGTACATTTTTAGTTGGATAATCTTTCCTCCCACGATATTTTGGTGCTTCATGTTGTGAAACTTTAACACGTATATGTGTTCCATCAAATGCACCAATACTATCCTAATATTATTATATCAATTAATACTGTAAATATTCTCTATATTAGATTAAATTAGAATAATGTTGAATTGTGTTTACCTTAAAATATGGGTAGAATCTTTGACTGCTACTAATTTCATAAGGAACATGGGAGCCATCAAGTTGTTTAATAAATTTGTCATATAATCCCAAGATAGCTCGTAGAACAACATGAAAATGACGACTGACCGACTTTCCAGATCGTCGAAAGATGAAAGATAGCTCACGATTTATCACATTTTGTGCTAACAAGTACAATGTTTTTGCAACTTGTTCTTCAACTGTAACTTGAAGTGTTGATCTAAGACCTCATCTCTAACTAAAATCTCACACAGACCAGTAAAAGATGAAGGGGTCATTCTTAATATACTATGGCCAAGTTCCGTCGAAAATAGATGGCTGAATAATTCATCTCTAACCTTCTCTCTTTCAAGCCGTATATCATGTGTGATCGTACGTCAGTCATTTTCAATTTCATAAACATACGTTCAAAACCAAATAACTACTTGAACAACAGCATATGCAGCTAATGATCTCACTTGTCTCAATATGTCACTACTAGCGTGATTATTTTGAGCAGCCATCTATAATAAAATTAAGGAAGATGCATCAACCAATTAAATAACGTATATATTTGAATAAAAATTAGCTACGAGATTACATAATTATAAAAAAACATACATGCACAAAAAGACAAATATAAACACAAGTCTGCTACTTTAATATTGCTTTAATAATGAAGAATAGGCATCAATAAATCATGAAGTTAAAGCCCAATTTAATTTACACAAACAATAAATTGTATAGTTGATGCATGTTTTTCAAATTTCCAAACAGATTCCAACATGTTTGATAAATAAATATAATAAATTTTATGAGAAAACAATAAGTAATTAAGTTTTTTTAAAAAACTGAGAGCTCAATTATAAAAGAGAAAAGAAGACGGAAGGATGAAGAGGGTGGCGCAGAAGAGAAACAAGGAAACAAAAAGGAGTAGAAAAGCCGAGTAACAAAATATATTAGGTTAAAAGGGTAAAATTGAATTAAATAAAATTATTAAGGACATAGTTGGAAAATAAAAAAGGAGAACCATGTCATACCACCAAATTGGTGGTTCAGCAAATTGCTTAATTCCATGGTTATCAAACCATGGAATAGTACCAAACTATACCATCATTTTTAGGAAACTATGGAAACAAACATGGTTCCCATGGTAACCATACCATAGCATGGCATGGCAAACCACCATCCAAACAAGTTGTTAGGGGTGGTTTGGTAGAGTGTATAAGAATAATGTAAAATATGGTGTATTAATAATGTTTGTATTAGTAATGCTTGTGTTAGTTATGCTTGCAATTAGTTATGCTTGTATTTTTCTTATGCAGTGTTTGGTTCAATGTATTAAAAAAATATTTATTACATAATTTCTAAAAAAAAATTCTTTTACATAACACCCTCAATATATATGTTGGAAATGATGCGAAATATTTTTTGAGGGGTAATAGGGTCTTTAAGCATGTTAATGCATGCATTAAATTCATTGCATTACTAATACCATGGATTTTGAGGTATTAGTAATACACACCTCAATATACAATAGAGGGGTCGTTTGTTAGAGTGTTTAAGAATAATGCTGAATATGGTGTATTACTAATGATTGCATTAGTAATGCTGGTATTAGTTATGCTGACATTATTTGTTATACACTGTTTGGTTTAATGTATTAAAAAGAATATATCTTATATAATATCTATTAAAAAATATTTATTTACAAAAATACCCTTTATATTCTTTAACCTTGTACACTTCTTATTGAAAACTTCTCTTTGTTTTCCCCCCAAAATGGATGTAAATAATTGTTGCCTATTAGCATTGCTTGAAGTTTCTTGAGGAAAATTGTCATCGTAATGTTTTCCATGGATTAGAGCCAGCTTTTGGGTTACAACATTTTTTTTAAAAAAAAAAAAAATCATTCCTAGATGCTCCAAGATATCAAGTTTGTGTTTAAATTTGAAAATAGGAACAAGGCAATAGTATGAGTAGTTGAACTCTTCACCAAGCACACAGATAATATCGCTTTTGAGTTGAATTTCGCCATCTCAAATACCTGTGTTGTTGCATTGGTAAAGACAGAGAAGGAACTGAAAAATATTTTAAAAGGATTGGAGAGGTAGTTACGTCATTAATCAAGCTAATACATGCATTGAATTCATTTGTATTACTAATACATAGGAAAGGGGTGGCATTAGTAATGCACTCCACAATACACAATAGAGTGTATAACTAATGCTTGCATTAGTTATACAAAGGGTAAAAAATGAACCAAACAATGTACTAATAATACACATTAAACTAATGCATGCATTAGTTTTCTAATGCACTCTACCAAACAACCCCAGAGTGTATAACTAATGCTTGCATTAGTTATACATATGATAAAAAGGTATACCAAACAAGGTACTACTAATACACATTAAACTAATGCATGCATTAACATTTTAATGCACTCTACCAAACGACCCCTTAGTGGGATCCTTAAAGTTTTAAAAATTAGGTAAATGTGACAATTTTTTTTTTCAATTTTGCTTTTAATATTTTCGCTCCCAACAACTATAAAAGTTATCTCAACAACTATAGAATTTATCCCAACAATTGTGTGACAACTGTGCAAAGTTATTCGACAACTATGTGAAGTTGTTGGACAACTTTTATAGTTATTGGGACAACTAATGAAGTTGTTGAACAACTATCTCCAGTTGTTTAAGCAACTTTACCTTTTTAACTTAATAATATTATGGAATCCACTTGTCACTTTTACTTAGGGTGTGTTTGGTATGATGAAAAATAAGTTGGTTTTTTACTTATTTTCTCATGTTTGGTTGGTGAGTGGAAAATATTTTTTGAAAAATATTTTATGGTGTTAGGTTGGTGAGTAGAAAATATTTTTTAGGAAAATATTTTCTAGTGTTTGATTGGTGAGTGAAAAAATATTTTTTAGAAAATACTACTGACTGTTAACTGGTATATCAGTGTCTCTAGCAACTCAACAATTGGTAAGAACTAATTTAAGCATAACAAATAATATTAATATCGAATAATAAAATATTACAATCACTAAATTTAAGAAACTATTAATTAGCAAATATAGGAGACATTTTTCAACATTTTATCAGGACAATCTCAAGATACTACAAGTAATAGATATATATAACGGAATGATAAGCTTATTCAACCTTGTGAAACAAGTTACATCGATGACAAAATGAAATATGTAATTAGCAAAAGTAACATAGGTAAGTCTTTCTCTATGCATATGAAAATAACAATACATTCAACGAACATTGGAAAAGAAAAAAAATCAGACTTCACTATTTTTTATTTCAAATAGTGAAAAATTGAAACAAAGCATAATGAAAAATATTTTTGAGTAATGTAAATTTTTAAGAAATGTAAATATTTTGAGTCATGTGAATATAAGTGTTGTTGGGGTGGGAAAGAGGGGTGGAGATGGGGGCATAAGTCACATTTGTCATTTTTCGAAAAATGACTTCCCTTGGTCCATGAGGGAAGTCATTTTCCCTCAAATAGAGGAAAACGAGTTATCTTAGAAAATGTTTTCCCAATATTTTACTACAATCAAATAAGGAAAAATAGAAAAATATTTTCCAGAAAATATTTTCCATCATAGCAAACACACCCTTAATTAAAGACTCGAAGTACTCTCAACTCATTTTTCTTAAGTTACTTCATCACCACAACCAACTTTTATTCTTATTATAGAATAGACTTTTGTCAGACTTTCATTCCTTTGGCTACAAACGACGGCTTAGCTAAGGCTAGTGAGAGCGTAGGCCAACTTATTGCTTACCACCATGATTTAAGCTTTAAGTTATGTGGTATATTGTATTTATAAGGAATTAGGGGTCGTTTGGTAGAGTGTATAAGAATAATGCAAAATATGGGGTATTAGTAATGCTTGTATTAGTAATGCTTGTGTTAGTTATGTGTGCATTAGTTATGCTTGTATTTTTCTTATGCAGTGTTTGGTTCGATGTATTAAAAAAACATGAATTACATATAAGGCTGCTTATCGGTTGGATCGCTTGGATAATTATGCTTAACGGTTCGGCTTATTGGTCATCGGTTTTTAAATATACTAATTCGCTAACCACCCAATAAGATAACGATTGATTCGGTATCGGATTAGCAATTAACGGACGGTTATCGGACGGTGTAACGGATAAATTTAAGAGAGAATGAAATATCATGCGATTATTGGTAGTTCCTCCGTTTCTTCACCGACTAAGTTGTTTGTATACTATGATTGATCTATTTATCAATCTTTTAGACTTCTTGAGTTTTGTTCATGTAGTTATTTAATAGGTTAAACATCGAATCAAATAAGAATTTTCTTCTAGACCTAAAATGTATGTAGAAACATTTTTAATTATTAGATTGACAGAAAAAAATTAAAATTTTAATATTATTTGAATTTATATGTTTTATATCAAACTTTGTGAAAGACACATTTGGATTGTTTCATTTTTATTGCAGTCCTTTGTGTTGTCATGAATAATTTATGTTTTGGTTTAAGAATTAATTTCAAATTTTCTTTACATTTTAGGGAGTCTAACTGTACTTTATAGTTAGATGTCACAAGAAGTGACATTTATTTTCTAAATAAGAAAGTGAATAGAATAATAAATAGAGTTTTATATGTTGGATTGACACAATATATATAGGGGTAAAAATATAGTTAATGATAATTCTTAATGGGTTAACGATTTATCCGATAAGAAAATTGAGTAATCCGTCCCCACACCAATAAGCCATTAATTATAAAATTTTGATCCGCTCTCCAACTAATAATTCAATAACCCATTACCAATTAACCAATAAACTAATTTTGCGGTTGGGTTAACGGTTATGGTTTTATTTTGAACAACCCTAATTACATAATTTCTAAAAAATTTTTTTTTACATAATTCCCTCAATATATATGTTGGAAAGGGTGTAAATTTTTTTGAGGAGTAATAGGGTCTTTAAGCATGTTAAAGCTTGTATTAGATTCATTGCATTATTAATGCCATGGATTTTGAGGTATTGGTAATACACACCTCAATACACAATAGAGTGTATAACTAATGCTTGCATTAGTTATACATAGAGTAAAAAGGTATACTAAATAAGGTACTACTAATACACATTAAACTAATGCATACATTAACATTTCAATACACTCTACCAAACGACCCCTAATAGACAAAATTATTTGTCACTTTTGATTCAAAATCCCAAGAAACTTAGTCATATACTATACAAAAAGAAGTCTTTACCAATAAATTTGTTGTCTATTTTCGGAGTTCCTGACTTGAAAAGACACTAACAAGCTGCTACTGAGTGTGAACCAAATCAAGCAGATAGAATTAAGTGTAAGTTGACGTTTATAATATAAAAATAAAGTTGACCCTAAGCCGGATCCAAATACATTTAAGTTGGAGAAGATTGAATCAATAAGATCATATTATGATCAAAGTCTTGTCACCTTACTTGTTTGGGCATTTTTTTTTGTTGGTTTCCCAAGGTATCCCCACAGCCGGCAGTCGTGAGACTAATCTTCCGTTCCTACTGTCAACGCACTAAGCGGTAGGAAACTGGCCACAAAGTTCTTTCCATTCACCAAAGGTAGAGATCGAACCTCTAATCTCTTGCTTAAGGGGTGAGGTGTTGAACCACCATACCAACCCCTGTGGTTACTTTTTTGGGGTTTGAGTAAGGAAAGAGTTTACACATACATTTTTAATTGGATCTAGCTTCCCTCCATTAGTCATCCGCTCCATTTTTTCAAGTTCTTATTTAGGTGAAAGACACGTGACATGGATATGAATTAAAGGTTGAGATTTAATTATCTAGAGTAAAATCCTAACTATGGTTAGATTTACAAATATTTTCTTTTTTACTCTTAAAATATTTTGACTATGCCATAATTTTAGCAAAAATATCATTCATTTGTATATAATTTAAAACGCTCTCTCTTTCTGCTTAAGAATATTTTTTTATTGGTGAAAAATCAAAAACATATTTTTTTTATATTTTGTGTTCATCTTTAGTTTATGTTGGTGGTTGGTTATTTATAAGAATATATATTCGTTTTTAATTTTAAATTTTATAAACATTATATTTTATTCTTCTTAATATTTATATATCTCACATTAAGTTATTTCTTGGGGCACTTAAAGAAAATAACCTATGTTTCAACAAAATGAGAGTGCTTTTAGCCTAAATTTCAAATTACAATTCATAGCCTCTCGTTCTCTTTTTTCTTCTTTTCTTTTCTTTTTTTCTTTTTCATTTTTTGTATCTCTTCTATCTCTAGCTTCTACTTCTTTTTTTTTTTTTCATTTTTAGCTTCCCTTTTTTGTTCTTTCTCATCTTTTTCTTTTTGGGTTGTATTTTACGTGGCATCTCAGATTTTTTTTAAAAAAATTAAGTTAACAACTACGTTGGTCTAGGAAGAGAATTATGGTACACTAGCAAATGGTGTAGAATATATATATATATATATATATATATATATATATATATATATATATATATATATATATATATATATATATATATATATATATATATATATAATGTATTTGTGTGGTGTTGTTGTTAAAATAAGGACTTTGGAGTAATTCTCTTATGATAAGAGGTAGTTGAAGCAGCTGCCAGCAACTTCCCGTTGTCCTGCTTGCCGACCGGAAGCTGCTTGCTCCGTGATTTTACTATATCATCCCTAAATAATTATTATATGTCATTTATGTATTAAAAATTAATAATATTTAATCAAAAATAAAATAGACATTTATAACATGTAAGCTTCAGCTGCTTCAACCGTAATTTTACTGTATCGCCCCTAATTAATTTCATTATATGTCATTTATATATTAAAATTTAATAATAGTTAATAAAAAATTAAAATAGAGACTTATGACATGTCTGCTTCGGCTGCTTCAACTGTAATTTTACTATATCACCCCTAATTAATTTTATTATATGTAATTTATGTATTTAAAAATTAATAATATTTAATAAAAAATAAAATAGAAATTTATGACATGTCTTCTTCAGCTGCTTCAATTATAATTTTACTATATCGCTCCTAATTAATTATTATGAACCATCTAAGTGTTAAAAAATTAATATTAAAAATATTTAATAATAAAAAATATAGATATTTATGGCATGCTACTTCAGCTGCCTCAACCGTAATTACTGTATCACCCCTAATTAATTATTATAAGTCATCTAAGTATTAAAAAATTACTATGAAGTCATTTAAGTATTAAAAAGTTATTATAAAATCATCTAAGTATTAAACAAATAATAATATTAATTAAAAAAAGTAAAATAGACATTTATAACATGTCCTCTTGAGCTGCTTCAACCTTAATTTTACTGTATTTCTCATAATTAATTTTACTATATGTCAGTTAAGTATTAAAAAAAATATTTAATAAAAAAATAAAATATATATTTATAACATGTGTGTTTCAACTACTTCAACTGCCTTTTATTATGTAAGAGAATTACCAGTCATCTAAGTATTAAAAATATTTAATAAGAAAATTAAAACAGACATTTATAATATGTCTACTTCAGCTTCTTCAACCGTAATTTTATTGTATCACCCCTAATTAATTATTATAAGTCATCTAAGTATTAAAAATTAATATTTAAAACTTATTATAAAGTCATCTAAGTATTAAAAAATAGAAAATTGCATGCCATCGACCCAAATATGGGTGACTTTAGATATTTAACCCCAATAAGAAGTGTCGTTAAAGAATAACCTTCCTTACTTTTTAAGTATAATACAAATACTATTTTACCCCCTACACCTCAAATATATTTTAAAAACTTTTCATACTTATTTGTCTCTCAAATTTTGTTTTTTATTATTTTCATTTTTTCTTTTTTTCCTTTAATTTATTATTCTATTTTTTCTTATTTTCACTTTTTTATTTTTTTGTTTAATTTCATTATTTTCACTTTTTATTTTTTTCATTTAATTTTATTTTCATGTTTTAATTCATTTGTTTCAACCTTTATTTTTTTCTCTTTTTTCTTTTTTCTCAAAGAGTATCTATTTTTCCCCTTTTTTTATTCATTTATCTTTAACCTTTATTTTTCTTTTATTTTTGATTTTTATCAGTTCTCTTTTTTTCCCTCATTTTTCACAAACTTTTTTTTAATTTTTTCCTCTCATTGTTTATTTTCTCAATTTTTTAATTCTTCGCTTTTTTCTTAATCTTTCTTTTTTCTTGCCTTTTTTTCTCACTCTTTTTTTATTTTTCTCTTTTTTGTTTGATCGATTTTTTCTTTTTTCAATTCTCTTTTTTTTCCCTTATTTTTTTCAAACTTTATTTTTATTTTTCCTCTCATTTTTATTTTTCTCAATTTTTTTAATTCTTCGCTTTTTTCTTGATCTTTATGTTTTTTCTTTCCTTTTTTTTCTCAATCTTTTTTTTATTTCACTATTTTGTCTGATCGTTTTTTTTTCTCAACTTCAATTATATTTTGCTAATAAATAAAAAATTAAATAATCCGCAAAGGGATCTTCTTTGTTTGACATCAAAGCAAATTTTAGGGCATGGATTGTTGTTATGAAGTTCTTTGAAAATTCTTGAGATATGTCGTGTTTCTAAGGCGAGATTTGTAGAATATCTCATAAATAAAGACATAATGTGGTAGTGTCAACTCTTGCCCATGGGGCATAATTTATTATTTGAAAGTCCTTGAGGAAAGTCTTGCCTTTGAGGAAAGAGTTATAGAACATCCCATAAATGAAGACATAACGTGGTATTGTCAACTCTTGCCCGTGAGGCATAGTTTATTATTTGAAAGTCCTTAGTGTCAACTTATGCCCGTGGGGTATAATTTGTAGTTTGAAACTCTTTAACCTAAATCTTGCCTCTAAGGCAAGAGTTGTAGAACATCTCATAAATGAAGACATCACGTGGTAGTGTCAACTTTTGTCCGTAGGGCATAATTTGTAGTTTGAAAGTCTTTGGGCTAAATCTTGCCTCTAAGGCATTAGTTGTAGAACATCTCATAAATAAAAACATAACGTGGTAGAGTAAACTCTTGCCCATGGAGCATAATTTGTAGTTTGAAAGTCCTTAAGCTAATTAAGTCTTGTCTCTAAGGCAGTAGTCGTAGAGCATCTCATAAATAAAAACATAACGTGGTAAAGTCAACTCTTGCCCGTGGGGTATAATTTGTAGTTTGAGAGTCCTTGAGCCAAGTCTTGCCTCTAAGGCAATAGTTGTAGAATATCTCATAAATAAAAATATAACATGATAGAGTTAACTCTTGCCCGTGGGGCATAATTTGTAGTTTGAAAGTCCTTGAGCCAAGTCTTGCCTCTAAGGTAATAGTTGTAGAACAACTCATAAATGAAAATATAACGTGGTAGAGTTAACTCTTGCCTGTGGGGCATAATTTATTGTTCGAAAGTCCTTAAGTCAAGTCTTGCCTCTAAGACAATAGTTGTAGAATATCTCATAAATGAAAATATAATGTGGTAGAGTCAACTCTTTCCCATAAGGCATAATTTGTTGTTTGAAAGTCCTTGAGCTAAGTCTTGTCTCTAAGGCAATAGTTGTAGAACATCTTATAAATGAAAATATAACGTGGTAGAGTCAACTCTTGCCCGTGGGACATAATTTGTTGTTTGAAATTCCTTGAGCTAAGTCTTGCCTCTAAGGCAATAGTTGTAGAACATCTCATATATAAAAACATAACGTGGTAGAGTCAACTATTGCCCGTGGGGCATAATTTATTGTTTGAAAGTCCTTGAGTTAAGTCTTGCCTCTAAGACAATAGTTGTAGAATATCTCATAAATGAAAACATAATGTGGTAGAGTCAACTCTTGCCCATGGGGCATAATTTGTTGTTTGAAAGTCCTTGAGCTAAGTCTTACCTTTAAGACAATAGTTGTAGAACATCTCATAAATGAAAATATAACGTGGTAGAGCCAACTCTTTCCCATGGGGTATAATTTGTTGTTTGAAAGTCTCTAAGCTAGATCTTGCCTCTAAGGTAAGAGTTATAAAATATCTCATAAAATAAAATACAGTGTGGTAGTGTCAAAACTTGCCCATGAAACATAACTTGTTGTTTGAAAGTCATAAGTCTTGCCTCTATAATGTAGTAGTGTCAACTCTTGCCCATGTAACGTAGCTTATTATTCGAAAGTCGTAAGTCTTGCCTTTATAATGTGATAGTGTCAACTCTTGCTCAGGAGATGTAACTTGAATGGAAGAAATCGAAGAAAAGAACAAAAACAATAAAAATTTCGAAAAAGAAGAAAATGAAGAAAAATATTAAAAAAATAAAAATAAAAGAAAATGTAGAAGTTGAGAGAGAGTAGAAAAAAATAAATGTTGATAAAAAAAGAAAGATTAAATAAAAATAAAGGCCGAGAAAGATTTAAAAACAAAAAAAATAAAAATCAAAGAAAAATAAAAAAATATTTAAAAAGAAAAAAAATAAAAATCAAAGAAAAAGAAAAAATGTTTTTTTTATAAAAGTAGACGTTGGTAGGTGTAAAGAAAAAAAAGTAAGGGTTGAGAAAAACTAAAAAGAACAAAAAAAAGAGGAAATAAAAAATAAAAAATAAAAATAATATAAAATAAAAAAGAAAAAAAGAAGTTAAGAGGAAAAAAGGAAAAAAGTAAGGGTTGAAAAAATTAAAAATAAAAAGATAAAATAAAAATAAAAATCAAAGTAAAATTAAAAAGAGAAAAAAATAAAAGTTGAAAGATATAAATATGGAATTGTTATCCATTATGAGGATATTTATGTAATTTACTCCATTGATCAAGGGCAATTTTGTCCAAAAAATATTAGTTAATAGGTAAAGACTATTTTAAGAAAACTTTTTTATTTGGGGCTAAAATTTGAAAGCCACCCTAATTTGAGTCTATTTTTGAGATTCACCTATTAAAAAATTAATAATGTTTAGTGCTTAATTAACTTGACGTCTTATATGAGGTTCACTTAATTTTTTTCCGCAAGTATTTTTTATAGTAATTTTTCTACACCACTTTAATTAGTTATTATAAGTCATTGAAAACATCTTTGCGTTGCTTCTTCAGTCGTGATTTTACTATATTATCCTAATGAATTATTATGGACACCTAAGCATTGTGCCACCTAAATTGGAATAGAAGAAAAAGTATTATAAATCATAATAATTAAAAAATTAAATTATTTAAAAAGTGTAATTGATTATCAATACCGAGAAATTTTAGACAGGGAATATAATATATATTATTTGAAAATCACGTAAAAGTTATTATAAATTACAATAATTAACAACTAAAATATTAAAAAATTTAATATGTTATATATTTCAAAAAAATATGTAAGGAAAAACACTATACATTACAATAATTAACAACTTAAAAAATTTAAAGGTCAATCTATCTGCTTTGGTATAACTTCATTGTCCTTTCCCTTGCCTTCATTTTTTCATCCACTTTAGTTTGTTTGTCTTATTATTAAAAATTTGTTATACATTTCAAAAAATTACAAAACAAATTCCTATAAATCACAATAATTATCTAAATTCTATTTGTGTCACATAAATTGATACTAAAAAATAACATATATGCACGGGCCTTCGACGTCTAGTTGTTATATATGTATTAAATGTACAAGTTGTAGGGCCCTTTGAAGTATCCTACTTCTTAAAATATAATAATACTATGGAAGATTTACATAAATATACACATTAAGTTATAGTTATTACATAATATCTCATATAGCAAAATTAATTACAAATATCCCAAACTAATTACAAATACCCCATCTTGTATACTTTCTCTCTCTAAAATCCTCATACATATCAAAACATCATTTTTAGATGGACTAATGCTCCTTAATATATGCCTAAAATCAAACAATCATTATCTAGTGGTTTCAAGATTTCAAATTCAAACATTAACTAATTTTTTTATTTAATTTGATATTTTATTAATAATCATCAAATATTAATGGACCAACCCATTATACAAAATAACATCCTAAGCCTATTTGGATGACCCGGCCCAACCCGGATCCCTTTAAAAAAAATATAATCAGTAGGGTTTCCATAATAAACAAGTTTTCTAATTTCTAACTCATTCATGCCTCCTTTCAAAATATTGCTTCCCTTCTTCAACTTTAGCTTCCTTCTACTGATGCTATGGATAATCAATCTGGTGCCTCCTTCTTCAAGAATCTCTTGCTGTTTCAGCTTACAAAAGTAAGTACTATCTCTTGCTGTTGTTGCTGCTTCCTGCTACTTGAATACTGATGCTGCACTTCTTTAACTGAGTTCTCCGGATTCTGGGACCTTTAAAAGTTTTTTGATCAGCTCTGAGGGATCTAGTCAACTGTGAAAAACCGCTACCTCCTAGTATGTTGTATCTTTTTTGCCTTTGTGATTTCCATCTGACTATGATCAAATTGCTCAACTTCATCATCATTTTGAATTATTTTTTTAGGTTTGTTTAATTTCTTAATTTTTTTTAACTTTATCAAATAATTTTTTTTTATTTTCATTGTTGCATGTGCGTAGTTCTCAAAATCTCAGCATAGTAATGACGTTCCGGTCTGAGCTTTGTTTATATTTTTTCTTTAATTTATTTTTGAGGGTTTTTTTCAACTTTACGGTTTCAAATTTAAGATTTCTGGCGGCATGTTTATTTTTTTCATCTTCTTTGAAAATCTACGATTTCTTTGTTGTATGTGCTTAACTCTCAAAATTAGGATGACCTCGGCTTTCAAAGTTTTTGTGATTCTTTAATTTGTATTTTTTTCTTAATTTTATGCACCCTTATACATTATTATACATAGCTATGTTATGTATAAGGGTAAAGACGCATAGCTATGTTATGTATAAGGGTAAAGACACACCTTCTTTGGGAGATCTGTTGTAGTTTCTACTCCATATACATTGATACGCAATGTATATGGTTGACCCATACTGCTATTTATACATTGTTATACATAGCTATGTTATGTATAAGGGTAAAAACACATCTTTTTTGGGAGATCTGCTGTAATTTCTACTCCATATATACATTGATACACAATGTATATGGTTGACCCATTCTACTATTTACATATGCAAGGGTTATGTATAAGGTTTGTTAGTAGTATGTATATGGCTTGAAGAATTCTCATCTTATTTACGTAATACATAAGCATGCTATGTATAAGAATATGTTTCACCATATTTAAATCTTATGTGAATATGTTTCTCCACATTTATAAGAATATGTTTCACTATATTTACATTATACATATGTTATGTTTAAGAATAAGTTTTATTACATTATCATTGTCATCTTTTCTTTATAAGAGTCCTTTTTTCATTTTAAAATTATTTATGTCCCTTTATTTCATTAGGGTGTTTTCCTTTAGTTCTAAAATTTTATAGGTGATTTATATGGTAAATTTTCTTTTAGGAGTATACTTTTTGAAAAATTTACATAATTAATGAATTCATTAATTACACATTAATAAGGTACAATCTTGGATAATTATTAGATTGATTTATTTCCTTAAATATCATTAAAATAGTTAACTCATATACATAGGTTATAATGTATAGTAACGTGGAGGAATGTATATGAACATTTATAACCTTGGAGAGAGAAAAACTAAATAATAAATTTGGGAGAAAAGATAATTAACTGGCAAACATCTAGGATTTATGTTGTTCCCTAATAATATTGTAAAGAGAAAGTATAGAAAAAGATGCATATTTTTTCTAATGAAAAAGGTTCCCAGAATGTGAATGACCCTAAAAGGATTCTCTGCCACTTCTCTTTGTTCATCTATTTGACAGAAAAATTGGAAGGATCGTAAGACGTACAAAAAATTTCTTCAAGAAGAGACATTCCATGGTCCTTAGTTGCTAGAAAATTGCTAATTTTAGCAAGAATTCTCAAGAACTCCAATTGGGGATTAATTTCAAAAAGCTAATCTCCTTACCCCATAATTGAATTTAATCATAGAATAATGTTGGGGTGTAGTATAAGTTATTAATTATCGTTTGATTTGAATCCTTGCACTGCTTTTTGAGATGGGTTTTGCAACTAAGATTCTTGAAAAAGATGAAATTTTGATTAAGTAAAGTTTTTAGGGATTTCTATCATTTGGGTGGATTTAACGTAGAATTGTATTAGTTGGAAAAGTAAAAATTCATTCTGAATTCTTGTTAAGAAATTTGATTGGTTTTGGGCATAGTCGAAGAGTATTGAAATAAATTGTTAAATGTTTCTACGAGTCACTAATGGTCGTGTATGCTACTATTGTACCCAAATGATTGTTTATTGGATAGCGAAAGTTGGTGGTTGGAAGGACAAAAGCTATACTCTCGCGGGTTGAGTTATTTGTGCTCGAATTACTATTGTAGTAAATAAAGCACTAAGGTATGTAAAGCAAAACTCCCTTGCTGCTAAGGCACCACCCTACGTCATGTGCTCCTTCCTAATAATGTCCATATAATTCTCATGAAATACGAGAGTAGAATCATTATATTGCCTTACTTATCATTCCCTCGTTCTACCATCAAGCTCATAAGTTTCTATCTTTCCCTCCTTGTGTTAAATTTCCATAATACTTCTATATTATCATAAGTTTCTCTACTTGAATCCCTTAGGCTACAATATATATGTATATCACATGTTAGGAGTAAAAGTAAATAGTAATAGCATAGTTGCACTTGTATATGTTAGCTAAACGATCTTTATAGTAATTCACATATTATAGGCCTTCAAGGCATTATTTGATTAATATTAACGATGGAAGGGTACATAGGTTTGGCTTGGCATATCGCTCGATGTGATTCTGTGCACAAAGTCGAGACCACACCATTATGGTGAGCCCAACCATTGGGCATACTCGCCTATGTGACATCATTTATATTTGGAGTCAGTCAAAACATCATGCATTGGTTTCCCCTGACTCGAGCCAACATATGGAATATATGGTCTGTGGTCAGACCCTCATAATGAGCCCCTAGGTGGGGCAATCCTGGTTATAGACTACGATTATAGTTATACGTATGGGATCATAACAATGAGTATATGAGCAACATATTCTTTATACTTGCCTCAGATTGCCTTCGTTAAGCCATCTTGTGATCATTTAGATGACATAGGATAAATACATCACATAGGTAAATTATAATCCCTATATTTTAATGAACGTTTTTCTATATATTATATAAGATGCTAATAAGATCGGTGCATAGGTTACTAGTTCATATCGTATATGTGTTACTCGTTGACTCATACGTTTTTCACTTTTATATTTGACTCATATGAGTTTCTGTACTTGTCCAACTATTATTCTATCTGTTTTCATACAAGTACATGTTAGTTATGTACTGACCTCTTAGGGGCACCATATTTTATTAGTGCAGGCTCTGATTTGCAGGATAGCAGACATTCACGTTAGGCCCTGTTGCCATTTTCAGCTGATACTTTAGTGAGCTCTATCTCTGCCTAGAGCCATTCTATGTCAAGTATTTTTTATTGAATGTATAGGTATCTAGTTGGGTATGACGGGCCCTATGCCAACTAGTCACTTGTGGTATAACGTGTTAAACTGACTAGAGGCTTCATGGACATCATGTAGTATTATATTTTATAGTTTTGTTAATATAACTCCCTCGTGTATATACATTGCTTATATTGGATATCTGAAATACCCTATTTCTGGACCTTAGAAAATTTCTTGGAATTTTGATCTCTGGCCCCAATACGACTCATGGGTATGAGTTGTATGATGGGGTACAAATGGTATGGTCCAGTCGTATACTGACCAGTGTAGGTTGGTGGGATAAATTTTGGTTACTGGAATGGATACGACTTAGGGGTACGAGTCGTATTGGTGGTTATGGGTCTTTTAGTTACTTAACTTAATCTTAGACTTGGTTACTTAGGTTGGATCTGAGTAGAGTGGCTTAGCAAGAGCAGTAAGCCAGGGTATGAATCTTACCAGGGACTCATATGGTAAACAGTGTTCAATTCCCCAGGATTTTATTCTGCCAGGGATACGGGTCATAGATACGGATCATATGCTGTGGTTACGACTTGGTTGGATGAGTCATATACTGGACAGTATTTGATCTAAGAGTTGAGGCTTGGATACGAGTGGTGGATACCAATCGTATTGGGAGAGTATGACTCGTGAGAGCCAATCGTATCCCTGTGATGGGATTTTGTGTAACTTAAGTTGGGGTATTCTAAACATTTCCCTACTTATCCTAATAAGGCCCAACGACTTCTAACCTACTTGGGAGGATATTTACCATAATATTCTACTCATTAACACTTAGAAACTCTTCATAAACACTTCATAATTCTCTTAAGAGCTATTGGGCAAGGGGAGCTAGGGTTTCAACTAAGGATTAATTTGAGGCTCATCTTGGTGATTTCTTTCCGTCATCATCTTGGTTTAAGGCATTTTTATCTTACCTCATTGTTAATTTAATGAAAGACATGGTTTATATGAATGTTTTAATGGTTTTACTATTGTATGATTTTGGTTTTCAACCATGATTTGGGAGGTTTTGATGTTAATTACTTGGTTATGGTTTTAATTATGCTTTTATATGCATTAATAGTGGTTTTGGATAGTTGGATTGAATAAGAATGGTTTTGGTTATATTATTCCCCTAATGTGTTTAATAAAATGCTTATAAAGATATGTTCATTGCACTGACTTCTTTTAGTGGAACTCTTGCATGTTTTAAACTTGGTAAAAGAATTATGCATGATTTAAATAGTTTGGAAAGGCTAAAGGCTAATTGGTTGGTTGTGCTTGTGGGGAACATGAAAGTCTCCCAAGTAGTTTAATATGGTAAATAAAAGGGCACTTGAAAGTCCCCTTAAACCTATAAATGGTTGGCTATGGATGATATTTATAAGTAAGGGTTGGTATGATGATACCAATATCAATGGCCTTGGTTAATGAATGGATAATGGTTTGTTTATTTAAAAACTGGTTTTAATTGGGCTATAATGGCAGGATGTGTAATAAAGACATGGAAGGTAGAGATCCCGGAGGGACCGAAACTGGAAACTTATATTTACCGATATAAGGTTGGTCTTGGTGACCGTGTACATGATGTCACACTTTATTTTGGGGATGTACTAGTCATCTTATGGGATACTTCCCTGGTCGTGCGTCTACACGTATTGGGGATCTTTCAGTAGGGGGAGCTGAACCCATATAGCTCGTGGGTGGTTTAGGTCGGCAAAGCTACAGAACCCAGGTAAAGATTTTAAAGGCATGCTAAACCCGGTCTCTTTTCCCGGCATGGTTATATATATGTGTATGGTTGTGTGCATATGAATAGTTTTACTTGGTTTTATAAATGGCATTATTTTATCCTTATCATGAGATCATGCTAGCGGTCGCTCGCTAAACCCATCTACTGGCAGTTATATACCCACGCTATGTAGGAACCGACCGTTTTACTCCTCCTACATAGTGATTGACTCAGAGATAGCATTTGGACTAAAGTTGTGAGATTCCATCCTTTCGAAAGGCTCAATTTTATGTTATGGATATTTCTAGACATTTTGATTTTATTTTAGATATTGGTTTCGGCTATGGTTGGGGGCATGTCTCAACCAGATTTTATTACTCTTTCGGATAGAGGCTTTGTGGTGCTTCTATGGGTTGGTATGGGTGGTATAGGTATGGGTGTCGTCCTTAACATTAGAATAAGCTGGTGGACTGACATCATTGGATGCTATTGTTTGTTGTTCCATCCTATTACATTTTAGGATTATTTATATCATGTTTTGGAATGTCTTTGGTTATGGCCTAGTTTATGGCCCTTGTTTGGTGTGTTTTGGTATAGTTGGATTATTGGTAAGGAGTGACTGGACTCGGTTAGGTTGGTCATAGTTATGATCTATTCCCAAGGTTTTTTGTGTGAACTGTTACACTATTATGTTTTATGCTTAAAATTCAGCCAACTCAGGGCAGGCAACTGGAGGATGGGCTGGGTAACGGGGGTGGTCTCCGATCTTGGTCAGACTTGGGATGCCCATTACGATAAGGCCCCAAGGCAGGTCATTTCAATTTTGTGTCAAAGCCTAGGTTTATGGTCAATTGGGAGTCCACAAAGCTGTGTCGAGTAGAGTCTCTTTTAGAAGTGTGTAGCGCACCACACTCATAAGGGAGTGGCTATAAGGCATTTAGGAATGTTTCACTTTCTTGGTATTATATCTTTAAGTTTGAATTCTCACTCCTGGAATCCTCTCTAATCCTTATTTATTCGTCTTTCATATCATACCTCGTAGATCTGGAACATAAGAAAATTTTTCTATCCCATCTGGGGGTAACGCCGAAGGGGTGCATCCTACTTTTATGGTTCATCTTCGATCTCATGGTCCTATCCCTATTAATTTTCTTATCTCTGATAATTTTGAAGTTCCAGCGATTACTACTAGTCCTCCTTAAGGTAAGGTGACTAATGCAGAATTCTATCAGTTTATTCATGCTATTGCTAAGTTTGTTGCTGCTCAGGTTGAGCAGGGTCCGACTGGAGTTTTGTCTACTGAGGCCACAAGGGTTGTCCAATTTATGAAAATGGGTCCTCTTATTTTTTTTGGAGTGAAGGTAGAGGAAGATCCCATAAAGCTTCTTAGATAAGATGGAAAATATATTTCGAGTGATGCAGGATACTAATAGGGATAGGGTAAACTTTTCAGCTTGTCCATTAAAAAATATTGTATATCAGTGGTACGAGAAGTAGGACAAGGATAGAGCTGATGGAAAATGAAGGGTTGTGGGAGGACTTTTCTAATGCCTTCTTGGATTGGTTCTTTTCCCAAGAGTTAAGGGAAGCAAAGATAGAAGAGTTTATGAACCTTAAGCAGAGGAGGATATCTATAAAGAAATATGCCTTGAAGTTTCACCAATTGTCAAGGTATACTCTTAACTTAGTGGCTAACATGCAAGCTAGAATGATGAAGTTTACTTCTGGGTTGAATCAGGATCTGATTTTGAAGAGCAAGACTACCTTGCTGATTAAAGATATAGATATCTCTAGGTTGACTATTCATATGCAATAAGTGAAGGATAAAAACATAAAACAAGTGGAGTTTAGGGATAGACAGGGAAAGAGAAACATGTTTTTTGATCAGAAAGGTGCTCAATCTCATGGTGGAAAATGACAGAAAAAGAAGTGGGGGAGTTCTGGTTCGTACTCTTCTACTAGTGCTCCTTATCAATTCGACGACAAGCGTCATCATGGTGGTGACGATTCTTGGGCACAGGGTGCCCAATCTCAGGCGAGTGGAGGTCAGTCAGTTTCTTCATGTCCTCTTGTCCATTCTGTGGTCATCTTCATCGGGGTTATTGCAATGAAAGAAGGGATAAATGCTTCAAGTATGGCCAGACAGGCCATGGGCTCAGAGATTATCCAATTAATAAGGTTGCTACGGGGGCAAATAAGATTCCTGTGGCTTTATCTTCTGCTCCTACACTTGGTGGTGTGGCATCTGCTTCTGTTACTACTCCTAGTTCTAGTGTTGGTCGGAGCAGGTTGTATGCTTTGGCATCTCAATAGTTCTAGTGTATCTCCTTGGGGTGCACTGGTATTGTTTATGCACAAGAAAGATGGTTCCCTTCGGGTGTGCATTGACTACAGACAGTTGAACAAGGTGACGATTAAGAACAAGTATCCTCTTCCAAGGATAGATGATCCGTTTGACCAATTGCAAGGTGCCAAGTTATTTTCTAAGATAGATCTTCGGTCTGGGTACCATAAGCTAAAGATTAGGGAAGTGGATATCCCTAAAATGACTTTTTGTACTTGGTATGGGCACTTTGAGATCCTGGTAATGTTATTTGGGTTGACTAATGCTCCGACAGTATTTATGGATCTGATGAATAAGGTATTCAAGCATTATTTGGATCTCTTTGTCATTGTATTCATTGATAGAGGTGGGCATGGTACGGTATAGTATTTTAAAATTCGGTATGGTAACTTTGGTTTTTTGTATCTAAAAGAACAATACCATTTCCACACCAAATTAGTTTGGTATGGTTCGGTATTTTTAAATTTGGTTTTGGTATTTTACGGTATGGTAATTCAGTAACCATACTTTATTTGATTTCAACTTACATATATTCATATAAAAAAACTATAACTTTAAACTTTAAAAATGTCTCAATCATATAAGACTAACAACTACCTTTGTTAATCAATTACACAAAAAGAACATTTCAATCACGATTGAGTAGTCCAAGATTCAAACTCTGAACAACATTACCTAAACTTAAGCATAGTACTCCTAAATAATAAGCTTCCCCAAAAAATTATTTCTAAATAAAAATTACTTTTATGTTCAATTGGCTAATGTATGATAATAAATATATTTAATAATCTTAAATATAATATACATGATTTTTATATATTATTAAAAACTTTGGTGCGGTATATGCTATTTTGGTATTTATTGCATAAATACCAAATACCGTACCAAATACCAAAATAATTTAAACCTCTTACCAAATACCATAACATCCATACCAATGTATAAAAAATTTCAGTTTTGTAATGGTATTCGGTATATACCATACCATGCCTACCCCTATTCATTGATGATGTTCTAATTTATTTGAAGAGTGAGGTGGATCATGCTAATCACTTTCATATAGTGTTGCAGACCTTAAAGGAACAATAGTTGCATACCAAGTTCTCTAAGTGTGTGTTTAAGTTGAACGCTGTGACTTTCTTGGGCTATATTAATTATAGTGAAGGGATCATGGTGGATCCACAGAAGGTTGTTATGGTGAAAAGGTGGCTTAGACCTACGACTCTATCCGATATTCGGAGCTTCTTGGGTTTAGTCGGGTATTAAAGGCGGTTTGTGGAAGGCATTTCATAAAAAACTGCTCCTTTGACTAAGTTATCTCAGAAAAAGGTCAAGTTTTCTTGGTTAGATGCTTGTGAAGGGAGTTTTGAGAAGTTAAAGGATAGGTTAACTTCGACTTTAATTTTGACTATGATGGAAGGCAATGGTGGGTTCATGGTTTGTTGCGATGCATCTCGGGTAGGGCTTGGTTGTGTGTTGATATAGCATGAGAAGGTGATTGCCTATGTTTCCAGACAGTTGAAGGTACATGAGAGGAATTATCCTACTCATGATTTGGAGCTGTTGGCGGTTGTGTTTGCTTTAAAAATATGACAGGATTATTTGTATGGTGTCCACGTAGATATCTTTTCTGATGATAAGAGTCTACAGTATGTATTCACCTAGAAAGAGCTTAATCTCATGCTGAGAAGATGGCTTAAGCTTCTTAAGGATTATGATATGAGTCTTCACTATCACCCAAGTAACACTAATATGGTTGCTGATACTCTTAGCAGGTTATCCATATGGATTTTGGCTCATGTAGAGAAAGGAAAATAGGAATTGGTGATGGATATTCACCGCTTAGCTAATCTTAAAGTTTATCTCTTGGACTTCAAGGATAGTGGTATGGTGGTGAAAGAAGTGGTTCAATCGTCTCTTGGTGCGGAGATTAAGGAGAACCAAGTGCTGGATCCTATCTTGATAAAAATCAAGAGTCTTCGGTAGGCAAAAATTAGTGGTGTTTGAGATCAGTGGTGATGGTACTTTACGGTGTCCACAGGTTGCAACAAAGGGTTTTGGCTGAGGCACATAAGTCATACTATGTTGTTCATCCGGGCTTGACTAAGATGTATCATGATCTTAACGAGATTTATTGGTGGAATGGTACGAAGAAGGATGTGGCCGATTTTGTGGCTAAGTGCATAGTGTGTCAATAGGTTAAGGTTGAGCACATGAGGCCAGGAGGGTCATATCAAGAAATTGATTTGTCTGAATGGAAGTAGAAAGTGATCAATATGGACTTCATTATCGATCTTCCTCGGTCTCGAAGTCAATATGATTTGATTTGGGTCATCGTGGATAGGATAACTAAGTCTGCATAATTTTTCCCAGTACAAGCTACCTTTTTGGCGGCGGATTGTGCGAAACAGTATCTTCAGGAGATTGTAAAGCTGCATGGGGTGCCTATTTTGTTTAATTTTTATCGTGGCACATAGTTTACATCTCACTTCTAGCGATTTTTCCAGAAAGGGTTAGGGACTAAGGTTAGTCTAAATACTGATTTTCATCCACAGATGGATGAGCAAGCAAAAAGAACTATTCATACATTGGAGGATATGCTTCGGGCCTGTGTAATTGATTATGGTGGCAATTGGGTTGAGCATCTACCTTTGGTAGAGTTTTCTTACAATAATAGCTATCATTCTAGTATTGGTCTGGCCCCTTTTGAGGCATTGTATGGTAGGAGGTGTAGATCTCCTATTGGTTAGTTTGAGCTTGGTGAGGAAGACATATTTGGTCCTAACTTGGTTTACCGAGCTATGGAGAAGGTGAAGGTAATTCTTAAGGCTACTTAAATTTTCCAAAAGTCCTATGCAGATTTTAGGCGTAGAGACTTGGAGCTTGGGGTTGGGGATAAGGTTTTCCTCAAGGTATCTCCCATGAAAGGAGTAGTGCGGTTTGGCAAAAAGGGAAAGCTCAGTCTCCGATATGTCAGTCCTTATGAGATTTTGCAGAAAGTTGGTAATGTTGCTTACAAGTTGGAGTTTCTTTCTAGCTTGAGTTTGGTTCATTCAGTCTTTCATATCACCATGGTGAGGAAGTGTCTTGGTGATCCTTCTTCAGTTGTTCCTTTAGAAAGATTGGATCTCACAGATTCATTGTCTTATAAAGAAGTCCTGATTGAAATCTTGGATAGGCAGGTTCGTCGGTTGTGGACCAAGGATGTGTCTTCTGTTAAGGTTCTTTGGCAAAACCATAAGGTGGAAGAAGCTACTTGGGAAGCAAAAGAGGACATGAAGTCTAAATATCCGCATTTATTTTTTGCTCTTGGGATTCTGCGAAAGGTATGTATTTTCAACACATCTTTATTTTTTGAGTTTGTTAAAGGAAAGATTTATATCTTTGCCTCTTTGTTTTTGAACTTTGTTAGAGATTAGGAATATGTTTGATAGAATAATGCAAATAACTCTTGCGTATGGTTACCCCTACCATGTCTGTCAATCGGGGATGAATGTTCCTAGTGAGGGAGATTGAAACACCCTGATTTCTGGACCTTAGAAAATTTCCTGGAATTTTAATCTCTAGACTCAATACGACTCATGGGTATGAGTCGTATGATGGGGTGTGGTTGGTATGGTCCGGTCGTATGCTGAACAATGTTTTTGGGATGAATTTTGGTTATCAAAATGGATAAAACTTAGGGGTATGAGTTGTATTGGTGTTTATGGGTCATTTGGTTCCTTAACTTAATCTTAGACTTAGTACTTAGGTTGGATCTGAGTACGAGTGGCTCGCCATGGGCTGTAAGTTAGGGTACGAATCGTACCAGGGACTCATATGGTAAATGGTGTTAAATTCCCTAGGAATTTTATTCTGCCAGGGATATGGGCCATAGATACGGATCGTATGCTATGGTTACAACTTGGTTGGATGAGTCGTATACTTGTCAATGTTTGATCCAAGTGTTGAGGCTTGGATATGAGTGGTGGATACCAATCGTATTGGGAGGGTACAACTCATGAGGGCCAGTCATATTACTGTGATGGAATTTTGTGCTACTTAAGTGGGGGTAATCTGGATATTCCCTACTTATCCTGATAAGGTCCCACGACTTCTAACCTACTTGGGAGGATATTTACCCCAATATTCTACTCATTAACACTTAGAAACACTTCCTACTTCATAATTCTCTTAAGAGCTTTTGGGCAAGGAGAGCTAGGGTTTCAATTAAGGATCAATTTAGAGCTCGTCTTCGTGATTTCATTCTGTCATAATCTTGGTTTAAGGCATGTTTCTCTTCCGTCATTGTTAATTTAATTAAAGGCATGGTTTATATGAATATATTCGTGGTCTTACAATTGCTTGATATAGGTTTTTAACTATGATTTGGGGGTTTAGATATTAATTGATTGGTTATGGTTTCCCATAGTTTTAATTATCCTTTTATATGCATTAATGGTGGTTTTTGATAATTGGATTAAATGGGAAAGGTTTAATGGTAATTGGAATTGTTTTTGGTTATATTATGCCCTCAATGTATCTGATAAAATGCTTATAAATATATGTTCATGGAATTGACTTCTTTTAATGGAACTCTTGCATGTTTTAAACTTGGTAAAAAGTTATGCATGGTTTAAATGGTTTGGAAAGGCTAAAGTCTAATTGGTTGTGCTTGTGGGGAACATGGAAGTCTCTAAAGTGGTTTAATATGGTAAATAGAAGGGCACTTGGAAGTACCTTTAAACCTATAAATGGTAGGCTATGGATGATATTTGCAAGTAAGGGTTGGTATGATGATACCATATCAATGGCCTTGATTAATGAATGGATAATGGTTTGGTTAGTTTGAAACTGGTTTTAATTGGTCAATAATGGCGGGATATGTAGCAAAGGCATGGAAGGTAGAGGTTCTGGGGGGATCAAAACTGGAAACTCATATTTACCGATATGAGGTCAGTCTTGGTGATCGTGTGCATGATGTCATATTTTATTTTGGGGATGTACTCGTCATCCCATGGGATAATTCCCTGGTCATGTGGATATATGCACTGGGCCCTTTCAGCAGAGGAAGCTGAACCCATATAAGCATGGGTAGTTTAAGACGACAAAGCTACACAACCCAAGTAAAGGTTTTAAAGGCATGCTAAACCCGATCCTTTTTCTTGGTATGGTTATATATATAAGTATGGTTTTGTGTATATGGATGGTTTTACTTGATTTTATAAATGACATTATTTTATCCTTATCCTAAGATCATGCTAGCGGTCACTCGCTAACCTCGTCTACTGGTGGCTGTATACCCACACTATGCAGGAACCGACCGCTCTACTCCTTCTATATAGTGATAGACTCGGGGACAATATTTGTACTGAAGTGGTGAGCTTTCATCCTTTCAGAAGGTTCTATTTCATGTTATGGATATTTCTAGACATTTTAATTTTATTTTGGATATTGGTTTTGGTGATGGTTGGGGGCACGTCTCAACCAAATTTCATTACTCTTTTGGATAAAGGCTTTGTGGTACTTCTATGGGTTGGTATGGGCGGAATCGGTATAGGTGTCTGCATTGGCATTAGAATAAGTCGATGGGCTGACATCATTGGACGGTATTATTGGTTGTTCCATCCTATTACATTATGGGATTGATTATATCATGTTTTTGAATGTCTTTGGTTATAGCCTGGTTTATGGCCTTATTTTGGTGTGGTTTGGTATAGTTGGATTATTGGTAAGGGATGATTGGACTCGGTTGGGTTAGTCACGGTTGTGATCTATTGTGATACCCCGTACTTTTTCCTAGCTCAGTTTAGTTTCTAGTATGTCAAGAGATAACTTCAAAAGTGTATAACTTTTGAAACAAGTAATTTTTTTGTCAGTTCTAGATGCACCAAACTGTAGATAATTGAATTAGCTTTCCACCGATACCAATTTTGCCATAATTCGATACTCGATTTAGAAGTTATGGCAATTTTAATGAAAAATAGTAGAGCACTGCGCCTCGGTGATGTGAAAGATCATAATTGTCTGATTTCCAGTGAGGCACCGCGATTAGCCCGCGTTGTAGTGAAGTCCAAATTCCCGTTCGTCTTTTTTCCAGTGGCTCACCATAATTTGCTTGTATCACGTGAGAATTCTCAAAAGAACAGACACCGCGTCGCGGTGGAGTGCAAAATGGCACTCGTCCTTTTCCAGTGATGCGATGCGATTTTGCCACATCGCGCCAGTGCCCAAAATGGTAATTTTTCCTTTTCCAGTAAGCCACCGCAATGTCACCGCGAAATCGGGATTTCCAGTTTTGACTAAAATTTTTAAAAGGGTAATCTAGTCTTTTCCCAGGCCTCCAATTTGTGTAAAACATAAGATTTAACCTATTCTAAGCATTATGTGCTCACTTTTCATCAAATTTCTCTCCAAGAAACCCTAGAACCTTAAAACTTAAACCCCAAGAAATCCAAATTCCATCATTCTTTTTTCAAGATAACTCAAAATTCAAGATATTCAAGAAATCATCTTCAAAAGCACAAATAGGAATTCAAGTTCAAGTTTCTTTATCAATTTCACTAATTAACGTATGTGGGATTTTCAACAAGGATAATTCTTTCATCCTTGTGCCCAAAATTAGTTTTAAAGTTGAATTTTATATGAAATTATATGAATTTCAGTCTAGGGTTTATACCCACTCTTTACTATTTGAAGATTATGAGATTACAATTGAATTAGATGTTGAATTACATGTCTATTTTTTGTATTTTTATGCGTATTGCTGAAATTTCCGTATTTTGAATTGAATTATCAATATTTTCATTACCAAACATGAAATTTATGATGATTTGATAGGAATTTGATGCATGGGTTGTTAAGCCCTAATTGAACATTGATATTTTAAGAATGGCAATTCTTTTAATATCCTATAATTAGTTATTTTTAGATTTGTATAAAGATTTGATCTTTGATCCTCTGTTAAGATATGGAATCCACTTTATAGTTTATTACAATTTACCAAAAATAGATTTAGCTTTCACTACAGTTTGAAACCGACAGATGCATAATTGGTTTTCATTATAAACCCTTATGCTAGTTTTAAAAGTGGATTTCTAATGAATGGAGCACACAGATTAAAGGGAGTAGTACTTAGCATCGAGTTAGGTATGTTCTCATGCCCCAGAACTATGAGCCAACATAGGTTCAGATTATAAGATTATTCCCAATTCTATATGGATGACAATTACAGACATGATCACTTAGATTAGGTTATACTCTGGGGCAATAGTATGACACCTCTCCCTAACGTGAGGTTTTCCTTTAAGGGAACTAGACGTTGGACTCTATGTTAGCTTACATAGTTTATGTCAGTTAGAAGAACCTCCCTACAACTTACAAAAAAGTGTAAAGAATAACAAAAAAGCTTTGAGAAACTAAGTGTAAAGGCTTATGATTTTATTCAGATATTGTTTTATGTAAGTCATTAGCTACTAGATTTCGACTTTCAGTTTACAGATATAAAAGTGAGTCCTTTCTACACTTAGACAATATGATTTCAAGATAGAATACATGTATAATATTTAGAACTAAGTGTTATGACTAATTAGATTTATATAAAGTGCTTGATTACTCATGATCATGATTCTCAATTTTTAGTTATTCAAGCTATTGTGAGTCATCTACACTTAACATGAATTCTTTTGCAAATTTACTCTAATGTTCAAGATATTGTTTTACTTATGCATTCACCCCCATATACTTAGTACATTCCAGAAGTACTGATCCACATATACGTCTATGTGCTACATTGTCTCATAATGTAGGTTTAGGTGCTCAGTTTCAGCAGCATGAGTGATTTCGAGCATCTCCATCTACATCCCGACAATTGGTGAGTCTTCATAGTTCAAGGACCCAGTCATTCAGATTATCTAGCTTATTATTGTAGTTGATTCAGTATTTTTTAGTCAGTTCGAGTCAGTTGGGGGCTTGTCCCAGTGGCTCTCTAATTATTAGTTGTAGAGGCTTGTCAGATAGCTAGACATAGTTCATATTTTTAGCATTTCTTTTCTAGACTTTGAGTCTAATATTTTCAGATATTGTGTTCAGATGATTTCAGCTTAGATCAGACAAACTTTCGTATTGATATATGTTCATATTTCTCTATTTATGAGTATCTAGATTTAGTAGAAGGCTTACAGGGTTAGCTTGAGGCTACTCGTAGTCATGAGCACTGTGTGACTTCTCGGGACCCATTATTGGGGCGTTGCAAACTAGCTATCAGAGCCTAAAGTTATAAGAGTCCTAGGGAGTTAGACAAGTCGCGTTACGTAGAGTCTTGATCATGGGTATGAAGCACTTCACATTTATAAGCAAGAGGCTACGAGATTTTTTAGGAAATCAGCTCTTTCTTTCATGATCTATCATGCTTATAGTGTCTCTATCTGCTTTTAACTTATGCTCTTACATGACAGTTGAATATGCCTCCTCGCTGAGCTAATGCACACAGAAATAATAACTAGCCACCTCAACCTGTTGACCCTCTGAATGAGAATGTATCCCATGCGGAATTTTGGGCTGCCTTTTAGGCGTTAGCCCAAGCTATGACTGCTAATGTTCAGGGCAACCATCAGGCAGAAGTCCTAGTTTAGCAGAATGAGGATCTAGCAGTAGCCAGAATTCATGACTTCATGAGAATGAATTTTCTTGAATCCTTTGGATCAAAAGCAGCTGAGGACTCACAACTTTACTTAGATGGGACAAGAAAGATCACCCAGATAATGTATGTTACTGTGGAAGAAAGTGTGGAGTTAGCATCCTATATGCTGAAGGATGTGGTGTATGATTGGCTGGTTATGTGGAAAAATGGTAGAGGAGAGAATGTAGCTCCTATGAGTTGGTAGGTGTTTCAGGATGCATTTCTAGTAGCACACCAGCTTCTCTAGGTTGCCAGTCCCTCCTTCGGGTGCATCATCCAGTACTAGTAGCGGTCAGCGACAAAATCAGTTTTATGCTTTACCACCCCATTAAGAGTAGAAGAGTGCACCCAGTATTGTCACTAGTATGCTTTGTATATTTCATCTTGATATTTATGTGTTGTTAGACCCTGGGTCAAATTTCTCTTATGTGACCTTACTAGTTGCAGTAAATTTTGAAATAGTTTCTGAAAAGATCCCTGAGCCCTTCTTCATTTCTACCTCAGTGGGTGAGTCAGTTGTTTCCAAACATATCTATAAAAAGTATCCTATTACTGTCCTTTATAAGATCACATTAGTAGATTTAATTGAGTTAGATATAGTTGACTTTGACCTTATTCTTGGTATGGATTGGCTCCATTTCTATTATGCCTCCATAGATTATCGCACCTGAGTAGTGAAGTTTCAGTTTCCAGATGAGACAGTCTTTGAGTGAAGAGGTAATTTAGTGTCTCCCAAGAGTCATTTCATATCCTATATTAAAGATAGAAAGTTGATCTTAATACGATATATGCATCAACTAGTTTGAGTCAAAGACACTAAGTCTAAGACTCAAACAGTTCAGTCAGTTCATATAGTCAATGAGTTTCCTAATATTTTTCTCGAAGATTTGCCAGGGGTACTTCTCGATAGAGAAATAGAATTCGGTGTTGACCTTCTTCCATATACTTAGCCCATCTCCATTCCTCCATATCGTATGGCTCCAACCAAGGTTAAGGAGTTAAAATAGCAGCTTAAAGACCTCTTAGATAAAGGTTTCATAAGGCCTAGTGTCTCTCTATGGGGCGCTCCCATCGTAGTCGTGCAAAAGAAAGATGGTTCTTTGCAAATGTGAATTGACTATCGTCAGCTAAATAAAGTCAAAGTAAAAAACAAATATCCTCTTCTTAGGATTGATGAGTCTTCGACCAACTCCAAGGTGCAAGTTACTTCTTCAAAATAGACCTTAGATTCGGCTATCATCAACTTAGAGTAAGGGAATGTTATATCCCAAAGATAACTTTTAAAACCTGTTACGATCATTTGAGTTTCTAGTTATGTCCTTCGAGCTGACAAATACCCAGCAACCTTTATGGAATTGATGAAAAGAGTATTTAAAAAACATTTGGACATATTTGTCATAGTCTTTATCGATGAAATTCTTGTCTATTCTCGTAGTGAGGATGATTATGCAAACCATATTAGAACTGTGTTACAAACTTTTAGAGATTACCAGTTGTTCACTAAATTCAGCAAATATGAATTTTGGCTAACATCAGTAGCTTTCCTCGGTCATATTATTTCTAGCAATGGCATACGAGTTAATCCTTAAAAGACAGAAGTAGTAAGAAACTATCCTAGACCTGTCTCTTCACCAGACATCTAAAGTTTCTTGGGTTTAGCTGTCTATTATAGACTTTTTGTTGAGAGTTTTTCTTTTATTGCATCCCCTATGTCTAGATTAACTCAGAAGATAGTTAAGTTTTAGTGGTCAGATTCCTATGAGAAGAGTTTTCAGAAGTTGAAGACTCGATTTACTTCAGCCTCAGTTTTAGCGCTACCTGATGGTACAAATGGGTTTGTTGTCTATTGTGATGCCTCTAGAATTAGTCTGGGTTGTGTTTTGATGCATAGAAATAAGGTTATAGCCTATGCCTCTAGACAGATTAAGCCTTATGAAAAAAACTACCCTACCCATGATCTTGAGTTAACAGCTGTTGTGTTTGCCTTGAAGATCTGGAGGTACTATATTTATAGGGTGCATGTTGATATGTTTATGGATCATAAAAGCTTGCAATATGTGTTTAATCAGAGGGAGTTTAATCTTCATCAGAAAAGATGGTTAGAATTGTTGAAGGATTATGATATGAGTGTGTTGTATCATCTGAACAGGCCAATGTAGTAACAGATGCCCTTAGTAGATTATTTATAGGTAGTGTTGCTCATGTGGATAATGATAAGAGAGAGTTAGTTTGGGAAGTTCACCGGTTAGCTAGATTGGATGTGAGGTTGGTTGACTTAGCTGAAGGAAATATTTGGGTTCAAAGTAGATCAAAATCTTTTCTAGGTTCTGAAGTGAAAGAGAAGCAGGTCAAGGATTCTAGTCTGGTCAAACTGTAGGGTTCAGTTAAAGATCAAAAGGTTAAGGTTTTCTCCCAAGGGGGAGATGGAGTGTTGAGATACCAGAGTAGATTGTGTGTGTCATGTGTTGACAATTTGAGGCAGTGGATTATAGCAGAAGCATATGTTGCACGTTACTTTATTCATCTAGGAGCCACTAAGATGTACCGTGATTTGCGGGAAGTGTATTAGTGGAGTAGTATGAAGAAAGATATAGCAGGATTTGTAGCCAAGTGTGCAGCTTGTCAACAGGTTAAGGTAGAGCACCAAAGACCTAGTAGCACATTGTAGGAGTTTGCCCACTTAGAAGTGGGAAGAGGTGAATATGGACTTTGTGACTGGATTACCCCATTCACGTTGTCAGCATGATTTGATTTAGGTTATTGTAGATAGATTGACCAAATCAGCCCATTTCTTGCCAGTTCATATGTCCTACACAATTAAAGATTATGCTAAGCTGTATATCATAGAGTTGGTTATATTAGATGGAGTTCCCTTGTCCATTATTCCAGATAGAGGTACTCAGTTTACCTCTTAGTTTTGGAAAGCCTTTCAGAAAGGTTTTGGTACCTAAGTTAATCTCAGTTCAGCTTTTCATCTGTAGACAGATGGTCAGGCAGAGAGGACCATTAAGACTCTAGAAGATATGTTGAGGGCATGTGTTCTAGAATTCAAAGGAGTTGGGATGACTACTTGCCGTTGATCAAGTTTGCCTATAATAATAGTTGCCGTTCTAGTATCCAGATAGCCCCATTAGAGGTTCTGTATGGGCGGAAATATAGATCACCAGTTGGTTGGTTCGAAGTGGGTGAGGCCACTTTGATTGGGCCAAAATGGTGTTTGAAGCCATGGAGAAAGTTTAGGATCCCATGATCCTGAACCGATCTTACCTGGGATCGCAAATCCCAAGTTTGTATGTGACAGTTCTTCTGATATTTTCTTACAATCTTCCTCCCAAAATCTTTAGTAGGGTTCTTTTCCTACTGCCATAAGACCCTATTAAGGTTGATTCGAGAGAGATTGAAAGTAGCTCAGAGTCGTCAGAAATCTTATTCAGACGTAAGAAGAAAAGATCTTGAGTTTGATGTAGATGATCTTGTGTATTTGAAGGTTTCACCTATGAAGGGGGTGAAGAGATTTGACAAAAAAGGGAATCTTAGTCCCCGATATGTGGGTCCCTATAGGATTTTGAGTCACGTGGGGAAGGTAGCATATGAGCTTGAGCTTCCTGCAGACTTGTCATCAGTTCATCTAATATTACACGTGTCCTTATTGAAGAAGTGCATTCAAATGTTGTAGTCCCTATAGAAAGCACAGATATTCAGAATATCCTTTCATACAAAGAAGTTCCAGTAGAGATTCTTGATCATCAGATTCGTAGACTAAGGAACAAAGAAGTTCCCTTGGTCAATGTTTTGTGGCTAAATCAGTCCGTAGAGGGTGTTACTTGGGAAGCAAAAGTAGACATACGTACCAAGTATCCTCACCTTTTCTTCACGAACTCAGATTTATCTTGAGGTAAAAGTCTTCCCTAATTCAGTTCTTTTCCAGTATTAGATTCAGCCATATAGTTATCTTCATGTAAATTCATGCATTCGCAGATTACTTCACTTGCTCAGTATGAGTTAGATTCAGTCATGTAGTTTTGTTTCAATTGTGCATACTAGAATATAGCCTCAGTCCCTTAGAATCTTCAGTTTAACTAGTCTTATTCGAGGATGAACGTTCCCAAGGGGGAGATATTATGATACCCTGTACTTTTTCCTAGCTAAGTTTAGCTCTTAATATGTTAAGAGACAACTTCAAAAGTGTATAACTTTTGATATGAGTAAACATTTTCAAGCTCTGGACCCACCAAACTGTATATAATTGAATTAGCTTTCCAACGATACCAATTTTGCCTTAATCTGATACTTGGTTGAGAAGTTATGGCGATTTCAGTAAAAAACAGTAGAGCACCGTGCCATAGTGATGTGAAGAATTGCAATTGATTTCCAGTGATGCATCGCGATTAGCCTATGTTACGGTGAAGTCCAAATTCTCGTCATCCCTTTTTCAGTAGCTTACCGTGATTTGCTTGTATCACGTGAAAATTCTCAAAACAACAGACACCACATCATGGTGGAGTGTATAATGGCACTCTTTTTTTCTAGTGATGCAATGTTATTATGCTGTGTCGCGCCAGTGCCCAAAATGGAAATTGTCCCTTGTGGGGAACATGGAAGTTTCCAAAGTGGTTTAATATGGTAAATAAAAAGGCACTTGAAAGTCCCCTTAAACCTATAAATGGTAGGCTATGGATGATATTTACAAGTAAGGGTTGGTATGATGATACCATTATCAATGGCCTTGGTTAATGAATAGATAATGGTTTGGTTATTTGGAAACTAATTTTAAATGGGCAATAATGATGAGATGTGTAGCAAAGGCGTGGAAGGTAGAGGTACCAGGGGGACCAAAACTAGAAACTCATATTTACCGATATGAGGTTATTCTTGGTAACCGTATGCATGATGTCACACTTTATTTTGGGGATGTACTAGTCATCCCATGGGATACTTCCCTGGTCGTGCGGCTACATGCACTTGGGCGCTTTTAGAAAGGAGAGCTGAACCTATATAGCCTATGGTTGGTTTAAGATGACAAAGCTACACAGCCCAGGTAAAGTTTTTAAAGGCATGCTAAACCTGATCCCTTTTCCTGGCATGATTATATATATAAGTATGGTTTTGTGAATATAGATGGTTTTACTTGGTTTTATAAATGACATTATTTTATCCTTATCATGAAATAATTCTAGCGGTCACTCGCTAACCTCATCTACTGGCGGCTGTATACCCACGCTATGCAGGAACCGACCATTCTACTCCTCCTACATAGTAATTGACTCGGGGATAATATTTGTACTGAAGTGGTGATCTTCCATTCTTTCGGAAGGCTCTATTTTATGTTATGGATATTTTTAGACATTTTAATTTTATTTTGGATATTGGTTTTGGTGATGGTTGCGGGCACGTCTCAACCGTATTTCAGTATTCCTTTGGATAGAGGCTATGTGGTACTTCTATGGGTTGGTATTACCAAGATCGGTATAGGTGTCGGCCTTGGCATTGGAATAAGCCAATAGACTAACATAATTGGATGGTATTATTGGTTGTTCCATCCTATTACATTATGGGATTGATTATATCATATTTTGGAATGTCATTGCTTATAGCCTGTTTTATGACCCTATTTTGGTGTGGTTTGGTATGGTTGGATTATTGGTAAGGGATGGTTGAAATCTATTGGGTTGGTCATGGTTGTGATCTATTGTGATACCCCGTACTTTTTCCTAGCTCAGTTTAGCTTCTAGTATGTCAAGAGATAACTTTAAAAAATGTACAACTCTTGATACAAGTAAAATTTTTTTCAGCTCTAGACCCACCAAACTGTAGATAATTGAATTAGCTTTCCAACGATACCAATTTTGCCTTAATTCGATACTCGTTTAAGTAGTTATGGCCATTTCAGTAAAAAATAGTAGAGTACCGCGCCGCGGTGAAGTGTAGAATCGCAATTGTCCAATTTCTAATGAGGCACCGCGATTAGCCCAGTCGTAGTGAAGTCCAAATTCCTATTTATCTCTTTTCCAATAGCTTACCGCGATTTGCCCGTATCACATAAAATTCTCAAACAACAGACAACGCATTGCGATGGAGTGCAAAATGACACTCGTCCTTTTCCAGTGATACAACGTGATTACGCCGCACCACGCCAGTGCCAAAATGGTAATTGTTCCTTTTCAAGCTGGGATGCAAAATCGGGATTTCCAATTTCGAATAAAATTTTAGAAAGGGCAATCTAGTCTTTTCCCAAGCCTCCAATTCGTGTAAAGCACAAGATTTAACCTATTCTAAGCATTATATGCTCACTTTTCATCAAATTTCTCATGAAGAAACCCTAAAACCTCAAAACTTAAACCCCAAGAAATCCAAATTCCACCATTCTTTTTCCAAGATAACCCAACATTCAAGATTTCCAATTCAAGATATTCAAGAAATCATCTTCAAAAGCACAAATAAGATTTCAAGTTCAAGTTTCTTTATCAAGTTCACCAATTACGGTATGTGGGATTCTTAACAAGGATAATTCTTTCATCCCTGTGCCCAAAATTAGTTTTCAAGTTAAATTTTATATTAAATTATATGAATTTCAGTCTAGGGTTTATACCCACTCTTTACTATTTGAAGATTATGAGATTACAATTGAATTAGATGTTGAATTGCATGTCAATTTTTGTATTTTTATGCGTATTGCTGAAATTTCCAGATTTTGAATTGAATTATTAATATTTTCATTATCAAGCATGAAATTTATGACGATTTGACAGGAATTTGATGCATGGTTTGTTAAGCCCTAGTTGAACATTGATATTTTAAGAATGACAATGCTTTAAGCATTCTATAGTTAGTTATTTTCAGGTTTGTATAAAGATTTTATCTTTGATACTCAGTTAAGATATGGAATTCACGTTACAGTTTATTACAATTTACAAAAAATAGATTTAGCTTTGATTATAATTTGAAATAGATAGATGCATAATTGGTTTTCATTATAAACTCTTATGCTAGTTTTAAAAGGGATTTCCAACGGAATGAGCACACAAATTAAAGGGAGTAGTATTTAGCATCGAGTTGGGTATATTCTCATGCCCTTGAACTACGAGCCAACATAGGTTCAGATTATCAGATTATTTCCATTTCTATATGGATGACAGTTACAAACGTGATCACTTAGATTAATGTGAGGTTTTCCCATAAGGGAACTAGACGTTGGACTCCATGTTAGCTCACATGATTTATGTTGGTTAGAATAACCTCCCTAAAACTTACAGAAAAGCATAAAGAATAACAGAAAAGATTTTAGAAACGAAGTGTAAAGGCATTCGAGTTTATTCAGATAATGTTTTATGTAAGTCATTAGATACTAGATTTTAGCTTACAGTTTACAGATATAAAAATGAGTCCTTTCTACACTTAGACAGTATGATTTCAAGATAGAATACAAGTATAATTTTTAGAACTAAGTGTTATGACTCATTAGATTTATACAGCATGCTTTATACTCATGATCATGATTCTCATTTTTCAGTTATTCAAGCTGTTGTGGGTCATCTATACTTGGCATGAATTCTTTTGCAAATTTTCACTAATGTTGAGATATTGTTTTACTTATGCATTCACCCCTATATACTCAGTACGTTCTAGAAGTACTGATCCATATCTATGTCTATGTGCTACATTGTCTCATAATATAGTTTCAGGTGCTTAGTTTTAGTAGCATGAATGATTTCGAGCATCTCCTTCTACATCCCGACAGTTCGTGAGTCCTCATAGTTTGGGGACCTAGTTATTCAGATTATCTAGCTTATTACAGTAGTTGATTCAGTATTTTTTATTTAGTTCGAGTCAGTTGGGGGCTTGTCCCAGTGGATCTCTAGTTATTAGTGGTAGAGGCTTGTCAGACTGCTAGACATAGTTCAGATTTTCAGTATTTCTTTCCCAAACTTCGAGTCTAATATTTTCAGATATTATTTCAAATGATTTTAGCTTAGATCAGACAGACTTCCGCATTGATATATGTTAATATTTCTCTATTTATGAGTATCTAGATTTAGTAGAAGGCTTACAGGGTTAGCTTGAGGCTACTCGTAGTCTTGAGCACCGTGTGACTTCTCAGGACCCATTTTTGGGGCATTACAAACTTGGTATCAGAGCCTAAGGTTATAAGAGTCCTAGGAAGTCAAACAAGCCTTGTTACGTAGAGTCGATCATGGGTGTGAAGCGCACCACATTTATGAGAAAGAGGCTACGAGATGTTTTTAGGAAATCATCTCTTTCTTTCATGATCTATCGTGGTGTCTCTATCTGCTTTTAACTTGTGTGCTACGTGATAGTTGAATATGCCTCCTCTCCAAGCTAATGCACATAAAAATGATAACTAGCCACCCCAGCCTGCTGACCCTCTGAATGAGAATGTATCCCATGTTAAATTTTAGGCGCCCAAACTGTGACTGCTAATTTTTAGGGCAACCATCAGGCGGAAGTCCCACTTCAGCAAAATAGGGATCTAGCAGCAGCTATAATTTGTGACTTCATGAGAATGAATCCGCCTGAATTCTTTGGATCACAAGTAGGTGAAGACTCGCAACTTTACTTAAATAAGATAAGAAAGATCACCAAGATTATACATGTTACTGCAAAAGAAAGTATGGAGTTGGCATCCTATATGCTGAAGGATGTGGTGTATGATTGGGTGGTTATGTGGAAGAATAGTAGAGGTGAGACTATAGCTCCTATGAGATGGCAGCTATTTCAGGATGCATTTCTAGATGGGTTCTTTTCACATGAAATGAGAGAAGCTAAGGTAGATGAGTTTGTGAACCTGAGGCAAGGCTCAATGACAGTGAAGGAGTACTGCCATAAGTTCAACCAGTTGTCTAAGTATGCCCCTGATATGATGGCTGACCCTAGGGCGAGTATGAGTAAGTTATTATTGGAGTATCTCATTTTGTAGTCAAGGAGTGTAGGATTGCCATGCTTATTGGGGACTTAGATCTTGCTAGGTTGATGATTCATGTCCAGCAGATTGAGGCAAAAAAGTTGAATGAAAGAGAGGGGAAATAAGAAGGCTAGAACCGGGCAGTTTGAGTATGGCCAGACAAAGTTTGGTCCATATCTCAGAATAATGTGAGTAAAAAGCCCAGTTAGCCTCCATGTGCTAAGTGTGGTAAGAATTATCTTTGTGAGTGTTTATTGGGATAGAAAGGTTGTTATGGTTATGGTAAGTTGGGTCATGTATTGGGATAGAAAGGTTGTTATGGTTGTGGTAAGTTGGGTCATGTAATCAAAGTGTGTCCCCATACTAAGAAGGGAAACATAAATATTCGTCCCCAGGCTTAGGCTACTAGCACACCATCTCCTCTAGTTCGCCTAGTCCCTCCTTAGGGCGTATTATTTAGTACCGGCGGTGGTTAGCGCTAGAATTAGTTTTATGCTTTACCACCCCATCAAGAGCAGGAGAGTTCAGATGTTGTCACCAGTATGCTTTGTGTCTTTCATCTTGATGTTTATGTGTTGTTAGACCTTGGGTCAAATTTCTCTTATGTAACCCAACTAGTTGTAGTAAATTTTGAAATAGGTCCTAAAAAGATCCCTGAGCCCTTCTTAGTTTCTATCCCACTGGGTGAGTCAGTTGTTGCCAAATAGTTCTATAGAAAGTGTCCTATCACTGTCCTTCATAAAATCATGTTAGTAGATTTAATAGAGTTAGATATGGTTGAATTTGACCTTATTCTTGGTATGGACTGGCTCCATCCTGTTATGCCTCCATAGATCGTGCACCCGAGTGGTGAAGTTTCAATTTACAGATGAGCTAGTCTTTAAGTGGGGAGGTAATTTAGTATCTCTCAAGAGTCATTTAATATCCTATATTAAAGCCAGAAAGTTGATCTTAAAAGGGTATATCTATCATCTAGTTTGAGTCAAAGACACTAAGTCTGAGAGTCTAACAGTTCAGTCAATTCATGTATTCAATGAGTTTCCTGATGTTTTTCTCAAAGATTTTCTAGGGGTACCTCTTGATAGGGAAATAGAATTCGATATTGACTTTCTTCCAGATACTCAACCCATCTTTATTTCTCTATATCGTATGGCTGCAATTGATCTTAAAGAGTTAAAAGAGCAGCTTAAAGACCTCTTAGATAAAGGTTTCATAAGGTCCAGTGTCTCTCTATAGAGCGCTCCCATCCTATTCATGCGAAAGAAAGATGGTTCTTTGAGAATGTGCATTGACTATCGTCAGCTGAATAAAGTCATAGTAAAAAACAAGTATCCTCTTCCTAGGATTGATGACTTATTCGACCAACTCCAAGGTGGAAGTTACTTCTCCAAGGTCAAAGATTCTAGTTTGGTCAAACTATAGGGTTCAGTGAAAGACCAAAAGGTTGAGGTTTTCTCCCAAGTGAGAGATAGAGTATTAAGATACCAGAGTAGATTATGTGTACCATGTGTTGATGATTTGAGGCAACGAATTATGGCAGAAGCGCATGGTGCGCATTACTCTATTTATCCAGGAGCTACCAAGATGTACCGTGATTTGTGAGAAGTCTATTGATGAAGTGGTATAAAGAAATATATAACAGGATTTGTAGCCAAGTATACAACTTGTCAACAGGTTAAGGTAGAGCACCAAAGACCTGGTAGCACATTGCAGGAGTTTGGTATTCCCACTTGGAAGTGGGAAGAGGTGAATATGGACTTTATGACTGGATTACCTTATTCGTGTCATCAACATGATTCAATTTAGGTTATTGTAGATAGATTGGCCAAATCATCCTATTTCTTACTAGTTCACACGTCCTACATAGCTGAAGATTATACTAAGCTATATATCAAAGAGTTGGTTAAATTAGATGGAGTTACCTTGTCCATTATTTCAAATAGGGGTACTCAGTTTACCTCTCAGTTTTGGAAAGCCTTTCAGAAAGGTCTTGGTACCCAAGTTCATCTCAGTTCAAGTTTTCATCCGCAAACTGATGGTCTGGAAGAGAGGATATGTTGAGGGCATGTGTTTTTGATTTCAAAGGCAGTTGGGATGACCACTTTTTGTTGATTGAGTTTGCCTTCAATAACAGTTACCATTCTAGTATTCAGATGGCCCCATTTAAGGCTCTGTATGAACGGAGATGTAGATCACTAGTCGATTAGTTCAAAGTGGGTGAGGCCACTTTGATTGGGCAAGATATTGTGTTTGAAGCCATGGTGAAAGTTTAGGATCCCATGATCCTGAACTAATCTTACCTGGGATTGCAAATCCCAAGTTTGTATGTGACAGTTCTTCTGACATTTTCTTGCAATCTTCATCCCAATATCTTTAACAAGGTTGTTTTCCTACTGCCAGAAGGCCCCATTAAGGTTGATTCTAGATAGATTGAAAGCAGCTTAGAGTCATCAGAAATCTTTTGCAGACGTAAGAAGAAAAGATCTTGAGTTTGAAGTAGATGATCTTGTGTATTTGAAGGTTTTACCCATGAAGGGGGTGAAGAGATTTGGCAAAAAAGGGAAGCTTAGTCCCCGATATATGGGTCCCCACAAGATTTTGAGTCACGTGGGGAAGGTAGCCTATGAGCTTGAGTTACCTGCAGACTTGTCATCAATTCATTCAGTGTTCCACGTTTCCTTATTGAAGAAGTGCATGAACGATTCAGGTGTCTTAGTCCCTCTAGAAATCATATATATTCATAATAGCCTTTCATACGAATGGACATTTAGGAATTTGACATTTAGGAATTTGAACTTTTCTGTAATTTAAATCGTGCTGCAGAGCTAAGTCATAGGAGGTTACTTCTTACTCTTATTTTATTTATTGGTGATACAAATCATGTCCGCTACAGAGAAGTATAAAGTAGCCTAATGGGCCACTATCAGCACCACTCAAGAGGAAACTACTATAGGGCAATCTCTCATACTGGTGGATTTTAATAGGACTCAAGAAAGTTTGATGGGTTTTATACTTTTAGGTTCTCAAATACCCAGGACAGAAGGACCCACTGGGGTTTCTGCACCTTTAATGGTACCAACAGTAGTTCCTATCCCACCACCAAGTGCCTCAAACCCAGATCTTAGGGAAATAATACAGTTGCTTACACAGTTGGTTATTGCTCAGGCCTAAAGATAGAATGTGGACGTACCTATTGCTACTCATGGAGGGATAGTCGAATCTAAGTAAAAGGTTCCTCAAAATGAATCCACCAGAATTCACAGGTTCTAAGCTTGCTGAGGACCCTCAACAGTTCTTTGATGAGACTCATAAAATTTGTAAGGTAATGCGGGTATCAAACACAGATATGGTTTAATTGGTCGCTTATAGACTGAAAGGAGTTGCTAATGATTGGTATGATATGTGGGTTTCCTCAAGAGGCCAGAAACTCCTTCCGCAGTCTAGCCAGACTTTGATAAAGCCTTCATATATCATTTCACACCATTAGAGCTCAGAGAAGAAAGGGTGGATGAATTTCTATCTTTAAAGTAGGGTAATCTTCGTGTCAAGAAGTATTATTTACGGTTTACACAGTTGTCCTGATTTTCTTTCGAGGTGGTTAGCACACAAACACCACAGAATCATCGCTTTAAGAATGTCCTTAAGGGTCCCTTGAAGGACCTTTTTTCTATTGCTTTTATGAATATGGATTTGGATAAAGTAAGGATCATGGTGCGTTCTCAGCAGTTAGATGAGGATCAACACAATTATGTAGTAGATAACGAGAGAGCCGAGTAAGAGAGCTAGGAATACCAACCAGTATCAGAGAAGTAGTAGAGCTTTCCCTAATAGAGGGCCACCTAGGCATGCCCAGTCAGTGGTGTGACCCACATCTAATGCTCCAGTTCATTTTTTAAGGCACAGGTTTGTGCAGAGTCAGATTGCTAGATAACCACATAAACCTATATTCAGGCAATGTGGCCGAGCTCATGGAAGAGAGTGTCAGTGTGGTTTAAATATATGTTATTAGTGTGGTATAGAGGGTCATATGGTACATGATTATCCATAGCTTAGAGATAAATGTAGGGGTGATCGATCACAATCTACAGGGTCTGCATCAACCTCATCATCATGAGTATCCTTTTCTTTTCGTAGTCCTCAGGCATCAGCAGGTAGAGGATCTGGTAGGGGCAAGGGCCTCGATTTGAGTGCTGGCTCGAATCATATGCAAGTACTTATTGGTTAGAAAGATTCAGAGGCATCTTCAAATGTGGTCACAGGTACCTTAGTTGTCTTTTCACATGATGTTTATGCCTTGATAGACCCAGGATTAACCTTGTCATATGTTACCCCATTTGTTTCTAAGAAGTTTTAAATAAAGTCGATGTTGTTACATGAACTATTAGTAGTATCAACTCTACTAGAAGATTCTATTATAGCTAGATGGGTCTATTATGATTGTGGGGTGACATTATGTAGCCGTGCAACTTTGGCTAATCTGATTGAACTTGAAATGTTTGGCTTTGATGTCATTATGGGTATGGATTAGTTGTCATCTATTTATGCTATACTTGATTGTCGAGCAAAGATGGTCCATTTGTATTTCCAAAAAGAGCCAGTCTTAGAATGGAAGGAGGATTTTAAGATGCTAAGAGAAAGGTTTATTTCCTTTCTTAAGGCATGGAAGCTTATCGTAAAGGGGTGTTTGTATCATCTAGTTCAAGTGAAAGAGGTTGAAGCTGAAAAAAAAACACCGACTCTCCAATTTATACTAGTGATAAAGGAGTACTCAGATATGTTTCTTGATGAACTTTCTAGATTACCCCCCATCAGAGAGATCGATTTTGGTATTGATGTGGATTTCTATACTCAATTGATATCAATTCCACCTTATAGAATGGTGCCTGCAGAATTGAAAGAGCTAAAAGAACAACTAAAAAACATACTTAATAAAGGCTTCATTTGACCTGGTATATCACCTTGGGTTGTGCCGATGCTTTTTGTACGCAATAAAGATGGTACGTTACTGATGTGTATAAATTATAAACAACTGAACAAAATAGCCTTTCAGATAATATATGGGCACTTTGAGTTCCTTGTCGTGTTATTTGGACTAACAAATACTGCAACAACCTTCACGGATATGTTGAATAGGATTTTCAAACCCTTTCTTAGTATTTTTGTGATTGTATTTATAGATAACATTTTGATATATTCATGTAATGAAGTTGAGCATGCAGATAACTTAAGGTCAGTATTATAGAGACTCAAAGAGCACCAGTTGTAAGCTAAGTTCTCTAAGTGTGACATCTGGTTAACCTCAGTAGTTTTTTTGGTTATGTGGTATCTAGAGAAGGCATCAGAGTAGATTTTTAAAGATAGAAACTATGAAAAATTGGCCTTGCCCAATTGCTCCTACTGAGGTGTGTAGTATCTTGGGGCTAGCCAATTACTATAGGAGATTTGTGGAGGGTTTTTCTCTATTTCTTCCCCAAGAATTTGACATAGAAAATAGTTAAGTCCCAATGGTTAGATGCTTGTGAGAGAAGTTTTCAAGAGCTGAAGCATAAATTGACTACAACACCAGTATTAGCCTTACCAGAGTGAACAGAAGGATATTTAGTGTATTGTGATGATTTAGGTGTTGGCTTAGGTTATGTCCTAATGCAACATAGAAGAGTCATAGTATATACTTCTAGATAGCTAAAGAAGCATGAACAGAGTTTTCCCACTTATGACTTAGATCTTGCAGCAGTGATACTTGTGCTAAAAATATGGTGCTATTATTTATATGGAGTGCATGTTGATATCTTTACAGATAATAAGAGTCTTCAATATCTGTTCAAGTAAAAAGAGCTAAACTTGAGGAAACGAAGGTAGATAGAGTTGTTGAAAGATTATGATGTTGATATTCTTTATCATTCGGGCAAAGGTAATATTGTGGCTAATGCTCTTAGTCGACTATCCATGGGAAGTCTAGCACATTTTTCACCTATTCAGCATGAAGTAGCGAGACACGTTCACAAATTAGCCAATATTGACATTCTGTTTATGGATTTCGAAGATGGTGGCGTTATTATACTCAATTCAGCCGAGTCATCGCTCATAACATCTTTTAATTAGAGACATTTGATGATCCCTTATTATTCCAATACAAAGAGGGAATTCAAAAACATCTAGTCTCAATATTTGAGCTAGCAGGCAATGATACTTAAAGGTATTGAGATAGATTATATGTACTAGATGTAGATGGGTTGAGACAACAGATTATGGCTGCGGCACATTTCTCCTATTATTCAATCCATCCCAGTTCTACAAAAATATATCATGATATTAAAAAGACTTACTAGTGGAATGACATGAAAAAGGATATTGCAAAATATGTGGCATAGTGCTCCAATTGTTGGAAGCTCTAACCTTTAGTATTCCAGTATAGAAGAGGGATGCTATTGATATGGATTTCATGGTACGCTCACCTTCTTCTTATAAAAAACATGACTCCATTTGGGTAATAGTTGAATGGTTGACAAAATTAGCCCATTTTCTTCCTGTTAAGTCTACCAACACGGCTAAAGATTATGCTAAGTTATATTTAAAAGAAATTGTTTGCCTATATGGGACTCCGTTGTCCATTATTTCAGATAGAGGTTCCCCGTTTAAAGTTTAGTTTTGGAAATCATTCCATAGGAGCTTAGGTACGCAGGTAAACCTTAGAACTGTATTTCATCCGCAGACAGACGACTAATCCAAGTGCAACATTCAAATGCTTGAAGATATGTTGGGAGCATGCATGCTGGACTTTAAAGGTAATTGGGCTGATCATTTGTCTTTAATAGAATTTGCTTATAATAATAGCTATCACTCTAAGATTGGCATGGATCCATTCAAAGATCTATATGGGAGACGATGTAGATCGCCTATTGGTTGGTTTGAAGTAGCTGAGACGTAGGTATTTGGTTCGGATCTAGTCCACCAAGCCATTGAAAAATTTAAGCTGATACGAGAGAAGTTGAAGACTACTCAGAGTAGGCAAAAGTCATATGCAGATGTATGAAGCAGAGATTTAGAGTTTCAAATTAATGATTTTGTATTCTTTAAGGTGTCTCCTATGAAAGAAGTTATGCGATTCGAAAAGATGGGTAAGTTGAGTCCTAGGTATATTGGGCCCTATAGAGTTATTCGCAAAATTAGCCAGGTAGCCCATGAGTTGTAATTACCGCCAGAGTTAGCTGTAGTGCATCCCATATTCTATGTGTACATAATACACAAATTCTTAGGAGAGATTTTACATGTCATTCCTATAGAGGGTATTTAGGTTGCAGGAGGTTTATCATTTGAGAAAGTCCCCGTGGCTATATTAGATCGGCAGGTTAGAAAGTTGAGGACTAAAGAAATAGCTTCAGTAAAAGTGCTTTGGAGGAACCAAAATGTAGAAGAAACCATTTGGGAAGCAGAAATTGATATGAAAGATAAACACTCATATTTATTCCAAAAATCATCGAAAGGTTTTAAAACAACTTGCCCCTTTGTATGATCATTAGTTTCTATTATATTTTGTTTTGTTGGCATCTGATTCTTACTTGATATGTTTAGGTACATGATTTTTGCCTATGGGACTTGAGATTTACATGGAAACAATGTGTGGATGCTGAGTATAAGGTAAGTTACATTGTTGGGATTGTCATTTTTATTTGAGTTCAAGGCCAAGAAGAGCCTCGTGTACCTTTTTTTGAGTTTATGGCCAAGTGGGGGCATTGTGTATTATTTAATGAGCATTGTATGTGTTGTGATGCTCTGTGAATTGTATTTGGATCTATTCTGGCTAGCTGACAAGTACTCGATAGACCTATTTACAAAGGAAACTCTGGCAAAATTTTTGGAAATTTGGGGAGTTAATCAAATTTTAAGGCCTTATGACAGGATAAAGTGAGATCGAAGTTGATTATAAATTTTAAGGATGTCTTGGATAGTTGTGGAATGGATCTTCAAGCATCATTTGAGGACAAATGATCCTAAGTGGGGGAGATTGTGGCATCTCGAGATTTTTTTTTGAAATTAAGTTAACAAATTAAATTAAGTACAACTTTGGCCTAGGAAGAGAATTATGGTACATTAGCATATGGTGTAGAGTATATATATATAATGTATTTGTGTGTTGTTGCTATTAAGATAAGAACTTCAGAGTAATTGTTATATATGTATTACATGTACAAGTTGTGGGGCCTTTTGAAATTTCCTACTTCTTAAAATATAATAATAATATTTTAATGAGGAAGTATGGAAAATGATGCATAGTATTTCTAATGGGAAAGGTTCCCAGAATGTGAATGACCCCAAAAGGGTTCTTTTCCACTTCTCTTTGTTAAGCTATTTGACAAGAAAATTGGAAGGAGCGTAAGGCGTACAAAAAATTCCTTCAAGAAGAGACGTTCCACGACCCTTAGTTTCTAGAGAGCTACAAATTTTAGTAAGAATTCTCAAGAACTCGAATTGGGGATTAATTTCAAAAAGGTAATCTCCTCATCCCATACTTGAATTTAATCATAGAATATGTTGAGGTGTAGTATAAGTTGTTAATTATTGTTTGATTTGAATCCTTGCACTACTTCTTGAGATGAGTTTTGGAACTAAGATTCATGAAAGAGATGGAATTTTGATAAAGTGAAGTTTTTAGGGATTTCTATCAATTGGGTGGATTTAACATTGAATTGTATTAGTTGGAAATGTAAGAATTCATTTCGAATTATCGTTGAGAAATTCAATTGGTTTTGGGCATAGTTGAAGAGTATTAGAATACATTGTTAAATGTTTCTACAAGTCATTAAAATACATTGTTAAATGTTTCTACAAGTCACTAATGGTCGTGTATGCTACCATTATAGCCAATTAGTTGTCTATTGGATTGCGAAAGTTTATGGTTGGAAGGAAAAAATCTATACTCCGGCGGGTTGGGTTATTTGGGCTCGAATTACTATTGTAGTTAATAAAGAACTAAGGTATGTAAAGCTAAAAATCCCTTGCCGCTTAGACAACACCCTATGTCATGTGATCCTTCCTAATAATGTTAATATAATTCTCATGAAATACAAGAGTAGAATCCTTATATTGCTTTACTTATCATTCTCTCATTCTACCATCAAGCTTAGAAGTATCTATCTTTCCTTCTTTGTGTTAAGTTTCCATGATACTTCTATATTATTATAAGTTTCTCTACTTGAATCCCTTAGGCTACAATATATATGTATATCACTTGTTAGGAGTAAAAGTAAATAGTAATAGCATAGTTTTACTTATATATGTTAGCTAAATGATCATTATAGTAATTCATATGTTATAGGCCTTCAAGGCATCATTTGATTAACATTAACGACAAGAGGGTACATATGTTTGGCTTGGAATATCGCTTGACGTGATTCGGTGAACATAATCAAGACTAGACCATTATAGTGAGCCCAACATTGGGTGTACCAGCCTTTATGGCATTATTTGTATTTATAGTCAACTGGAACATCATGCATTGGCTTCCCCAGGCTCGAGCCGACATATAGAATATATCGCCTACGGGAAGACCCTCATAATGAGCCCCTGGGTGGGGCATACAGTTATACATATAGGATCATAACAATGAGTATGAGAGAAACATATGCTTTATACTTGCCTTAGATTGCCTTCGGTAGGCCATCTTGTAATTATTTGTATGACTTATAGGATAAATACATCACCTAAGCAAATTATAGGCCCTGTATTTTAATGAACACTTTTCTAAATATTATATAAGATACTAAAAAAATTGGTGCATAGGTTAACAGTTCATATCGGATATGTGTTACTTGTTGGCTCATACATTTTTCACTTTGATGTTTGACTCATATGAGCTTCTATACTTGTCCAGCTATTATTTTGCTACTTCATACCAGTACATGTTTTTATGTACCTACCTCCTGGGGGCAACACATTTTATTATTGTAGGCTCTGATCCTCTGAATAGCAAACGTCCACGTTAGGCCCTATTGCCATTTTCAGTTGATATTTTGGTGAGCTCCATCTCTCCCTGGAGCCAATCTATGTCTAGTATTTTTGATTATATATACAGGTCTCTAATTGGGAAAGACTGACCCTATGCTAACTAGTCACTTGTAGTATAGCGTGTTAAACTAACTAGAGGCTTCATGGAGATCATGTAGTATTGTATTGTACAAATTTGTTAATATAACTCCCTCATCTTTATACATAGCTTATATTGGATATCTATCCCATTATTGTCCCATAATATTGCATATGTCACCTAGTGTTGGTAAAGTAGTGTATATGGTTCTTGTCCATCATTATCATTTTGGGGCGGACAATTATATATATATATATTTATATTTTTGTAAAATATGGCTACATCGAATACAAATCATGGATGATGATAGATATATCATAACCGTTCATTGTGTTTGTATTCACCGTCATTTCTTTTTTCCTTTTTCCTTTTATCTTTTTTCTATTTTCTTTACTTTTTTTTTCTATTTTAGTTTTCTTTTTTCTTTTTTCGATTCCCTCTTTTTGTTTTCTCTCTCTTCTATCTATAGCTTCTATTTCTCTTTCATATTTTCCTTTTTTTTCCTTTTTCATAATTTTTCTCTTTTTTCTTTTACATTTTTTTCCTTCTTTTTTCCCTAATTTCATTTTTTCTCCATTTTTTTCTTTTTGTTTTTTCTATTTTTTTCTCTCTTCTATTTGTAGGTTCTGTTTTTCATTCTTTTTTTTTGCTTTTTTCTTTTTGGATTTCTTTTTTATATCTTTTTTTTCTTTTTTTTGTATTATATTTTTTGTATTCTTGAAAATATGGCTATGTCGAGCACAAATCATATATAATAATGAAAATACCATAATTACTTATTGTATTTGTATCCGCATCATCATTTATATTTATGTATTCATTGATTCACTTGTATTTGCATTTTTATAGTTTGTGCTTGTATTTATATTTGTATTTTATAGTTCTCACGTATTATTTATATTTTACTATATTATGTGTACGTGCGTTGCCCGTGTCAATAAAAAAATAAATTATATACAAATAAATAAATTATATAAAATAACAATGGACATTAAAATAAATGCAACGTTCATGACAGGAAGGTGTTGCTCGGATGATATTCAACCTTCACTTTCAATATGAAGTTGTGAGTTCGAGTCACAAATAGAGTAGAAGGGGTGGGAGCTGTTGGAAAATATGTTCCATGAACACACACAAATACACGAAGAAGAACACAAAGATGAAATCTTAATAATTTGAACAACAAACATAGGATTTGAGGCTTGAAACACGCGTGATCGCTTTTTAAAAAATGATATTTGCTCCCTCTCCTCTGCTACAATGCTATGGAATTATATGCAAATAGTTTTAGTGGATATGACAAGCCTATTAAATTCTACACTAATCGAATAGTGAAAAGATTCTTTTGGAAATCAAGAACTATGAAATTTGATCTTTTTGGAGAAGAAAATAACTCTTTGGGGAATTTTGTTGTAAGAAAAGTAGTCTGCAGAAAGTTTCTCTGAATCTTTCTGTAAAAATGCGTTGAAATCACACGAGGCAGGGTTCAAATAGAGCAAAGGTAACCGAAGGATGAAAGGACACAACCCTTCACTAAAAGGCTTCTTTTCATAAAAGACATTACCTTTCATTAAAAGACACCTCTTCATTCAAAAGATACCTCTTCACTAAAAGATACCTTTTAATTAAAATAGTTATGATTATTGAGGCAAAGAAATAGGAATTAGAGATGATTCTAAGACTTAGACTTCAATCTTGAAAATAGAACAAAAAGAAAGAGAAACATTCCTACATACCTTGTAGCCTCTCTCTTATGAGTGTGACATACTACACACCCTTAAAAGAGACTCTACCTGACATGGATTTATGGACTCCCAATTGACCATGAACCTAAGCTATGATACCAACTTGACATGACCCAAACTGGGGCCTTGTCGTAATGAGCATCCTAAGTCCAACCAGGACTGGGGACACCCCCGTTACCCAACCCAACCTCCAAACATATACCCTGAGTCAGATGAATTCCTACCACATAATAAGATAGAGTTTTGTATAATTCAAGACTCTGGGATAGGTCTATAACCGTGACCAACCCAAACAAGTCAAACCGTCCAAACCCAACTAATAACCATACCATAAACTAATCCATACATCCCATACCAAATGAATTCCAAATATAAAATATATATTATCCAAAACATAATGGAACAATCATAAATCAAATATAGTCAACTGGTGTCAGCCTCAATACAAATGCTAATGCTAAGACTGACACTAATACCGACACAACCTATACCAACCCATAGTAGTCCTACAAAGCCTCTAACCGAAAGTAAAATAATATCTGATTGGGACATGCCACCAACCATAGCCAAAACCAGAGTCTATTAGATGAAAAAAGTAAGTAAAGATATCCATGACCTGAAATTGATTCTTTTGAAGTATGGAAGCTCACCACTTCAATCAACTGAGCTGATCTAAAAATTGATCACTAAGCAGGAGGAGTAGAATGACCAATTTTTATATCACGTAGGGATACAGTGCTCGAAGATGGGTTAATGGGTGCACACTAGCATGCACTTAGGATAAGGATAAAATAATTCCAATCTTTAAAACCAAGTAAACCAATCATATGCATTCACAAACATACATACATACATACATATATAACCATGTTGGAAAAAGGAACCAGTTTAGCATGCCTTTAAAACCGTTAACCTAGGTATGTGTAGCTTAACCACCCTAGAAACACCTACAGGCTATATGGGTCCAGTGTAACCCCCTGAATGGCCCCCCGATATATATAGATGCATAAACCAGAGATACTGTAGGAGTAGGGGATTCTCGAGTACCCACCACTCTCTATGATACATATGTACAAGTGTATTTAAGGGATTCTCGTATACCCCATAAGTATCAAATATAGTTGCCATAACCAATCCTTATGTCGGTAAACATAAGTTTCTAGGGTCCGTCCATTGGACTTATGCCTTCACGATTAGCTATCATACCCCTCTATTATTTCCAAATTAAAACCATTACCACACAACCAAACCATCTTATCATTTATTATTAACCAAGGCTATAAGTAGTGGTATTGTCATACCGACTATAGCTTGCAAGCAATGTCCTTAGCCATCCTTTGTAGGAAAAAAGGATTACCATGTAACCATAGATTACATTATTGAGTTGAATTGGGGGAATCCCATATACCCTTCAAGATGTTATTATTAAGTTTGCTTGGGGGATTCCTTTGTACCCCACAAGGATGTTCATTTAACCAAACCATGACCTTACCATTTAACCATTCCAAACCATCTATATTATTTAGGGTTCCATTACCAAGTTACACCATGCAATGGTTTAATGAAAGTCAAACAATTTAACCAAAAACATTCTCACAGATATTTTATCAAACATGTTGGGGGCATATAGTTTCTAAAGACAAAATCAATTACCAATTAACCATTCCTATGCAACCAAATGTTCAAACCACCATTATAATATGAAAAACATAAGTAAAAGGCATGCGAAAACCATAACCAACCATTATAAACAAACCCCCCACATATATTTGAAAACTCAAAACCATATAACAATTATGACATGAAAATAATTCATAAAATATGCCTTTAGTTGAAACTAACAATGAGGGAGGAGTAACACGCCTTAGATTACGAAGATGACAGAGAGAAATCATCCTTATAAGTCCCAACTTGACCACGTTAAAGGAAATCCTAGCCTTTCTTAACCCAAAAGCCTTGAGAGAATTTGAGAGTGTTTAAGAGAGTTTGATTAATTGCAAATATGTTAATGAAGCCCCAAAAAGGTGCTTTATGTCGTGGGGTCATAACAGGTTAAGAAGGGAAATGTCCAAATTACCCCAACTTAAACTGCTTACAATTCTCATAGGATGGTACGACCACCCCACCCCAACCGTGCCCTAAGGTACGAGTGGTACCCTTATCTCATACCTTAGGCTCCCCTTGCACACCAATACTATCCAACATACTACCACCCAAGCCAAACCGTACCTTACCATATGATTTATACCACAAAATCATACCCTAGTCAGAATAGAATCACCTAGACTAAACTTAGGGAAATATACGATTGACACCTTACCATTAGTACCTTAACAAATGACTCATATGTTCCAACCGTACCTTGGATAGAAACCAACTAGTATGTTTCAATCGTATCTTGGAAAGAAATCAACTAGTATGTTTCAACCGTACCTTGGACAGAGACCAACCAACCCATACTGGTCACCATACAACCAAGACAAACCAAGCCGTACTCCACCAATCGAGAAGTACCCCAAGTCGTATGATGTCTAGAAGCCAAAATTGAGAAATTTTCTTAGGGTCAAAACCCAGGGTGTTTTAGGATATAATAAGCCTATTGAATTCTATACTAAGCAAATAGTGAAGTGATTCTTCTGGAAAGCAAAACTATGAAATTTATTTTTTTAGAGAAAAAATTAACTCTTGGGGAATGTTGTTGTAAGAAAAGTACTCTGTGGAAAGTATGTCTAAATTTTTCTGTAAAGATGCATTGAAATCATAGGAGGTAGGTTTTAAATAGATCTAAGGTAACTAAAGAATGAAAAGAGACAACCTTTTACTAAAAGGCACCTTTTCATAAAAGACATAATCTTTCATTAGAAGTCACCTCTTCATTAAAAAGATACCTCTTCACTAAAAGGCACCTCTTCTTTAAAATTTTTATAATTATTGATTTAATTTAAATAAAATATCCAAAGGAGCTCCTAGGGAGGGATAAGAAAAAGATACAAAATTTATTTAAATGATAAAATAATATTACATTAACTTAGTTTTTGAACTATGTGTATTAAATATTTAGATTTTCCCCCACTTTATTTTAAACACATACATTGGAGTTTAAATTTTCAGCTAATGATATTATCTACACAAGAAATTTTACATTATCATACCTCTATTTGTACACATTTTTTTCTATTGTTACATTTCAATTTGTCAATTTTATGTCTTTGATAATGTCAATGTAGATTATAACTTTAAAAAATTGAAGATTCTTTCGATCATTTTTTATAAGTGTAGCGATTTTGTTTCTCTACGAATAAAGAATGTGACATTCTCTATAACTAGAGGAAGATATTTCACAAAATGTCCTTAATTTTCTAAGTTTATAATATTAAAGAGTAATTAACTTATTGTAAGAACTTGAGTTTTGTGAATTATTCATGTTTATGTAATTTGACTATTTTACCCCTCCTCATGATTGGTACGTGATATTTCTGGGGTGTGGGGATGATTTGCACGATCCCCAATGCATTTTTGGTGAGATTTAAGTGATTTTGTAGTTTTGGAGGTTAAAAGGACTTTATAGTTGATTTTGGTCAACATTTATTATTCTGTGTGTCGGAAGGCAAAATAGACTGCGCTAACTTATCTTGATTTTGGGTTTGTAGGGTGGTTGGTTTGATTTTGTAACTTTTGTATCTCATTTCAATCTCCGGTTCAGGAAATTATAAAATTGAGTCTCGGTGGTTATTTTGTGAAAACAACTTTTTTAAAAAATTTGATATTGCCACTGAGTCTGGAACATTAAATTTGATTGGGTAGCATAGTTCGTTTGTATTTTTGAGATTCTGGATGAATCTTGAGGGGCTCGTAGAGACTTGGAAAATTTTCAAGTCCCAAATGGTGCACCACCCAGCTGGTGCAACTTCTAAAGTGACTCTTGGGTCGATTTAGAAACCAGCCAATCGCTTGTCATGACCCGAACCAGGGCCTGGCCTTGACGGATATCTCAAGTCCCACATGGATCAAAGATCACCCTCTTCACCTAACCTAACTAACATATCAACCACAAGTATCGGATGGATTCTGAACATGTAGCAAGATAGAGAAAATTATGTCTGATAATATCTCATAAAGTATCTAAGTTAATCCACCAAACAACATACTAAACCATCACACCCAAGTCCACAGTAATCTACAAAGCCTCTACAAAACCAAAGTCAATAACATGTCAGGACATGCCCCCCAACAATAGCCAAATACAATGTCTACACCAAGTCTAAGACAATGAGTAAAAGACCATAAAATGAATACCTTATGAAGTAAGGAACCTCACCACTTCAATGTCTATCTCACGAACCGCCAATTACCTAGTCACTGTGCAGGAAAAAAAGAAGAAGATCTAATCCCTGTATTGTGTGGGGATACAATATTCGGAGATGGTTAGTGGTTGAAGCGCTAGCTTGTAATGCACGGATAGAGGAATAAAATAATACCATCAATAAAACCAAGCCAAATCATTATATGCAATCATATGTATGTATATATATATATATCGTGCTGGGATAGGGAACAAGGCTTTAGTATGAACTTGAAAATATTAACCTGGGCTGTGTAGCATAACCATCATAAAACAAGGCACTTACGAGCTATATGGGTCCAACTCTCCCTAGCTGGAAGGTCCCCAGTGCATGTAGCTGCACGAGCCAGAGCATATCCATATCCGTATATGCTATTTCGGGGGACTCGAACCTATCTTTATAATCAAGGAGACTTAGCACCAATGTATACAATATGGTGGACTTGAACCTCCTATTTATATATTCATTCGGGGGACTCGAACTACCCGGTCATATAGACACCCGAATCGCCTAGCACGATTTCTAGTGTTAGTAGTTCAGATTCTACTTTCACTGCCCGGCTGCACATCCCACTTTAAAGCCAAATTTAAAACATTCTTTTCACATGCACACGATTATTAGTCCAATTAATTACCAAAGGCATCCCGTTGGTATCGTCATACCAACCCCACTTGTAAGCATATAATATGCCATAACCGTTATCATTTGACTTTGGGACTCTAACCCACTATCTATACAAAGTCATCAATTCAATTCAACATATAGGGACTTGAACCCATTTAGCTATTTAAACCACCAAGGTTACAATCCAAATCAACATATGGCCCACAAGTCCTTCATGAAACCTTTTACCAACCATTTACATTATTAGGCCAATGCCTTAGCTCAAAACATATTAAATTCAATTTATGGTCATCAAGACATTTACAAAATCATTTATCCTTCATTAACATTCCTCTACCAAGCGTTAGTTCAAAACCCAAAGTCATTACATGACTAGTTTGTTCTCTTAGACATTTTCATAAACACATTGAGGGCATACCACTACCAAGACCAAAACCAAAGTAAAACCCATCAAGTTTAGGGTTAACCATGGCCCAATTGTTAAACAACAATTACCAAGCACCCACACGTGCAAAACCATCATTAAAATATGTATAAACACAATTTAAACCAAGAGTAAACAATACTCAACAATATGCATCAAAACCCTCAACATTGGTTTTCAAAACCTCATTTATAATTCAAGAAAAATGTTGAAAACACATGATAATTGAGAACTAACAATGAAGGAAGATTCACATGCCTTATTCATGAAGATTCACAAAAAGAACTTGACTTTTGAGCCTCTAGATGGACACCTTGTAGAGACCCTAGCCCAATCTTCAAGAGAGAGTTTAGAGAGGATTTTGAAAGTATTTTGATACTTTAAAGTGTGTTATGAGAGGCTAAAATCTATTATAAGACGTGGGATCTTAAGGGTTTTAGGGTGGGAAATGTCCAAGATACCCTCAGCTTAAAAGCTGAAAAATCTATACCAAAGGGTATAGTTTTCCCCTTCCACTCGTACCCACATCATACGAGTGGTACCCTCCACTCGTATGTTGATTAGACTATTGGACACCATAATATGTCCAACATACAACTCCTTAGCATGAATCGTACCCTACCATACGTCTAGTACCCACTCAAATCGTACCCTAGGAATAATATCAAGGATAGACACTGAACAACATACAGATTGGACCTTACTACTCATACCCTAACATACGACTCGTATGATGCCTTATCTTACCAACAACAAAACTTGGCCAATATTACACTGGCCAACATATAAACAAGGACTTCTAACCGTATCCACTCCATACGAGTGGTATGGTGTAGTCGTATGATGCACAAAATGTTCAAGGCTCAGAAAATTTTGTAAGGGCCAATGTTTGGGATGTTTCATTCTCCCCCTTAGGATCATTCTTCCTCGAGTGATGGGACAAGGCACAATAAATATGATTAAGATCCAAACATCTCAACTCTTATCTTTTAAAAGGATAACAAACACCAAGATATTCACAAATCTATCATCAACAAAGATATAAAATAAAGGTGTTAAGAATAACATATACCTCAAGCATGATTATCTAGAATCTAGAATAAGAATGGATACTTGGGATTCATGTCCTCCTGGGCCTCCCAAGTACCTTCCTCAGACTTTTGGTTCCACCATAGAACCTTCACCGAAGCCACATCTTTCATTTGCAACCTCCAAACTTGCCGATCTAAGATCCTTATCGGGACCTTCTTTTAAGGAAAGAAATATGAGATACCAATGTACACCAAAGAAATAATCAATGAAGGATCACCTATATATTTCCGCAACATGAACACATGGAATATCGAATGAATAAAACTCATGCTAGAGGGAAAATCTAACTCATAGACAACACTACTAATTTGTCTCAAAATTAGATATGGGCCAATATATCGGGGACTAAGCTTTCCCTTTTTCCCAAATTGCATCATTCCCTTCATAAGAGATACCTTCAAGAACACCCAATCTCCAAACTCAAACTCCAAATCTCTTTGACATACTTTTGCATAGGAATTTTGATGACTATGGGCGGTCTTAAGCCTATCCTAAATTACCTATACCTTTTCCATAACTTGGTGAACCAACTACGGAAAAAACATTTCTGCTTCACCAACTTTGAACCACCCAATAGGAGACCTACACCTCCTATCATTTAATGCCTCAAATAAGGCCATACTAATGCTATCATGGTGACTATTGTTATAAGCAAATTCAATCAAAGGAAAATAATCAATCACATAAGCTCGCAACATATCTTCCAAAGTCTAAATGGTCCTTTTAGCTTGCCCATCCAACTATGGGTGAAAATCCATACTAAGACTCATCTTAGTCCCCAAACCACGCTAGAAAGAATACTAGAAATGCAATGAGAATTGGGTACCACGATCAGAGATAATCAAGATAGGTGTACCATGCAACTTTACAACCTCTTGAAGATACAACTTTGCATAATACTCAATAGAAAAAGTAGTCCTCATGGGAAAGAAGTGATCTAACTTAGTCATCCTATCTATGATAACCCTAATGGAGTCACACTAATTCCACGATCGTGAAAGGCCAGTAACAAAACCCATATTAATTATCTCCCATTCCACACTGATAATTTAATCTCTTAAAGTAACCACTGGGACGCAAGTTCTCCACCTTCACTTGTTGACATACCATACACTTTGCCATAAAGTCGTCCATATCCAGTTTTATGTTATTTTATAATATATCTCCTTAATATCATGATACATGTTTTTTGAATCGGGATGAATTGTATACCATGGCTCATGGGCCTCGGCCAAAATACTACCTCACAACCCATTCACATTTAGAATACACAAACTTTCCTGGTACCTCAAGGTATCATCTCCACCAATGTCTAAAACCATCACCTTTTGCCAACCCATATCATCCTTGATTTTTATCAAAAGAGGATCTAACACTTATTTCTCCTTTATTTCTGAACCAAGAGATAACTGTGCTACCTACTGCACTAACACAACACCAACCTTAGAGTCTAAGAGACGAACTCTAAGTTTATCCAAGCGGTGAATATCCTTCACCAAATCTCGCTTCTCCTTATCCACATTTAACAAGCTACCTATGGACAACCTGCTAAAAACATCAGCAATAATGTTAGCTTTATCGGGATGGTAGTAAAGACTCATATCATAGTACTTGAGTAGATTAAGCAATATCCTTTGCCTGAGGTTAAGCTCTTTCTGAGAGAACATATACTATAGGCTCTTATGATTGAAAAAGATGTCAACATGCACCCTGTAAAGATAGTGATACCAAATTTTCAATATGAATACCACAAATAACAATTCAAAATCATGAGTCAGATAGGTAGATCCAAAATCAGAGCAAAAGTCAACTTATTATTTAGCTTCTCAAAACTACCTTCACAAGCATTAGATCCCAAGAATTTCACCTTTTTTGAGTCAATTTGGTCAATGGAGCAACAATAGAAGATAAACTCTCCACTAAACTCCTATAATACCTGGCTAAACCAAAGAAGCTCCAAATGTCAGTTGGAGTCATGGGCCTAGGCCACTTGCTAGCCTGTAATGACTCTTTAGGTCATTTTCCATATTTAAGCTTATCTTTACTATTTGAGGTTTTCCATAGTTGGCCCAAGTCATTTATGACTTACTAGGACTAACGGTCAAATTTTTGAGCAGTTTGTTTGGTTTATAAAGCCAATTTCCTATTTAGAAGTCTTTGTTGGTCCCAAATGGCCATCAAGCTAAAATTTTAGTAAAATAATCTCGAATACAAATTATATCTGTGCCAACATATCTGAAATATCAATTTTTATCCAGGTAGACCTTTGGTTTGGGTTCCAATGCACCCGAGCTCATTTCGACCTATTGATCGAGAAGTTGGAAATTTGAAAGTTTAGGTGTGGTATCAACATTTGGTTGAAACGACCTCAGATTGAAAATTCAAGTTTGCCAATGCATCCAAAATGTCAAATTTAGTATGGTTACATATTTTATTTGTGAAAATTGTATTTCAAATCCACCTCGAGGCATTAGATGAAACTTGGAATCAAAGTCCTAGTTTTGGCTGTCATTTGGTGCAACCAAGACCACGATCATGGAGGCCTTAGATCAATCACAAATTTTATGAATGAAGCATATGTATGCATGATCACGAAGATTGAGATCCTGGGCTAGTTCTTTAAATAGCCATTTTAGCCAAGAATTGGCCATTTGCTCCATCCCAAGAATGCTTAAAACCTTAATATGGTATGCTAATCACAAATTGATCATGGTGGATGACTTGGGATCTTACTTATCATCTTTTATCACAATTATTTTCAAATTTAAGGTAAGAATCCTTTGAATTCATGCTTGAATTTCCTAGTTTGGACCAAAAACCCTGCTTTAGCTTAGGGTTTGATTTTAGCCCAAAGTATTCTTAAGTTTCACCCATTTATTAAGGGTTATGACTTCTTGTTCATGTAAATATTGGTTTGGTTTCAAAAACTCAGTTCCTATAGATGGGACTTACTTGGGGTTTTGGTATCATTTTTTGACCCGAAGCACAATAGTGTAATATGGGTATTGATAGTACACATTTTTTGACCCAAAGCATAATAGTGCAATATGGGTATTGATAGACTTGTACTAATGAGTAGATTATGTTTTTTTAGTGTGATGGTATTTTGGAGATTGTAAAGTAAAGACGAGCATATGGTGTATGAGGTGATATTTTATGGTTTGACTTTGAGGTAGGCTTTAGTCTACTTTTCTCCATAGATGATGTATGATATATGTTGAATGGGGATATGGATGTTAGGATTGATTATGTGTAGGATGACTTAGCATTGATTATTAATGTTTGGAGTTTATATGAGGGATTGGAACCCGTAAAATTGCATATTTATACCCTTTTAAACCCTATTACTTTCCATCTCTACTTTAGATTAGTTATAGTGTGGTTATGATGTAAACTTATATTTGGGATGTGGGTTTAGCATTTGAAGCCAGATTTGTATATTTGACCTTATTGGGCTAGTGTGGTAGTCTTGAAATCATAATTTGGGTAGAGTTGACTTGAGTACCCTTATTTCTAGTTGAAGTTGCTATCTTAGGATTGAATATGGCTTATTTAACATAGAGAAGTTAGACTAGATAACTTATCCTAGTTTGGGGAATAGTGTGCCTAATTATGGAAATTGAGAATGTGAAGTGGGATCATTTAGCCCACTTTGGCCTAGACTAGTGTTAGCCTTATGGACTTAGTTGTGGATATTAGATATAGATGAGGCTAGTAAACCTCATAATAAGGTTACTTCGTGATTTAGTTACTTGCATTGATGTTCCCAAATTATGGATTTTGAGTTATAGTTATGATACTTCTTGTGGTAGTAATATTGGAAATTTAGAGATGATATTCCTCTTAGATATGGTATGTAGCCTATAGAGATGCTATTTTTGCTTAGACTTGATGATTGACCTATAGAGATGCTATTTTATCTTAGACTTGATGATTGGTCTTTAGAGATACTCTTTACTCTTAGACTTGATAATTGTCCTAGAGAGGTGATATTCCTCATAGTCATGATGTTTGACCTTTTGATATAAGATATCCTATAGATAATTAAATGTCTATCTATATTATACCTTCTAGATGTGAGATGTTTCTTGTGTAAGAGAATGATTACATGCTTATTAATATTATGCCTCCTTTATGTGAGATGCCTCCTATGTATGTGATGGTTATATATATGATATGACTTATAAGTATGACTATCGATATAAGTTTTAGATCTGTATATAGGCCTAAGGCCGTGATTATGATGTTGCAATTATTCCAGATATGTCACTGGGCCAAGGGCAGTGTCATGGTAATGATTAGATATCAAAGAAGTTCTTGTCATTGAAGACAATATGATTCCAATTTATGGATTCATATACATGTTTGTATACATATCTCTATGGTATGGGTCGGAGGAAGATGCGATATATTGCTTATGACTTTTTTGATTGGATACTGGTGATGACATGCACTGATTTGGTACAACCATGATTATTATGCCGATAACTTATGTGATTCTAGATGAAATGATCTTATAATTGTTGTGCCTAATTAACGGTTAAGCTATGAGGTAGCTAGTTGTCCATTAGCTGACTATTGCACTTGATGGCTAGTTAATCTAAGTATAAGTTAATAAATCTTGCTTACTATAAATATGTGGTAGCTAGCGATGGTTAATGTGTGACTTATGGTAAGGTATGGTTTAATATAGGTGAAGATTAGTTGATATTGATCACTAAGTTCATGATGTCGATTAGTCAATAGCCGAGGAGTTGTGTATTAATAAGGCTAGATAATGAGAGACATTGGTAATAAGAGATGACTACTTAATAATGATGAATATTTGATAAATATCTAATTAATAAATAGTTAAATGAGGATTAGTTGGTGAATGAGGGTTAGTTAATGAATGATGTCAGTTAATAAAAGATGGTTAAATTATAAGTGGTTGTATGTTTTCTAATAATGGTTAACAGATGTATGATGATTAGTTGATAATATAGAATAGTGGTTAAGTAGAGATTATGGACTAGTGATGAACATTAGCTAGATGTTAGTATGGTTTTGTTAATAAATAATGGTTAGTTGCTATACCTTGAATAAGGATAATGTTTAGACGAATAACTAGAGGTTATATGACGACTAGTGAACTAGTTGTTTCATTGTAAATAGCGTTGGTTAGTTAATAACGAGTAGTTTAGAAGAATTGGCTAGATAGATTCTTTGTGGTTATATGATTATGTTCATGAGTATATTAGTATATGTTATTCCATAGTGTTTATTATGATTATATTGATACCCGACAAGACCGAAAGATACTATTATGATGATACTGATACCCGATAAGGTTAGGGGGTACTGTTGTGATGATATTGATACTTGGAAAGGGAGAAAGATACTATTATAATGATATAGATAACCGATGAGGGTGGATGATACTGTGATAATATATTGATACCTAATAAGTCCCGAGGATATTGTGATTATATATTGATACCCGACAAGGCCGAAGGTAGATGACGATGATGATGGTCCTAATAAGGATAGTTATGATGAGTTGTAATATTTATTATGCACTTTGTATTCATTCTTGCATACATATTTCCTATCACCAGTATGCACCTATATTTTATCAACTAGTATAGGGAGTTTGCATAGATTTAGGTAAAGAATATACTTTGTGTTGTTGTATACTGGTTGAAACTTCTGAGTCTGGGGTGGTGGGTATATGTATAGGCTCAGCTAGGTATTTGGTTTTTCGAAGTAGCCGATCATTTACAATGTTATTGTTATTGTTATTATCATTGTTATGATTATTATTATGGCTAGACTATGAGAGATTGGTCATTGATCTGGTATCAGGATTGAGGTATGTCTTCGACCTTTTCTATCTTATGATTGCAGTACTATGCATGATTATACATGTCTAGCTAGGTGGATTAGAAACTCGAGTATGATAGTATTTATATACTGATAGTATTATAAAGAGGTCTTAGAATGAAGATATGATGATATTGGTTATGCTTTGAGATAACCTCATATTTATATGTAATTATATCTATATATATATATATTGAGCTATATGAAGCTATGGTACTATAGTTATTTTTATACTTTTTATATTACTATATATCTTTGTTTCGCCCTTTATTCGTATGTCGGCCTAGGATATACAATATAGTATTGTCTTAGATTGAATGCAGTTAGAATAGGATAGTTCACCTTGATACTTCATTATTCTTATTATGTTAGACTTTTGGACGTAAATAGAATGGTTGTCCCTTATTATTCTTATAGACTTGTTATATGATTTCTGGACTCTTGGGTGTAGATTTTATTATGTTTATATGCTGTGTATATCTTATTTACCTTTGGAGCTTAGTTGGTAGATGCCTACTAAGTACCATTCCTTTGGTACTCATACTACACTTTTGTAGCCAGTATATCATAGTATATGTTATCACCATTGATCTATGCATTATGCAGAGCAGCCCTGATTCAGAGTCTTGGAGTGCGCTCCTGAATTTTGGAGTATTACTTATCTCTTTGCTACAATTAGACTAGTCTCTATGTTATATTTGGAGAAAAGTTGTATTAGAGTATTTGTCCTTGATATATCACTTTTGTAATCTTATTATTTTTAGAATCTCTTGTACTAATACCACTAGGTTTTGGGATTCTTTTATGTATTGATCTTTATTTTATCTATTCTGCATTCTTTTCCTTATATTATTAAGTAGTCTGTTACTAGCTGTTCTGGACTACGGGTTGGATTGCCTACTGTTGGTTATGGTAGGCGCCCTCATGACCTAAAAAGTTAGGTCATGACAAATTGGTATTAGATCCTAGGTTTTATCGATGTATTAGTACAAGGGCTAAGTATTAGTAGAGTCTTGCAGCTCGATGCGAAGATTTTTGTAACCTATCTTCAGAAGGCTGCTATGACATTTTAGAAAATTCTCTTCTTGAGTCCTTATCATGTGTTCATATTCCTGTGAACCTCAAACATATTTCTTGACTCTATTTTATTCTTGAAAGATGATGCGACATTGTCGACTGATGCGGATGAGATTTCAAAATGTGTTCCTAGGGTTTTAGTTCATCATCAAATTAGAGAGTCAGAGATGGATATCAAAGATATTCAATAGTAATGAAAGAGGATATGGGCCAGCTTAGGCTTTACTCGAGCTTGTGACTACTTTAGCATTGGGAATTTGAGTCATGATGTAGATCCCCCAGCCATGTATGACATTGGATTCATCAAGCAGTTCTCAGACTAGAGTTGAGGCTACTAGTATTCATTGGGGTTCTTTATTAGGTTTGAGAATGAGATTGGATTTCATATGTGGTCCAGGCATTTTTCTATGCCATATAATTTTGAACTGGAGTTTGATACATAAAGGAGTTATATAGTTAATACTATCACTCTATTTAGTGTCAGAGCACTAGATAGCAGCTGAATCTCCCTTCTATCAGGATTTTGATTATGAGAGGACCATAGAGAGAACAGGTATTGAGACATATGGAAATAGTGGCAAGAGGCATTCTATCAGTATAGTGCTACTGGTATTTTATACGAGAGTGAGGATTCTTTTGATAGACTTATCTTAACTTGTAGCCCATCAGCTCTACGTAGACAGTATTCCATACAATAAGTAGTTCTCAGACTTGGCATGATGATCATAGTAGGCAAAGTTCCCATTAGACTTAGTGAGTGTGGTATGGTTCTTTGGTCCATGACGACCATTCTAGATCTTGAGGGTCAGTATCTCAAAGTATTCCAGGATCTTGGTTTGGTTATGTCGGGATGAGACACTAGTTCAGAGAACACCCCAGGTATGAGATAGATGATCAGATAGAGTTAGTATGTATTTTCCTTGCCAGCCTAAGGTTCCTGTATTTTCCTTGGTGCTTAAAAAGTTTGCTTTAACAGTAGAGAGACTGACTACTAGTCTAGGGAGTGTCCCTGGCATGAGATTTCTGGTTCTTTAGCTTATTTAGATCAACTCGTGATGTTGTGACATCTTCAGTTAGAGATGGTTCGCTTGGCACCTCAGTTGATGATTTAGTCGATCGATCTAAATTAGACCCATTCAGATGTATTTTCCCTATGCCCATCTGGCATGTGATTATGGAGGTCGCCACAATTGGTTTGCTTTTATTGACCGTCTTTATCTCTTATTATATGTATTGGAGTATTCATACCCATTGATGATTATATGCCTTAATGAATTAATATCGGTCATTATGTGCCTTATTATTGAATTCATGATTTATGTTACTACTCCATGGTTTATTTTTTTTAGTAGTGAATGGAGTAGATCTATGTTGATGTTTTCCCCTATGGGTGTGGTTTTTGGGTTCGAGTACCATTTATCATGGCACATTAGCCCTATTATAGCCCTTGAGTGGTACATGATATGGATGTTTATTTTAGTACCGCCTATTTAGTATGATTGACATTGATATTGCTATTGCTATTACTACCACTGCGTGAGGTTACTAATAAAAAGGATAGCTCGGTGTACTAAAGCTATGGCTATGCATGGGGTCCAAGAAAGGGCCCCACTATAATGGTGTATTCTATGTAGCCTTAACTTGCATTTCTGCCAGAGGCTATTTCCAAGGCTTGAACCCGTGACCTCTTGGTCATATGATAATAACTTTATCAGTTACTCCAAGGCTCTCCTTCATGAGGTTACTGATATTACTTGATATTATCAATTGATATTGTTACTTAATGTAATTGATTCTTGCTGGGTAGCTATATAGACTAGTGTTATCTAGTTAACACTTTTTTATTTTTTTGTCATATTATTCGATGGCTTGAGTAGATATAGACCGATTCGATGAATTTTCCCCTAGCGTAGTGAGGTTGACTGTGTTCCCTCTTTGTTAGCTGTATTAGATTGATTTGGGGATGTATAGTGGCATCGAAGGTAAGTTGACCTTCCATAGTTCTTTATGGTTTTTGAGTAAAAAATTTAGTTATGTTGCCTATTTTTGAGTTTGAGATCCTTAGACTTGACTCCTGGGTTGCAAAGGATTTTGTTTAGGCTATCCCTTCCGGTATAGCCCATTTGTGAGATTTACCAGTTTGAGGTTCGTTCTTCATTTGTGTCTATTTCTTTCTCCGATAATGATTTTGATATTAAAGTTGATGTTGGGATATTGTGGATTTTTCTCATACGTATGTTGGGTTTGTTCCCTTCGAATGGTTTGCCCTGTTGTTAGTGTAAAAAGTGGATACTCCTTTGTTCTTATGATATGGTTTTGTTTAGTGGAGTTGGAAAGTTAGAGGTAAGTGGCCTTTCCTGTGATCGCTTCTAAAGTTGAAAAATTAGAAATTCTTTATCTTGAATTATTGACTTTCTGGTTGTGGTTGTGACCTTGACCTTGGTTTTGAGAATTGGTGTATTTCTTCTTCTATGATGTAGTTCTTGGGTGGATTTGGAAAATCCCCATTTCATAGCATGTTCGGCCTAGTGAGTCTTCGTGGAATATTTCTCCTTGGTGATATGTACTTGTGTTTATTTCTTTGCCTGGATAGAGTATTTGATTGGTTAGTTTTCAGTTTAAGTTGTATTTTTTCCAAGTTGCTAGAGTTTTTTCCATTTCTAGTGTGGTTTTCAGCCTTGGGAAGTTTTTTAAGTGTGTTTGGATGGTTTATGTCCTCTAATGGATATGGAGTGGGTTATATATATTTTCAGCCAGTGGTTCATCCTTTTGTATGATTTCTATTTTGCGGCTATATTTCATTCCCTCCAACCGATATAGAGTTGGTTGCTCAAGTTATTAGTCAGTGGTTATCCCTGTGGTGATTTTTCTCTCTGGATAGTTCTTGACTATGGCTTGATATGATTTATCTTGGATATGCCAGATTTGGATACTAGAGCCGACTAGAGATAGTTGACATTGATATAGCTTTATTAGCTCATTTTTGGATTTGACGCCTTAGAATGACAATTTGGAAGTATGATAGATATAGAGCATTAATGCAGACCGATTTTTAGTTTTGGTTTGGATATTTGAGACCGAGCGATATAGCCTTGGTATGGAGATTTCATCTTGGTGTTGTAGAGCTTGCGTGCAACATTTTGTCTTTAGACTTGTCCTTGTTCAGATTTCATTTATAAGCTGGTTTATCCTACTCTGTGGTTGCCTATTCGATCTTTCAGACTTTGGTTGGACCATAGTTGATGAGTGCTCAGATGATGACCCATGATTGGTTAATTCAGTCTTGACTTAGAGTATTCAGTTTTCCTTGGGAATTTTGGATGATTTATTCAATGGGAGTAATATACTCAACTTAGATTTAGTGTGACTTCATTCCCGGTGGATGAGACATCCTAAAGAAAAATATTTATTGATTAGTAGTTGTACCTTGGACTTCGAGATTTTTGTTTGATTGTCATATGGATTGGTAGCAGCATTGGCATGGATTGCATTCCTTGATTATCTCCATTTGTATGCCCAAATAGTGCCTTATGAGCTAATTTTTATGATTGCCTTATGGACTTTTAGTGGATCAGGTTCAGTTCTTTGAGTTCTCCATGATCAGACTGAGTAGACGAGACTCAAGTGAATTTTCCTCTTAGCTTGGAGTTGATAGCATGTGCAAGTAGTGAAGGAAGGTTATTTTTGGATTTAGAGTTGTTTTATGACTCATGTCTTGGTTTGCTTGGGCTCAAATGAGCTTTTATTACTATATATGGATATAGAGATAGTACTATTATATGGTTCAGATGTGTGTACATAAGCCTTCTTGGTTCAGTGTAAGGCCAGTGAGCGGTTAAGTTGAGTTTTGTCTATTTTAAAAGTAGAATGAGAGTGCTGGTTGAAAAAGCGATACCGATGGTGAAATCCCTTAGAAGTGTTTTTTCTCTACTGAGGTTATCTGGGAACACTTGCATGGAGCATGTTGCCCTAGTACCCCATCCTTTCGAGATATTGGGATTCTTTCTATCTGTTGACTTTTGAGGATGAAAGTCTTTTTAGTAGTGGATAGCCCTTCAGGTCATTTTTCATATTTATGCTTTCTTCACCATTTGAGCTTTTCCATAGATGCCCCAAGTCATTTATGACTTTCTAGGACCGACGGTTTAATTACTGGGTAGTTCATTTGTTTTTTAGAATCGATCCCCTATTTAGAAGTCTTCGCTGGTCCCAAATGGCCACTGGGCGAAAACTTCAGTGAAATGATCTCGAATTCAAATTATGACTATTCCAACAGATCAAGAATATCGATTTTGGTCTAGGTACACCTTTGGTTTGAGTCCCAATGCACTCAATCTCATTTCGACCTATTAGTTGAAAAACTAAAAATTTAGAAGTTTAGGTATGGGACCCACATTTGGTTAAAATGACCTCGGACTAAAAATCTGAGTTTGCCAATACATCCTAAATGTTGATTTTAGTGTGGTTACATATTTTTCTTGCAAAAATTGAATTTCAGATGTATCCCGAGGCATTAGCCAAAAATTGGAATCAAAGTCCAAGTTTTAGTTGTCATCTGGTGCATCCATGATCGCAATCGTAAGGGCCTTAGCGCAATTGCGACTGCCTGGAATGCAGCCTGTATATGCGCGATTGCGAGGAATAAGGGCTTGGGCTGGTTCTTTAAATATCTATTTTGACCAAGAATTGGCCATTTGCTTCCTCCTTGAGAGCTTAAAAACCTAATATGGTGTGCTAATCACATGGTGGGTGACTTGGGAAATTAATTATCATCTTTTACCATGATTATCTTCAAATTAAAGGTAAGAATCCTTTGAATTCATGCTTGAATTTTCTAGTTTGGACTAAAAACTCCAATTTAGCTTAGGGCTTGATTTTAGTCCATAGTATGCTTAAGTTTCACCCTTTTCTTAAGGGTTATGACTATTTGTTCATGTAAACATTAGGTTGGTCTCAGAAACTCCTTTTTTGTATGTGGGACCCACTTTGGGTTTTGGTATCATTTTTCGACCCAAAGCACAATAGTGTAATATGGTTATTGATAGACTCTTACTAATGAGTAGATTATGGTTTTGTTAGTGTGATAGCATTTTGGGGATTGTGAAGTGAAGACGAGCATATGGTGCATGAGGTGATATTTCGCAGTTTGACTTTGAGGTAGGATTCTATTTACTTTTCTCCATTGATGATGTGTGATATATGTTGCGTGTTGATATGGATGTTAGGATTGATTATGTGTAGGATGACTTGGCCTCGATTGTTGATGTTTGGAGTTTAGATGAGGGCTTGGGACCCATAAAATGGCATGTTTATACCCTTTTGAATCCTATTACTTCCCCTTTCTAGTTTAGATTAGTGATAGCGTGGTTATGACGTAAATCTATGTTCAGGATGTATGGTTTTAGTATTTGAAGCCCGATTTGCAAATTTAACCTTATTGGGATAGTGTGGTAGTCTTGAAATCGTAAGTTGAGTAGAGTTGACTTGAGTACCCTTATTTTTAGTTGAAGTTTCTATCTTAGGGTTGAATGTCGCTTATTTGACATCTAGAAGTTGGACTAGTACCATAGCCTAGTTTGGGGCATGGTGTGCCTAATTATGGAAATTGATAATTAGAAGTTGGATCGTCTGACCCACTTAGGCCTAGACTTGTGGACTTATCTGCAGATGTTAGACATAGATGAGGCTATTAAACCTTAGAATAAGGTTACTTCATGGCTTGTTAACTTGTATTGATGTTCCCGGATTATAGATTTTGAGTTATAGTTATGATACTTCTTGTGGTAGTGATATTAGGCATTTAGAGATGATATTACTCTTAGATGCGTTTGTCGCCTATAGAGATGTTATTTCCTCTTTAGATTTGATGATTGGCCTATAGAGATTCTATTTTCTCTTTGACTTGATGATTGGCCTATAAAGATGCTATTTACTCTTAGATTTGATGATTGACCTAGAGAGGTGATATTCCTCATAGTCATGATGGTTGAACTTTTGATATAAGATATAATACAATGATTACTTGTCTATCTATATTATACCTCCTAGATGTGAGATGCCTCTTGTGTGAGGAAATGGTTACATGCTTATTGATATTATGCCTCATATATATGAGATGCCTCCTACGTCTGAGATGGTTAGAGATATGCTACGACTTATAAATATGACTATCTATATGAGTTTTGGATCTGTATATAGACCTAAGGCCGTGATTATGATGTTGTGATTATTCTGGATATGTCACTAGGCCAAGGGCAGTTTCATGGTAATGATTGGATATCCAATAAGTGCTTGTCATTGTAAAGGATATGATTATAATTTATGGATTCATATATATATATATATTTGTATACATATCTCTCCGGTATGGGATGAAGGGAGATGCGGTATGTTGCTTATGACTTTTTTGATTAGATACTGGTGATGGAATGCATAGATTTGGTACATCCATGATTATTACATCGGTAACTTATGTGATTCTATATGAAGCATGATATTATGATTGTTCTGCCTAATTAAAAGTAAGCTATGAGGTAGCTAGTTGTCCATTAGCTGACTATAACACTTAATGGCTAGTTAATGTAAGTATTAGTTTATGAATATTGCTTAGTATAAATATGTGGTAGCTAGCGATAGTTAATGCGTGACTTATGGTGAGGTCGGGTCTAGCATAGGTGAAGATTAGTTGATATTGATCACTAAGTTCGTGACGTCGATTAGTCAATAGCTGAGGAGTTATGTATTAATGAGGCTAGATAATGAGAGATATTGGTAATAAGAGGTGACTAGTTAATAATGATGAATAGTTGATAAAAAGGTTAATTAATGAGCAGTTAAATGAGGATTAGAGTGTGAACAAGGGTTAGTTAATGAATGATGTCAGTTAATAAAACATGGTTAGATGATAAGTGGTTATGTGTTGTCTAATAATGGTTAACGGATGTATGATGATTAGTTGATCATATAGAATAGTGAGGAAGTGTTGATTATGGACTAGTGATGAACCTTGGCTAGATATTAGATGTCGGCTAGTTAATAAATAATGGTTAGTTGCTATCCCTTGAATAAGGATAATGTTTAAACGAATAACTGGAGGTTATGTGACGACTAGAGAACTAGTGGTTTCATTATAAATAACATTGGTTAGTTAATAACGAGTAGTTAGGAAGTATTTTCTAGCTTGATGCTTTGTGGTAATATGATTATGTTCATAAGTATATTAGTATATATTATTCCACAGTGTTTATTATGTATATTTGATACCAGGCAAAGAATGAGGATACTATTGTGATGATATTGATACCTGGCAAGGCCGAAGGATACTATTCTGATGATATTGGTACCTATCAAGGGTGGAGGATACTATTGTGATGATATTGATACCTAACAAGTATGGATGATACTGTAATAATATATTAATACTCGACAAGGCCGGGGGATACTGTGATGATGTATTGAAACCTGGCAAGGCCGAAGGTTGATGACGATGATAATGGTCCTGATATAAATAGTTGTGATGAGTTGTAATATTGATTATGTACTTTGCATTCATTCCTGCATACGCATTGCCTATCATCAGTAGCATCTATATTTATCATCCGGTATAGAAGGGTTGCATAGATATGGGTGAAGAATATCCAGTTATTTATGATGTTACTGATATTGTTATTATTATTGTTATGATCATTATTATGGCTAGCCTATGACAAATTGGTAATTGATCTGGTATCTGGATTGAGGTATGTCTTCGGCCTCTTCTATCTTATGATCGCATTCCTATGCACGATTATTCATGTCTAGCCGTGTGGATTAGAAACCTTGAGTATGATAGTATTTAAATCCTGATAGTACTATAATGAGGCCTTAGAATATAGATTTGATGATGTAGGTTATGCGTTGCGATGACCTCATGTTTATATGTATATATTTCTATATCTATCTATCTATCTAGATATATGAAACTATGGTACTATCATATAACCTACCCTTCATTGTTCAAACTGTATAGTCGCTTCTTCACCTTGTATATTACTATATATCTTTCTTTCACCCTTTATTTGTATGTTGGCTTGGGATATACAGTGTAGTGTTGTCTTAGATTGAATGCAGCTGGAATAAGATAGTTCACCTTATTACTTCCTTTGTCTTGTTATGTTAGACTTTTGGACATGAATAGGATAGTTGTCCCTTATTATTCTTATTGACTTGTTATATGATTTTTGGACTCTTGGGTATAGATTTCATTCTGGTTATATGCTATGTATATCTGCTTTATCTTTGGAGCTCAATTGGAAGATGCCTACTGAGTACCACTCGTTTAGTACTCATACTACACTTCTTCAGCCTATTGATCATATTACGGGTTATCGCTGTTGATGTGTGCATCGTGCAGAGCATCCCAGGTCCAGAGACTTAGAGTGGGCTCCTAACATTTGGAGTATTACTTATCTCTCTTATATGTATTAAGCTAGTCTCTAAGTTGTATTTGGAGACAAGTTGTATCAGTGAATTTCTCCTTGATATATCACTTTTGTACTCTTATTATGTTTAGAAGCTCTTGTATTGATACCACCAGGATTTGGGATTCTTCTATCTATTGATCTTTATTTTATATATTCTGCATTCTTTTCCTTATATTCCTAAGAAGTCCGTTACTAGCCATTCCGGACTATGAGTTGACTTGCTACTAGTGGGCTATGGTAGGCTCCATCATGACCTGAGAAGTTGGGTTGTGAATTTACCACAACAATTTTGTGAGGATCCACCATAATCCTCTCACTACACACAACATGACCCAGAAAAGTTACGACATTCAACCAGAATTCACATTTAGAGAACTTAGCATACAACTGCTAATCTTTAAAAGTTTGCAACACAAGACGGAGGTGATTGGCATAATCCACCTTGCTTTTAGAGTACACCAAGATATCATCAATGAAGACAATTACGAACAAATCCAGAAATTGATGGATGACCCTATTCATCAAATCCATGAATGCCGCATGGTCATTGGTCAAACCAAACGACATCACTAGGAACTCAAAATGCCCATACTGAGTACAGAATGCTGTCTTAGGGATATCCACCTCCTTATCATTAACTGATAATACCCGAATCGAAGATCGATCTTAGAAAAAAATTTGGCACCCTAAAGATGATCGAAGAGATCATCAATTTTCGAAAGGGGATACTTGTTCTTTACCATCACTTTGTTCAATTGCCGGTAATCAATACACATCTGAAGATACCTTTCCTTCGTACGCACGAACAAATGCCGGTGCACCCCACGGGGACACACTAGGATGGATGAAACCCTTGTCTAAGAGATCTTTTAGTTGCTCCTGAGTTTTTTTAACTTGGCTGGAGCCATTATATATAGGGGAATAGAAATTGGATGAGTGTCCAAAATAAGATCAATACCAAAATCAATGTCCCTATCGGGAGGGATACCGAGAAGGTCATCAAAGAAGACCTTGGAAAACTCATTTACCACAGGAACCGAATGCAAAGAAGGACCTTCTGAGTTAGAATCTTTAACCTGGACCAAATAATAGAGATACCCTTTGGAAATTAATCTCCGAGCTCTGAGATATGACATAAACCTTCCCTTAGGATCTAAGGAACCACCCTTTCTCTCAATAATTGGCTCATTAGGGAAATTAAACACGAATTTACGGGTTTGACAATCAAAGGTAGCATAACATGAGGGAAACCAGTCTATCCCAAGAAAAACATTAAAATCAACCATGTCTAACTCTATCAATTCCACCAGAGTTTCCCTACTACCAATAGCTACCACACACCTTTTATACACTCTTCTGAAAACTAAAAGGTCTTCTATCGAGGTGGAAATAGAAAAAGGGTTCGATAGACACTTGAGACCAAAACCAAAATACACAGCCATAAATGGGGTCACATAAGAGAGAAAGGACCCTGGATCAAGTAAATAGTACACATCAAGGGAAAAGAGTTTCAACATACCAGTAATAACATCCAAAGATGCCTCAGACTCTTGACAAGTAGTGAGAGAATAATGTGGTTTCGGCCAGTGCCAAAGCCAAAAGTGGAACCCTTTGATGCAAGAGATGATAAAGAGGAAACATGAACCTTGTTTGCTCGAGAATCAACTCTAGAGGGACAATCCCACTGAATACGACCAATCTGACCACACATAAAACATTAGTTCCTCCCTTTCTCACACTGACCATGATGATGCTGACCACATAATTTGCAAGAAAGGTAGGACTGTGCTAATTGGGCCCCACTGGCCTGAGATTGGGCCCCATTTGCCCGAGAAGCATCACCATCCTAAAAATGTCTATCTCCCAACCGCTTTAGGTAGGGAGAAATAATAATAGAATAAGACTTAGGACTCCCCCACCTCTTTCCCTCTGGCCACTTTTAACTTAGCTGGTGGCCCCTACTCTATTTTGAAAACTGAGATCTCTTAGTCTGCCATTCACCAATATCAGCCTTTTTCTTCTTCTCCTCTTCGACCAGTTGCATATACACCACCAATCTAGATATGTCTATGTTTTTGATTAACAAGGAAGCCTTACTCTCAAGGATTAACTGATGAGACAATCTCAAAGAAAACTTTCTCATTCGGGCCCTCATATTAAATACCAATTTGGGAGCATATCAGGACAATCGATGGAATTTCAAGGCATACTCCTTGGCTGTCATCCTTTCTTGCTTCAAATTAACAAATTCTTCCTATTTAGCTTCCCTCAACTCCAAAGAAAAGAAGCGATCTAGAAATACACAAGAAAAATTATCCTAGATAGGCAAGCTAGCATCCTCACCTTGCGACTACTCGCACTCCTCATACCATTGGTACCGCCACATCTTTTAGTTAGTAGGAAGCAACCACAACACCTTCCACTTCCAAATCATGCATAATTCAAAAGATCTTATCTATCTCATCAATGAAGTTTTGAGGATCCTCCTTAGCCCTTGTACCCATAAACATTGGGGGATGCAACCTCAAGAATTGACCAACTCTAGTGGCCTCAAATGAAACCATAACAACACCAGCAAAACTATACTGTTGTGACTGAGATGTCACCAACTGATTTGATAGGGTAATGGAGCGATAAAACTCAACATTAGTAATCTCCCCAAAAGGTGACTGAGTATGGGTGTAACCTCCCAAGAAGAATTTATGAGGGTAGGTGGTAGTGACCTTTGGTTGAGTCTGGACCTTAGAATTTGGATGAGCTCCATTTGCATTATCCTTAGACAAGATAGAAGAGTTTGCATGAACATCAAATCTTCTTGGAAGCATGATATGAAAGACGAGCAAACAAAAATTAGAAGAATCCAAGACCTTAGAATCTATAGCTCAAAAATAAGACAATAATTAAGGGAAACCTCCCCAAAAGGTGACTGAGTATGGGACACAACTTTGTGGATACCCAAATGACTATAAACCTAGGCTTTGATACCAATTTTTTCATGACCCGAACTAGGGCTTGGCCATGACGGGTATTTCAAGTCCCACATGGGTAAGAGATTGCCCCCTTCACCTAGCCTAACCAACATTTCAATCACAAGTGTCAGATGAATTCTAAATATATAAAAAGATAGGTGGAAGTAAGTGTAATAGTAACTCATAAAGTATCTAAGTCAATCCACCAAACAACATACTAAACCATCTCACCCAAGTCCATAGTAATCTATAAAGCCTCGACAAAACCGAAGTCAATAACATGTTGGGACATGCCCTTGACAATAGCCAAAAATAATATTTAAACCAAGTCTAAGACAAAGAGTAAAAGACTATGAAATGAATGCCTTTCAAAGTATGGATGCTCACCACTTTAATATTGATCTCATGAACCGCTGGATCACTTGGTCACTATGAAAAAAAAGAAAAAGCTTTGGTCCCTATATCTCGTGGGGATACAACATCCAAAGATGGTTAGTGGTAAGAATGATAGTATGTAACTCAGGGATAGCAGAATAAAATAATCCCATCAATAAAACCAAGTCAAATCATTATATACAATCACAGGTATGTATACATACATACATACATACACACATATATATCATGCTGGGATAGGGAACACGGCTTAGCATGAACTTAAAAACATTAACCTAGCCTGTGTAGCATATCCATTATAAAACAAGGCACCCATGGGCTACATGGGTCCAGCTCTCCCCTAGCTGGAAGGGTCCCAGTGCGTGTAGCCGTACAAACTAAAGAATATCAATATCCTTATATGCTATTTTGAGGGACTTGAACCTCCTGACTTAAACAAGGTGACACAGCACCAATGTATACAATCTGGGGGACTTGAACCTCCTATCATATAACCATTTAGAGGACTCAAACTTCTCGGTCATACACTCGCACCAGCTAGCACAGTTTTTAGTGTTAGTCCTTTAGACTCCACTTTCACATCCCGTCTATGCATACCACTTTAAATCTTAATTTAAAATATTCTTTTCACATGCACACGATCATTAGTCCAATTACTTACCAGAGGCATCCCATTGGTATCATTGAACTAAATTGGTACATTATTTAAATGGTTAGGACTAAATTGATACATTGTTTAAATGGTTGGAATGGGGGACATGGGTTTCCCCAGATTTGATAAAATTTGGCTTAATAATTGTATTAACCCTAGCCCACTTTATAATCTTGGTTTTAAATATGGAAAATTGCATGGTGTAACTTATTTTTAAACCTAATTAATTTCATTAATGTATATAAAAATGGATTTGAATGATCGTGGTGGCTATGTTTTGGATTTTAAATATAAATTGGGAGTCAATATGGTTATGTAGATTTGTTTGACATGTTTAACTTAGATTGCAAGCATAATGGTACGACGATACCAAGTGATAAATGCCTTAATGAGTGACTCCTGGGTTACTGGTTGGTTTTATGTGCAAATTATTTTAATTTAGGCTTAAAAGGGATTCTGTATCTCCACACAAAGGTGTAAGTCCTGGGGGGATAAACACTGGTAACCATGTTTGCCAGTGTTGGGGTTCTATATGACCGTGTGCTTGGCATACTTGATATATATGTTTTTAGGATGGCTATTTCCCATGGTGGTTTAAGTTTTCCCTTAATTTATCCTTAGTTTATGAAGCTAACACATACTAGGGCCTTTTCAGAAGGGCGATCTGAACCCATATAGCCCATGGGTTCCTTTAGAATGGATCGAGCTACATAATTCAGGTTAATCCTTAAACTCTCATATTTATGACCCTTTACCCTATCCCAACGTCCTATATATATACATGTGAATGTGTGCATCTGGTTTTGATTGATTTTAGACATGATATTATGTTATTACTTTCCCTAAGTTATATGCTATTCCTTATCCTACTGACCATCCTAGGACGTTACATCATTTCATGATGTAGGGTCTAAAGACTTTTTTGTTGCTCTTGTGCAATGTTAGGTGGTTGAGAACGTTTTTTGAGTTTTTGTGAAGTCTTGATCCTCTATTCTTTGAAATGCCTTATCATTTCATTATTTTTTCTTTATTGACTCAGTACTTTTGGATTCTTTTTGGTCATAGTTAGAGGCTTGTCTTGACTTAGATGTCATTTTGGTTTTAGAGTCTTTCATGGACAAGTATGGATTGGTTGTTGTTTTGACTCCTAGTTTTCATTTGCGTTATCTATTCATATTCTTATTACTATTTGATTGGTTTTCTTTTTATTGTGATAATTATGTTCTTAAGGTTAGTCTAAGGGGGTGGTCTCTTGTCCATGGTGGGATCGAGATACTCGTCATGGCTAGGCACTAGTTTGGGTCATGAAAAGCTTCGTATTAGAGAGTGATTAAGGGTTGTTGGGTTTCCACAAATTCACATTGAGTGGAGTCCCCTTTTTGGGTGTGTAGCACATCATACTTATAAGGAAGAGGCTATAAGGCATTTATGAATGTTTCCCTTTCTTATGTTCTATTTTGTGCTATAGAGCCTAGTGTTACAAAACTTCTCTAACTCCTGATTCCTTGGGTTTTAGATCATACCTCCTCAAAGATTTGACGCTCGTGTAAACTCTCCTGGGAACTCTATTTCACCTGAGGAGAATGTAGAGGGGACTCGCCCTGATTTTGGAGTGTAGACCTAGTTTAGGGTCCCTTCTCCTAATTATACCTCTCCACGTAGAGTTCCACCGATCCTTACTAGTCCTCTTTGAGATTTTTGGGATGGTGATACTTATGATAGGCCGCTTAGGGAGATATCTCTATGTGGAGTTTTATCATTCTATTCATATTCTTACTCAATTGGTGGCATCACAGTGTCGTCAGTCTGACCATGTTGGTTTTATTGCTCATTCATCTGAGGTCATTCAGGTTGGCTAGTTTGTGAGGTTGAATCCCCCAACCTTTATAGGCTCTAAGGTTGAGGAGAATCTGCAGGGGTTCACTAATGATATGGAGAAGATTTTAAGGGTGATGCATGATACTAATTCTGAGGGTGTATAGTTTACTGCATATCACTTAAAAGATGTAGCTTATCAATGGTATGGGGAGTGGAAAGCTATGAGGGGTGATGATGTTGAGCATGCTGTGTGGGATGACATTTTAAGGGCCTTTCTTGATCACTTATTTCCGTAAGAGTTGAGGGAAGGTAAGGCCGAAGAGTTTGTGAACTTGAAGTAAGGAAAGATGAGTGTAAAAGAGTATGCTCCAAAATTGCATTAGTTGGCTCGTTATGCTCCAGAGTTGGTATAGAATATGAGGTCCCAAATGAGAAAATTTGCTTTTGGTTTGTCCTATGATTTGGTGTTGGAGTATAAGGCTGCAATGTTGAATAATGTTATGGAAATCTCTAGGTTGGTGGTTTATATGAAGCAGGTAGAGGATGAAAAGAAGAAATAGGCAGAGATGGGAGAGAGACAAAATAAGAAGTTTAGGTATTCTAAGAAGGGTAAGGGCCAGCAGAATCATGAGACAGATAGTAGGTAGTGGACTAAGACAAAGAATTGGGGAAATTCTTATTAGACAACTAGTGCTCCCTATCCTTAGCCTTCAAGTGATTGTTATTTTTAGGCTAGCAGTAGTTCTAAGGCATAGGGTGACTGATCTCAGGATAGTGGAGATCAATCAGCCCACCTTATCCTCTTTTCATTTTTATGGCAGTTTCCCTATGGATATTATAAGAAAGGGAGAAATTGATGCCATAACTTTGGTCATCTTGGTCATATGCAGTGAGATTATCTTTTAACCAGGGTTTCCACTAGGGCTATAAAGTTCCGATCACCATTTTTAGCTCCTACCCCTAAGGGATCTATTTCTAGTACTAACACTGGTTGAAATTGCCTCTATACACTTGCTACCCGATAGGAATCTGAGGCATCCCCAGATATTATTACTGGTATGTTACAACTCTTCTATCATGATTTTTATTATTTACTTAATCTGGGTTCTACCCTATCTTATATGACCCCTTATGTGGCTGTGTATTTTGATTTTCATCATAAAATATTTCTAACCCTTTCTTTATGTCTACTCTAGTGGTTGAGTCTATCGGTGCTAAAAAATCTATATGAGTTACATAGTGTCTATCCTTCATAGAGAGACATTGGTGGATTTGAATTAAGACTCTAATTGACATTAGGAGCTTCTTGAGCACATAAATTAGTGCTATGTTTCATAGAGAGACTTTGGATATATTGGATTTTAGTGTTATCTTGGGAATAGATTGTCTTCATTCATGCTATGTTTCTCTAGATTGTAGGACCCAAAGGGTTATTTTTCACTTTCCTAATGAGCTGGTATTAAAATAGGAGGGGAGTTCCTTAGTTCCAAAAGAGAGGTTTATTTTTTATCTTAGAGCTCAAAAGTTAATTTTAGAAGAGTGTCTATATTATCTATTTCGAGTTAAAGATTCTGATTCTGAAAGTCCTTTGCAATCTGTCCCAGTGGTTAATAAATTTCCTAAAGTTTTTCCTGATGATCTTCCTAGAAATCCTCCTAATAGGGAAATAGATTTCGGGATTGATCTTCTACCGGATACCCATCCTATATCTATTCCTCCTTATAGAATGGCTCCGACTGAACTAAAGGATCTTAAGGAGTAGTTGAAGGATCTACTTGATAAAGGTTTCATTCATCCTAATGTCTCTCCATGGGGTGCTCCTGTGCTTTTCATGCAAAAAAAGATGGGTCTCTTTGGATGTGTATAGACTATCATCAGCTGAATAAGGTAACAGTGAAAAATAAGTATCCTCTTTCTGGGATTGATGATCTTTTCAATCAACTTCAGGGTGCTAGATATTTCTCTAAGATTGATTTTTATTCAGTCTATCATCAATTGAAAATTTGGGAGGTTGATATTCCCAAGACTGCTTTCTGAACCCGGTATGGTCACTATGAGTTTTTGGTTATGTCATTCAAATTGGCTAATGCTCCACTGTGTTCATGGATCTTATGAATTGAGTTTTCAGGTAGTATCTAGATTTGTTTGTTATAGTTCTCAATAATGATATCTTGGTGTACTCTAAGAGTGAGAAGGATCATGCCAATTACCTTCGAATAGTATTACAAACTCTTAAGGATCAGAAGCTGTATGCAAAATTTTCCAAGTGTAATGTTTAGTTGAATATTGTGATATTTTTGGGGTATGTTGTTACTAGTGAGGGGATCAAGGTAGGTAGATCAACTGAAGGTTGAGGTAGTTAACAGGTGGCCTAAACACATGACTCCAACTGACATTAGGAGATTTTTGGGCTTGGCTACGTATTATTGGAGGTTTTTTTGAGAGTTTATCTTCTATTACTGCTTCGTTGATGAAGTTAACTCAGAAGAAGCTTATGTTTCTGTGGTTCGATGCTTGTGAGGGTAGTTTTGAGAAGTTGAAGGATAAGTTGACTTTTGTGCCAGTTTTGATCTACCCAAGGGTACTAGTGGTTTTGTTGTCTTTTGTGATGCATCCCGTGTGGGATTGGATTGTGTCTTGATGTAGCATAGTAAGTTTGTGTCTTATTCTTCTAGGAAGCTAAAGGTTCATGAAAGGAATTATTCGACTCACGATTTAGAGTTGACAACTACAGTTTTTGCTTTGAAGATTTGGCGCCATTATCTGTATGGGATGCATGTGGATATCTATTCATATCATAAGAGCTTATAGTATGTGTTTACTTAAAAAAAGTTGAATCTCAAGCAAAAGAGGTGGCTCAAATTGCTTGATTATGGGATGAGTCTTCACTACCATCCAGGTAAAGTAAATGTTGTTGCTGATGCTCTTAAGAGGTTGTATATAGGGATCTTATCCCATGTTGATGAGGAGAAAAGAGGATTCATGGATATTCACATGTTGACTAACTTTGAAGTTCATCTTTTGGACTCTGAGAATGGGGTGTGGTTGTTCAAGAAGTGGTCAAATCATCTGTTGGTGCTAAGGTGAAGGAGAAATAAGCTTTGGATCCCATACTTTTGCAGATTAAGGATGATATGGGTCAACAAAAGGTTACAACTTTTGAGATTGGGGGAGATGGCTCCTTTTAAGGCTCTTTATGGTATAAATGTCATATTATATAGTTTGAGGTAGGTGAGACTAAGTTGTTTGGACCTGACTTGGTTCACCAAGCCATGGAGAAGGTAAAACTTAAGACTGTTCAAAGTCACCAAAATTCTTATGCATATGTGAGGGAAAGAGAGTTAGAGTTTGAAGTAAGTGATTTGACATTCTTAAATGTGTCTCCTATGAAAGAAGTCATGAGGTTTGGGAAGAATGGGAAATACAGTCCCCATTACATTGGCCTATATCAGATTTTAAGGATAATTAGAAATGTCGCGTATGAGTTAAATTTGCTTGCAAGTTTAGCTTTGATTCATCCTGATTTTTATATGTCCATACTAAAAAAATGTGTGAAGGGTATCAAGGTTGACTGGTTTTCTATCTAGGTGAGTATCAAACATGGTCTCTTTCTACCTCTTATGAAAACATTCCTTCCAAATAAAATGTTTTGAGGCCCAATCATCGGCTAGATCCATAACAAGGAGGTTTTGTTACCGCTAGTTGCTGGATGGTTTCATTATGATGAATGATGGAATCCATACATTCATTGCATTTCTCTATCTCAGGAGTCGGGTTTATCAAGTTCGATATGGTGAAAAAGGGTTCTGGTCTTATTTTGATTGCTTTACAAAGGAGAACAAAAAGAAAAACCCTATACACCAAAAGTAAAAAGGGGAAATGATGATCCTTCTTGGATTATGCCTGTTGAAAATATTGGTATTACACTTTCCTTGTATTATGAGGAAGTTCTAGTTGAGATATTAGATAGGCAAGTTCGTAGATTGAGGACCAAAGATGTAGCCTCGGTGAAGGTCCTTTAGAGAAATCAAACGATAGATGAGGCTACATGGGAAGCTGAGGATGATATGAAAGCCAAATATACGCTCTTGTTCCCTGGGTTAGAGAAAGTGCTTAAGGTATGAGTTTTATTTTTGTCTTGTCACTTTACGAGTTTGTCATTTGATTTTGGTGTATTCTTACTATTCTCGTGCTAAAAGTGTCCTAACTCATCATCCGAGGACTTATATCCTAAGTAGGGGATAATGTGAGACCCTGTACAAATTTGATGATTTTATTTTTGACCCTGGTGCATCCTTAATGTCAATTTTTGACTTGAATTATGTTTAGCGCTGTTAAAAGGGTGTTTTGGAAAAGTTTCAAATTTTTCAGAAGGGGTTCGGAGTCATTTTTGGACCTCGAGGTAGTGAGGGTCCAAGATAAGGTCATATCACAAAGGTTAACCTCTGTGATATTAGCGTGGCATGTAGGATAACCATCATGATATTGGCGTGCCATACTAGTGTTTTTAATTTTATCTAGTTTTGCTTTTTTCACTTGGGGTGAGGGGCTTTTGGTCTTTTACCCCTTGTATGACCATTAAGCATAAAATAGCCCTTTTTTTTCCAGTTTATAAAGATCAAAACATCATTCATTCTCTCTCAAACTCAAAACCCAAGAAAACTCAAGGGGTTTTAAAGAATTCATCATCTGGGCTCCAAAATTCGAACTGACTTCAGTTTCTTGTGTATTTCAAGTATGTTTCTCTTTCCTAAAGTTTAATTTTACATTGTGGTATTAATTGAATAGATTCTCATATGATTTAATTGTGGGTTTTGAAATTGGGTTGAGAGGTTTTGGTTGTTACTAATGGAACTACTTGCCCCATCTTTTAAATTGTTTATTCATGCTTAAATTGATATTTTTGGGACTGAATTGGTACATTGTGTAAATAGTTGGAATATGGGACATGGGTTTCCCTAAATTGGATGAATTTTGTCTTGATAATTGCATTAACTCTAACCCACTTTATAATCTTTGTTTTAAATATGGAAAATTGCATGGTCTAACTTATTTTTGAACCTAACGCATTACATTAATGGATAAATAGATATAAAAATGGATTTGGATGATCTTGGAGGCCATGGTTTGGATTTTAAATGGAACTTTGGAGTCAATGTGGTTATGTGGATTGGTTTGACATGTCTAATTTAGCTTGCAAGCATAATGTTATGATGATGCCAAGTGATAAATGCCTTAATGAGTGACTCCTGGGTTACTGGTTGATTTTATGTGCAAATTATTTTAATTTAGGCTTAAAGAGGGTTGTGTAGCTCCTCGCGAAGGTGTAAGTCCTAGGGGGATGAACACTGAAAACCATGTTTGCTGGCGTTAGGGGTTTATATGACTGTGTTCTTGGTGCACACTTGATATATATTTTTGGGATGATTATGTACATGGTGGATTTAGTTTTCCCTTGATTTTTCCTTGGTTCGTATGGCTAACACGCACTGGGCTCTTTAAATAGGGGGAGCTGAACTCATACAGCCTATGGGTTCCTTTAAGATAGATCGAGCTACATAGGTCAAGTTAATTCTTTAAACTCTGATCTTCATGACCCTTTATCCTATCCTGACATTCTATATATCTGTATATATGAATGTGTGCATGTGGTTTTGACTGATTTTGGACATGACATTATGTTATTACTTTTTTTGAGTTACATGCTAGTGCTTATCCCACTGACTATCCTAAGACGCTACATCATTTCATAGTGTAGGGTCCAAAGACTTTTTTATTTCTCCTGTGTAGCATTAGGTGGTTGAGCACGCCTGTTGAGTTACCATGAAGTGGTGAGCCCCCATATTTTTGAAGTCCTTATCATTTTATTATTCTTTCTTTATTGACTCAGTGCTTTTGGATTTTCTTGGTCATAGTCAGAGGCATGTCCCGACTTAGATATTATTCTAGTTTTAGAGTCTTTCATGGAAAAGTATGGGTTGGTTGTTGTTTTGACTCCTAGTTTTTATTTGAGTTATCTATTTGTATTCTTATTACTGTTTGATTGGCTTCCGCTTTATTGTGAATATTGAGCTTTTGAGGTTAGGCTAAGGGGATGGTCCCCATTCCATAGTGGGCTTGATATACTCGTCATAGCCAAGCCCTAGTTTGGGTTGGAACATGGGTCCTACCTCAGGAGTAGTGCTCAGTAGGTGTATACTGAGGTTATACGATAACTTTGGATACATCACATCATCATCATTATCATTCTCATTGTATTTCATACATTATACATCTTTAATATTGTATTTTCATGTTTGATTTGATGTCCATCTATTCTGTATTTCCCTTTCGTACTTGTATTTAGTGTATATGATATGTTTAGAACTGTTAATAGATATGATGTGGGCTACCGTTTAGGACAATGTTTGATTGCAGCTGACGTGCCCATAGTGCATTTTTATATACCTTATTTTCTTCTCCGCTCAGTCGGTCTATAATACCTACTGAATACAAGTAGACCGTACTCATCCGTACCTTGTCCTTTCAGTGGAGATCCAGGTATGAGTGCTCTGCATGGTAGCTGAGTTTGGGTAGTGATGGGTGTATGTTCGAATTAGTGACCGCTCTATGCTTTTAGAATCGACCTCTAACCTCATCCTATCTAGTTTATGTCTTATTGTGTATTCAAAGGCAGACTTATGTTTTCTTTCAAAATTTCAGTTGTATTTTTAGACTTTGTAATATATTTAGTTTGTTCTTACACTGTGACATTAGGTTTTGGGATGGTTTGTGGTATTATTTTGTGATTTAGATTTCCACTATCTTTATGTATGTATGGCCTGACTTCATCGAGTTTTGCCTTGGGTTTATGTTAGGCAAAATGGTTCGATGGACCCTTGTACTATGTCCGTTTTGTAATATGGATACTCCTACTTACATGTGTATCATCTGGACTTTTGAATCCACTAAAAACAACATTTTAAATACTTTTTTGGTGAGTATAACACACTCCCCCATGTCAGCGTCCATGTCATTTTAAATACTATATTAAATTCCATATTATTTTTAATATGCCACACAAGAAATTAAATATACGAAATTAAAATTTTTAAATTGAGAATTAAAAAAAAATTAAAATGAGGTGAAACCATTTATATTAAAATTTATATTAAAATAATATTAAAATAAAATGAGGTGAAACCAAATTTCCATTTTCTTCTCTATCACCACCAAACACACCCTTAACACAAAACCCATTTTCCTACTCTTTCTTTCACCACCACCTTTATCTCCTCCAAAACCAATGAACAGATCAGCACTAGCCCCTCCCTATCTCCCCTACCCACCAATTTCAAAATTATCAAAAATAAGATATGTGTATCAAAGACCAACCTTAAACAAAGTGTATAAAAACATCAAAATTCCAATCTTTTCAAAAGGTTATTGTGCCTATTCCTGAATCAGAAACTAATGGGTATCATACTAGTCGTCGAGGTAATCCATGGCTAGAATTTTTTGGTTATTATGTATAAAGCTCTATTCTTTGCGGAGGTAGTTATGGTTTAAAGGTTGGGGTTATATTTGTATAAAGGATTTGAGAAAGGGTGGAAAAGTTTCATTTTTTTGTGTTTGATGATTCTAGTTCAAATTGTAATGTTATGTTAGAAATCTTCTTTGAAGTGATTTAAGTGTATTTTTCTTTGTTGTACATCTGTGGAAGAATAGGCAGGGAGGGGAGAGGGGAGGGGCCCTTTTTTTTTTAATTTTTTTTAATCATTTTAAAATAAAATTGATCAAAAAATGATCCTCACTCGCATCTCACGCATGTGCCTTCACAGACTTTGTCCTAGTCAGCCATTTTAATACCACATAGGTCCGGTCAATGGTCAATGGTCAAAGGGTTTAAAGTGTTGCTTTTTAGTGGGTTCAAAGGTACAGATGACAAACATGTAAGTAGGCGTATCCACATTACAAAACCGACATAGTACAAGGGTCCACTGAACCATTTTGCCTTTATGTTATGATTTTCTTTTAGATATTATTTTGGGTGATTGGCTTACCTGTCAAGGCTTACCCGCGATAAGTTCTATCATAACTCGAGTTTTTAGGTCGTGACACTCATATACACTAATAATGTAACGTTCAACGACATGCATTCCTACTCCATACCATCCCAAAAACTTGATCAATTTTATAAGTCGTCTCTTTTTGAAAGTTCTACTCTACCAACATAAGACTACGTGCTGTGATTTTCACTTCATATTTTGAAATTCAGTTAGAAATGGTTACAAATTTACTTTATCTACACTTTTATCGTAACCTACATATGCATGAATAAACATTACTCAAAATTTAAAGTACAAAACCTTCATTAAAATAGTAGCAGCAATCGACCTAGAGAAAAATAGATAAGTCAAAATTACCAAATAAAGTTCCAATGATAAATTTGATGCATTTCTAAAAATAGAAATTAGTTCATGGATGTTAAATGCGTACGAAAATCTCCCCTATAGACCCAAAACTAAACTACAACAAATCAATATGATAATCTAGATATCAGAATAATACAATTGAATCTAACATTTACACCAAAAATTCCTTAAAGGAACATTCATCTACTACATGTAATAAGAACAATACAATTAAACCTAACCTTTACACGAAAATTTCCTTAAAGAAACATTCATCTACCACATGCAATAAGCAGGAAAATAGCACATAGAAATATAACAAAAATTATAACAAACAATACGATAATCAAGATATATAAATAATATGATCCAACCTAACCTTTACATAAAAAATTCTTCAAACCTAACCGAACATTTGCGACAAAACTATTGATGAAGAGAATAAAAATTGGATGATAATCGAGATATATAAATAATATGATCCGACTTAATATTTACATAAAAATTTCTTAAAATCTTACCGAACATTTGTGATAAAACTATTGATGAAGAGGAGAAAAATTGGAGTCACATAGAAGAGCTATCACATATCTTAGTCTTCAATCCAATTTTAATGACTTTCTCTAGTTGAAACAAAACTGTTTAGAAACTATAAAATTAGTAAAATAAGACACAATTTGACTCTCATTTTAGAATAGAAGTCCTTATTAGTGCCCCTATCAGAATTCCATTAGTCTCCTTTTTATTAACCTATTGATATATTTTTTACTGTTATAAATGTATTTATATTATAGTGAATGTCTATCAAGATCTATCAAGATCTAATTTGATATCTATTAGGATTTGAAGCATCTGTCTTTTACTCAGATTAGAAGTAAATTTTCCCTATAAATAGAGGGGTTTTGTTCATTGTATTCACAATCTGATGATCTATAATCTCACCTTATTTGGCAGAGTCTCGTGCTGATAACGTGTTATAAAATAATAACTAAGAATAGAGATGAAGAGTAGAGAGAATAGAGTGATTCTTATTTCTTCTCTTGAGGGATGAAAGATCATCAGATTGTGAATACCTGAAATTTACTAAAGCAAAAACACATGAAGCTTTGTTCTCATTAGTGATGGTTTAGCTATTTATGAAAGGTATTCAATGCTAAACCATCACCGTCAAGATAAATTATCTTGATTACACAATCTGAAAGTTATGCTTTTAACTTAAATTTATTGAGCAAGCAATTTTATGAATGTCAAACATAGGTTGACAATAAATATACATGTGATCATCTTATTGATGCATCTTTTCAACATATCATATGATAGGTGAACGAACCCATATTCACCTTTTATATTTTTCAGATTTAAGAAATTCAATCCCAACATTAGTTGGTCCAACCAACTTATCATAAGAACAAATGACATAAACAATTCTCGAAGAATCTTCTAGTTCTTCAATACATGTGTAATATTCAATATGCACATCTTCGAGATGTCACAATTGTCCATATCAATTTATAAACTTTTTTTCTAGTAAACTCCAAGTTTACCATGACATGTACTTTTTTCTTTAGTAAATTTCAGATTTACTATTACATGAATAAATTTCAAATTTACCACTTTAGAAGTAGATTTCGAAACAACTCTTCTTTGTTATTCTGCCTCATTCGGAGGTGAGTTGTGATACCATCACAATAAAGTACACATTTGCATTAATAAGCTTCTCATTCCCAAGGAATAGAATATAATCGTGTCTTAAGTCTATCAAATTATGATAGCTTATAACCTCTTTCCAGATTTTGCTACTTCAGAAGCAAATCGAGACATACATATGATGTAGAGAATTTTTTTCTATCGTATTTTATGATCATAATATGCTTCTGAAAATATCATTACTTTTGATGATCATAATCATATTGTCCCTTCACACTTATATTCGTGCATTCGATCACTGGTCTCCTTTCAGACATATAATGCACTGCTGCCACATACACCCCAAGAATGAAGTAAGTTGTCATATTTTAGACTTATCATATATTTCTACCACATTCACTTCATGGAATGGAGAATATTAAATGGGTCGGATTTCATGACTTTTCACCAAATATCCATTATTTTGTCTTAGCCATCATAATATCATCAATATGGTGCATTGAGATTCAAACTCAACGTCTTATCCATATAAAGACTTCTTAGGCATAAATTGATATTGGGACTTGAATCCAACATATTATAATCACGGTATTTCAAAAACAAATTTAATTTTTTAATAAAACACGCCTTACGGCTAAATCAATTTCTTACCATAACAAAGATTCAATCTGAAATATGATATGTTGCATACAATAACACTTGTATACATTAGACCAATAAATTATGATTATTTCTTCCCCTCAATTGGTTCAAGGTCATGAACCAACTATTTCATCTAATAATTTTGATGTGTGGTATACGAATAATATACCATGATGCATAAAGATGGATTCTTTAAAGAAGATAAGGATGAATGTTAGTTTTCCTAACATAAGGGGGAGATTATAAGCAACTATGAAGTATGTTAGGAATTATCATAAGATCCTTATTCATAAGATAATTCAAGTTATATACCGAAAGTATCTCATATTTAAGCTGCAAGTGCTCCTATTTTGTATCCTTGAAGGACAAAGTCTATGCATGCATGAAGCACGGTAGACTAATCGGTTCCAAATGAAACAAGGAGAAAATAATCATAATAAGAAGGCAATGTACTCTTTAAGAGCCTACGACATAACACTTCATGAAACCTTATGAGAGGTTCAGGTACCTGAAAATAATGAAGTGATGAGATCTCAAAATGTTATGTCGCATTATGAACCGATACAAAATGATATATCATTAACGATATCTTTGATACGATATTGGCGCAATATTATAAAAGATTATGAGGATCTGAATTCTATGTTTATTTAAGCATACTGACGTAGAAACATTTATCAAGTGACATAAAAGGATGCATCTTGGTAAGTATAAAACTTATTTGATTTGCAGTCTAGATATTTGAAGATGTCACTCATGAAATGTTGAATATTGTCACTTGACAAAACTTATGTGAAAAACTTTTAAGGATTCAAAATGCTTGAAGCATATAAAAGTTTCTGGGAAACTTATTTATAATACCGATATTGTATAAGCTTATAACTTGAAAATCATTGGAATCTTGGAGAGTTTTCAAAGCAATAGATTATTTGCTGAAATTTGAAATATATCGAATTGGATTGGTTATGAAGTACCATATCTTAGTGCAATTGATGCACTTATGTACCTTGCAAATACTACAAGGCCTTTAGACTTTTAGATTAATATATTAGCAAGGTATATTTCAAATCCTACTAGGAGACATCGAAATGGGATAAGATACATGAGCTTATTTTATTATAAAGATTGCAGTCCCGATCTTATTGGTCATGCTGATGTTGGGTACTCATCTAACCCGTATAAATCTCGGTCTCAAACATGCAATGTGTTCACATATGATGATACTTCCATATCTTGGAGATATACAAAGCAGTCTATCATAGCCATCTCATCGAACCATGCAAGATTATAGCTATTCATGAAGCAAACTAACAGTGCATGTGGTTGAGGTCCACGATACATCTCATTCCTGAAAAATATGGTTTGAAATATGATAAAGTTTCTATGATTTTTATGAAAAAAATGCATCATGCATAGCACATCTTAATGGAGGATTCATAAAAGGAGATAGAACGAAGCACACTTCATCAAAGCTTTTCTACATACATGAACTACAAAAGAATGGTGATATTAATATGCAATAGATTCGTTTAACTGATAATATGACTGATTTATTCACCAAATCTTCTCCAATTGCAACTTCCAAGAAGATGCTGCACAAGATCGAAATGCAAAGGTTTAAGGATGTTCTCATTAGGGGAGTTAATACGTGCTGTACTCTTTTTTCCTTACGAGGTTTTGTCCCACTGGATTTTCCTTGTAAGGTTTTTAATAAGGCAGCCGATATGCGTATTGTTAGAAATGTGTACTCTTTTTCCTTCACTAGATTTTTTTCCTACTGGGTTTTTTGTAGTAAGGTTTTAACTAGGCACATTATCTATCTAAACATTCAAGGGGGGAGTGTTATAAATGTATTTACTTTATAGTGAATGCCTATCAAGATCTATCAAGATCTTCTTTGATATCTATTAGCATTTGAAGCATCTATCTTTTACTCAGATTAGGAGTAAATTTCCCCTATAAATAGAGGGTTTTGTTCATTGTATTCACAATCTAATGATCTTGCCTCAAGAGAAAAAATAAGAATCACTCTCTCTAAGAATCACTCTCTCTATTCTCTCTACTCTTCATCTCTATTCTTAGTTATTATTTTATAACATTTACCATATATTTTAGGACTTTTTTTTCACATGCACAAGAAAAAATCTTACGTGTAAGTTCTTAGATTTAATATCTGAATACCTGAATGCAAAGTTCTTAGATTTAATATCTGAATACCTGAATGCACTTACTAATATTTTTGCCCAATTAAAAAGAAGTTGGTAATTGCACTAATTCAGTCATAGCATCTTCTCCTTCGGTTAAGTTAAAATGCGAGATTTGGCTCTTGAATTACCTTCTGATAATTATAAGCTTCAATAATACAATAAAGATAAAAATGAGAAGTGCTTAACTTTTTCCAACGAGTAAATGTGCAACAAAATACAATAAAAAAGAGAATGGAAAAGTTTTAGATTTTCTTCACCTACCTAATTGTCGTTATTGAAAGAGATATGCCATTATTTAGTATGCGTTGGAGTCCAACATTAGTATCTGCACAAAGAATCACATCAAAGGCGTGTTATGAAATAATTCCTGTCTAATTGGCGAGATTCTTATCCATATAATCTCAATATTTGGAAAAACAAATATGATGAACATGCACATAGTTAATTTAGAGATAATTATAACTCCGTAAAATTCTAGTGATACTTTATGTATTAAAGTTGAACACACCCGTTTGTAGGAAATTGAAAAACTCTCCTACTTCCCGCAATAAATAAAATAAATTCGTAAATAATTTAACTAAATTCAAAGTTGTTTAAACAAAATAAAATAAAGTGAAATCCTCAATATCTAGAACGACAAACCACTCAAAATAAAAAGTTGATGAAGAACCAACAATTTTTAGTCTTCAATTGTAGTTTTCATAAACGTGTGCCATCTTCACAGGATCGAACAATCACAACTTTATCTTGTTGCCAAAAAACAAAGTTTAGGAGGAAGCCTCAAGATGAAGAGTACTAAAAAAAAACCTACTATAAATACAAAACAAACTTTGAATCTTCTAATACTGCACAAACATATAGTTGATCTTCTAACACTACATAACGTACATTACTTTCTTTGGAACAAAAATAGTTTTTTTATCAAAATAAATTACTACACAAAAGTGTAAAATGACAGATCCAAAGATTAATTCGGCTTAGTATGATTCAAAGTCCTAATTGTTGGAAGAAGTCCTAATGAAATTTTACCATTATATTCAATGTCAAATAATATTTATATGAAAATAAGAAATTAGATTACCTTATTTATTAGGATGAGGACTTCTAAACACCTAAAATAGCTCCTAACCATAGTAAATATACGTTACGGATATTAATGCATAACATAGAATGGACTTCTAAACCTATATCACCTAAACTAGACTCTTAAGCATAAAATATATAGTCCATTAAGAAAATTATATAAAATTAGATTTCTTCCGATATATTAATAATAATTTGATAAAAAAGGTAAAACAACAATTTTGTCTATTGCGGTGACTTTTAATGAAGGGTAAAAATGTCAAACAACATTTCTAAAGACCTTCACACTTTTAATTTAGTATGATATGATAGTTCACATCATCATTTATATTTTATACAATTTCTTATTTTACTTTAAAGAATTATTTGGTATTTGTATTTTATAGTTGAATACATATTTTATTTGTATTTTGTTGTTTCATTTTGTTTGTATTTGTATTTGTATTCTATTTTTATCGACACACTTGTATTTTGTATTTCTATTTGTAAGTTGACCACAAATTATATTTGTATTTGTAATTTTATTTTTTTGTTTTTGAATTTGTTGTTGACAACATCATTTGTAGTTTTAAATAATTGAAAAAGAATTCTTATTTTCCTTTCTACTACCATGTGTATTTATATTCATTGATACAAATTATATTTTATTAATACAAATTGAACAATACAAATACAAATAATAAATTATATAAATAAAAATATTAAATTATATAAATGTTACATTTTTATCAAATGATACATATTTATATAACTTGAATCATACACATAGAAATGATATTTGTTTATTTACAAATACAAACGATAAATTTGACATACAAATAAATGATACATTTACATTGAATGACACGTTGCATATTTATATATGTTAGACTCAAAAAATACAATTAATCCATGTATTTGTTTGTATACAAATATAAATAATTAAGTGTATTCACGGCTAAACTATTTAAATATAGATAATAAATTTATTTAAATATATAGTATGATACAAATAAATATAATACAAATATAATACGACAACAATAACAAAAAATAAGAGAAAAAAACTAAAATATAAAAAATAAAAAAAGGAGAAAAAATGGCAAAAAAGAAAAAATGAAACAAAAACAAAAAAATACAAACAAAAACTGCAAAAAAGAAAATAATAAAATAAAAAAGAAACAAATAGATGAAAAAAAGGAAAAGAAAAAAAATAAAATATAAAGTAGAGAAAAAATTGAAAAGGAAAAAAGAAACAACAAAGAAAAAAAGAAAAAAAAATGAATAGAGAAAAAAAAAAAAGAAAACATAACGAAAAAACTGTTTTAAATGTATTACCAGATATAGTGAAAGTCTATTTCTAGAAAATTTGAAATCCTAACTTTGGCGCAAAGTTAGTTTTCTTCTATAAATAAAGGGGTTTTCCTTCATTGTTAAATTCCTCAAGAGATATAATGTAACGACTTGATTTTTTGTGAAATATGTATTTTATGTGATTTGACCATTTTACCCCTCCTTGTGGTTGCTACGTGATATTTTTAGGATATGGGGATGATCGACATGGTTCCCTATGCATTATAGTGTGTTTTGCGAGTTTATATTTTTTGGAGGTTAAAAGGCTTTATAGTTGACTTTGGTCAACATATATTGTCTTACACATCAGATGGAAAAACAGACAGCGTCAGCAGATCTGGAAAGTTGGGTTGGTAGCATGGATGATATGATTTTATGGCTTTTATATCTCATTTCAATCCTCGGTTTGAGAAATTGTGAAATTGGATCGCGAGGGTTAATTTTTTTAAAACAACCTCTTTTAAAAAATCTGATATCACCATTGACTTTGAAACATCAAATTTAACAGGGCATCATAGCTCGTTTGCATTCACGAGATTTTGAATGAATCTCGAGGGGTAGGTGGAGACTTGAAATTTTCTAAGTCTTCAGCTGATGCAACATCAACTAATGCAGTCGCATAAGCAGTCCTATGGTCTCTTAAGCGATTGTCACTTAAGCTACCAAGAGGCCGCTTAAGAAAACAACTAATGTATTCCTAGTCGCTTAAGTGACGACCTGGTCACTTAAGCGATGATTGTTTAAGCGATCATTTAGTCGCTTAAGCTATCACAACTGGGTATCTATATATATAATAATTTTCTTGATTTTCTCACCATTTTTTGAGACTTGGAGGTTTGGGTTTTAGAGTTTTTATGCGATTTCTTCCATTTTCAAGCTTGGGTAAGCTCCAAATACCTATTTAAGTTATTTTACTTCAATTCTTGTCATCTAAAGCTCGTTAAAACTCGATTTCAAAGGTGAAATTTAGGAATTTTGGCCCAGAAGGCCTAAAATAGTTTTCTTCAAATTTAAACCTCATTTTAACCTGTTTTCACCTGAGTTTTCTTCTATGACTTCCTTGAATCATGGGTAATGTAGTTATGAACTAAAATTTTGCTTTTACCCGTCCTTTTTCAAAATCTCATTTCAGGGATCTATTTTGAAACCAACTCAGAAATAGGCAATATGGGTATTATTGGCTTCCTTTTAACACGTAGATTCTATATTTGTATGTTTTATTAGGTTTTCAGGTCATTGGGGAAGATAAAGCTCTATGTTGAGGACTATTTTGATCGAGTTTTCTGCATTCGAGGTAGGTTATGACTTAACTTTCTTCAAACTTGGCTCGATAGTTAATACTGATATAAAACAATACTATGGGTATAGGTATTAATAAAAAAAAGTTGTTTTATTATTATTGTGTGCCCGTGTGGGGGCCTATGTTATTTTTATTAGTGTTTTGGTACATTATTTGCTATGTGTGACCCGTGTAGGGGTCTTATATGATTTTGTTGGCCTGCACATATATTTGATTATATGTTTCCTGGTGGAAATGCCTAAGTTGGGTCTATGTATTATCAATAATATATTTCTTCATATCTTATTCTAATGGTCCATGGATTATATTAGATCATAGATAGTTGGCTTATTGAGTGGATTCTAGCTCATGTGCTTATGTATTAGTTGGATTTAAAATTCCAATGTTGATTTGATTATGAACATTACATTATCATATCATATATACATTCATGAGGCATTGGTACCATCATGGAAATATTGATTTTTCTGACAGAAATATGACATCCTTAAAAACCCTTCATCAAAGATCATGTATCGGAGATGAGTTATGGATATTGGATTGGTATTGATATTAGTATTATTTATTAGATTGTATATGGGTTACAAACCTCCATGGGTCCTACCCCAAGATCAATCTTGGTAGGTGTATAGGAGGTTGTACGTCAACCTCAAACTTATCACACTACCACCACTATCCTCATTATCATCATCATTTGCATTGTATTTCATACTTTATGCACCGTCTGTGTTGTACTTTTATGTTTGATTTAATGTCTATATTTTGGTGATTGTTCTGCATATTTGTACTTGATATATGTGCTGATATTTAAAATAGGTAGTGGAGAAAATGTGGGCTACTATTTGGGACATTTTCTAATTACAGTTAACGTGCCCATAATGTGTATTTTATTTACTTTATTTTCTACTTTTTTTGATCAGCCTATGATACCTACTGAGTACAAGTAGAGCGTACTCATCCCTACTGTGCCCTTTTAGTACAGATCCAGGTACGACTCCGCCGCACGACAGTGATTGGATACTTTCGAGGTAGCGGCCGTTCTTTGCTTCTAGAGATGACCTTTTACCCTATCTTATCTAGTTTATATCTTATTTTGTATTCGGAGACAGACTTGTATCCCTTTTTAGATTATTTGTTATATTTTCAGACTTTGAGATGTATCTAGATAGTTCTTACGCTGTGACACCAAATTTTGGAATGGTTTATGTATTTTCTTGATATTCAAATTTCCTCTATCTTTATATATGTATGGTTAGACTTTTTTCTAGAAGTCTTGCCTTGGGATTTGATGATGTTTTTTCTCTTTTGGTATCGATTTGAGTGATTGACTTACTTTTCAAGGCTTTGTCGCGATAAGTGCCATCATGACCCTTGTTTTTGTGTCATGATAAATAAATAAGGCTCATCTTTTATTTCTTTATTCTTCCTTTTCTTTCTTTATATTTCATAACATATTATTAGCACGAGATTCTACCATCTAAAGTACGAAGGCTAAGAGCACGATGCCATCCACGGCATACTAGAAATCAAGTAAATAAATAGTTTTTCATTTCTTCACAAGGTATTTGTATTTAATAATAAATCCAATAAGTCTTGTGAAAAAGTGACTAAGGTGGCCATCATAGAAAAATTAATTCCTGACTTTAAATTATGAAAATTGATCTTCTTTTGTTTTGCTTTTCTTTTCTAACCCTTTGCTGGGTGTAAAATAAATATAAGTCCACCAAAAGAGGATTTTCTTTAATGTCATGTTGATTATGTCATTGATTGAGGTAAGACAATGAATTTAATTTCATCGCGCAAAGGGTAAGACATCAGGTTAGAGTCCCGATGAACCATGATGAAGATGTTGGGTTTAAGTTCTATCAATTTATAGCCTAAGACACCTTTATATGGATAAAACATTGAGTTTGAATCTTAACGCACCATATTCATGACACAATGATGACTACGGAAGAGTAATTTTTCTTTTATGAAAAGGTGTAAACTTGTTCGACAAAATATGCTTCACTTCATGAAGTGAATGTGGTAGCTATGCATAATAAGTTTAAAAGATGATAATTTTCTCTATTCTTGAACAAAATATTATAGCAGTACATGTTATTGAGGACTATATATGCTAGAGAAAAATTATCTAGATCATATGTATGCTTCGATTTTCTCCTGGAGTAGAAATATCTTGAAAGATTGTAACTACATGAAAATTTGATGAAATATGTAAAATTTGTAATTTTATGTGATTCAACTATTTTACCCCTCCCTTTAGTTGCATTATGGTATTTATGTGGTGTGAGAGTGATTGACACCGTTCTCAATGCATTTTGGTACCTTTTGTGCGATATTGTGATTTTTGGTGGCTTTAAGAGCCTTATATTAGACTTATGTGGATATCTTTTGATCCGTGTGATTGATGGATAAATAGACTATATCAAAAACTCCAGAATATCAATTTTAGGCTAGGCAGACCTTTGGTTCGGGCCCTATGCACCTGGGCTTATTTCGACTAATTGGTCGGAAAGTTGGAAAATTAAAAATATAGATGTGGGACTCACATTTGGTCAAAAAGACCTTTGATGGAAAATATGACTTTTCCAAAGCATCCGTAACATCAATGTTATGGTGGTAACATGTTTGGTGTGATTTTACGACTTTTAAATCTCATTGCGACCCTCGGTTTAGAAAATTATAATTTTGGATTTCAGGGGTCAATTTTGTGAAAATAACATTTTCAAAATTTTGATATCGCCATTGAGTACAGAGTGTCAAATTTAGTATGGTTGTATAGTTCATTTGTATATATCGGACTCCGATCAAATTCTGGGCACCTCGTCGAAGTCCGTTTTTAGGCTTACAAATCTGGTGTAAGAAATCAGCAATATAAAAACAGCTTTTACCCCTCTTTTTTGCCTTTTTGCCCATTCTTTCACCTTGCCTAATAAGAGTTAAACCCTAAAATAGTGTGAGAACCAAAAAGTGAAGTTTGTGGGAACTTGAAAAGCAAGATTTATATCTATTTCATGATTCTATTACGGATTTAAGGTGAGATGTCCTCCTTTTCTACTCTAATTCTTGATTAATTTCTCAAAACCCCCAAAATCATAGGGCTTGATTTTAAAACCTAATTTCACTCTCTTTCGCTTGCAATATTTTAATCTTAAAATTACTAGATTTTTATCAATTTAACCTTCAAAACATCTTCGATTTTTTTATTTTAACATGAATTTCGAAGATTTTACCCAATAAAACTTAAAAATAATTTTTTTTTTCAATCTGATCCTCATTTTGAATCGATTTGACTTGGGGATTTCTTTAGATTCCTAAAAATATAGAAAACATGTTTTTGAACTAAAGTTATGATTTTGCAATTCTTTTCAAAAATCGATTCCGGGGTTCCATTTTAACTCTGAACAAAAAGTAGTCAATATGGATGTTGATAGCTTTGTTTTGATGCGTAGATTCTATATTTCTTAATTTTAATTGATTTTAAAATTTTTCGTGGAACGTAAGGTCATGGGTCAAAGTATTGCGGATTAGTTTCGGCCTTCGAGGTAGGTTATGGCTTAACTTTTTCAGACTGGACTGGGTAGTTAATAATGGTATAAAATACATATTAAGGGTGGGAAATAATCATGAAAAATGGCTATCTATGTGTTGTTCCCATGTGGAGGCCTATATGTGACATATTTGTTAAAATTAAGATATTATGTGATCTGTGTGACCATGTGGGGTCCTATATGATGTTGATATCCTTGAATACATGCGAGTAATTATATTGTTCTAGTTAAATTGACTATTGTGGTACTATTTGTGTACTGTGATATATTCATACTTGTGGGAATATGAAACTTGTGGAAATTTATGGATGATTGGAAATAATGAGTAGATATTGGCTCACGTGGTTGTGAAAATGTATCATGTGGTTTGTTGTGGAAATACATCATGTGGTTGGTCATGGAAATACTCGTTGGGAGTGATTGTAAACATTACATCCTTATGGCATCATACACATACTTTCAGTTATTTGTTGTATGTTTCGTATATACCTGTTGTTGTTGTTGGTCCTACTTAATTTGTTTCTTACGTTATGTATGTTCTTTTGAAACACTGGAAATATTAGAAATATTGGAAATATTGGAAATACTAGAAATTCTGGAAATATTGGAAACATTGGATTTTATAGACCTCTTCGAAGGATATGTGGAGAAGAGTCATGGATATTGATTTTATATAGATTGATGAACCCTTCATGGGTCTTACATTGGGAAGCTTTAGCTATGTAGGGGTACACAACGTAGTATACTGGTTGGCGAATCCTCCATAGGTCCTACATTGGGAAGCTTTAACTCTGTAGGTGTCTACAAAGATTGTGTGATGATCTCGTGCCTCATTATTATTATCATCATCATCTTATACATTGCATTGCCTTTATCATGATTGATACAGTGATTGAATCACCATATTGACTTGTTATATGTCTACTTTATCTATATCCTGTTATCTATACTTGACCATTATGTATATACATGTTCTTCTCTGTTTTTACTTGTATGTGTGATGTTTAGGCTTTTGACGGAATATTTTAGGCCTTTTTCTTAGGATAATTGTGTGCTTTCAAGCAACTATTATTGTATTTAGCATTGTACTTTAGTGTTTTCAGGACAAGAATTGAGCGTGAAGAATAACTTGGAAAAACTAGGAAAAACAAGAGAAAAATGACAAGCGACGACTTAGGCAATGGATTGTTGACCCTGCGATGAACTGTCAGCCTAACCGTCGCTCAGAAGAAGAAGACAATGTCACTGGAAATCCTACGGTGGTCCAGGCGACGGACCGTCGACCCTGCGATGAACCGTAGGCCCAACCATCGCAAAGAAATAGAATGCAGTATCACCGGAACTCTAGCAATGGTCCAGGTGATGGACCGTCACCTCAGCGACGAACCGTCGCCCGACCCGTCGAGCATGACGCGGCAATTTCAAGTTTAAATTTTAAAACCCTAGTCTTGGAATCATATAAATACTAAGTATTAGGTTTTATTTTGGGACTTTTGACAGTAGTATCATACTCTCTTCTCTATTAAGAGTATTTAACACTTTTCTTTGAGATTTGAAGCTAGAACTTGAGATTTGATTATTATTTCCACATTTTCCATTGAAAACTGAGAAGAACAATATTGTAACTTTTTTAATTACTCTCTTGAAGCTATTTATGAACATCAATATGACTTTAATATCTAATATGGAGATAAGTGGTTAAACTTCCATAACTAGGGTTATGAGAGCCTTGATGTAGAGAGCTGTTTGGGGTTGTGAATCTATTTGATTTCTAGCATCTATCTAAATTGCATGTATCTCTTTTCATTGTAATGACATCTCTTGGTTGTAAACTTGAGAAGTGAACCTATGAACAACATTTGTTTGAACAAGAAAGTGGATGTTGGGAAAAAAGGTATTTCACATGAGATCCATAGATTTACCATTTGGGTTAAGGGTTATTGGCCTAACGGGATCAACCCTCATGAGAACTCTATTGCATAATACATAAATTCTTTAAGTTCTAAAGAAGTAAAGGGTGAAATACCCATTAGGTTGAGAAACAAGTGGGTAATCCTTAGAATTCAATATTCCTTGCAATTGAAATTAGAAGTTAGAAATAGAACAAAAATTCACAACCCTAACTGATTGAACATCCTTGTGAGCATAACTCTAGTTAACTCATTCTTATTGAAATTATACTTGCATTAACTCTCATTAGCTGGACCTCTGTGTGATACAAGAACGAAAGAATAATATTAACACATTAAACCCACTTTTTATTATGAAACCTTAGATCAACAGTCCATTAAGAATCAACTTACTTAGTTGCACAAGTATTCCCTATGAGATTCGACCCCAACCTTTGTTGGGTTATATATTTGACAAAGATCACTTACGCTTTAGCAAGAAAGGTGTAATTTGAGCGTATTAAATTTTGGCGCCATTGCCGATGAATACGGTTGTCAATTAAGTCTGTGATTATTAATTGAACTTTGGTCAAAGTTTCTCAAATTTTACATTTTGTTTGTGGTTTTTGTTTTATGCAGGTTGATTGTCTTGTATGCCAAATACACGGAGATTAGGCAAACCTTTATTACCTATTAATCTGGAACCTCGACTTGGCAGAATGGATGGTGACCTAAAGAGAATAGCTGCTCAGCAGGAAGAGGCTAGACTAGCTTGGCAGCTACGCAGATAAAACAGTAGAATGCGGACAATGCAGCGATCTGGGTGATGATGATTTATTAAATTTATTCAACCTGAGGCATACAGATAATATGCCTGCACCGGCAAATAGGAATGTCAACAGAAATTGCCCTGTTAGGGCAAAACCAGAATGCCAAGTCGTCCAATTTAATCTACAAGATAATGATGATGATTTGGATGAAACTGGTGCAACAGTGGCTATTATTCCTTTGCCCTTAACACCCAGATCCAAGTTCAATAACATGAGAACTATGATCTAGTTATTGTATCTCAAGGGGTTGTTCAGTGAACTTGCGGGTGATGACTCGAATATGCATTTAGTTAATTTTATCTCGACATGCAAATTATTTCATAACCCAAAAGTAGGGAAAATGCTATTCGATTGTGACTGTTTCTTTTATCTCTATCTAGGAAGGCAACTTTATGGTTGAATGGGCTAACTCCTGACTCTATTACAAACTGGAGAAAACTGAAAGATACTTTCCTAGAATGGTTCTTTCCATAGTCCAAGAGGGCACAGTTAAGAGATGAGACTTGGGAGAGGTTCAAGAAGAAGCTTATGCAGTGTCCAAATTATCAGATGACTAACGTCTACCTGATAAAGGTCTTATATCGAGCCTTTAACACTGTGACAAAGAAGGTAGTGGATAATTCTGCAGGTGGGGAATTCATAGATCTCACTTTCCTGAAGCAGCTGAGATGCTTGATCGTATGATGAAATAAAGTATAGTTTAGCATACCAAGGAGTCTGAGGTATCAAGCTATACTGTATCTATTAGCATGACTGCAGAGCAAAAGTGAAGGAAAGAAGAACGTGACCAGGAAATGGCTCACATAAAGATGCAGATGGATCTTCTTACTAAGTACTTATTATCGGGAAAGACAGAGAAGGTTAAACCTATAGCGTCACAGAGAAGGGCTGACTTCGATTCTGAGGAGGAAGCCAATTACTTGAAAAACCAGGGGGTTTCTGAAGTGGTGTCCAAGGAAACCAATATTGGAACTACTATGAAAAATCTGGCTATAAGGAACGTGACCCAGGAAATTAGAAAAATAAGAATGACAGGAGTGGGTTGTATGTTTCTCGTAGAAACGGTGAGGCTACTGCGACTAGTTCGGGGAAGATATCCATGAAGGACATGATAGCTAAGTTATTAAAAAGAGTAGAAGCAACTAATACTGGGATGGCTGAGATGAAAAGTGATTTATCCTGGATGAATCAGTTGGTTGATTCACATTTTACTTCAATAAAATAGTTGAAGCAACAGATGAACCAACTGTCTGTCATATTTAATCAGAAGAAGAGTGGCACCTTACCAAGTGACACAATTTAGAACCCAAAAAAGGATAGTTCATGTATGGTTGTTACCACTATGAGTGGTAAGGTATTGGCAAGCCCTCCTATGGGCAAGCCTGTGGTTGACATTATGGTAGATGATGTTGAGCAAGCAGAAATTGATCATCTAGTGGAGTCTGAGAAACTGGAGAGGTTATTGATGATACATCATCAAATCATCAGCAGGTTGATGAGTTGGAGAAGAGCAAGGGAAATGAGGCTAAAATGGTGATTACCACTCTTCCAAAGCCACTTCTTTCATTTCCCCATCGGTTGAAGAAGAAAGCCGACGACATAAAGTTTGGCAAATTTATGACCATGCTTAAGTAGTTGATGATAAATTTGTCATTGTTGGAGGAATTAGAACAAATTCCCAAGTATGAAAAGTTCATGAAAGACCTTGTCATGAAGAAGCAGATGGTTAGCTATGAGCTGGTGGACAATCTCCATCATTATGGTGCTATTTCCATAAGGTCTTTGGTTCAGAAGAAGGCAGACCCGGGAGAATTTACCATCCCGTGCACTATTAGGCTTCTTGATTTTGCAAAATCTCTATGTGATTTGGGAGCTATTATAAACTTGATGCCACTTGCTGTGTATAATAAATTGGATTTGGGGGATCCTACTCCCACAAACATAAGACTAGTATTGGTGGACAGGTCTATGAAGCGACCCGTGGGGATTCTATATAATGTATTAGTAAAGGTGGCTAGTTTTATATTTTTGATTGATTTTGTCATTTTTGATTGCGAGGTAGATTTTGAGGTACCCATAATCTTGGGTCGACCTTTTCTCGCAACCGAGAGTGTACTTATTGATTTAAGGGCAAATAAGTTACTATTTAGGCTGAATAATAAGGTAGTTTGATTTTATGTATGCCAGTCCATGAACTAACATAAAGATATGAGCATATTTTCTATTGTGGATGTCTATTATAAGGAGGAGCAAGAAGTGCCTATAGAAGAAAAATTTATTATGGAGACTTTAGCCGCTGTATTGATGAATTTTAACCATAACGGTATCAAAGATTATGACGAGACTGTGTGTGCCTTAATAGGCATAGGGTCTTATTCATATTCACCTAAAATGTTGGATTTGGACTTGAAATATCGTCCAAGTCTACTTTCTAAGCCTTCTATAGAAGAGCCACCTAACTTAGAGCTGAAAGAGTTGCTCGACAATTTGAGGTATGCTTTCCTAGGTAGTGGGAATACACTACTAGTTATTATTGCGGCTGATCTGGGTAAGCAATAGGTAGAAGCCCTCACCACTGTTCTTAAGAAATATAAGATGGATATTGGGTGGATGATTGCAGATATCATCGACATTCCTCCTTAAGATTTAGCTAAAGGAGGATTGTGTCCCGACTATTGAACACCAACATCATCTAAACCCACCTATATAAGAGGTGGTAAAGAAAGAAATCATCAAATGGCTAGACAAAGAAGTGGTATACCCCATTTTAGATAGTAAGTGGGTGAGTCCCATTCAGTGTGTGCCCAAGAAAGGGGGCATGACAGTTATGGCTAACGAGAAAAGCGAGTCGATCCCACTCAGGTATGTTACTAGGTAGAGGGTATGTATGGACAATAGAAAACTCAACTTGTGGACATTGAATGACAACTTTCCAATGCCTTTTATGGATTAGATGCTTGATCAACTAGCGGGAAGGGGTTGGTACTATTTCTTAGACGGGTACTCTGGTTACAACCAGATTTCTAATGCTCCTGAAGATCAGGAAAAAATGACATTTACGTGCCCATATGGTACATTTGCTTTTAAGCGAATGCCTTTCGGTTCATGTAATGCACCCGCCACTTTTCAGCGGTGCATGATGTCGATATTTTTTGATATGGTTGAGGACACCTTAGAGGTGTCTTTGAATGACTTCTCAGTAGTTGATGATTCTTTTGAGCTCTGTTTGCTGAATCTTAGCTGGGTGTTGCGGCGGTGTGAAGATTTAAACCTTGTCCTTAACTGGAAAAAATGCCACTTCATGGTAAAGGAGGGTATTATTCTTGGTCACAAAAGTTTTGCTAAAGCCATTGAGGTCAATAAGGCAAAGGTTGAAGTGATTGAGAAACTACCTCTCCCTATCTCAGTCAAAGGGGTACGTAGCTTTCTTGGTCATGCAGGGTTCTACCGTTGATTCATAAAGAGCTTCTCAAAGATTGCAAACCCGCTATGCAAACTTTTGGAGAAGGAGGCTAAATTAACTTTTGATGATGAATACAGTAAGGCTCTTGAATACCTTAAGCTGAAACTAATGGCGGCTTCAATTATTGTTGCTCCTGATTAGGTAAAGTCGTTCGAAGTTATGTGTGATGCCAGTGGAGTGGCACTTGGAGCCGTTCTTGTCCAAAAGAAAGAGAAGTTATTCCATCTGATATATTATACAAGCAAGGCCTTAAATGGGGTTCAAAAGAATTATACTGTGACTGAGCAAGAACTTCTAGCAGTTGTGTATGCTTTTGAGAAGTTCCGGGCATATATGTTAGGCACCAAGGTAGTGGTGCACACTGACCACTCTGCCTTAAGGTACTTTATGGCGAAGAAGGATGCTAAGCCAAGTTGATCCAGTGGGTATTGCTACATCAAGAATTTGACTTTGAAGTCAAGGATTGAAAGGGATGTGAGAATTATGTGCCAGATCACCTATCCAGACTCAAAAGCGAGTAGGAGGTCAAGGAAGTGCTAGGGATTGATGATTCCTTTCTAGATGAGAAAATATTGGCTGTAGTGCTCGAAAAAGTACCTTGGTGTGCTGACTTCGCAAACTATGTGGTAAGTGAAGTAATGCCAGAGAATCTTTCCTTTCATCAAAGAAAAAAGTTTCTCCATGATGTCATATTATTTTTGGGCTGATCCGTATCTGTTTCGACGATGTGTGGATGGCATTATAAGGTGGTGCATCCTAGAAGAAGATATGTTGAGTATACTGGTAGCGAGTCATGCTTCCCCAGTTAGTGGTCACCATGCAGGTGATTGGACTGCAAAAAAATTATTGCAAAGCGGCTACTATTGGCCCTCCTTATTCAAAGATACCTACGAGTTCATGAAGAGATGTGACCAATGTCAAAGGTAAGGGTCTATCTCAAGGAACCATAAAATGCCAATGTCTAAAATGCTGGAGGTAGAATTATTTGATGTCTGGGGCATTGACTTTATGGGGCCCTTCGTAGGCTCATTTGGGATGAAGTACATATTGGTTGTCGTCGACTACGTGTCAAAATATGTTGAGGCAGTGGATTTGGTGGATAATGAAAAAAAGTAGGTTGTTGCATTCTTAAAGATAAATATCTTCTCTCACTTTGGGGTACCACATACCATTATAAGTGATGGAGGATCACACTTTTGCAATAAGATGTTCAGAGTTGCCTTGGAAAAATATGGAGTTAAGCAGCATAAGGTGGCTATCCCATACCACCCACAGACCAGTAGGCAAGTGGAAATCTCTAATCGAGAAATCAAAGCTATCCTTCCTTGCCAAGACTGTAAATGCTAGCAGGAAAGATTGGTCTAGGAAGCTTGACGATGCCTTATGGGCATATCAAACAGCTTTCAAGACATCTATTGGCATGTCACCATACCAATTGGTTTATGGTAAGACGTGTCATTTGCCGATTGAGCTAGACCATAAAGCACTATGAACTAGAATAAAGCAGCTGATATGATATTAGGACAACTGAATGAGATGGATGAGTTCTGTCTTGGAGCTTATGAAAGAGCTGATTTATACAAAAAAAGAATGAAGAAGTACCATGACCGTAGAATTAAAAAGCGAGATTTTCAAAAAGGTAACTTGGTGCTCCTCTTCAGCTCCAGACTCAAGCTTTTTCTAGGTAAGCTTAAATCCAAATGTTATGGCCCATTTAAAGTTAATCAAGTTTACTTGTCTGGAGTAATGGAACTTGAGAATGAAGACAGAAGTGTCTTCAAAGTTAATGGGCAGTATGTGAAACTATATATCGGTCCAATGGACTCGATAAAGAGTATTTCTACCATTTATCTTGATGAAGTCTAAGTAATCAAGATAACTGAGTCGTGTTGCGATAATAAATCAGGCGCAGTGAGAGGCAACCCATATTGTGTTGTTGTAAAGCATTAGTTTAAGTTGTTTGGTTGTTTTGTGAGAGCTGAAGGGTTTGTGTAAGTGTGCAGGTACGACAGTACAGGAAACCAGAAGCTGACGGAGTTGGGGGTGACTAACGGACAAACCGATGGACCGCCACTGCGTTGATGGGTGATTGTAGGGAACCATCGCAATAAACTCTATAAACCAGGTTACTGGAAATTAGCAATGAGTTAACCGAAAGACCATCGCAAGCTGGACAGATCATCTGTCTAACCATCGCTTAGAAATTTGCAAATATGGTTACTGGAAAGAGGGCAATGGGTCATTTGAGGAAATGTCGCACCTGCGATGGTCCATCGCTTGAACCATTACACTTAACCCTAGTTTAGCAGGTTGGGTCAGATCAATTTAAATTATTGAATAGTTCATCCGTATCAGACTCAAACAGTTTTAAATGGATAATTTATAGTGGTTAAGTAACGCTCCAACTATTCAAGTACCTGAGACTATTTATTTTCCATGCATTCAACGTACCCGAGTCTTTTCATTCTCTTCTAAAACTTCTCCTCTTACCTTTCCGATCTATTTAAACTATATTCTCTTATTCATATCGTTTTATAATAAGCAAAATAAGTCTTTCACAAAAATAAAGGTCCAATTGTTGTGCAGTGTTTAGTGTGCAAGTCATAGTAGTGACCAAGTACTGCATTACTCAGGTATGATCTCTTTATCATTCATTATTTTACTCAACACGAGGATCAAATGAAGTGGGTGAAGGCAATAATGTTGAAACAAATCTCTCTTCTGTTATTGATACTGTATGGGTCTAAATTAAGTCAAAACCTGATAAACATAGCCCTGGGTGAAGTCTGAGTAGACCATGGACCAAAAGTGGCAAAAGTGGTGATGTATTATTGATATAAATACCATTAAAATTGTGTTTAAAATGAAGTATACGTAAGGTGTTCGACAAAATGCCAAAATGAGGCTCAAATTTGAAAAGTGTAGGCGACAGCTTGTGCGATGGACCGTCAAACACCCGATGACCCATCGCCTGAAGCCGTCGTAACTTTCCCAGAATTGAAGTTGCTCTAATCAACCCGACGGACCATCGCAGACCCGACGGACATTGTCCTACCCGTCGTTGGTCAATTTTTTTTTTGTCTCCTGGTTTGAGTTTGTAAACTAATAAATTCTTCATTTACAGGTAATATGGCAAACAAAATACCACCAAATAGAGGTAGAGGTAGAGGCCAAAGATCCAGGAAGGAGCTATCACAGGGTTTGGATGCACCGACTCACAATACCCGACAAATACGCCAGGTGATTTCTTCATTCTTCCAGTCTAAAGAGGAGGGTGACAGTAGTAGCAGTAGTAGCTCTAGCTTGAGTCCGATTGAGAATGGGGTTGAAGTATCTAATCTCATCCAAGAGGGGTTTCAAAATAAGAGGACCCGAACATGGTTTGATGCAAGGACCCATAACTGTGGGAGGATATCAGGTGGCAGGTTGAAGGGGCTCGAGATCATTTCTATAGAGGGCTTGAGAAAACAGATAGGTTGGAATTCAAGAGACCTATTTTCGAGGAACATCAAATTGTGACTACAACTTTGCACCAATATAAAAAATTCAAGCACTGATTCAATGATTATGAATTGGCATGGATGAGTAGACCACTCAAAACCTATCAATCGAATCTGGTTCATGAGTTTTTTGCCATCTACTTGGCGTTGCTGGAGAAGGACTGTCCCCAGGTGCATTAGTCAGTGACATAAACAATCTAGAAATAGTTCCTGTGAGTGGAGTTAACATAAATATATCAGAGCGTACATTGAATAAATTCTTGTTCACACCTAAATATCAGATAATGGGTGCAATACCATATTTAGAGCATCAATTATTCACAGCGACCAACCAAAGGCCTTGGCTGGCCAAAATATTTCTAGAGAAAGGTGAGCCTGCGTGGTTACACAACCCCCGCGAAAGGATATCTAAGTCGTCCCTAAGTTTTACGGCCAAGTTCTTATGGGCAATTATGAGACTGAGGCTAATGCCAACATGCGGTGATGATCGCTTAAAAATCAATAGAGCTATGATTGTTGCTGCATTGATTGAAGGATTGACTGTGGATTTCGGCCATATTATTGCCAATAAACTATTTACCCGCACTCACAAAACGACTACTGCACTGCCATTTCTATTTCTTATCACAAATTTTTGCACACAGGCAAATGTCTCTTTAATTAGTGGAATTGATAATGAGGTTTGGGCAGTGCATAAACAAAATATTGAGAAGACAAGGGATGCCTCAAGGTTCGATAGGAGAGTAAATAAACCCCCAGCCTATCAGACTCAGTTGAAACCAGTTCCTGAATTATCAAAGGTTCCTTCAGGTATACCATTACCTCTTACTACATTGTGCCTCCTACCATATCTGCAGGTTCAGATTTGATGCCTATGGGTGGGACTACAGATTTTGCATTAGTCTTGCCCCAATATTCTAAATACAGGCTGAACTAGGAGAACTTTGTGAAGGCGGTTCGATCCCAAAAAAGGTTTGAAAAATAGTTAGCTATATGGGGGGTGAATTTCAAACCCTTTGTTGAAAGAATTGTAGAGGCAACAGTACGTCCTTTCAGGAATATTCAGTTAAGAATAAATGATATGGAGGAATGAATCAATAAAAAACTAGATGCCATGTCCATTCTAAATTATACCAAATTTATGGTAGAGTTTAGACAGGCTCAGGCAGATATAGCAGAGCTGAAACAGCAGTCGCAACAATCCATGTTTGATCCAGCCCAGATTGCAGGTGATGAGGATGAGGGTCTTGTTTACTTAATGGGAAGATCAATCAAAGACAAGGGTAAGAAAGTAGTAGAGACAGATGAAGAAATTGAGAAAGCTGCAAAGAGAGCAGCTAAGAAAAGGAGACTTGAAGCCATGACATCGGAGGAAAAAACAGGCTATGATACACAGAAAGTACTTAAGAGGTTGAAGAAAATGGAGAAAAAGTAGAAAAAGAGATTACAGGATGAAGCTACTGGTGTTTCCACCAGTTTGGCCTCAACTAAGAGGCTAATTTTTTACTTTATTCATCATGAGATCTCTTCGATTCCAGAGGATATTGATGTGAGGACCCCTACCACCATAGGGGTCAATTTTGCTGAAGATGAGGCTAAAGCGGCCTCAGACCATTTGACTGGTGCCTCATCTGACTGAGAGGCTATACAAGTATTTTCCTCTCTTTGCTCTTACTTTGCATGCATTGGGGATTGCATCATTTTTAAGGGAGGGGGAGGGGGTGATACTTGTACCATGGAGGTTTTTGTTGCCGATGTTCTTTTCTCTCATGTTTTATCTAAGAGAACTAGCACGTCTAGATTACATTTTTATTTTTATGTGATGTGATGTGAATATCATCAAGTGATTATTTATAAAAGTAATTTTTTGTTCTTTTGGCATCATTGTGTATATATGGATGATAAGTGATTGTGGCAAAGTATTTTAAATTTTTTTATAATTATTTCTTCTTACCATATGGTAAAGTATTATGCAACCGTTTGTGACTCTGAAACTGGCATTGGAATGTAAAGTAAAGAAAATCATAGCTATGTGATATGAATCCCCAGAGTTAGTAGGATAGGAATTAACTCAGTGACTGTATGTGTAAGTATTTACATAGCTCTTGTATAAGTGTTACCCCTAGAACTTGCCCGAATTATTGGATGTTGTCGTATGTTTAACCCAATAAGATAGGATAGTAGGCCTCCTTATTTTGTTAGTCTACTTAGCCAAAATAATGACCCACCAAAAATATTTGTTTCCCTTGTAAGCCCTGTTAAGCCTTTTTAGTGTTTGTTCTGTCCAAATAAGCTTAATTCACACTCTAGAAGGTGTTAACACTTAAATTTGGCCCTGGTCCAATTTTGGACATAATGCACTTTAACTTCGATAAATTGCCTAAGTTGATGATGGCTACTATTGGATTGTTGGCGGCCTAGGAGGGCGAGTTAAAGTTGAGTTGAGAGGTAGAATCTGAGATTGGTCTAGTTAGATGTCTAAATAGATATTGTGCACCTCAAGTAACTACATCAGCTTAAGTTAAAGGTGGCTAATGCTGCTGTATTTCTAAAAAAAAATTGGTTTATGGCAAGGTCACAGATGGACAATAAAGATTATAAATGAGCAAAAGAAACTGTAATCCTGGTGAGTAGCTACCAAAAAGGGTAAAGAGAGTGAAGTTTTGTACTTTAAGTCACTTGTCCAAATGATCAACCCTCACCGAGACTAAAACCTTATTGCAACCTATAGCAAATCCTTCTTGATCTTGGCAAGTCAATCATGAGAGAATATTAGATAATAAGGGCAAGCTGTTGGGTGTGCACTATGTTTGTAACTTTTATTTTAAGAGTGAGAGCCTTAGTTTTATCCACAACTTGATTGTATAATATGAGGTGGACTTCTTTAACTGTAAGGGATATTGAGTTATACCTGGTCTACTTACTTCTTTGGGGTATTGTATCTGTGGCTGTGAATATGCTGATTTATAGTTAATGCCAGTAGTAGATCCATATGTTTTGAGATCATATAGCCGAATGGGTAGTTGAAAAATTGTATGATCGTGTTAGTTTGACTGTGAAATGCCCATCATGATGTCATTCATATATGCATCTTGGTGTTGAGTTTCTTGAGTGCAAAAAATTTCCTTACATTGAGGGTGTTGATGTTCCGAATTTTGATGAAACATTTTAGGCCTTTTTCTTAGGATAATTGTGTACTTTCAAGCAACTATTGTTATATTTAACATTGGACTTTAGTGTTTTCAGGACAAAAACTTAGCGTGAAGAATAACTTGGAAAAATTGGGCAAAACAAGAGAAAAATGACAAGCGATGACTTAGGCGATGGACCATCGACCCTGCGATAAACCGTCGGCCTAGAAGCAGAAGGCAGTGTCACTGAAAGTCCTACGATGGATCAAGCAATGGACCATTGACCCTGTGCCAAACTGTCGGCATAACCGTCACTCAGAAGCAGAAGACAATGTCATTGGAGGTCCCACGATGGTCCAGGTGATGGACCTTCGACCCTGAGATGAACCATCAACCCATCTATTGCAAAAAACACAATGCAGTATCACTGGAACTCCAACGACGGTCCAGGTGATGGACCATCACCTCAGTGATGAACCATCACCTGACCCATCTAGCATGACACGATAGTTTTGAGTTTAAATTTTAAAACCCCAGTCCTGGAATCATATAAATACTATGTATTAGGTCTTGTTTTGGGTCTTTTGATAGTAGTATCATACTCTCTCCTCTATTAAGAGTATTGTAATAATTTTCATTGATACTTTAAGATAGAACTTGAGATCTAGTTATTATTTCCATATTTTCCATTGAAGACTGAGAAGAATAATATTATAACTTTTGTAAGTACTCTTTTTAAGCTATTTATGAACATCAACATGACTTTAATATCTTATATAAAGATGAGTGGCTAAACTCCCATAACTAGGGTTATGGGAGCCTTGATGTAGAGAGCTGCTTGGGATTGTGAATCCATTTGATTTCTAACGTCTATCTAAATTGAATGAAACTCTTTTCATTATAATGACATCTCTTGGTTTCAAACTTGAGAAGTGAACCCATGAACACCACTTGTCTGAACAAGAAAGTGGATATTTGGAAAAGAGGTAATTCACATGGGATCCTTAGATTTACCCTTTAGGTTAAGGGTTAATTCCATAACAAGATCAACCCTCATGAGAACTCTATTGAATAATATATAAATCCTTTAAGTTTGAAAGAAGTAAAGGGTGAAATACCCATTAGGTTAAGAAACAAGTGGGTAATCCTTAGAATTTAATATTCCTTGCAATTGAAATTAGAAGTTAGAAATCGAACACAAATTCACAACCCTAATTGTTTGAACATCTTGGTGAGCATAACTCTAATAAACTCATCCTTAATGAATTATACTTGCATTAACTCTCATTAGCTGGACCTCTCTGTGATACAAGAATAAAAGAATAATATTAACACATGAAAACCCTCCTTTTACTATGGAACCTTAGATCAACAGTGCATTAAGAATAAACTTACTTAGTTTCAAAAGTATTGCCTTTGGTATTTGACCCCAACCTCTGTTGGGTTCTATATTTTACAATGACCGCTTACGCTTTCGTAAGTAAGGTGTAATTTAGGCGTATCAATGTGATATAATGTATACTTATGTTCTACATACTGTATTATTATTGTAATTGTGATATATTAGAACTTTTAGTGCAAGTGGTGTGGGCTACCGTTGTTGGATATTTTTTAATTATAGGTGACGTTCCCTTAGTGTATAGTTTGTATCCTTTATTTACTACTTTGCTTGATCGGCTTATGATACCTACTGAGTACATGGACCGTACTCATGCCTACTTCGCCTTTTTGGTGTAGGTCCTACCTTGAGTGAGCCTTAGATTGTTTGATTTTGAGCTCTTTCAGATTTCTCAAGGTATAGATTGGACATTCATACATGACATTCATACATCTAGATTTGACCTCTATCTTTCTAAAGTAGTTATGTCTTTATTTACATTAAGAGATAAATATTGACCATGTGTGGATATTTTTGATGTGTTTGACTCATGGGTGGTATTAGTAGTTCTTATACTATTGAAACCAGTTTTTGGGAGTTATGGCTGCATTGTTATGCTTCTTTTCTGATTTATTACCTTGTATAGTTCAACTTTATTCTAGAAGCGTTTTCTTGGGGGTATTTTTGTCTTTTTCTATTTCATATATCAGTTTTGGTGATAGGATTACTTGTTAAGGTACGCCTCAACAAGTTCCATCATGACCTATTGATTTGGGTAATGACAAATTGATATAAGAGCAGTCAGGTTTTATTGGTCTTAACTATGTAAGAACAAAATATCAAATAGAGTCTCGTGGATTGATACATCGACATCTGTATCTATCTTTTAGGGGCTATAGTATGTCTTTAGGAAACTTTCTTTATTTTATTCCTTATTATGCAAAGTTATTTTACACCTTATATTCTAAGTTGTATTTCACTCTTTTTATGTAGATGGTGTTGACTAGGTCTAGTGAGAGCAGAGATATGGAGCCTTCACCTAAAGGGTCAGCCTTGAGTCACGAATGGACTCAAAGGAGTAGAGGGTCCATTGTTCAGATCCATCTTAGAGGAGTGCTAAGGACTCTCTCCTAAGCCTTGTGTTGAGAAGGTTGGAGGTGTGGGTTCCACTTTAGTTCCTCAAAGTTTGTCTGCCCTAGTTATGGAGGTATTTTTGGTGCATTTATTAACCCATTTAGAGGGTTATCCTTTGTTTATGTTAGGTGTTCCTCCACTTCATAGTGTGGATCATACTGTTGCACCTGCTTCTGTTTTAGCTACTCCTTAAACTCAGAGTACTATTCCTTTTTCAGTGTCGATATCTGACTATGTTGCTTCAAGGTTGAGAGTTCAACATTCATCTTTGTTACCTCCTATTGCTGACATATTTAAAGGGTTCTACTTTGGTTATTTTAGGTGTTCCTCCACTTCAGAGTGTGGATCCTCCTATAAACCTACTTCTATTTCAGGTACTCCTCAAACTCAGAGTACCATTTCCCTTTTAGTGCAGATATTTAAGTATGTTGCTCTAGGGTTGGGAGTTCTACCTTTGTCTATACTACCTCCCCTTATGGGATATCAGCCTGCTAGATTCACTATGGATTCTCTTATTGTGAGTACTATGATGTCTTTTGAGGATCAGAAGTGGTTTGAGAGATTTACTCATTTGGGTCCTCCTAGATTCAATGGTGCTGTGGTTGAGGATTCCAATGAGTTTGATTAATTTTTGAGAGAAGTTTCATAATATGGGTTCATTAGAGTCATAGAGTGGCTTATACCACCTATCAGTTGAGAGATGTGGCTAGATATTGGTAGAGATTAGTTGTTGGTTGTAGATCTATTAATGCTCCTAAGAAGTCATGGGATCAATTTGTCGATGCCTTTCTAGAGAGATTTGTGCCTTATATTTTGACATATCGGGTGTGTGATGAGTTTAATCCCCTTGAGTAGGGCTTCATAAACTGTAGCAGAGTATGAGGCATACTTTCATTTCTTTTCTAGATATTCCAATTCTAGTATTTCCATCGAGTATGAGAAGATTCAAAAGTTTGTGAAGGGTTTGGACATCTTCTTTCGGTTGGCTACATCACAGATTATTGTACTTGGGGAATTTTTTAGAGTATGGTCGATCATGTTAAGATGATTGATGGTATTCTTTGGGCATCTTAGGGAGGCGCCAAGAAGGTGTGCCATTTTTAGTAAATTTAGAGATTAAGTTTTTTGTGGTAGAGATTTCAGAGGTTCTCGTGGATATTAGCGTATACTGGTGTAGGCGAATTCGCAGAGTTTAGGTAGTGGATCTTCTAGTTTAGTAGTGCAGGATGCCCATTAGGGAAATTTTTGATTTTTCTATATATGCGATGAGGCTGGCCATGTGGCCATGGACTATCCCCGTTATGTGTTTAGAGCCACTCCTATTATGGCTGAGAAAAGTAGGGGTGCACTAAAAGTATGAGAGGCAGATGTAGTAGAACTCGTGGGGGTGGTCGTAGGGCCCCTTAGGTAGTTGGTGTTCATGGTAGTGCTATGCTATACCAGCTAGACATGATGTAGAGGTCTTTGATGCTATGATTACATGCATCATCCCTATTTGTTTCAGACCTGCATCTGTATTATTTCATCCCAGATCGACTTTCTTCTAAGTGTTTATGTATTATACTTTGGGTTTTGATTCTGTTAGTGAGCCTCTTTCATTCCTATTTGTGTATCTACCCCTATTGGAGATTCTTTAGTGGTGGATCGGGTACACCAATGTTGTGTTATGACTTTTTGTAGGCATAAGACTTGGGGTACATTTGCTTGTGTTAGCTATGGTTGATTTTGATGTTATTTTCGATATGGATTGGCTGGCTTGTTATCATCCTGTCCAAGATTGTTTTGCTAAGACTGTGACTTTAGCTTCACCAGGTGTGCCAAAAATAGCTTGGAAGGGTATGCTTCATTCTGGTCCTAAGAGGGTTATCTCTTATGTTCAGGCTTGGGTAATTAGATTAGGTTGAATTTGGAGGAGGCCCATTGTTCCAGCTATTCCATCCATCTAGGTGTGACTAAGTTTTGTCGTGATTTGAGACAACACTACTAGTATGGTAGGCATATAATAATAACTACCATTCAAGTATTGATATGGCTTCTTTTGATGCATTGTATGGTAGGCATTGCCGCTCGCTAGTGAGTTGGTTTAATGTTTCACAGGTGAGACCTCAAGGTACGAACTTGCTTCGTGAGTCTTTAGACAGAGTCCAGATTATTCAGGATAGACTTTGAGCAGCTTAGAGTAGGCAAAAGTGCTGCACAGATCGTAGTTCTTCGTGCCTTGAGATTTGGTGCTGGTGATCATATTTTCCTTTGAGTTTCACCCATCAAGGGTGTGATGAGGTTTGGGAGGAGGGGCTAGCTTAGCCCTAGGTATACTAGTCCGTTTGAGATTCTTCACACTATTAGTGATGTGGCCTATGAGTTAACTTTGCCTCCAGATTTATCAGTTGTTCATCTAGTTTTTTATGTTTTTATACTTTGTCGTTATATTTCTGATAAGTCTCATGTCATTCTTTAGGATTCGGTTCAGTTAGATGACAAATTTTTCTTTGTTTAGGAGCCGATCTCCATTTTTTCTAGAGATGTTAGGCGATTGCGCGCTAGAGTTATCCCTGTGGTTAAGGTTCAGTGGCAACATTGACCTGTAGTTGTGGATACTTGGGAGGTCAAGTCTTATATACGTAGTTCCTATCTCCAGTTATTCACTGACTCAAGTATTTCTTTGCCTTAGTTCGAGGATGAACTAGATTTTTAGTGGTGGATGATGTAATGACCTAAAAATTTGATGAAATATGTGAAATTTGTAATTTTGTATGACTTGACTATTTTACCCATCCCCATAGTTGCATTGTGGTATTTTTGGGGTGTGGGGGTGATTGGCATGGTTCCTGATGCATTTTGGTACCTTTTGTGTGATATTGTAATTTTTGGTGGCTTCGAGAGCCTTATTTTGGACTTATGTGGCTATCTTTTGATCCATGCAATAGATAGTTGAATAGGCTGCATCATCAGCTTTGGAATATCAATTTTAGGCTACGCAGGTCCCGATGCATCCGAGCTCATTTTGACCTCTTGGTTGAAAAGTTGGAAAATTAAAAATATGGGTGTGGGATCTCCATTTGGTCAAAGCAATCTTGGATGGAAAATCCAACTTCACCAATGTGTTCGAAAGATCAATTTTAGACTGGTAACATGTTAATTAACATTTTATGGAATTTAAATCTCATTTTGACCCTTGGTTTGGAAAATTACAATTTTAGATTTCTAGGGTCAACTTTGTGAAAACAACGTTTTTTCAAAAATTTTATATCGCTATTGAGTCTGAAGCATCAAATTTAATGTGGTTTCATAGTTTGCTTACATATATCGGACTCCAAACGAATCCCAGGTACCTTATCAATGTCCATTTTAGACTTAAAAATCTGGTGTAAAAATATCTGTAATACAAAAACAGCTTTTACCCCCCTTTTTTTGCCCATTGTGCCCATTCTTTCACCTTGCCTTTTGAGAGTTAAACCCTAAAATAGTGTGAAAACTTAAAAGTGAAGCTTGTGGGAGCTTGGTAAGCTAGATTAACATCTATTTCTTGATTTTTTAAGGATTTAAGTTGAGATTTCATCCTTTTCTAATCTAATTCTTGATTAATTTCTCAAAACCCCCAAAATCTTAGGGCTTGATTTTAAATCCCAATTTCACTTCTTTTCACTTGAAAATAATTACTAGTTTTTCATCAATTTAACCTTTAAAACAACTTTGATTTTTTATTTTAACACTAATTTAAAAAAATTTACCCGGTAAAGCTTAAAAATATTTTTTCTTCAATTTGAACCTTGTTTTTGACTTGATTTTACTTGGGTTTTCAGCTGTAGATTCCTAAAAATACGGATAACACATTTTTAAAGTAAATTTATAATTTTGCCTTTCCTTTTTTAAAAATCCATTTCGGTGGTGCGTTTTGACCTCGATCCAAAAGTAGTCAATATGGATATCGTTAGCTTTGACACACAAATTTTATATTTTTTTTTTATTTTAGATGATTTCAAAATCATTCCTGGAAAGTAAGTCGTGGTTTTGAAGTAATGCAGACTGATTTTGTCCTTCAAGGTAGCTTAAGACTTAACTCTTTCAGTTTTGAAGTATGCGTATGATGACATCATATGCATACTCATCTTATGTATGTTCTTTAGAAACACTGGAAATTCTGGAAATATTGTAAACATTGGATTTTATTGACCTCTTCGAAGGATATGTGGAGAAGAATCATGGATATTGGTTGTATACGGTTAACGAACCCCCCATGGATTCTACATCGAAAAGCTTTAGCTATTTAGGTGTATACAAAGTAGTATACAGGTTGGCGAACCCTCCATGGGTACTACATTGGGAAGAATTAGCTCTAAATATGTATACGAAGACTGTGTGATAGACTCATGTATCATCATCATCATCATCATCTTATACATTTCATTTACTTTATCATGATTGATGTTGTGATTGAATTCCAATATTAACTTGATATATGCCTACTTGCACTATATCCTGTTATTTACATATTCTTCTCTGTTTCTACTTGCATACGATATAATGTATACTTGTGTTCTACATACTGTGTTGTTGTAATTATGATATATTAGAACTTTTAGTGCAAGCAGTATGGGCTACCATTTTGGGACATTTTCTAATTGCAGGTGACGTACCCTTAGTGTGTAGTTTGTATGCTTTATTTACTACTTTGCTTGGTTGGCCTATGATACCTACTGAGTACAAGTAGACCGTACTCATGCCTACTGCTTTCTTTTGGTGTAGGTCCTATCTCGAGTGCACCTCCAATTGGTTGATTTTGAGCGCCTTCAGATTACTAAATGTAGCAATTGGACATTCATGCGTTTGGAGTTCACCCCTATCTTTCTATAGTAATTATGTCTTTATTTGTGTTTAGAGACAAAAATGGACATGTATTTGACTCATGGGTTGTATTAGTAGTTCTTATACTGTTGATACAAGGTTTTGGATGTTATGGTTGTATTCTTATGCTTCTTTCCGCTTTTATTACACTTGTGTGGTTCGACTTTATTTTAGAAGCCTTTTCTTAGGGCTATTTATGTCTTTTTCCCTTTCGTGTATCATTTTTGGTGATAGACTTACTTGTCAAGGTACACCGCGACAAGTACCATTATGACCTATCAATTTTGGGTCGTGACAAAGAGATTCTAAGCTATCATAATTTGATGTGCTTAAGGCATAATTATGTTTCATCCTTGCGGAATGAGAATTCTGATTGTTATAAATTTAGATCCACTCCATGGGAGTTAATGTGACAAGTATTTAGTAAAGATTAGAATCTAAATGTACTTTTGGTTGTGAAGATATCACGACCCACCTCCAAAAGAGGTAGAATAATTGAGAAAAAATATTCTGCAACTTACTCCGAAGTAGTAAATAAGATGTTTATTCTTGTAAGGTAAATCAGAAATTTACTAAAACAAAAGGAACATGTCATGGTAAACTTGGAGTTGCCATTCCAAAGATATGCATATTGTGTGTTAGACATATGTTGAAGAATTAGAAGATTCTTCAAGAATTATTTGTGTTGTTGTTCTCATGATAAGTTGGTTGGACTAGCTATTGTTGGGATTGAATTCCCTAAATTCTGGAAAGTACAAAAGGTGAATAATGGCCTGTTCACCAATTATGTGATATATATTAAGGTGCATCAATATGATAATCATATGTGTATCTATTGTCAGCCTGTAGTTGACATTCATAGATTTTGCTTGTTCAATAAAGTTGAGTTAAGAGCATAATTTTCATATTATGTAATCAGGACGATTCATCTTGATAATATTGGTTTGGCATTGAATGCCTCTTATAAACAGTTGAACCATTGTTTATGAGAACAAAGCTTCATATGTTGATCTGAAGTATGATATATTGCATATAATAACACTTGTTTGCATCAAACCAAAAATTATATTAATTCCTCCCTCTCAATTGGTTCAAGGTCAGGAACCAGTTATTCCATCTAGTTTTGATGCATAGTATTTTATCAATGTATGTACCATGATGCATAAATATCTATTCTCTAAAGTAAATTGAGGTGTATGTTAGTTTTCCTAACACGAGGGGGAGATAATAAGCAGCTAAGAAATATGTTGTGAATCATCATCAATATGATTCTCATTCAAAAGATAATTCTAGTGTAAATGCTAGGAGTATTTGCTGACTCAAAAATTAATATTATATTTAGTTTCAAATGCTCTAATTGGATGTCCCTAAAGGACAAAGTCTACTACATGTATGAAGCATGGTAGATCAATCTGTTCTATAATCAATAATTCTTGAAAAAGAAAAATGAGAAAATGAACATAATAATGAGGTAATGTGCTTTTAAGGAGCCTACAAATTATAAAGTGATGAGATTTCAAAATGTTATGTAACATTGTGAACCAACACAAAATGATATATCATCGGTAATATCTTTGATACAATATTAGTGCAATATTGTAAAAGATTATGAGGATCTGAATTCTACGTTTATTTAAACATACAAACTTAGGAATACTTTCCAAGTGACATTAAAGGATGCCTCTTGGTAAGCATAAAACTTATTTGATTTGTAGTCTAGACACTTAAAGATGTCATACATAAAATGCTGAATATTGTTACTTGACAAAATTTATATAAAAACTTTTTAAAGATTCAAAATGTTTGAAGCATATAAAAATTTCTGGGAAACTTATTTATAATCCTCATAGTACATAAATTTATAACTTGAAAATTATTGAAACTCTTGGAGAGTTTTCAAAAGCATTAGATTATTTTCTGAAATGAGAAATATATCAAATTAGATTGGTTATAAGTACCATATCTTAGTGCAATTGGTGTACTAATGAATATTTCCAATACTACAAGGCCTTATATACTCTTTTCTATTAATTTGTTAGCACGGTATAGTTCTACTCCTACTAGGAGTATTGGAATGGGATTAAACATATATTACGATACCTCAAAGGGACTATCAATATGGGCTTATTTTATTCTAATGATTGCAGTCTTGATCTTGTTGGTTATTCTGATGATTAGTATTACTGACCCACATAAAGCTCGGTCTCAAGTAGGCAATGTTTTCATATGTGGGGGTACAACCATATCTTGGGGATACATAAAGTAGTCTATCGTAGCTACTTCATCGAACCATGCTGAGATAATAGTTATTTATGAAGCAAGCAAAGAGTGTGTGTAGTTGAGGTACATGATACATCTCATTTAAGAAAAATGTGGTTTGAAATGTGACAAAGTACCAACAATTTTCTATGAATATAATGCAACATGCATAGCATAATTTAAGGAAGGATTTATAAAAGGATATAGAACGAAGCACATTTCACCAAAGCTTTTCTATACACATGAGCTCTAAATTTAGGTGATATTAATGTGCAACAGACCCGTTCAAGTAAACATGTGGCTGATTTAGTCACCAAGCCTCTTCCAACAGCAACTTTAAAAAGATGGTCCACAAGATTGGGATACAAAGGTTTAAGGATGTTCTCATTAGGGGAATTAATATGCGCTGCTCTTTCTCCCTTATGAGGTTTTTTCCAACTGGATTTTCCTTGTAAGGTTCTTAATGAGGTAGCCTATATGCATATTATAGAGATGTGTACTCTTTTCCTTCACAAGTTTTTTTTCCACTGGGGTTTTTCTAAAAAGGATTTAACGAGGCACACCATCTATCAATTAGATATTCAAGTGAGAGTGTTAGTACCATATATAATGAATGTTTTTTCTAGAAAAGTTAGAAATCCTAACTTTGGAGTAAAATTGTTTTTTCCTATAAATAAATGGATTTTCGTTCGTTATTTTTTACCCTTCAAGTATTCCTCAAGAAAAATAAAGAAGTCTCTTGTAACACCCTAATTTTCTGAACCGGAATACTACACGATGCTTATGACCCCAAAGGACAACAAGCTAACCCATGACTAATATTTGTACCTATGCACTGCAATATATAATGTAATAATGTGGAAAAGATGAACATGTAGGCCATAAGGTTTAACTGAATAAAAACAAAATATATACAATAGTAACATCTGTTTGGGTGAAAGATACCCAAAGCAATGGAAAACTAAATCAAATCTGAACTAAATCTGAAAGACTCTAAATACTGTCTGAATAAAGAGTTGAAGGAACATGTCTCAAACTAACTCCGTCTAGCAAGACTGAGCTGATAATAAATGAAATAAAATAATATTGTATCTTCCTCGAATAAAGAGGACTCACTGCAACTCTGTATATTGGAATGCAACTGCTACTGCTGGTCTGGAACTCGTGTCTCTGAACCTATGGTGTAACATGAAAAGAAAGCACCGTTGAATAAATACGTCAGTACAACTGGAGTACTGAGTATACGAGTGAGGTAAGCTAACATAAAGGGTTTATATGCATGAATAATGCTAACTGACTGATTGTTATGAATGTAAGAGTACAAACACATATACATAGTAACTAAGATCGTGAATACGTGATAGGTAACTCTGTACGCCAATACATGGTTTACTGATAACTGACATGGCTGAAACTACAGTTCTGATAGCATGGGCGACTGTGTCTGACAGTCTTGAATCGGATGGAACTTTTTGAGTCCCGTGCTATAACTGAATTTGACTGTATCTAACAATCCTGGTATACTGATATCTGAAGAATTGCCTGAGTTTTTTTTACCGAGACTGATTCTGAAACTGTGGGAGGTAATTGTTTAACCGACATGCCCCATGTGTGCTATTATTGCTAAGGTGGGGTCCAATCTCTGCTTAGACTAGAGGGGTATCAATACCGCACCACTGGTAAGAACAGTTGTGAGTGACCCTTAGATGGAAGGTACTCAAAATGAGAGCGGTGGGAACCCTGAACTGACATGTTAAGCCATCTCATAAATCCTAATCTGATAGGTTAAGATATCTCAACCTATGCTGGCTACATAGTTCTGGAACGCAAGGATGACTGCTAAGAATCACACCCTAAATTGGTAGGTGAGTTCCCATCCTTGGGTTCACTCGGTGCTAACTTCTACTCCCATCTGAAGAGACTAAACATGATTCAACTGACTGTACATGGACTAATTAAATGACTTCAATTGATTGACGGAATAGTACTACTATCTGAGAGTTAACTGAGATCATGAGATTTCTAAGGTTTCCTGAGTTATATGATTGACTGAGTTCTATAGATTATAGGTTGACTGAGATTATAATGACAACATGACATGGCTCTAGGCACACAACTATATTTTTTAGGTACGAATAGCCCCAGGACTTTATAGAAGGAAACTGACACGCATGATATGACTTGATCATAAGATTGGAGTCCACAATTCATAATATCATAAGTAGGGGATCTTATAATTCATGTAGTTATTCAACATCTTAAACATTGTAGGGATTGTATGGATATATTTCGTGTACATATTATACATATCCATTATCATACATACTTCATACCACAACAATAGCAACACATCAATAGCATGGAATTCATATTTAAGTATATAGGTAACACAAATTTGTCATTTAGATATCATGGAACTATGTAAACATAAATTCCTAACATCCCAAGCATTTTATCAAACACCTAGCATGCATTCTTTAAGGCATAGGTGTGTTTCAGAACTTGCACCATATTACACCACCTAAAGTTCATAGTTTTCAACTAACAACCATATATATCCCATGAAAACACCTTTAGATATCATCTTAAAACTTAAATAACAATCATCAACATGTACAAGCTCATATCACCACAAAAAGTTCACAAAATAGTATTTAAAACATGGTTCTTGAGCTCTATGAACGGATTGGATCCATAGATGAACACTACGCATACCTTAGATTATTAATCTATGAAGATAGTAGTAAAATAAGCTTGGAATTTGAAACCCCCAATTGAACCCTAGAGTTTTTCTTGATTGTTCTTGAGTGAATTTTGATAAAAAGTAATGTAAAGAGCTAATTAGAGGCCTCAATCCCGTGTTTGGAACTTAAATAAGGGGGGAAAGATGACCCAAATACCTCTCTAGATGTGTCATTTAATTTCTGTGAAAATTATCCGATTTGGGCCCCCGACGTGATGTGGAGACATCACAATTCCACCCATTTATAACCTAGAAACTCACCGCGACATGCTGGAATTGCGAAGAGACATTGGAAATTGACGAACGTCATTTTGGCTTACAGCGCGATGCACCAGTGACTGAAATGACATTGCTAAAACTTTAAATCGCCATAACTTCTTCACCGAGTGTCCGTTTTAGGCAAATTTGGTATCGATGGAAAGATTATTCAATTATCTAAAATTTGGAGGGTATAAATCTGCCAAAATACCACCTATAAACCAAGTTATAATCGTTTAAAGATGAGCTATGTGAAATCACACTCGAAAACTTAGTGGATTCAAAAGTTCTTAGCTTGGCTTACTCTAAGTGACTCTTATGAACATGCTTAAAACATCATAAGCTCTATTATCACTAGGATATTCTTCCTAATTCATGTACTTAAATATAAATCATAGGATAGGAGATTTCATGTGTAGGAACAACGGTTTATTTTCTAGCATAGAAATATGCAGGGTATTACACTATGTCCCCCTTGGAAACATTCATCCTCGAATGAGACTGATTGAAATGAGGAGAGATGATAAACTGGAGTACGTACAAGACATACACTACTGGAACATGATCTCATGATGAACATAACTAATAAGCTAAACACATCATGCTGGACATGCATATCTGATGCATGAGTAACTGATTTATGAATGTATAGCTGAGACTTCTGATTACTGAGTTCTCCCAATGAGAATGCATATTTAACACATGATTATACACTGAACTGATACATAAATGCATGAATTAATATGCAACGGTAATATATGCCAAGTTTATGATAGGAACATGAACATGAAACTTAGTAAGCTTAAGGAGAATTATTACCTTTTGATCTGAATTAGTGGAGAAGAGGTGAGGATACTTGGTATGCATATCTGCTTCTACTTCCTAAGTAGTTCCCTCATGAGACTGATTTTGCCAAAGAACCTTGACAAGAAGGACTTCTTTGTTCGTCAATATACAAGTCTGATAGTCTAAGATTTCGACTGGCATGTCTTCATAAGAGAGATTGTTCTGAACGTCAATACTATGAATAGGGATTACAACTATTGGGTCACCTATTCATTTCTTGAGAAAAGATACATGGAAGACTAGATGAACTGAGGCTAGATCTGAAGGCAATTCGAGCTTATAAGCTACCTTGCCTAAGCAACTGAGAATCATGAAGGGACTAATATATCGGGGACTTGGTTTCCCTTTCTTTCCGAACCCTTTCACTCCCTTCATGGGAGAGATCTTGAGGTAGACATAGTCATTGACTTTGAACTCGATATCCTTTCTATGAACATCTGCATAAGACTTTTGTCGGCTCTGAGCAGCCTGGAGTCTCTCTCGGATCAACTAAATTTTCTCTAAAGCATCGAATACTAAGTCAGGACCTATAACTGAGGCCTCATGAACTTCAAACCAATCGATTGGAGATCTACATCTCCTACTATAGAGAGCTTCGAATAGAACCATCTGAATACTGGAATGATAACTATTGTTGTATGCAAACTCAATCAAAGGAAAATGGTTATCCAAACTTCCCTTAAAATCAATTGTACACGCCCTTAGCATATCTTCGCGAGTCTGAATGATCCGTTCTGCTTTACTATCTGTCTGAGGATGAAAGGCTATACTGAGATGAACTTGGGTACCAAGACCCTTTTATAATGCTTTCCAGAAGTGAGAGGTAAACAGGGTACCTCTGTCTAAAATAATAGATAGTGGAATACCATGTAATCTGACCAACTCCCTGATATAGAATTTGGCATAATACTCGACTGAATAAGAAGTATGAACAGGAAGAAAATGAGCTGACTTGGTCATTCTGTCTACAATGACCCAAACTGAATCACACTGATGATGAGTTCTAGGCAAACCCATCACGAAGTCCATGTTCACTTATTCCCACTTCCAAGTAGGAATGGTGAACTCCTGCATGGAACCACAAGGTTTTTGATACTCTATCTTAACCTTCTGATATGTAGAGCACTTAGACACAAACTCTGCAATATCTCTCTTCATCCCACTCCACCAATAGATCTTCCGCAAGTCGCGGGACATCTTAGTGGCCCCTGGATGAATAAAGTATCACACACCATACGCTTCAGGAAGAATTTGTGCCTTAATCCATCTACACCTAGAACGCATAAACGACCCTAACAACGAAGAACACCATCTCCCCCTTGGGTGAAAACCTCAACTTTCTGATTTTGAACTGGCTTTTTCAGCTTGACAAGGCTAGGATCCCTGTCTTTCTTTTCTTTCACCTCGGAAAGTAGGGATGACTCTAAACTACTCTGAACACATACACCACCCTTAGAAGATTCAACTATGTAAATGCCTAGTCTGGCCAGCTGATGGATTTCCTGAGCTATTTTCTTCTTGCTATCCTCAACGTGAGAAACACTACCTATAAGGTGTCTACTGAGAGCGTCGGCCACAACATTGGCCTTGCTCGAATAATAATGAAAACTTATGTCATAATCTTTCAAAAGATCTAACCACCTTCTCTGACAAAGATTGAGATCTTTCTGAGAAAAGACATACTGGAGACTCTTATGATCTGTAAAGACATCTACATGAACTCCGTAAAGATAATGCCTCTAAATCTTTATGGCAAATACCATGGATGCTAACTCAAGATCATAAGTAGGATAATTCTTCTCATGGGGTTTTAGCTATCTGGAGGCATAGGCTGTGACCTTACCATGCTGCATGAGAACACAACCTAAACCCACTCTGGATGTATCACAATAGACTACGAAACCGTATGAGCTGTCTGGAAGAGCTAGAACTGAAGCTGAGGTGTGTTGAGTCTTCAACTCTTGAAAACTCTTCTCGCATAAATCTGACCATTGAAACTTAACCTTTTTATGAGTCAATCTAGACATAGGAGATGCAATAGAAGAAAATCCCTTGACAAACTGTCTGTAATAGTTGGCAAAACCCAAGAAACTCCTGATATCTAATGGAGATACGGGGCGAGTCCAGTTTCTTACCTCTTCGGTCTTCTGAGGATCTACTCTAATGCCATCACCGGAAATAATATGACCGAGGAATGCTACTGATCTGAGCCAAAATTTGCACTTACTGAACTTGGAGAATAACTGATGATCCCTGAGAGTCTGAAGAATAATTCTGAGATGGTCTGAATGATCATGCTCAGTACAAGAATAGACCAGAATATTATCTATAAAGACTATGACAAACATGTCCAAGTACTGCTTGAACACCCGGTTCATCAAGTCCATGAAAGATGCAGGGGAATTGGTAATACCAAAAGACATGACAAGAAATTTGAAGTGACTATGCCGCGTACAGAAAATTGTCTTTGGGATGTCATATTCTCTAACTCTGAGCTGATGATAGCCTGATCTAAGGTCTATCTTAGAGGATTAACTGGCAACCTAAAGTTGGTCAAACAAGTCATTTATTCGAGGAAGTGGATACTTGTTCTTGACCGTAACTTTGTTGAGCTGACGGTAATAAATACATATCCTGAGAAAACCATCTTTCCTGCATACGAATAAGACTGGTACACCCCGTGGGGATACACTGGGCCTGATGAATCCCTTATCTAAGAGGTCCTTTAATTGATCTTTTAGTTATGCTGGTGTCATTCTATATGGCAGAATAGAAATAGGCTGAGTATCTGGGAGAAGGTCTATGCCAAAGTCTATTTTCCTTTCGAGCGGAATGCCTGGAAGATCTTCAGGAAAGATATTTGAATATTCATAACCACTGGGACTGATTTGAGACTGGGAGATTCAGAACTGGAATCCTTAACATGCATGAGATGATACACACACCCCTTAGAAATTATTTTCCTTGCCCAAAGGTAGGAAACAAGCTGACCCCTAAACGTCGAAGTACCACCCTTCCACTCTAGGACAGGCTCATTTGGGAACTGAAATTGAACTATCCTATTTCTGCAGTCGATTGTAGCATAGCAGGAATTAAGCCAATCCATGCTGAGAATGACATCAAAGTCAGTCATCTCTATCTTGACTAAATCTACGGACGTGGATTTATGAAATATCATAACTGGGTAGTTCCTCTATACCGCCGAGCTATGATGGTTTTACCCACTGGGGCAGAGATTGAAAAGGGCTCTGCTAAAATTTTGGGACTGATTCCAAAATTGCTTGCTATGTATGGAGCGACAAAAGACAAGGATGTACCTGGGTCTAGCAAAGCATAAACATGAACATGGAAAATCTGTACGTACTAATAATGACATCAGGAGAATTTTCCTGACCTGTCGGGTATGAATAGCATAAGTCTATTTGGACATTACCCACTAGCAGTACTGGAAGTGGCACCCTGCTGATTTGGGTGACCAGACTTAGCTGTGGAATGATTCTGCTGACCTTGAGGACCTGGCTGAGGACACTCTCTAATCCTATAGCCTTGCTTTCCACAACCAAAATAGACATGACTACCGGCTCTGCAAATACCCATGTGGTTCTTACCACAAGTCTGACATAGGGGATTTGTTCAGGCACTGCTAACACTGCCCTGAGATTTAGAGCCTGGTGCTCTATCTCTATTTTCGTCTTTAAATTTTGGAACTGGGGCACTAGTGGAGGAAGGAGCTGGAACACTGGTAAAAGAATGAGCTGGAGCTGATGACTTGGGATAAAACTGTGAATAGTTTCCTCCCTCTAATTTGGGTTGAGCAAAACTGAAACTGCCTGACCTTGCTCTCTTGTTCTGTCTCTCCTAGTCCTAAACTTCTGCTTCTCTATTTGTTGAGCATGGCTTATGAGCCTGGCTAAAGTCATATCACTATTCAGCATCACAGATCTACACTCATTTACCACGCTATCATTCACCCCCGACACGAACTTGCTCATATTATCCCTATTATCTACAACCACATAAGGGGCATATCTGACTAGCTGAGTAAATCTAAGAGAATACTCTCTAACCATCATATTTCCCTGCCTGAGGTTGATGAACTTTAGCCTCTCTCAGATCTTAAGGAAAGAATCTGTCTAAGAAAACCGTGACAAATTCCTCCCACTCAATAGGACCTACATCGTATACCCTCTTGGACTTCTACTATTTGTACCAAGTATGAACGACATTCTATAATTGGTATACTGGTAACTCAGCACTCTGAACAGAAGTAACTCCCATGATATCAATGACCTTCTAGACTTGGTCAATGAATTCCTGAGGGTCTTTATTAGACTTAGACCCAAAGAAAGATAAAGGGTTTATTCGAGTGAAGTTCTGAATCCTAGCTGCTGCAGATTGGACACTGGATTGGACGGAATAACTTGTGGCCATTCATTTTGGGTATCCATAGACTGAGCAAGTGTGGTAAATGCAGCCATAAACTCCGCATGAGAAACATATTCGCCCAAAGGATCTTCGGGCTGAGGAGCAGGCTAGTTTTTTCTCTTTAGAGACATATTCTGAATTAAGAGAAGAATGAATAAGACTGAAAGTTTAACTTGAGATTATGCTCACTAGCATGACATGAATACTGAAAGAAGGGAAACGGTTCCTAAAATATCTCATAGCCTCCTGTACATAAATATGGTGTGCAACACACCCATGCACAAGACTCTACTAGATGCGGCTTTCAGAGTTCCTAGGACTCTATTGAACCTTAGGATCTTATACCAAGTTTGTAACACCCCAATTTTTTGAACCAAAATGGTACACGATGATTATGACCCTGAAGGACAACAAGATAACCCATGACTGATATCTGTACCTGTGCACTGCAATATATAATGTAATAATGCAGAAAACATGAACATGTAGGCCATAAGGTTCAATTGAATAAAAAAAATTGTAAAATAGTAACATTCGCTTGGGTGAAAGATACCCAAAACAACTGAAAACTGAATCAAATTTGAACTAAATCTGAAAGCCTCTAAATACTGTCTAAATAAAGAGTTGAAGGAACACGTCTCCAACTAACTCCATCTAGCAAAAGTGAGCTAAAATAATAAATAAAATAAAATAATATCATATCATCCTCGAATAAAGAGGACTCACTGCAACTCTGTATACTAGAATGCAGCTGCTACTGCTGGTCTGGAACTTATGTCTCTGAACCTATGGTGAATATGAAAAGAAAGCACCATAACGCAAATACGTTAGTACAACTGGAGTATAAAGTATATGAGTGAGGTAGGCTAACGCAAAGGGTTTACATGCATGAATAATGCTAAATGACTGACTGTTATGAACATAAGAGTACAAACATACATACATAGTAACTGAGATCGTGAGTATGTGATGGCTAAATCTGTACGCTAATACATGGTTTACTGATAACTGATAGGACTAAAACTGCAGTTTTGATAGCATGGGTGACTGTGGCAAACAGTCTTGAATCTGATGGAACTTTTTGAGTCCTGTGCTATAACTTAATTTGACTGTATCTAAAAATCCTGGTATACTGATATCTAAAAAATTGCCTGAGTTTTTTTACTGAGAATGAGTCTGAAACTATGGGAGGTAGTTGTTTAACCGACATGCCCCATGTGTGCCATTATGGCTAAGGTGGGGTCCAATCTCTTCCCAGACTAGAGGGGTATCAATACCGCACCACTGGTAAGGACAGTTATGAGTGACACTTATCTGGAAGGTACTCAAAATGAGAGCGGTGGAAACCCTGAACTGACAGGTTAAGCCACCTCATTAACCCTAATTTGATAGGTTAAGATATCTCAACCTATGCTGGCTACATAGTTCTGGAACGCAAGGATGACTGCTAATAATCACACCCTAAATTGGTAGGTGAGTTTTCATCCTTGGGTTCACTCGGTGCTAAATTCTACTCCCATCTGAAGAGACTAAACATGATTCAACTGACTGTACATGAACTGATTAATTGACTTTAGTTGATTGACGAAATAGTACTACTATCTGAGAGTTAACTGAGATCATGAGATTTCTGAGGTTTCCTGCGTCACATGACTGACTGAGTTCTATAGTTTATAGGTTGATTGAGATTATCATGACAACATGACATGTCTCTAGGCACACAACTATATTTTTTGGGTACGAATACCCCCAGGACTTGATAGAAGGAAACCGACACACATGACATGACTTGATCACAAGATTGGAGTCCACAATTCATAATATCATAAGTAGGGGATCTTATACTTCATGTAGTTATTCAACATCTTAAACATTGTAGGGATTGCATGGATATATTTCGTGTACATATTATACATATCCATTATCATACATACTTCATACCACAACAATAGAAACACATCAATAGCATGGAATTCATATTTAAGTATATAGCTAACACAGACTTGTCATTTAGATATCATGGAACCATGTAAAAATAAATTCCTAACATCCCAAGCATTTTATCAAAAACCTAGCATGCATTCTTTAAGGCATAGGTGTGTTTCATAACTTGCACCATATTACACCACCTAAAGTTCATAGTTTTCAACTAACAACCATATATATCCCATGAAAACACCTTTAGATATCATCTTAAAACTTTAACAACAATCATCAATATGTACATGCTCATATCACCACAAAAAGTTCACAAAATAGTATTTAAAAAATGGTTCTTGAGATCTATGAATGGATTGGATCCATATATGAACACTACGCATACCTTATATTAATAATTTGTGAAGATATTAGTGAAATAAGCTTGGAATTTGAAACTCCCAATTGAACTCTAGGCTTGTTCTTGGTTGTTCTTGAGTGAATTTTGATAAAAAGAAATATAAAGAGCTGATTTCAGGCCTCAATACCGTGTTTGGGACTTATATAGGGGGGGGGGGGGGGAAGATGACCCGAATACCCCTCTAGATGCGTCATTTAATTTCTGTGAAAATTACCCGATTTGGGCCCCTGGCGCAACACAGAGACATCATGTTTCCACTTTTTTATGACCTGGAAACTCACCACGACATACTGGAATTGTGGAGAGGCTCTAGAAATTGATGAACGCCATTTTGGCTTATGGCGCGACGTGCCACTAACTGAAATGACGCTGCTGGAACTTTAAATTGCCATAACTTCTTCACTGGGTGTCCGTTTTAGGCAAATTTTATATCGACGGAAAGCTTATTAAATTATATAAAATTTGAAGGGTATAAATCTTCCAAAATACCACCTATAAACCAAGTTATGCTTGTTCAAAGATGAGCTATGTGAAATCATACACTAAAACTTGGTGTATTCAAAAGTTCTTAGCTTGGCTTACTCTAAGTGACTCTTATGAACATGATTAACACATCATAAGCTCTATTATCACTGGGATACTCATTCGTAATTCATGTACTCAAATATGAATCATAAGGTAGGAGGTTTCATGTGTAGGAACAACGGTTCATTTTATAGCTTAGAAATATATGGGGTATTACATCTTATCTCTTCTTTCTCCATTCTTCTTGTTCTTACTTTATATTTCATAACAAAAGGAAAATAAAAAAATAAGAAAATAATATAAAGAGAAATACAAGATAGAGAGAGAAAGAAAATTAAGGGAGAAAATAAATGAGAAATGCTATGAATTGCATTTAATTGGCAGGAGAGACTATGAATTGTAATTAATTGGAACTTAGTCTAAATATGATAATTAAGAGATTATATTTTCTAGGACATGTCGTTATTCCTATTTTTTGGTAAATTTTTTAATTTAATTAGTCTACTAAATTTACTTTTAATATATTTTATGTTTGACCGGGAATATAGAAAAGAGCTTGTCGTCTTCCTTTTTTTATTTTAACATCATAGGTTGATGATTTTTTTTTTGCATGTAGACATTGATATAACTAGACAGTTTACTGCTGATACTGCTATTTATTATATATATACATACATACAAACATGTATACATACATATATACATACAAACACACAAATATTAGCTAGAGTTGTGGGGTTAATAAAATATTTTGAAGGGTCATGTTAGAAGATTTTGGACCTTTTCCCTTTAGTTGATTGCTGATATCTGGTTTAAATCAGGCCCTTCATCATGATCATGTGGACACGTGTTGCGATCTTTGATGTTTATTAAGTTTCTCATTGCGATCATGAGGTAGGGAACCGTGATCTAAAAGTGTGCTAAGTTGAGGATTTTATTGTGACATTCATATTTTGAGATTACACTTTTATTGTGTCACTTATGTGGGAGCTTATGTGAACATTATTATTGACTTAAGGGATTATTAATATTGTGATGGTATTAATATAATTGTCCTTATTTGAGCACTATTGCTTTTATTATTTTTGTGACACCCAAGAAAATGGCTTGGATTGATATTATTGATGTCTCATATGACTTTTTTCTACGGGGTTGCCATGATATGGCTTATATCATGATTTGATGACATTGAGGAGATTTGATCTCATTTATACCATTATTAAATTGATTCATTTCATGGTACTTGATTTGGTTATGAGCATACAACCTTGTTTCATTTATCCATATGTTGGGAATTAGTACCACCAAAAAATATTGATTTAGAAATATAAATAAAACACTTTATAAAACATCTTGACCGAGGGATATGCCATCAAAGTTGATTGATTTATCATATTATGATAGTACATGTGTTGCAAAGTACCCATGGTGTCCTATCCTAGAAGCTATTGCTCAGAAGGTGTATACAACACTACAAAATAAACAGCATTTAGAGACAGTCACATTTGGTCGCTATTCTATGTAAATCCGTCGCTAAACAGAAATTGAGATGGAATAGCAACGGATTTGTGTATGTCTCTATATTGCTCGTTTATAGCCTCTTAGAAATGAAAAAATGAATTCTGTCGCAAAACTTATGACCGCTTCATGACGAACTTATCGGTTGTTGATTTTACCGATGAAATATTCTGTTGCTATATCCTTGCTAATTTCAAAATTTATTTTCGTTGTGGCTAAATTTATGATAGAAAATTTTATCTCTGATCCATTGAAACATAGTTTGATCGACTGACCAGTCGTCTTTAGCAACCAAATTTATATTTTATAATCCATCGCTAAAGTTTTTTAATAGCAACGACAAAAGTTAGTCACTAATTTTTTGTCGCTAATAATTTTAGTAAAAAATTATTGAAATGCATAAATCATTGAATGATTAAAATAACCAACATTCATATAAGTAATTACATATATTAGAATGTTCAAAATATATAGATAGCAAAATGCATCACATAATTGTGTCCAAACATTGACAAGTTCAAGTATTTTCTCAAAAATAAACTAATGTCAAATCCACATCCTCTAAAATTAGTATTTGTTACTATATAACTATTTTCTTCTTTACTCCTCCTCCAGCTTCATAACATGATTCCAATTGATAAACTTCAGATTCTGTTTGTCTTTTTTTTCGTACAATTTCTTCATATTTTTCCTGCAATTAACAAGTGGAGATATTAAAATAGAGTCAACTTCCTGTTGTTTCTTTCATTTTCATGTATAATATGAACTTTCGACAGATTTCAATACAAAATAAATATAAGAGAAGAGTATATCTAACAATGTAAATTATGAACTTACGTGGAGGAGTCGGAAACTCTCAGTAACAAAAGATTTACCATCATGATTATGTGTATGAACGTGCAAATATAACTCACTTGAAGTTGGATCTCGACTTACCGTAATAGACTATACAAACAAATAATAGACAATATTTGCTTCATCAAGTATTAGAGAAGAAATAAATTGAAAGAAACTAAAAATTTTGCCTATTGTGATGGAGTCACCTGTTCTTACAGATTGGGAGAGAGGAAAGAGATTGCTGAGAAGGGGAGGGAGAAGAAAGGTTAGGGATTATATGTAATCGATAAAAAAGAAGTCTATATTTTCTAAGCCGTGTAGTTTTTATTTAATAAAAATTTATGGTGGTCTATTAACACACTAGTGCAGAAACACTCAAGAGACCTTTACAACAGCCCACTAATTATACAAAGTTTACTTTCTTAAACTTCGCGTCAAGTCAAAACCAGAAAAACTAATTGAAATAGAGAGAATACGGCTCAATTAATCTGAGTTTTACGCAAACATTCAACACCAAAGATAATAAGAATAAATTCGTATGTTCCTCAAATATTATATATGCATAAAGATGAAAAATTTCACACAATTTTGTAAGAAAAATTGCATCTAAGAACATTGTTCATAATAATTGCATTAATTACCGTAGCTTTGTTCATCCTAGAAAAGGTCACAAAAGCATATTCTGCAAGCCTGTTTACTGCCAAGCTAACTATCATCGAACTTCACGCCTTGACATCTTTAAAAGGCATAACTTAAAATACTTCAATTGCCTTTTCAACATATCCACACTTCGTATACATATTAACAAGTGCGGTACTAAGTTCAAGATCATTCTCAATCGATCTCTTATCTATATATGTGTGCACCCACCTCCCCAAATCTAACACTCCAGATATAGCACAAGTCGATATCACAGTCACCATCATCACCTTATCTGGCACTACCCCTATATTCTGCATTTATCTAAACAACCCAAAACACTAATTAACTATCCCTAATCTCGAATACCTACTCATCATCGCACTCCACGCAACCATATTTCTCTAAGATATTTTATCAAATACCTTCTCCGCTAATCCAATCCCCTCACATTTCCTCATAAAAAAATTAAATAATAAAATTGGGTGTTTTAACATATGTTGAAACAGACACAAAATAATAAGAATCTTCACAAAATTTGAAGTCAAATTTTAACTATTTCAAATTTAAGAATCTGTTTAGGAAATAAAAGAGTAGAAAAGGATAATGATATTAAGACAAAGAAATCAAACCTGCGATAGGCTTTTATGAACCCATCATTCCGAAACTTATTCGGAGCACTTGGCTGGATGATTTTTGAGATGGTAGCAATGATCAGAGTAGTGGCGTCATCGGGTTGCAGGAATGGATGGTGGCTTACTGGTGGCTGTCTTATGGGGGAATGGAGGAAGTGCCGGCGGTGTTGGTCATGGCATCAGCCATAGAGAAGAAAAAAGTTCATCGGGGAGGGAGAGTGGCGAGAGATGATGCATGATTGCAACTGCTGGAGTTGGGAGTTTCGTTATTTATGGTGCGGTGACTAAATAGAGGGAGAGAGAAATATGACGATGGCAGTGCTTCGACGTCAAGCGATCGGAGATGGTGATGATGGAGAGAAACAATAGAGAGAGAGTGTAGAAGGAGGAAGGTGGGACTGAAGTTGAAATAATAGAGTATGGTTTTTGTTTTTTTGGTTAAAAAGAAGAGAAAGAATGTTTTAGATATCAGCCGTTGAATCATATTTGATCAACGACTGAGATCAAATTGATCTGAAAATATTAATTAAAAATTAAAATAAATATTTACGACGCAAATTTTGGTCACTAAATAAAATAATTTTTTTAAAATATAAATCTAAAACGTACAGATGAATATTCTGTTGCTAAATCTATTGCTATGAAATAATTAAAATAACGACCAATGTTCTATTGCTAATTCATCACTATATTTAGGTGTCAATTTTTCTCAGAATTATTTAGTGATGGAAACAATTTCGTCACTGATTCATTGCTAACAGCATACATAAAAATAGAATTGCTATGCATGCAACCAAATTGACTATTCCGTTGCTAATTCGTCGTTATATTGACACGAAAATCGGTCTGTCGATAAATTTCATCGCTAAATGCAGTATTTTTTGTAGTGCAAGGTGATATTGAGACACTACATCATGACTATTATATTGTATTACATCACTTGCATTTGTTTTATTTGTTTGATATCATGTATGTAACCTTCTTTTATATATTTATGTATTGTTATTCATATACTGTAATTATACTTATCATATTTATTATTATGAGATACATTTTGAGACAATACTGGAACTTTTCTATATGCAGGTGCAAACATTGCTTATCGTTGTCTTTATATGTTTTTTTTTATACTTTTCTTAGTTGGCCTATGATGCCTACTAAGTTTAAGTGGGCCATACTCACTCCTACTTTTTGCACCCTTTTGGTGTAGATCCTAGTACGAGTATAACCCATAGAGTTTGAGATCATGTGGTGCAGAGGTAGTGTAATGGCATGACCTAATTTATGAGTCATGATAACACCTACTTTATTTCGCCGGTAGGTAAGACAAACTGTAGCCCGTAGCTATGAGAAATGGGCTAATTTGGTGGAAAATGGCCTAAAATCTAGAAATCAACAATTCAAGACTTATAATAATAATACAATCATAATAGTCTAATAGATAGATAAAAGATCAACAATTATCCCTGACCTAGTAGTGTAGGTACAAGAGCTACTACAAATGGAACAAAGTACTGAAATAATCAAAGATAATCTATCTTAGAAATGAAAGACTAGACATAAATAATAGAAATAAAAAGGGACAAATTCGGCTCAAAGAGCTCACCCTATCACCAAAATCTACTCAGCACAAACATCACATCGCGGTGGCTACTTGTAACACCCTAAATTTTTTGCCCTTGAAAATTTCTAAAATTTTATCCATACTTCCCAGACTACGACTCCCCATACGAGTCGTAGAAAATCTTAATGGGTCTTATCGGCCCAATCGTATTCTGGAAAGTATGTTGGCCTGGAATTTCTGTCTTGATTATGATTTGGACCCTATCAGTTGTAGTGTCTCTGAACGAGTGGTATGGGGTCTTTGTAGCCTAACCAGTATGATGCCCAAATTGTTTCTGCTTTGACAATGAATAGAATAAGTGAGTCATAATGGATGAGTACGAGTCGTATAGTATGACTTATAGCCAAGTCAGTATTGGTGATCCTTGATACCGTCCAGCATACGACTAGATCGTAAAAGTAGTAGGGTGACCCTACCAGTCGTAAGGTCACCCGTAACAACTAACGATCAATTTTTAGTCTTTTCATTAAGGGCATTCTAGTTAATTCCCCTTTTTCCTTACTTGAACCCCACGACCATAGAGCACTCTAAGGGGTTATTTCTTATTCATAACGCAATATAAAAAACTCTCAAAGTCTCTAAACTCTCCAATGTTAAGATACTTAGGGTTTCTAAGAATTTCGTCATCTAAGAGCTCAAGATTTGATTTCTCTCCCTAAATCTTAGTATTTTAGGAATGTTACTCTTCTCCAGTTATTAATATATCAAAAGAATGTGTTTTACATGGTTTAAATTAGATGGATTTGAATGTGGGTTTTGTTGTGGTTGAGAATTTTGACATGGTTGATTTTTAAATTTCTTTCCCATGATTTATTACATATTTCTGATGCTTTATTAATGGTTTTGAACGTATGGGGTGAATGGGTATGGTGAATAAACTAATAGGTCATGGTTTTCCCCAAATTATTGTTTTGAGCTTGGATTTGGTTTGAATAATTGTGTTCCCTCAACTCATTTGTGAAATTGAGATTGAAATATGAATTGGTCACATGGTTTGACTTACTTATCACGCTATTGCATTGTATAAATGGTTAAAAAAGGATTTTGAAGGCCTTGTTTTCTATGTTTTGATTTACTGAACAAAGAGGGTCAAGGCATTCCCTCAATTTGATTTGATAAACAAAAGAAGGTCGAGGTATTCCTCTAAATTAATTTAATGTACAAGGGAGTCGAGGTATTCCCCCAAGATAATGGAATTATGATGGAAACATAAAAAGCTTGCAAGTATAGGGTATGACGATACCAATGATGTGCCCTAAAGTATTATTTTGTGGTTAATGAAAATATTATGCGAAACCTATTTTAATTTAGGCTTAATGGGGGTTATATAGATAAGCCGTGAAAGTATGGGTCTTGAAAGACTTGTACTAGAAATTTATGTTTGCCGACGTGAGGTTTGGTCTTGACCATGTGCATAGTTCACATTATTGATATAATTGTATCTTTGATTGACATGGGATCAGTGAATTTCTTGGTATTCCTTGATACCTTTGGTTTATGTGAATAACACGCACTGGGGCCCTTTCAGCAGGGGAACTGAACCCGTATAGCTTGTCGATGCCTATTTATGATGATTGAGCTACATAGTTAGGATAAAGTTTTACTTTATGCTAAGCCTTCTTCCCTTTCTCAGCATGACATGCATATATATATATATGTATATATATATATATAATTATGTGCGTTGACTTGGAATGACTTTGAAACACTAACCATGACATTATTTTATCCCCTATCCTTGAGTTACATGCTAGTGCTCAACCCATTAAACATCTTCAAATGCTGTATCCCTACGTGATGCACACATAGAAGATACTTCTACTTTTTATGTAGTGTTATATGGATAAACTTAATTCATCGATAGTTTTTGGTGTAATGGCGAGCTTCCATTCTCTAGAAGACTTGGTCATTTCATCAATTTCCTTTCATAGATTAGAATTTAAGAGTTCACATTAACATTACTATTATAATTGTCATTGTCAGAGTCGGAGGCATGTCTTGATGCTTTATTGATTTTAGTTTTGTTAGAAGGTTTTGTGGATATTACTCTGGACTTGGGTGATTTGGTTGGTTATTTTCGATTGAGTATCGACTATCAATTACAAACATATTTTAAATTCTTTAAACTTATGTTATCTTATTATATGTTCGGAAGTCATCCACCATTGGGAGTATAGTGTCTGTTCGGATAGGTGTAGGGGTGGTGGTCTTCGATCTTTATTGCACTTGAGATACTCATCATAGATAGGCCCTGGTTTGGGTCATGATAAAAAGTGGTATCAAAGCCAGGTTTGGGGTAATTGGGTGTCCACAAAGCCATGTCATGTAGAGTCTCCTTGATGAGTGGGTAGCATGCTACACCTATAAGGAAGAGGCTATGGGATATTTTGGAGTGTTTCCCTTTCTTTTTGTTCTACTTCGGTCTATAGAATCTAAGATCATGATATCTCTTTCAATTAGCATATTTTTTCTTTTCAAATAATTCCTCCAAGAAGATCTGTTGCTTATGGAAACTCTTCATTCCTCTTGGGGACAATGTGGATGCAGATCATCCTTCTTATAGAGTTCATACCTGATCTAGTGACCCAGATAATAGATACACCAAAAATATAACTCTCGTTAGAGAGTGTAAGCGGTCGCTGTCAAATATAGAACCCAACTGGTTTGGGTGTCAAATCCCATAGGGAATACTGTGCTCACTAAGTATTGTAGTTGTTACTAGACTGTTGATCGAAGGTTCCAGAATAAAGTGGAGGATTTTGATTTATCAACTGTATTCAAATGTTTGTCACAGAAAGTAATCCAATTGTAGGTTATATTGCTCATAGTAATTCAATAAGAGAAGTCAAACTAGAGTTATGGTTACTAAGATGCTTAAGCAGCTAAGGTTGTGAACTATTTTGGATTCCCAATGAACAATTCTTGTTGCAAGAGTAATTGAATTCTATGGTTTACCCATTAGTTTCTCAATCAAAATGAGTAACTTATTCCTTAATTCTTTCAAACTTAAGGAACATATTATTAATTCAACTATAACATCACATGGGTTGATCCGGTTAAGGCATCTACACTCTATCCAAAGGTTAAAGCCTTTAGATTTATGTAAACCCTTTCTTTTCCTAACACACACTTTTCTATTTGAACAAGTGTTGTTCTTGGGATCACTTTTCAAGTTTGTAACAAAGAAAAGTCATTAGAGTTAAGAAGAGTTTACGCAATATCAATTACTCATGGGAATCTACTAGATTTACAACCCAAAATCTGCTTTTCACATCAAGGCTTCCATAACCTTAGTTATGGAAATTTAGCCACACATTTCCACCTAAGAAAGAGAAAAAACCATTGCGTTATTCATAAATTAATTCAAATTTTAGTTGGAAAAGTCACAATTGTTGTTCTTTAATCATCAATAGAAAATATGATAAAGGAATCTAGATCCACAAATCTCCAATGAATCTTAAAGAAAAACTATGTAACAATGTATTTTTGGTATGAAAAAACCGTAATAAAAAATAAGATAGATACCTAATATATCCTAAAATGGGGTATTATATGTTTCCAGCCAAAAAGGGATTTAAAATTCAAACTTAAAAACCCGCGTCCAAACTGACGGCCAAAGTGGTGGTCCGTCGCAAGGCTGACGGTCCTCAATTTTGTCCATCGCTGCTGATCCTAGAGAGTCACTTTCTGGATAAGACTGATGGTCAAAGTGGTGGTCCATAGCAAGACTGACGGACCACCTTTTTGACCGTCGCTGATGATCCTTGAGAGTCAAGTTCTGAATAGTCCTAACGGCCAAAGTGTTGGTCCATCGCAAGATGATGGTCCACCATGTTGGCCATTTCTGATCATTTTAGGATGCCTGGTTCTATTTAGCAAAGACGGCCAAAATGGTGGTCCATTGCAAGACTGACGGTCCACCACATGGACTGTCACTTGGTCTTCTGAAGTTAAGGATTCTTTTTGGACCTAATGGTTGAGTTGGTGGTCCATCGCAAGATTGACAGTACACCATTTTGACAGTCAAAAGTTTTTTCTGCTACTTTTCTGATTCTTTTCCTTCAGGTAGCTCCTTACCCTGAAACACTAGAAACTAGCATTAAATGCAACCTGGTTTCATGAAAACATACAATCTTCCCAAGAAAAAAATGATAAATGTTCTGTCAAAAGACGGAACATCAACACCCTCAACTTATGATAATTTTTCATCCTCAAGCAACTCAACACCAAATTGCAAATATGAACAATACAATGATGGGCATTTACTACTGAACTAATTCTCACACAACCATTCACATGTCATCCCAATCATATAGTTTAACACGTCAGAGTCTCTAACCGGCATTGTTTCAAATTCAATTCATCTACACAACATGGATACAAGAATCTATAGAGATCAGTCAAATTAAGTATGACTCAAGTTGTCCTCACAGTCAAGGAGATCCACCACTCAATATATTTTGTGAATACAAATCACAATCCTAACACTCATTAAAGAAGTTGCAAACATAGCTCATGTACCTATATGCTTGCCTTTAGTATCTAATGCCCCCTTATAGCTGAGATCCAAGATCAAACAGGTCTTTTCTAGGATAGTAATGAGGTATCAGGCTAGGTCAGGAAGGAATTTTGGGCAAAAGTGACTAAAAACTACTCTTTAACTCTCTTTGCCTACAAATTCTTCTTACCAAGGCCATTGTTTTGCTAGCTCACTTACCCTTTTCCCATTCATTCATAATTTACCACAATACCCCCCCCCCCCCTTTTAAGAGAAACATTAGCCACCTTTAACTTAGGATGATGCCATAAGTCAAGGTACATATTTTCTTAACTACACTAGGGTCAAATGCTAAAATTCAAATTCTAGACCAACTTTCCATTAGGAAATTAATAGTCTTACAATAGCCATCCTCAACTTAGGTGTTTTGCCTAAGTTTAGGTACACATTGTTCATTACTAGTCCAGGGCTAGAGCTAGGAGTCAATAGATGAAAGAGAGTTAATTAGAATGCTTAGTGATAAAAAAAATTAACAAAGGCTCAAAGAAGGGTTCAAGAATGAAAAATTATTTTTGGTGAAGTTAATTACTTTGGCTAAGTGGACTAAAAGCACAAGGTGGCCTGCCATTACTTCTTATCCTATCAACAACAAAACAACATCAATTGAACCAGGCAAGTTCTAGGAACTATACTATGTAAGAACTACTATAATTACTCGCACACACAGTGGCAATTGAGTCAAAACTTATTCTACTGTTCTTAGGATGTGTATCACATGTCATGTGTATTTATAGATTAATGCCAACTATATATTCTCTAATAGTTGATCACATATCCTAGGAGAAAAAGATAAACAATCAAATAGAAATAGTCATAGCTTTATGCCAACACCATTCATCATCCGTATTTACAACAAGATACTAACACAAACAACACTTCTATTTCATAGACCAGCATCAACAACATAACAAAACTTAAAATAAGAAAAATGCAAATCTGAAGTTAAACCTAGAAAAAAAAAATATGAACTTATCATGATCCTAGACATGCCGATTCTCCTAGATAGAATATGGTAGGGGTTAAGAATATCGGCAACACAACCCCCCCCCCCCCCCATAGTACAAGTACTTTACCCCCACAAAAAAATACATACTTTTCCCTCAAAGTATTAAATTAAAGTACAAAGGAAAGGGTATAATTATATTGCCTCTTATTCATCTAAGCATTTGTGAAGTGCGGTAAGGATCCTGCGTCCTTACATGGTGCAATGTTGGCCCCTATGGTGGTAGGGGTACTCAAAACCTTACCCTCCAGAATCAGAGGAATTATCTCCCAAACTGAGCCTGAACTTTGCCCCCTTGATGGGGCAGCACAAGAAGATACTCCTGCTGCTTTATCTTCTTCTTTCTTTTTTATTTTTTCTTCATCTTTCCTTGATTTCCTTCAAAATCTCTTCAGATCATGTTCTTATTTTTGGTCAGGTGTCATTGTTTCTCTCTTTATCCCCTTTTCAGCTTTTCTTGCAGCTTGCTCATCTATGTTCTGTTTTTCTTTATCTTTCACAGGTCTACCTATTAGATCCACAATGTCTTCATCATCATCACTCACCGTTAAGGATGGGTCAAAAATAGTCTATTATGGCTGCCTTTCCTTTAAATCTGCTATATCAGCCTTCGCCTGCTCGAATTCAACCATGAGCTTAGCAAGATCAGGGAGAGATAGTGCATCTAGCTTTTTGTTTATGTGGTATTCCATGTTGTCAATCCTATCCTGAATAGTTTGGAATGGAGATATTATCTCTGCTACAATTTTGTCAACAAAGGGTTTGAATTTTGATGCCCATTTATCTAACTATTTTTGAAACCTCTTTTGCAGCTTCACCAATTTTGTAAAATTTTCCTACATTATTCTGTATTCGGTAAAATACTTAGGTGGCACATAAGTGGTAATGGGTAAAGGCATACCTGCAGGAATTTTGATAACATTGAGAGTTGGTGCAGATTGAGTCTGGTAAGCAGGAGGATAGGTGACACGCATCTCGAATTTTAAGTCATCTTTTGACTTCTCAATGTCTTGTCCAAGTGTAGCCTGGACTGTATTTTCAACTCCATAAATCAGAGGCACACCTTCTTGCCTATATAACTCTGTAATCAAGCATAGGAACAACAATGCACTGGTGATTTTATGTCGCCTTATGAACATCTCATTTGTAATAATCTGGCTGAAGTCAACCTGCAGCCCTGAAACCAAGCTTGCCACCAATACAACTCTGTATTATCCAAGTTTCCATCATCTTTTGTTGGTATCAGCCTTAAGCGAACAACGGCCCACTAGAACTTAGCCTTGAAGCTAATGGAATATATTACAATACGCTCTCATGGATTGGTCAACCAAGAAGGGTTATCGTCATCAATCTATAATTAAGCCACCCATGGCCTCTGAGAAGATGAAGTTCTCAACCTATACTTAAGATCAGGTATAGTAGGTAGATCCTCATACTCTAGCCCAAATAACATCCTATTAATTGGCTGGGCTGAAATATCGATAATCACCCCCGAACAGGTACTGACTCTCTGTTCAGTAGGTTTGCAACTGACATCCCCTTTAGACAGTCTTTCTCTACTAATGCTAGATAACTGGCAAGGAATTATCTTACCAAATTCGGTTGATATGATCCTGGTGGCCTACTCATCCATGCTAGTTCATACTCATTTCAACGACATTCTAACTCAGGATATTCATGTAACTCTGTTGCCACAATCTGATGTTCCTCCGCAAATGGCCTTTTTATCCCTCTTGTTGTAGGTGTTAATCCATCATAGAATTTCTCTCTTGCTCCCTCTATCTTCCATCTAATCACCTCTCAAACTTGAGGTTCCTTACGCTTGATAATGTTAGCATCCTCAGTTTCAGCGTCCATATCAGTCACTTTCATTTGTTCTCCCACGTCAGTAGCTTTAATTTCACCCATAGTAGGCTCGAGTTGAGTTGTAGCAACCGTTGCCTCATTTGAGATCGAGATGGTACTGCTTGTACTACTTTCGCTCTCCTCTTTAGACTAGGAGAGTGTGAGATTTTCCTTTTTATGTTGCCTGGTGTTGTAAGTAGGTGTAGGTTTGCCTCTACCTCTTTGAGATCTTCCTCCTTTATTTAGTAGTAGTTTACAAGGCATAATGCCTTAAACAGAAGTAAGGAATTTAAGGCATTAGTTTATAATGCAAAATTATCCTAAACAGTGAAAAGAGTTAACTTGACGACCATACTGGTATTCCTTCAGGTAACTGTTGGTCCACCAGGTGGACCGTCAGGTCCTATCCAGAATACCTAAAAATTCAGAGAGTTACGACGGTCCATATGGTGGTCTGTTGAAAAGTTGATGGTCCACTACTTTGGCCGTCACATCTTAACCAGTGGGTGTCATTTCTGGGGTTCTTATGATGGTCCATTTGGTGGTCCGTCGTATAATTGATGGTACACCATTTCGACCATCATAGCCCCTTCTTCAGATTCAGGATTCAATTTGACATTTTGTCGAACATTTAGCATACAATCCTGATTTTTTTAGCAAAAATTGACACCAACTTCATATTTATGCACACAATTTTAACACTTTTAAGCATACGGGTTACTCAGAATTCACCCACATAGTGTATATTATCATTCCAGACTCAATACCAGTTATATAAAAAGAAGAAAAACAAGATAAACTTTTAACAACTAACCAATTATTCATTTCATGTTGTAGCAGTTCAGAAAGAGAAGACATGGAGGTGCTCATACCTTGGTTTTGCAGAAGTTTCTCTTTTACTTGCTTGCAAATACTAAAAATAAACTTAACTTAAAAATCTATAATTGCTTTAAAGAATGTTTGAGATGAAGATAAGGAAAAGAAAAGGTTTGTTTAAATAGAGCAAAAAGAAGTAGATGGAGATTCCTAGGAAGATCAAATGTCCTCATATTTTTTAAATCCAATGGAATTTGGTTAGTTGAAGAAGTTGAAAAGGGTACAATGTATATAACCACTCTTTTACCTCTTTAAAATAAATTAGCCAAATACGGTTCTGTTAAATAAATCTCAATTTTAACCTAACCCAACCTAGTGCTAGGGTAATAAAGACGACTTCTGCGATGGTCCATCGAAGATGGACCACCATTTGGACTGTCGATCCTTACCAGAACATGGTCACTTCAGTTTAATTTTAATGGTCCAAGTGGCGGTCCACCAAATTTTGGATGGTTCACCACTTTGGCTATCGCACCTTACCAGAACATAGTGACTTTAGCTTAACTTCGACGGTCCAAGTAGCGGTCCACCAAATTTGTGATGGTCCACCACGTTGGCCATCAAACCTTACCAGAACCTGAGCAACTCAGCTTGATTTTGACGGTCATTATGGTGGTCCACCAATTTAGTGACGGTCAACCACTTTGCCATTAACTTTCTCCAATGAGTGAATTTTTTAGCTTCTTTGTGACGGTTGAAATGGTGGTCTGTCAGTTGACTGGTGGTCCACCAATTCGGCCATCATTTTTGTTCCAGTAGCTAAGATTTTCAACCCTTTTTCCAATTGTATTGCTCCTTCTTTTTGCTGCATTTTAAATCCTACACACTTCACAAACAAATTAAAAATTCACTAGAACAATAAAATAATTTAACTAATGTTTTACAACAACACTTTGTAGGTTTCCTTCCACCAGCGCCTGATTTATCATCATGGCACAACTTAGTTATCTCGATTACTTGGACTTCATTGAGATAGATAGTATCAATACTCCTTATTGAGTCGATTGGACCAATATACAGTTTTACATGCTGCCCATTAAACTTGAAATTACTTCCGTCTTTATTTTCAAGTTCCATTACTCCAGATGAGTAGACTTGACTCACTTTAAATGGGCCAGACCATTTCTATTTGAGCTTACTTGGAAACAATTTGAGTCTGGAGTAGAATAGAAGCACCAAGTCACCTTTATGGAACTCATGCTTTTCAATCCTGTGGTCGTGGTACTTCTTCATTATTTCCTTAAATAGATCAGCCCATTCATAAGCTCTAAGATGGAACTTGTCCATCTCATTCAGCTACCCCAGTCTCATATTCACTACCTCATTCCAATTCAAGTTAAGTCACTTCAGTGACCACAACGCCTTATGCTCTACCTCAATTGGCAAATGACACACCTTGACATAAACCAACTGGTATGTCGATATGTCAATAGGTGTCTTAAAAGCTATTCAATATGCCCGTAAGGCATCGTCCATCTTCCGAGACCAATCCTTTCTGCTAACATTAATAGTCTTGGCAAGGATAGCTTTGATTTCCTGATTAGAGATTTCTACCTGCCCACTGGTTTGCAGGTGGTATGGTGTAGCCATTTTATACTGATTAACTCCATATTTTACCAAGGCGGCTCTAAACATCTTGTTGCAAAAGTGTTATCCTTCATCTCTAATGATGGTACGTAGTACCTCAAAGCGAGAGAAAATATTTCTCCTCAAGAATGCAAAAACTCTCTTTTCTTCATTATCTGCTAGAGCCATTGCCTCAACCCATTTTGACACGTAGTCAATGGCAACTAATATGTACTTTATCCCAAATGAGCAAATGAAGGGCGGCCCCATGAAATTAATGCCCCAAACATCAAATAGTTCTACCTCCATCATTTTTGACATTGGCATCTCATGGTACTTTGAGCTAGACCCTTGCCTTTGACATTGGTCACATCTCTTCACGAAGTTGTAGGCATCTTTGAACAAGAAGGGCCAATAGTAGCCACTTTAAAGCACTTTTCTTGTAGTCCAATCAACTACATGATGACCTCCAGCTGGGGAAGCATGACTCGCTTCCATTATACTCAAAATATCTACTTCTGTGATGCACCACCTAATAATACCATCCACACACTGCCAAAATAGATAGGCTCATCCCAAAAATAATGCATCACATTATAGAGAAACTTCTTTCTTTGATGGAAAGAAAGATTCTTCTGAATCACCTCGCTTACTATATAATTTTAGCGAAATCAACATACAAAGGCATTTTTTTCATAACAACAGCCAAGATTTCCTCTTCCGAAAATACGTCATTGATCTTAAATTCATCTTTAGATGCTTGCTCGCCTTCTAGCCTAGACATATGATCTGCCACTTAGTTTTCACAATCTTTCCTATCCTTGACTTCGAAGTCAAATTCTTAAAGCAGCAGCACTCATTTAATCAATCTTAGTTTTGCATCCTTTTTCGCCATCAAATATCTCAAGGTTGCATGGTCAGTGTGGACCACCACCTTGGTTCCTAGAAAATAAGCCTGTAACTTCTAAAAAGCATAGACTATTGTAAGAAGTTCCTGTTCTATAAAGGTGTAGTTATTTTGAGCTCCATTCAGCACTTTGCTGGCATAATAGATTGGATGAAACAATTTGTCCTTCTTTTGTCCTAGCACAGCTCCAAGGGCAGTACCATTTGCATCACACATGATATCAAATGGTTTTGACCAATTCGGTGCAATAATAATAGGAGCATCAACCAGCTTCCCTTTAAGGAATTCAAATTCCTTCAAGCAATTATCATCAAAAGAGAATTTGACTTCCTTCTCCAAAAGTTTGCAAAGGGGATTTGCAATCTTTGAGAAGTCCTTTATAAATATCCGATAGAAGCCAGCATGACCAAGGAAAATACGCACCTCTTTACTTAAATAGGATGTGGAAGCTTCTCTATAACCTTAACTTTATCTCGATCAACTTCAATTCCCTTTGCTAAAATTTTGTGTCCGAGAACATTGCCCTCCTTCACCATAAAGTGGAATTTCTCCCAATTAAGAACAAGATTGAAATCCTCACACCGCTGCAAAGCCCTACTTAGATTTACCAAACACAACTCAAAAAGATCTCCTACCACTGAGAAATCATCCATAAACACCTCCAAGGTGTCTTCAACCATATCTGAGAAAATAGACATCATGCACCATTGAAACGTAAAGGGTGCATTACATAATCCAAATGGCATCTGCTTGAATGCAAAAGTACCATATGGGCAGGTGAATGTCATTTTCTCTTAATCCTCTGAGGCTATAGAAATCTGATTGTAACCAAAATAACTATTCAAGAAATAATACCAAACTCTTCCTACCAATTGATCAAGCATCTAATCCATGAAAGATATTAGGAAATGGTCCTTCAATGTCCACGAGTTGATTTTTCTATAATCCATACACACCCTCTACCAAGTAACAGGCCTCAATCTCCAAAACCCTTATTTCATCTTTTCGTATCATCTATTTGAATTCAGCTTGTAGCTATAGCTTTAAACTAGTTTAATCACCACTCACATTGTTCCCTATGGATTCAAACTCGACTCCAAAGTTGGGTAAATATATTAACGATGGCCACCTTGCACTAAATTGACGTGTATGTTGAGCGTTACCAATTGGTGGTGATGGTATCTTCAGGTACCAAGGTAGGTTATTTGTTCCTGATGTTAATGGGTTATGAGAGAGAATCCTGGTCCAGGCCCACATCAAAGTACACTGTTCATCTTAGCTCGATAAAGATGTACTATGATGTGAAAGAGATCTATTGGTGGAATAACATAAAGTGGGATGTGGCTAACTTTGTGGCTAAGTTCATGGTTTGTCAACAAGTAAAGGTAGAGTGCTTGAAACATAGTGGGTTGACTCAAGAATTAAATGAAAATGGGAAATGATTAATATGGATTTCGTTATTGGTCTCCACCGATCCCACCACCAGTTTGATTCAATTTGGGTGATCATCAATAGGATGACCAGGTTTTCCAATTTTTATCGGCGAGAACTAATTACTCTGTTGAGGATTATATAAAGCTGTTCATTCAAGAGATCAAGTTGCATGGTGTGATTATTTCTATTATATATGATCTTAATACTCAATTTTCATCTCACTTTTGGCATTCCTTTTAGAGAGGTTTGGGAACCAATGTGAACCTTAGCACCCCTTCCTACCTGGAGATGGATGAACAAGTGGAGAGGACAATACAAACTTTGCAGGACATGCTAAGGTCTTGTGTGATCGACTTTTATGGTATTTGGGTTGACCATTTTCCCTTCATTGAGTTTACATATAATAATAGTTATCACTCGAGTACTAGAATTGTAAGACCCCGTAAAATTCTCTTGTAGAATGATCCTTAGGGCATGTCAATTAAGGTGTGATTTTGGCCCTAAAATATTGAGAAGTGCATTCCTAAGTGAGTATCGTATTAACCATATAGAATTTCCCTAATTTTGAATTTTTATCATATGGGAAATTTGATAAGTTTTCCGTCGATATAAGATTGGCCCAAATTCGATACCCTAGTAAGAAGTTATGGCTAATTTAAGTCCTAGTCCTAAAATAACATCATTTTTGTGCTTGGCGCATCGCGAAGAGGGTCTATTTGACAATTGTAAAATTCCAGTGTAACTCCGCGATAGTGGCGCATCACGGAGGACCCCAATTATTCAATAGTTAATTTCCAGTAGCCTACCGCGATTATGATGCGTTGCGCTGAAGTTCCAGGTCCCAACCAGTGGTACAACGCTATGGCTCCATGTCACGGTGACTCCAAGATTCCCATTTGTCAATTTCCAGTGAGCCACCGCGATATTGGCGCATCGCGGTGGCCCATAAAATTGGGTTCCCAGTTTAATTTTTTTTAGCTTTGTACAGAAGTTAAAAAGGGCTCTTTTGACTTTTTTCCAAGCCTCTTAAACCGTGCAAACACCAAATCAAGGCCATTTACAAGAATTCTATGATTTTCTTCTCAAGTTTTCTCTCAACAAAAATCCTAAGTATCCAAAATCTCTTCTAAGAATCTCAAGAATCCACCATAGATTTTCTAAATTGAGTCAAGATTCAAGGTTCCCAAGTCAAGGGCTTCAAGAACCCTCTCCCAAGAGTAAGAAAAGGAAGTTTATAACAAGCTTGTTCATCCAATTCCATAACCCAAGGTATGTGGGGTTTTGAACAAGGATAAGCCTTTCACCCTTGTGCCCAAAGGCTTATTTAAATCATGATTTTCCTATAATCTATGAGATTTTACATGAATTTGAACTAGGGTTTTTCACCCATTATTATTGAATGCATTATCTTGATATTTACCATGAATTAAGAGTTAAATGGCATAATTTTTGCATGTTTTCTTCAGATATTACAGCTGGGTCTATACCCCATGATTTTAATCCTTTAGAAGTTAATAGTTGAAATGTTTGAAACATTGAAGTATATGAGGATGTTGAGATTCTGAGATAAATTGTTGAGATTTCCAGAATTCTACATGAGTTTTGAATCTATATGCTATCTATTATGTTTTTGATGAGTTTTAACTTAAGATTGAATTATGAGTTATTAATCCCTACTTGAGACTTGAGATTTTATAAACTATTGTGCTATAAGCACCCATGATTTGAGTATTTTGAGATTATTAAGAAATGTTTTGACCTAATGGTAATTGAGCTTTGAAATCCATTTTCCTACATGAGAGTACAGATTTTATTATTGGGTTCGTGGTGAACCATGATATTATTTCTAAAAATGGATTTTTACAAGATGAGTGCAGATAATCGAAAGGGAGTACTATTTAGCATCGAGCGGGTAAGTTACTATGGTTTGTTACCCCAAAACTACGTGCCACTGTAGGTTGGACCTGAGGCAGAGTTTCTAATTATTATTGGGCCTAAGGCCGAGTTGATATTAGGCAAGAAGCTGAGTTTGTTTATTGATCACTAGACCTAGGTTATACTCTCTGGCAAAGAGTATGACGCTCCTCCCTAATGTGGGGTCTCTTTCTTAGGTGGACAAAATGTTGGACTCCATGTAGCTCGCATGGTTTATGTCAGTTAAGAGAACCTCTCTTGCCCTTCAAACTTCGAGATCAGTACTTCCTTGAAAACTAAAGTATTTTCCCTTCCTATGAGCTATTTTCCTAATGGCAAAGTTGCAAAATAGTTCCTTAACTAAATCATTTCCTTGATATGAGTTTTTTCTCTAAACGAAAGTATTCTTCCTTGATATGGTATTTTCCATGAAGCTTTGAGATAAGTTATTTCCTTAAACTAGAGTATCTTTCCATTGAGATTGAATGATTTTCCTAAAGCTTGAAATGAGATACTTTCCTAAAGTGAACGAAATGCCTTCAAGTATGTTTCAAAGTTATATGATTCTGAATTTCAAGTATTTAAGTTCAAAAGAGTTATGATATCTTGAGCGTTAAAGAAGTTTTACTCTCCATGAGATATATGAATGATTTGAAAGTACTATTTAAAGTTCCTTTATCATTGAGGATTTCTGATTTCAACATTAAGGTATGATGACTCATGAGATTTGTGTTACATGCTTCTTCTTGCCTTACTTATGAGCTTTACATTTTATACTTGTTTAAGCCATGTGATTCATGCCATATTGCATAGATGATTTGATTGAAGAAGATTGATATTGTTTTATACATATGCATTCACCCCCATATAGTCAGTACATTACCAAGTGTTGATCCACATATATGTCTATGTGCTACATTGTCTCAAAATATATGTACAAAGATTTCTAGCGCATGCACCATATCTAGTCAATAGGTGATGGGTCCCCTTTTTATTCAACGGCTTGAGTCAGTGATACAGTTGAATCATGTCGTATTGAGTTGGGGTGGTTGGGAGTCATGACCTAGCTGCCTATAGTCAGTACTATTAGAGGCTTTATAGACAGTCAGTAGGAGTTGATGTATTAAGTTTTAGTGTTATTGTAAAAGTAGAGTTGTAACCTTGTGACTTCAGCTTTGTATTGATCCAATTCATAATAGAGTTATTTTCGCCTTATTCTTTTAGATTTATGCACTTTCTTTAGTTGCTTATGATTTATGCCAATAGAAGGGTTAGCTTGGGGTCACTTGTGACCCTAGGCACCGTGTGGCATCCCAAGGGGTGATTTTGGGCCGTTACAAACTTGGTAACATAACAAAAGGTTCAAGTATCCCAGGGTGTCTATGAAGCTATGTCTTGTAAAGTCTTGCAAAATGATACGGAGATGTCTGTACTTTTCTTCGAGAGGATACAAGGCATTTTGGAAATATCTCTATTCTTTCAAGTTTTAGCTCGTGCTATAGAAAGATTCTCTATGTGCCTACGTAGATCCTCAACTTTTTCTATTCAGGTCATCTCTGCCTTATTTTCAAGGTATAAAAAATAGTCCATCTTGAATCTTTATAGATAGTAGTGGGATTGTAATTTAGCTAGAAAGTATTCCATCAGTACTTTTGAGTTCCGATGATTGAAGTGCATTATTCATGATTTATGAAAGTTGGGCACTAAGCCTAAGTCAGAGGTACTTTCAGATTTTTCCTCAGAATCCATAATGTGAAGCTATGCTTCTTTAGCCATGTTTTATTCTTGAGATATCATGATTAGTAAGTTCCAATTCCTTCCCAGATAATATTCTCAGATTGGCAAGCAAGAAGCTTCAGAAGTCGCACAAAGAAGCTCGATAGGATCCTCCTGGTGTGTCATGAGTACCTTGTGTTTACAGTTTTGCCTAACTCTTATGAGTCATTCAAGTGAGACAAAATAAGATGCATATTCTTAGATCATTGAATATTGCATATTAAGTTTCTATCTCTTTCAATATGTAACCTTGTTATCATTATGTTTTTAAAAAGAAAAATCAAAGTCTAGTGAAGCCTTGTGGGGCTCTTTCAATTCACTAGCATAGTTACTTTGTTATTCATCTTATTTTCTTGTTCAAAACACAAAACCAAAGTCTAGTGGAGCCGTATGAGGCCTATTTCAATTCACTAGCAACTTGTTGTACATCCTGTTGTTCTTGTGTTGGTTGAAATTGGAGGTTTAGAGTTGTAGTGACAAGAAAGGTGGTAAGGGATATTTATTGAATTTATATGCATATATGTATAGCTGAATTTTGTTGCACATGTTTGGGCTAGTAATAAAGTGTTATGTCCTTGCTTGTTTGTTAGTGAGAGGTGGAGAAGGGGTCATTAGTAAAGGAAAAATATTGTTTGTTTAAATTATGAAAAGTTGTTGATAACAATGGTTGTGTTGGAAAGTATAGGTTATTGATGGAAGTACTCAGTGGATGGGTGTTGTTAAGTTAGGCGTCCTTGAGATTTGTAAGATGGAGTTTAGTCAAAACTTATAGAGCTATGAGCTAAGTTGGGGTTGTATAAGTAGGTAGATAGTAATGACATGTAGAAGGAGGATGTGTTAATGAATTGGGAATAGATGGGACATGTGATTATGATCGGTTATTATTGACTACGAAGTTTGAGTGGGCCATGTGAAGTTTTGATTGTTGTTGATTTTTATTTCATAGCTTCTGAGTGAGATTAGCACTAGATTATAAGTTTGAACGATTAGTGGTCGTGAAAGTAGAGGTGATGATTTCTTGTTTATTAGTACTAGTTAGAGGGGAGTGATCTAATAGGCTTGAACAGTGTATGCAAGAGCTTGAGTTTGTTTGATTCATAATCAAGTTTGATGTTGTATGTATGATGTAGAAGTGCACCCAAGGTGCTATGGGGCTATTATTTTTTAGGATTACTGCATGTTGTTTGGTTATTAGTAATGTTAAGTTGCTAGGTGGGGCTAGTGAGATAATAAGTGATGTTCTTGATAGCTGAGTTAAGGAGTTGTGAATGAAAATGGTGAGTATGATTTTGATTCTCATGGTTTATAAATATAAGTTTATAGGTGATGTAGTGGTAGGCTATGACATCAGTTGTATGGACCGTCAATAGGATTGGAGGTACCCGTTCTAAGCGTTAAGCATTAAATGATGACTATTGGGGCCATAGAAGGATGATGTGTGTCTCAAGAGGTAGTATTATAACTGGGTGTTATGCTTTGAGGAGTGAAGTGATTAAACGTGACATGGAGTAGTTATAGCTGAATGAGGACATAACCTGGATAGGAAGATTTTGAGTAAAAACATTAGGATAGAGGGCTAAAGGTGTGGATGAGTCGTAGTCAGTAATTGGGTGGACTTTGATGTCCTTGGCTTGGCAATGTGCAATTTTTTATGGATGTCATACCTATGTCATTTTTATGGTGTCTTATGTTTTTGATTTTTTTGGTATACTGCCTTTTTCTTATGCTGGAGGTTTATCGGAAGTGGCCTCTCTACTTCTCTAGAGGTAGTGGTATGGACTGCGTACAATCTACCCCCAGGTCCCACTTATGTGGTAATATAATGGGTTTGTTGTTACTGTTATTGATGTTTTATGCTTTGAAGTGTAGTCATTTGGGTCAAGTTCTTCTGTTGATATGCATTGTTATATCCCCGACTCTAGAGCAAAGTAATTACAGCCAGACTAGAATTCATGTGGTGGTTCACCGCCTTGGAGTGATGGCTTAAGTCTAAGGGGAGATAATAGAACCGCTAACCGGGTCAAACCTTAAGGCTCTAGTAGATGTACCAGTGAGCTGTAGAATAACTTTGAGTAAGATTGATGCTTGACCCAATCTTATTTCAGCACTTTCAGTTGTCCTATTACCTGCTCATAGTTTACGTTTCTGTTCCATGAACTTAAATCATATTCATGCATATGGTAGAGAATTATGTACTCTCCTAGTTCCTAAAATGAGGAGTTCTGGATCATTAGGTAGTTGGGATCATATCCCATAAATTTTGAACTCCAAATTTAGGTCATGCAACTGTGACTTAAGTACTCGAGCAATGCGTTTAGTGATTCGTAAAGTCCAGATTTATATCATGTATGTCCTTGGGTTAGACCACTTTGATAAGTTCATGATGTTAAATACCTTAAGCCTCAGTTAAGTGCTAGGTAGGTACAATGTCCCTTCATGCTCCATGTCCTCATGTTCTAACTTTTCAGCGACCTCTTCTTTAGGTTGCGAAAGATATAATAAATAGTGGTGTCAATAGAAGAGAGTAAATAGGTCATGTTAGAGAGGATAGTCGTATGTAGGTGTTTATTCTTGGGTCCCTCCTATCCAAGAAGCTCAAGAACCCTTTTCTAAATTTCAAAGCTTTCATGTTTATGAGTTTTCATGATTCAAATGAGTTGAAATTGATGTTCATGATATTAATGAGTTGTGATTCATGTTTGTTTACAAGGTTTTCAAGATCTAACCCTAGTATGTGGTATTCATGTGATGTTCATGATAAACCCTATTCAAGTTGCTTGTTAAGTGGTGTGTTTATGTCAATTAAGTGTAAAAAGTGTTGAATAAGCAAAGCATGCTCCCCATAAGTTTGACAAAATGCTTATGTGAGGGAATTAGGGCCATTATGGCATGTTGATCAGGAATCTCCAATTGTGTGTAAGCCCATGCATGCCAAGTAGTTGTTGAAAAGCCTTAATGAATGAATTGTGGCATGATAGCATGAAATTCCCCAATTATGCACTCTTTGATACATGTTAAGACTTTAATACATGCTAAGTGTTTGATGAATAAATTGTAACATGATAGCATGAAGTTCCCAAGTTATGTGTTCTCCGACACATGCCAAGACTTAAATACATGTGAAGTACTTGATGCAAGGCCTTGTTGAATGGAGTATGATCCAATAGCATGTCCCCCTTTGTTATTACATGTTTAGGATCCCTAAATGCTTGAAGTGATGCCTTAGTGACCGTGATAGTGAATGATTGTCCATGGTCTTGATTATTCAAGAATGATTATGTTTTACTTTTATGTTATCGAGTCCTGGGGGTATTTATACCTGACAATTTAGCTGTCATCTAGAGCCGTATCAGTTTTCACGATAATCTCAGTCGAGTTATGATTCTTAGAACTCGGCCATTCTAATCTAAAGTACAGCTATGTATCTATTATTACATGAGTTCTTGCAATTGTTTTAGGCATTTAAGAGTTTAGAAAGATTCTGAGCCTGTTCAGAAAATTGCTTCGGCTATGTATACTCAGTTTTTCCTGTGTCCTTAGCCTAGCTAGTGACATTCGAAGATGAATGTTTCCAAGGGGGAGATATTGTAAGACCCTGCAAAATTCTCTCATAGAATGAGCCTTAGGACATGTCAAGTGAGGCATGTTTCGGCCCTAAAAGATTGAGAAGTGACTTCCTAAGTGAGTATCGTGTTAACCATATAGAATTTACCTAATTTTGACTTTTTATCACATGGAAAATTTGATAAGATTTTCGTCGATATAAGATTTTCCCAAATCCGATACATGAGTAAGAAGTTATGGCTAATTTAAGTCCTAGTCATAAAACAACATCATTTTAGTGCTTAGCGCATCGCGAAGAGGGTCTATTTGACAATTGTAAAATTCCAGTGGAACTCCGCGATAGTGGCACATCACGGAGGAACCCAATTATTCAATAGTCAATTTCCAGTGGCCTACCGTGATTATGATGCGTTGCGCTGAAGTTCCAGGTCCCAACCAGTGGGACAACGCTATGGCTCCACGTCACGGTGACTCCGAGATTCCCATTTGTCAATTTCCAGTGAGCCACCGCGATAGTGGCGCATCGCGGTGGCCCATAAAATTGGGTTCCCAGTTTAATTTTTTTTAGCTTCGTACAGAGGTTAAAAAGGGCACTTTGGAGTTTTTTCCAAGTCTCTTAAACCGTGCAAACACCAAATCAAGGCCATTACAAGAATTCTATGATTTTCTTCTCAAGTTTTCTCTCAACAAAAACCCTAAGTATCCAAAATCTCTTCCAAGAATCTCAAGAATCCACCATAGATTTTCTAAATTGAGTAAACATTTAAGGTTCCCAAGTCAAGGGCTTCAAGAACCCTCTCCCAAGAGTAAGAAAAGGAAGTTTATAGCAAGCTTGTTCATCCAATTCCATAATCCAAGGTATGTGGAGATTTGAACAAGGATAACCCTTTCACCCTTTTGCCCAAAGGCTTATTTAAATCATGATTTTCCTAAAATCTAAGAGGTTTTACATGAATTTGAACTAGGGTTTTTCACCCATTATTATTGAATGCATTATCTTGATATTTCCCATGAATTGAGAGTTAAATGGCATGATTTCTATATGTTTTCTTAAGATATTATAGTTAGGTCTATACCCCATGATTTTAATCCTTTAGAAGTTAATAGTTGAAATGTTGGAAACATTGAAGTCTATGAGTATATTGAGATTTTGAGATAAATTGCTGAGATTTCCAGAATTCTACATGAGTTATAAATCTATATTCTATATATTATGCTTTTGATGAGTTTTAACTTAAGATTGAATTATGGGTTATTAAGCCCTACTTGAGACTTGAGATTTTATGAACTCTTGTGCTATAAACACCCATGATTTGAGTATTTTGAGATTGTTGAGAAATGTTTTGACCTAATGGTCATTGAGCTTTGAAATCCACTTTCCTATATGAGAGTACAGATTTGATTATTGGGTTTGTGGTGAACCATGAGATTATTTCTAAAAGTGAATTTTTATGAGATGAGCACAGATAATCTAAAGGGAGTAGTATTTAGCACCGACCGGGTAAGTTACCACGGTTTGTTATCCTAAAACTATGTGCCACCATAGGTTGGGCCTAAGGCCGAGTTTATGATTATTATTGGGCCTAAGGCCGAGTATATATTAGGCCTGAGGCCGAGTTTGTTTAGTGATCACTAGACCTAGGTTATACTCCCTGGCAAAGAGTATGACGTTCCTCCCTAACGTGGGGTCTATTCCTTAGGAGGATAAACTGTTGGACTCCATGTAGCTCGCATGGTTTATGTCGGTGAATAGAACCTCCCTTGCCCTTCAAACTTCGAGATCAGTATTTCCTTGAAAAATAAAGTATTTTCCCTTTCTATGAGCTATTTTCCTAATGGTAAAGTTGCAAAATGGTTCCCTAACTAAAGTATTTCCTTGATATGAGTTGTTTCTCTAAACAAAAGTATTCTTCATTGATATGGTATTTCCCATGAAGCTTTGAGATAAGTTATTTCCTTAAACTAGAGTATCTTTCCATTGAGATTGAATGATTTTTCTAAAGTTTGAAATGAGATACTTTCCTAAAGTGAACAAAATGCCTTCAAGTATGTTTCAAAGTTATATGATTCCGAATTCCAAGTATTTGAGTTCAAAAGAGTTATGAGATCTTGAGCGTTAAAGAAGTTATACTCTCCATGAGATATATGAATGATTTGAAAGTATTGTTTGAAGTTTCATTAGCATTGAGGATTGAGAATGAGAGAGGATTTCTGATTTCAATGTTAAGGTATGATGACTCATGAGATTTGTGTTACATGCTTCTTCTTGCCTGACTTTTGAGCTTTACATTTTATACTTGTTCAAGCCATGTGAGTCATCCCATATTACATGGATGATTTGATTGAAGAAGATTGATATTGTTTTATACATATGCATTCACCCCCATATACTCAGTACATTCCCAAGTGTCGATCCACATATACGTCTATGTGCTACATTATCTTAAAATATAGGTGCAAAGATTTGTAGTGCATGAACCTTATCCATTCCGTTCACAGCTTCCAGTCAGCAGGTGATGGGTCCCTTTTTTATTCAAGAGCTCGAGTTAGTGATACAGTTAAATCGTGTCATATTTTCTTTATTATATCGTATTGAGTTGGGGTGGTTGGGAGTCATGACCCATCTACCTATAGTCAGTACTAGTAGAGGCTCCATAGACAGTCAGTAGGATTTGATGCATTGAGCTTCAGTTTTATTGTAAAAGCAGAGTTGTAACCTTGTGACTTTAGTTTTGTATTGAGCCAATTCATAATAGAGTTATTTTTACCTTATTTTTTTAAATTTATGCACTTTGTTCAGTTGCTTATGAGTTATGCCAATAGAAGGGTTAGCGTAGGGTCACCTGTGACCCTAGGCACCGTGTGGCATCCCAAGGGGTGATTTTGGGTCGTTACAAAATTGGATCCTTTTGAAGCTTTGTATAATAGAAGATGTAGGTCTCCTATTGGATGGTTTAGGGCTGGTGAGAATAGGTTGCATGGTCTTAACATTGTTCACCAAGATATGGAGAAGGTGAAGGTGATTCTGGATAGGCTTAGGACTACCCAAAGTCACCAAAAGTCCTATGTAGATGTGTGGCGAATGGAGTTGGAACTTGAAGCTCACGCTTGGGTATTCTTGAAGGTGTATCACATTAAGGGGGTGATGCAGTTTGGAAAAAAAGGAAGCTCAGTCCCCATTATATGGTCCCTTGTTTGATTTTGAAAAGATTAGGTAATATGTCTTATGAGTTAGACTTGCCTTCTAGTTTAGGTTTGATTCACCCGGTCTTTCATATCTCAATATCGAGAAAGTATGTGGGCGATCCTTCCTTGTTGGTTCTATTTAAAAGTGTGGGTGTTTCGGGTTCCTTGTCATATGACGAAGTCCTGGTAGAGATTTTGGATTGGAAAGTCTGTCGGTTGCAGACTAAGGATTTGGCATCAGTAAAGGTTTTGTGGAGGAACTATAAGATTGAAGAGGCCACTTGGGAAGATGAAGAGGACATGAAATCCAAGCATCCGTTCTTGTTTCCCCTTTCGCATAATCTTGCTTGAGGTATGTGTATTCCTTAACATCTTTGTTTTCTGACTTTGTTAAAGGAAATTGTGATTTCCTTGATATATTTACTTTCCTATGATTTATTACACATTGTTTATGCTTTATTAACAGCTTTGAATGTATAGGGTGCAAGGGTATGGTGAATAAGCTTAGGGGTCATGGTTTCCCCCAAATTGTTGTTTTAAACTTGGAATTGGTTTTGAATAAATGTGTTCCCTCAACCCATTTATGAAATTGAGTTTGAAATCTGAATTGGTCACACGTTTGATTTTCTAACCACGCTATTACATTGCATAAATGGTTAAAAGGTTAAAAGTGGATTTTGAAGGCCTCATTGGCTATGTTCTAATTAAATGAACAAAAGGGGTCGAGGCATTCCTCCAATTTGATTTTACAGACTAAAGGAGGTCGAGGCATTTCTCCAAATTGATATAATGAACAAGGGGGTTGAGGCATTTCCTCAAGATAATGGAATTTTGATGGCACCATGATAAGCTTGCAATTATAGCACATGACGATACCTATAGCGTGACTTAATATAGGATTCCGTGGTTAATGAAAAGGGTTATACGAATTTTTTTTTAATTTGGGCTTAATGGGGGTTATATAGCTAAGCCGCGAAGGTATGGTTCTTTAATGACTTGTACTGGAAACTCAAATTTTCTAACGTGTGGTTTGGTTGATGACCATGTGCGTAGTCCACACTATTAATATAATTGTATCCTGGATTGATGTGGGGTTGGGTCATTTGTTGGTTATCCTTGATACCTACGGTTCGTGCGGCTAACACGCACTAGGCCTTTTCAGAAGGGGGAGTTGAACCCATATAGCCTGTGGGTGCCTGTTTATGACAGTTGAGCTATATAGTCCAGGATAAAGTTTTACTTCATGTTAATCCTTGTTCCCTTTCCCGGCATGACATGCTTATATATATATATGTGTGTGTGTGTGTGTGTGTGTGTGTGTGTGCATTGACTTTGATTGACTTTGAAACATTGAACATGGCATTATTTTATCCCCTATCCTCGAGATACATGCTAGATCTCAACCCACTAACCATCTCCAGATGTTGCATCCCCATTCAATGCAAGCACCAGAGACAGTTCTACTTTTCCTGCACAGTGTTTAGTGGATTGGCTCAGTTCGTCGGTCGTTTGCAGTGAAGTGGTGAGCTTCCATTCTCCTGAAGACTTGGTCTTTTCATCAATCTCCTTTCATAGATTAGAATTGAAGTGTTCACATTAACATTAATATTGTCATTGTCATTGTCAGAGTTGGGGGCATGTCCTGATGCTTTATTGATTTTGGTTTTGCTAGAAGGCTTTGTGGATATTACTGTGGACTTGGGTGATGTGGCGGTTGTTTTTTGTTGAGTGTTGGATATCGGTTACAGACATATCTTAAATTCTCTAAGCTTATCTTATGCTATCTTTTTATATGTTCGGAATTCATCCGCCAATGGGGGTAAGGTGTAAGTTTGGCTAGGTGCAGGGCGGTGGTCTCGGGTCCTTATTGGACTTGAGATGCCATCACGTCCAGGCCCTGGTTCAGGTCGTGATTCCACTAGTATTCAGATTTGTACCAAAAAGGTACAGAAGTATAGTATTAGCACCACAACCATGGGTATTCAATAGGCATCATCGACCAATTGAGTAAATCATGATATAAATATGATAAGATACAAGATAAAATAAGCTAAGTCAAGGTAATAGGGTAAACCTGAAAATAAGCTCCAACACTGTTGTGCATAAATGAATAAATAAATATAGAATATTAATGTAAAGATTAAATAATTATTACTTCTAATTTGGACCCCATAAGCCAATTAGTGTAGAAAAGTAAATAACCCAACGCGGCCCCTCATAAGCTCAAAGGGTACAATCGAAGGAAAATAAATATCCAAAATTTCATAACTTTATCGAGTATCAGCTATAATCTAACAATCTGTTCCGTATCATATCATGCCCAACTCTCAATGCTGGACTCAAACCAGAACCTATATCATCATCATAACATCCTCAATAGTAGCAACATCATAACATTATTTGCGAGACTTGATTCAAAACTTGTAGTATCAATATCATCACCAATTTTCGGACTTAAATTAGAACTCATATTATCAATATCATCATTAGTTGCCTAAATTGATCGAAACTCATATAAATAGACCATATTAGTAAACCATACCAATAAACCATTTCCATAATCCATATCAGTAAACTATATCAATAAACAATATTGATAAACTACCGAATTTTACCAGAAATTAGCACCACCTCCCAATTACAAAACTAGCTTAGTAATTAAGTAATCAATATCATAGAAGTCCAAAAAGAATCATTAATAAGGGTTCAACATGCATAAATAAGTCAATAAAAGCTAACAAAATTCTAGCCCAAGGTGGGTTGGAAGGGCCCACTTCTTGTTATCAAAATTCATTTTAGGCAAATTCTAACCCCGGACTAGGATAAGGTATCTAAATTCATCTATAGATGTTAAATAAGCCTTAACTAGCCCTAAGATAGCAATTCTTCCTAAAGAATGAGCAACTATGTCAATTTCCACCTAAAATGCGATTACAAGATAGCCTATATAGTCCAAATAAGACTAATCATACCAATTGCTTCTAATACATAAATCCATCCAATATCTAGAATAGTATTAAAATTACACTACAAATTAGCTCAAAATATGAAGAAGGTAAACCTATCCTACCTGGACGCCAAAGTAAAGCTCAAAGAATCTACTAAATCATTAATTTCCCCTTCTAAGAAGCTTCTGCAAGATGCACACTATCAAAAACCTAATCTACTCATCAAAACTTGAATAGTGATACCCATGTTGCAATATTGTTCTTCATTTCCAAACTTACGTAAAAATCCTATATGAGACCCATTTACGAAATAGGCCCTCTATGCTTAAGCAACATTTACCCTAAAAAATTGGTGAGTTCCAAGCTCTAATGGTGATACAATCAAGCCACTAAGCGTTTAAGGATTTTAGAAAAAGATGGAGAATTAAATTAAGAAATTGATGGAAGCTTAGCACAAATTCAAAGAAGAAATGCATAAATTAAATTCACCAAATCTCCAAAATAACCCACAAATGATTTTCCCAAGTTTTTTCACTTTTTAGGGTTCAATATTTTTTAGAATGGATGAAAAATAGGGAAAACAATCTAAGTGGGGTTTTTATACGCTTCCCATGTGTTCTTTTACCCCTTATGAGGACTCTAGGCCACTTAAACGGTCACTGCTTAAGTTTCCTAGTGTCGCTTTAGCAACATTCGATCGACTGTATATGTACTGCTTAAGTAGTCCCTTTCTACTTAAAAGGCTATAACTTAAGCGGTAGGGGTTCTATTTAAGAGGAATTCCGCTAGGCTGACCCAGTCACTAAAGCGATGGTCCGACCGCTTTAGCAACCCCTTCGCTTAAGCAGCGCACCAGAAGCAACTGAGACATAGAATTTTCCAAGTCTCCGTTGGCCCCTCGAGATTCATCCAAAATCCCTTATACGCAACTAAACTATGATACCCACTTAAATTCGACATTCCAGATCCAATGGGATGGTCAAAATTTCCATATGACGTCATTTTGATGAAAAGTGGGTCCTACACACCCTTTTCATGTTTCTTAACTTCCAGCCAATAGCCCGAAATGAGTCAGAAAGCCTTACGACCTGAACCAGGGGTCCACCTAACCTAAAATCAACATTCTTGAGCTGTTGGAACTGTTTGACTTTGCGTTCAAGGTCGTTTGAATGATGTTTCTGTCCAGCAGCCAATTTGAACCAACGAAGGCTTCAAAATAGGTAATTGACCCTAAAGATCAAATAAACTGCCCAATAATCTAACTTTAAATTCCAGCAAGTCATAAATGAGTTGGGGTAGCTATAGGAAAGATCTAAATGGTGAAAATTAGTGGAAATACAAAAAATAACCTCGAGGGTCATTACAAATCCACTACTAAAAGAACTTTCATCCACAAAAGTAAAGGATTAGGATATACCTGAAGATACGAATAAGTGCAGATACTAGGTCCACATCTCGCTCTTGATCTCCCAAGTAGACCTCTATACTGAGCAGTGCCTCCACTGAAACTTAACTACTAGAATCCCTCCAGTGCGCAACTTCCTGACATCACTGGTCAATATGAACACATACTCCACCACGAAGGTGAACTGCTCACCTAACTGAACTGAGTCTTATATAAACAGATGAGATTGGTGAGGAATGCATCACCTCAACATAGAAACATGAAAAACCAAGGTAAGGTAAGCTCATAGGATACCCCACCAACTATGTAAAGAATCACAAAGGGTCAAATTTATATGGGGCTGAGCTTGCCTTTATTCTAGAACCACATCACACCCCTCATGGACAATACTCAAAGTAATACCCAATTATCAATATCAAATATCAAGGCATGAAACATAATTGAGGAGTTAGTCGATCTGAAGACATCACTAGGAACTAATAATGACCATAAAAAAATCAAAAGGATATCTTTGGGATATCCTCAACTCAAATCCTCAATTGATGGTAACGAGACCTCAATTTAATCTGAGAGAACACTGCCGCTTCCTGAAGCTGGTCAAACAAATCATCAATGTAAGGTATAGGATATCAATTATTCATCGTCACCTTATTAAGCTGCCTATAATCAATACACATATGCTTTGAACCATCTTTATTTTTCATAAGCAACATAGGAGCTCCCCATTTAGAGAAACTAATTCAAATGAAAACCTTTCCAAAAAGATCCTGAAGCTAATAATTTAGCTCTTTAAGCTTGGCAGGAGCCATATGGTAAGGTGTCATACAAATAGGTCAGGTACTAAGCAAAAGATCAATAACAAACTCAATATCATGTTTAATAAAAAGATCAAGGAAATCAGTAGGAAAACTATCAAAACCTCACAAACTACAGGAATAGAGTTGAGCGATGGACTCTTATAAGACCCTGCAAATTTCTAGCTTAATTCAGTCCTTTAAGCTTATTACGGGGCCCCAAACTTAGAAAATTCATGCTAAGTATTCAGACTTAGTTTTACTTTTAGCCATCAAAAGTTGGCAATCTCATTTTGTAACCTATACGTCCGTTAATTATGGATATTTAAGTTAATTCATAATCAGCAAGGTCAATAGGTGAACCTGGACAAGTTTTTGATTTTTTGGACTTTGTTTAAAGCTACTTTGGAATCCCAAATCAGTGAACAAACGCAATCTTGGTGCGCCGCATCGACTATTGAGTTTGTTAATATTTTCACCAGCTACCATCATCAAATTCTAGTGAGTCGACACTAACTTGCTGTGATATGTTGGATATCGCATCAGTACCAATGACGCGGCTCATCGACCTGTGCATCGTTGGGCGTATTTTATTTTAGTCATTAAAGATCCACTTTCAAAGGGGAAATTAAGTCAATTTCCCCCACCCTTTATTCCATCTAAACACAAAATTAAAGCCTATTACAAGTACTTTAGGCAAAATTTCGTCAACTTTCTCCCAATTGAAAACCCTAAGTTCAATACTCATCTTCAAGAATTCCATCGTCCTTTTTCAAAATAAGTTCAAGATTCAAGATTCCCAACTAAAGAATTCCAAGAACCCTCCTTCAAGAGTACAAATAGAATCTCAAAAGTACGTTTGTTCATCTAGTTCTTTATCTGAGGTATATGGGGTTTGAACAAAAACAAATCTTTCATTCTTCTACCCAAAAACTTGAATTTTATTAAAAATTTTGATGATTTGCAAGTTGGGGTTTATACCCAAAGTATCTTGTTTTATGTTTATGAACTTGTACATGATTTAAGCTTTGAAGTGCATGTTTATTCAACCTATTTATGCTTTGAATTGAGGATTTATACCATGAATTGCATATCCCTATGGTGAATTGCTATTCTAAAGTGTTTACAAGATAGTTGTCAAGAATTAAGCTTCGTTATGAAATCATGATTATTTAAGTATATATATACTTTAAATCCAAGGATGAATTTTTGAGTTTTTTTAAAGTATTTCAATTATATTATTGTGAGCATGAGGTTTATTGTGATTTGGCATGATTTCCAAGTATGGGTTGTAAGCCATAAGTTTCATTCTTGGTAATCAAGAAAGATGATTTTTAAGCAAGCTTTGATCTTTTTATCCAAATCTAAGATAGGGAACCCACATTGTAAATATAGTTCACAATTTAAAGTAAAGAGAAGCATAATTGGTTTTCATTATAGACCCTTGTGCTATTTTAAGGTGGATTTTCCCTAAAAATTTCTGAGCAATAAGTATGGGAGTAGTATTTAGCACCGAGTTGGGTATGATTCCAAGGTCTCATGCCCCAAACTACATGCCACCGTAGGTTTTTGACTTGCCCAAGTGGTCTAAGATAGTGATCACTTAAGTTAAGGTTCTATTCGGATGGCAAGGGTAGAACAGATCTCTCTAACATGGGCAAGACGTTGGACTCCATGTCAGCTCATATGGTTTAGGTTGGTTAGGAGAAACTCCCAAGCCCAAAGTTCACAAGTCCTTGAGTCCCAATGTTCCTAAGTCCTAAAAGAAGAGATAAATGAAAATATTTTTAAAAACTAAGTGTAATGACATACAAGATTTATACCATAGGCTTTACTATTCATAATTGAAGATCTTTAAAATTTGGATTACTTAAGCTATATGAGTCATTTATTCTTAGCATGCATGATTTTATAAACTGTGATGGTATTGTTTACATATTATATGAACCCTCATATATTCAGTACATCCCCAAAGTGTTGATCCATATATACGTCCATGTGCTACATTGTCTTATAATGTAGGTTCAGGTGCTCAGTCTCAGTAGCGACAATGATTTTTAAGCATCTCATCTACATCCCTATATTTGGTGATTCCTCATAGTTTGAGGGCCTGCTTCTACAGCTTTCCAGTTTTGATAGTATTTGAGTTACTATTTTCAATTCAGTTTGAGTCAGTTGGGGATCTATCACAATGAATCTCTAGTTCTTTAGCAGTAGAGGCTTATCAGACTATCATTTGCTTTGATTAGACTTTGCATTATTTTGTTATTCAGATATGTTTTTAGTTACTTCGGTTTAGACTTGTTATAATAACAGTATTATTGCTTGACTAGTTTATTTAAAAGTAAGTTTCAGATTCAGTAACAGGCTCAAAGAGTTATCTTGGGACCACTTGTATCCATAAGCACCATGTGATGTCTCGAGATGAGATTTCGGGGCATTCCAAACTTGGTGATCCTAACTTTTAAAGTTTCCTAGGGAGTTAGACAAGCCGTATTATGTAGAGTCTTGAGCATGAATGTGAAGTGCACCATATTTATGAGCCAGAGCCTACGAGATGTTTAGGAAAATGATCTCTTACTTTCACAATCCATCATTCTTACAGCTATCTCTATCTACTATAAACTCATGCTTTTTTATGACAGAATATGCCTCCCCGCAGAGCTAATGCCCATAGGAATGATAATTAGCCACCCTAGCCTGTTGATCCGCTAATTGACAATGTGTATCATGCCAAATTTTGGGCTGCCTTTCAGGCACTGGCCTAAGCTGTGACTGTTAATGTTCAAGCCAATAATCAGGCTGCACTACCGCTTCAGCAAAAAGGTGATTTCGCTGTAGCCAGACTTCATGACTTTATAAGGATGAATCTGTCGAAATTCTTTAGGCTAAAGGCAGGTAAGGACCCACAACTATATCTTGATGAAGTGAATAAGATCACCCAAGTTATGCATGTTACTGAAGAGGAGAGTGTAGAATTGGCATCCTATAGGCTGAAGGATGCTACTTATGATTGGGTATTGATGTTGAAGAAGAGTAAATAAGAGAATGCAACTCCCATGACTTGGAAAATATTTTAGGATGCGTTCTTAGACAAGTCCTTTCCACTTGATATGAGGAGAGCTAAGATAGAAGAGTTTATGACCCTGAGGTAGGGCTCTATGAAAGTAAAAGAGTACTTCCATAAGTTTAACCAGTTATCTAAGTACGCTCCTGATTTGATATCTGACACCAGATCTAATATTATCAAGTTCGTGACTGGTGTGTCTGGATTGGTAGTTAAGGAGTGTAGGACTGCTATGCTCAATAGAGACATAGACCTTTCTAGATTAATGGTGCATGCTTAGCAGATTGAGGCAGAGAAGATAAAGGAGAGGGAGAGAGTAAGTAAGAGGGCCAAAATAGAATAGTTTGAGTATGGTCAGGCTAGATCTCATGGAGGAAATCATTCGCCGTTTCAGAGTCGTCCGCCTTTTCTAGCACCATCTTCAGCTAGTGCCCCTACACCCAGAACCAAGCAAGAGTAATGGGGTAAGTTTTCCATATCTAGTTCCCAAAATAGTGTGAGTGGTAAGCCCAGTTATCCTTCATGTGCTAAGTGTGGTGGGACTCATCTCGTCGAGTGTTTGGTTGAGCAGAAGGGTTGTTTTGGTTGTAGAAATTTAGGCCATAAAATGAGAGAGTGTTTATATGCTAAGCAGGGAAACAGAGATGTTCATCCCCAAACTCAGTCCACCATTGCATCAACTCCTGTAGCTCGCCCAACCCCCCCCCCCCTCTTAGAGAGCTTTATCCAGTACCGATAGCGGTCAGCGCCAGAATCAATTTTATGATTTACCTTCTCATCAGGAGCAGGAAGATTCACCAAATGTTGTTACTGGTATGCTTCGTGTATTCCATTTTGATGTATATGTGTTGTTAGACCCTAGTTTTAGTTTCTCTTATGTGACCCTATTAGTTGCTATGAATTTTGAAATATGTTCTGAAAAGATCTGAGAGCCTTTCCTAGTTTCTACCTAGTAGGTGAGACTGTTATTTCTAAACAGATCTACAAAAAGTACCCTATCACTGTCCTTCATAAGTTCATGTTCTCAGATCTAATAGAATTTGATATGGTTGATTTGATCGTAGTCTTAGTATGGATTGTCTTCATTCTTGTTAGGCTTCTATTGATTGCCACACACTTATGGTTGAGTTTCAATTTCCAGATGATCCAGTCTTTGAGTGGTTAGGTAATTTAGTATCTCCCAAGAGTCATTTCATATCTTATCTTAAGGCTAGAAGATTGATATCCAAAGGTAGCATTTAACATTTAGTTTGAGTTAAAGACACTAATTCTGAGATCCCACTAATTCAGTCAGTTAAAATAGTAAATGAGTTTCCTGATGTTTTTTCAAAGGATCTCCCAGGGGTACTTCCCAATAGAGAGATAGAATTTGGGATTGACTTTTTTCCCGATACTCATTCCATTTCTATTCCTCCATATCGTATGGCATCCGCAGAGCTTAGGGAGTTGAAAGAACAACTCAAGGATCTTTTAGATAAAGGTTTCATAAGGCCGAGTGTTTCTCCATGGGGCACTCTCATCCTATTTATGTAAAATAAAGATGGTTCCTTGCATATGTACATTGACTATCGTCAGCTAAATAAGGTCACAATTAAGAATAAATACCCTCTCCCTAAAATTGATGACTTGTTTGATGAATTACAAGGTGTCTGCTATTTCTCAAAGATAGACCTTAGATCTATCTATCATCAGCTTAAGGTAAGGGAATGTGACATTTCGAAGATAGCCTTCAGGACCCGTTATGGTTATTTTGAGTTTCTAGTCATGTCTTTTGGGCTAACCAATGCTCCAGCAGCTTTCATGGACCTCATGAATCGAGTGCTCAAATAGTATCTAGATATGTTTGTTATAGTATTCATAGATGATATCCTTGTGTATTCTCGTAGCGAAGATGACCATACAGATCATCTTTGAATTGTCTTGCAAACTCTTAAAGACCATCAGTTATTATAACACCCCAAGTCTGTACCCCAAACACTACACGGTGCTCATAATCCTGAGGAATAACAAGCTAACCCATGACTGGTACCTGTAGCAATAAATGAATAATAAAACTGAATAATATGCAGAATTAGGCAAAAACATACAGTAAGGTTTGATGTGAAAATAATACTGAATGTAGTAATAAATATCAAAATTGAACAAACTACTAAAATTCAAATAACTATCTAAAAACAATCTAGTTTAGGAAGTCTCTAACTATCTGAACTGTGGAGTTCATGGGACAAGTCCCCAAATAACTCTGTCTACTGACATAAACTGAAATACTGTAATCAAGTCCTCTAAGAAGACTCAGCATTACGCTGAATGATGAAAGTCTAGTCTACTGAGCGTGCTCTTGAGCTTATGTATCGGAACCTATGATATAAGACATCATAGTGCAAAAGAAAAGCATGTGTCAGTACTTTATATGTTCTGGTATGCTTAGTGAGCTAGGCTGAAATGCATGGGCTCATACGCATGAACAATAATAACTGGATAACATGAGTAAGACTGAATAAGAGTACATGCATTAATATGTATACTGTAACTGAAATCGTGATAACATTGAACACTGAGTCTGAATATTGATCAACTAATTAATTGGATAACTGATACTGTACTATGGATAACTGGATGACTGTATCTAATAGTTCTAAATTCTGAGGAACTATATTGAGTTTCGTACTGATCTGAGTTGGGTGACTATATCTAATAGTCTTGAACCTATAGAACTAAACTGAACTTTATTATTAGACTAAGACTAAAATGAGACTGTGGGAGGAAATCATTAAAATCGACATGCCCCTCTCTAAACTGATTGGGGTCCAACCTATGTGTAGAGACAAACTATGAGTTAACCCTCTCTGAAAGGAAGCACGTTTGTGAACCCTCACTGGCAGGATAACTCAGATGAGAAGTATCAACCCTTATAATATCTGGCAGAAAGATATCTTAACCTACGCTGGCTATGTAGTTCTATAACGCAGTGATTGCTATTAAGGGACAAACCCTCATCTGACAGGAATGCCCCCATCCTTGGGTTAACTCGGTGCTAAATCCTACTCCCAACTGAAATAGACCCTGAGCTAATTTCTAGTCTGTACTAGGATGGACTGAATGGTTACTGAGATTACTATTTATTTGAATCAAACTGAGTTCACTAAAATTCGTTGACTAACAAAATTCTACTAAATTTTGTTAACTGATAGAGTTTACTAAGATCTGAACTGAATACTGGGTTAGACTGAACTACTACTGAATCTACTGAGTTTTATCGAGTTTTGTAACTAACTAAGAGTACTACTAATCGTGATATGAATGATACTATTCTATGAATGACCATGGCTCTAGGTAATCAGCTAAATTGTCGGGTACAAGTACCCCCAGGACTCGATAGCATAAAATCAGTGACATGGCATAAGTTAAAACATGTAAACTAAACATTTGGTCTTTCTTCATTCATTGAGGATTTTAACAAACATTTGCATGATACAACTTACACATAGGCTATCTTGACATGATTTCATTCTCTTAATAATTCACATGAATAATTCATCAAGCACTTGGTGAGCATAATATGTGCACATAACTTTGAAAAACAAGTGGGTACCATATTTGAATTCCAAATCTCACAATTCAAGGGTTTAACATGGATTTACACACATGAAATCAATTACAGATGAAATATGTAATAAAACATGTATTAGGAACCAAATCCAAACATCAATCATGAATACACTTTAATTCTAACCATGAAATCATAAAATCAACTACTTGAAGTTTCAAAAGAAATTCTTAGACTCCAAGGGTGGAAGGAACCCTTGGATGAACACTTCACCTACATTAGTTAAGGAATTTCTAAAAGTTTATGGTTGAATCCTGAGTTCTTGATTTGAAACGTGAGCATCTAGGGTTTTGTTCTTGAGCAATTTTGAGAAAATATGAGTTTAATATCTCTCCAAGGTGATTAATTTCATGTTTTGCGGGCTGAAGGACATGGGAAAAAGACCTAAATACCCCTAAGAATGCGGTCTTTTAATGACTGAAAACTGGGCTACTGACGCACCGGTCGATGTGGTGTGTCGATGCCATCGATGCGATAGCTAACGCGCCACACCATGTTCATGTCGGTTCACTAGAATTAGACACTGGTATCTAGGGAAAATATTAATCAATGCGATAGTCGATGCAGCGCTCCAAGATTGCATTGATCCACTGTTTTAAGATTCCAAATGAGCTTCAAACGAAGTCCGAAAAATCCAAAACTTGTTCGAAAATAGATACGGACATTCTTGATCATGAATCAACCTAAACATCAATATTTTATGGACGTAAAGGTTGCAAAATAATATTTCCAACCTTCGTAGGCTAAAATGACACTAAATCCAAGTACTTAGCTAATATATTCTAAGTATGGGACCCCATTGACAAGCCTAAAGGATCAAATTAAGCTTAGGATTTTGTGGGGTCTTACATTATCTCCCCCTTGGGAACATTCATCCTCCAATAGGATTGTTAATACTGAGAGACTGACTTACTGTACATGAACATCTGGAACATGACTATATGACTGATATTACTGGTATTCTAAATTATCATACTGAACATGCATATCTGATGCATGGATATAGCTGAACATGATTCATGAATGCATGACTAGGATTTTTGATAAATTGAATCTATATACTAAACATGCATATCTGATGCATGTATATGTGACTGAACTGGCTCATGAATGTAATACTGAACATGCAATGGTAAAAAATGCCAAGTTTGTAACTGAAATCTATACATGGAACTGAATAAGCTTAAGAAAAGTTATTACCTTGTGTTGAGTCTGGATTAGAGGAGAATAGATGAGGATACTTGGTTCGCATATCTGTTTTTTCTTCCTAAGTAGCTCGCTCAAAGGACTGATTCCGCCAAAGAACTTTGACTAGAGGAATTTTTTGTTTCTCAATCTGTGAATCTAATAGTCAAGGATTTCAACTAGGATCTCTTCGTAAGAGAGGCTATTCTGAATATTTGTTCCCTCAATAGGGACTACAATTACTGGGTCACCTATATATTTCTTTAGCAAGGAGACATGGAACACTGGGTGAACTGAAGATAAATCTGAAGGAAACTCAAGCTCGTAAGATACCTTTTTGAAATGGCTGAGGATTTGGTAAGGACCTATATATCAGGGACTGAGTTTCCCCTTCTTGCCAAAATGCTTCACTCATTTCATAGGAGAGATCTTTAAGTACACATGGTCACCAATCTCGAACTTGGGATCCTTTCTACACATATCTGCGTATGATTTTTCCCAGCTCTGATTCTTCCTATCTTAACTGGACCTTATCTAAGGCACCAAACACCAAGTCAGGACCTACCATTGTGGCCTTACCCACTTTAAACCAACCAATGGGAGAAAACAGAGCCATCTAAATATTAGAGTGATAGCTGTTGTTATATGTGAACTTAATCAAAGGCAAGTGGTCATTCCAACTGCCTTTAAAGTCTATCGCACATACTCGCAACATATCTTGTAAGGTCTTAATGGTCCTTTCTACTTGACCATATGTCTGAGGATGAAAGGTTGTACAGAGATGAACTCGGGTACCAAGACCCTTTCGAAATGCTTTACAGAAATGAGAGGTGAACTGGGTACCTCTATTTGAGGTAATAGACAATGGAACAGCGTGCAATTTGACCAACTCCCTTATATAGAGTTTAGCGTAATCCTCATCTGAATAGGAGGTATGAACTGGAAGGAAATGAGTTGATTTGATCATCTTGTCTAATGACCCAAACTGAATCATACTGATGACGAGTATAAGGCAAACCCGTCACAAAGTCCATGTTCACTTCTTCCTATTTCCAGGTGGGAATACTAAACTCCTGCATAGACACACTAGGCTTTTGATGCTCAATCTTAACCTGCTGATATGTTGAGCACTTCACCATAAAATCTGCAATGTCTCTTTTCATCCCACTCCACCAATAGATTTCCCATAAATTATGATACATCTTAGTGGCCCCTAGATGAATAAAGTAGTGCACACCATGCGCTTCTGCAAGAATTCGGTTCCTCAAGTCATCTACATTTGTCACACACAGAAGACCCTAACAACGCAATACACCATATCCCCTTTGGGAGAAAACTCTACTTTCTTATTTCTGACTAATTCCTTCAAGTGGACTAGATAGGGATCCCTATCCTATTTTTTCTTCACTTCGGAAACTAGGAATGATTCTGAGCTACTTTCACCCACACACTACCTTCTGTTAAATCGACTAAGTAAACACCTAGTCGGGCTAACTGATAAACTTCCTGAGTTAACTTTTTCTTACTGTTCTCAACATGGGAAACACTACCCATAGACATTCTACTAAGAGCGTCGGCCACTACATTGGCCTTACCCGGATGATACAAGACACTCATGTCATAATCTTTCAACAATTCTAACCACCTTCTCTGATGGAGGTTTAGGCATTTCTAAGAGAACACATACTGCAGGCTCTTATGATCAGTGAACACATCAACGTACACACCATACAAGTAATGCCTCCAAATCTTTCAGGCAAAGACTACAGCTGCTAACTCAAGATCATGAGTAGGGTAGTTCAATGGGGCTTAAGCTGTCTAGAGACATAGGCTATAACCTTACCTCTCTACATGAGGACATAACCCAATCGGACTCTGGAGGTGTCACAATACATAACAAAGCCATCGAAACTATCTGTTAGGGTCAAAATGGGAGTTTTTATGAGTCGAGTCTTCAACTTCTTAAAACTCTTCTCATAGGATTCTGACCACTAGAATTTGACCTTCTTATGAGTCAATCTAGATATAGGGGATGCAATAGATGAAAATCCCTCAATAAATCATCGGTAATAGTCAGCCAAACCCAACAAACTCCTAATATCTTATGAAGAAATGGGTCTGGGCCAATTTCTCACTTCTTCAATCTTTTGTGGATCAAATCTAATGCCATCACTGGAAATAATATGGACAAAGAATGCTACTGACCATAGCCAAAATTTGCACTTGCTGAACTTGGTGAATAACTGATGATTTCTGAGGGTCCGTAGTACTATTCTGAGATAGTCTACATGATCATGTTCACTACGGGAGTAAAAAAGGATATCATCTATAAAGACTATGACAAACATGTCCAAGTACTGCTTGAACACACTGTTTATCAAGTCCATGAAAGCTGTTGGGGCATTGGTAAGACCAAAGGACATGACTAGGGATTTGAAGTGACCATACAGAGTTTTGAAATTTGTTCTTGGGATGTCATATTCCCTGATTCTGAGCTGATGATAACCTGATCTGAGGTCTATCTTAGAGAAATAACTGGCACCCTGAAGTTGGTAAAACAAGTCATCAATTCTGGGGAGAAAATACTTGTTCTTGATCGTAACTTTATTTAACTAACGATAGTCTATACACATTCTAAGAGAACCATCTTTCTTATGCATGAATAACACTGGTGTGCCCCACGGGGACACACTGGGTCTGATGAATCCCTTATCTAAGAGATCCTTTAACTATTCTTTCAATTCTCTGAGTTCTGCTAGAGTCATTCTATATGGTGGAATAGAGATGGGCTGAGTGTCTGGGAGAAGATCAATTCCAAAATCAATTTCCCTTTCAGGAGGAACTCTGAGAAGATCTTTGGGAAACATATCTTGGAATTCACATACTACTAATACTGATTTAACAGTAGAATTTTTGAATTAGAGTTCTGGACTCGCATAAGATAGTATACATATCCATTAGATATCATCTTTCTAGCCTGAAGGTAAGAAATAAGTTGACCCCTAAGTGCTGAAGTATTACCATTCCACTATAGGATGGGTTCATTTGGAAACTAAAACTAGATAATCTTGTTTCTACAATCGACTGAGGCATAGCAGAAATGAAGCCAATCCTTGTCAAGAATGATATCAAAATTAGTCATCTCTAATTCGACTAAGTCTACTTAAGTGAATTTTGAGATACCATAATCAGATAGTTCCTGTATGCTCGCCAGGTTATGATAGATTTACCCACTGGGGTAGAAACTGAGAAGGGCTCTTCTAGAATTTTAAGACTGACTTTGAAATCAACTGATATATATGGAGTAAGAAAGGACAAAGAAGCTTCTGGATCTATCAAAGCGTAAACATGCAAATAGAAAACTTATAACATACCAGTGACCACATCAGGAGAACTTTCCTAATCCTATCGGGAATGAAGAGCACTAAGTCTGTTTGGGCACTACCCACTACTGGCACTGGAAGAGGCACCCTACTGATATGGGCAACCTGACTGAATTGGAGGGCAGTTTTGATGACTCTGTTAACCAACTTGAGGACACTGTCTAACCCTGTGGCTTGGATTTCCATATCTGAGACACACATCACTGCCATCTCTATAGATACCCTGATGGTTTCTGCCATATTTATGGCAAAGGAGGTTGGTTCGACCACTACTAACACTACCCTGACTCGATTTCTATCTCAGAATTTTGGCACTGGAGCACTGGCTGAAGAAAGAGATGGAATTGAGGACTTTGGGTAAAACTGAGAACGATTCCCACCCCCTAACTTAGGCTGAGAGAAACTGAAACTACTTTTTCTTGCTCTCTTATTCTCCGTTTATTTCTCTTTATTCTTTGCCTCTTCTATCTTATGAGCATGGACCATAAGCCTAGATATGTCCATCTCTTTAATAAGCATTGTGGTCCTACATTTCTTTACCATGCTGCTAGACACTCCTAACACAAACTTACTCATCTTCGCTCTGCTATATTCTACAACATGTGGGGCATATTTGGCTAACTAAGTAAACTTGATAGAATACTCCTGCACTATTATATTGCCTTACTTTAGGTTTATAAACTCCAAAACCTTTACTTCCCATAACTCTAGCAGAAAGAACCTATCCAGAAAAGCAACTGTAAACTCTTCCCATTCTATGGGCCCTACATCTGTGGCCCTTTATGTCTTCCACTGTATGAACCATGAGTGAGCTATATTTTGTAACTAATATGCAGACAACTCAGCACTCTCAACAGCAGTCACACCTATGATATCGATAACCTTCTTCACCTAATCAAGAAATTTCTAAGGGTCTTCATCTGACTTAGACCCTATTAAAGATGGAGGGTTCATTCGGGTGAAGTCTTGAATCCTAGAAGCAATAGTATTGGCCACTGGGTTGGCTGAAACCGCAGTTGTGCATTCATTCTAGACTGCCACAGAATGAGCTAGGATGGTGAAGGCTTCTTTGAACTCCGTGTAGGAGACATGCTCACCCAAAGGATCTAGATGGACGGGCTGAGGGGCTGACTGATCTCCCATTCCTCTTCCCTGAGTCCTCTTTGGAGGCATATTCTTTAAACAAAAGAGAATCTAGGATTTGAAAGAGAGTGTAACTAGAGCTCATGCTTACTCGCACGGCATGAATACTGAAAGAAGGGAAATTATTCCTTAAACATCACATAACCTCATGTCCATAAGTATGGTGTGCAACATACCCATGCACAAGACTCTACTAGATACGGCTTCCAGACTTCTTAGGACTCTATTGAAACTTAGGCTCTGATACTAAGTTTGTAATACCCTGAGTTTATACCTCAGATGCTACACGGTGCTCGTAATCCCGAGGGACCATAAGCTAACCCATGAATGGAACCTGCTGCAATAACTAAATATTAATACTAAATAATATGTGGAATTAGCCAAAAACATGCCATAATGTTTGATCTAACAATAATACTGAATAATACTGAATGGGAAATTAAATACCAAAACAGAACAAAGTACTTAAATCTGAATAACTATCTGAAAACACTCTAGTCTGGGAAGCCTCTAATTATCAGAGTTATGTAGTTAATGGGAATAGTCCCCAACTAACTCTGACTACTGACATAAACTAAAATACTATAAGTAGTAATCATATCCTCGAACTAAGAGGACTCACCACTATGCTGAATGCTGAAAGTCTGTCCTACAAAGGGTGCTCTGGAGCTCGTGCATTGGAACTTATGATATAAGACATCATAGCACAAAATAAAAGCATACGTTAGTACTTTGAATGTACTGGTATGCTCAGTGAGGTAGGCTGAAATGCATGGGCTCATAAGCATGGACAATAATAACTAGATAACAGAAGTATGACTGAATAAGAGTACATGCATAAATATATATACCATAACTGCAATTGTGATAACACTAAACATTGAGTCCAAATACTGATCAACTAATTTACTGGATAACTGATATTGTACTATGCATAACTGGATGACTGTATCTGACAGTTTTGAAGTCTGAGGAACTATACTGAGTTCTATACTGACCTGAGTTTTGGACTATATCTGATAGTCTTGAACCTGTAGAACTAATCTGAGTTATATTCTGAGATTGAGACTAAAACTGAGACTATAGGAGGAAATTATCCAGCTAACATGCCCCTCTCTAAACTGATTGTGGTCTAACCTGTAACCCCAGTTGGAAGGGTATCAATACCGTGTCACGGGTAGAGACAAACTGTGAGTTAACCCTCTCTGACAGAAAGCTCTTTCGTCAACCCTCACTGGCAGGATAACTTGGATGAGAAGTATCAAACCTCATAATGTCTAGAAGAAAGATACCTCAACCTACGCTAGCTACGTAGTTCTTTAATATAAGGATTGCTGCTAAGGGTCAAACCCTTAGCCGACAGGAATGCCCCCATCCCTAGGTTAACTCAGTGCTAAATCCTACTCCCAACTGAAATAGACCCTGAGCTGATTTCTAGTCTGTACTAGGTTGGACTGAAGGGTTACTAAGATTACTATTTAGTTGAATCGAACTGAATTCACTGAGTTTTGTTAACTAATGAAATTCTACTAAATTCTGTTAACTGGTAGAGTTTACTGAGATCTAAACTAAATACTGGGTTAGACTGAACCACTACTGAATTTGCTGAGTTTTCCTGAGTTCTATAACTGACTGAGAGTACTACTGATCATGACATGACTGATATTATTCTATGACTGACCATGGCTCTAGGTAATCAGCTAAATTGTCGGGTACAAGTGCCCCCAGGACTCGATAGCATAAAATAAGAGACATGTCATAACTTGAAATCATTCTTCATTCATTGAGGAATTTTAACAAACACTTTCATAATACAACTTGCACATAGGCTATCTTGACATGATTTCATTCTCTTAATAATTCACATGAACAATTCATCAAGCACTTGGTGAGCATAATATGTGCACATAACTTTGAACACAAGGGAATATCATGATTGAATTCCATATCTCACAATTCAAGGGCTTAACATGGTTTACACACTTTAAAATCAATTACACATAAAACATGTAATAAAATATTAGGAACCAAATTCAAATATCAAACATGAATACACTTTAATTCCAACCATGGAATCATAAAATCAACAACTTTAAGTTTCAAAAGAGATTCTTGAACTCCAAGGGTTGAAGGAACCATTGGGTGAACACTTGACATTCTTTAGTTAAGGAAATTTTGAAAGTTTATAGTTGAATCTTGAGTTCTTTATTTGAAACTTAAGCACCTAGGGTTTTGTTGAGCAATTTTGAGAAAAGATGAGTTTAATTGCTCTCCAAGGTGATTAATTTTGTATTTTAGGGGCTGAAGGACATGGCTTTTCCCGAATTCACTGCCGAAGGAGAGGAAGGAGTCAGAACTAAAGCTGTGGCATTTCATTCAGTCCTCGTTCTCGTATAGTTTCACACCAGTCCCTGAAAAAGCCATCTCGATTGGTATCATTCAAATGCGAATATAGGCCTGATTGAAGCATAAAAGTGAAATAATAATAATGAGAGGCTTTTGTCCGTTGACGGTCATCTTACCTGTCTCCTACGCTACGCTCTCAACTGGATCAATTGCTTTGTCCTGATTTATTGAACAGGTGCCCTGTGGAACATGTTTTATGGAATTTCACTCTTTATTCCATATTTCTTTTCTTACTGATTGAATTCAGGTAGAGAGAGGAATATTCGATAAAAACCCTTGGGTAAAAGACCCAAATACCCCCAAGAACACGGTTTTTTAATGACTAAAAATTGGGATACCAATGCGCAAGTCGACGCAATGCATTGATGCTATCAATGCGATAGAGCGCATCACGCCATATTTGCTTTGATTTACTTGAATTAGACACGGTTAGCTGGGGAAAATATTAATCAACATGATAGTCTATGTGGCACGCCAAGATCACGTTGATCCACTATTTTAAGATTCCAAAGGAGCTTCAAATGAAGTCCAAAAAATCCAAAACTTATCTGGAAACACCTACAGACATTACTGATCATGAATCAACCTAAACATCAACATTTTATGGACGTAAAGGTTGAAAAATAGGATTTCCAACCTTCATATCCTAAAATGACACTAAGTCTCAGTACTTAGTTAAAATATTATAAGTTTGGGACCCCCTTAACAAGCCTAAAGGATCAAATTAAGCTTAGAATTTTGTGGGGTCTTACAATTGTTTTCCAAATTCAGCAAGTTTGAATTTAGGCTAATGTCAATAGCCTTTCTTGGTCATATTATTTCTGTGGTATTAGAGCTGATCCGTAAAAGACAGAAGTCATAAGAAACTGTCCTAGACCTATCTCTCCATCAGACATTAGGAGTTTCTTGGGCCTACCTGGCTTTACCACTGTTTTGTTGAAGGTTTCTTATCTATTGCATCTCCTATGTCTAGATTGACCCAAAATAAAGTTAATTTCCAATGGTCAAATTCCTGAGAGAAGATTTTTTAGGAATTGAAGACTCAACTCACTTCAACCCTAATGTTAGCATTACCAGATGGTACCAAAGGTTTTATACTTTATTGTGATTCCTCTAGAGTTGGTTTGGGTTGTGTGTTGATGTAGAGAGGTAAGGTCATAGTCTATGCCTCCAGATCATTGAAACCTCATGAAAAGAATTATCAAACTCATGATCTGGAATTAGTTGTTGTGGTGTTTACTTTGAAAATATGGAGACATTATCTGTATGGATTTCATGTTGATGTGTTCATAAACCATAAAATCTTGCAATATGTGTTCACTCACCGAGAGTTAAATCTCTATCAAACAAGGTGGTTAGAGTTGCTGAAAGATTATGACATGATTGTGTTGTACCATTTAGGCAAGGCCAATGTAGTGGCAGATGCCCTTAGTAGATTTTCTATGGTAAGTGTTGCTCATGTGGAGAAAGATAACAAAGAGATAGCTTAAGAATTTCACTGTTTGGATAGGTTAGGTGTTAGATTGGTTGATTCGGCTGAGGGTAGCATTTGGGTGTAGAATAGTAAAGAATCTTCCCTAGGTTCGGAGTTGAAGAATAAACAAGGTAAGAACCCTACCCTAGTTGAGTTGAAGGAGTTGACGAAATACCAAAAGGTAGAAGTTTTATCCTAAGGGGGAGATGGTGTGCTAAGATACCAAACTATATTATGTGTGCCATGTGTTAATGAATTGAGGCAGCGAATTAAGGAGTGCATGGTGCGCATTATTTCATTCATCCAGGTTCTACCAAGATGTACTGCAACTTCCGAGAAATCTATTTATGGAGTGGTATGAAGAAAGAAATAGCGGAGTTTGAGAAAAAGAGTGCAACTTGCTAACAAGTTAAGGTAGAGCACCAAAGACCTGGTGGTATATTGCAAGAGTTCAGTATCCCCACTGGAAGTGGGAAGAGGTGAAGATGGATTTTGTGACTGGTTTACCCCGATTGCGTCATCATCATGATTCAGTTTAGGTTACTGTAGACAGATTGACCAAGTCAGCGCATTTCTTGCTAGTCCATATGGCCTTTACAGTAGAGGATTATGATAAGTTGTATATCTGAGAGATAGTCAGACTGCATGCAGTTCCCTTGTCTATAATCTCAGATAGGGCTACTCAGTTTACTTCCCAGTTTTGGAGAGCCTTTTAGAAGTTTCTTGGCACCCAAGTCCATCTTAGTTCAGCTTTTCATCCGCAGACAGACGGTCAGGCAGAGAGGACCATCCAAACTCTAGAAGATATGTTGAGGGCATGTGCTCCTGATTTCAAAGGTACTTGGGATGAGCATTTACCATTAATTGAATTCTCTTATAATAACAGTTACCATTCTAGCATTCAGATGGCCGTATAAGAATCTCTTTATGAGAGAAGATGTAGATCACCCATAGGTTGGTTTGAAGTGGATGAGGCCACTCTAATTGGGCCTGATGCAGTGTTTGAAGCTATAGAGAAGGTTAAGTTGATTAGAGAAATATTAAAAATAGTGCAGAGTCGTTAGAAATCATCTATGGATATGAGAAGAAGGGACCTCAAGTTTGAGGTGGGTAATTTAGTGTATTTGAATATTTCACCCATGAAAGGGGTGAAGAGATTTGGCAAGAAGGGGAAACTTAGTCCCCGGTATGTTGGCCCTTATAGAATTCTGAGTCGTGTGGGGAAACTAGCTTACAAGCTGGAGTCTCCCACAGACTTGTCAGTCGTCCATCCTGTCTTTCATGTCTGTATGCATAAGAAGTATATCGGTGACCCCACCATTGTAGTTTCATTAGAAAGATCAGAAATTTAGAACAGTCTTTCCTATGAAGAACTTCCAGACGAGATTTTAGACCATCAGATTTGTAGACTAAGGAACAAAGAAGTTCCCTTGGTCAAAGTCCTTTGGAGAAATCAGTATGTTAGGGCGCTACTTGGGAAGTAGAACTTGAAATGTGGACCAAGTACCTACATCTTTCTGCCGCAGATTCAAATTTAGCTCAAGGTAACAAGCTTCCTCAAATCACCTCTTTTCAATTCTAAGTTTCAAGCTTTATATAGCTATTCATTTGATAGTTCATGCATTGTCAATCAGTTTAGTCATGCTTCCAGTAAAGTAATGCATTCCAGTCATAGCCTCAGTGTTTAGCAACTCAGTTTCATTAGCCACATTCGAGGGCATATGTTTTCTAAGGGGGAGATATTGTAAGACCCCGCAAATTTTCAGCTTAATTTAGTCCTTTAAGCTTGTTAAGGGGCCCCAGACTTAGAAAATTCTAGGTAAGTATTCAGACTTAGTTTTATTTTTAGCATTCGAAAGTTGAAAATCTCATTTCGCGGCCTAGACATCCGTTAATTATGGATATTTAAGTTAATTCTTTATCAAGAAGGTCAATAGGTGAACCCAGACAAGTTTTGGATTTTTTGGACTTCATTTAAAGCTTCTTTGGAATCTTAAAATAGTAAACCAACACGATCTTGGCATGCCGCATCGACATACGCATTGATTAATATTTTCCCCAGGTACCAGCATCAAATTCCAGTCATTCGACGCTAACTTGGTGCGATGCTGGTGCGACGCATCAGATATCCCGTCGATACCAATGAAGTGGTGCATCGACCTGCGCGTCCCTGGGCGTATATTATTTCAGTCATTAAAGATCTGCGTTCAGAGGTACAATTAAGTCAATTTCCCCCTCCACCCTTATTCCGTATAACCACAAATTAAAGCCTATTACCATCACTTTAGGAAAAATTTCATCAACTTTCTCCCAATTAAAAACCCTAAGTTCAAAACTCATCTTCAAGAATCTCAAGAATTCCACCGTCCTTTTTCCAAATAAGTTCAAGATTCAATATTTCCAACTCAATAATTCCAAGAACCCTCCTTTAAGAGTACAAACATAATCTCAAAAGCAAGCTTGTTCATCTAGTTCTTTATCCGAGGTATGTGGGGTTTGAACGAGAACAAATCTTTCGTTCTTGTTCCCAAAAACTTTAATTTTACTAAAGATTTTGATGATTTGCAAGTTGGGGCTTATACCCAAAGTATCTTGCTTTAAGTTTATGAACTTGTAAGTGATTTAAGCTTTGAAGTGCATGTTTATTCAACCTATTTGTGCTTTAAATTGAGGATTTGTACCATGAATTGTATATCACTATTGTGAATTGCTATTCTAAAGTGTTTCCAAGATAGTTATCAAGAATTAAGCTTCGTTATGAATCATGATTATTTAAGTATATATACACATTAAATCCAAGGATGAGGTTTTATGATTTTTAAAGTATTTCAATTCTATTATTATGAGCATGAGGTTTATTGTGATTTGGCATGATTTCCAAGTATGGGTTGTAAGCCATAAATTTCATTCTTGGTAATAAAGAAAGATGATTTTTAACAAGATTTGATCTTTTGATCCTAATCTAAGATAGGGAACCCACATTGTTCATATAGTTCATGATTTAAAGTAAAGAGAAGCATAATTGGTTTTCATTATAGACCCTTGTGCTGTTTTAAGGTGGATTTTCCCTAAAACGTTCTGAGCAATAAGTTTGGGAGTAGTATTTAGCATCGAGTTGGGTATGATTCCAAGGTCTCATGCCCCAGAACTACGTGCCACCATAGGTTTCTGACTTTCCCATAGTGGGCTAAGATAGTGATCACTTAAGTTAAGGTTCTATTCCGATGGCAAGGGTAGAACAGCTATCCCCAGCGTGGGCAAAACGTTGGAGTCCATGTCATCTCACATGGTTTATGTCGGTTAGAAGAAACTCCCAAGCCCAAAGTTTCCATGTCCTTGAGTCCCAACATTCCTAAGTCCTAAAAAAAAGATGAGTCGAAAAGCTTTTAGAAAACTAAGTGTAATGACTCACAAGATTTATACCACATGCTTTACCATTCATAATTGATGATTTTTAGAATTTCAGATTACTCAAGCTATGTGAGTCATTTATTCTTAGCATGCATGATTTTATAAACTGTGATGGTATTGTTTACATATTACATGCACCTCGTATACTCAGTATATCCTCAAAGTGTTGATCCACATATAAGTCTATGTGCTACATTGTCTCATAATATAGGTTCAGGTTCTCAGTCTCAGTAGCGATAGTAATTTCTGATCATCTCACCTATATCTCTATATTTGGTGAGTCCTAATGGTTTAAGGACGTACTTCTGTAGCTTTCCAGTTTTCATAGTATTTGAGTTGCTATTTTTAGTTTAGTCCGAGTCAGTTGGGGGTCTGTCCCAATGACTCTCTTGTTCTTTTGCAATAGAGGATTGTCGAACTATCAGTTTCTTTGACCAGACTTTGCAGTATTTTGTCATTCAGATATTGTTTTCAGTTACTTCAGTTCAGACTTTCTATAATAACAGTATTATTGCTTGACTAGTTTATTTAAAAGTAAGCTCCAGATTCAGTAACAGGCTCAAAGGGTTAGCTTGGGGCTAATTGTAGCCTTGAGCACTGTGTGACATCTCGAGATGAGATATCGAGGCATTACAACTCTCTACTAACATCACAAATATAAGTGAGATAAGACTCACAAGCCCTCAAAATAAGTCTCCTAGCCCAAACATAAGAAATAATCCCCATCGGCTCGCGACTAATAGCTCTCTTCCATACTAGTAGGGGTATGTTGGGCATGGCTAAGGTAGAGATCTTGAAAAACCACAAAAATTGGATGATAGTGGGATAACTAGTCTATACCTAAAATCTCATTAAAATCCACCATATCTAACACAATAAGATTAGCCTGAGTATCAAACTCTCGAATAGTAACAACACATGATCTATAAACCCAATCCACTACTAAAGAATCGCTCACGCGAGTAGAGATACATAATGGTATAGATAATAATTCCCAGGATAACTCTAACTCCAGGGCATAATAAGTAGACACATAAGAATAAGTGAATTCTGGATAAAACAAAGTAAAAGCCAACTATTGGCACACCAAGATCGTTCCTATGATACACCATCTGAAGACTCATCCTAAAGTCTAGCAGGTACGACATACAACTGACCACGTCTATCACCTGTCTAGGCTCTTGACCAATATGTTGTCCTACCTTCCTGAGAACCTCCATGAGCACCCTTGCGACCACCCCTACAACTATGCACACCACCTCAAGTTGGGGGGAAAACGGCTCAAATCGATGGAATACTCTAAACCAAAGGAACCATTTCTCCATGACTGAGGCCCTGTACCAAGAAATAAACCAAAGCTCCAAGACCATAACATGCCCCAAGCATTGTACTAAAACCAAAAGATTTGGCTGATCCAAAATAACCACCACAACTAAAATAACCATAAGAAGAATCCCTCAAAGATTGACCACTACCCTAGCCAGGACAATCACTTAAATTAGACTGGCCTCAATTGATAATTTGAAGTACGACATGAACAGGTCTACTAAATTGACCCTGGTCTGATACGACTGACATAGAGGGTACCTACCCTGAGAACCATTATCTCTGAATAATGAGCAACAATGGATCTTACTAAAACAACCCTAATATTGCGACCTCTTATCATTACCCCCTTGGGTTTTGCAATGCATCTACTTCATAACCTGTACATGATCAGAAATCTTAACAAAAGACCTAATTAACACAACCAAACTCTTTGTAAACATATAAATAAAAAGTTTCAATCCTAAAACAAAGCAATGAACCCTCTTATACTAAGTAGTAAGAATAGAAGTAGCATGTTTAAACAATATACTAAATTGATAATTGAACTACACAAAAGTTATGGAACCCTGCTCCAACCTCGAGAACTGATCTCTCAAATGACCCCTAAGATTGTGAGGCATATACTTCTCCAAGAAGATATTGGAGAATTGAGTCCATGCCAATGAGGAGATCTAGCTATCCTAGTATCAAGATGACCTCCCACTAATGTCAAGCTACTAAGTCCAACTAAAAAGTAGTACAATCCACACCATGAGTCTTAACTAGGCCTAAATTACAGAGCCCATCCGTACAGGAAATCATAAACCCATACACATCCTCACTTAGTGCACAAACAAACCTAGGATCAACCAATATCAAGAATCTACCCAATATTGTTTGCTCCTCCACTAACATAGTAGGTTGGACATCTATTGGATGAGCAATTAACGGATGGGCAACCGATGGTGTAGGTGGGACCTTAACTCTAGGAGTCGCAACTACAGGTGGCGCCTCCATCACAGTACCACTTTGATTTGTAGACTGTGCCATTATATGGTGCACCAATAGCTACTCCAAAAAACTAAACCAAAGTTTCTCTAAGAACTGAAGAAGAAATAAACCATGAAGGAGCCCAGACTAGTCCTTAGCCTACTACTGGTTGGGATGGGAGAATCTCTAGCTTAAGAGTAGGAATAGGGTCTGGTGAAGGCCCCTATCCTGGGCCCTAGATAGGGACACATCCCTAGGATATCCACGACCACTAGTTCATCCACGAACAACCACAAGATGCCTAGGCTTGATCTCAGAAACCTCATCTTGGGTAGCCATAGTACGGGTCCTAACCATCTGCGAAAGAGTGAAACATACATAAAACCCCTAAAATCAATTTTCATAAGTACAAAAACATCTAAGACATAATCGAATATAGAAAAAAACATAAATTTATCACTAAAAACAAGGTTAAAATGATATTATTGGGCCATAAAAATCATAAATCAGTGTCTGAAAATGAGGAAGACATGATAAGGAAAAGAAAAGGCTCAAAATTGGCTATGAACCCTAGAGAACACAAGTACCTCAATAGACAACTCTGAGTAGCATGAATCAGCAACCATATCTCGCGCTTAGGCTAGGATCTCATTAAAAGAGCATAGTAAGGGTGAGTACGGTCCACTTGTACTTAGTAGATATCATAGGTCGACTGAGTATAGTAGAAAATAATACAGTTAAAAGATACTATAAACACGTCACCTGCAGACAAAAATGTTTCGAAATGGTAGCTCTTTCCATATCTAATAATAGTTTTACAATGTAAGATAGATACAGAAATAACTAAATAGGAAACATATAAGGAAACTAAGTACACATTAAAGGTACATAAAATAACATAAAAAATGCATATGCAATAAATGCTATAATGATGGAATCATGATGATTGATTAAAATTCACAGAATGACTTTTTGTATACATCTACCGAGCCTCAATACTCCTAAGATAGGACCCATGCAGGGTTCGCAAGTCTTATACTACCTCAATTCTCAACTCGCCCCTCCGGCTAGAGTTCAAAAACTAAAGGTTTTATAAAGTCTCACATTCACCTCATTGGCTAGTGTCCAACCTTTACCTCTCACTATCGATATGGGAGTATCCTGAAAATACAATGAGGATAGTACTTCACCAAATGGATAACCTTATTACACATAAAGAAACCTCTATGGACCGACTTAATAGAAAGAGGTGAGGCTAAGTTAGAACAACCACCCAAAGTTGCTGATCCCAAAGGCGCACTACCTGAACCATGCAAGGATGTCTGCACTGGTCTTCAATGATACCTATGAAAGGTTTTAGAATCTCTGCTGCGAGCAGTGTGACCTCTGAACTTGCCCTGATGGTGCACGTTCTTAGAGCTTCCCTGAGATTCTTAAAGAATAGACTCATTAATCTTAGCATGATCCACTATACTCTAAAACAGTTCCCCTGACACTACCATCTAGGTAGTAGCAAGCTGAAGTGAAACATCCAACCCCTTCATGAACTTTTGAATCTTCTCAGACTCGATGGCAATAATGGCATAAAATATCTAGACAAGGCTTGGAAACATACCTCATACTCTTCAACAGCCATAGATCCTTGCTCCAGGTGATAAAAATCATCTCTCATCTGATCCCTCAGACTATAAGGCATAAAACCTATCCAAAAAGGCCTCAAAAAACTAATCCCAAGTCATCTATGGTAAACTAAGTGGTCTACAACCGACAAGTGACCTCCATAAATCCTTAGTTGTATCTCTCAACAAGTACGTAGTATAAGCAGTCCCATGCGACTCAAGTGATCCAAGGTTATTCAAATTCTCACAATAATCAATGAAGAACTCACAGGCATCCTCTCCTATAACACCACTATACTTAGGAGGACCCAAATGAGTAAATCTCTCAAACCTCTCTTGATCCTCTAATTACATAACTATTTCACAATTAATAGGAGGCATAGTGAATCTAGCTGGCTGAGATTCCACTTGAGAACGTAATATAGATGAAGGATAAACTCTCGACCTCAAAATACTATACTCAAATACCAATACAAAAGGAGGAACAACACTCAAAGTTTGTAGAGTACCATAAGAAAATTTTGATATTATTGGATAATCCACACTCAAAATTAAAGGAACACCATAGGTAGACTTTAGCACAAACAAAGGTACAATAGTCAAATCTAGAGGAACACCAGGGGCACTCAAAGGAGCACCCTCGAAATAATTCAGCAGACAAATCAATAACCCCTCTAAGACTGGTGTAGAAAATCTTTGTAGGACTAGAGTAGGCTACATATCTCTAGCATGCTCAACATAAGTCTTAGAGGAGATCCCCTTAGCACTACCTGAAGATGGGGAAGATCCTCGTGCCTATCCACTACCTCAAGAAAATCTATGGTTTACGATTATCCCTCTAGACTAAGCTCTCTCCTTGAATAATAGCTCCACAACCCTATACTTACAGTATCTAATCCTCACCATCTATGCAAAAAGAGTGAAACTCAGTTAAGAATACATGGCATGGAAAAATTTATATGATATAGAATAAAATAAGGGAAGTTTCCTAAATATATCTTATAGCCTCTCAAAGTTTCCTAACCTAGATGTTTTGATATATTTTTTCATGACCCAAAAACCCAGGGTAATGATGGCACTTGTCGCAGCAAGCCTTGACAAGTAATCCACTCACCCAAACTGATATGAAATTAGATATAATACCAAATTCCAAGGTAAAACTTCTAGAATAAAGCTGAACCATACAAATACGATAATAGCAGAAGTACATAGCTAAAGATACCATGAAATACCTAAAATTCTAGTGTCATGGTGTAAGAACCAACTAAGTACATCTCAAATGCCAAAAGGACACATTGATGGTCCAAAAGGATCATAATCTATCTCTAGAATACAAAACAAGAGATGAAATAGATAAGAAGAGATAGTAGGTCAACTCTAGAAGCATAAAACAACCATTACCTCAAATATACTCCAGATATCATCTAAATATGCTATTGTGTGACGCACTGTACCTTGATTTACATTAAAAGAGTGCAGTAGGGATGAGTACCGTCATCTTGTACTCAATAGATATCATAGGCCGACCGAGCAAAGTAGAAAATAAAGCTTACAAAATACATATTATGGGCACGTCACCTGCAGTAAAAAATTTCCTAAATGGTAGCCCACACCATCTCTACTAACAGTTCTACAATATACACATATACCAAGTATAAGTATGAGAAAGAAACACAATAGATACATATTAAATCAATATATTAGAGAGATAAAAATAGATAAATGTCACAACAAAAACACAAATACAACACAGAATATGTAAAAATGCAATGAAGATGATGATGATAATGATGTGATGCACGAGGTTGTCACACAACCTTCGTATACACCTAGAAAGTTTCGCTCCTAGGGTATGACCTATGGGTGGTTCATCAATCCATATACAATCAAACATCCAGTACCAATATCCATAACTCATGTCCAGTACTTACATCGATAGAGGGTTTTTAAAGATAACAAATTTTTGTCAGAAAAAGTCAGTATTTTAGTATTTCCATGGTGGTACCAATGTTTCATAAATGTATATGCTATGAGGATGTAATGCTCACAATCAACTAGAATTAGAATTTCCAATTCCAACTAATATACCAACCATGTGATCAAAAATCTACTCGATATATCAATCATACAAGAAACCTATGTAATCCATATGCCAACAAAGTAAAATATACAACAATATGCCATTGATACAAAAAAAAAATTCCATTTAGACTTTCTCACTAGAAAAGATACCGTCAAATATACATACATAAGTCCAACAACACCATAAAGACTTCACACGATCACACATAACAGATAATATCTCAAAACCACCAAATAACAACAATGTAGGGCCTCCACACAGACTCAACACAATCATAAAACCATTTTCATGATTAGTTCCCACACCTATAACATGATTTTATACCAATATTAACTACCTAACCTATTCTGAAGAAAGTTAAGCCATAACCTACCTTGAATGTCAAAAATTAATCTAAAAAGACGCCAACAATTGAGCTTACTCCTCACGATCGAACCCTAAATTAACTAAAACACTTAAATATAGAATATACATGTTAAAAGAAAGCAAACAATACCCATATTTCCTATTTCCATATCGGGGTTAAAACAGACCCTCGAACATAGTTTTTGAAAAAGAAGGGTACAATTGGAATTTTAGTTTAAGAATATATTTCCCATGATTAAAGAAAATAAAAGTGAAAACGAGTCAAAATTGGGGTTTGAATTTAAGAAGTACTAATTTGGGCCTTCCGGGCTAAAATTGCCAAATTTCACTTTTGAATTCAAGTTTTAACAAGATTTAAATGATAAGAATCAAAGAAAATAATTGTAATAGGGATTTGGAGCTTACTCAAGCTTAAAAATGAAAGAAATCAACCAAAAACTCAGAACCCCAAGTTTCAAGTCTCAAAAATAGTCACAAATTGCAAGAATAGGGAAATTAACCCACCTAGGCATTGCTTAAGCGATCGTTGGGTCGCTTAAGCAAACATCACTTAAGAGATTAGGTGTTGCTTATGTGATACCCGCCTTGTCACGTATGCGACCAAGTTTTTGCTTAAGCACATTCACCTATGCAATCGTGGAGTCGCTTAAATTATACCCCTAGTTAGTTTTCAGGTTGCTTACGTGACCAAACAGTCGCCTAAGCGGGTGCACCAGCTGAGTGGAGCACCATTGGGAGACTCAAAAACCTTGGGATTCATTGGCAATATTGAGAACCCAAATAAGCTATGCTACAAGACTAAATTTGATGATCCAAATTCAATAGCAATAATAGATTTTTGAAAAAATATTGCTTTCACAAAGTTGACCCCCAAAATCAAATTTCACAACTTTTCAAACTGAAGATCGAAATGAGATATAAAAGTCTTAAAATCACACCAACCATGTTACCAACCTAAAATCGACCTTTCAAATCTACTAGCACTGTCTATTTTGCTATCTGACGTAAAGATCAATAAATATTGATCGAAGTCAACTAATAGGCCCTTTTAACCATCAAAAACCATAAACTTGCACAAATCATACTGAAAAGAATTTAAAATTATGTCAATCATCCCTACAACCCCAGAAATACCACAAAGCAACCACTGGAAGGGAAAAATGGTCAAATCACACAAAATATGTATTTTGAAAAAATCACTAAAAATCAGGTCATTAAATGAGTAGAAATCGAGTAATTAACTGTTATATTCTTATGTTCAAAATTATGTATCTCAATTTAAAATTTATGTATTCGATTGCTAATTATGTATCCAAAAATTAAAAAATAAGGGATTATTTGTAATTTAGCAAAGAATAGAGATATGAAGTAATTAGGGGTAAACTTGTTGGAATTTATGTAAGTTTCACTGGAAAATATGTATTTGGATCAAAATTTATCAAAAGGTGGAACCCATCTATAACCCCTTAAAATTGGCATCAACTTTAACTTCTACAACTCAAGTAGGTCTTGTCCATTTTTAAACACTCATAGTGAGATCCTATTGGTGTTTTGACAATCAGCACAAATAAAAATAAAAATTAGGAGAGTGTAATACCCATGTTAATGACGTAACAAGAAACTTATTAAATGATTACATATGCCATTTTAAGTTAAAAAATACCCCTCCGGTCATCTTCTGACCTTACCACACTATCTCTATCTCTTAAAAGAAAAACTAATTTGGAGTTCTTTTTCACACTTTGCCCTTTCTTAACTCTCTCTTTTTTCTTAAACAAATTTCAAAAAGGAAAAAAAGAAATAACCTAATATTTTATCAGTCATTATGATTTAAGTTTGCCATGAGTTGTCTCCCTCCCCCTCTCCCTACGCTCTTCTATTTAAACAAAGTTCAAGGGTTACCTATTTTTATTAGGATTATTAACAAAACAAAATAGACAAGTTGAATAATATTTTCAAGAAGATGATTAAATTAAAAAAAACATTGAGGACCGATAAAAATAAAAAAGATGGTTGTTACTATCATAGGCATTTAATGGGAGATTTCATTTTTATAAATGGAAGAGAAGAAGTTTAAAATGAGAGCAAATTTGAATAGAAAAGTCAAACCTCCATTGAAGGAGTTTAAGCTTAGGAAATTATGGAAGGTTCTAGAGTGATGGATGGAGGAGAAGAAGACAAAGAATAAGAAGATTAAGAGGAGGAAGTGGAAGACAACAAAGAGCAAGAGGAGAAATAAGAGGTGGAATAGGAGGGGGAGGAAGAGAAAGAAGAAGAAGAGGTAGATGCATCAAATGAGAGATTACATCATTATTAATGGAGAAGAAGAAGTTTAAAATGAGAAAGAATTTGAATAGAAAAGTTGACCCTCCATTGAAGGAGTTTCAGCTTTAGAAAATGATAGGAGGTGATTGAGAGATATACGGAGGAGGAGAAGAAGAAGACAAAAAAGAAGAAAAAAAAAGAGAAAGAAGAGGATGGAGGAGGAGAAAGAGAAGGAAGAGAAAGAAGGGGTGGATTAGAAGAAGTAGGAAGAAGAAGAAGAAAAATAAAAAGAAGAAGAGGTAGAGGCATTGAATGAGAGACTGAATCTTCGTAAATAGAGGAGAAGAAGTTAAAAATGAGAAAAATTTTGAATTAAAAAGTCGGACCTCCATTGAAGGAGTTTAAGCTTAGGGAAATAATGGGAGGTGCTTGAGAGATAAATGGAGGGGGAAGAGAAAAAGAAGAGAAGGAAGAGGAACAGGATTAATAAAAAAAGGAAGAAAAAAAAGAAGAAGAAGAAGAAGAAGAAGAAGAAGAAGAAAAAGAAGAAGAAAAAGAAAAAGATGTAGAGTCATCGAAAGAGAGATTGCATCTTTATAAATAAAGGAGAAGAAGTTTAAAATTAGAACAAATTTTAATAGAAAAGTAGGACCACCAATGAATGATTTTAAGCTTAAAAAAATAGTGGGAGGTTCTTGAGAGATGGATGGAGGAGGAGGAGGAGCAGAAGAATAAGAATAAGAAGAGGAGAAAGAAAAAGTAGAGGAATAAATAGAAGAAGAGGAAGAGGAAGAGGAATAAGAAGAAGAGGAGGAGGAATAAAAAGAAAAAGGAGGAAGAGAAAGAAGAAGAGAGAAATAAAACAAAATTGGATAAATTTAAGCCTCTCCATGCCATTAAAGAGTGTATCACACTCACTATGTCATGTTGGCAAGAAGTATCAAAATGATATAGTAGAGACTTACTTTGGGTGTTCAAAATGAATAAAGCCTACTTAAGGTGTCTAAGTGGAAGTTGATATCATCTTTAAAGGGATATTGATAGGTATTGCCTTACCATAATAAAAATGAATTAGAGAATGAGAGAAAGAGAGTGTGGGATCAAAATTTTAAAAAATAAAGTGACTAATATCAAGTCCCAGAGGTTGATAAAGTTATATCTTTTATGAAGGCTCAATGATTATTGAAGAAAGGTTGTATGTGTCTCTAAGCAATGGTAAATGACATTAGAGAGTGAACACTTAGTTTGGAGAAGCTACGTGTGGTGAAGGAATTTTCCAATTTATTTCTTAAGGATTTACCAGGATTACCTCCAGTATGATAGGTGGACATTAGTATTGATTTGGCAAATGAAACTATGGCAATATCTATACCTCCATATTATGTGGCATTAGTAGAGTTGAAGGATCTAAAAAAGATGTTGTAGGACTGGCTAGATAGGAGATTCATCAGACCAAGTGTGTCATCATGGGGTGTACCATTTTTGTTCATAGAGAAGACAAGTGGATATTTAAGCATGTGTATTGACTATAGAAAGCAAAACTAGGTAGAAATACACAATAAGTATCCATCACCTTGTATAGTGGACCTCTTTTATCAGTTACAAGGAGTTGTCCATTTTTCAAAGATTGGTATTTGGTTGGGTTATCATCATCTTAGAATTAGGGAGGAAAACATTTCCAAGACTTCATTCATAACTAGATATGAGCATTATGATTTCCATGTGATGCCTTTTTCAAGGAGTTGTCCATTTTTAAAAGATTGATATTTGGTTGGGCTATCATCATCTTAGAATTAGGGAGGAATATATTTCTAAGACTTTATTCAAAACTAGATACGAGAATTATGATTTCCATGTGACACCTTTTGCATTAACTAATGCTCCAGCTTTATAAATGAACTTGATGAATAGGGTGTTTAAGCCACTTTTGGACAAATTTTTGATAGTAGTTATTGATGATACTATGATATATTCTCCTAGATAGAAAGAACATGAGAAACATCTAACGACTGTATTAAGACATTGTGAGAGCATAAACTTTTTCTATATTCTTAAAGTATGAATTTTGTCTAAACTCAGTAGCATTTATAGGGCATATTTTTAAAAGATAGAAATATGGCAATTTCTAAGAAGACAGAAACAGTGAAAAAATGGCCTAGACCTACTTCGCCTATAGGGATTCATATCTTTATGGGTTTGGCTAATTACCACAGGCATTTTGTATAGGATTTCTCTAGAATAGTAGCTTCATTGACCAAGTTGACACAGAAAAATGTAAAGTTTGAGCAGACAAAAGATTGTGAATAGACCTATCAAAAACTCAAAACATATTTGACCACTACACTAGTATTATCCTTAGAATAAAATTTTGGAGAATTCAAGGTATTCTATGATTCTTTGAGGGTGCGATTATGGTGTGTTCTCATGCAAAGTGATCTGTTATAGCCTATGCTTTGAGAGAGTTAAAAAAGTACAACCTGAACTATCTTACATATGATTAGAGATAGTCGTAGTGGTATTTACTTTTAAGATTTGGAAGCATTAATTATATGGTGAAAATTGTGAAATTTATATCGATCATAAGATCTTAAAGTATATTTTCCAATAGAGAAATTTAAATCTTTAATAACATTGGTGGATGGAACTATTCAAGGACTATGTATTATTTTGTCTCATCCTGGAAAATCCAATGTTGTGGATAATGCTTTGAGCAAAAAATATGGGAAATTTTTGATAACGCTCAATCTACAGCTCTCGTAGGAGTGTAAAGCGGTCGTTAGCAAATATAGAACCCAACTTGGGTTGGGTGTCGATCCCACAGGGAATAGCTTGGCCAACAAGTAAGTAAAATTACTAAACTTTTGGTGCAAGTCTCGTAAAAAGGGGGGATTCTTGTCTTGCAAGTAATGTAAACAAAGGCTGAAAATAATAAAGTAAAAAGAGAGAGATTGTTACGTTGGTTGTAAACAATGAGAATTGAAGCGTTGGGGTTATGTCCACCTTCTGAGGTATACGTCTCTATTGGCTATGAGTGTGTAGAATTGTGACATGCATGTGCTTATAGAGAATTGTATTCTATGGTAAATCCAAGCGTCTCTCGACCTAAACAAGGACTATTTCACTTTAACTCTCTCGAGCTTAAAGCGTGTCTAACGGTACGAATTCTCCAAGAGGTTAGTCCAGTTACGGCACTAGCTTTTTAATAGGAAAGGGTGTCCTACTACCTTGACATTATCTCTTTTCCAGACAAATAACCTTTCTCTCGAACAAGTTAAATGTTAGACTGGCGTATTCTTGCTTTTGCAACCGCAAAGAATGTAGATTAAGATGAAGAGAATAATGATATAAGCAATATACGTGTCACGAACTCACAAACTCACAGCAATAGATAGTATCTCATTCGGCTTCCATAACCCCAACAGAGAGGTTTAGTTACCCATGAATGCGAAGGAGATCACGATTGACATTGTTTTTATATCACAATATTGAGTAATGGCGTGTAGATCAAGTGATAGGCGTGAGGCGTGATTCCTTAGCAAGTAGCGTTTCTCTTGTTGCGGAAATTAAGAATTGAATAGATGAATAGAAGAAGAAAAATAGAATTAATGGAAAGATTAGAAGAGTTGTAGAATTGTTGTGGTGGAAGAAGAGAGGGATGGAAGAATGTATTGTGGTGAGGGATGATTAAAAATCTCTAGCATGATAGGGTATTTATAATACTCATATCCTACTCCTACTAAACTAATGAAATAAATAACCAAATCCTACTAGGCTAATGGAATACTTAACCCAAGTGTACTAGGTTAATGTAACATTATCATAATCCAAATAAACTAATGAAATACATAACCCAATTGTACTAGGTTAATGTATCATTGTCCAAATCCAGCTATGTGTCTATAAGTCCCCAAAGTCTTCAGAAATGTTGTTTTAGCCCGGGACAGATTTTCCATGCAGCAGTTTTGGTCCAGGTCCCCAAAGTCTTCAGAAATGCTGTTTTAGCTCGGGACATATTTTCCATGCAGCAGTTTTGGTCCTTAGGCGTCCAAACTCCCTTTCCTTCCTTCGTGAGCTTTCTTTTGCGTCAAGTAAGCCATAAAATGCTTAATTATGCATCATTTATACCTGAAACTTTACTAATCATGTTCGTTAGCTCATTTATAGGAAAAAGGACTAAAAGTGCATGAAATATATAATTTGTTCTCAAAACTAGGCTAAAATATGGGCAAAATATATTGATATAGGCGTGTAAATTCGCCTATCATCAACACCCCACACTTAGAGCTTTGTTCATCCTCGAACAACATATCATGTCCTTCTAAACATCAACTTAGGGTTCTTACAACAATAACACAAAACATTTATCAAGACAAGCACAACAATTATCAACAAAGAGTAGCTTTTCGATTGTAAGTAGAAACAATTTAACCTCTAGCATAGACTCGTGATGGTGATCAACTCGCATGCAAATGTTAAGGTGCGTAGAATCATATACAACTATCCAAAACTCATCAACCATGTGTGTCTCACAATATAGTACCCATAATCACTCACAAATATATCATATTTTTCAAACATGGGTATCAACATATCCTTGCTCTCACTCTCACAAAGAATTCATATGTAGCAACTGATGACCATAGGCTTGCCCTTAGTGTAGTACTCCACTAAATGTCAGAATGTTAAGATTAGGATCAAGTAGGTGTTTTGATGGTTGTAATGTAGGCTAAGGGATGGGTAGGATCAACTATTTTGGCCAGAAATAGTGACTAAGTTCCTAAGCACTTTAATACATCACATTGTATTATTGACACTTTTTTCTTTCAACCTTTCTTTCTTTTATTCTTCCACCCTTGTTCTCATCTTTTGTTTTTCAATTTTGAGCACAACTCACTTTTCAGCTTTCTTTTCCTTTTTCTTTTCACAACATACCTCTTATGATAGCACTTTCTTTTTCATAACACATTCAAGCACCATTACAATTTAAAGCATCATACTCACCCAATTTCCTCTTATGTTGTCACATGACTTTTTCACTTTAAAGCACTTAGGAATTTGGATCAAATTACGGTCTTGAAAAAAATGGATTAGGCTTACGTACAAGGTTGTCAAAGAAATAGGCTAAAGGCTCAAAAGGGTTTAACTAGGGATGATGTCCATGGGTAGGTAAAACTGAAGGTAAACAAATATAAGTTGCCAAAGAAATGCCTCAATCATCTCCTAAACTTACACTCCTTATTTTTGCTTTACATACATACCAGGCAAGTTCTAGCATCAGCCACATACATAGAATATACTATTATCTCACACACACAAGGCACATAGTCGACTTGATTGGAAGTAATATAGACTCTCGACCCAACAAGTGAAGGAATTGAATCACACAATTATCACATAATGAGTCACAACTAGAGTCTAAACGTCTCAATAGTCATAATCGTAGCACATACTCTTGTTATAATATTATGCTGCCTATCAAAATAATTTCATGCGAAGCTAGAAAGAAAAAACAAAACAAAAATGAAACAAAAGCAAACAAACATATATGCGGCGCCCTTAGGTCAATTTTTAGTGTGGTTGTGTTGTAAAACTAAGTCCCCTTTATATAGGAAGAGAATGGGTTGGGTTATGACCCATTTATAATCGGTTTTGGAGACAAAAATCCCACATATACGGCGCATAATGCTTGGCATAGACATGACATATGCGGCGCATTGTCTATAGCATAATGGGACATATGCGCCGCATAGTCTATGGCATTTGTAGACATATGCGCCGCATAGTCTATGGCATATGAGATACTGAGATCAAATGCCATAGCATAGGTGGCGCATAGTCAAAAGCATACCTAAGAATAGGCGGCGCATAGTGTATAGCACACTAGATTCCGAGACCTTAGGCTATAGGATAGGTTGTGCATCGTTCGTGGCGTAGTTTTACCAAGGCCTAGCCTTCCTCGAAGCCTATTTTGGTGTGAGAAATGCTCAATCCATAGCCTTGTGCATCACCATTCCTAACTTACAAACTTTACCATACAATGCATCCAAATCGTCAATTGAAATCAATCTCCTCGTTGAATACTTCTTACACCTATATTTGCTCAAAACCAAACGAAAACAATTAGTACGATGGCTTGCCTCCCACCAAGCGCCTTAGTTTTGGTCATGGCACAACTCTTATTTTTGGATTTTTCATTTAGCAAAACAAAACAAGTACTAGAATGAAAGGAAAAATGATAAACAATAAATGAAAAAACGATGGGTTGCGTCCCATCTAGCGCCTTATTTATTGTCGTGGCTGGACATAGTAATCTCGAGTACTTAGACTTCATCGAGATAAGTTATGGATCATTTTCTGAAAGGATTTAGACGACAATGAGGCTTACCTGTGGGCATGCGATCTTTTTCGAGATGGCTCCTACATTTCTCCGGAGAGTCACCAATTATATCATCAATAGTCCAACCCATAGCTCTCTTGTATCTCTTCAGAGCAGAGATGAGAGCTTCTACGTGCTTTTCACTTAAATCATCTGCTCTCTCCGGAAGTATATTTCTACTTTCCAAGAACACATACCTTAGATAATCGGGGAGCTCTTGCGTTTTTAGCATTGGTGGCTCGTCAATGGGAGTCTTCGCTATTGGTTGATTCTTGAGATCACATTCCGGTTGCTTAGGAGTATACGGCTCTGTTTCTGTTAGATCACCCATAAGTTCTTCATTGTCCTCATGCTCAACATTCAGTGGCACAGCAGACAATGGCTCAACAGTAGGCTGTTTCTCTATAGATAATGCTTTCATATCCTCATGATGAACATCAGCTACAGATAACTCATTCATATCGCTGGGCTGCTTCATTGCTTTGCATATATCAAACCGTACCACTTTGTCATTAATTCGAAACAAAAGCTCATTATCTTTTATGTCAATAAGCACACTTCCAGTTGCAAGGAAAGGACGTCCCAAGATTATGGGAACTTCAGAATCCTCCTTACAATCAAGAATAACGAAGTCTGCAGGAAAGATGAATGAAGAAACTTTCACCAACACATCATTCAAGATACCCACAGGTCATTTTACCGACCTATCAGCCATCACGAGCCTCATATTGGTTGGTGTCGGATCGCCTAGCCCCAACTTCTTGTAGATGGATAGTGGCATCAAATTGATGCTAGCACCTAGATCGCACAATGCCTTGGCAAAGTCCAACGATCCAATTGTGCAAGGAATAGTGAAAGCTCCAGGATCTGCCTTCTTTTGAACTAACGACCTTGTAGCGATTGCACTACAATGATGAACATTATCCGCCAACTCATAACTTGCTGCCCGCTTCTTTGTCAATAGGTCCTTCATAAACTTCGCATATCCAGGCATTTGTTCAAGTGCCTCCACCAATGGAACATTAATGGTCAGTTGCTTGAGCATAGTCATAAATTTGCTGAACTTAGTGTCATCCGCCACCTTCTTCAATCTTTGGAGAAAAGGTGGTGGTGGGTATGGAAGTGTTCTCTCCGTGGTTTTCTTCTCCTCTTGCTTCTGTTTTCCCAATTTTTCAGGCTGCACAGTGCTGGATGTGGCGTTGTTGACGTCAGGAGTAGTAGCTGCGGCATCTTCTTCTTTTGCATTGTCATCCATGTCCGCAACTTTGTCAATCACTTGCTTGCCTTTTTCTGAAGTTTCCAGCACCTTACCACTTCTGGTAGTGATGGCCATGCATGACACCCATTATTCCTTGGGTTTTGCACAGTATCGCTAGGTAAAGTGCCGGCCTTTCTTTGGTTGAGTGCTGCTGAAAGTTGACTGAATTGCTGCTCTAGTTGTCTAATTGAAGTGGAATGTGAATCTACTAATTGTTTCATGGCGGACAAATCATTAATTACCTCTGTAACTCCCGCGCTCGTTACTTCCACTCCTTTCAATAATTTAGCCATCATGTCTTCCATACTTCCAGAATTAGATATGGTGGTATCACGTCTGCCAGGGGGAACGTACAAACCACTCTTTTTATTCTTGTTCTTCCAACTACCTTGGTCTTTGTTTCCAGATTTATCATAATAGTTCCGACCTTGGTTTCCTTGGGTATTCCCTCGGAAACCCCCTTGATTGTTCAAGTAGTTGGCCTCATCTTCCGAATCAGATTCGTCTCTTCCTTTTGACGCAATCGCTTTCACTTTTTCAGTCTTCCCTAATAGATGCTTTGTAAGAAGATCCATTTGGGTTTTCATGTGTGCCATATCTTGATCACGTTCTTCTTCTCTTCTTCATTGGTTTGCAGTCATGCCAATAGATAAAGTGGGGCTTGCTACCTCACAATCCCTGGTACGCCAAGCTCTACTTTGTTTCGTCATACGATCTAGCATATTGCTTGCTTCACCAAAGGTGAGGTCCATGAAAGAACCTCCAGCTGCGTTGTCCACCACTGGTTTAGTTATTGAATTCAAAGCTCTCTACAAGATCTCCATGAGGTGAACATTAGTCATATGATGGTTTGGGCACCTCGCTAGCTTTGTCTTGAACCTCTCCCATGTTTCATGAAGAGCTTCAGAGGGAAGCTAACGAAAGTTGCTGATTTCATCTCTCAATTGAGCCCTTTTGGATGGCGGAAAGAATCTTTCTAGAAAAGCGTCTCTCAATTGCCTCCAATTTGTAATTGAATCAGGAGTCAGCCCATTCAACCATAGTGTTGCCTCCCCAGACAGAGACAATGGAAATAGACGTAATCGAATAGCATTCTGACCAACACCAGGATTGTCAAAGGACTTGCATATAGAAATAAAGTTGATGAGATGCATATTCGGATCATCGCCTGCTAGTCCACCAAATAATCCCTTGAGTTGCAATAACTGAATCATGGTTCTTGTGATGTTGAACTTGGCTCCGGGCGCTAATGGTGGTGGAATTATTGCTCCAGTGGCTCCGGCACCATCAAGATCATCATCATCATCGTCGAAAGCTGGCTGTATGGGTTGGCGATCATACCTATACTGCGCTTGTCGACCTCTTCTGTTGGCAAGTGTTGTAGTTTCAGCAACATGCCTTGGGTTTATCAACTCGTCGTCACCTAAATCCTCATCGTCAGGATTTGTGGCTCGCCCAGGATTATCAATGTTTTGTTGTTGGACTTGAGCAGCGGCAGGAGCAGCTAATCTTGCTTGCTCATGTTGAGCAGCCATCCTGTCGATTTCAGCTTGTGCTTCCATTCTTCTAATTCGTTGTGGTTCAGGATTGATTGGTAATAACGGTTGACCAGAACTTCTAGTATGGGGCATGCACTAAAGTAAAAACCTGCAAGAAACAAAAACAAAAACTAAAAGTAAAAGTACGAGAATCTTTGACCAAAGGGTCTAGTAATTATCACGAACTTGATTGACACTCGTATTCCCCGGCAACGGCGCCAATTTTTGATAACGCTCAAGCTACAGCTCTTGTAGGAGTGTAAAGCGGTCGTTAGCAAATATAGAACCCAACCTGGGTTGGGTGTCGATCCCACAGGGAATAGCTTGGCCAACAAGTAAGTAAAATTACTAAACTTTTGGTGCAAGTCTCGTAAAAGGGGGGGGATTCTTGTCTTGCAAGTAATGTAAACAAAGGCTGAAAATAATAAAGTAAAAAGAGAGAGATTGTTACGTTGGTTGTAAACAATGAGAATTGAAGCGTTGGGGTTATGTCCACCTTCTGAGGTATACGTCTCTATTGGCTATGAGTGTGTAGAATTGTGACATGCATGTGCTTATAGAGAATTGTATTCAATGGTAAATCCAAGCGTCTCTCAACCTAAACAAGTACTATTTCACTTTAACTCTCTCGAGCTTAAAGCGTGTCTAACGGTACGAATTCTCCAAGAGGTTAGTCCAGTTACGGCACTAGCTTTTTAATAGGAAAGGGTGTCCTACTACCTTGACATTATCTCTTTTCCAGACAAATAACCTTTCTCTCGAACAAGTTAAATGTTAGACTGGCGTATTCTTGAGTTTGCAACCGCAAAGAATGTAGATTAAGATGAAGAGAATAATGATATAAGCAATATACGTGTCACGAACTCACAAACTCACAGCAATAGATAGTATCTCATTCGGCTTCCATAACCCCAACAGAGAGGTTTAGTTACCCATGAATGCGAAGGAGATCACGATTGACATTGTTTTTATATCATAATATTGAGTAATGGCGTGTAGATCAAGTGATAGGCGTGAGGCGTGATTCCTTAGCAAGTAACGTTTCTCTTGTTGCGGAAATTAAGAATTGAATAGATGAATAGAAGAAGAAAAATAGAATTAATGGAAAGATTAGAAGAGTTGTAGAATTGTTGTGGTGGAAGAAGAGAGGGATGGAAGAATGTATTGTGGTTAGGGATGATTAAAAATCTCTAGCATGATAGGGTATTTATAATACCCATATCCTACTCCTACTAAGCTAATGAAATAAATAACCAAATCCTACTAGGCTAATGGAATACTTAACCCAAGTGTACTAGGTTAATGTAACATTATCATAATCCAAATAAACTAATGAAATACATAACCCAATTGTACTAGGTTAATGTATCATTGTCCAAATCCAGCTATGTGTCTGTAAGTCCCCAAAGTCTTCAGAAATGTTGTTTTAGCCCGGGACAGATTTTCCATGCAGCAGTTTTGGTCCTTAGGCGTCCAAACTCCCTTTCCTTCCTTCGTGAGCTTTCTTTTGCGTCAAGTAAGCCATAAAATGCTGAATTATGCATCATTTATACCTGAAGCTTTACTAATCATGTTCGTTAGCTCATTTATAGGAAAAAGGACTAAAAGTGCATGAAATATATAATTTGTTCTCAAAACTAGGCTAAAATATGGGCAAAATATATTGATATAGGCGTGTAAATTCGCCTATCATCGATTTGGCACACATAAAAATATGTAAGATATGGTGTTAGAAAGTCAAGGGTACTTTTGGCTAGTGTCCAAGACAAATCTTCTTTGGTAAAGCGCATAAAGTCTACTTAACATGAGGATGTACAGTTGTACAAATATTGAGATGAAGTCCTAGCTGGTCAAAGTAAGACGATGAGTGTTAAATGTGATAACATTTTTTTATTAGGTAATTGATTATGTGTACTAGATGTAAATGGGTAAATGATCCATTCTTGAGAAAGATCACAATTCCAGATATATGATCCACCCGGATCCACTAAGATGTATCACTACCTGAAGCAATTGTATTGGTGAGAAGGTATGAAGAAAGATATTGCTAACTTTGTTTCTAGTTGTTTGACTTGTCAGTAGGTTAAAGAGGAGCATCAACAACCCACATAATTACTATAAGAGATAAGGATTCTAAGTTGGAAATGGGAAAGAGTTACTATGGATTATAGATTAAGCTACCATGAACTGTTAGAGGTTATGATTCTATATGAGTAATTATAGACTGACTTACAAAATCAACACATTTTATGCAAGAAAAAACTATATTTAGTAGAGTGAAATATTTTTAGATATTTATGGATGAAATCATCAGGCTTCATGGAGTTCCGTTGTCCATCAACTTTAATAGAGGATCACAATTCACTTCATGTTTATAGATATTCTCTAAGAAGATTAGGTACCCGAGTAGATCATAGTATTACATTTCTTCACAGTTTGAGTGTACTATATAAATTTTAGAAGATATATTGAGAGCTTGCGTTCTTGATTTTGGAGGTAATTGGGATGATTTCTTAAATTTAGTTAAATTTGCCTAATATAATAGTTTTTAGTTAAGCATTTAGATGGTTCCATATGAAGCCTTGTATGGTAGGTGATGTCATTCTCTTATTGGATGGTTTGAAGTTAGACAAGCTAAGGTTTTAGGACCAGACTTGGTACAGAAAGATATGGACAAAGTCCAATTGATTATACAGTGGTTTGTTACAACTCAAAGCAAACAAAAGCCTTATACAAACAAGAGAAGAAGAGATCTAGTATTCACAGTTGGGGATAAGGTTTTTCTATGAGTCTCCCTTATAAAGGTGTAATGTGATTTGATAGAAGAGGCAAATTAAGTTCGAGATATATAGGACCATATAAAATACTTAATCGAGTAGGAGTTTTGGTATATCATGTGGCACTTTCTTATGAGATGTCTTACATCCATCCAGTGTTCCATGTCTCTATGCTAGGAAAATGTATATCAAACACCTCTTGTGTTCTTAAATCACTAACATTATAGCTTGATGAAAATTCAAAGCATGAGAAGGAACCAGTGGCTATTATTAATAGACAAGTAAGAAAGTTACTGTCAAAAGAGTTTGTTTCCATTAAAGTCTTATTAAGAAACCATACCATTGAAGAATTTACATAGGAGTCAAAAAATGTTATGCAGGTCAAGTACCCTCATTTGTTTTGACCTTTAATTGTGTACTTGTTTTAAATATGCGGACCAAATTTGTTAAGTTGGATAGAATATAACATCCCATAGTAGACAATATAAAGAAAGGGAAAATGGTTTGAAGACCATTTGGAAACAAAAACAATTAAAGATAGTGATATGATTCAAAGAAAAAAAAAAGGGATTTGAAAACAAAAATATAGAATTCATGGGCTTAGCCCTTTTGTGGTCTGGCAGAAGCAAACAAAAAAAGAAAAAGGTAATCCATACGCCCTTACAATTTAAATCCCTCAGTTCCAAGGAAATAATGAGCAGCAAAGCAAAAGTAGATAATTTGGCTAAGACATCAATTAATTTCAAGTCTCTATGAAGTTCTAAAAAAGGGGTTTCAACATCTATTTTGATTTGAACAACTATTGCCAATACTCAAGGTATACCCTTTTCTACAACTTTCTCGTGATTCTTAGTCTAGTTATTTCACTTTGGGTAGTGAACTTTATTTTGCAGAAATAAGAATTATGGACAGTAGGGGAAGTTTTGGATTCAAAATTTGATGAATAAGCTATATAAATTAGTCAAAGTTAATTTATTATGCACCTGTTACATTCTTCTCATCATGGGTGAATATATTTGGCATAATCAAAGGCAAAATGTTATATTTTGGGGAGGGGTATTTTCAATTATTTATGAATTATTTTAAACATAAGAATTAATATGAGTTTGCTATGATGTTATAGATTTATCGAAGGAAGTTATACAAAGTGCCTGAAGTGCCGAGTTTTGTACGTTGATACGAGTATTGTAAGTAGTAATCTTATCACATATATGTTTTTATAATTAGCATAGGTTATACATGATTTTGAAGAAAACAAGAGTTACTGAATGTTTTAAAATTGTACGTGGGACAAGATTTTACTTGATATTATATTGAAATGGTTATTTCAGATGTTCTTATTGTTATAAGACATATTTATTATTATTTGAGATATGATTACTGCTATTGTGGAGGTTCTTCACTTACATGTGAAATAAGTATTTTGACATTTTTTTTGTTGAAATTTATATGCAATATGATTTGATATGAACTTAAATGCTTGTACTTCTTAGAAAATGCTTTCATATTAGTACTGATAGTTTACAAAGAACGTATAAATAGGAGTAGACTTTGATTTTAATCATGTAGCTAATGATAGATTCATTATTCCTGGTGCACCTTATATTTATAGGTTACTGTTACAACCCTTGCTAGTGGGAAGGTAGAACTAATATACTGTTACAGATCTCTCTCACGTAGGTACCTACTGATATGATATTCGACTCCTTTACAAGAGGTTCACCAGTATTGGTTATTTTTTGAAGTGGAATACCACATAGGTTACATGATTCATTCTTGAAAACCTCCCAAAGGATAAAACTTGATATGATAGTATTTGTAGGTCATTACTAATTGTTAAATTGATTTCTTATTTGATTGTTGTCATTTTCTACAAGAATATTATTTCATGATATTTTTTATTATCATACTAGCTTATTTTCTTACTTGTCCCTATTATAACAGTTGTGGTTCAGTGTTTTTACTCACTGATCTAGCATCTCAATCCGTGTTATATTTTTAGAGAATGCAGGTGATCATAAGGATTTCATCAGCTAGAGCATACAAGTTGGCGTATCTTAGAGTTGTTTCTTAGAAATTTCCTTTATTAGAGTCATGGGTATTCTTTCGTTATATTGGACTTATGAAGTAATTGACTTCTTCTCATATTTGAAGATGGATTGTATTATTTTTGTGTTGAATGAGCTGTTGTTGATATTGGTGCATTGTTTTGTTTATGTTGATCTATTGTGTTGTTAATTTGAGATAAGAAATTTTGGATAGGCCTAAAAATAGGGAAAACACTGGCTGTTTTTCTATAGAATACTGGTTAGGCTTTCTTTGGAGTCCTAACCTCCATAATGCCAGTCATGATCCTATTTTGGGTCATGACACCATTAAGATTCAAAGCCCGTCAAGTGGTCAAAATTTCAACCATTCAATCACTTTCCAAATGTGTCCTATTCTTCGAATTATGGACTAATCTATTTATAGCCAAGCAAATGTTATTTTTTCCATAAATTACTTTGGTTAAATATTACAATTCATGAACTAACATTTTCACCTTTTGAGTATTTTTTTCTTTTTAGAGAGGGGCTAATTTGTGTTGGTAATATAATTTGCTCGCTTCACAAAGACAAAAGTAAATCAATTTCAAGTAATCATTGGTAGAACATCAATATTTCATATGATCTGCAGTTAAGAAAATAAATACAGACATATCAGTTCTCACATTGGCTTAAAAAAACTCTTTCAACTATGGATCCATGTTTGATCATCCCAAATGCTTCATCTGAATCATTCCCACCTTACTTGTACCATCCGGTCCTATCATCTCGATGGGAATATAAGTAACCTCAAAGTTCAAGGTTGGTAAGGAAAAATAAATTATTAAACTAAGGCACATAGTGATGCAGAGTTGAAAACCTTCCCAGACTCTCCCAAATATGTCCTTGCCTCTTGATATTCCTTACAAAGAACTTATGTTCTAACATCAGAAGAAGTTGATCAAGGAGGTCAATTTACCACTTCTCACCAAGTTTAAAATACTCATTACTTAGAAAATGCACCTTTTGTGTATGAATTTGTCCCTCCTAAGATTTAGAACATATCATTGTCACCCTTTGCTTTGCTAGTGTATACTTATGCTACTACCTCACAGGCAAGATAAACTCAAGGGCTATGTCGCCTAGACTCTGATCACTATGTTTGAACTAAAAATAATCCATGAGTGTTCAATGATGACAAAGTGAAAAAAAATCTCAAAAGTCTTGAAGATGCTATGAGAAATCTCTGTGGGCTCTGAAGTAACCAAAGTGTCAAATATGAGGAGTTATGTGTATTTCCTGAGATTGAGTTGCCCCTTGGTTACAAGATTCCAAATTTGAGAAGTTCGATGAATCTAGAAAGCCTTTCTTCTATTTGAAAATATACTATGAAAATTTATTAGTGTTGGTAAGAAAGAAGAGATAATGGTCAAGCTGTTCAGTTAGAGCTTGAGAAAAATTCTCTAGAGTGGTATGTTAAGCAAAATGTGACCAAATGTCGCACTTGGGATAACTTAGATAATGTTTTTTTGGACCACTAAAAATTTTATGTTAAGATCATCCATGATTGATACTCTATTACAAAGCTAAGGTAGAAATTAAATGAGTGTTTTCACAAATATCCATATGGTGGAGAGAAGAGACAACAAGGTACAACCTCCAGTGGAGGAAGCTGAAATAATCACTTACTTCATTCATGCCATAAATCTAGAATAGCTTGATCATACAGTCATAATGGTTAGAAAAACTTTTGCTGAAATTTTCAAGACTGGAGACATGGTTGAGGATGGACTCAAGACAGAGAGAATAATAAATTTGACAGAACTGCAAACCACTCATAAGGCCTTTCAGACTAGCTCTTTCATAATTAGAAAGAAAAAGGAGAAAAAAGTTATGGTAGTGATTACTGAAGGAAGTATATCGCACTACAAGTGAGCTCCACATACCAAACCAATGCTCAGTATGCTCCATTTCCAGCCTATAATATGCAAACAACATATCATGATCAACTTTCACCACAAATCTACCAATTAATGTACCTCATGCCAAACATGAAAGGATCACCCCAGAGTCTTTGTCACAACCCGACTTGCGAGTTATGATGGCACCTACTCTAATCAACCATTAAGTAAGCCAAATCATAAACTAGATCTAAATACAATGGGTTAACCTAGTGGAAAATGCCCAATCATAGGCGAAAATGAACAACACACTTATAAAAAATCAAAGTTTTCTAAATAGATAAAAAAAATCAATACAAGATACCATCCCACGACCTGGTCGAGCTTGTACAAGAGCATCTAATAATATTATAACTTAAGGACTTAGAATATCTAACAACATCTATCTCGATAACAAAAGACTGAATATCTAAAGATAGAAGGAAATAGGTGGCTCCAACTCCAAGATATCACCCTATTTCTGAAAAATCAACACAACACGATCAACGATCAATGACAATAACTAGTACTCAGATCTGTACCAAAAATGTATAAAAATGTAGTATTAGTACCAAAACAATGGGTACATAGTAGGTATCATTGGCCGACTGAGCTAAATCATGATATACGTTTGATAAAATGCAAGACAAAATAACTAAGTCAAGGTACAGAAACAAACCTGAATCATCTCCAATATTATTGTACAAAATATTAATTAACCGAAATAGAAATATAACATAAGGCATCAACGCATGCCAACATTTTCATAGTAATATAAGTAAATGAATCAAAATTATAACTCATCACAAGGCATCACACAAACAATCACAAACTACAAAAGTGGCTCCCATACGCCAATTGGTGTGGAAAGAAAATAACTCATCAAGGACTCCCAAATGCCTGAAGAGTACACTCAATGATAGAATAAAGCAACCATTCATCATTTATAAATAACCAACTTGTTATTTAAACATCATTTTACAATTTATCATCAATCGGTCATTTACCAACATTGAAAATATACCCACATTCAATAATATTACCATTATTTAACAACCTTATCATCGTTACTCACTAGTCACCATTTATTAGATAACCATTTCTTATTAACTAATTCATTTGATTACTAGCCATCAAATAATCTCTAGTCCATATTTAACAACTATTTACCCCATATCCGCTAATCAGCCTTTATATGATAACCAACATTTATCAACTAACATCATTTATTAACTAATCATCCTTTACCAACTAATTCTTATTTATCAAATAGTCATGATTAGTCACTTAAATAATATCCACTACTAATCATCAACTATACCTTTTTTTATAATTATTTTCACTAATCAACAATTATCACTAAACCTCACAAGTCCACAATTATCATATTTATCACATTTGGGCTATATCTGACACTCCTAATATCTACATCATACCCAAGTTATATATGCATATACATATAATACCCATACATAGGGCATAGCTGAACTCAAACTGGCAGATGTACATATAGGCACATCAATATAATTATCCTTCAACCTTGTTGGGTATCAATATATCATCACAATCATCCTCTGATTTTGTCGGATTTAAGATATCATCATAATAATCTCCAAGATTGCCAGGTATAATCAAGATCATCATTATCTTATGAAACTTAACTAGGTATATAAACATCATTGTCATCTTTTGGAATTGAATTAGGTATAATCAATATCATCATCATCTTCAAAAACTAAATCGGGTATACAATCATCGTAGTCATCTTTCAGAAATAAACCAGGTATAATCAATGTCATAAGAGCTAATATAGAAAAGCATCATGATTTCTAGCATAATTAATAGCATAACGTATCATATAATTAATAAGCATGACTTCTAGCACATATAATAACACAATTTCTAACATCATCAATGAGAATGTTTTCTAGAATGATTAATATTATAATTATTTAGGATGATCATAATCATAATCAATATCATGAGCAATGACTTATCAATAGTATATTCAATGGCTTATCATTAGCATAAAAGATAGTTTATCATTTAAATCATTGATAATTATCAAAGTATAATTTATAGCACTTTCATAAAGAAATCCATAACATTTTCACTAACATACCATAACATGATCCATAGCTCATCATAGAATAACCAAAATCTAGTCACTTAGTCCATGATGATTACTTGTAATGTAATTATCACCCTAATCAATTACCATGGTTCCTCAATATTTTCTCAAAAGGGCATTCTCTAGGTATTCAACAAGTATATAAGGACTTCAAGAGAAGTAATCATTGATCTTCACTTAAGGTAGATCAAAAAGTCCTCTCCTAAATCCCTAAAATATACTCTAAGGAAAATTCTACCCTGAATTAGGATAAGGTATCTAAACCCACTCTTAGATGTGTAGCAAGCCACAATTAGCCCTAAGGTAGATATTCTTCTTAAACACTTTAACTAAGTCAAATGGAACTAAGGTAACCTTCATTAGTGTAAGAAACTAAGGTCAACTTATCCTAAGAATGAGTAACTAGATCATTTTACTTAATCTTGAGCAGTCTCAATCATTCTTATGCTAAATATGCATAATAAAGTCCAATCCACCTAAGGCATAAGAAAATAATTCAAGTGTTACAACTCTACGATTTTAAATTAGCCTAAACTGTCCAACTAACACAAGTCTTCCATTTCATCAATCCAATACCTAAAACCCATCCCAAATCTAACACAATATTATAAGAATATTATGAGATAGCTCAATATAACAAAGGATAAACCTAGCCTAGCTTAACACCGAAGAAAGCTTAACAAACTGCTAAACCACTGTTTTTTCCATCCGAGAAGCCTCATTAAGATGCCAAGCTATCATAAATACATTATACTCATGATACAAAAATAAGGATACCCATATTTCACCATTGTGCTTTGGGTCCAAAAATCACATCAAAACCCTCATATGGGTCCCACATATGAAAATCACATTTTCGAAACCAATCTAACATAATATCAATCTCAAGGAATCATTACCCTAAAAAATGGGTGAAAACCAAGCTTAATTGGAGCTAAAATCAAGACATAAATGTTTTGAAATTTTGAGAAAGAAATCAAGAAATTTCACCAAGAAAAGAGTGAATTCTTACCTCAAATCGGATGATAATCGCAAAAATAAATGTTAATCAAGCTCCCAAGTCACTCCCAAGTCTCAGTTTTAAGCTACCACTCTATTTAGGGTTTATGCTATCAAGAAAGGGGTGGGAAATGGCTAAATTTATGATATAATAGTCTATTTATACCCATACCAGGTACTCGGGTCCCGCTATCATAGACCCAGACCTGCGATCACACCACTTTGGGCTACACAGGTGAGTTATAATCACAACATGCCCTCTACGATTTCACTACTTTTCTCTACCAAGAGTGCCCTCCGCGATTGCAGCTACACTAGATGAGAACTAAAACTTGGAAAAATATTCCAAGTTTCCGTCAAGCCCTTGGGTCTGAAATACCATATACTTAAATAAACTATGCAACCATACCAAATTCGGCATTTCAAATGTGATGGCACACTCAAACTTTCCATCCGAGGTTGTTTCGATCAAATATGGGTCCCACACCTAAATTTTAGTTTCTTAACTTTCTGACCAATTGATCAAAATGAGCCCGGGTGCCTCAGCACCCAAACCAAAGGTCTACCTAGCCTAAAATCGATATTTTTGGAGCTACTGGCGCAGTCAAAATTTGCATATGAGATCATTTAACTGATATTTTTGTCCAGTGGCTATTTAGAACCAATGAACACTTGAAAATGGGCAATTTGCTCTATATACCATACAAACTACCCGATAATTGGGCTGTTAGTTCCATCAAAACATAAATGACTTGGGGTAGCAATAGGAAAGTTCTAACAGCAAAATAAGCAGAAAATGGAAAATGACCTGAAGGGTCATTATAATATCCACTACTAAAGGAACTTTCATCTGTGGAAGTTAAGGATTAGGACATACCTGAAGTCTCTAATAGGTGAAGATACTGAGTCTGCATCTCGCTCTTAATCTCCCAAGTGGCCTCCTCCATTGGGCGGTGCATCCATTGGACCTAACTACTGTAACCTCTATAGTGCGCAACCGCCTGACCTTTACTAGTCAAAATTAGAACAAGATCCTCTACAAAGGTCAAACACTTATCCAACTAGATTGAGTCCCATCTAAGTGCATGAGATGAGTCAAGAATATATCACTACAACATAGAGATATAGAAAACTGGATGGAAAATTCAAAATCCAGAGGTAGAGCTAACCCATAAGCCATCTCACTAACAGCGTGAAGAATCACAAAAGGTCCAATGTATCTAGGATTGAGATTGACCTTCCATCTAAACCTCATTACATCCTTCATGGGTGATACATAGAGTAATACACGATCACCAACTCCAAATGTTAAGCTATGAAGCCTACGGTCTGCATAGGCCTTCTGCCTACTCTGAATTGCTCTCAACCTATCCGAAATCACCCTAACTCTATCTAATGACTCCTAAAGCAAAACAGCACCACTGGGTCTAACCTCGAAAGTCTTAAACCATCCAATTAGAGAACAACATTTCTTACCATACAAAGCCTTAAAAGGTGCCATCTCAATACCCAAATAATAGGTATTATTAAATGTGAACTCTACCAAGGCTAAGTTCTCCTCCCACAAGTCTCCAAAATCCATAACACGTGCTCAGAGAATGTCCCCAAGAACCTAAATTGTTTGCTCTAACTGACCATCTGTCTGCAAAATTGAGATCGCATATCATAATAGCTATCTCAAAAGGAGTCATCTCAATACTCAAGGAGATTTATTGGTAGAATGGTATGAAAAGGTATGTGGCTGATTTTGTAGCCAAGTGTATGGTGTTAAAACAAGTCAAAATTGAGCACATATATCAAGAAATTGATTTGCACGAATAGAAAAGGAAGGTAACTAATATCAATTATGTTACTGGTCTTCCTCGATATTGGAACCAATTTGATTTGATTTAGGTCATCATGGATAGGATGATGAAGTCTTCTTACTTTTTACAGTAAGGACTAACATTTTAATGGAGGGCTATGAGAGGTTATATCTTCATAAGATAGTAAAGTTACATGGGGTACCTATTTTGATTGTCTCTTATCGTGATATGCAATTTTTATCTCACTTCTGGTGGTCTTTTCAGAAGGGATTAGGTACTAAGGTGAGTCTGAGTTCTACTTTTAATCCACAGATGGATGGGCGGGTAGAAAGGACTATTCATACATTATAGGATATGCATCAGGCATGTGTGATTGACTATGGTGGTAATTGGGTTGAGCATCTACCTTTGGTAGAGTTTGTTCATAGTAAAAGTTACCAATCTAGCATTGGTATGGCGCCTTTTAAGGCATTGTGTGGTAAGAGGTGTAGATTTCCTATTAGTTGGTTTGAACTTGGTGAGGTGGATATATTCAGTCTGGATTAAAGGCCATACAAAATATTTGAGGATCGAGCTCCATACTTTAAGTGATCATGTGCTTCTTGCCATGTTCTCTAAGTGTGAGTTTTGGCTTGAGTTGGTGACATTTCTTAGACATGTGGTGTCAAAGGATGGTATCATGGTAGACCCAACTAATATTGAGGCAATTTGTGATTGGTCTAGACCTACATCTTCGACTGAGGTTCATAGATTTATTAGTTTGGCCAGTTATTATAGACGATTCATTGAGTTTGCATATAATAATATCTAGTCGAACCATCTGTATGAAGTGGGTAAAACCCAGTTGTTTGGGATTTACCTTGTTCATTAGGTAATGGAGAAGGTGAAGATCAATATAGAATGATTTAAGATAGTTCAGATTCACTATAAATCCTATGATGATATTAGGAAAAGGGAGTTAGAGTTCAAGGTTGGTGATTGGGTGTTTCAAAAAGTCTCCCCTATGAAGGGAGTCAAAAAATTGAAAGAAAAGGGAAGCTTAGTCATCATTACGTAGGACCATATCAGATTGTGAAGAGGATCGGTGTGGTTGCCTATGAATTAGATTCGCCCGCAAGCCTGGCTTTTGTTCATATAGTATTCCATGTGTCCATATTGAAGAAGTGCATTGGATATCATTCCCTAGTATTGCCTGTAGAGGAGATCAACATGAAAGACTCATTGTCGTATGAACAAGAACCCGTTACCATTTTGGATCGCCAAGTTTGGAAGTTGAGGAGTAAGGAAATAGCTTTAGTTAAGGAGATGTGGAAGAATCAAAAACCCGAGGAAGCTACTTGGGAGTTAGAAGATGATATGCGTGAGAGGTACCCGACTCTTGATGATTTAGAAGGTACAAATCCTATACAACTATTTTTCTTTCATTTAGTTCTTGAAATTGTGCTTGTTGTGTCCCAAGTCATCATTCAGGGATGAATGATCTCAAGGGGGGATAATGTAACGACCCGCATATTGGGCTAGAATGTAAACCGTCATTCCCATGCGTAATAGTTCCAAAAGCCAATAATCATATGAAAATTTAGTGTGTTAATCAATTATATAGTGTGGGAATCTAGTTGAGAATTAATTGAGATCATAGAGGTCCCTTAAAGATAAGTTGAAAGCTTTCCTATCAATTGTTTCACCAATCTTTTCTTAATCCAATATGGGGGTTAAAAGTTATGCCCATTTTACAGAGAGGTGTCAATCTGCCGAAGGTGCGACGGCCAACCCGATGGACCGTCAAGTTAGTGCGGCCCGTCAAGAAGCCTGTCGGCCCAAAATAAGTGATATAAGTTACTGTACATCACCTAGGTCGAGTTGACAGTACGTCACCAGATTGACAGTCCGTCTACCAAGCCATCAGGCGAGTCCAAAGTTGTGCAGACGGGACGTTTAAAAAGGGGTGTTTTGGTACTTTATCTTTTCAGAAAAAGTTCCCAATGGATTTAATTACTCTCTAAATGTTATTAGTCAATCATTATCAATTATACAACATCAAAATCCTCTTTTCACTCAAAATTCTCTCAAAACTATGATCAAACTAGGGTTTCCCCCAAGAATAAGAAATCAAGAATCAATCCTTAAGTCCAAGATTTCCAAGGAAAATAAATCAAGATTTGAGTTCTACTCTTTAAACTAAGTAATCTAAGGTAAGTAGGGCTTTCCTAACTACATGGGCATGACTAAATCTTTACATTAATATTTATAATATTGATAAATTATGTTTTAATGAAAAGGTTGAATTACAATGAAAAGTAAGTATTTCAAATCCTTCATATGATGCATGATTTTGATCTTGAGGCCTTATATTAAATTGAACTCTACTCGTGTGTATGTATAAATGTGTTTTCAGTTTTGAAGTATGAATTGAGAGCATGAAGAATGTATTTCCTCTCTCATTATGTTACCTTTTTTATTTACAAATTAAGAATTATTCAATTCCATGATTGTTTTGAGAAATTGACCACCACATGATTGTTGAAATGTTGAAAAGAGAGCATCCTTGCATAGTTGATATATATTTTGATAAAAAGAACTCTCTTGCATTATTGAATGTTTTTAGTGGTCAACTGAATCAATTAGATTGAAGGAACTAATGTAAATTTTAATATGGCTTAGACATATGACTTACAAGTCTTTGTATGACGATACCAAAATTAGAAAAGGCCATAACAGACTTAGAATAGAATAGAAGTCAGATTTCAATTAGATTTTCAGACTTTGAGTTTTGAAAGATGCATGTTCATAAAAGGTTAAAAATGGGCTTAAGAGATGTTAGGTTGTTACCCAAAAAAGGAAAGAGTTCAGAAAACTCATTGCTCAAAACCGTGTTTTGTCGATACGGGTTATTATGTCCCCCAGAGGGATTATACGCTGGACTAGTGCATTGTGACGTATCAAACTCAGACACTCCAACCCTTGTGACAAACTTGGTTTGGGGGCTTACCCACCAATTAAATTACGGATTCCATATAGCCCGTGGAATATTACACTTGTAGGGTGTACCACCTAGCTCAAAACTAAGACAAAGATGTTGAGTTGATTTTCAGAACTATTTTTAAAAGCCTATTTACTATGCCCATGGATTTTCAAATGGTTTATGATGACGTACTTTTCATGAAATGCTATCACTTACTTTATATATTATTATTTTATTTTTGGATGGTTCTGCATACCAGTACATCCGTATTGACCCCTATATTTTAGGATCTGAGGCACAGTCCTGGGGTCCAGCTAAGCATTAGAGTGGTGTTTCAGAGATTTGTAGTTGGTGAGCCTCCCCTATTCCAGAAGGACGAGTTTACAGAACATTGTAGGATATTTTGCAGACGTGTGTCACATGTTTAGAGTATTCAGAATTTCCTTTTTAATTGATCAAAGTTTATGAGATTGACCATGGTTGCGTTATGTGTTGTTTTTCCGCAAATTTTCATATATCATATGAATATTGTGCATAATTACCAGATAGACAAGGACGGCCGAGCCTTCATGGTTCAGGATACCTGTCGCAGCCAGGGCCTTGGCTCGGGTTGTGACAAAATGTAAAGAAGGACCTTCTAAGTTAGAATCTTTAACCCAGACCAGATGATAGAGACAACCTTTGGACATTAATCTTTGAGTTCTAAGATAAGAAATAAACCTTCCCCTAGGATCTAGGGAACCACCCTCCTATTTTATAACTAGGTCACTACGGAACCTAAGGACAACCTTATGGGTTCAACAATCTAAGGATGCGTAACAAAAGTGTAACCAATCCATACCCAAAATAACATCAAAATCCATCATATCCAGTTCAAATAGATCTATCAAGGTCTGCTTGCTACCAACAGATACTACATATCCCATATAAACTATTTTAACAATAACTGAGTCACCTACTGAGGTAGAAATAGAAAAAGAATTTGAAACAACCTCAGGATCAAAACCAAAACATACAACCACATATGGGGTCACATAAGAAAGAGTGGACCTCGGATCAAACAGACAATACATATAATGAAAAAAGAGTTGTAACGTACCAATAACGATATCATGTGATGCCTCAGATTCCTACCGAGATTCAAGAGCATATAACCTATTCCAACCTGTATCTATACCAGAAACAGGAGCAGACATAGAAGTAGCACCACTAGGTGCAGGAGCAGAAGATAAAGCAACCGGATCTTTAACTGCTTCTGAAGCACCCTTGGTAATGGTACAATTCCTAAGCATATGTCCTAACTAGCCATATTTAAAATATTTGTCCCTCTCTTCATCATAAAAACCCCGATGAAGACAACCATAGAACCAACAAAAAGGGCATGAAGAAGCCGACTGTGCCCAGCTTCCCTGAGATTGGGCAACCTGTGCCCGGAAATTATCACTACCGTATGGATGTCTGTCACCGGACTGCTTCGTGTAAGGAGTGATAGTAGTAGAAAAGAAACCAGAACTCTCCCACCTTTTCTTCAGCGATTTGGCACTATCCGAACACCCTTCTACTGAGCACCACGCTGCTCAGAGAGCCTACTCCTCTTACCCTGGCTTTCCCCATTATCTTCCTCCACTTGCTGTATGTCGACAACCAACCTCGAAATATCCATATCATTAATCAGAAAAGAAATCTTGATTTAGAGGATTAAATACCGAGATATCCTAGAAGTGAACTTTCTTATCCTCGCTCTTATATCAGCCACCAAATCTGGAGCATACCTTGACAGTTGATAAAACTTCAAGGCATATTCCTTGATAGACATTCCTCCCTACTTAAAATTCACAATTTTCTCTATCTTCACTTCTCTCAGCTTCTTAGGAATAAAGTGAACCATAAAAGTATCAGAAAAGGCCTCCTATAAGGGAAACTCCTCAACATCCCCTCTATCTCTATCCTACTCCCCGTACCATTAGTACGCAATATCCTTAAGCCGATAAGCTTCAGAGTTTACCCCTTCCACATTGGTGGCCTACATCACTCTAAATATTTTCTCCATTTCATCCAAGAAATCCTGAGGATCCTTCTCTACCTTTACTCCAGTAATAGTAAAAGGATTCATCTTCATAAAATGGCCAACCCTTATGACCTCAGCAGATGAAACACCAAATGCATCCCGGTAAGCCTGAGTAGCAACCAACTGAGAAATAACATGAATTAATTGGCAAAATTCTACATTAGTAACCTCACCTTGAGGAGGACTAGTAGCAATCGAGGGAACTCCAAAACAAGCAAGGATAGGACCCTGGAACTGATTGCAAACTCCAGGTGTAGGACATACGCCATCAATATCGTCCCTAGATGGGACAAAAGAATTTCTTTGTGTTCCAGATCGTCAAGGCATGAACTAAAAAGTGAACAAAAAAGGATTAGAGATAATTCCAAGACATAGACTCCAAGCTTGAAAATAGAGTATAAAGAAAGTGAAACATTCCTAAATTCCTTGTAGCCTCTCTCTTATAAATGTAGCACGCTACATACCCCTAAAAGAGACTCTACTAGACACAGCTTTGTGGACTGTCAATTGACCATGAGCTTAAAGCTCTGATACCAACTTGACACGACCCAAACCAAGGCCTTATCTTAATTGGTATCCCAAGTCCAACAAGGATCCGGGACCGCCACCATTACCTAACCCAACCAGCCTACTCATATCCTGACTCGGATAAATTTCAAACATATAAAAAGATAGCATTATTGCATAATCCAAGAATCTAGGATAGGTCTATATGATAGGTCTATATTCATGACCACCCAAATGAGTCCAACCTTTTGAAACCCAACTGATAATAAATACCAACTAAACCATAACCCAAACCATAATATGAGTTCCATCGTAATTATATATAATCCTAAAATAAAAAAAGATGGAACAGTGAGAAATTTAGTCCTATGGTATCAGCTCCAATACCAATGCCAATACCAAGGCTGACACCAATACCGCTCTTACACATACCAACCTATAGTAGTCCCACAAAAGTCTCAAACCAAAAGAATACCAAAATCTAATTGGAGCATGCCCCAAACAAAAGCCAAAACCATTATCCACAAAATAGCTAAACTATATAAAAATGTCCATAACATAAAATGAAGCCTTTTGGAAAGATGAAAACTCACCACTTCAATGCAAAAGTTGATCCCAAAGTCCAATCACTATGTAGAAGGAGTAGAATGGTCGGTTCCTACATCACGTGGGGATACAACCACCTGAAGACAGGTTAGCGGGTGAACACTAGCATAAACTCAGGATAATGATAAAATAATGCCATTTAATAAGACCAAGTAAACAATCCATATGCATACAAACCATACATATAATATATATATAACCATACCAAGAAAGGGAACCGGGTTTAGCATGCATTTAAACCTATTAACCTGGGTATGTGTAGCTTAACCATTCTTAACCACCAACGGGCTATATGGGTCCAGTGTATTCCCCTAAAATAGCCCCGATATGTGTAGCCGCACGAACCAGAGATACCATAAGAGTAAAATATTCCCAAGTACCCTTAGCTCTCCATGATACATATGTACAGTGTACGTAGAGGATTCCCGTGTCCCTCAGAGTATCATATAAGGTCGCCATGATCTACCCTTCATGTCGGCAAACATGAGTTTCTATTGTTCATCCATTAGACTCCCACCTTCATGATTATCTATCACACCCCACCTTTATTGGCCAATTAAAACCATTTCCAACCAACCAAACAATTATTATTAGTCGAGGCTATACATAGTGGAATTATCATACCAACTATAACTGGCATGTATTGTCCTTAGCCAAACCTTTTAGAGATTAATGAATTCCCATGTACCCATAGATCATATTATCTAATTACCTTGGGGAAGTCCCATGTACCCCACAAGTGGTCCATTATTATGATTAATTAGGGTATTATATTGTACCCCCACAAAAATGATTGTTAAACACAAAACCATTCTATTTTGACCATTCTAAACTATTTAACCATTTAGTGTTTCATTACCAAGTTTAAGCCATTCATAAGTTCCATTACAAATTCAACAATGTAGTGAAAACATTCTCATAGGCATTTTATCAAACATATTGAGGGCCATTGTATTTCCAAAACCAAAGCCAATTACCAAATAACATTTACCATGCAACTAATTATCCAAAACCACCATTAAAGCACATAAAAGCATAATTAAAACATGGGAAAACCATATCCAAGCATTTATAACCAAAACCCCCAAATTATATTTTGAAAATCCCAAACCGTACAATAATCAAACCATGAAAACATTGTATAAAACCATGCCTTTAGTTGAAACTAACAATGAGGGAAAAGAACATGCATTAAGTGAGTAGATAATGGAGAGAAATCACCAACATAATCCCTAAATTAATCCTTAAGATGAAACCTTATCTTCCTTTGCCCAAGAACTTTTGAAAGGATTAGAGAGTGTTTTCTATGTGTTAATGAATTGAATAATGGGGAAATTAAACTCCCAAGTGAGTTAAAAGTTGTGGGGATATATTAGGTTAAGTGGGGAAATGTCCAGATTACCCTAACTTAAACTACACCAAAATCCTGCCAGAGGGATACAACTATCCATACCAGTCGTACCCTCTAATACGAATGGTACCCACCACTCGTACCCAAGGCCATCTCCCTTGGATGTAATAATATCTAAGGTATGACCTACCCCCTACTATGTCGTATCTAATTATACATCTAGTACCCTTGACCCATACCCTTGATAGAATAGAATCACAAGAGGTTTCAACACTGTCCACCATACGAGCCCATGGTAAAACTCGTACCCTAGTTTATGGCTCATGGTGAGCCACTCGTACTCAGATCCAACCTATACTTAGAAATATTGAAAAACTTTATCTTTTGGTTTCACTAGGGTGGGTAAGACTTGGGGATTGAGCCCTACCCCTTGGATACAATTTGTATCCTTCATCTCCTCCCCTCTTGTATCCTAGGAAGGGTGGTAAGGGTCACTCACTATCCTAGGTACAAGTGATCCTCCACTCAATCATACCTAAGTGTTTTATTCGTACCTAGGTGAGTCATATGGAGTGAGGTCTTAGCTTGGAGTGGACAGTTTTTGTTACGAGTGGCGCATAAAGTTAGGGGTTCGTCATACCCTTTAGATATGACTCATGGGTGTATTATCATATCCTTAACAGTGTGTGTGACCTAGGAAAATACTATGGTATGAGTCAGTGTACCACTATTACCCTAGGGTACGACTACTTAAGTTATTCGTACCCCAGGACGGGTTTAATTTTCAACTTTTAACTAAGTGCCTTGAGGCCTTTTCCAATGTCTAGAGCCCTAATACCTATCACTATAAAAGTGTGTGTAGACTCCTAAATAATAATTTTGATGGATCAAAAACCCTAAATACTCTGCCAAGCTCATCTTTGTAGGATTGGAGGCTAGGGTTTCAAGGGTGATCTACAGGGGCAAAGTAAAGTCTATATTCTTGGTGATTGAAGTTGTCTAAGGCGTGTACCTCTTCTCCTTGATAAATAAATCTAAACCCATGTATTTAATACTTGGCTTGGTAAGTGTACATGGTGGTTTTGAATTCAGATAAAAAGGGTTTTGTTGCCTAATAGTTTTATAAGGGTATCCCCACTCAATAATCAAAGGATTATAAAAATATAGGATAGGCTCATTATTCTAGGTGAGTCAACACTAAACATTTTATGGTTAACAATTAAGGAAAGTCATTTATGAAGGAGACTCACTAACACAGTATATCAGGCTTAATCCAATATGTTCAGCCAATAATTTTGAATAAAATAGTGATAATGTATTTCATGCTACCAAAAGGTGTGACACAATAGTCTCTCAAATCAAGCCATAACTATACGTTACGTCTCTTAATATGTCAACCACCAATGTCAACAAAATATGATAAAAGATGATGTAATAAAGTGAAATAAATGCTCCATACACAATAGCACAACAAGGTTCAATTGCTATAATTAACTATAAAAGTAAACATTGAATGACACTTTTAACCCATACCTAGGAAAGTAACACAATGAAGTGCAAATGATGCAAGCAATGTAGTGATTATGGGATCATGATTAATGGAGAAAATTCATCGCATGACTTTCTGTATACACCTATCGAGCCTTAGATCTCCTAAGACAGGACCCATGGGGGGTTTGTAACCCGTCTACTTTATCAAATCTCAATTCACCTCTCTGGCTAATGTTTATGGATCAAGGGTTTTATAAAGTGTATCATTCACCTCTCCAACGAATATTCATGGATCAAGGTTTTTATAAGTCTATTATATCTCAATGAACTCAACCGACACATTCTTCAATCTAGGCATTTTTAAAAGTATCTCATTTTCTTTTAAATTAGTTTAGTGGTACAAATCTCATAATATGTGTGGATAAAATGAGGATGCAATGCTCACAATCATTTAGTATGAAGATAATAATCGATTCAATACATGTATAAAAAAGCTCAAAATCAACTCAATATGTCAATAATTCATAATATAAAACTATTTCTTAGTACTACTGGGATCAAAATAGTCATGTAAGACATCAATAACATCATTTCCAACTCAAGCCCTTCTCTCGAGAATCACTATAATGATAGAGGCAAAGACGCTCAAATAAGGCCAGTATTAACAAGTCAAGCCCCAAATCAGCTGACACAATAGTAAATAAGATAATTTAATGTAAAAATATGGCCAATAATACTAATTCAAGCCCCCACTCAGGCATCAGAATAATAGATAAAATCTCTATTCAATAATGATGTTCACATAATCCCACACTCAGGCAACTCAAAATGGTAAACAAATTCAAACAATAATATATTATGAAACTTATCCAAACCTAGCTTGTTTCCTTATAATAAGTATCATCTTTCCCAAGGATGACATCATTAGACTAATTAAATTACTTAAAGGAAAGTTATGCTATTTAACAATATGCTCTAAATAGAGATACTAAACCCCTATAATGTCTTCAACTATTGCAAGTCTATTCAGACTTTAAGTATTACTATCCCTCAATCATTCCCTCAAAACACAATAGTTACATAGTCAACCCTTAAAATATCTCTAAATCCCAATCATTTCATCAACATCCACTAAACACGATCCAAGGTTTTACATAGGAAAATAACTAACAATATTTGAAACCTAATGTTAACTATCTACGATCTACTCTAAGTTATCTTGAATCAATACCAAAAAAGTTCAAGCTAATCAAATACGACATCTACTAGTCAAAAGGAGTCCAACAATACCCATATTGACTATATTTATTTTTTATCCAAAATCTGCTTCAAAAATTATTTTTGAAAATACAAAGGTAAAACCAAGATTTTATTTTAAAAACAAGTTCTCCATATTAGTAGGAGTCAATATCTAAAAACCCATGCAAAATAAGGCAAAATTGGACTTCATATTGAAGAAAAAACACTTTTACAATTTACCGAGAAAACCCCCAAAAATCACATTTAAAACCTAGGATCTAAAGTTGTTTTGACGATGAAATCAATGAGAGATGTTGAATACAACATTTAGGAACTTACCTATGGAAGAAATCTCAAAAAGCCCTTTGAATCATCATAAACCAAGGTCCTAAAATCCAAAAATTGAGTAAATATAAATTAGGGCCAAAAATAGAATTAATATTCTATCCAGGGCAATGGCCTTCACAAACCGGGCCCCATGGTCGCGATCACGAGGCTGCCCAACCCAGACCTTTAAAAGCATAAGCCTAGCTCCATGAACATGAAGAATAAATAACTTAACCCTTTGTAAATTAAAGCCTTTGGCCACGAATGCAAAGAGTAAACATGACAGAACCTCGATCAAAGTTTATCCTTCATCGCTAGCGCACCCTACCACCCACAATCATAATGCACAAGGATTCCTCTATCATTAATGTGAATATACGATTTCAAATACAATGAAGGGAGGAGGTTTGCACCAGAAAAGAACCACTTCCATAACTCTAAGTCTAAAAACTCTCTAAATAAACCCCCGAGATTCATTTGGGACCCCACCAAATAAATCAATAGTGCTACTAAGATCATTTAGATATTCCAGACTTAATAGAAATATATGATTTTTCAAAAGAATTCATTTATAATTAATTTACCCATGGGCCTCATTTTTAGTCTATTTTAGCTAGTTTTCATCTAAGAGGTTAAAATGCAAAATAAAGGCTCAGGGCCCGAACTAACCACTCTACTAATACGTAACATTATCTAAAAATTGGATCACAAAGTTTTGATCAAAGTCATAAATGAGATAAAACAATAAAGAAGAAGCGAAAAATGATCAAAACACCAGAATTTCCAAAAAAATCAATATGATGGTTTATATATTATCCACCACTAAAATTCATGTTTGTCCTTAAACATACAAGTAAAAAATGTATCAACAAAGGATATTAATTACCCTCATAAACCTTAAGAAATCACTCTAAAGTAGTCACAACTATAAAATCATTAGTTAACTATAGAATTAGAAATCTACCATACAATAACTCACAAGGTCATAAACTAGAACTTAAGGCCAAAATTTCTCAATGAAGTTGAATTTCTCATTTTTTAACTTCCTCTATACTCAAAAACTGAGTTGAACATCATAGAAGTTCCGAACATACCCAGTAACCTAAATCTGACTAAGACACCATAAGTCAGTAATTATACCGCAAAATCAAAAATCATCCTCAGACCCACAAAATGCCACAGAACCCATGAAACCACATAGTCATTTCATAGAAATACTGAGTCAACCTACTCAAGGTTGATATTATCATTATCAAATTAGATAACACTATAACGTCAAACTAGAGTGACTGGCTAAAAAATGGTACCAATATACCATAAAAGTCATAACTAGCATACTTAGGTTGCTATGCAATAGTCAAATCCTTATGATCAGTCCTTGAGGAAACCGATAATCATCATAAAACTCTATAAAATAGACATGAAAACTCAAATGTACACCACTCTTGTAACTTATCATAATAACCCATACACCTCGATACCAAACATATATTAATCAACTCAAAGTGCATAATAATATGATGAAATGAAAAGCCTCTACGATCATATATACATAAGAAACCCATTATATTAGGGACAATCAACCCATAGAAGAAGTGCAACAATCATGATATATTACTATCGGACGCCCAAATCACAAATTAAATCTCGAGAAAGTCACAACCAAAATCCTCAAAAGCCATTGAAGAACTACACTTTCATGACTTTAAATTTCTAACTCAAACCCATAGATAAATTCTAATTATATCAAAAAAAATTATGCACAAAAGTTCCTATCTTTTTTCCTTAACTCTTTTTCCATTTAGTATCCTATAACAAAAGAGTCATAGAACAATAAATCATACTCCAACCAAACACATGTACAAAAGTATTACATTAAGCCACATAGATACAAATGTAACAAAATTCTACAAACCAATTTCCATTCCATTCAAAACTCCTTCAAAATCAAGATCAATATTCCTAATAAGTTGAATTCCTTCAAGTCTAACCAAGGAGTATTTTAAAATCCATAAGTTTGTTCATGAAAGAAAAGTGAATCATTAATGAAGTAATGAATTTAAAGGCATAAACATCTAAAGGTCTTCCCTTATCCAATTGGAGTTCTTTATTTGTAACCCTTTTAAAATAGTCACACCGTATGTCCCAAAAATTAAAGTCTACCAATAAGAAGTACCACTAGATATCTGATTATCTCAATACCACAACTTATAATTGATCCACCACTATTACACAATATATCCATCAATGAGATTATATTTAAATACACTAAATCCATAATACTCAAAAAAATCAACAAGTATAGTGATATACTCTAAATAAGTCACAACATAGGATCTACATAAGTGATCCACCACTAAAGAAATAACTATGGGTTAGTGATATCGGTAAACCTAGTAAAAATACATAAAGAATAACAAGACTCAATTTTGAATAAATAAACATAGAGAAAAATGAAGGACCGTAGTAAAACACTACCAAAATAGAGCAAAAGCGCACTGAAATCATACAAGTGGCTAATTTACTAGTTTTATTTGATAATTTTTAGGGTGCTTCAGTGTTTTCCAAGATTAATTTAAGGGTGGGGTATCACCAGTTTAGTATTAGGGCTTTGGATATTCTGAAGATGGATTTTTAAACTTGATATGATCATTATGAGTTCTTGGTTATGTCCTTTGGATTAACCAATTCTTGTGATTATATTTATATATGACATCTTGGTTTATTCCAAGAATGCGGTAGATTATGTAAGCTACTTGAGGATTGTACTTCACAGATTGGTAATGAAAAACTACATTCTAAGTTCTCCAAGTATGAGTTCTAGTTGGATTCTATTTTTTCTTGGGTCATATGCTGACCAAAGATGGAATTATAGTGATTTCATTCAAGATTGCAAATCATGGTTGGACTAGACCTACTTATCCTATCAAGATTTAAAGTTTTATGGGTTTAGTGAGTTATTACCAGCATTTTGTAGATGGTTTCTCTTATATTGTGGCTCCAAGTACAAAGTTGAGCCAAAAAAGGTGGTATTTTAGTCATTGAGTGCTTGTGAGGTAAGACTCTAAAAGCTTAAGAAGTATTGACTTCAACACCTTTTTTGATTTTACCTAAAAAGGACATGGGATTTTTTATATCTTATGATGCATTCAAAGTTGGATTGGGTACTGTGTTAATGCAAAAGGTTAAGGTAATTGCTTATGCTTCTCGTCAATTGAATCCCCAAGAGAAGAATTACCCAACCTATGACTTAGAATTAGAAGTTGGAATCTTTGTGTTTAAGTTGTGGCGACATTAATTATAACCTTCAGTACTTCTTCAATCAATAAGATATTAATATGAGACAATGGTTTTGGTTTGAGTTTCATAAGACTGTTATCTCACTATTTTTATCACTTGGGCAAGGCAAATGTAGTTGTAGATGCCTTGACCTGGAAGTAACTATTATGGGGAGTCTAGCTCAACTTTTGACTCAATAGTAGTCTTTATCCTTGGAGGTTTAGATTTTGATTAACAAGTTGGTTAGACTTGATATTTTGACACCCGAGCATGTGTTAAAATTTGTTGAGGCTAGATATCTTTGATGGAGCAGATTCAAGCTCATTTGTTTGATAATGATATATTGAGGGTGCTTCATGACAAGTTATTGAATGGTGAGGCTAAGGTGGCATCATTTGATTTTTGTAAGGTGAGGATTAGTGGTTGAATTTGTGTTTTGAGAGTTGGTGGATGGCTTAGATTGATCTTAGAAGAGGCTCACTATTCTAGATATTTCATTCAACCAGAGGTAGCCAAAATGTATCATAAAATAAAGAAACATTATTGTTGGGGTGGTATGAAGAAGGATATTGTAGAGTTTATGGCTAAGTACTTGAATTATAAGAAGATAAAGTGCAAACATTATAGATCGGGTGGCGCTATACAAATGATTCCCATTCTTGAGTGGAAGTGGGAATAAATTACCATGAATTTCATAGTTAGACTACCCCCAACCTTACGGAAATTTTATTCAATTTGGGTATTTATGCATCAATTGACCAAGTCGGCATATATCATTGCTATGAGAGCGAGTTATAATGTAGAGAAGTTGGTTAAGATCTACATTAGAGTTATTGTTCAATTACATGGTGTACTAATTTTTCATTATTACTAATAGTGGTATTATGTTTACCTCAAGTTCTTAAAGTACTATTTATAGAAAGTTCGGTACTCATCTTGATTTAGCATATCTTTCCATCCCCAGATCGATGGTTAGCTTGAGAGGACTATTTAGGTGCTAGAGTACATGCTTTGTGAATGTATAATGGATTTTTGGGTCATTGGGACCGGTATTTTCCCTTACCAGAGTTTACCTATAGTAGTAGTTACCATTCTAGCATTCAGATAACACATTTTGAGGCTTTGCCCCTTTAGGATGGTTTGACTCATTTGAACCTAGACCATGGGATATATAGTTGTTGAGGGATTTGATGGATCATCTGAGACTAATTCAACAAAGTTTATTGGCTTCCAATGGTATCAAGAAGAGCAATAATGACCGTCAAGCCCATGATGTATCATACATGATTAGAGATTAAGTTCTATTGAAAGTTTTACTCCTAAAGGGTGTGATGAGGTTTGGGATGAAAGGGAAGCTTAGTCTAAGTTTCATTGGACATTTTCAAGATCCTTGAGAGTTTTGGTGATGTGGAGTATAGGCTAGCTTTGCCTCCATATACATTGGTTATTCATCCCATCTTCCATGTCTCCATATTAAAAAAGTAACTTTCAGATAATGCTCAAGTTATTTGATGGGATTTAATTGTGTTATACCCCAATATGTCCTTTGAGGAGGAGCCTATTGACATCCTAGATATGCAGACTAGGAAGTTGACATCTAGAGTATTGATTCAGTCCAATAGAGACATCACCCTATTGAGGATGATACTCAGGAGGTCGAGTTGGACATGTTTCATAGCTACCCCCAGTTTTTCACTACTTCGGGTACTCTATTTAATTTTAGTTTAAGGATGAGCTCGTGTTTTAGTAGTGAATATTTATAACACCTCAAGTCTACACCTTGATGCTACACGATGTTTATTACCCCGAAAGACCACAAGCCAACCTATGACTGATATTTGCGATGAGTACTTAATAATTGCACAATAATAATAATAATAATAAGATAAATGCGAAAATTAAGTTGAAGTCACCATAAGGTTCACAACTAAAAACAAAGTACTGAATACTGATAAATGATTACTAAAAACTGAATATCTATCTGAAATACTCTATCTAAAAAAGCCTCTAACTAAACTGTTTGAATGTGGAGTTAATGGGACAAGCCCCCAACTAACTCCAACTACTAATAAAATGATAACTAAAATAAAAGCATGCCCTCTATAGATGAGGACTCACTACTAAATCTGTTGCTAATAATCCAGGCTGCTAAGTGTGGTCAGGAGCTCATGCGTCTGAACCTATGATATAAGACATCATAGCGTAAAATAAAGGTATGCGCCAGTACTTGGAATGTACTGGTATGCTAAGTGAGGTAAGGCTGAATGCATAGGTTCATATGAATGAATAATAATAACTAGTTGAGTAACATAAATATAACTGAATCAGAGTACATGTATAACTAAAACTGAAGAAACACTGATTATCTAATATTGTGCACATATCTACATATATTGTATCTGAGATCATAGTCACACCGGATACTGAGTTCTGATAACTAAATAACTCATATTTGAGTTCACTAATAACTGTATTACTGATAATTGGGTGACTATTTTTGACAGTTCTAATTCTGTAGAACTAAACTGAGTTCAATACTCAGTTGGGTGACTGTGTCTGACAGTACTAATTCTGTAGAATTGAACTAAGTTCTATATTAAGACTGAAACTGAAATTATGAGAGATAATCATCTAGCCGACATTCCCCTCTCTGAACTAATTAGGGCCTGACCTGTAACCCCAGCTGGAAGGGTATCAATACCGTGCCAAGGGTAAAGACAAGCTAAAGAGTCACCCTCATCAGGCAGGTACTTTGTATGAGAATGGTGGTACCCTCAACTGTAAAGTAGAATACCTCATCAACCCTCAACTGGCAGATTAATGTCTCAACCTACGCTGGCTACGTAGTTTGAGAACACAAGGACTATTTCTAAGAATCACACCCTCTAGTGACAGGTGAGTCCCAATCCTTGGGTACACTCAATGCTGAATCCTACTCCCAATTAAATAGACCCTAAACTTATTTCTAAACTGTACTAGGCTGGACTAAACTATTACTGATCGTGTTAACTAACTGAACAGGATTGAGTTTACTGAGTTTTGTTGTCTGGCTGAATATACTGAGTTCTGTACTGACGGAAAACTACTAATCGTGAGACTACTGAGACTGTTCTGTAACTACTGTAACTCTATGTAAGAAGCTAGATTTTTGGGTATTGAATACCCCTAGGACTCGATCGCATGAAAAGTAAAACATAGCATAAACTTGAAAATCATAACAATGTTCACTTGCTCACAACTCATTCATACAGTCATTCTATCAAACACTTGTAAGATATAAGCTTGCACATATGCTAGTATGTCATGATTTTCACATTTAGTTCACATGAGCAATTTATCAAGCACTTGGGGAACATAAACTATGTACATGATACTAAAAAACATATAGGCATCATAATTTCAAATAACAATTCAAAAATCAAGGGCTTTTAACATGAATTCATATGATACTACACACATGATAAATAATTTCACATGAAACTTGGAATAAACCATGGATTAGAACACAATTAACATCATAATCATGAATACACTCATATCCTACATGGAATCCCTGAAATTAATTATCTTGTGGTTTAAAAGAGTTTCTTAAACTCCAAGGGTGAAAGGAAACCCTTGGATGAACACTTCACATACCTGGATGCTTGAATATGTGAAAACTGATAGGTTGTTCTTGAAGATTTTCTCTTGAAATTAAAAACCCCTAGGGTTTGTTCTTGAGTAGCTTTAAGATAATTTGGAAGAAGGTGAGCAATTAAGCCTCTAGGGTCATTTTATTTCATGTGTTGGGGTTGAAAACGGGTGGGATAATAACCCAAATACCCCTCTGGATGCAGCTTTTTAATGAATGAAACTATGTCCAGTGATGCGCAGATCGACGTGCCACGTCGATGGCATCAACGCGATGACCAATGCGCCGCGTCAAGTTCATATTAGTTCACTAGAATTGTACTGAAAGCTGTGGGAAAAATTAACTGTTGACATGATAGGCGACGTGATGCATCGAGCCTGCATCGACTCACTAGAATTTGGCACTGGGAGCTGAGGAAAATATATATCGATGTGATAGGCAATGCGGCGCATCGAGTTCGCGTCGATCCAATATTTTGAATTTCCAAACATGCCTCAAACGATGTTCAAAAAATTTGAAACTCACCCGACGTGACCGACTGACAGTCCTGATCATGAATAAACCTAAAAATCGATACTTTAAGGTCATAAGAATCGTAAACTAGGATTTTCAACTTACAAAGGCTAAAATACTCCTAAGTATACCCCCAGTACTCGATAGCATAAAAAGTAAAATATAGCATAAACTTGAAAAGCATAACAATGCTCACTTGCCCAAAACTCATTCATAGAGGATTCTATCAAATACTTGTAAGATATAAGCTTGCACATATGCTAGTATGTCATGATTTTCATATTTAGTTCACATGAGTAATTTATCAACCACTTAGGGAACATAATCTATGCACATGATACTAAACAACATGTAGGCATCGTAATTTCAAATCCCAATTCAAAAATCAAGGGCTTTTAACATAAATTCACATGATACTACACACATGATAAATAATTTCATATGAAACTTAGAATAATTAAAAAATTAGAACACAATTAACATCATAATCATGAATACACTCAAATCCCACATGGAATTCTTGAAATCAATTATCTTGTAGTTTAAAAGAGTTTCTTGAAATCCAAGGGTGAAAGAAAACCCTTGGATGAACACTTCACATACCTGGATGCTTGAATTCATGAAGACAGATGGGTTGTTCTTGAAGATTTTATCTCTAAATTAAAAACCCTTAGGATTTGTTCTTGAGTAGCTTTGAGAGAATTTGGAAAAAAATGAGCAATTTAGCCTTTAGGGTCATTTGATTTTATATTTTGGGGCTAAATATGGGTGGGATGATGACCCAAATACCCCTCAGATTGTGATTTTTTAATAACTAAAAACGTGTCCAATGATATGCAGACTGACGCGCTGCGTTGATGGCATCAATGCGATGACCAACGTACCGTGTCAAATTCACGTTGGTTCACTAGAATTGCACAAATATTTGGGGGGAAAATTAACTGTCGACGTGATGGGTGGCGCGATACGTTGAGTTCACATTGACTCACTAGAAATTGGCACTAGGTGTTGAGGAAAATATTTATCGATACAATAGGAAATGCGGCGCATCGAGATCGCATCGATCCACTATTTTATATTTCTAAACATGCTTCAAATGATGTTTGAAAAATTTGAAACTCACCCGACATGACTTACTGATATTCCTAATCATGAATAAATCTAAAAATTGAGACTTTGAGGTCATAAGGGTCGTGAAATAGGATCGCCAACTTATGAAGGCTAAAATACTCCTAAGTATAAACACTTCAATGAAATTTTTCTATGTCTGGGACCTCTTTTCAAGCTTTAACAGACTGAGTTAAGCTTAGAATTTTGCAGGATCTTACAATAATGTAACAACCTCATAGGTGAATTTTTCCTTTGTATGTATTTAGATTATTTTTTCCTACTCTGTAGTTGTTGCATGATGGTTATGAGGTATGGGTATGGTTGGCATGGTCTCTAATGCATTCAGGAAAGATTTGTGAGAGTTTAAGACTCATGGAGGCTTTATAGCCATTAGATTAACCTTGGTCAATTGTTCATGTTTTTAGTGACGAATAGTGATTTAGACAGTTCTATTAGATCAGTAATGTTGATTTATGTTGATAGAGGGCTTGTTTTAGGTTCAAAATCATTATTTTGCATTTTGACCCTCTATTTGGAAACTAGTGAAAAATATCCAAATGGGGCCTCGAGGGATAATTTCTTTTAATGACCTTTTGTTGAAAAATTTACATTTCTATTGATTTTGGAACATCTAAAATAGCCTAATTGTATATAAGATTTGTTCCAGTAGGTTACTAAATAAATCTCAAGGGTCCGCTCAGAGAATTCAAAAACATGTAAAAGTCAGCATTTTTGTTGATTTCTGGTGCATGCCATATCCTTATACATGAATATAGACCCTTAGCCACAAAAATAAAGAAGTAATTCTTTCTGCATCATAATTGAGATGTGGTGGCCGCAATCACGAAGGGTAACTAAATTTGGATTGGGTCTCTTTCTACTTTGCAAATGCGATTGAACCTTCGTGATGTGATGGGTTTGAGTCAGGAACCTTCATAAATACAAGGGCCTAGATGCAAATGCGAATGCTATTTAATTGTCCTGGTTAATTTTTACCCTTGTGATTGCAAGGTTTGGGTTGCGATCATGAGTTACTATCCACAAAAAAGTATAACTGCTTTCTTTTCATGATTTCTATCATTTTTGGACCTTGAAGCTTTGAGTTAGGTCAATTTTGAGGGTTTTCTTCACCATTTGTGCTTGGGTAAACTCTAAACTCCTATTTTCATTGATTTTATCTATAAAGTAGCTTCAAAACCTTGATTTCGAATTGGATTTTTTAGGATTTTGTTGGTAAAGCTTTAAAGTAGATTTTTTAGTTGAACCTCATTTTTGTATGTTTTTTCAATTGTATACTCCTATAATATCGTGGAACAACTTTCTAAAATATAATTACAGTTTTACTCCTTTTATTTTATAACCTATTTTTTTATCTAGTTTTAGACCCAAGTTAAATATAGTTACTATAGGTATCATTGGCATTATTTTAATGCGTAGATTCAGTATTTGAATGTTTTAAATCATTTTGAGATTGTTTGAAAGGGGAAGATATTATATTGAAGGTTCAAGTCTTGGATTTTCATCACTACGAGGTAGGTTATGGCTTAACCTTCTGCAGATTGGGATGACTAGTTAATAAATAAGTAAAGCATGTTATGGGTTGGGGAAGTTTGCCATAGGGGTATTATTTTAAGATAATTATTTTAGTTTTGTTCCCGAGTGGGGGCTTATGTGCTTAATTTTGTTGAGTTGAGTATTATATATTGTGTGTTTCCCATGTGGGGGATTTATTTAACACCCTAGGCCTTATTTGTGTATTTTATGCCATTATTATTAATGTGATGCCCATGCAGAGGTCTTGAATAGATATTTTAGGATTTTTTGAGCATTATCTGGCACTATCATGATGAAAATACTTGAGTAGGAGAATGAAAGTGATATTATCAAAGTCTTACCTGCCTATTTATTTTGGTGGTTCCAAGTCAAAACTGATACCATAAATTATTGACACATTGAGTTGATTTTTGAGCTTACTTATACATGTATTTTACTGGATCTCTATGTTTGTATTGATTAGTTGTGAGCATTTCATCCTTATTCCATACATACGAGGTAGTGGTGTCTGTGATGGTGGTCGTAGGTCTACTCAGCCAGGTGGTGGACGTGGACAGTGCTTTGTTATACCCATCAGACCAGAGGTAGAGATTTCTAATACAATTATCACTGTTATTATCCCTATTTATTTTATATCTACATCTGTGTTATTTGATCTAGAATAGACTTTCTCCTAAGTGACTGCATTTTTTGTTTTGGGTTTTAATTCTTCTAGTGAGGATCTTTCCATGCCTATCCATGTATCTACCCTAATAGGATTTTTTTAGTGGTCGATTAGGTGTACTGATCTTGTGTTGTGACCTTTTTGGGAGTGATACTTGGGTAGATCTGTTTATCCTTGATATGGTAGATTTTTATGTTATCTTGGGTATGGATTAATTAGATCCTTATCATGATGTCCTAGATTGTTATGCTATAATTGTGACCTTATCTTTGCCGATTGTGATGAGGATAGCTTGGAAGGGTGTGATTTATTTAGGTCCCAAGAGAGTCATATTTTTCCTTCAGGCTCGTCCAATAGACTATTGTGGTACATAACTTATCAATTCTGTATGCAAGGTATCGAGTTGGTTTAGTAAAGCACGATAAGCCTACGAAGTTAAGAACCTAGGGGGAAGACAATCCTAGTGTTCATTTACAGCTTATTACAACCAAAGTTGATATTCTCCACTTGTTCGATATTGCTACTCAACCCCCCTCCCCCTCTCCCCAATTTACTTTTCTAGTTTTGCCCGTTGGTTACAACAACTGAGAGCCACGACTCCATATATTTCCTTGGGATTTAAACCCAACCTTTGTTAGGTTACTATATTTGACAGAGACCACATAATCTTCAAAGTAAAGGTGTAGATTGTGCATTATCAAATATGGGGGCCATTGCCAGGGACTACGGTGTTGATTCATGAATTGAAGTTGTTGTAGTTTTGGGGTTTTTTTTTTGTTTTTAGTTGGATATATGCCAATGTATGCCTAGCATATGGAGTAGAAGCGATCCCTTAATCCCATTAAACCCAAATCCAGAGAAGATCCTACAAATTATCTCGTAGGATGACAGAATTAAAAAGAGATGATATTCTCGAAAGGGTTCATGATGTTGTGCCTCCCCTCCTCTCAAAAGAGTACGGGATATTATTGATCAGCATACATGGGTGATTTTAGCACAAGCTACTAATGAGAGGAGGGTAGCAGATAAATCTCAGTAGATAGCTTGGGAGGTAGAGCTAGCTAAGCAGACATAGGTAGCAGACCGCCGAGCAGCACTCAATAGAAATTAGAACAGAGTCAGAGGCGATCATCCTCAAGTGATCCCAGCATATCAGTATGCGTATCTGTACGAGGATAATATAGAAGATTTGGGATATGTTGTGCCGATAGAGACTGGAGCCTTTATTCCTCTTGTTTTACCCCCGGCATCAAGTTTGACATAACAAGCGCAATGATCCAACTCTTAAATCTGAAGGGTCTATTTTTAGGTTTGACTATAGATGATGTAAATGTTCACCTTGCAAATTTCTATGGGATCTGCAGTTCGTATATAAATCCAGGGGTGAATCAAGAAGCACTTAGATTGAGGTTGCTCCCTATCTCACTTATAGGAGAAGCATCTTTTTGGTTAGGAACTACTAAGAGGATCTATCACTACATGGAATGAGTTTCGCAGGCAATTCTTGAACCAGTTCTTTTCTCCATCCTGGATATTATAGCTTAAGGAAGATATCTATGATTTTAGGTAGCTGCAGTCAGAATCTATGTACAACGCATAATTGAAGTTCATAAAAAAGTTGAGTATGGTGCCCAACAATCTAATGTTAGGGACAAGATTATTGGTGATATTTTATAGATTCTTGACCATCAATTCCAAAATCACGGCAGATGCCATCTCTAGAGGAGCTCTAATAAGACTACACTGTAGCTAGCTTCGGACATACTAGATTAAATCTCACTCACTAATCGAGGGTAGAAAACTCGAGAGGTTAAGAGGGGATCTGTGTAATACCCTGTAATACTCTTAGCTTATTTCAGCTCTTGGTACATTCTTAAGGGGTCCAAAGCTTTGAAATTTCACTAAGTATTGAGGACTTAGCCATTTTCAAGACCCCTAAACTTCACGAATTTCTATATCGACCTTCCCGACCTCAAAATATTGATTCTTAAATCGATTCATATTTATAGTGGTTAAAAGTATATCTCAATAGAGTTTTGGGACTTTTAGATAAGGTTTCGTACATGTTTAGATGTCCAAAATAGAAGGGTATCATGATGGCCGAGTGACGTGTTGGCTGCATGATCCAAGTTGTGGGTCATGCCACTTTAGATGCTTGACCCAAGCAGGGGTCGTGTCACATTGGCTGCTTGACCCAAACAAGGGTCGTGGCATACCGCATTAACTGCAGTTAGGATTAGAGATTTTACTCGAATGAATCCTCCTTTATTTTTGGGATCCAAGTCTGGGGGGGATCTACAAAAGTTCCTTGATATGGTTCAAAAAGTGACAAATATCATGGATGTCACCTCAAGTAAGAGTTCATAGTTGGTGGAATATAAGTTACAGGATGTAGCTCACACCTGTTAGTAAAAGTTCATAGTTGGTTACATATCAGTTGCAGAATATAGCTCACACCTGTTGTAAGCAATGGAAGGAGGATAAGGGTGTTGAGGTAGGGCCTGTAGAGTGGGAGAAGTTTTCCACAACTTTCTTAGATAGGTACTTTTCTTTAGAGTTGACGGAAGTTAAGGTGTAGGAGTTCATCAATTTAAAGCAAGGTAATATGAGTGTGAAGGAATACTCACTTAAGTTCACTAAGTTGGCGAGGTATGCTCTTTTGATGGTGGCTGATAATAGGTCTAGAATGAGTAAGTTTGTTTTAGGTGTATCTGATAGTATGGTAAAGGGGTGTAGGACCGCAATATTGATTAATGAGATTGACTTATCTAGACTTATGGTTCATGCTCAGTAGATTGAGGAAGAAAAGCTTAAGGAGAAAGAGAGAGAGAATAAGAGGGCCAAAACAAGTATTTTTATCTTTACTCAATAGAGGTCAGATAGTGGTAACCGTTCTTAGTTCTGTTAGAAATTCTCAGCCCCAGCTTCATCTTCAGCTAGTACACCAATGCCAAAGTTCAGGAACGATATTCGGGATAGGGAACCATGCTCTAAGTCCCAGGGCAGTATAAACAGTAGTCGTACTAATCCGCTCTATAGAAAATATGGTAGGAATCATCAGGGCATATGTAAGGTAGGTAGTGATGTGTGTTTCAGATGTGGTAAGCTAGGCCATAGGATCTGAGAGTGTATGGTGGTGGCATAGAGGGGAAGAACTGATCACCAACATGGCCAGAACACTCCTTCAGTAGCACCAGCAGGTCATCCGACTTAGCAGGGTGCCACTTCCAGTGCCACCAGTGGCCAGTGCCAGAACATATTATATGCACTCTAGTCCCAACAGGATTATGAGAGTTCTCTTGATGTGATTATGGGTACATTATAAGTCTTTCATCTCCATGTTTATGCTTTATTAGATCCCTTAGCTTCATTCTCCTTTGTAACTCCTTATATAGACGTCAACTTTGGCATCAGTCCTGAAATATTAGCAGAACCCTTCTCGGTGTCTACTCTAGTAGGTGTCTCTATAGTACCCAAGTAGGTTTACAGGAACTTCCCGGCTATAGTATCCTAGAAAGTCACCTCAGTTGACCTCGTAGAATTAAAGATGATAGATTTTGATGTCATTCTTGGCATGAATTGGCTCCACTCATGTTATGCCTTAGTTGATTACAGAAATAGAGTCTTTCAGTTTCAATTTCCCAAGGAACCAATTATTGAATGGAGGGGTAGTACTTCAACGCTTAGGGGTTAGATTATTTCATATCTTCGAGTGAAAAAGATGATATCTAAGGGGTGCATGTACCATCTTGTTCGAGTTAAAGACTCTAGTTCTAAGACTCCAAGTCTCCAGTCAGTTTCAGTAGTAAGGGAATTTCCTGATGTGTTCCCTAAAGATCTTCCCAGATTTCCACCTGAAAGGAAAATTGACTTTGGAATAGATCTTCTTCCATACACCCATCCTATCTTTATTCCACCCTTAGAATGGCTTTAGCTGAGCTTAAGGAGTTGAAAGAGCATTTGAAATATCTCTTAGATAAGGAATTTATCAGGCCCAGCATTTTCCCATGGTGCACTCCAGTCTTGTTCGTGCATAAGAAAGATGGTTCTCTCAGAATGTGCATCGATTACTGTCAGTTGAACAAAGTCACAATCAAGAATAAGTATCCACTCCCCAGAATTGATGACTAGTTCAACCAACTTTAGTGTGCCAGTTATTTCTCTAAGATAAACCTCAGATCTGACTATCATCAGCTAAGAGTCAGAATGTGACATTCCAAATATAGCCTTCAGAACTCAATATGGTCACCTTGAATTCTTTGTTATGTCCTTTAGACTAACGAATGCCCCTGCAACTTTCATGGACTTGATGAACAGAGTGTTCAAGCAGTACTTGGACATATTTTTTATAGTATTCATTGATGATATTCTTGTCTATTCCCGTAGTGAGAATGATCATGCAGACCATCTCAAAATTGTATTGTAGACTTTTAGAGCTCATCAGTTGTTCGCCAAATTTAGTAAGTGGGATTTATGGCTAAGATCGATAGCTTTCCTTGGCCATATTATTTCTGATGATGGCTTTTAAGTTGACCCTCAAAAGATCGAAGCAGTAAGAAACTGGCCCAAACCCATCTTTCTATCAAATATCAGGAGTTTTATAGGTTTGGATGGCTATTATAGGTGGTTTGTAGAAGGGTTTTCTTCTATTACATTCGCCATGTCTCGATTGACCCAGAAGAAAGTCAAGTTTTAGTGGTTAGATTCTTATGAGAAGAGTTTTAAGGAGTTGAAGACTCATCTCACTTCAGCCCCAGTATTGACTTTTCCAAATGGTTTAGCTGGGTTAGTAGTTTATTGTGATACTTTAAAATTTGGTCTTAGTTGTGTGTTGATGCAGAGGTGTAAGCTCATAGCCTATGCCTCTAGACAGCATAAACCCCATGAAAATAATTATCCTACCCATGATCTTGAGTTGGACGCTATTATTTTTGCCATGAAAATTTAGAGGCATTACCTTTATGGAGTTCATGTAGATGTATTTACGGATCATAAAAGTTCATACTATGTGTTCTCATAGAAAGATTTAAATCTTCGTCAAAGAAAGTGGCTTGAGTTTTTAAAAGATTTTGATATGAGTGTGTTGTATCATTCGACAAAGGCCAATGTAGTGGCACATCCCCTTATTATATTATCTATAAGTAGTTTTGCTCATGTTGAGGAGGATAAAAAGAAGTTAGTCAGGGAGGTTCATCAGCTTGCTAGATTAGGTGTTCAGTTGGTTGATTCAGCTGAAGGTAGTGTGTGGGTTCAGGATAGTTTGGAATCTTTATTAGTTTCCAAAGTGAAAGAAAAGTAAGACGGAGATCCTAGTTTGGTTGGGTTGAAGGAGGCGGTTAGAGATCAAAAGGTGGAGGTTTTCTCCCAAGGGGGAGATAGTGTACTTCGTTATCAGGGTAGATTATGTGTTCCATGTGTTAATGACTTAAGATAGAGAATACTAGCAGAAGCACATGGTGCATGATACTCTATCCATCTAGGAGCCACTAAGATGTACCGTGACTTGCGAGAAATCTATTGGCAGAGTGGTCTTCAGAGGGATATTGTAGAGTTTATAGCTAAGTGTCCTAATTGTTAGCAGGTTAAGGTTGAACATCAGAGGTCGAGTGGCATATTTAAGGAATTTAGTATCCCCACTTGGAAGTAGGATGTAGTGAACATGGATTTTGTGATAGGGTTGTCTCGCACGTGTCATCAACATGACTCGATATGGGTCATTGTAGACAAAGTGACCAAATCAGCTCATTTTCTGCCAATTCATACTTCTTACTCAGCTGAGGATTATGCCAGCCTCTATATTAGGGAGTTGGTTAATTTGCATGGGATTTCGTTGTCTATTATATCAGATAGAGGTACTCAATTTACCTCTCACTTTTTAAAGGCTTTTCAAAAGGGTCTTGGTACCTAAGTTCATCTCAGTACAGCTTTTCATCCTCAGATAGATGTTCAGGTAGAGAGGACCATTCAGAGCTTAGAGGACATGCTGAGAGCATGAGTTATTTACTTTGGATATAGTTGAGATGATTACTTAGATTTGATTGAGTTTTCCTATAACAATATCTATTACTCCAGTGTTTAGATGGCTCCATTTAAGGCTCATTATGAGAGGAGATATAGGTCTTTTATTGGTTGGTTTGAAGCAGGCAAAGCTACTTTGGTTGGACCAGATTCAGTGTTTGAGTCCATGGATTAAGTTTAGTTGATTGGGGATAGGCTGAAGACAACCCAAAGCCATTAGAAATCTTACATAGATGTGAGGAGAAGAGATCTTGAGTTTGAAGTTGGTGACTTTATCTATTTGAAAATCTCGCCCATGAAGGTAGTGAAATGATTTGGCAAGAAAGGGAAATTCAGTCCCTGATATATTGGCCTATTTAGAATCATGAGTCATTTTGGAAAGGTAGCTTATGATCTTGAGTTGCCTGCAAATTTAGCATCAGTGCATCCAGTGTTTCATGTTTCCCTATTGAAGAAGTGTATTGGTGATTCGGTTGTAGTTGTTCCGTTAGAAAGGATGGATCTTTTGGATAGCCTTTCTTACTAAGAAGTCCCAGTTGAGATCCTCGATCATCAGATTCGTAGACTAAGGAACAAAGAAGTTCCCTTGGTCATTGTTCTTTGGTGGAATCAGCCTGTTGAGGGAGCCACTTGGGAAGCGAAAGTAGATATGCGAACCAAGTACCCTCATCTTTTCTTCGTAAACTTAGATTCAGCTTAAGGTAATGATTTCCCTCAGATTAACTCTTTTTCATTCTCAGTTTCACCAATGTATTCCATATCATGTCATTGTATACATTTAGTTTAGTTCATGTATCATGTTTCAGAATCAGTTATGTAATTATGTTTCCAGTCATGCATATTTTGTATATGATCTAAGTTACTTCACTGCTTTCAGCTGAACCAGTCTTATTTGAGGATGAATGTTCCCAAAGGGGAGATATTATGATACCTCGTAATACGCTTATCTCGTTTCGTCTCTTAGTACATGCTTATGGGGTCCAAAGTTTTGAAATTTCACTAAGTCCTAAGGACTTAGCCATTTTCAATACCCCTAAACTTCACGAATTTCTAAATCGACCTTCCCAACCTTGAAATACTTATTTTTAAATCGATTCATGTTTAGAGAGGTCAAAAGTATATATCGGGAGAGTTTTGGGACTTGTAGACAAGATTTAAGGCATGTTTGGATGTCCAAAATAGAAGGGTATTGCGATGGCCCTACGATGCTTTGGCTGCTTGACCCAAGTTGTGGGTTGCAGTGCATTAGCTGCTTGACCCACGTAGGGGCCACTCCGCATTGGCTGCTTGACCTGACCAGGGGCCACAGTGCGTTGGGGTGGTGTCGTCCAGACTTTTATCCTCATCATTTAAATGTATTTGGGTCTTTTTCCTTCACCTAATTAGTCCATAACACAAATTTGGGGACCCCAAGGAGCATTATTTTCCCCTTTTCTCATAAATTCTCAAAAGAAAAGTCTTTCCCAAAGAACAAACCCTAACTCTTTTACAAGAAATCAAGGATTCCAAGCTTCAAGTTCAAGAAAATCCTTAAGAATCTTCACAAATTCACTTAGTGAGGTATGTGTGATGTTTATTCATGGGCATTTTTCACCCATGGAGTCCAAGAATCCCTTTTTGGTTTTAAATTATGAGTTTTCATGTTAAGTTGAAATTTCTCCATAAATCTTTTCTTAATTCAATTACAAGATATGTTTCTAAGTGTTTTCAAGTGGAATAAGCTATTATATATTTTGAATATTGTAACCTTCATGTTAAAACCCTAAGTTATGATTTTATTCTTGTAGTCATGTTATTTTTGCATACTCTACCAATTCCCATGCTTAAGTTCATGAATCGCATGTGTTTGATGAAATGCCTAAGTGTTGGATTTTGAAAAATGATCTCTTACCATGGTTTTAAAGCTTTTATAAGGCATTAATGTTGATTCCATTCATTGCCGGTGGGTTATGAACACCTGATACCTATGATATTTATATGAATTTAGCTTTTCATGTACTCAGGCATTAATTTGTCACTCTTATCATTATACTCAGATATTCATATTCATGATGAGCATTATCAATACTATAATGACATTCAGTTAAGTTATGTTTAGTCTAGTACCAGTGTCAGTTCAGTTGGGAATAGGATTTAGCACCGAGCGAATCCAGGGATGGCGGCTTCCCCGTTAGTTAGGCAGTGTCATTAGTAGCAATTCCCGTATTCCAAAACTATGTAGCTAGCGTAAAATATGAGGGGTCACCCATCAGTTTAGGCTTGACTTATTCTCAGGGGTCACCCATCCGTTTAGGCTTGACACCTTGGTCCTTTAGGAAACCAGATTAGTAGATCCACACAGCCAGTGTTAGTACCCATGGCACGGTACTGACACCCTTCCAACTAGGGTTATAGGTTGGACCCCGATTAGCTCAGATTGGGGCACGTTGGTTAGATGATACCTCCCATAGTCTCAGTTTAGTATTTAGTATAGTTCCAGTTCAGGTTTACTTGACCAAATGTATAGACTTTCAGGTATTTAGTTATACAGTTTATAGTCTTTTAGATTTTAGGCTTATTTCAGATTACAGATTTATGATTGATCTTGCATTCTTAGATGTTACAGTTTTTATGCATTCATGTTCAGCTATATCATGCTATTCAGATATTCTGTATTTCATATACATAGTACCCCATGTATATCAGCCTAACCTTATCTCATATACCAGTATATTTAAAGTACTAACCGCATACTCTTCTTTGCGCTATTATGTCTTATATCATAGGTTTGGATGCACAGTTCCCAACCTCACTTAGATAGTTCAGTGTAGCAGTAGTGGTGATGCCTCATCTATTGAGGGAAGGATTAATTATTTTAGTTATTTCTGTAGTTCCCTATTTTCAGTCAGTCGGAGTTAGTTGGGGGCTTGTCCCATTAACTCCTCAGTCAGTTAGAGGCTTTTTAGACATTCAAACAGAACATTTAGACAGACAATTAGTTACTTTCAGTAATTGTTAGTTGTTTCAGATATTCAGTATTTCATATTTCAGTATTCAGATATATATATTACCTTTTAAGTTTATATTCTGCACAGATGTTATGTTCATATTTATAAAGTTTTCATAGCAGGTGCCAGCTCATGGCTTAGCTTGTGGTCACTTGTGATCATAAGCACTATTGTCGCAACTAGGGGGTAGCCTCAGTTCAGATTTCAAAGCAGATGAGTCGGAATAAAAGGAGAAAGCAAACAATCAGGATCGGCAGTTGGCGAGTTTTGGAGCCCAAGGGCAAGGGAACCAAGGTCAAAACTATTATGACAGACACAGAGATCGTAGTAGGGAACAAGATGGTGACTAGAGAAAGAAGGATGACTATAGCGAGAAGGGAGATCGGCACATTCCACCTAGCAGAAGATATGTCTAATCAAGAATGGAATAGATGTTGACTAAGCTAGTAAAGATTCAAGAAAATTAGGAGATTGTCCTTAAGGAGATTAAGGCTGATATTTCAGGGTTGAACAAAAAGTTTCAATCTCATGACACTAATATCAAGCAATTTGAGAAATAATTCAGACATATTTCATCAACTCTGAACAAGAGGAAGGTAGTTACCATTCCGATAAATACTATTCAGAATCTAAAAAAGACGATCATGTTCTTTCCATTACCATAGGGACTGGTATGACTACAGTGGATCCCTCGTTACTTGGTGCGGAAGCTCTATGACATAATGAGGCTATTATTGATAAGACATCTATTGTGGAGATAGAAAAGGAAATAGGTGGTGATGATAACAGGTAAGGGTTCGGTTGTTGAGCAAGAAATAAGATAGATTCCAAGACCACCCCCACCTTTTACTCAGCAATTGAATCATAAAAGGGAGGAGAAAAATTCAAGCAATTCATTGAGATGTTGAAAGAGTTGAGCTTGAATATTCCTTTTCTCGAGGCATTAGAGTAGATGCCTGGATATGTCAGGTTTATGAAAAAATTAGTCACAAATAAGAAAGAAGCTACGATTGAGGTTATTGATGGTTTTCACCACTCTAGTGTAGTCACTCCTAGGTCTCTATCTTAGGAAAAGAATAATCCCAAAGCATTCACTGTACCATGTACTATTGGGTCATCTCGGTTTGCTAAAGCCTTATGTGACTTAAGAGCAAGCAAAAAATTAATGTCATTGGTTGTGTTCAAGAAATTAGGCTTGAGCCCTCCTTAATCAACTGCAATGTGGCTGTTGATGGATGACCACATGGTGAAGAAACCTTTGGGTATTTTGTTGGATGTGATTGTGAGAGTTCATAACTTCATCTTTTCGGCTGACCTTGTCATCCTAGATTGTGAGGTTAACACCGATATGCTCATCATATTAGGGAGACCATTTATGGACATAGGCAGAGTGATGGTTGACATGGAAAAGGGAGAACTTAAGTTCAAATTTTATGGTGAGGAGGCCACATTCAACATCCAAAAACTAATGAAGCAGACAACCGACATGAGGGTGGTGTCGGTGATAGATTATACTGTTAACCCTAGAGGGTATTCTTAAGGGTACCTTGATGAATTCTGAGTAATCAAGGTACCCACATCGTGCCACGACATTAAATTAAGCACTACATGGGAGGCAACCCATGGGCTTATTGGTGAAGTTGAGCAATCAACACAGCCATGTCATGCGTGACGTTAAATTAAGTGTTGAGTGGGAGGCAACCCACTATTTTAGTATTCACTTTCATTTGTTTTAGTTTTATAGGTTTATAGCTTATGGACTTACCTGAAATATGGTAAGATTGCTACATGCATCAATTTCCAGGTAAGGGTATTATGTGACCAACCCATCAGGGTCATGAGTGCCACACGGTTTAGTAAAGTGAGCAAAAATTGAAAAGGTGAAATTTTAAGGATGAGAATGCAAAGTCGTGGACTTTGGTACATAATCATACTTTTAGGACCATAAGCTTAAGTTGCAGGACCATAAGTAGCTGAGAAAATAGAAAAATTCCAAGTCTATAATGCAGGAAAACAGCCCAAAATTTTCCACATAGCAGGCCGCATGTGGGTGCCACGGCTAGCCAACTTTTGGGCCCAAATTTTAATTAATATTTCTGGCCCACCACTACATATTTAAGATCTAAATCAGTGTATCATCAATTTTTAAACACATTTAGACTCATTCTAACTCATTCAAATCCTAAAATCCTTACTTTTCTCTTTAAAATCCCAAATCCCTCTTAAATCATAAACTAATCTCACACTTAAGGAAAGGATAAATTGAAACTTGTTTGAGGTACCAACTTATCCCAACATACTTAAAACAAGTTCCATCTTAGGTTTTCCTCGATTCTTTCATTGTTCACTTTCGGATTGTTATAAAAGAGCTAACTTTATCGACTCCTAACGGTTATGTATTGATTTATTTATCAAATAAACAAGTTGATATGTATATTCCTATTCAAAATATATAGAATCTATCGTTCTTGTATGTAGGATCCCTAAAGTATCCTAAAATCTTAATGTGGGGCGTTGCTTTGAATTAAATTTTAAGGTTAAGCCCTAAACGAATGTTGAACTTTAACAAGTAGAGAAATACCAAAGGTTGGGCATGTTGTTTGCATTGAAAAACATGATTCTTGATATATGTGTGCATATTGGACTTTTTGGAATTTCAAATAAGTTATAGGGTGTGAAAATTGAGGAAAAATTCAAACTTTTTGAATTTTTACTTTTTCTTCAACTTTTGCAATCCATCATTTTTTGTTGGAAACTAACGACTAGTTTTTCAGGTACACATGGCACCAAAATCTTATAAGAAAAATAAGGTGGAGACATCAAGGAGACAGGATCAGTCCTACAAACCCAGTGGTAAGGTGGAGGAGTACCTGATTACACGACTTAGAGATTCTGCAGATAGGGGAGGACAGATATGCCAGGTAGCCGAGACTATTTTATAGGTTGCTATGGGATATCTGGTACTTGAGAATTTATAGTGGGGCAAACGACCTCCCTTTACTAAGCCTAGGTCTCAGACTGGGTCTACTCAGATTGTCCAGATTACACAGGCACTTGTAGCCTGGTTGAGGATGAAGTCAGCACGGAGATCACCCTCACATTCTCCTCTGCTAAGTGATCATGATGATGAGAATGACGAAGATTCTAATACAAATCCACAGAGATTAAGTCGGGGCCCAAAATCTAAGGAGGGGTCCCAGGATTCATCCGAGGCTACAGAGCAGGAGTATCATCAATGGTGACTCAAACTGAGAAGGGTAATACCATTCATGCACAATAGTCAAATGTACGTAGTCCAAGAAGAGTACAGAGCAGGCTTCCAATGAGATTCCTGTACCAGATGAGGGCACACCAGTACAACAAGGGCAGAGTTTCGTACCCACACATGCTTCAAAGAAACTTCTTGAGAAGAAAAATCTGAGGTGGTGTGTTTAGGGGATACGGAAGATATTTTATATAGACAGTCATATTTCACTGGCCTTCAGGCCCAAGAGGCTTATTTTTTAGCAGTAAAGGATTGATCTATCTAGTCTGAGTTGATTACCACAGTTATGGGCTTACTTTGATCATTATCAGTTAGAGTGAATGACTAGACCACTTGGTTCTTACATCCAGACTATGGTACAAGAGTTTTATGCATTATTCTTTGCCACCGTAACCTCACTTAGAGTGACACGATCGCGGTATGTTGACCTTCTTGACAGACCACAATCGCGGTCTGAGGACTGCAATCATGATAACTGAGGCTATGTTTTGCTCCAAGTCTTCAAACTACACTTTTTTCCCTCTTTTGATCTTTTTCAGCTCGCATCTATATATTTTCATCTCATTACCTTTGCGCCTACAAAATGTGGATATTAGTGCATTTAATCGCAAATATTGTCTCACTAATTCATTCAGAACATGGTAATGTGTATGAATGTTGAGTAAGAATGAGTGGTAAATTCGCCACTCATCAACACCCCCAACTTAAAGCTTTGCTTGTTGATAACGCTCAATCTACAGCTCTCGTTTGAGTGTAAAGCGGTCGTTAGCAAATATAGAACCCAACCTGGGTTGTGTGTCGATCCCACAGGGAATAGCTTGGCCAACAAGTAAGCAAAATTACTAAACTTTTGGTGCAAGTCTCGTAAGAAGGGGGGATTGTAATATGTAACCAAAACAATAAAGTAAAAGCTGAAAATAGCAAAGTAAAAAGAGAAAGAGATTGTTATGTGAGTTGTAAACAATGAGAATTGAAGCGTTGGGGTTATGTCCACCTTCTGAGGTATACGTCTCTATTGGCTATGAGTGTGTAGAGTCTTGACATGCAATTGCTTATAGAGAATTGTAGTCGATGGTAAATCCAAGCGTCTCTCGACCTAAACAAGGACTATTTCACTTTAACTCTCTCGAGCTTAAAGCGTGTCTAACGGTACGAATTCTCCAAGAGGTTAGTCCAGTTACGGCACTAGCTTTTTAATAGGAAAGGGTGTCCTACTACCTTGACATTATCTCTTTTCCAGACAAATAACCTTTCTCTCGAACAAGTTAAATGTTAGACTGGCATTATTCTTGCGTTTGCAACCGCAAAGAATGTAGATTAAGATGAAGAGCGTAATGATATAAGCAATATACGTGTCTTGAACTCACAAACTCACAGCTATAGATAGTAACTCATTCGGCTTCCATAACCCCAACTAAGAGGTTTAGTTACCCATGAATGCGAAGGACATCACGATTTGCATGGTTGATGGCGTGAGAAATAGGTGATAGGCGTGTGGTTTTGGTAATTCCGTAGCAAGTAACGATTCTCTTGTTGTGGAATAGATGAATAGAAGAATAGATTAGAAGTGTTTGTAGATGAGGAAGATGAGAAGAATGGAGGAAAATTAATAGTTGAATTGATAGTTGAAGAAGTAATAATAATCTCTAACATGATAGGGTATTTATAATACTCATATCCTACTCCTACTAAGCTAATGAAATAAATAACCAAATCCTAATATACTAATGAAATCCTTGACCCAAATGTACTAGGGTAAGGTTACAATATCATAATCCAAATAGAATAGTAAAACACATAACCTAATTATACTAGGTTAATGTATCTTTGTAAAAATCCAGCTTTGTGTCTGTAAGTCCCCAAAGTCTTTAGAAATGTTGTTTTAGCCCGGGACAGATTTTTCATGCAGCAGATTTGGTCCTTTAGGCGTCCAGCTCCTTTCCACTTCGTTCGTGAGCTTTATTTTGCGTCAAGTAAGCCATAAAATGCTGTATTTTGCATCATTTATACCTGAAACTTTACTAATCATATTTGTTAGCTCATTTACAGGAAAAAGGACTAAAAGTGCATGAAATATATAATTAGTTCTCAAAACTAGGCTAAAATATGGGCAAAATATATTGATATAGGCACGTAAATTCGCCTATCATCACTTGTCCTCAAGCAACATTACCTCTTTACCATGAGACAACATATATTTAAGCCCGCATAAGATGACCCAATGATCACAATGACATCAAGCTTAGTTACTACCTCAAGTATCTTTTCAAACATGCGCAAAGCTATTCTCCCAATACCTCTCAACATAAAATGCGATAAGTAAGGATGCAAAAGACTTCAAAGAAAAACAATGCAACAATCACTAATACTCTAGAAGTGACTCACTTTTGACTGTGGCTACACTATACTCCTTTTGCCTCATTTCTCGGAAAATGACAAAATCAACCACCTCAACTCATTCATATGCCTCCTCACAAGAAGAAAAATTCTACACATCAAGCTATAAAATATGCATCAAGGGATTTAAGTGTAAAACTCTCTCCCTCACAAGAACTCTCTATGCTAACAAGTGTCATACCATAAGCTTGCCCCTATTATCAATCGCCACAATAATGAAAGTACATGGTTGATGATTCTCCTTGGTCTTTTCGACTTCTCTTTTTGCCCTTTTGGGACGTGGTAGCCATTTCCTTGCCTTGCCTTGCCTTAGGTGCCATTGTACCTGAGACTAGAAATAACGTAAGTTGCAGCACAATCTCACTTTATACAATCTATATGCAAGCACTAGGGGTACCACCCCACACTTAATCTTGTTAGCACAAATCAGTGAAGTGAAAGTGGTCGAGTACTCAGATTTCGTCGACATACGTTTAAGGATTGTATTCCGACAAGAAAATCAGCATTACATCACTTATTTGCAGCCATTGGCCTACTTTCATGGTAGATATAGCAACACTACAACATAGGGGTTACCACATGGAATCGTAATTCTTACAACAAGCACAACTTCCTAAGTCGATAGGTACTATAACCTTATCCCGATGACCGGGATATTTTATCATGTAAGTATCCAAACAACCATCTTAAGCAATATTCATAGCCATATCAATTCAGCAATTATCATAATCAATGCTATCGAAACAAAATTCAAGTCGGAAACAAGTCAAGAATTCCCTACGTATATTCAATCACACGATATTGCAACAACTATCCAAACACATGAACATTACCACCAATCTCACATGATTTAGCAAAATATAATAAGCATAGCAACGTAGTACTTACGATAAATAGATGAAGAATAAGAGAGTACGTACTTGCTTGAAGATTGTGGAGAAGTTGTTGTGAATTGGAAGAACAAAGGATGAAAATTTTGAGAAGATTTGGAGTGATATGCGGCGCCTTTAGGGTTGTTTCTAATGTGGTTGTGTTATAAAACCAAGTCCCCTTTATATAGGAAGAGTATGGGTCGGGTTATGACCCATTTACAATCGGATTTGGGGACAAAATCACCACCTATGCGGCACATATCTCTCGGCATATCAATGACATATGCGGCGCTTTGTCCATGGCATAATGGGACATATGCGCCGCATAGTCTATGGCATTTCTAGACATATGCGCCGCATAGTCTATGGCACATGAGATACTGAGACCAAATGCCATAGCATAGGCGGCGCATAGTCAAAAGCATACCTAGGAATAGGCGGCGTATAGTGTATAGCACACTAGATTCCGAGACCTTAGGCTATAGGATAGGTTGTGCATCGTTCGTGGCCTAGTTTTACCAAGGCCTAGCCTTTCTCGATGCCTATTTTGACAAGGAAAAGGCTCAATCCATAGCCTTATGCATCACCATTCCTAACTTACCAACTTTACCATACAATGCGTCCAAATCGTCAATTGAAATCAATCTCCTCATTGAATACTTCTTGCACCTATTTTTGCTCAAAACCAAATGAAAACGATTAGTACGATGGGTTGCCTCCCACCTAGCGCCTTAGTTTTGGTCGTGGCACGACTCTTATTTTTGGATTTTCATTTATCAAGAACAAAACAAGTACTAGAACGAATGAAAAATGATAAATGATAAAATGATAAAACGATGGGTTGCCTCCCATATAGCGCCTTATTTATTGTCGTGGCTCGACGTAGTTACCTCGAGTACTCAGACTTCGTTGAGGTAAGTGATGGATCGTTTTCTGAAAGGATTTAGACGACAATGAGGCTTACCTGTGGGCATGCGATCTTCTTCGAGATGGCTCCTACGTTTCTCTAGAGAGTCACCAATTATATCATCAATAGTCCAACCCATAGCTCTCTTGTATCTATTCAGAGCAGAGATGAGAGCTTCTACATGCTGTTCACTTAAATCATCTATACTCTCCAGAAGTATATTTCTACTTTCCAAGAACACATACCTTAGATAATCGGGAAGCTCTTGTGATTCTAGCATTGGTGGCTCGTCAAAGGGAGTCTTCGCTTTTGGTTGATTCTTAAAATCACAATCTGGTTGCTTAGGAGTATAAGGCTCTATTTCTGTTAGAGCACTCATAAGTTTTTCATAACCTTCATTATCTTCATGCTCAACTTTCAGTGGCACAACAGACAATGGCTCAACAGTAGGCTGTTTATCTATAGACAATGCTTTCGTATCCTCATCAGCTACAAATAACTCATTCATATCGCTGGGCTGCTTCATTGTTTTGCATATATCAAACCGTACTACTTCGTCATTAATTTGAAACAAAAGCTCATTATCTTTCATGTCAATAAGCACACTTCCAGTTGCAAGGAAAGGACGTCCCAAGATTATGGGAACTTCAGAATCCTCCTTACAATCCAGAATAACGAAGTCTTCAGGAAAGATAAATGAAGAAACTTTCACCAACACATCATTCAAGATACCGACAGGTCGTTTTACCGACCTATCAGCCATCACGAGCCTCATATTGGTTGGTGTAGGATCGCCAAGACCCAACTTCTTGTAGATGGATAGTGGCATCAAATTGATGCTAGCACCAAGATCACACAATGCCTTGGCAAAATCAAACGATCCAATTGTGCAAGGAATAGTGAAAGCTTCAGGATCTGCCTTCTTTTGAACTAGCGATCTTGTAGCGATTGCACTACAATGATGAACATTATCCGCCAAGTCATAACTTGCTGCCCGCTTCTTTGTCAATAGATCCTTCATAAATTTTGCATACCCAGGCATTTGTTCAAGTGCCTCCACCAATGGAACATTAATGGTGAGCTGCTTTAACATATTCATGAATCTGCTGAACTTTGTGTCATCCGCCACCTTCTTCAATCTTTGGGGAAAAGGTGGTGGTGGGTAAGGAAGTGTTCTCTCCACGGTGTTTTTCTCCTCTTGCTTCTGTTTTTCCACTTTTTCAGGCTGCACGTCACTAGGTGAAACGTCCCTGACGTTGGGAGTAGTTGTTGCGGCTTCTTCTCCTTTTGTAACGTCACTAGGTGTAATGTCCATGTCTGCAACTTCGTCAACCACTTGCTTGCCTTTTGCTGAAGTTTCCAGCACCTTACCACTTCTGGTAGTGATGGCCATGCATGACCCATCATTCTTTGGGTTTTGCACAGTATCGCTTGGTAAGGTGCCACCCTTTCTTTGATTGAATACTGCTGAAAGTTGGCTCAATTGCTGCTCTATTTGCCTGATAGAAGTGGAATGAGAATCAACTAGTTTCTTCATGGAGGACAAATCATCAATCACCTCCTTAACTCCTGCGCTCGTTGCTTCCACTCCTTTCAATAACTTAGCCATCATGTCTTCCATACTCCCAGAATTAGATGTGGTGGTGTCACGTCTTCCAGGGGGAACGTACAAACCACTCTTTTCATTATTTTTCTTCCAACTACCTTGGTCTTTGCTTCCAGATTTATCATAATAGTTCCGACCTTGGTTTCCTTGGGCATTCCCACAGAAACCCCCCTGATTGTTCAAGTAGTTGGCCTCCTCTTCAGAATCAGAATCGTCTCTTCCTTTTAGCGCTACAGCTTTCACTTTTTTGGTCTTCCCTGATAATAAGTGCTTTGTCAGAAGATCCAATTGTGTTTTCATGTGCGCCATGTCTTGCTCACGTTCTTCTTCTCTTCTTCTTTGGTCTGCAGACATGCCAATAGATAAAGTGGGGCTTGCTACCTCAGAATCCCTGGTATGCCAAGCTCTACTTTGCTTTGTCATGCGATCTAGCATATTGCTTGCTTGACCAAAGGTAAGGTCCATAAAAGAACCTCCAGCTGCGTTGTCCACCACTGGTATAGTTATTGAATTCAAGGCTCTATACAAGATCTCCATGAGGTGAACATTAGTCATGTGATGGTTTGGGCATCTCGTTAGCTTTGTTTTGAACCTCTCCCATGTTTCGTGAAGAGCTTCAGAGGGAAGCTGACGAAAGTTGCTGATTTCATCTCTCAATTGAGCCCTCTTGGATGGCGGAAAGAATCTTTCTAGGAAAGCGTCTCTCAATTGCCTCCAATTTGTAATTGAATCAGGAGTCAGCCCATTCAACCATAGTGTTGCCTCCCCAGACAGAGACAATGGGAATAGACGTAATCGAATAGCATTCTGACCAACACCAGGATTGTCAAAAGACTTGCATGTAGAAATAAAGTTGATGAGATGCATATTCGGATCATCGCCTGCTAGTCCACCAAATAATCCCTTGAGTTGCAATAACTGAATCATGGTGCTTGTGATGTTGAACTTGGCTCCGGGCGCTAATGGTGGTGGAATTATAGCTCCAGTGGCTCCGGCACCATCAAGATCATCATCATCGTCGTCGAAAGCTGGTTGCAAAGGTTGGCGATCATACCTATACCGAGCTTGTCGACCTCTTCGATTGGCAGGTGTTATAATTTCAGCATCACGCCTAGGGTTCAGTAACTCGTCATCACCTAAATCTTCATCGTCAGGATTTGTTGCTCGTCCAAGATTATCAATGTTTTGTTGTTGGACTTGAGCAGCGGCAAGAGCAGCTAATCTTGCTTGCTCGTGTTGAGCAGCCATCCTGTCGATTTCAGCTTGTGCTTCCATTCTTCTAATTCGTTGTGGTTCAGGATTGATTGGTAATAACGGTTGACCAGAACTTCTAGTATGGGGCATGCACTAAAAGAAAAACCTGCAATAAACAAAAACAAAAACTAAAAGTAAAAGTACGAGAATCTTTGACCAAAGGGTCTAGTAATTATCACAAACTTGACTGACACTCGTATTCCCCGGCAACGGCGCCAATTTTTGATAACGCTCAATCTACAGCTCTCGTTTGAGTGTAAAGCGGTCGTTAGCAAATATATAACCCAACCTAGGTTGGGTGTCGATCCCACAGGGAATAGCTTGGCCAACAAGTAAGCAAAATTACTAAACTTTTGGTGCAAGTCTCGTAAGAAGGGGGGATTGTAATATGTAACCAAAACAATAAAGTAAAAGCTGAAAATAGCAAAGTAAAAAGAGAAAGAGATTGTTACGTGAGTTGTAAAAAATGAGAATTGAAGCGTTGGGGTTATGTCCACCTTCTGAGGTATACGTCTCTATTGGCTATGAGTGTGTAGAGTCTTGACATGCAATTGCTTATAGAGAATTGTAGTCGATGGTAAATCCAAGCGTCTCTCGACCTAAACAAGGACTATTTCACTTTAACTCTCTCGAGCTTAAAGCGTGTCTAACGGTACGAATTCTCCAAGAGGTTAGTCCAGTTACGGCACTAGCTTTTTAATAGGAAAGGGTGTCCTACTACCTTGACATTATCTCTTTTCCAGACAAATAACCTTTCTCTCGAACAAGTTAAATGTTAGACTGGCGTTATTCTTGCGTTTGCAACCGCAAAGAATGTAGATTAAGATGAAGAGCGTAATGATATAAGCAATATACGTGTCTTGAACTCACAAACTCACAGCTATAGATAGTAACTCATTCGGCTTCCATAACCCCAACTAAGAGGTTTAGTTACCCATGAATGCGAAGGACATCACGATTTGCATGGTTGATGGCGTGAGAAATAGGTGATAGGCGTGTGGTTTTGGTGATTCCGTAGCAAGTAACGATTCTCTTGTTGTGGAATAGATGAATAGAAGAATAGATTAGAAGTGTTTGTAGATGAGGAAGATGAGAAGAATGGAGGAAAATTAATAGTTGAATTGATAGTTGAAGAAGTAATAATAATCTCTAACATGATAGGGTATTTATAATACTCCTATCCTACTCCTACTAAGCTAATGAAATAAATAACCAAATCCTAATATACTAATGAAATCCTTGACCCAAATGTACTAGGGTAAGGTTACAATATCATAATCCAAATAGAATAGTAAAACACATAACCTAATTATACTAGGTTAATGTATCTTTGTAAATATCCAGCTTTGTGTCTGTAAGTCCCCAAAGTCTTTAGAAATGCTGTTTTAGCCCGGGACAGATTTTCCATGCAGCAGATTTGGTCCTTTAGGCGTCCAGCTCCTTTCCACTTCGTTCGTGAGCTTTATTTTGCATCAAGTAAGCCATAAAATGCTGTATTTTGCATCATTTATACCTGAAACTTTACTAATCATATTTGTTAGCTCATTTACAGGAAAAAGGACTAAAAGTGCATGAAATATATAATTAGTTCTCAAAACTAGGCTAAAATATGGGCAAAATATATTGATATAGGCACGTAAATTCGCCTATCATCACTTGTCCTCAAGCAACATTACCTCTTTACCATGAGACAACATATATTTAAGCCCGCATAAGATGACCCAATGATCACAATGACATCAAGCTTAGTTACTACCTCAAGTATCTCTTCAAACATGGGCAAAGCTATTCTCCCAATACCTCTCAACATAAAATGCGATAAGTAAGGATGCAAAAGACTTCAAAGAAAAACAATGCAACAATCACTAATACTCTAGAAGTGACTCACTTTTGACTGTGGCTACACTATACTCCTTTTGCCTCATTTCTCAGAAAATGACAAAATCAACCACCTCAACTCATTCATATGCCTCCTCACAAGAAGAAAAATTCTACACATCAAGCTATAAAATATGCATCAAGGGATTTAAGTGTAAAACTCTCTCCCTCACAAGAACTCTCTATGCTAACAAGTGTCATACCATAATCTTGCCCCTATTATCAATCGCCACAATAATGAAAGTACATGGTTGAAGATCTCGAAGGGAATTTTGAGCTTGTAACATAGTTTTGGGGTAGGGTAGGATATCATCTAGGAACAACAAGGTTATACCCTACTTGAACATCTATGTCACACCATTTAATCCACTTCATAACTATGGGCCACTTCTTTTTCTTTTACAAATTCCTACTTTTATTAGCTTAGTTCACCTAATTTCTTTCATTGTTTTTCTTGCAAAATTCATGCAACTCTTTTCTTTGTTAGGTCCTTTCTTTTTCTTACTGATTTGTTCTCAAAGTTTAAACTCATAGGCATTCACTTACAACTTTGTGGCCCAAAGTTACTTTCTTCAATCTTCACCACCCCCAACTTAGGATTGTAGCTTCAAGTTGAATTTTTAAGTTCAATGAGGGTAAGGTTCAAAAGAGGGATAACAATTGAAAGGCTCACAGCTTGTAATGTGCTTGCCAAAGAAAGGTCCAAAGGCTCAAAGTGGGTAACTAGGGATAACATCTATGCACGGGTAGGATTTTTAGACTAAGTGGCTTTCCAATGTCACCAAGATGGCCTAAGATCATCTCACCAAACAAATACACTAAAAGTTTAGCCTTAAAAAATTAATGGGACAAGTTCTAGATGACACAAGTATATATGAGATTTAGACAAATAAACTCACCCCACATGGCGTATGGACTCTTTAAGGAGGCTCAATTGCCCCTCAGTTAGAGGGGAAATGGAGTATCTATCAATATTTACAAGCCAAAATTTTAGAGTCACAAAAAAAGAAAAAGTTTTGTTACAAGGTTGCTCACGTCTATGCCCTTGAATTTTTGAAAAATGCTGAACGGAGAGGCATGTTTTATTTTCATTTGCACCATGCACAATTTGATAACCATGGAAACAACACAAGCCTTTGTCTCATATTTTGGCATTTATAAGGGACAACCATAAGGCTACTCAGCCTTCACCATCGGAATAAGTGTGATCCCAAATCCATAATGCTACAGATACTCAGACTTTCCTTGCATTTATATCCCCGATACTACGGGTACTTAGACTTCCCCTGCATTCATGGCTTAAAACCTAATCACGATGACTTTTCTTAAAATGTCGTCACTCAATATATTATAGGAAAAGGCTCGCCCAAAATATTATTAAAAGAAACAAAAAACTAAAAATAAAAACCATCAATTCACAAAATTTCATTGCTTTGTGTGAACTATGATCTAGTATTGTAAACCAATGAATACACACAAGGGTAGGGCTGCCCCCCCCCCACCAACTATAATACTTATAGTGAACTCACGACATAATACAAAAGCATAAGACGGGTTAAAGGGCTCCCTGAAACCGCAGTGATAACCAAGGTGCGGCTAGAGAAGTTGTCGCAACCGCGATCCTCAGGCAGCGATTACGGTACATAAGGCATTTTGCTCCCCAATTTTACCCTATTTTCTATAGGGCTGCCAACTTTCAAACTTTGTTTTTCCCTATTTTTGTCTTCCAATCCTGTCCAAAGAACGTACAAAACATTAAAATTATGTGAATAATATAAAAGAAAATGGAGCAAACATAAAACCAATAGGTTACCTCCCATCAAGCGCTTGATTTAATGTCGTGGCACGATGCCTATTTTATTATTATTTATGTCTTCACTTAGAGGATTTAAATCTTTTTCCCAACTCTTGATCAATATATCTTTGTGGTACTTTGGGCAAATGTAAGGACATAATGATACATGTTCTATCAAGCCACTTTGAAGACTTAAACCTTTTACCCAACTTTACATCATATTTCCGAGTAGGCTCGTTGGGTAGTGGTAGAAATATCAATAGGCCACTTTTGAACTTCGGAAGTTAATATCCTTCGATTTTGAGTATGGGGCTTCCATGTGCTCTTTTCAAATGTTAAACTCCAAAATGTAGGGATGGTGGTCCTTCTCACCAAAATCCATTATTTGTTTGGGTAGGTGGACTTTCATAACATACCTCAAGCATAATTTTGACAAATGGTTCAAATTAGGTCTATCCTTTAATTTTGAAATTTCATCCCTATTAGCATCGTCACCTCGAAATGGACTAGAGTCTTCATAAGATATTTTCTGGGATTCTTCTTTTGACTCTAGCTCTATTTATTGAATTTTGACATCTTCAACTATATTAGGTTTGGTTGGTTGATAAATCATCAAGGATTTTTTCATGTCAAGCTCATTTAGAAGAGCGGGTGTACTTATGGTATTTGAAATATTAGCTTTATTACCTATCTCTTCCATCCTTTTGATTTCCTTGTTACATGCCCCTACGGATTGATGCATTAGTTGATCTTATCCCCGGTTGTTTCTACCCGATCCAAGAAAAATTGAAGCATTTCTTCAATACCATTATATCCGGCACATTTCTCTTTCTTTTTCTTATCATAAGACCTATCAAGCTCATAAGAAGAACTAGCATTTGGATTAGTATAACGAGGGGAATGGGCATTTGGAAAATCACTCTAATGTCCATCTCGACCACCACATAAAGAACAATCATACTCTCAATAGGATCAAGATGGTGTACACATTCTTTTGGGGAGCATATCTACAATTTTTCCAAAAGTAGGGTCCACCATAATATGGATATAGGTTATCAAGATAAGATTTCCAACCACCAAAATTGTATTTGTCCCACGATGCCATAGTAATAAATAAATAAAAATAAAAATCTAGCTAACACAAGGAACAAAATAAAATCACAAACAAATATTTACAAGCTTAGATTTAAGAAAGTAAGCTAAAATTTCAAACTAACTCAATACGCCAAATTATTCCCCGAAAATGGTGCTATTTTTTATAACACTCAACTTACACGTCAAATTAAGTGCAAGGTGTCAGTTGTCAATATAATAACCCAACAAGAGTTGGGGTCGAATCCACGAGGAACAATGTGATTGACGAATAGGTAAGTTATAAATGTAAGTACTTACAAAATTCAAACCTAAGATACAATTATGTAAAAATGGGGGGTTTGAGAGAGTGTCAAAACTAGTATGTATAGATGGACTTTTAAAGGACTAATTTTGGGGCTATGAATAATTATAGTATAATCAATTAAAATAGGTCTTGGGACTATGCTTTCCTAGGGGCAAGTTATGCATGGGAACATGATGATTGGTGCAAATTTTAATTGCTAATGATATGGTAGGCTAAGTTTAAAGTCCTTGAGGCTAGTTCTTCAACAAAACCTCAAAGATGTCACTCATTGACTCTTTACAGTATGTAAAAATGAGGGGTTTGAGAAAGTGTCAAAACTAGTAAGTATAGTAGACTTTTAAAGGACTAATTTTGGGGCTATGAATAATTAGAGTATAATAAATTAAAATGGATCTTGGGACTATGCTTTTCTAAGGGCAAGTTATGCATAAGAACATGATGATTCGGTGCCAATTCTAATCGTTGATGATGTGGTAGGCTAGGTTTAAAGTCCTTGAGGCTAGTTCTTCAAAAAAAACCTCAAAGATGTCACTCACCGACTATTTCGAGTACCTAACGAGTGATTCAATTAAATTCACCCAATACCTCGATTAGGCACGCCTATTTCTAGGATGGTACCCAAGGGAGACTAAACCTCATAGTCACCCTTATGACTAAGATAGTGAAAATGAGAAAAATAAACCCAATAATTGTCTACCATTGCCTTGGTTCCCATCTCTCTCTTTCAAGGATGATGAGGGTACCTTAAGTTCATCCAAACCCTTCTTTCCAAGATGGTTTGGGCTTTTAAGAGCTCTTATTTTCACCCACAAACCCATTTTGGGTATTTAGGGCCTTCACCCATAAATCCTAAACAATTTACTTAAGCAATAATTGAACCCAACACCAACACATTAGCATATGCATAAATGAATTACAAACCACACATAAATGCACCCTATTCTAACATAATCCCAAGAGGAAGAACTTGTTACCCATAAGAGTAATAAGCAATATATACCCAATAATCTCCATTGATTAGATTTATGAAAGACTTAAGTGAATGTTACTTCAAACCTTGAACTTCAACAAATCTTCAATGGGAGGTAACTATTTCTTCACTTGGAAGCTACTCAAATGTATTCTTTACCCAAAATTCATAAAATAAATGTCCTCCAAAAATGGAAACTACGGAGTAGACAAAGTTTCAATAATTTGGAATTGATAGATAATGCCCTAAAGAGATAAGGTTTGAGTCTCTTAAGGGGAAATTTAGAACAGCTGCATACATTTATATTTTTACCCTTTTCTGCTAAGCCGCGATTAAAGGAGCTTATCTGTATCCATGGCCATCATGATCGCACTGAAAGTCACGCGATCGTGGTATTTTGACCTGTTTAACTGACTGCAATTGCGGTAACTGAGACTATGTTCTTCTTTAGGTCTTCAAACTGCACTTATTTCCTTCTTTTGATATTTTTTAGTCGTATCAACATATTTTCATCTCATTACCTATGTACTTGCAAAATATGGATACTAGTGCATTTAATCACAAATATTGCCATACTTATTCATTCAGAACATGGTAATGTGCACAAATATTGAGTGCAAATGAGTGGTAAATTAACCACTCATCACCATACCAGAGAGATGTGTATCTGGATATGATACGTGCATGGGCTCAATCCATGGCTAAAAAGGTGTAAATCCATAAGTTATTGCCTAGAGTGAACTTCGGGACTAAATTGTTATAAAAGTGTAGAAAGGGTTGGAATCTCTCACGATCGGATTAATTAGTAAGGTCAAATCATCAATCGAAAATTACCTCAGTCATGTCTTTAAAATATCATTACTAACCTCTTTTACATATAAATTATTCATTTAAAAATGGATATTTATTATCATGATGACATCCATTTTAAGGTTGAAAGTAGGCTTTAACCCTTAGTTAGTGACAACAATAATAATGGTATAATTTAATTGAAATCATAGCAATCATCTATGCAATAATCATGAATGTACCAAATTTATGCATGCCATCACTAGTATTCATACAACTGAACCATAAGCATTAATTTATCGAATAACTACAATCACATCCTTTACAAGGATAGACACTTCTACAATCACATCCTTTATAAGGATAGACACTTCCCGGATGGTCAACTTATATCATAACATGGCCTTGGGCCTAATAATGTGTCAGGAATAACCATAACATCATAATCATAGTCTTAGGATAACATACATATCCTAATCTCATATCAATAATCATGTATATATAAATCATCTCATAATTATAGGTCATAGCATATCACAAGGCATAACATCTCTATAAGCTATGAAGCATAACTATAACCATCTAACATATAAGAGGCATCTCACTTCTAGGAGGCATAATGCAATAATAAGCATTTCTCATAACTATGAGGCATATCACATCTATGATACATCTCGTATCTATCGGTCATGTATTATGACTATGAGGAATATCATCTCTATGAGACAATTATCATATCTAAGAGGAAAATCATCTCTAAAGGCCCAATATCATATTTACTGGGAAATAACACCTCCATAGGCCCAATATCATATCTAAGAGGAAATAACATCTCTATAGGCCCAATATCATATCTAAGAGGAAATAACATCACTATAGGCCCAATAATACATCTAAGAGGAAATAATATCTCTAGAGGCTCGATATCATGGCATAACTCATTATCCACTATCAGGGGTGAAAATACATCATTATCCATCAATTCACAAATAAAATCTCATAAATAAGGCTCATTAGTCTCAAGGCCTAACATCTACAACTAAGTCCACAATGACTAACCCAAGTTTTGAACTAGGTAGGCCGGACGAACCCACTTCTAATCCTCAATTTTCATATTTAGGCAATCTATGCCCCAAACTAGGCTAAGGTATCTAGTTCAACTTCTAGATGTCAAGAAATCCATGACCAATCCTAAGATAGGAACCTCATCTAGAAACAAGGGCATTTAGGTTAACTCTACCCAAACTATGATTCTAAGACACCACACTATCCTAATAAGAAAAAATATAATAATCATATTTCCAGTGCTTAAATAAACATTCCAAACATAGAATTATATAATATCTAATCTATGAATTAGTTCAATAAAGGTAGGGGGCCATAGAATCCTAAAAGGGTATTAAGAATTTCAATTTATGGGTCAAAACCCTCATCCAAACCCCAAACATTAATATTCAATACTAAGTCATCCTATCCATAATCAAACTTAACATTCACATTCACACACAATATACATCACACATCATCTACGACGAAGAGTAGAAAGAAGCCTACCTCAAAGTCGAACTGCAAAACTTACATCATTCACTACACATCTATCTTCACATCATAATACACAAAATGTAATCATACTATAAAAATAGTAATCTACTCATCAATACGAGTCTAACGATATCCATATTGCACTATTGTGCTTCGGGTTCAAAACTGATACCAAAAAACCCCAAGTGAGTCCCACTTATGAAAAATATATTTTCGAGGTCAACCCAATGTTCATACATAAATAAGGAATCATAACCCCCAATAAATAGGCAAAAACAAAGCAAATTTAGGGTTAAAATCAAGCGCAAAGCTATATTAGGATTTTGGGTCAAGAACCAAAAAATCCATCAATAAAGTGATGAAATAGTACCTTAATTTGGATGATAATCATCATAAAAGATGTTAATAAAACTCCTAAGACACCCACAAAACTCAATTTTGAGTTATTACACTCATTTAGGGGTTCTAGGTCTCTAAGATAGGTCAAAATATCCAAAAACGTGTTCTATAGGGTTCTTATACACTCATACCAGGTATAGGGATGCCTCTATAGAAATCATAGGGACTATGATTGCACTATCAAAATTATAATAGGCCCTGTACCATTGCGATACACTAGTACCAGCAAAGTCAAAACTTGTTTTTGATCCCAAAACTTATTCAAACTCCATTTTTGGTAAACACACTATCTAACCCCACTAAATTCGATGTTCTGGATGCGTTGGTAAAGTTGGATTTTTAATCCAAGGTTTTTTTGACCAATTATGGACCCTACAATCATATCTATCAATTTTCCCACTTTCTAACTAATAAGTCAAAATTAGTTCGGGTGTATTGGGACCCAAACCAAAGGTCTTTCTAACCTAAAATCGATATTTTGGATCTACTAGCATAGTCAAAATTTACATTCGAGATTGTCTTGCTAAATTTTTTGCCTGGTGGCCTTTTGGAACCAACAAAGACTTCAAAATAGGGAATTGGCTCTTAAAACCAAACGAACTATCCGGTAACCAAACTATCAATCCTAGTAAGTCATAAATGACTTGATGAAGCTATGGAGAAGCTCAAATATCAAAAATAAGAAAGAATATGGAAAATGACCAAAAAGGTTATTACAAAATGGGAATGGATCACTATAGACTTCATGACTGGGTTGCCTCAAACTTTTCGTGGTTTTGATAGTATTTGGGTCATTATGGATCGATTAACCAAATCTTCTCATTTTCTTTTAGTTCAAGTTTCTTTCGATGTTGATTAGCCCGTATCTATATTTGTGAGATAGTTTGTCTTCATGGTATACCAGTGTTTATTATCTTATATCAAGGTTCAGTGTTCACATCTCACTTTTAGAAAACTTTTCAAGAGGATTTGGGTACCCAGATTCATCTTAGTATAGCTTTTATCCCTAGTCCAATGGTAAGTCAGAGCGAACTATTCATGTTTTAAAAGATATGCTCCATGCTTGTGTCATGGACTTTGAAGGTTAGTGGGAGCAGCATCTAGCTTTTTCTGATTTCGCATATAGTAATAGCTATTATTCTAGTATTGAGATGGCTCCTTTTGAGACCTTGTAGGCATTGTCACTCTCTAGTTATTTAGTTTGAGGTTTTTTAGATTAGACCTCGTGGTATGGACTTTCTTCATAAATCAATGGAAAGATCTTAGGATATTTAGGATAGACTTTGAGTGACGCAGAGTAGGCAGAAGTACTATGCTGATCATAGACTTTATTCCTTGAGATTTAGTGTTGGTGACTGATAATGCTCAAACTACAGCTCTTGTAAGAGTGTAAGCGATCGTTGTCAAATATAGAACCCAACTGGGTTGGGTGTCTAATCCCACAGGGAATACTTGGTCACTAAGTAAGCAACGATTATTAGACTTTTGATGAAAGTTCTGCGAATAAAAGGGGGATTTTGTGCATGCAAATGATGTAAACAAAATAGTAGAGTAAAAACGGAAAATAGAAGAGTAAAACGGAGTACTTGGTAGGTTTTAATCAATGAGAATTGAGAGTTAGGGTTATGTCCACCTTATGAGTTATACGTATCTATTGACTATGAGTTATGCGGAATTCAGACATGCATGCGCTTATAGAGATTCGTATTCTATGGTAAATCCAGGCGTCTTTCGACCATCAAGGATTATTTCACTTTAACTCTTTCGAGCTTAAAGCGTATCTAATGGTACGGAGTCTCCAAGAAGTTAATCCAGTTACGGCACTAACTTTTAAACAGGGGTTGGTGCCCTATTTCCTTGACATTCTCTCTTTTCTAGACATGTAACTTTTCTTTCGAACAAGTTAATGCTATACTAGCGTATTCTATATGTTTGCAACCACAAGAATTTATATTAAGATGAAGAGAAGAATGATATAAGCAGCATACGTATCAAGAATTCACAAACTCATAGTAATAGATAGTATGTCATAAGGCTTCCATAACCCTAACAGAGAAGTTTAGCTACTCATGAGTGCAACGGAAAACACAATAGACATTATCATCATACCAAAATAATAACAATCTCATGTGAAGTATGTTTTGGTGTCACTTATGGCGTGATTTCCTTGCTAGTAGCATTTCTCTTGTCGCGAAAATTAAAAGTCAAATAGATGAAGAATAATGTCAACAACGAATTAATGAAGAAAGGAAAGAATAGAAAGGGGGATAAGAAGAGAATGCTGAAATGTTTCAGCACAATAGGGTTTATATAACATCCATATCCTAGTCCTATTGAAATAGGGTTTTTATCCTTGTCCTAGTCCTACTGGGTTACTGCATACTTGTCCTAATCCTACTAAGTTACTGCTGATCCCCCAAGTCTTTAGAAATATTGTTTTTGCCCGGGACAAGTTCTCCATGCATCACTTTTAGTCCATAGGCGTCCAAAAGCTGTCTTCCTTCTTACGTGAGGTTTCCTTTGGCGTCAAACAGTCCATAAAATGCTGAAATCTTCATCATTTATACCTGAAAACTTGCTAATCACGTTGGTTAGCTCACTTACAGGAAAAAGAACTAAAAGTGCAGGAATTATATATTTTGTCCTTAAAACTTAGCTAAAATATGGGTGAATTAAGGTGCTTTAGGCGTGTAAATACGCCTAACATCAACACCCCACACTTAAAGCTTTGTTCGTCCTCGAACAAAATATCATTTCCATATAAACATCTACTTAGGGTTTCACAGTAACAACACAAAATATTCATTCAAGACAGGCACGGTAATTATTAACAAAGAGTAGTTTTCTTGATCAGTGCTAGAAACAATTCAACCTCCAACATAGACTCGTGATGATGGTTAATTCGTATCCACAAGTTAAGGCACAAAGAATCATACACAGCTACCCAAAACTCGTCAACCATGTGTGTCTCACACAAGTTCTAACCTATAATCACTCACAAGTATTTCATTTTTCGAAACATGGGTATAAGATTTTCCTTGCTCTCACTCTCACAAAGAATTCATATGTTGCAACTGATGACCATAGGCTTGCCCTTAGTGTAATGCTCTACTAATATCAGAATGCTAAGCTTAGGATAAAATAGGTCTTTTACAGGTTGTAATGTAGGCTAAGGGACAGGTAGGACTATTTTGGCCAGAAATAGTGACTATGTTCCCTAAGCGCTTTAATACGTCACACTATGTCATTAACACTCTCTTTTAAACAACTCTGCTACCTTTCTTTCATATACCACCCCTTTTCACCTTATTTTGTTATTCAACCATAAACACAATTATCTTTTTAGTTTTCTAATTCTTTTTCTTTTTTTTTCTTTCTCCCCCTCTTTTTTTTCATACTATAACGCACCTCTATGATAGCACTTCTATGATAGCCACTCTTTTTCACAACAATTTCAAGTACCAATATGCTCTGAGGCATCACTCTCACCCAATTTCCTCTTATTTTTTCACATGACTTTACAATTTAAAGCACTTAGGAATTTGGATCAAATTATGGTCTTGAAAAAAATGGATTAGGCTTACATATGAGGCTGTCAAAGAAAATGTCTTATAGGCTCAAAAGGGGTTGACTAGGATACTGTCCATGGGTAGGTAAACCGAAGGTAAACAATCACAGGTTGCCAAAGAAATGCCTAAATCATCTCCTAAACTCACACTCTTTATTTCGCTTCACACACACACCAGGCAAGTTCTAGCATCAGCCACAAACACAGAATATACTATCACCTCACACACACAAGGCACATGGTTGACTTTATTGGGAGTAGTATAGACTCTTGACCCAACAGATGAAGGAATTAAACCACACACTTATCACATAATGAGTCACATTTAGAGCTTAAACGTCTTAATAGTAATGATTTTATCACAGACTCTTGTCATAATACCATGCTGCCTATCAGAACAACTTCATGCAAAGTTTTAAGAAAAAAATTCTAAAATTTAACTACTAAACAAACATAAAAAAAATGTAAATGCAGATAAAGAAGTATAGCATACAAATACTAGCACCCCACACTTAGACGGGACACACTGCCCTCAGTGGAAAATAAATAAGAAGAACCTGGTTAGTCGGACTTATCTTCTATGTCTGGGGTCATACCCCCTGCATCAGAATCATCATCAGAGTCGTCGTCATCAGAGTTCTCCTCCACGTCGGAGTCTGGCATTCGGCAATCATCATCGATTGGCACGTCATCATCAAGAGGTTCCTCAAAGTATACCCCTACTCCACACATTGCCCTTGTATGCTCATTCATTGGGTAGTCATAATCCAACTGTTGGATCTATGCAGCAGTTGGAACACGACCTCCGTTCATCATGGTAAACCGAGTCATGCCATAAAGATGGCGAAAGAAACTTTCATCCCAAGCATGTCATTCTGCAGTGGTTGGTTGAAGCCAGGCATGGATTCAGCATCTTTAACCTTTGTGATGTCAACCTTCTTCGAGTTGTGTGGAAGCTTATGATCTGCAGGTTCCTCTTCGATGCCTTTCTTCCCCAATATCGCAGTCAACAGATTGCCAAAGATGAAGTAGGACCTCTTGTGCAGCCTAGCCTTACGCATTGAAAATCGAATAATCGCCCCAATGTTGATGGGGACGTTCGTCATTAATGCGTACACCAATCACACTCTATCTCGTGTTATCTTTGTCTACTGTGTCCCTGGAATCAGGCAAGAGTTAACTATTCGCAACCATATCCTAGCTTCCCTGTTCAAGGAGGCATATGGGAAGGTGTTGTACCGACCGGTATCCTAGTGTCTGCTCCAACGTGCCATTGATATTGTTCCGCACAGTGTGTGTCTGATTTCCCTATACGGAGGTCTGTTATAAAGCTCCTTGAATGGTGATGGATCAACATATGGCAAACCCAGAAAAGAGTTGAAGAACTCCGCATTTAGTTGCAGGACTTGGCCCCGAATCTTTACTTCACTCCCTGTAGTCTTTGGGGACCAGTTGGCATAGAATTCTTGCGTTAGATTGAGATTGCACTCTCCCATATCTTGAAAGATGAAATCAAGATGTAACGTCATTATCTTAGCCAAAATGCGGGGTTCTTTCTTTGCTAGGCTTTCCTTTTGTATCAGCTCCACATGAACATATTTCTTCACTTTATTGTTCATGTACCACTCCTTTCCTTCCTCCTCTAGGACCCATTTTATCCCGTACATGCGGCGAGGTATTTGCAGCGAGGAGGATTCACCTTGCTCTTTTCGTCCCCTTTTTTGGCCTTTTTGTGAAGTGGTCGCTTTTTCTTTTTCTTGTTTTGCTTTTGGTGCCATTGTACCTGAAATTAAAATAATAGTTATGTTAGCTTCATATCGGTGGATACAATCAACAAACAAGCAGTAGTGGCACCAACCCATACTTAATTTGTTGGCACAAACTAATTAAGTGAACGTTGTCGATTACTTAGACTTCATCGATATACATTTAGGCGTTATATTCCAACAATATAATCTGTGCAGTCATACTTTTCTTGTCATTTTAACTATCCTTTTTCAATTCTATTTCATGTAATCTTGACAATGCTTTCATGTTTGGACTAATGCATCTTTTGAACGAGACTACTCCATAGATATTGTATCAATTTATGGCGTAGAAATAATCACAACATCGCATGTTTGTAGTCAACCGTGACTTTCATCTTCAATGAACAAGTCATTCCAACATGTAAGCTTTCGAGTTACAAGATTATGCAATTTTCTTGACTATGTCAATTCCGTAAAAGTATGACAGTGTATCAAATACAGGTTGGAAACAAGTCAAGAGCATCCTTACGTATTCTTTCACTAACTTAGTTGTATCACAACAAATCAACCATATTCAAATCACCAACATTACTTCAAGATTTAACAATTTATTATAGGCGTAGTATTGTAATAGTTACGGAATATTAAAGAAGAGCAAAGAAGTACTTACTTGGTTGATGGCCTCGGAAGATGTTTTTGCAAAGTTAAAAGAGCAAAAGGAAAATTTTTGAGAGAATTTGGAGAGGTAGGCGGCGCTTAGGTTGGGTTTGCAATGAATTTTTGTTCTAAGACTAAGGTTCTATTTATAGGACAAGCTTGGGTCGGGTTTTGACCCATTTGGAATCAGATTTGGAGACCAAAAAGTGAGCATAGGCGGCGCCTATGCTTTGCCTATGCTTGGCATAGGCGGCGCCTTTTGCAAAGCCTAGGTTGTCATAGGCTTTGGCATAGGCGGCGCCTATGCTATGGCATTCTAGATTCAGAGACAAAAGGCTTTGGCATAGGCGGCGCCTATGCTATGGCATTGTTGGGCATAGGCAGCGCCTATGCTATGGCATTCTAGATTCAGAGAGCTTAGGCCATAGCATAGGCCTTGCCTTGTTCGTTCCCTAGATTTACATAGGTCTTGCCTTGTTCATTGCCTATATTTGCATAGGCAATGCCTAACCCATAGCCTTTGCTTCTTCATTCCTAACTTACCACCTTCAATATGAACTCCTTCCAAATCAATATTTGATACCAATTTTCTCCTTTATACGTCTTGCACCTACACTTACTCAAAAACAACAAAAACGATTAGAACGATGGGTTGCCTCCCATCTAGCGCCATAGTTTTGGTCGTGGCTCGACTACAAAATCAAACTCCTAATAAAACAAAACAAGTAAAGACGATGGGTTGCCTTCCATCTAGCGCTTGATTTATTGTCGCGGCACGACATAGTTACCTCGATTACGTAAACTTCGTTGAGATAGGTGGTGCATCATTTTCTAAATGGATTCAGACGACGCTGGTGCTTACTTGTATGCATGCAATCTTCTTCGAGATGACTCTTGTGCATACATATCCCAGGTGGTATACCAATTATATCATCAATAGACCAACCAATGGCTCTCTTGTACCTCTTTAGAGAAGAGATGAGAGCCACTACGTGCTGTTTACCTAAATCAGCCACAATACTCACCGGAAGTGTATTTTCACTTCCCAAGAATGCATACCTTGGGTGACTGGGGAGCTCTTCCGATTCTAGCACTGGTGGCTCTTCAACGGAAGTCTTCACTGTTGGTGAAGGTCGATGCTTAACATCAAGGTCCAGATTTTTAGAAGCATGAGAATAGGACCCTATTCTTGTTAGAGCACAAATAGTTTCTTCATGATCCTCAACATCTTGACTCTTGAACTTCAAAAGCACAGCAGACAATGGCTCATCAGTAAGCTGTGTCTCTACGGATAATTCTTTTTCATCCTCATAATAAGCATCATCTACAGAGAACACATTCATATCGCTGGGCTGCTTCATTGCTTTGCATACATCAAAACGGACTACTTCGTCATTCAACCGAAATAAAAGCTCGTTATTTCTCAAATCAATAAGCGCACTCCCTATTGCGAGGAAAGGACGACCCAAGATTATGGGAGCTTCAGAATCCACCTCACAATCCAGAATAACAAAGTCTGCAGGAAAAATGAAGGAAGAAACCTTTACCAACACATCATTCAAGATACCCACAGGTCGTTTTACTGACCTATCTGCTATCACGAGCCGCATATTGGTTGGTGTAGGGTCACCCAACCCCAACTTTCTGTACACGGATAGCGGCATCAAATTGATGCTAGCTCCCAAATCGCATAATGCCTTGGCAAAAATTCATAGATCCAACCGTGCAAGGAATAGTGAAAGCACCAGGATCTGCCTTTTTCTGAACTAACGATCTTGTAGCGATTGCACTGCAATGATGAACATTATCTGCTGGCTCATAGCTTACTGCCCGCTTCTTTGTCAAAAGTTCCTTCATGAATTTAGCGTACCCAGGCATCTGTTCCAGCTCCTCCACCAAAGAAACATTAATAGTCAGCTGCTTCAACATTGTCATGAATTTACTGAACCTTGTATCATCCGCCTTCTTCTTCAGTCTCTGTGGAAAAGGTGGTGGTGAAAGAGGAATCATTTTCTCCACCACTTCCTTTTTATCTTGCTTCCAATTATCAGCCTTTTTAGGTGTGTCATCAACCTTTTTCTTCAATCTCTGAGGAAAAGGTGGGGGTGGAAGAGGAATTGTTTTCTCATGAACGCGCTCCTTCTGATTTTCAGCTTCTACAGAATCATCACAATCTGCATCAATAACAATCTCCTCTATATCATCAACCACCTGCTTGCCTTTAGACGGATTGTCTAACACCTTACCGCTCCTGGTAGTAATAGCCCTGCATGATCCATCATTCCTTGGATTTTGCACAGTGTCACTAGGTAAAGTGCCGGCTTTTCTTTGGTTTTATTCGCTAATAGTTGACTCAATTATTGCTCCAGCTATTTTATATCAGTAGAATGCAAGTCAACCAATTGCTTCATTGAAGACAAATCATTTATTACCTCAGTTACTCCCGTGATGGTTGCCTCCACTCCTTTCAACAGCTTAGCCATCATATCTTCCATGGACATATTTCCAGAACCAGATGCAGCGGCGTGACGTCTTCCAGGAGGAACATACAAACCACTTCTGTCAGTCTTGTTCTTCCAACTACCTTGATCATGGTCCTTGTTTCCCGACTTATCATAATAGTTCCGACCTTGGTTTCCTTGGGCATTGCCTCAGAAACCCCCCTGATTATTCAAGTAGTTAGCTTCTTCTTCAGAATCGGATTCACCTCTTGCCTGTGACACAACAGCTTTGACTTTTTCGGTCTTTCCTGATAATAAGTGCTTGGTAAGAAGATCCATCTGTGTTTTTATGTGCGTCATATCTTGATCGCATTCCTCCTCTCTTTGCCTTTGTTCTGCAGTCATGCCAATAGATATGGTAGAGCTTGCTACCTCAGACTCCCTGGTATGCCAAGCTCTACTTTGCTTTGTCATACGATCTAGCATATCACTTGCCTGAATAAAAGTAAGGTCCATGAATGACCCTCCTGCAGCATTATCAACCACTGGCTTAGTCACTGAATTCAAAGATATGTATAATATCTCCATCAAGTGGACATTGGTCATATGATGGTTTGGGCACCGTATAAGCTTAGTCTTGAACCTCTCCCATGTTTCGTGGAGAGCTTCAGTTGGAAGCTGTCGAAAATTACTGATCTCATCTCTCAACTGTGCTCTCTTGGATGGCGGAAAGAATCATTCTAGGAAAATGTCTTTCAATTGCCTCCAATTTGTAATAGAATCAGGAGTCAGCCCATTCAATCATAGAGTTGCCTCCCCAGATAGAGACAATGGAAATAAGCACAATCGAATTGCATTCTGTCCAACGCCTGGATTGTCGAATGACTTACATGTTGAGATCAAGTTGACTAGATGCATATTCGGATTATCACCTGCTAGTCCACCAAATAATCCCTTTAGCTGCAACAACTGAATCATGGTGCTGGTGATATTGAACTTGGCTCCAGGTGCCAAGGGCGGAGGAATAATAGCTTCTGTGGCACCAGCTCTGTCCAGGTCGTCATCATCATCATCTAAAGGCATCTGCATAGTGCGACGTTCAGGCCTAAATCTGGCTTGACGATCTCTTCTATTTACAGGTGTCGCCACCTCAGCATTGCGCCTAGGGTTTAGTAACTCATCATCACCTAGGTCCTCATCGTCAGGATTTATTGCCCGCCCAGGGTTATCAATATTCTGTTGATGCATTTGGGTAGCGGCCAACGCAGCTAGTCTAGCCTGCTCCTGTTGAGCAGCCCTTCTCTCAATGTGACGTTGTGCATCCATCCTTCCAATAAGTTGCGGTTCAGGGTTTATGGGTAATAATGGTTGTCCCAAACTTCGAGTATTTGGCATGCACTGAACAAAAACCTGCAGAAAACAAAAACAACAACTAAAAGTAAAGTACGAGAATCTTTGACCAAAGGGTCTATTAATTATCACAGACTTAGTTGACAACCGTATTCCCTGGCAACGGCGCCAAAATTTGATAACGCTCAAACTACAGCTCTCGTACGAGTGTAAGCGGTCGTTGTCAAATATAGAACCCAACTGGGTTGGGTGTCGAATCCCACAGGGAATACTTGGTCACTAAGTAAGCAATGATTATTAGACTTTTGATGAAAGTTCTGCGAATAAAGGGGGGATTTTGTGCGTGCAAATGATGTAAACAAAATAGTAGAGTAAAAACGGAAAATAGAAGAGTAAAATGGAGTACTTGGTAGGTTTTAATCAATGAGAATTGAGAGTTAGGGTTATGTCCACCTTATGAGTTATACGTATCTATTGACTATGAGTTATGCGGAATTCAGACATGCATGCGCTTATAGAGATTCCTATTCTATGGTAAATCCAGGCGTCTTTCGACCATCAAGGATTATTTCACTTTAACTCTTTCGAGCTTAAAGCGTATCTAATGGTACGGAGTCTCCAAGAGGTTAATCCAGTTACGGCACTAACTTTTAAACAGGGGTTAGTGCCCTATTTCCTTGACATTCTCTCTTTTCTAGATATGTAACTTTTCTTTCGAACAAGTTAATGCTATACTGGCATATTCTATATGTTTGCAACCACAAGAATTTATATTAAGATGAAGAGAAGAATGATATAAGCAGCATACGTATCAAGAATTCACAAACTCATAGCAATAGATAGTATGTCATAAGGCTTTCATAACCCTAACAGAGAAGTTTAGCTACTCATGAGTGCAACGGAAAACACAATAGACATTATCATCATACCAAAATAATAACAATCTCATGTGAAGTATGTTTTGGTGTCACTTGTGGCGTGATTTCCTTACTAGTAGCATTTCTCTTGTCGTGAAAATTAAAAGTCAAATAGATGAAGAATAATGTCAACAACGAATTAATGAAGAAGGGAAAGAATAGAAAGGGGGATAAGAAGAGAATGCTGAAAAGATTCAGCAAAATAGGGTTTATATAACATCCATATCCTAGTCCTATTGAAATAGGGTTTTTATCCTTATCCTAGTCCTACTGGGTTACTGCATACTTGTCCTAATCCTACTAAGTTACTACTGATCCCCCAAGTCTTTAGAAATGTTGTTTTTGCCCGGGACAAGTTCTCCATGCATCACTTTTAATCCATAGGCTTCCAAAAGCTGCCTTCCTTCTTACGTGAGGTTTCCTTTGTCATCAAACAGTCCATAAAATGTAGAAATCTTCATCATTTATACCTGAAAACTTGCTAATCACGTTGGTTAGCTCACTTACAGGAAAAAGGACTAAAAGTGCAGGAATTATATATTTTGTCCTTAAAACTTAGCTAAAATATGGGTGAATTAAGGTGCTTTAGGCGTGTAAATACGCCTAACATCAGTGACCAAGTCTTCCTTCAGGTTTTGCCCATAAATGACGTGATGGGGTTTGAAAAAAAGGCAAGCTTAGTCTCTGGTATATTAGAGCTTTTAAGATTCTTTAGACTATTAGGGTGTGGCTTATGAGTTCGCGTTACCTCCAAATTTATTATTTGTTCATCCAGTTTTTTATGTTTTCATACTCGATGTTACATTCCAGATAATTCTCATGTTATTCATTGTGGGGATGATTAGTTGACTTCGGTCAATATTTATCTATGTGTGCATTGACTGACAAAATGGTCTATTCCAGGAGATTCGAAACATCGATTTTAGATTAGTAACATGGTTGGTATGGTTTTACATCTTTTATATCTTACTTCAACCCTCGATTCAAACAGTTGTAAAATTTAGTTACGGGATTCAACTTTATGAAAATGATATTTTTTTTCAAAAATTAGATATCACTATTGAGTCCAGAGCGTAGAATTTAGTCTGGTACCATTATTTATTTGCATTCTTAGGTTTCCAAATGAATCTCGAGGGGTCTACAGAAACTTGGAATTCTTTAAGTCTCCAGATGGTGCACCACTCAAATGGTGCACCTGATTAGACGGTTATTTGGTCGCTTAAGCGACCTGGCAATCAACTGGGAGTATCACTTAAGCGACTCTACCATCGTGTAGGCGACTATCACTTAAGCGATAGCCTGATTTCTTACACGATAAGGTAGGTATCGTATAAGCGACACTTGGTCTCTTAAGAGATGTCCACTTAAGCGATTCGGTGATTGCTTAAGCGATGCCTGGGTGGGCTAATTTCTATATTTTTTGTATTTTGTTACTATTTTTGAGACTTGAAGTTTGGAGTTTTGAGTTTTTGGGTGATTTCTTTCATTTTTAAGCCTTGCTAAGCTCCAAATTCCTATTTCAATTATTTTTCTCAATTCTTATCATTTAAATCTTGTTGAAACTTATATTAAAAAATGGACTTTGGGGATTTTAGTCGTGAAAGCCTAAATTAGTAATTCTTAAATTTAAACCCCGATTAAACTCATTTTCAGTTAGATTTTCTTCTATGAGTTCCTTAATCATGGAAAATATATTTTTGAACTAAAATTTCAGTTGTACCCGCCTTTTTTCAAAAATCCTATTTGGGATTTCATTTTGACCCCAACATGATAAAGGATAATATGGGTATCGTTAGTTTTCTTTTGATACGTAAATTTTAGAATTGTGTGTTTTAGTTGATTCTGTGTCCGTTCGTGAGGACTAAGCTCTGTGTTGAAGACTTTTTGAACCAATTTTCGACATTCGAGGTAGGTTATGGCTTAATATTGGTATAAAATCATGTTACAGGTGTGGGAACTAATTAAGAAAAGGGCTTTATTATTGTGTTAATCCTATGTGGAAGGCCTATATTTTTCTTATTAGGTGATTTTGAGACATTATCTACTATGTGTGAATATGTGGGGATCTTATATGATGTTATTGGTTTTATGTATGTATATTCGATGGTATCATTCCTGGTGAAAAATACTAAATTAGAAATTATATGGTATCAAGGGCATATTTTTGTATATTTTACTCTATTGGCATATGGATTACATTGGATTCAAGGATGGTTGGCATATTGAGTGGATTTTGGCTTACGTGGCTGGTATATTGGTTGGATTTGGAAATTCTCATTCTTGTTGGTTGTGAGCATTACATCCTCATATCATATACATTCATAAAACATTGGTACCACCGTGAAAATACTGAAAACACTAACTTTTTCTGATAGAAATGTGACATCTTTAAAAACCCTCTACTCATATATGTGCTGGAGAGGAGTTATAGATATTAGTATTAGATATTAAATTGTATATGGGTTGATGAACCCCCCATGGATCCTACTTCGGGAGCACAGATAGGTAGGCGTATACAGAGGTTGTGCGACAACCTCGTGCGTCAAATCATCGTCATCATCTTCATTACATTTTTTTTTACTTAGCATACATTTTGTGTTGTATTCGCGTTCTTGATGTGATATCTATCGATTTGTATCTCTCTGATGTATTGATTTGATATCTATCCATTGTGTTCCTTTCTCGTACTTGTATTTGGTATATATGTATATTGTAGAACTGTTAGTGGAGATGATATGGGCTACCATTTGGGACATTTTATGATTGTAGGCAATATGCCTATAGTGTGTATTTTATATGTTTTATTTTCTACATTTCTCAGTCGGCTTATGATAAATACTGAGTACAAGTGGACCGTATTCACCTCTACTGCACTTTTTAGGTATCGATCCAGGTATGAGTGTACCGTATGATAGCTGATTCAAACGATATCTGGAGTATATTCGAGATAGCGGTCGATCTATGCTTCCAGAGTTGAACTACTACCTTTTCTTATCTATTTCATGTCTTGTTTTGTGTTCCAGAGACAAATTATGATCCTTTTGACAAATTATGATCCTTTTGGACTATCATTGTATCTTTTTGACATTTGAGATGTACTTAGTTGGTTCATACACCGTGACACCGGATTTTTGGGTATTTCATAGTATCTTTGGTCATGTACTTTCGCTATTATCGTATTTGTTTTGTTTGGCTTCATTTTGAAGTCTTGCCTTGTGATTTGGTATTGTTTTCTAACTTTATATCAGTTTGGGCTGATTGACTTACACTTTATATCAGTTTGGGCTGATTGACTTACTTGTCAAGGCTTGCCGCGACAAGTGCCATCATGACCCTTGATATTTTTGTCATGACAGATCGGGTACATAATTAGCATTTGGAAACATAATTTTGAAGTTAAGATACATAAATTTGAATATTGAGACACATCCATTTCTGAAACTATTTGGTTGAGATACATAATATATTAACTAGATTAAAGGGAGATACATAATTAAAATTATATATCTAAAAATTTATGTGTGTAGATTTATTTAGTTATTTAAAAAAAATAATTTAGATAATTAATTAAAAAATTATATAATTTAATAAAAATTAATTATGGTGTTATGCAATTTTTTTCTATTTTCAACCCCCATTACACTATCGTAAGCTTGCCACAACCACTCTTTCTCTATTGATTTTCTTATTTATATTTCCTCTCCTTCAACTTTTCCCAAATCCATTCTCTTCGTAATTTTTTTTATAACTTTACACCGTGAATCAAATAACACCTACTAAGATATTTCATTTTTTCTCTGTTCAATTTTTACTAGGGAAAACCTATTTTGCTTTTTACTTTTTGCTTTTTGCTTTTTTCTTTGTTCTTTTTATTTTGTTGAGCTTGTTTTGTTGAGGTAGATTGTGCAAAATATCATATTTCTTGAACTGTAATATTATGAAAGAAAAATGAGTACTTTCATTGGAAAAGAACTCTTGACAATATTCGATAAACAATTTTTTGGGGTACATTTAAATGTGCAATGCTGGGATTGCTCCAAAGTTAATCAAAGATCTCTAGTTTAAGTCCTGATTATGAAGTCTCTAGCGCCACCCCAAAAAAGACCTTGCAGTGTGATAACGTTCAATCTACAGCTCTCGTGGGAGTGTAAAGCGGTCGTAGTCAAATATAGAACCCAACTGGGTTGGGTATCGATCCCTCAGAGATTAGCTTGGTCAACAAGTAAGCAACGATTACTAGACTTTTAGTGCAAGTCTCGTAAAAGGGGGGATTGTAGTGTGTAACAAAAGTATCAATGTAAAAACTGAAAATAGCAAAGTAAAAAGAATGTTTAGTATGTTGTAAACAATGAGAATTGAGAAGTTGGCGTTATGTCCACCTTCTGAGTTTACGTCTCTATTGGCTATGAGTTATGCGGAATTCAGACATGCATGTGCTTATAGAGAATTGTATTCGATGGTAAATCCAGGCGTCTTTCGACCTATTCGAGGATTATTTCACTTTAACTCTTTCAAGCTTAAAGCGTATCTAACGGTACAAATTCTCCAAGAGGTTAATCCAGTTACGGCACTAACTTTTTAATAGGGGATGGGACCCTACTACCTTGACATTATCTCTTTTCCAGACATATAACTTTTCTTTCGAACAAGTTAATGCTATACTGGCGTATTCTATGCGTTTGAAACCACAAAGAATTTAGATTAAGATGAAGAGAATAATGATATAAGCAGCATACGTGTCACGGATTCACAAACTCATAGCAATAGATAGCATCTCATATGGCTTCCATAACCCCAACAGAGAAGTTTAGTTACCCATGAGTGCGAAGGAAATCACAATAGACATTGTTATTATACCACAATAAAGATTTCGTGTAGTAATAGTGTGGTAGGCGTTAGGCGTGAATTCCTAGAAAAGTAACATTTCTCTTGTTGTGGAAATTAAGAATTGAATAGATAAAATAGAAGAAGAATTAGAAGTAGAATGTATTGTAATTGATGGAAGAAGAATTGATTGTAGAATAGAAAAGATGTTCTCAAATCTCTGGCAAGATAGGGTATTTATAATACCCATATCCTATTCCTACTAAGCTAATAAATTACTTAACCCAATCCTACTAGGTTAATGTATCATTATCCTAATCCTAATAATTTATTGCTAGTCCCCAAAGTCTTCAGAATTGCTATTTTAGCCCGGGACAGATTTTCCATGCGCCACTTTTGGTCCTTGGCGTCCAAGACTCCCTTTTCTCCTTTCGTGAAGCTTTCTTTGGCGTCAAGTTATCCATAAAATGCTGAATTCTGCATCATTTATACCTAAAACTTTGCTAATCATGTTTGTTAGCTCACTTACAGGAAAAAGGACTAAAAGTGCATGAAATATATAATTTTTTCTCAAAACATTGCTAAAATATGGGTAAAATATAGCACTATAGGCGTGTCAATTCGCCTATCATCAACACCCCACACTTGAAGCTTTGTTCGTCCTCGAACAAACTATCATGTCCATCTAAACATCAACTTAGGGTTTCACAGTATCAACACAAAATATTCGTCAAGACAAGCACAACAATTATCAACAAAGAGTAGTTTTCTGCTCATTAGTAGAAACAATTCAACCTCCAACATAGACTCGTGATGGTGGTCAACTCATATTCAAAGGTTAAGATACAAAGAATCATACACGACTTCCCAAGACTCATCAACCATGTGTGTCTCACAATATATTACCCATAATCACTCACAAGTATAGCATATTTTTCAAACATGGGTATAAAGGTATCCTTGCTCTCACTCTCACAAAGAATTCATATACTGCAACTGATGACCATAGGCTTGCCCTTAGTGTAATGCTCCACTAAATGTCAGAATGCTAAGCTTAGGATCAAATAGGTCTTTTGATGGTTGTAATGTAGGCTAAGGGACAGGTAGGACTATTTTGGCCAAAAATAGTGGCTATGTTTCTAAGCGCTTTAATACATCACATTGTATCATTAACGCTTTTCTTTCAAACAACCTTTCTACCTTCTTTTATTCTACCACCCTTTTTCTCCTCTTTTGTTTTTCAATTTTAAGCAACTTTTCAGCTTTCCTTTCCTTTTTCTTTTCATAACATACCTCTTATGATAGCAATTCTTTTTCATAACAAATTCAAGCACCATTACATTCTAAAGCATCATACTCACCCAATTTCCTCTTATTTTGTCACATGACTTTACACTTTAAAGCACTTAGGAATTTGGATCAAATTATGGTCTTGAAGAAAATGGATTAGGCTTACATATGAGTCTGTCAAAGAAAATAGGCTTAAAGGCTCAAAAGGGGTTAACTAGGATAATGTCCATGGGTAGGTTAGAATGAGGGTAAACAATTACAGGTTGCCAAAGAAATGCCTAAATCATCTCTTAAACTTGCACTTGTTATTTTCGTTTTACATACATACCAGGCAAGTTCTAGCATCAGCCACAAACACAGAATATACTATTATCTCACACACCCAAGGCACATGGTCGACTTTATTGGGAGTAGCATAGATTCTTGCCCCAACAGATGAAGGAATTGAACCACTCAATATCACATAGTGAGTCACAATTAGAGCCTAAACGTCTCAATAGTCATGATTTTAGCACAAATTTTTGTTATAATCTCATGCTGCCTATTAGAATAATTTCATGCGAAGCTAAGTAAAAAAAAATTTAACTACAAAAAAAATGAAAAACGAGAAAAAAAAAACTAAAACAAACAAACATAAATAGATGCAAATGCGGATAAAGGAGTATAGCATGCAAATACCACCACCCCACACTTAGACGGGACACTGTCCTCAGTGGAAAATAAATACGAAGAACCTGGTCAGTCGGACTCCTCCTCTATGTCGGGGGTCATACCCCCTTCGTCGGAATTATCGTAGGAGTCGTCATCATCAGAATTCTCCTCCACGTCAGAGTCTGGCATTCGTCTCTCATCATCGGTCGGCACATCATCATCAAGAGGTTCCTCAAAGTATGTACCTACTCCACACATCTCCCTTGCATGCACATTCATTGGATAGTCATGATCCAGCTGTTGGAGCTCTGCAGCAGTTGGAACACGTCCACCGCTCATCATTGTGAACCGAGTCATGCCATAAAGATGGGAAAAGAAACTCTCATCCCGAGCATGTCTCTCTGCCGTAGTAAGGTTGACACCATGTGTGGTTTCAGCATCTTTGACCTTTGTGAGGTTAACCTTCTTTGGATTGTGTGGGTGTCTATGATCAGCCGGTTCCTCTTTGATGTCTTCCTTCCTCAAGATTGCAGTCAACAGATTGCCGAAGCTAAAATGGGACCGCTTGTGTAGCCTAGCTTTCCGCATTGTGGATCGAATAATTTCCCCAAAGTTGATAGGGACATTCATCATCAGTGCGTATACCAAGCATACTCTATCTCTTGTTATCTTGGTGTACTAGGTCCCTGGTATGAGGCAAGAGTTGATAATACGCAACCATATCCTTGCTTCCCTATTCAGAAGAGCATATGGGAAAGTGTTGTGTCGTCCGGTGTCTTTTTGTCTACTCCACCTTGCCATGGATCTACTTCCACAAAGTATGTGTCAAATTGCTCTATATGGAGGTCTACTGTACAGCTCTTTGAATGGTGATAGATCGATTGAAGGCAAGCCAAGAAAGGAGTTGAAGAAATCCGCATTGAGTTGTAAAACTTGGCCCCGAATCTTGACTTTGCTGCCTGTGGTTTTCGGCGACCAGTTGGCATAAAATTCTCTTGTCAAATGGAGATTGTATTCTCCCATGTCTCGAAAGATGAAATCTAGATGTAATGCCATGATCTTTGCCAACATGCGCGGCTCCTTCTTCGCTAGGCTTTCCTTGTTTATCAAGTCCACATGAACATATTTTCTTTCCTTGTTGTTCCTATACCATTCCTTCGTTTCCTCCTCAAGAACCCATTTTATTCCAAACATGCGGCGTGGTAATTGCATTTAGGATGATTCTCCTTGCTCTTTGCGGCCTCTTTTCTTGCCTTTTTGGGAAGTGGTAGCCTTATCTTTGCCTTGTCTTGCTTTGGGTGCCATTGTACCTGAGACTTAGAACAATGTTCATGTTAGCATCATCTCAATGGATACAATCTATACACAAGCAATAGGGGTACCATCCCACACTTAGTTCGTTGATACAACTTAGTGAAGTGAAAGTGGTCGATTACTTAGACTTCATCGACATACGGTTTAGGTGCTATATTCCAACAATAAAATCAGAGATGTCACACTTCTTGTAATCTTTGCAATACTTCCATGATGGCTATAGCAAGACTACTACATAGGGATTACATGAAGGTATAGTATCTAACAATAATCACAACCTCCTATGTTGGTAGGCAACCATAAATCTTACTCCGATGAACAAGTCATTTCAACATGTAAGTATTTAAGTGACAAGATTATGCAATGTTAATGACTATGGCAATTCCGCAAGTAGTATAACAATGCATCAAAATCAAATTCAAGTTGGAAACAAGTTAAGATTATCCTAACGTATATGTTCACTCACTTGATTATGTATCAACAATTCAAACACATTCACATCACCAATACTTCTTCAAGATTTAGCAATTCATAATAGACTTAGTAACGAAAAATAAATGAGGAACAAAAGATTACTTACGTGATTGAAGCCTTTGGAGATGTTCTTGTGAAGAAATAGAGCAAAAGAAAAATTTTTGAGAGGATTTGAATGCTATGGGCGGCGCCTAAGGTAGGTTTTCAATGTGTTGGTGCTTTAAGACTAAGTCTCCTATTTATAGACCCAAGTTGGGTCGGGTTTTGACCCATTTAAAATCGTATTTGGAGACAAAAAGTGACTATAGGCGGCGCCTTTAGCTTTGCCTATGCTTGGCATAGGCGGCGCCTTTTGCAAAGCCTTTGGTGAGCATAGGCGGCGCCTATTGCAAATACTTTAGTGACCATAGGCGGTGCCTTTAGCATGGCATATGAGATTCAGAGACAAAAGGCTTTAGCATAGGCGGCGCCTATGCTATGGCATACTTGAGCATGGGCGGCGCCTATGCTATGGCACACTAGATTCCGAGACCTTAGGCCATAGTATGGGCCTTGCCTTGTTCGTGGCCTAGTTTTACCTAGGCCTAGCCTTGTTCGATGCCTATATTTTCATGAGCAATGCTCAATCCATAGCCTTTTGCATCTTTATTCCTAACTTACCACCTTTAACATGCAATACGTCCAAATCGTAATTTGCAACCGATCTCCTCGTTTTATACCTCTTGCACCTACATTTGCCCAAAACCAATAAAACGATTAGAACGATGGGTTGCCTCCCATCTAGTGCCTTAGTTTTGGTTGTGGCACGACTCTACTTTTTGGATTATTATTTATCAAAGGCAAAAGACAAAAAATGAAAAATGATAAATGATGGGCTGCCTCCCTTCTAGCGCCTTATTTATTGTCGCGGCACGACATAGTTACCTTGAGTACTTAGACTTCGTCGAGATAAGTGATGGCCATATAATTTATCGAATCAAGAGGACCGATATAGGGTTTAACTCGTTGGCCATTCACTTTGAAGACAACACCATTATTGTCATCCAACTCAACTACCCCAGACGAGTAGACTTGGATAACTTTGTATGGACCAGACCACTTGGACTTTAACTTACCTGGGAATAGCTTCAATCTGGAGTTGAAGAGAAGCACCATATCATTCTTTTGAAAGTTTCGTCGAACAATCCGCTGAACATGATACTTTTTTATCCGCTCCTTGTATAGGTCTGATCTTTCATAAGTATGGAGACGGAATTCGTCCATCTCGTTCAGCTGCTCCAATCTCAGGTTCATTGCATCATCCCAATTCAAATTCAATCGCTTCAATGCCCACAATGCCTTATGCTCAAGATCAATGGGTAAGTGACAAGCCTTCCCATAAACTAGTTGAAAAGGGGACATGCCAATTGGTGTTTTGAATGCAGTCCTATAGGCCCATAGTGCATCGTCCAACTTTCGAGACCAATCTGTCCTATTAGCATTTACCGTTTTAGCAAGGATTTGCTTGATCTCTCGGTTGGAAACCTCTACCTGGCCGCTAGTTTATGGGTGATAAGGCGTGGCTACCTTATGTTGCTTGACACCATATTTTGCCAACACGGATTTGAATAGTTTTTTGCAAAAGTGAGATCCTCCATCGCTTATGATAGTACGTGGTACTCCAAAGCGAGAGAAGATATTCATTTTCAAGAATGCTACAACACGCTTTCCTTCATTGTCGGCCAACGCTACAGCTTCAACCCATTTTGAGACATAATCTACAGCAACTAGGATGTACTTCATTCCAAACGAATTTACGAATGGACCCATGAAATCAATACCCCATACATCAAAGAGCTCTACTTCAAGAATTTTCGACATGGGCATCTCATGGTGTTTCGAAATAGCACCTTGTCTTTGGCGTTGGTCGCATCTTCTAACAAAGTCGTAGGCATCTCTGAATATCGAAGGCCAATAATATCTACTTTGCAATACCTTTCTTGTTGTCCGATTACCTGCGTGATGTCCTCCAACTTGGGAAGTATGGCATGCTTCCAATATAGTAGGCACCTCTACATGGGATATACATCGTCGAATAACACCATCCGCACATTGTCGAAACAAATATGGCTCATTCCAAAAGTAGTGTTGTACATCATGCATAAACTTCCTCTTTTTTATGGTAAGATGAGTTTGCAGGTATCACATTACTCACCAAAAAATTTGCAAAGTCGGCATACCATGGTAACTTTTCCATTCTCGTTGCTGCTAAGATCTCCTCATTAGGGAATGCATCATCAATCTCGATTTCAGGCTGCGCCACATGCTCGTTCTCGAGTCTAGATAGATGATCAGCCACTTGGTTCTCACAACTTCTTCTATCATTAACCTCGAAATCAAATTCTTGCAGCAGCAAAACCCATCGAATTAATCTTGGTTTTGCATCCTTCTTCGTCATTAGATACCTTAGAGCTGCATGGTTTGTATGAACAATCACTTTAGTACCCAACAAATAAGCTCGGAACTTCTCAAACGCATACACAACCGCTAAGAGCTCTTGTTCTGTGACAGTGTAGTTCTTTTGGGCTTCGTTAAGGACCTTACTCGCATAATAGATAGGATGAAATAGCTTCTCCTTTCTTTGTCCAAGTACAGCACCAACGGCTACCCCACTAGCATCACACATGACTTCGAACGGGAGAGACCAATCTGGTGCTACCATGATAGGAGCTTCAATTAGTTTTCCTTTGAGGCATTCAAATGCCTTCAAACAATCTTTGTTGAAGTCAAACTTAGCCTCCTTCTCCAAGAGTTTGCACAATGGACTAGTAATTTTGGAGAAATCTTTGATGAACCGTCGATAGAAACCTGCATGTCCGAGAAAACTACGAACTCCCTTCACAGAAATTGGAGGTGGTAGTTTCTCAATGATTTCAATTTTTGCTCGATCAACCTCAATTCCCCTTTCGGAAATTTTATGCCCAAGAACGATTCCTTCTTTTACCATGAAGTGGCATTTTTCCCAATTCAGCACTAGGTTGAATTCTACACATCTTTCCAATGCCATGCTTAGGTTTGTCAAGAATGCTTCAAAAGACTCACCAACAACTGAAAAATCGTCCATAAATACCTTCAAAGTGTCTTTAACCATATCAGAAAAAATGGACATCATACATCGCTGAAAGGTGGCTGGTGCGTTACATAGCCCGAATGGCATACGTTTAAAGGCAAACGTACTATATGGGCATGTGAACATTGTCTTCTCTTGGTCTTCGGGGGCAATACAAATCTGATTATAGCCTGAATAACCATCTAGGAAACAAAACCATCCTTTTCCCGCTAATCGATCTAGCATTTGGTCCATAAATGGCATTGGAAAGTGATCTTTGAGTGTCTATGAATTTAGCTTTCGGTAGTCTATGCATACTCTCCATTCGGAGACGAGTCTAAGTGGAATAAGCTCATTCTTTTCATTCGCGACCATCGTCATGCCTCCTTTCTTGGGAACACATTGTACCGGGCTTACCCATGTACTATCAGAGATTGGATACACAACTCCTGCGTCTAACCACTTGATGATTTCTTTCTTTACCACTTCTTGCATAGGTGGATTTAGACGCCTTTGATGCTCAATGGTGGGTGTGCAATTCTCTTCAAGCTGAATCTTGTGTGTACAGATCCCAGGTGGAATACCAATAATATCTGCAATGGTCCATCCAATAGCTCTAATGTACTTCCGTGAAATAGCAATAAGAGCTGCAACTTGTTGCTCACCCAAATCTGCTGCCATAATGACTGGAAGTGTGTTTCCGCTTCCTAAGAATGCGTACTTTATATGACTGGGCAGCTCCTTCAATTCTAACGTGGGTGGCTCTTCAATAGATGGATTAGCTGGTGGTGTGGGTCGATTTTTGAGATCAAGGTCCAGCTTCTTGGGAGCATGGCGATATGTCCCTAATCCTGATAGAGCACAAATAGCTTCTTCACAATTTTCAGCATCCTTACTCTCACCATTCATAAGCAAAGTCGCCAATGGGTCATCAATCAGCTGCTCCTCTTCAAGTAATTCTTTCTCATCATCAAAGCAAACATCAGCCACCGAGAATACATTCAGCTCTTTGGGTTGCTTCATTGATTTGCAAACATCAAAGCGAACTACTTCGTCATTTATTCAGAATGAAAGCTCATTAGCTCTCAAATCAATAAGCACACTTCCCGTAGCAAGGAAAGGGCGCCCTAAGATTATGGAAACTTCTGAATCTGCCTCACAATCTAAAATAACAAAGTCTGCTAGAAAGATGAATGAAGAAACCTTTACCAATACATCACATAGAATACCAACAGTTCGTTTTACCGACCTATCCGCCATTACGAGCCTCATATTGGTTGGAGTAGGATCACCCAACCCCAACTTTTTATAGATAGATAGTGGCATCAAATTGATGCTGGCTCCTAAATCATATAATGCCTTGGCAAAATTTAAAGATCCAACGGTGCAAGGAATAGTGAAAGCACCGGGGTCAGCCTTCTTCTGAACTATTGATTGGGTAGCGATTGCGCTGCAGTGATGAACATCATCTTTCAACTCATACCTTGCTGCCCGCTTCTTTGTCAAAATATCATTCATAAATTTTGCATACCCAGGCATTTGTTCAAGTGCCTCCACCAATGGAACATTAATGGTCAGCTGCTTTAACATAGTCATGAATTTGCTGAACTTTGTGTCATCCGCCACCTTCTTCAATCTTTGAGGGAATGGTGGTGGTGGGTATGGAGTTGTTCTCTCTACGGCTTTTATCTCCTCTTGCTTCCGTTTTTCAGCTTTTTTAGGTTGCAAATCGTGAGGGGTGACGTTATGGACGTCAGGATCAGCTTCTGCGGCATCTTCCCCTTTCGTCTTATCATCAATGTCCACTAATTCGTCAACCATTTGCTTGCCTTTTGCTGATGTTTCCAGCACCTTACCACTTCGGGTAGTAATGGCCATGCATGACCCATCATTCCTTGGGTTTTGCACAGTGTCGCTAGGTAAAGTGCCAGCCTTTCTTTGATTGAGTGCTGCTGAAAGTTGGCTCAATTGCTGCTCTATTTGCTTGATTGAAGTGGAATGAGAATCAACTAATTATTTCATAGAGGACAAATCATTTACTACCTTCGTTACTCCCGTGCTCATTGCTTTCACTCCTTTCAATATTTTAGCCATCATGTCTTCCATACTTCCAGAACTAGATGTGGTGGCGTCACGTCTTCCAGGGGGAACGTACAAACCACTCTTTTCATTCTTGTTCTTCCAACTACCTTGGTCCTTGTTTTCTGATTTATCATAATAGTTCCTACCTTGGTTTCCTTGGGTATTCCCTCGGAAACCCCCTGATTGTTCAAGTAGTTGGCCTCTTCTTCCGAATCAGATTCGTCTCTTCCTCTTGACGCAACAGCTTTAACTTTTTCGGTCTTCCCTGATAATAGATGCTTTGTAAGAAGATCCACTTGTGTTTTCATGTGCGTCATATCTTGATCACGTTCTTCTTCTCTTCTCCTTTGGTCTGCAGTCATGCCAATAGATAAAGTGGGGCTTGCTACCTCAGAATCCCTGGTATGTCAAGCTCTACTTTGTTTCGTCATACGATCTAGCATATTACTTGCTTGACCAAAGGTGAGGTCCATAAATGATCCTCCAGCCGCATTATCCACCACTGGTTTAGTTAGTGAATTCAAGGCTCTATATAAGATCTCCATGAGGTGAACAGTAGTCATGTGATGGTTTGGGCATCTCGCTAGCTTTGTCTTGAACCTCTCCCATGTTTCGTGAAGAGCTTCAGTGGGAAGCTGACGAAAGTTGCTGATTTCATCTCTCAATTGCGCCCTCTTGGATGGCGGAAAGAATCTTTCTAGGAAAGCGTCTCTCAATTGCCTCCAATTTGTAATAGAATCAGGAGTCAGCCCATTCAACCGTAGAGTTGCCTCCTCAGATAGAGACAATGGAAATAGACGTAATCGAATTGCATTCTGACCAACACCAGGATTGTCAAACGACTTGCATGTAGAAATAAAGTTGATGAGATGCATATTCGGATCATCGCCTGCTAGTCTACCAAATAATCCCTTGAGTTGCAATAACTGAATCATGGTGCTTGTGATGTTGAACTTGGCTTCGGGCGCTAATGGTGGAGGAATAATGGCTCCTGTGGCTCCGGCTCCATCAAGATCATCATCATCGTCGTCAAAAGCTGGTTGCATGGGTTGGCGATCATACCTAAACCGAGCTTGATGACCTCTTCTGTTGGCAGGTGTTGCAATTTCAGCATCATGCCTTGGGTTTAGTAACTCGTCATCACCTAAATCCTCATCGTCAGGATTTGTTGTTCGCCCAGGGTTATCAATGTTTTGTTGGTGTACTTGGGCGGCGACAAGAGCAGCTAATCTCGCCTGCTCCTGTTGAGCAGCCATTCTTTCGATTTCATGTTGTGCCTCCATTCTGCCAATACGTTGTGGTTCAGGATTGATAGGTAATAACGGTTGACCAGAACTTTGAGTATGGGGCATGCACTGAATAAAAACCTGCAGTAAACAAAAACAACAACTAAAAGTAAAAGTACGAGAATCTTTGACCAAAGGGTCTAGTAATTATCACGAACTTAATTTACACTCGTATTCCCCGACAACGGCGCCAATTTTTGATAATGCTCAATCTACAGCTCTCGTGGGAGTGTAAAACGGTCGTAGTCAAATATAGAACCCAACTGGGTTGGGTATCGATCCCTCAGAGAATAGCTTGGTCAACAAGTAAGCAACGATTACTAGACTTTTAGTGCAAGTCTCGTAAAAGGGGGGATTGTAGTGTGTAACAAAAGTATCAATGTAAAAACTGAAAATAGCAAAGTAAAAAGAATGTTTAGTATGTTGTAAACAATGAGAATTGAGAAGTTGGGGTTATGTCCACCTTCTGAGTTTACATCTCTAATTGCTATGAGTTATGCGGAATTCAGACATGCATGTGCTTATAGAGAATTGTATTTGATGGTAAATCCAGGCGTCTTTCGACCTATTCGAGGATTATTTCACTTTAACTCTTTCAAGCTTAAAGCGTATCTAACAGTACAAATTCTCCAAGAGGTTAATCCAGTTACGGCACTAACTTTTTAATAGGGGATGGGACCCTACTACCTTGACATTATCTCTTTTCCAGACATATAACTTTTCTTTTGAACAAGTTAATGCTATACTGGCGTATTCTATGCGTTTGAAACCACAAAGAATTTAGATTAAGATGAAGAGAATAATGATATAAGCAGCATACGTGTCACGGATTCACAAACTCATAGCAATAGATAGCATCTCATATGGCTTTCATAACCCCAACAGAGAAGTTTAGTTACCCATGAGTGCGAAGGAAATCACAATAGACATTGTTATTATACCACAATAAAGATTTCGTGTAGTAATAGTGTGGTAGGCGTTAGGCGTGAATTCCTAGAAAAGTAACGTTTCTCTTGTTGTGGAAATTAAGAATTGAATAGATGAATAGAAGAAGAATTAGAAGTAGAATGTATTGTAATTGATGGAAGAAGAATTGATTGTAGAATAGAAAAGATGTTCTCAAATCTCTGGCAAGATAGGGTATTTATAATACCCATATCCTATTCCTACTAAGCTAATAAATTACTTAACCCAATCCTACTAGGTTAATGTATCATTATCCTAATCCTAATAAGTTACTGCTAGTCCCCAAAGTCTTCAGAATTGTTGTTTTAGCCCGGGACAGATTTTTCATGCGCCACTTTTGGTCCTTGGCGTCCAAGACTCCCTTTTCTCCTTTCGTGAAGCTTTCTTTGGCGTCAAGTTATCCATAAAATGCTGAATTCTGCATCATTTATACCTGAAACTTTGTTAATCATGTTTGTTAGCTCACTTACAGGAAAAGGGACTAAAAGTGCATGAAATATATAATTTGTTCTCAAAACATTACTAACATATGGGTAAAATATAGCACTATAGGCGTGTCAATTCGCTTATCATCACAGTGCGTAACACAGATTAGTCGAAGCACCCATGCAAGTACCGGACACTGATCGAGTGGGAACAAAAAAAAATTCTCTTAGAAAAAAATCCATATACAAGAAAAATTAATGAAGAAAAATTCTACAGAAAATTATATGAAAGGCTTGTTAATCACTTGATTCCAATGGAAATAAATGTTGATTAGCTTCAACTTGTATTTTACTTGACAGATGACACATCATGTCAAAATTTACCAATATTTTTTTTATTGCAGGTGTCTTCTCCACGTAGTGCATAATTCCCAGATTTGCTATGTATATAAGGAACAAAATAGACTAGCAAACACCCTAGTATCTACTACCACTAGTTTTGATGGCACCTCCTCGACATTAATGGTGCTTTATTAGGAATCTCCACTATCCCTAAGGGATATTTTGGTCCGACAAACAGAAAGATTTAATACCTAGAAGAGTGAAGACCTCGTCAGATCACTCAACTATATGTGATATAATAGCTATGAATGTTACTACTCCTAGCACTGATCAGGTTGTAAATATTATAAATACTATGATTTTTGTAGCGACTGAGCCAGCAGGAATGGTTCTTCGTTAAATAAATAAAATTCCTTTTCTACCAAAAAAAAAGGTACCATATTATATTCTCATCTTATATTTGTGGTAATGTCAATTCTACACTTATAATGTCTCTTCGTCAATCATCTATTCTACTTACAAATAATAGCGCATTTTTAATGTGGGGTCCCTTCAGTTAGTTATTGCATAAAATGATGAAGGTATAGGTAGAAATTGATATGACACATTTAATCAAAATACGTTGTTGTTAGAACTAATGACCCGGATAAGCCCTATAGGGTAAAGAGAAAATCCAGAAATAGATCCAAAGATGAACATGAAGTTAGAAAAAGTCATCGTAAGTTTAAATATTCAAACTGGGATTGCAATTTATAGAAAGTATCATCACAATCACAAGCATTATTATTACAATCAGTGCAGACATTAGTATATGATTTTTCGTTGGCAAGATTTTCATTATCAGTTAAATCAAATAATTCAACCTCAGTGTCGGATCCAGATTCATATTCATAATCAGATTCAGAACCTGAAGTATATAATAAAACATAAATCATATCATGAACCTCATCAGAAAGTCCTAAGGACTTGAATTTTTGAAGTTTACCATTTGGAGCAATATGACCAAATTGAAAACAATTATAATACTTGATTTCTGCTAAATCTCTGTTAGACCTATGTTTCGTAAATCTAGTAGACTTGCAATGGATTTTTCTGGCTTCACGTTCTTCTTTGGATCTATGTCTAGATTTTCTCTTTATCCTATAGGGCTTATCTGGGTCATTAGTTCTAACAACAACATATCTATGGCTAGCAGGATTTTTCATACCAAATTATCCATAAAAATTACGTAATTGAGTTTTTTCTTTAAGCCTACCTAGATTAATTTGTCTAGCAATTTCAATTCATTACAAAGATTGAGACCTTCTTGAGTATTTGTCTAAAGGATCGCACTATATTGTCCCTTAATAGATTTTTTAACCCTTTCTACAAAAAAAGGTGGAAGTTCATCTATGAATCTAGCCTTCCAATGTTCTAGCCTGGATTCGGGTAGATCCATAACTCTACTAATGAAAGTATCCTTGTACCATCTAAATTCTCCTAAATGTTTGAATCTAAGGCCATTCAAGAGGGTACGAGTATTTTCATGTTAGTTGGTAAATCTACTCCTAAATTGTTGAATAATGGTGACCATAAGGGTATAGACAGCATCTTCTCTACCTTCTGGTAGTTTTCTACCTAGGTTGTCAATCCCAAGCAGCATATTCGTAGCCTCAAAAATTGTTTTTCTCTCATCATTGGAAAGAAAGTTGTCCCACCAGCCCCGAAGTTGGCCAGTAAAACCTATAACAATCATTTTGTGGCATCTGTTCGAACAGGATTACCGTCATTATCTTTAGGGCTAGTAACTTTGAAAATAGTAGAATACATTAACATACGATGGGCTAAAATAGATAATTGTCTTTCTGATAATCTATCTAAATTTCATTCATAACTATGATCTCCACTATATGATGTGTTTGTGAAGGACCAATCTCTTTCCTCTATTAGAACATCTTGAGGAGTTAGTCTTGGATAATACGTTATTTGCATACGGGGAACATTAGCATATTTTTCCCCCGTTGTTTTCTTACCAAACCTCTTAGTTTATTTAACTTTGAGTGGATTTCAGCACCTATGTCCTTAATTGGAGTAGATTCAAGGTTATCAGCAAAAGCATTAGAAAGATCTATGGGCTTTATGTTTAAACTAGAAATTTTCTTTACAAGTAATTATTCATGTTGTTCTAAATCAGAGGGTTTTTTAAATCCTTGAATATCAGGAGGTCTCTGAATATGAGGCCTAGATGTCAAATCTTCTGTTTTGCTTTCCAATGTGGAAACAATGTCAGATGACTTTTGACTATCGCTTTGCTTCTTAATCAAATTTGCCATAGTATCGAGTTTCTTATCAAGAGAAGAAATATGTTCTCTAAGAACTTTCACATACAGGCTCAAATAATTATTTTGAGCAATTAAACTATTTATTTCAGAAATAATGATTTTTCCAACTTCATTATCAATGAATTTTTGAAAAACAGAGAAAGTTATACCAGCATTATTAGGTAGTATAAAAGATGATTGAGGGGGGTAAATAGCCTGAGTAATAGTACCATTTGAATTTTGGCATGATCTTTCAATAATTCTTACATATAAAGGCGGGTATACAGATATAAACCATGGCATAAAACAAATAATTTGATTATTTAATGCACAATTTCATAGAATTTCAGAAATATTTTTCATTTCATTAGGACTATAAGTTTCAAAAAAACCATGTCCTAAACATTTTCCAATTTTCACCAAAAAATTCCTTTTTAATATAATTTCTTGCCAGTGAACCAAGACTAAAATCAATTAGATGAGGAATCATGATTTAACAAGAATTAACATCAAAATTCATTTCAGAGGGAGTGGGGTTATCTCTATCTGGGACATTATCATTATCTTGAACTATATTTGTTTTAGGAATGATTTTAATCTTTTCAATACTTCTAAGTGGAGTATGCAAATCTACAGAACTTAGAGTATGTAATGATGCAGGACGGTTTCTATCTAAACCATAAACTGGTTCAACTGGAGAGATGTGATGCATAGCTGGCAACATTCTAGGTATAGAAAAAGAATTTTGGTTATAAAGGGTAGAATTATCATCAAATTGAAAACAAATTCTTCCGTCAGTATTTTGAGTTACATGAGTTAACTATGAGTTTGTCACATCCTCCGCAAGTTATTTTGGAGAAATGACTGAGTTTAAAATCCATGTTTTGGAGAAATTAATCTCATCCCATCTTATAGGTCTCCTAGTACTGACCTTGGATTTTGCAAAATTTGTTTCTATAAGCATAGTATAATCAGAAGCATCATCAATCAATTTACATCGAAGATTCATTGTAGCTAACAAATGATAATAAATGTGATAGGATAAAAATATTAGTTCGGATCCAGGCACATAATTATAACCATGGGTCTTTACGTTTAAAGTTAAGCATCAAGGATATCCACATCAATCAAAGATAATTGTAAATTTGGCTGAGTGTTAAAATATACAGGGCCATATGCAAGAGTAGATTCAATAGATCCCATCAGAGACTGTCTAAAATTTAAATTTCTAGCATCTCGTAGTGCAGCTAGAAATATTTCTAGAAGACCTTTCAAAGTTAAAGGTTTAAAAGCAATTTGCACTAAACCAATATGCATAAAATTATACTGATGTTTAAACGTATTAATATCTCATTTATTCAGTAATTTTATAGTCTGTTCGTCAGCATTTAAAGCAATAGATTGCTTAGTGGTTTTTATTATCGTCTTATATTTAAATTTATCAAGAAAGCCATATTCATAAATGGTTTTTATATCTACTTTTGGAATTGTCCATTTATTTAATAAATCCATATTTTGTGGTAAGTCTACCTCTTCAAGTTTAGTACTTTTCGTACTAACTTCATACCTACTACTATTATGCTTTATTCTCTAACCAAAGTTAATAGACGTCTTGCCATTAGTCAAAAACCTAGTAAAGACATATCTTTCAATGATTTGAAAATAGAAGTTGAAAATTTAAACAGAGAAATTATTTATTTGAAACAAAATCAAATAATTTCAGATCATAGAATTTCAAAGATAGAATAGGATATTTCCCAAAATGATATTGCCTCCAGTTCCAAAGGGAAAGAAAAAATTGTGGGAAATTCTGCAAATTCTAACAATGATATATTTCTAATATTGATGTTGCAAATGATTATTTTTTGGGTATGATGCAAATAGTTATGGCCCATAAATAGTATATCAATTGTACTATTTTGATTAATAATGAATTTTCTGTAACTAATGTGGCTATGATTGATAGTGGTGCTGATGTTAGTTGCATTCAGGAAGGATTAATTCCAATCAGATATTTTCATAAAACCGTGCATATAGTCAAATCTACATCTGGTCATTCTCTTGATATTAATTATAAACTACCTCATGCACATATTTGTAGAAATAAGATTTGCATTCCGCACTTCTTTTTTCTTAGTAAAAAATCAGTTATATCCTCCTATTATTTTAGAAATACCTTTTATAAATGTTATTTACCCTTACACGCATATTGATGCAAATGGTTTCAAGGTTACTTATAAAAATCAAAAAATTTCATACCCTTTTGTTACAGATCCAGTAACAAGGGGCATAAATGCTTTAATTGAAATGAAGCATCGACAGGTAAATTTCTTACAGTTTGAAATGATGAGCATGAATATTCATAATACAATAAATTTGGTGAAAATTCAGGAAAAAATGAAAATGATATTTGAACAAATGATTGTTGATATTTGTGATGACCACCCAAATGCTTTTTGGAATCGCAAAGAGCGTATTGTTACTCTTCCTTATGAAGATGATTTCAATGAAGATAAAATCCTAACCAAATCTTGACCCTGCCAAATGAGCATAGAGTTAGTTGAATTCTGTAAAAAAGAGATTGATAATCTCTTACAAAAGGGTCTTAATAAACCTTCAAAATTCCCTTGATTGTGTACTGCATTTTATGTTAATAATGCTGCTGAAAAAGAGCGTGGTATGCCAAACTTGTAATTAATTATAAACCTCTTAATAAAGTTTTGAAATGGGTTAGGTAGCCAATACCTAAAAAAATATTTGTTCTCTAAATTATATGATACTAATATATTTTCAAAATTTTATTTAAAATCTGGTTATTAGCAAATTCAGATTTTTAAAGAGCACATATATAGAATTGTTTTTAATGTCCCTTTTGGACAATATGAGTGGAATGTAATGTTGTTTGGTCTGAAAAATGTTTCTTCTGAATTTCAAAAAATCATGAATGATGTATTCAATCCATATATGGATTTTATAATTGTTTATATTGATGACATTCTTGTATTTTCAAAAATATTAGAATTGCATTTTAAACATCTGAATATATTCAAGCAAATTTTGTTACAAAATGGCTTGGTCATTTCTACACCAAAAATGTGCTTATTTCAAACTAATGTTCAACTTTTAGGACATATTATTTGCCAAGGAAAAATTGAACCCATACAAAGGGCTCTGGACTTTGCTAAAAAAAATTCCGATGTTATAACTTATAAAACTCAATTGCAAAGGTTCTTAGGCAGTCTTAATTACATTTTCCCTTTTTATCAGAATTTGTCTCTCGATTTAGCCCCTTTATATGATAGAAAAAAAGGATTACAAAGGACCTTGGACTAATACTCACACTAATCTGGTAAAAATGATTAAAAAATATGTCGAGTCTTTACCTTGTTTAACCTTAGCTAATCCTGCTTGATTAAAAATAGTTGAGACTGATGCTTTGAATGTTGGTTATGGTGGAATACTTAAACAAGTAAATCCCCATAATAATATTGAATGTCTCATTAGGTTTCATTCTGGAAAATAGTCTAAAAGTCAGAAATAATAGGCCACTGTGGCTCATGAAATGTGACTATTGTTAAGTGTTTTTTAAAATTCCAAGATGATTTATATAATCAGAAATTTATAGTTAGGACTGATGCTCAATCGATTAAATATATGCTTGATAAAGATTTTAAACATGATACTTCTAAGTTAATCTTTACAAGGTGGCAAGCCCAATTAGCCCTTTTTGATTTTGAAATACAGTACAAGAAAGGGAGTGAAAATTCTTTACCCGATTTCTTGTCTAGAGAATATTTAAATGATTGAATGAATTTTTATACATACTTTCTTTCCGAAAAAATAATAATTACTATTATCAAATGCATTCCTCTAAATAAAGATATTCATTTTATTATATTAGAAAAAAATCATTCATGACATGATAGAAGAAGACTTATTTCTTCCTAATTTTGAAGATATACGTGAAGAAATTAATTGGTATGATATTGATTTATATGACTAATATTTTTATGCAGTATGGCTACGGATCCACCCTGAAAAATAGCCAGAGGTCGAGGCATAGGCAGAAACCAAGGAGGAAAATACTCCTTCTTTGGGGGAAGATACTCCCCGTATCATCTTACACCTCATCTTCATCTAATTTCACAGTATTACAAAGGAGAAATATGAGCTTGACAAACGCAAGGATTTCGCAGATTGCAAAATCTTCTTCAAAAGATTAAAAAACTCAGCATATAAGCACTTCAATCCATCTAGAAGATATTCCAGAGGATCATCTTTTATATGAGCAATTATAGTCTTTTATAAATACAAAGCAAGCAGATTTATTTGCTTCAATTGCTAAAGAAAATTTTGCTAATAGACAACAATACGAAAAGCTAGACAATCGAGAGCTAATAGTTCTCGTAGAAAACTCTGAAATATGCAAACAAAATGATCCATGGAAACTCCTCCATATATATTTATTGGCTAACCTTTATTTTCCAGGGGGTCATACAAAACAAGAGCATTTTATGAAATGATACTGCAGTCTACTAGGAGTGTGGAATTGGAACATCACCAAATGGGTGATTCAACCTCAGATGTACACGGATATTCAAATATTGTTATTAAAAAATAATTTCAATAGATGACTGGGGCACAACTTCTATGACCGAAAAAAGCTATGATGATGAAAGGATCAAAAATGTCGTTTACATATTGGGATTATATTAAGGTTTTTACCCAGACACCTTATATTATAACAATATCAAGTATAAGCATACTTGGTTCTTGAAGATTTATTCTAAAATATTTGAAGAACCAATTCCTAACTGGCTTATACAATGGTGGTCATATCATGGTCCTATAATTCAAATTCTGCCAGAAGAATATCTACAACTCAATAAAAAATAAATCAAGATATCACCGTTTTTAACGAAATTATATCATTCAGACCATGACTGTAATCTTGATAAAATTGATCAGATGTATTTTTTAATAGAATTCTCCATCCCATGAATACATAAATGGAGTGTTGAATTTGGATACACAAAGGAATAAATACCCGGGCTCTATAGGGTATTTTATAATAATTTCTAGGAAAACCTGACAAGAAAAGACCCGTTCACTAAATTACCTCATGGTAGAGATCTGATAGAGTCCATTAATAAAAAGATCCATGAATACTAAATTACCTCGAAAATTGTTTGTAGTATACAAAGTGCATTGACATTATTATGCGATTGACATCATTAATTTTATTTACATAATTTATGTATAATTAATTTAAAAATAATAATTTTATTTATTTTAAATATTAATTTTATATAGTTACTATATTTATTAAATATCGACCTAATTCAATTCAATTTTCCTAATATATTTAAATTTTAGTCATTTTATACTCAATTTGTGTCAATTAAGTTTAATTTGGCTCAATCGAAATCCCCAATTTATTTTTTAACCCAATTTTTAATTCCAATTTGACTCATCTCCTCTATTCTAATTTCAATCATTCATTATATTTGATCAACAGTCAATATTAATTCATTTTTCACCAATTTTTTTCTTGAAATTGGATAGCTTCAGTCTATTTTTCTTAAATCGGGAGTCTATTGAAAGCAACCAATTTACCTTAGCGGTAAGGTATGCATACACTGTACCCTCCACAGACCCCAATTTGTGAGAATAAATCGAGTTAGTTGTTGTATTCATTTTCTCGAAATCTCATAGAGAAAACAATCGAAATATGTCACCTTGATTTTTTTTTTATTATTACTATTATTATTGTTGTTATTGTTGTTGTTATGCTCAATTTATTTCAAATTTATTATCGATAACTTTTTTATAATATTTTTTATGTGACATACGTAATTTATTTGTAAGAATAACAATTTTTATAATATTTTTTGATTTATTATTACTATGAATTTATTATGATATTTAAATTGCAGCCTTTGTATATTTGTAAGATAATTTTTACTTTTTTCTCATACTACCCTTGGTATTAAGTTCATAAAGTGCCAGTTTATACGTATAAAACTTTGAAGTGAACTCTTAACACTGAACAACAACAATTGTACAGTGTATGCTCATTTTGACTGTTGACACCCAATTTTGACCTTTCGATGTTCTCTTAGGCTGCTATTTTATTAAAAATTGTTAATTTTTAATACTAATATTTTTTACGTATTATTTTGATATTAAATAAATAACGATGTCTCACATCAATAATTTTAAAATATATATATTTTTTTATTAATTTTTATTACCATTTTATATGATTATCAATTCAAATATAACATTTTATTATTTTTTCATAAGTATGTACACTCACAATTATTTTACAAAATACATTGTCTATCATCATCATCATCATCGATAATTTTAAAATAAATATTCATAATTTATAGGTGTCTATTTTATTTTAAATTATTATTATCGTTAATTTTAAAGTAATATATTGTGTGTTGTATTTTTATATATGGGATTTAGTCATAACTAATCTGAGAATAATTATATTATTTATTGTTTACTATTATATTATTTATTTTTACATTATTGTTACATTTATTAATCCTCAACCTAAATCAATTTAATGTTTTGCAATATTTTTATTTTCTAACCCGCTTTTGTCAATTTATAATAATTTTAGCTTATTTTTATCCAATTTATTATAATTCTAGTTCAAATTGTATTTAATTGAACTTAATTTCAATTTTTATTTAAATTTAGACCAAATTTTTAATCTTTAAATCTCTGTCGTTGATCAATTGATCTAACGGCTGGATCAAACCCTTGCCCTCTTTACTTTTAAACAAAAAAGAAAATCCTAATTCTTCACTTTTGGCCAAAGAATCTGCCGCCTCCTTCATGACACTCTCCCTCATTTTCTCCCTCTAAGCCTCCACCATAACCATCGTCGGTGGGCAACCAACCATCTAACCATCATCTCCCCTCACCCCACCTCTCGCTACAACTCTACCTTTCTCTTTCTTTTACCCTACGCCGTCGCTGCTAGTTCCTGTCTAGCTGAGCTAGTGGTGACCTCCCTTCGTTCCCCGATCCTCTCTTGCCATGCCGCCACTATCTCCAACAGCATCCTTCCATCGGAGAAGCAACCATGCAGCCGTCGCTATCGCCGACGAATTCCTTCATTTTCATGTTTTTTATTTTAGTTCCGCCGGCGAAGCAAATCTAGCAATTAGGTTGGTATTGTTTTTTATTTTAATTATATTTTGTGTTTGTTTCCATATTTTGGTAGATGAAAAGGCTAAAGGTATATCTGGTTCGTTAATTTGAATTGGTCTGGTGATATTTTTCACCTTTTTGGGGGATTAATTTTGGTAGTTTTTGATCTGGAGAGTGATTGTGCTGCTTGCATTTGGTTGTGATTGAGTGAATGTAGGTTTTTTTGTTGAAGAGATCATTGTTAATTTTTGGCTTGATAATTTTAGTTGATTGGGTGGTTGCTTTGATATGGATAGTGATGGTGCTGCTTTTATTTGGTTGTGATTGAGTGAATGCGTCCGTAAATATGTAGATTTTGTTGTTAAAGAGATTATAGTTAGTTTTTGGCTTGATAAATTTAGTCGATTGGGTGGTTGTTTTGATCTGGTGAGTGTGGTTTCACTGTAAGCTATAGTTATCTAGCTAATACCACTAGAGTTATGGTGGAATTGTCTCATTATGGTGACAAAAATTGGTTTAGTTAAATGTTGACAAGAATAGATGAGAGAGTTGTCTCATTATGGGGACAAAAATTAGTTTAGTGTTGTCACTTGAAATGTGAATTCATGAGTTGAAAATGGTTAAGTTAGTCACCTGAAATGTGTACTAGTAACTTCAAAATGATCAAATGTAGTCACTTGAGAAGTGGATTAGTTACTTGAAAATGATTGTGTAGTGACTTTAAAAGTGACTTATGTTTTGAAATTAGTAAAGTGTAATCACTTGTAAATGTGAATTCATGACTTGAAATTGGTTTAGTGTTTTCACTTGAAATGTGGATTTATGACTTAAAATGGTTAAGTTTAGTCACTTGAAATGTGAATTAGAGAGTTGAAAATGGTTAAGTGTAGTGTTTTGAAATGTGTACTAGGGATTTTAAAATGATCAAGTATAGTCACTTGAGAAGTAGATTAGTGACTTGAAAATGGTTTAGTGTAGTTACTTGAAAGGTGAACTTGTTTTTTGAAATTAGTAAAGTGTTGACACTTGAAATGTGAATTCATGACTTGAAAATGATTAAGTTTAGTTACTTAAAATGTGAATTAGAGAGTTAAAGATGGTCAAGTGTAGTGTTTTGAAATGTGCACTAGAGACACGAAAAAAGTTGTTAAAAGAAACTTAAAAAAGAGACCTCATGAGATCTTTTTTCCTTAAAAAGAGACTTCAAAAACGACCTCAATGGATGGTCTCTAAAACATAGGTTGCTTTTTGTAAGAGACCTCATGAAGTCGCTTAAAAGCAACCTCTCGAGGTCACTAGGTTATTTTTTGAATTTTCCATAAAGAGACCTCTCGGAGTCTCTAAATTATTTTTTATAATTATTATTATTTTATTAAAAGAGTCCTCATGAGGTCTCTATTTGATTTAATTTTTTTTATTTTTTAATTAAAAGACATCTCATGAGGTGACTATTACTTCTTAATTTTTTATTATAAGCAATTTATTTAAAATATAAGTGACCTCTTGCAGTCACTTAGTTGAGCAAGTGGAAAATGAAATTGTGAAAAAGAGATACATTTTCCGGAAAATGAAAATCCGAAATTGCAACCTCACGAGGTCTCTTTTTTTCCAAAAAAAGAGTTTTTACAAATTCCTGCCATTTTAATTCAATTCAATAATATATACAATATAATCAATTAAATCGATCTCTAAGAACTCCCACCAATCAATCAAACTACTACAAACACAAGTAAATATAATCCAATAACCACTAAATAAAAATCAAATTTAAATACCTTGAAATTGAACGAACAAAACACAGAAGTCATAAGTTATTTAACAATACTATTGTTCAGACTACTTTAACATTTTAATGCATTCAAAAACACTTAATAATTCAAATAAACCAGCATAAAGTATATAGTTTAGATTATCTAGACAACATTCAACTTTAGCAACGCGGCAATATATTGTCGGCAGTGTATTGTCCACATAGTAATCCTCATCTTCATCACTGCCAGGATCCTCAGTCATCACATCTCTGTATTGACCATATACTCTATGTGAAATAGGTAGAGACTGTGGGGGTCGAGGAGGGCGTACTACATCACCAGGACAAGAGGGAATTCCCCTGAAGCAAGTAATGCATCGAATTGAGCCTTCATTCCTGCGTATTGTATGCCCCTTTTCCTTTCCCTTGCCTGCGAGGCCTTAGCTTCGCTAGATAGATCAATTATTTGCTGCTTCAAAGCCAAAATCGTCTGCCTTGACTTATGAGGCCTACTAGCTTTGAATGAAATTCACGAAAGGTTCATTGGGACAAGCCATAAGCATATCCATACCTACTCGGGCCACCAACCGCATCTAACCATATTCTCCCATACTGCTCTTGGCTAAGTGGTAGGTCTCACCTATCTTCTGGCAGAGTTTGGCGAAAATCCTCTATGAATTGTAGATATCGATTTTGAATTTAATGATAATCATATTAGAATATAAATTTAAAAAATAAGGTAATTACTACTAGAAATAGAGGCTTACATAGGTCAACTGAACTCGTGGTTCAACCCAAACATCAGAAGCTCCAGGCGTTTCTTCTTCCTTGTGTGTGTAGCCTTGAATGCCTCAACCCGAGTTATTGGCCTCCTAAGTTCCTTTTCCTGCAAACAAAATTAATTGAATTTTAATTGCTATGAAATAATGGTTACAAGACACTGGCTGAAACATAAAAAATATTGCATGTATATTGACTGAAGTTGATGTCTCGTTCTGAATAACTTATGTACCAGAAAGGTTCTTTATATGATGAAGATACGCAATTCAACAATATTCTTCTCTTATATTTCTTTTAGGTAAATACTAAAAGTCTAGCAATACTAATGCAACTCTAGTTTCTTCTGACAGATAACTAAATTCAATAGCAATTGAATTCTCATTGTATATTATCAAGAGATTTGTGTTGCTTACTTACCTTGGCATATCTACAGATTGTCTTCAGTTTTTCCTTCTATAGGTCAATAATGGCTTACAGATGTTGAGATTGCTGATGCATGAATCACTAAGAAATCATCAAGTACAAATTAGTTCAACAACATAACCAGTATAATCCCATAAGTAACTTTTGGAGATTGTACAGTGTACGTAAACCTTACCCCTACCTGATTGACATAGAGATATTGTTCCCAATACACCCTCGGCTTAAATAAAGCAAGTACAAATTGGTTCAAACTTATGAAAAATAAAAATAGATGAAACAGATGAGATTGAAGTTATCAGACTAGAAACAAAGCTGACAAATAATCCCAGACCACACAATCAGATTTCTCATAGAAAACTTTTCACTCTATGAAGTCTAAAGAAAAGCTTCCTAGATAAGTAGTGGAACTCTTTAATTGTGTAGACAATTATACTGGTAATACTGACAGAGATTCATAAGAGGAAAATGCTGGAAGAAATAAAACCGTTAATGTAATATTCAGAATCTCAGCCTCTGAATAGGCTAACTATTCACCGATATCATTCAACTAGCCTCGCCAACTTAAACACCTTAATACAAAAATATTTAACGTAATTGAGAAGATAGTTTCAAGTATTCTACAGGCTTCAACTCATAAAACTGTTTCTTGAGGTCTGGTAGAAAGCCACACCATTAATAGCAGAAAATTAATCACAACTAGAATCTAACATCCCCACTGTTGGATAATCAAACAAATATCCCCCAGTCTCTTAAGGAGTTCCTCTGTGACAAAACTATCACTTGTATAGGTCCTAGAAGCATAAACCAGAGCTCTACCATGTCATATATATCTGGAGGTGGCGGTGAGAAATTACAATTAAATCGAATCATTGATGTTGGCTTTCTGACTGCTAAGATTTATCAGAAACCAAAGCTACTGAATAGTAGACTTGAAGAGTTGATAGGTGAAGTTGACATTGATGTTAAGAAGCCTGTCACTAGTAAAGGCTCAATTCCTAATTGGCAATCGTCTTCGGTTCTATCGGAGAAAGAGGTGAACTTGGTGATGTATCACGTCTATTCATGCTATCAAATTGCAAGCAAAGCTGATATTTGATGTGACAGGTGTAACTATGCTTGCGTATTAACCTTTGGTTCCATAATGTTATTATTTATGGTTCTGGGTTCTCGCTCTTCTCCTTATCTCTACTTCTTCAACTTCTTCAAGTTCTGTTTTGGAATTAAAGATGTCATATTTTCAAATTAATGGTGTTTATTAGATTAATTAAACCAAGATGTTAACCATGATTATAATTTCATGTTTTTCCTCACTAGATTTCTAAACATTCCAACAAGTCCGCTTTCCAGATTTTTGAAATTACAATATCTTTCCTAGTGACATTGGGAGAAATGGATTATGATGGACTATTGAGAGAGGAAAACTGGAATTATCTCAGCAATTTTCCTAGCAGCTCGAGAAGTAGGTAAGTTGTTCGTGGGAGAAGAGGCGGTCGTCCGCGAAAGCTGCAGAAAGGACTGCTAGCAAACCATCAGAATTTTGCAGGGCTGTTGTAAGGCCTACTGAGACATTAACTCAAGTACTTAGTAAGCAGGGAGAAACTCATGGGCAGAGAGACATGTATGAGGTCGCCAAACTCATGGGCAGAGAGACATGTATGAGGTCGCCAAACTGTCAGGAAGAGGAGAATAGAGAAGAAAATTGTTGAAGAAACCCAACCAGATTATTTGGGTAACAGAAGCAGTCGGTAAGTCTTGTAGTATCACCTAGAAAGCTTGTGAGAGAAGAGTTTGACATGAATGTGGAAGGAATAGAAGCCACAAATTATAACAGTATTAGTTTCCAAAGTGAATAGACCAAATGAAATAAGTAGGAACCTAAGAAGCGAAAGAGAGATTGAAAGAATATATAGCTAAGATGGGGAGTAAATAAGCTTATATTCTCAATTTGCCAGCTCTATATGCCTTGTACTTTAATAGGTACCGAGGCAAATGGCTTTTATTTTATAGTAGTATGCTACAAAATACACAATTCAACTTTTGATAGGAAGACAATAAGTCTTAAAGAAAAATAGAAACAGAACATAAACCAAGACATTCAAACCTGCAAAGATCATCCCCGTGCTTACACAGATGAGCACATGCGTTAAAAATTTACACCGTGAGTCCCTTTTACAACAAAAATGATATCTCCCATGCTGAAGCATTTTAGATTTCTAAGAGAAATAACAAACATAACATGTTCTTACTTCTTAGCCGTCAATTTTGTCTATATAAATGTATATTTTTGTATTGTCTAACCCCATAACATCTTTTATCCAAGCAAAGGAACTACTCATTTGATTATTTACAGTAATCAATATGTATTTTTCACTCATGCTTCGACCGTACCTTCACGACTTTGTTAGGAGTAAGGACTTTCTCATTGTTCAAATCCTTTCTTTCCTTTACATAATATTTTCACTTTTTCCTCACAAATAAAAAAACACTTGTGCAACTGAATATTGAATGAGAACAAAGTGCAACAATCTGTTAGCTTTATGCTATTTGAGATAATATCAAAATAGCTACACAACCATTTAGAAGATTCAAATCTCAAAACTTATGATTAGAGCAAGAAGCCACCTATTCTTTCTCCATACTCTTCTTAACTACGATTTCCTACAGTACATTAAAGCTAACCAAGTATTTATAGACATCAATTTTCTTATGTTTGTTCAGAATTCGATCACGCAACTTCTGTTCTATCTATCTATTAAACAGAAAATCCTAACTGTAAACACAAACTATTTTAGTTTGTTGTACCTGGTGCGGAGGCTGAATGTTTGATTTAGCCATAAAAATTGCATTAGGACTTGGTGCAATGATGAAAAATGTTTGATTTAGCCATTTTTCATTTTGGCAAGCTCATAACGAAAAGAATTCTATCATGGCTAAACCATTACATAGACAGAATTGTTAGAAAAGGGGAACCAAAATTTACTTTGAGAAAACAAAAGATACTAGTTATGCACTAGATTTATGAGCTCTTTTTGATAATGAAAGGAACATCTCCGTCCTAATTTATGTGACACTTCTCACTTTTTGAATTTCTGGTTTCAATTGAACTGGTCATTTGTCCAGAAACCTATAGTCTGAACTTCAACTACGGATTGAAAGATCAACTAAATATTTTGGATATCTATATTACTGTTAGTACCGGTTCATTATAGCATCTCATGTTATACACAGAATACCAAATTCCGAAATAGATAAAAAAAAATATACAAGAACCATATTTCGAAATAGATTGATGTTCAGCCACCGTCGCAGAACCAAAACACAGAATCCATTGAATACACAGAATCAAAGATGCGAAAAACAGAAATATCAATTACCATAAACCGGTATACAAACCCTCTAAACCAATTCGGAAATTTGTTTCGATGCCCAGTTTGGGAGCCGCCGGTGGTGGTGATGGTACAGTGGAGAGTAAGAGTCACAGCAAGGTGCTCCAATGTTAAATTTCCAAAGAGAATTTTGAGAGAGCTTACTTTTGATTTGGAGGTTTTTATTTTTCTAATTATAATAATAAATATTGAAAGAATAAAATTAATATATATTTTAACTTCACATTTAATAAAATACTGACATATAAGTAATCTTATTAATAAATATTAATTTATTAAGATTACATCGACCTCATGAGGTCACAATGTTTAAAATTTTATTGGTCGTCTTATATTTTAAGGGTTTCTTTTGGCGCTAACTTTTTCCGCATTTATTTTCAACCTATTGAAGTCCCTAATATTGTGTCGCTAAATTTTTTGTATCATTTATCGACTTAATGAGGTCTCTTTATTTTTTTTAAAAAATAAAAAATAAATTAAGGGGATAAGCGACCTCATGAGGCCTCTTATTTTCAACCTATTTTTGAGGTCTTTTTTTTTTTCACTTTTTATAGCATTTTTAGTAGTGTTCAAAATGATCAAGTGTAGTCACTTGAGAAGTGGATTAGCGACTTAAAAATGGTTTAGTGTAGTTACTTGAAAGGTAAACTTGTGTTTTGAAATTAGTAAAGTGTAATCACTTGAAAATGTGAATTCATGACTTGAAATTGGTTTAGTGTTGACACTTGAAATGTGAATTCATGACTTGAAAATGATTAAGCATAGTCACTTGAAATGTGAATTAGAGAGTTGAAAATGGTCAAGTGTAGTGTTTTGAAATATGTACTAGTGACATCAAAATGATCACGTGTAGTCACTTGAGAAGTGGATTAGCGACTTGAAAATGATTTAGTGTAGTTACTTGAAAGGTGAACTTGTTTTTTTGTAATTAGTAAAGTGTAATCACTTGAAAAATGTGAATTCATGATTTGAAATTGGTTTAGTGTTGGCATTTGAAATGTAAATTCATGACTTGAACATAGTTAGGTTTAGTCACTTGAAATATGAATTAGAGAGTTGAAAATTGTTAAGTGTAGTGTTTTGAAAATGGTTAAGTATAGTGACTTGAAATATCAATTAGCTATTTGAAAATGGTTTGAGTGACTTGAAATGTGAATAAAAATTATTAAGTGTGGTGACTTGAAAATAATTAAGTGTAGTTACTTGAAATTGCAAACTTGTGACTTGAAAATAGTAAAGTGTAATTACTTGAAATTGTGAACTAATGATTTGAAAAATGGTTAAGTGTGGTTACTTGAAATGTGAATTAGTTACTTGAAAATGGTTAAGTATAGTGACTTTAAATGAATGATTAAGTGTAGTGACTTGAAAATGATTACGTATAGTTATTTGAAATGTGAAGTAGTTACTTGAAAATGGTTAAATATAGTGACTTGAAATGTGAATTAATTATTTAAAAATGGTTAAGTGTAGTGACTTGCAATGTGAATTAGATATTTAAAAATGATTAAGTGTAGTGACTTGAAATGTCTACTAGTTATTTGAAAATGGTTAAGTGTGGTGACTTTAAATGTGTACTAGTGACTTGAAAATGGTTAAGTGTAGTTACTTCAAAATGGTGAAGTATAGTGACTTGAAATATCAATTAGCTATTTGAAAATGGTTTGAGTGTAGTGACTTGAAATGTGTACTAGTGAATTAGTTATTTGAAAATTATTAAGTGTAGTGACTTGAAAATGATTAAGTGTAGTTAATTAAAATTGCGAACTTGTGACTTGAAAGCGGTTAAGTGTAGTTACTTGAAATTGTAAACTTGTGACTTGAAAATGGTTAAGTGTAGTCACTTCAAATGTGTACTAATAACTTTAAAATAATAAAATATAGTCACTTGAAAAGGATTAAGTATATTGACTTCTAATGTGAATTAGTTAATTGAAAATAGTTAAGTGTAGTGATTTGAAATATGTACTAGTGACTTGAAAATGTTGTAAGTGTGGTGACTTGCAATGTGAATTAGTTATTTGAAAATGGTTAAGTATAGTGACTTAAGTGTATAGTAGTGACTTGAAAATGGTTAAGTGTAGTTACTTGAAATGTGAATTAGCTACTTGAAAATGGTTTGAGTGTAGTGACTTGAAATTTGTACTAGTAACTTGAAAATAGCAAGTGTAGTCACATGAAATATGAACTAATGACTTGATTTTTATATGTTTTGATGTAAACTTGCATATAGATGACATCCGGTGGTGATGGTGATCAACCTCGTCTTGATAAGAGTTCGAAGTCAACTGCTAAAAAGAAATCTAGGACGCCTACAGACTAATAAAAATTTTTTGGGATTGTTTAAGTGTTTTGGTTGTTGTTGGATTAATTATTAAGTGTTTGAATTTTGGATTTGATTGTTTAAGTGTTGTTGATTTGAATTGCTTAAATGTTTTGATAATGTAGTGTGTTATATAGTTATTTTAGAAATGTGTGTTGCATGAGGCTGTACAGATTGAATTGCATTTTTATTTGGCAGGTGGGATGCAAAAATGTAAATTTTTGCAAAAAGAAAAATACAGAAAAGCGACGCACAAGGGTCCCTTTTGTTCGTCCCTTTTATGAAATTTTTGTAAATAAATTTTCAAAAATGTGACGCTGTCCGTCGCTTTTTTGAATTTTTTAAAAATAAATTTTCAAAAAAGCGATGTTGTCCATCTCTTTAAAAAAAAAAAATTATTTTTCTCAAAATACGACGAACAGTGTCGTTTTTTTAAGTTTTTTTTTCTCTTCAATAAAATGAAGATGTCCATCGTTTTTTGTTCATCATGTGTTCTTCACATAAAGAACAAAAAATGACACACGTTGCTTTTTCTATAAGTAATTAATTTTTTTTTTTAAAAAAAGCGACGCTGTCCGTCGTAAAAAAGTGACGCAGGCCGTTGTTTTTAAAGACAACAGGCCTTTTTGTGACGCAAGTGACAACATCGCTTTTCCATCGGTTTTGTCCAAAAAAGAGACGTTGGGCGTCGCTTTTGGCCGTTTTTTAGTAGTGACCACTGCTAACTACCACTAACACATTATCAACCTCCACACCTTCTTCGACCATCACCACCATCATTGTCTACTACTACTTCAACCACTACCATCGCTACAATCTATCTCTATTAACAACCATCTCCATCATCACAACTAACAATGTCTCTAACTACAACCAACACATTGACAACAATCATGCATTCATTGTTCAGTCATCACAATTAATACCTCCAACTAGTAAGATCAACCAATTTCACATCACAACTATTATCACCACTATCCCACTACCAATCGCCACCAACATAAAAGTCACTGTAACACCAACTATCATCACCAATATTACTAATCACTAAAATCAATTATTACCACCACCACCACCAATACAAAACATCTCCACTATTACTAATAAACATAAATATTTTTTAATCAAATAATAATGTATTATATTAAATTAATATTTTTAATATATAATAATTTTTAATTTAAATTATATTTTTTTATTATATATATAAATAAATAAATTTGGTGCATTCAGATATTGAAAAACAAATAGTCTTAATCATTCAGTTTTCAGATCAAGAGATAATATTTAATCATTCAGATGTGTATTCAAATTCAGAATCTTAATAAAAATAAATATAGCCTTAGTCTCAATGGCATTAAATGACTGGCCACCGACCTGACATTGCCATAACATGCTCAACTAAGTGATAATGAATGTTACACAACTAATCAACTATTACCTCATGCTCATAGTGCTGTTTAGAAGTATAAAACAATCTTTTCAGCCTTGCTAGATACTTCATAAATATATATCCAAGCAAGATTGAGGCAAATTCAGGATTTGAAGATAAGGGGTGCACTATTATCTTTAATATGGTTATGTCTATCAACTATATAATTTGACATAAAACTTTTTTAAACTTAAAATTACAAAAAAAAAATTATGATCAAAGTATAAACTTCAAAATAATCAAATGAAATCAATTTAGTACTAATATAACAAAAGTAGACCATCCTTTCATACTAAATATCGTTTTCATATTATGAAAGCGGTCAATGATTGCATCATTGCTTATTTTTACAAATACATCCTTCTCAATGTAAGAAACTAAACAATCACTTAAAAAATGCATCATCAATACTGCTACGTAACTCATTCTTAATATGCTTCATAGATGAAAATGCTCTCTCTACAGTTGCAGTAGCGAGAGAACTGAAAAAGTTGTCCGTTGCGTGTGCGTGTTCTAGTGTATATTTAATAGTTGTTTGGCCATGAATTATTTTTTTTTTTCGAAAAAATATTTTACTTTAGTGAAAAAAGTGAAAACAAAATGGGTTTGGCCATAAAAATTTCAAATACAATTTCGGAATTATATTTGAAAAAGTGAAAATAAGTTTTACTTGTTTTCACTTTTTTCACTCATAAATTTTTAAAAACAACTTTAATTTATATTCATGGTCAAACACAGTTTTAACTCCAACTCCAAAAAATTATGATTTTTATTATCAAAATGGGTTTTACTTGGCTTGAAGAGAATTTGGAGAAATTGTAAATTTTAGGGATTTGGGGGGATTTGATATTGTTGGCTTAGCAGTTTTGGACTTGGGATTGGAGAATTGTCATGGCCCATGGGTTTATTAAATAAGAATAAGGGTGGGGCGTGGGGCTAGATGAGGAGGTGGCAAAGGTACACAATTAAATGGCTGGAGCATTAATTGTAAGGGAAAAGGACATTGTGTAGCACTTTTTAAAATAAATAGTTCAAGTTTGAGATTTTGTCAAAAAGTGATCAGTCGGATAAAGTATTTTCTCTTTATAATCATTTTCTAATTTGGATCATTTTGGCCCATATAGTTCAGATATAATCCATATACAATACTGATACAGTTCATATACAATACTAATATAGTTTTCAACTTGGATCATTCGATCCTTTTAAAAATATTTCAATTTTTTTTTTGTCATAAATTTTTTAACTAAAAAATATTCTGCTTTTTTTATTGTTTAGAAATAATAATTAAATATAATTATATTAAAACGATATAATTGTTATATAGAATATGTATTTATATAAGATATATGTATAAAAATTGTATAGTTCTATTAAATATGTATATGTATAAAATATATATATATATATATATATATATATATATATATATATATATATATATATATATATATATATATAAGATATAAAGAAAGTGTATAATAATTATATAATTATTGTATAAAATGTGTAAAAAAAGTACAATTATTGTCTAAATTGTGTATCGAAACTGCATAATTTTCGTATAGAATATTTATATGTATAAGATATATATAAAAACTGTATAGAAAGTGTGTAGATACAATATAGAACAAGCCAGCAAATTAAAATGGCTAGAAAGTGAAATTTAAATTTCATGGGTATTTTTGTGAAAATAGTTTAATTTGAAGTGTCGTTTCTGTCCTTTTCTCATGTAAAGGCAAATCAAAAAATGGACGCTTGCCAAGAATCAAACTTGCGACGTCACCGACCAAAGACCTTTTAACCGCTTTCTAAACCAGTGCACCCAAATGAACTTTGATATTATGGGTGTACAATTTAATATATTATCACGTTTTTACTATATCTATACATATATATACGATTTTTTAAAAAAGGTTACCACTCATGAATCCACGTGGGTCCACCTCTGAAGCTTGATCATGTGCTTTCCCACTCACATGAATTGAATGGTTTAAATGCCACAAGCAATACATACAACATGCTTTTTGGAAGAAGTAAGAAATCTAGGAGTCAGAGCCTTTCTTGACTGAGTTCCATCTCCAAACCCCAACTTAAATCACCAAAGTCCATCCAACCAATCTTCATTCCTGACTTCAAACTCAAAGTTATCAAAAATAGATCCAAATTAGTCTAGCTAGGGGAACTATTTTAATAATTTTAGTTGGGGTCCAAGTAAATTCTTGATCAACTCAAACCTGCCCCTCGGCTCAACAGTCCGAATTTCATTGAATCCATGGATATGTTATCCATAAGTGCTGCCATTCAATGAAATCAAAATCAATTTTACTATCTTCTACTAGTTCAAACTAATGATTTCAGCCTTTTGAGATTATGAATATAAATTATCCAATTAATCCTTCATGTTCGACGTGATCTTATGGCTCAAGTTTCAATGAAAGTAACGGGTAGTCACTAGGCTAGTTTTAGGGATCCATGTACCTCTAATATTAGAGCAAATCCCACCTTTTGCTTGGTCAAATGGATAGCTAAATCTCATTCCTAACACCCAAAACCATACTTAGATTGATATGAAATGAAAGTCTGATGTATATCTAGCTACAATATTTTCTATGCAATCGCGACCTACCTCATGATGACCCTTCACCATTATGGGCACTCTCCTCGTGATTGTGCAGGAAAGTTGAACGGTGACTGAATTTGCTAACTCATTGCAATCACGAACTAGCATGTTAAATTTACGTATTTATAAATTTGTACGTATAAATTAATCTAGTTGTTAGAGTTAACAGCGTAATATTCTCTCTTTCTGTATAGGATGGAGTTTCTGACATATAGGAATAATGCATCTAATTTTCAGTGGGGTTCACATACATCCACTTCCCAAGGAATCGATCATTTACTTGTTTGAATTATCAAGTCCTATAATTCACTGTACGTTATATATGATTGAAATTAATACTATTTGTTAGAAAAATTCAAATATGGATAGTATATATTTATAATCAATATCTATATCTATAATTTATAATCTATAATATATTAAAAATGTGAAAATCCTTAGAAAAATGATTTAATCTATAATATATTGATGTAAGACCCACGTTCAAAGCATGCACACTGAACTAGTATATACATATGTGTATATATATATATGTATATATGTGTGTATAGATATATTTATATATGTATGTATGTATACACATATATGTATATACACATATATATATATGTATGTATACACATATATGTATATACACACATATATAATTTTAAATAGGACTAGTCGATGCAGAGATGTCTTTGTAAACCTATGACCCACAAACTCTTGTCGTGACATCTATACCAGTGCAGGGTTAGTAGAGAGAATTATTGAGTCCAACTGATTATGATTTGATTTGAATTACTAGAAAAAAATAATAATTGATATATCTTAGAGGATTTTGATTTGATGTGCGTTTGAAAAAGCTGAACACACTTTGGACTATATTTTACCAACAATAAATCCAACGCAACACTAAGACAAAAACGTATATACAGATTATGGGCGTGGATAGAAAAAATGAGATCAATTATGTCGAATTTTTAGTATTAAATCTAGAATATTCCCTTAACTATTAATTGAATAAATTTAGTTTTTTAAATTTGTCAAGATGAGTTTTTTTCATCTCCATCAAATATTTATCATAGTTTATTCTTAAATTTGTTGGGTTCAAAATCGAGAGGGCGTCACGTAAAAGCTAATATTTTGCAAATCATAAAGACAATAAATCAGATGATAAATAATGCATACTAAACCATAATATTATTTATATGATTCGACCAATTGACCTACATATTAAAAACTAAATAAAAAATTATAAAAAAATTATTTGAGAGAAAATCTCCCCCTAAACAATACTCTTAAATGACTATATTATGGATACTATTGTGTTTTTGGTATGAGAAGAGACGTTTTTGATTTATTTAAAAAGGTCCAAAACCTTTCCTCTAAGAAAGAGGTTTGCTAAATATGGAAGAGCTTTATATTTTTCTTTTAGGAAAGGTAAAAGTAATTATGGTTACTTTTATTTTTCTTTCAAGAAAAATTAAAACTTAATTCTGGTAAGAAAATTAGTGCAAAACCCCTAACAAAACTCTCCTTTTTGGCTTGATTCTCCGGAAAAATAATCTTGATCTTCCTTCTTCACACGATCTTCATATATCATTGTTGCTTACTAGTGGCGGAGCTATGATTTTCACTAAGGGGGTTCACAAGTGAATATACAAACTAATCGAAGGGGGTTTAACATTTATTATGTCTAAATAAAAAATAATTTTAACCATATAAATATAGTATAATTTTTCGCCGAAGGGAACCCCCTATCTAAAGAGTAGCTCCGCCCCTGCTGCTTACCATGATTAAAAATTGATATTGGTTAAAATATTGGAGCCCTACGCGTTAAAAATAAAAGCATGAGTTGATATTATTGAAACCCTGTATTATAAGTAAACAGAGTTGAAAGTGAAGCCTTGTGCATTGAAGCACAGGCTAAAGTGAAGCTCAAGCATTGAAAGTATATATGCATAAGTTAAATGGATCCCAAGCATAAAAGTTAGTATGGGCTGAAAGTTGGTCTATAAAGATGAGTTGAAAATTGATTTTGATTTTAAAGATGGATTAGCAGTAGAATTATGAAAAATTTGCTTGAAACTTTTCTCCACATATAGCTAGATAAAGATCTTTATTATCATCAAATTAGTTGTAACTTTCATCTCAATATGTCCTCAATCTGAACCATCGTACTATTGAACTACAGACTCTAATACCACTTGTTAGGTTCGAAATCGAGAGAGCGTCATGGGAAACTAATATTTTGCAAACCATAGAGACAATAATTCAAACAATAAATAAATAGATACTAAAATATAATATTATTTATATGATTTAGCCAATTAGCATACATATTAAAAAATAAATAAAAAAAGTATAAAAATCTATTTGAGAGAAAATCTCTCCTTAAACAAGACTCTTGAACGACTACATTGTGAACACTATTGTGTTTTTGGTATTAGAAGAGAGGTCTTTTATTTGTAGAGGTTCAATACCTTTCCTTCAAGAAAGAGGTTTGCCAAATATAAAATAGTTTTATATTTTTCTTTTAGGAAAAGTAAAGATAATTTACTTTTATTTTTCTTTCAAGAAAAAGTTAAACTTAATTTTGGTAAGAAAATGAGCGCAAAAATCATAACAAATCTTTTCCTTTTGGCTTGATTTTGTGGCAAAATAATCTTGATCTTCCTTCTTCGCACGATCTTCATATATTACTGTTGTTTACTATGATTAAAAGTTGATACTGATTAAAATATTGAAGCCCTAGGCATTAAAAATAAAAGCATTGGTTGATATTATTGGAGCCGTGTGTTATAAGTAAACAGAGTTGAAAGTAGAGCCTTATGCATTGAAAGTAAGCATAAGTTAAAGTTAAGCACATGCATTAAAATTATATATGCATGAGTTGAAAGGAGCCTAAACATAAAAGTTAGCAAGGGTTGAAAGTTGAAGTCCATAAACATGGATTGAAAATTGATTTTGATTTTAAAGATGACTTAACAATAGGATTATTCAAAATTTATTTGAAATTTTTCTCCACATGTACCTAGACAAAGATATTTATTATCATCAAATTGGTTGCAAGTTTGATCTCAAAATGTCCTCAATTTGAACCATCAGACCATTTAACCATAGATTCTGATACCACTTGTTGGGTTCGAAATCGAGAGGACGTCATCCGGAAGCTAATATTTTACAAACCATAGAGACAATAATTTAGACAATAAATAACTGCATAATAAAACATAATATTATTTATATGATTTATCCAATTGACCTACATATTAAAAAATAAATAAAAAACTATAAAAAACTATTTGAGAGAAAATCTCCCCCTGATTACCACTCTTAAACGACTATATTGTGGATACTATTGTATTTTTGATATAAGAAGAGAAGTCTTCTATTTATAGAGGTCCAAAACCTTTTATCCAAAAAAGAGGTTTGCCAAATATAAAAGACTTTTATATTTTCCTTTTAGGAAAGTAAAAGTAATTATAACTACTTTTATTTTTTTTCCATGAAAAATGTAAAACTTAATTTTGATAATAAATTCGGGAAAAAACCCTAACAAAATTTAATCAAATTTGTCATTTTCTTAAATTAGAAACCCACATACAAAAAATTCCATCAGAATTTTAGAGACAATAACATAAAAAACTATGTTAGAAAAAATAAATAAATCAAAAATAACAAACTTACGTCTCAAAAAGTTGCAGCAAACTATTGAAATAAACCAAAAATTATATAAACAACAAATTATACTTTCAAATGTGCATTTCAGTAAAATAATTTTTATTTTCATAATTTAAAAAAATAAATAAATTATAATGTGGTCAGTATTTGACGAAGATAAAAATACTCACTTTGGATAAATTTAAGAGACTAAACCTGTTCTCATTATAATTAAGGAACTATTTTGCACTTACTGCAAAAAATAACGGACTAATTTTGCCATTTTTCTTGTGGGATACATTATAAACAAAACTAAATTAATTACGAATTTTCTCATTAATCCGTTTGATGCAAACTCAATTATCAACAATTGTAGAGCAGAAGCAAAGTGCGTGGTAGTACCTAGTTTGTAAAACAATTTTCAGCTGAGTTTATTTAATTACAATTTAGTCCTTATTTATATAGAGTCTAATTTAGTTTGTTTACACATTTCAACTCTAATTAGTATAAGGGTCCCTATCCAGCCCTTTTGGCATTTGTGCAGAAATTGTACAGTACCAACCTTATCTATTTAGGAGAAAGTGTGAGTCATCTAGGGTTTGAAAGCATACAAAAAATTGTAATGTGTTCACTTAAGTTGGCTTGATGAATAAAAAATATACCTAGCTGTAAATAGCTAATATAGAATAATGGTATACTTTTCTTTTTATTTTCAGTATTTATGCTTATTGTTTTATTGGATCACTATTTATTCCAATTTCAAAATCATGTCTTACATCATTTGGCATCAGAACAAGATCGCGAGCTCTGTGGTGTTATCAATGTCTATTAAAATGGAGGAAATCAAGTCCATGTGTGAAAGAATGACAACATAGATTGCTAACTTTACATTGAGGCAACATCAGCTAGAAAGCCAACATGAAAAAGCTTTTGCTGAACTAAAGGAATCAACCATTAGGTGAGTCGATTTGATAGGGAAAAGAGTGTTGAAGGGCAAGATGGAGGTGGGGAGATTTACCCTCCCTCTAGTAACTCGATGGCTTGGTTACTACCCTCTGTCGTAATGCACCCTATGCCTCCTTATTCGCCAGCTAAAAATCCAATAGGAGTAAATCCCATGCCTCTATTCTCAGCTACTATGGGTCAAATTTCCCAATCTACTCAAGCTACTCGAATCCAGGGAGAGCACAAGGTAGAGATGGTAACACAGGACTACAAGTTCAAGACTCTCATCATAATGGAGGTTCAATAATGTTAAGGTTAGCTAAGTTGGAGTTCCCTCATTTCAATGGCTCCTACTTGAGATTGTGGTTGTGCAAGGTAGAATAAATTCTCTTTAAATAAGATAGAGTAAACTTAAAGAGTTAGGTTTACCTCCATACACTTTAGTGATGTATCCATAGAATGACATTTGGCTTACATGAGAAGCAGATCTCATCTTCTCTACCCCACTTGGAAAGAGTATGCGTATTTGTATGTCTTGATGGAAGATTTGGGTATGAATATGGAGACCCCTATGACTGAATTAAAGTTGGTCAAGAGAATCGATTTAGTAGAGAACTATCAGAAAAAGTTTGACAGGATCATGACCAGGTTGGTCTTATTGCCTGAGCATGCCATAAGTGCATTCATCACTGGACTAAAACATTGGTTTTGCTGTGAAGAACCAAAGACCTCACTCTTTACCTCAGGCCTACCAACTGGCAAAGAACATAATGTGTCAATTTAATGCTCAACTCAAATTATCTAGATCCAATGGATACAGTGGAGGATCCAACCACAATAGGGGAGAAACCTTGAGTGCTAACAACAAATAAGGATTATCAAAAGAGATTCTCAACCTGTGAAAAGAGACATTGTTGTAAATCTTAACAGAAGTGACACTAGAAGACTCATTCCTTCTGAAATGCGAGAAGAGTGACAAAAGGGACTTTGTTTTTTCTGTTATAAATTCAACACTTATAAACAACTTTATTTATTCGAAGTAGGGGAAGAAGAGAGACTATAAATTGATTCAACTAATAGTGATCAAGAAGTGGCAGAAGTAGAGGAAAAAGGAATGGAAGAAAAATATGACATATCCATACATGCCTTGAATGAAATCTCCGGGTTCAACAAATTTAGAGTGATAGGGTATATTGAAAAAAACGTCTCAGCATCCTTATAGATCCAGGTAGCATCCATAATTTCATAGATGATTTGGTGGCGAAGCAAATGAGGTTGGAGATCATATAGGTAAGGCCATCTATCACTATTACAAATGAAGAGAGTAAACAAACTAATGAAATATGTAAGGATCTTCCTTGAATAATGCAAGGAACCATATTTGTGGACAACTTTTTACTGCTTCCCTTAAGGTCATGTAACATAATTTTGGGAGTGCAGTGGTTGTTACCATTAGGGGATATTTAACTTAGCTTCCAGAAATTGACTTTATCCTTTACCTATCAATGAAAAGAGGTATGGTTACAAGGAATAAAAGAAGAGACAAGGGTATTTGAGGCTAAAGGGTTGGACAAGATGGCTCACAATTATAGTCATTTGTTTATGATCAAGGTCCTAACCACAAAAGATCCTTCAGTAATGGATATATCAGACATCCCCCCCAAAATAGTATCTTTAAATGAGAAATATCACATGTTTTTTGGTGATCCAAAGCAACTACCTCTTCCTAGAACCACTTTTGATCATAAAATTCCATTTGAAGAAGGAAGTAGTCCAGTAAACCACAGTCGAAACAGAGACTCTTCAAGGTAGAAAGATTTTATTAAGAAGTTTGTCCAAGAGATGCTTGATAAAAGCATTATACAACCTATTTCCGACCCTTATGCTTCACCTGTAGTTTTAATGGGGATGAATAATATGTTTTGGAGGTTATGTGTGGACTATAAGGCTCTGAACAAGATCACAATTAAAGATAATTTCTCCATTCCCATTATCAAAGAGTTGTTGGATGAGTTGGGGGGTCCAAGGTGTTTACTAAGCTTTACTTTAGGTCATACTATCATAAAATTAGAATGATACCTGCAGATGTTCAAAAGACCTCTTTTAGGACACACATAGGTCACTATGAATACCTAGTAATGCCCTTTGGTCTTTCAAATGCACCCTCCAATTTTTATGGAATTATGAACCATGTTTTAAAGACTACCTCAGGAAGTTTGTCCTAATTTTTTTATGACATTCTTGACTATAGTAGAAGCATGGAAGAACACTTGCAATATCTAAGAGTGGTCTTTGACTTATTGATCGAGAACCAGTTGTTAGTAAAGAAGAGCAAATGATCTTTTGGAGCTCCTAAAGTTGATTACCTTGGTCACATTATCTCAACAGAAGAGTTGGCAACCGACTATAAGAAAATTACAACTGTGTAAGAATCATCGATACCTAAGTTTGTAAAGGATCTAAAGGGATTATTGGGGTTGGGTGGATATTATAGAAGGTCTATAAATAGATATGGATAGATAAGCAAGCCTCTTACTAACCTCCTAAATAAAGACGGGTTTAAATGGACTGATAAATCTCTTCAGCAGCTTAAAGTAGCTCTAACTAGTGCATCTAATAGTTCATTGCAGTTTAGTTGAAATAGATGCTTCTGATATAGGAGTGGGTGTTGCTCTAATCTAGGAGGGGAATCCGCTGGCTTATTTAAGTATGGTACTATCACTCAAGCACCAAGGTTTGTCTGTCTATGCTAAGGAGTTGTTCTTTGGTTTTAGCTGTAACTAAATGGTATCAGTATCTTTTGGGAAGAAAATTTATGGTAAGAATAGACCAAAAGGCCCAAAAATTCTTACTTGGTCAAAAGTTATACACAGGCACTCAGATGAAATGAAAGCTTATGCAGTTTGATTTTCTAATTGAATATAAGAAAGAAAGTGAGAATAAGGCTGTTGATTCTCTTTTTAGAGTGACAACTTCTCACTTGTTTTTGTTATCTGTTATTTCTACAGGTTCCAAATTGATTCATAGGATCCAAGCCAGTGAGAGAGTGATGAGGAGCTTAAGAGATGATCCAAAGGGTGCTGGACCAGAAGAAAGATCTCAAGGGGTTCACTTACTATAATCAACAACTCAGGATGTATTGGTAGTTGGTAAAAAGGAGCGGAACAAATCATGCATTGTGGCACATAGTCCTAGTGGAGGGCATTCATGGGTGGATAACACCTGTAGAAGAGTGGCTCAATTGTTTTATTGGAAGAAGATGAGAAATGATATCAGAAAGTATGTCAAAGATTATTCTATTTGTCAAAGAAGCAACTATAATGTTGCAGCTTTACTAGGTCTTATACAACCCCTTGCTATTCCGGATTAAGCTTGGTCCAATAACATCAATATGGATTTCATTTACGGGCTTCCAAAATCTAAGGTAAAGACTATAATTATGGCGGTAGTTGATAGGCTTACTAAAAACATCACTTTATAGCTCTAAGTCACCCTTACACAACTGTGATAGTTGCACAAGACTTCCCTAATTAAGTTTTTACGCCCCATGGCATGTCAAAAAATATAGTTAGTGACAAGGATTTATTTTTTCTTAAAAGATTCTGGCAAGAGCTACTTGCAACCCATAAAGTAACTCTTAACACTTTCGCTACCTACCATCCTTAGAGTGATGGTCAATCTGAGGTAGTAAACAAGACCTACGAAACTTACTTGAGAAGTTATTGTTATAGTAGCTACTCAAACTGGTCCATCTACCCACCAATGTCAAAATAATGGTACAACATAATATTTCAACCAACAATCCAAACAACTCCATATGAGGCTCTATATGGGCAATCTCCTCCTCTCTATTTACCCTACATTATTGGTGATGCACTTGAGGAAGAATTTGATAAGAGCTTGATCACTATATAAATAAAGTTCCAGTTGCATTATTTTCACTTACATAGAGCCCAAAAGAGGATGCATGCACTAGCTAACATAAGAAGAAGTGACAAGCAATTGAAAGTTGAAAATTGGGCATATCTCAAAATTCAACCTTATAGGCAGTCTACTTTATCCTATTAGGAATTCTCCATGCTATATACAATGTTTTATGACCCATACCACGTAATTCAGAAGGGTTGGATCAGTGGCTTACAAGCTGCTATTACCCTATTATATTGCAATTCACCTACCTTTCATGTTTCACAATTGAAGTTGTGCTATGAGGTTCCCGCTCAAATTACACATCCTCCCATTATTGATCCATTTAGTCCCAATTGTGAAGAGCCCCTAAATGTGTTAGACCGGATGATGATAAAGAAATGAAATAAGGTTGTGGCTCAACTCTTGATTCAATAGAAGGACATGCCTTAGGATCATGCTACCTGGGAAGACTATCATGTAATCAAGACAAGGTTTCGTGCATTCTTCCTTAAGGAAAAGGAAGTTTACAAGGAAGGTGAAATGATGTAAACTTAGTTACCAGCAATGAAAGAGCAAAAAGAAAGTGGCTAAGAGAGTTGTACCTCGAGCTTGCGCAGTAGTACCTAGTTGTTAAAATAGTTATTTAGCCGAGTTTAGTTAATTACTATTTCGCCCTTATTTAAATAGAGTCTAAGTTAGTTTGTTAACACATTTCGACCCATAATTAAAAGAAGGTTCCCTATCTAATTCTTTTGGCATTTCTAAAAAAATAGTATGTTTCTTACCAACCTTTTCTCTTTTGGAGAGAGTGTGAGTCATCTAGGGTTTGGAAGCATACTATAAATTGTACTATTATCATTTGAGTTTGATTTATAAACGAAAAACTTATCCTATTCGTAATTAGCTAATTTAGCATAATCGGATATTTTTCTTTCCATTTTCAATATCTGTAGTTACTGTTTTATTAGATCACAGTTCATTCCACTTCCAAAAACCTATTTTTCATCATTGTTTCTAAATTGCTCATAGCAAATAAAATTTTATGTTAATCTTCGCTAATTCATCACTACTAAAACTAGAGATAATTTTGCTATAAAATTTATTCATGGCTAATTTCTATTTTTTATCCCAACATTTACGCTAATTGTAGAATTATTATTATTTTGTAGATAAATCAGCTCGTGCTTGATTTATAATCTCCTATTTTTGGTACATAAAAAATAGCAGTGTATAAAAGATAGAGAGGGGAACCGTTGAAATATATTGTTAAAGCATTGATAGAAAATTTCTCCAATGTGAAAGACGACTTTAAACTGTGTTCAACTGATTAAACTATTTTTTAATAAATTTTGGACTAACGCCACAAATATGTCAGGTGTTCTGATTTTTTTTTCATAAATTGTCAATATTGTTCTTCAATTATATAGCCATTTGGTACGAAAGTCAAAGTTATTTAAAATTGGAGTTGGAGTTTTATCTGCCCACGAATATAAATTTAGATTATTTTTAATTTTTTTGTGATAGAAGTGAGAGTGGAAAAAGTAAAACCAAATTTTACTTATATTCACTTTTTCAAATACAACTTTAAATTATATTTGAAATATATGCTCATGGCCAAATACTAATTTGAAATAAAGTAAAATAATTTTTTTTTTGAAAAAAGGAAAAAATTTCTCATGGTCAAACGGGTACTATATTTTTTGAAAAATTAGACTCTCAAAAAGCACTGTAACTTTTTTGCTGGATATAATTTGGATACAAGTTTTCCTTTTATTTTAGTTTGAAATAATAATAGTAATACTTAAAGAAGATCAAAACCCACACAAGATTAAAATATGTTAGTAGAGAGAGACAGACAAACTTCTCTTTAAGAATTACAAAAATCCAAAGTTTCCAGACCAAGTTGATCAGAGTATGACCGACACTCCATAAAAATTGCCTACCCCACTTGACCCCTCCGGATACATTCAATTGCCATATGGCCATCCACAATGGCGAAGAACTCACCTACCTTAAAATCCTAAAAGGGAAAGATAAAATTCCCAACCATAATAGCCACTTACCGGAATTACAAGCTTCCTCATCGGAGCCTCCCTATTTGGCTACATCAGACGACGACTCAAAAATTGACCTCTCCACATAAGATAAACAACGATTGTACGCCCCATGGAGGTTCTTAGTAATTATTAAAACAGTGGGGAGAAGATTCAACCATGAGTACCTATGAAAGAAATTAACGGATCTATGGAAGCTAAAGGAGACCGTCATCCTCATCGATGTAGGCCTCAATTTCTTTACCATCAAATTCAACGATCTTGCCTCACAATCGATAGCCATCTAAGGAGGTCCCTGGTTTGTTGTCGGAGTATTCTTATCAGTAAGAGTTTGGGAACCAAAATTCATCCCCTAAAACTCCACAATTGAGACCACAACGATCTGGGTTAGACTACCCCAATTACCCACAAAATTTTATGATGGTCAAATCCTTGAGAAAGTAGGGAAAAAATTGGTAAATTACTGAAGATCGATGAATGCACCTCTGCCACTCTCAGAGGTCGTTATGCTAGAATTTATGTCCAACTCCTGCTCAAAACATCGATAAGAACTAATGTGGTGATTCGTAAGAATACCCAAGCGATAACTTACGAGGGAGAGGGCCTCCTATCCAAGGGCTATGGAAGGATAGGACACGTCTTCAGTCAGTGTCCTTACAAGCTCCAGAAACCAGCAACCACTCTAGAAAACTGAACTGGTGATACAATTCTACCAAACGACACTCCATTACCACCAAAGAATGATTGGCAAACTGTTTTCTTTACAAAAACAAAATCTTGTACGGACAAAGTGCAACCAAAAAACAATCATTAACCAGGCATGAATATGAAAGTAAAGGTTTTTGACGCACAAATAGGTAAGTTCCTCCAAAATTTAAATCTTTGATACTGTGCCACCAGTAACAGTGGTACAGGCGACAAAAATGGCAGCAAGGCTAGCCCTACCTCTCTAGGCCTAGACTCCAAGAACACCTAGCCCCAAATGGCCAATAACTCGTTGGGCCAAAAATAAATGGGCTATATAGGAAAATCTGAACTGGCCCAACATACCACAAAAATGCCCCCTAAATGGCCCAAGAAAAGGAGTATTGACTCTAGACCGGAGAAAAATAAAGGGGCCCAGGAAAATGCCCAAGCCCAACATATTAGTCTTAACTCTGAGCACGGGTGCTTTGAAATCATTAATGCTAATTATAATATTAAATTTAATCATTTTAAGTCTGACATTAAAGATGCCGGGTGCAAAAGTAAACTGGACACCTTTCCTCGATTTTTATTTTCTCTCTCCTCCGCCTCTGGTGCTTAATTATTAGTACCTCTAGAATCTGGGCAAGAAACCTACATCAATCAAGGAGAAGTCACTTCTCTTACTTTTCCATTAAAGGCTAGGCAAAATGGTAATGATGAGGGGACTCCAAAAGTCTCCCCCATCATATACTATCCCATAAAAAGGATATTTAGACTATTCCAACTAACATTATTCTTCCTATATCTCCTGGAATTCAAAACAAAAAAAATGAACCAACCAAGCCATGAAACTCATAATCTTCAGGTCCCAACCTCTGGGAATGGTCCACCAATCAACTTCATGGCTAGTGATGTATGAGCTAATGCTAACACAGTTGAGGCTTTTAACTAAGAATAATTGCAAAGTCTTAAGCAACTTTTGTTGTTTTTGATTGGTTTATGTTTTTTTTCTAGTTTGAGCTGATATGATAGAGAACCAACAAGAATGAGAGCAAAAAAGTTGAAATCTGAAGAAAAAAGTGGCTGACGACATTTGTGATAAGTCGTTAGCCTGATGATAAGTTATCAAGTTTGTCGTCAGCAGTAAACAAAGAATTGGCCTAAGTTGAAAGATGTGACAACATTTTGTGATAAGTCGTCAAGGGTCTAATAAGCTGTCAAGAATGTTGTCAACCTGAGGTAGCACAGGAGAACTGAAACAGTGCTTTGACAATATTTTGTGATAGGCCGTCACGAAGCTGATAAGTTGTCAAGTTTGTCGTCAGCCTTAAATAGAAAGAGCCAAAGCTGAAGAACGAGTTGATGACATTTGTGATAAGTCGTCAGCCTCCTGATAGACTATCACAAATATCGTCACCTAATCCGAGGGATTTATGAATTCTATTATTTTGTTTCCATAATTAGGGTGAACTATTTAAAGCTTTGTTTTAGGGTTTTCCAAAGAGATCCGCACATTGAGTTTTGACAATACTTTTGATATTTTTCTCTTTCTAATTTCTTGGCTTGAAAAAGCAAATACTTTGAAGAGATTATTATTATTATTCTAGGATTTTCCTTTGTGATCTAATCTGCGATTCACTAGTTATTCTTCTTCTTGTGGGTTAGGTCTTGATAAGGTGCTAAGTGTTCAAGATTCAAAATATGGTAAGATTTCTTGATAATTCTGAGGTTTTAATTAACGTCTGTTGGTTGCAAACAATAGATAGCACCTACTTTGCTTTGATTGAGAAAGAAATTAAATATAGTGGGAAGTGAATTATCAACAGGGACTTGGAAATACTCTGTTTAATAATCAGCGGTGTAACAAGGTTGGTTAACCTGAGGTAAAATCTGGGCAGTGAATATAAATTTCCTAAGTCCGAGAAGATTAGGTAAGTGAATACTTAAGTAGGTCGAGAGATATTTAAGCATAATGTCGATAAAGAAAACTTGTTGTCCTACCTACCGTGAGAGTCTTGAACCACTGTTAACACCTGTCAAGTACCAGAAGCCCTAGTGAACATAATTCTGGTTTTTCAAAAACTCTTGATTACGAACACTGATTAAAGCGACCGACAATTACTTGTTAAACTAAAACCCCCCGTTTCTGAGAACATCTAACTATCAGTTGATTGATTTGCAAACGACTTATGTTCACACCATATTCCCTATGGGATTCGACCCTAACCTCGTTGGGTTTTATATTGATAACGATCGCTTACATTCTCATTGAGAAGTGTAGTTTGAGCGTTATAAAAAATGGCGGTGTTGCTGGGGAATATGGTTGTAAACTAAAGTTTGTGTTCGCAAATTGACTGTTAGTTAAGTTTCCTAGTTTTTCATTTATTCGTTGTTTTTTTTTATTGTAGGATCTTTATAGTGTATGCCAAGAACCAAAAGTTTCGGTGAACCATTATTACTATATAATCCGGAACCTCAACGAATTGGAAGAATGGCAGAACAACAAGAGACTGACAGACTGGCAGCCTTAGCTAGAGCTCAGGTGAATGTGCAAAATGTCGGGAAATAGGCACGACATCTAAATCTTAAGGATGAAGATTTAAGAGATGAGGAGTTGTTGAATCCTGGTAACCCAAGGCATACAGAGAAGATAGCTGCACTAGTATGACATAAGGTTAACCAGAACTGTCCATTTCGAGAAAGTCAAGAGTACCAGCCGGTCCAGTATGATTCCAATGATGATGATGATGGCATGGACGGGGAATGTGCAATGGGTGCAATCATTCCTCCACCGTTACCACCTGGGGACAAGTTCAACATTATGAGTACTATAATCCAACTCCTCAATCTGAAGAGGTTGTTTGGTGGCCTTCCTGGGGATGTCCCGAACCTGCATCAGGTGAATTTTTTCACCATCTGTAAATATTTTGATAATCCAGGAGTGGGCCAGAATGCTATTCGATTGAGATTGTTTTTGTTGTCTCTGTATGGAGAGGCAACATTACGGTTAAATGAGTTGACACCCGTTCTATAACCAACTGGAGGCAGTTGAAAGAATCTTTCCTAGAAAGGTTCTTTCTGCCTTCTAGAAGGGTACAGTTGAGGGACGAGATCAACAACTTTAGACAGCTCCCGACTGAAGCCTTGCATGAAACCTGGGAAAGATTCAAGAAAAAGCTGACACAGTGTCAAAACCACAACATGACAGATATACATTTGATGGAGACTTTGTACAGAGCTCTTAACTCTATTATAAAGCCAATTGTAGACAATGCTGCCGGTGGTTCGTTTATTGATCTTACATTCCCAGAGACTTCAGAGATGTTGGACAGAATGACCAAACAGAGTCAAGAATGGAATACCAGAGACTCTATGGTGTCCAACCCCACTGCTTCTGTAGGTATTACTGCGAAACAACGCAGAAGAGAAGAGGAGTGTGACCAAGACATGGCTCACCTGAAAACACATATGGACTTTCTAACCAAGCACTTGCTATCAGGAAAGGTTGAGAAGATGAAAGATGTTGGATCCCAGGATAGGATTGAGGCTGATGCAAAAGAAGAGGCTAACTATGTTAACAATCAAGGGGGGAGGGGGTTTCTGAGGCAATAGCCAGGGGAATCAAGGTTGGAACTTTTATGATAATCCCAGTTATAAAGATAGGGAGCTGGGAAATTAGAGAAATAACAATGACAGAAGTGGCCTATATATTTCTCCTGGAAATTGTGAGGCTGCTTCATCAATTTCTGAAAAGATGTCCATGAAGGACATGATGGCTAAGTTGTTAAAGAGAGTGGAGGCTACCAACTTTGGTGTGACCACCATGAAGACCGATTTGAATCCATCAATTTTTTGGTGCACTCACACTTCACCACAATCAAATAGGTGAAGCAGCAGATGAGCCAACTCTCCATAGCATTCAACCAGAGGAAGAGCGAAATGTTACCAAGCGATACGATCCAAAATATGCAGAATGATGGCTCATGCATGGCTATTACCACTAGAAGTAGTAAGATATTACCTGGCCCTTCTGTGGGCAAACCTGTTGTTGATGAGGTAGTGGTTGATGAATTGAAAGAAGGTAATCCAGTGGAGTCTGAAAAACTGGACAATTCTGATGATGCTCCAGAGAAAGATAAAGAGAAGGAGAAGGAGAAGGAGGTAGTGCTGAAAACTATCCTAAGACCACTACCTCCCTATGCTTAATGATTGAAGAAGAAAACGGATGAGGCAAAATTTAGCAAATTCATGGCAATGCTCAAGCAATTGACAATAAATGTGCCATTGGTTGAGGCACTTGAGGAAATGCCAGGATATATGAAGTTCATGAAAGACCTTGTGACTAAGAAACGAAAGGTTAGACATGAACCGAAGGATAATCTCCTTCATTATGGCGCTATCTCTACAACATCTTTAGCGCAGAAAAAGGAAGATCCGGGAGTATTTACCACCCCGTGCACTATTGGTTCCTTGAATTTCACAAAAGCACTATGAGATTTGGGAGCCAGTATAAACCTAATACCACTTACTATGTACAAGAAACTAGGTTTGGGGTATCCTACTCTGACAAACATGCGGTTAGTGATGGAAGATAGGTTTGTGAAGTGGCCTGTGGGTATATTACATGATGTTTTGGTTAAGGTGGCCGATTTCATTCTGCCTGCTAATTTTGTAGTCCTGGATTGCGAAGTGGACTTTGAAGTGACTATCATCTTAGGTAGACCATTTCTTGCAACTGGGCGAGTGATAGTAGACATGGAGCTTAATGAGCTGAAGTTCAGGCTCAATGACAAAGAAGGACGCTTCAAAATATACTCATCCATGACTCAGCAAAAAGAGATGAGTTTTTTCTCAATCGTTAATGTATTCTATGAAGATGGTAAGGGGGTATTAGCAGGTTGTCTTGGCGAAGTCTGAGTAGTCAAGATAAGCAAGTCGTGCCGCGACAGTAAATCAGGCGCTAATGGGAGGCAACCTAAAATTTTTATATTCCAGTAAATTATTTATTTTTGTAGTTAGGATTTAGTTCATAGAAGGTGGAGGCGATGTATTCAGCCACATTCCCCTGACGACATTTTTGATGGGCTGTCAAGATGGTGATAAGTCATCAGATTTATCGTCAGAGACCTCAGCTCTAAAGAAGGGTCTGTCAAGGCTGACGACATTTGTGATAAGCTATCACAATTGTGATGGCTTATCAGAAATGTCGTCACAAAAAGCACAATATTAGCTAAAATTGTGGGCTAAATTAAAAAGGCCTGACCCGGCCCGCAGCTTGGCCTTTCCACTTTCCCGCTTAGTTTTTAATTCCTGTAAGTTATTTTCCTTCCATACTTAGAATATTTTCTTCCCTTCTTTGAACTCCTTCCAAGTAAAACAAGAAGCAAGTTCCTTGTGTGTGTGGGTTTGCAATTCAAATCATGGCTATGATTTGGGATAGACTATACGAGGAGGAAATTCATTTTACCCTACACTAGTTAGGGAATTCTATGAAAACTACCAAGCTCACTTGGAAAACATGTGTAGAGAAGGAGAGAAAGCAACTGACCAATTTTTGTTGGACAAAGTTCCGGTACGGGGTGTAATGGTGGATATTTCTGAAGCAACAATCAACAAATTCCTTTATGGCTAGAACTTTACTCCTCAGGCTACTTCACCTACTTTCTATGCTCGGTTGAAGCATCGGGAAAATCAACAAAATTGGTTAGCCACACTGATAGCCGATGGAGAACAGGAATGGATAAAAAATCTGAGTGAAAGGATATTCAAGGCCTCCTTGAATTTAGAGGCAAGATTTTGGTGGGGTATTGTTCGTACTTGGTTGACGCCCACAGATGGTGATAATATTCTCGGGGATAATATAGCAGTATTAGTCGCAAGTTTTGTGGCTAACCTCAAATTGAATTTTGGAGAGATTATTGCAAGAAAGATAAAAATTCATGTCTCGAGGTCTGATACAACATATCCCTTCCCTTGTCTAATTACAAGGTTGTGCAGGGCAGCAAATGTACCAAAGATTTTGGGGCTAGAAGAAGAACTCCTTGCCAATAAGACCCATAATCCTATTAGAAATAAGGAAAATCAGCAGAGGCTAATGTTTGACAGGGGCGCAGATATTCCCATTGACCCACTGGTCACAGGTTTTAGTGTCTAATGCAGAGATACCTGATTCTGAAGTTGTACCTCCAACATCTGCAATAATGGCAGAATCATCAGTGCCCAGAACTGAGACAATTCCTCCAGCTGTAGTGCCTACAATAGAATTTTCCTTTAACTTTATGAATTTCAGAAGAGTAGCAAAATAGTCCAAGTGGTGCGAGGCTCAGCTTAAACTCTTTGCCAAGCAATTTGCAGCTGTAGTAGACAAAAGGGTTAAGGATGCACTCGAGCCTTACAAGGCTCTACCGGGCCAGATTAATGAATTGGAGAACCACTTCAATGCTCAGTTGAGAGAGAGGTCTGCTTCAGAGATGGCATTATTCAGATCAGACCTAGATAAAGTAAAGGCGGAGGTTGGAAAGCTATAACAGTACTACTTTATGGCGTCAGTACACCCGGTAGTTGAGGAGTCTGAGGGATAAATCTTGATGCTTGATCTTACAGAGAAGCCAGTGAAGAAAAAGAAAAGGAAAGGTGAGAAGAAAGGAAAAGAATAAAGAGAGAGGCCCGACAGTGATGAAGAAAAAAAAGCAAAAAAAAGGGCAAGAAAGTAGTCTGAAAAGGAGTAGATAGAGAAGGTAAAGATTGAGTCCTTAGTGAACAATAAGAGATGGGAAACAGCCATCCGAGCAAGAGCAGTAGGTGCGTCCACTAGTAGGCCTTCAGATACTGATAGACCAGCTGCACCAGAATAGTTTGAGGCTCCTGATGGAGATACAATAGCAGGGTCAGGAACCCATGACCCCCGGGATTGATCCATTTCAGGTATACTCTAACCCTTAGTTTAGATTTTCTTTGATTTTAAGTTGAGGGTGTAGAGTAAATTGTTGTTGTAAAATTTTATAGACGATTAGAGGAAATACTTGTACTTGAGGCAGTTGAATTGTTTTGTGATTTTTGTACATCTCTTCAAGGGGTCTACTCCTTTAATTGTATGATTTGCATTCAAGTGTGACCACTCTGTATCTTTGTATGACATTAGTTCTTGTAACATAATAATCATTGTTAAATAGCTGCATGAACTGAATGAGTCTTAGCTTGTGATATACGTGTGATCCATATGTGTGTGAGCAACTACTTAGTTCCCTTGTACGCTGAAGCCAGAACTTGCTCGGTTAGTCTTACCTAGGTTGAAGGATAGGGGTTAGGAAAGGATCATAGGCTATTTTGATATTAGCTCACTTTAGCGTAAATGACCTTCCATATGTGTATAATATCCCTTGATCCCTGTTTTGAGCCTAATTAGCCTATTTCTTTGTATGACGCCTATCACCTTCTCATTTAAATCATAATGAACCTGTTTTAGCCCTGGACCTTATTGGATACTATGCAGCTTGACTTTGGAAAATGGCCTAAGTTGAGGGTGGCTATCATAGGGGTGTGTGATATAGAATGAATATGAAGAAAGGTAGCATAAATAAAAAGAATAAAAAGTTGGGTGCAGAGGAAAAGAGCAAGAAAAATAAAAATTGTGAAAAAGATTAAGCAATTGAGAAAAGACTGCACCTATCCTAAATAAGTGTGATCAAGAAAAGAGACGAGAGCAGAAAAAGCTAATGAGTGAAACCCCCCCCCCCCCCCCACCAAAAAAAAGAATATTGTAGTGTCAAGGAGGTTTAGTCACTTTAAATACCATCAAGTATCATACCAGCCTCTAGCCTACATTACAAGCCTAAGAGAAGTCCTTTAGTGATTCTAGCGGACCTATTTGAAGATCTGGGTAATTAATATAAGGGCAAGCCTATGGTACTTGGCATACACTGACTGGAACTTCGTTCTGAGAGTGGATGTTTTGATTGTCCCCATGGTTAGATATATAATTCCTGATATAAGATGAGGGGGATGTCTTTACTGTGAGGGTACACTAGTTACATTGCTAGTTACTGACTTGTTCGGGTAGTGTAATAATAGACTATGCATAGTTGTTTTAACTAAATTGATGTCGTATCTTGATTCTTGTGTGTTACATTGGTGTTCTTCATTGTTCTTGAATTGAGTGACCTTGGAGATGGCAAAAGTGTTTTGAGATAATGTGGATGATTGACTGCCAAATGTGCCTTGTATTCTCTTAGTTGTGTTGAGTTGCTAGAGGACAAGCAATTGTTTTATGATAAGGGTGTTGATGTGTGAGCTAATGCTAACACATTTGAGGATTTTAACTAAGAATAATTGCGAACTCTTAAGCAACTTTTTTCATTTTTTATTGGTTTATGTTTGATTTTGCAGTTTGAGCTGATATGATAGAGAACCAAGAAGAATGGGAGCAAAGAAGTTAAAATTTGAAGAAATCTGAAGAAGTCTGAAGAAAAGGGTGGCTGATAACATTTGTGATAAGTCATCAGCCTGGTGATAAGTTATCAAGTTCGTCGTCAGCAGTGAACAGAGAATTGGCCTAAGTTGAAAGATGTGGCAACATTTTGTGATAAGTCATCAAGAGTCTGATAAGCTGTCAAGAATGTCGTTAGCCTGAGGTAGCATAGGAGAACTGAAGCAGAGCTTTGACGATATTTTGTGATATGCCATCACGGAGCTGATAAGTTGTCAAGTTTGTCGTCAGCCTTAAACAGGAAGATCCAAAGCCGAAGAAGGAACTGACAATATTTGTGATAAGTCGTCAGCCTCCTGATAGGCTATCACAAATGTTGTCACCTAATCTGAGAGATTTCTGAATTCTATTATTTTGTTTCAATTATTTGGGTGAACTATTTAAAGCTTTGATTTAGGGTTTTCTGAAAAGATCTGCACATTGCGTTTTGACAATACTTTTGATATTTTCTCTCTCTAATTTTTTGGCTTGAAAAAAAAATACTTTAAAGAGATTATTATCATTATTCTGGAATTTTCCTTTGTGATCTAATCTGCGATTCACTAGTTATTCTTCTTCTTGTGGGTTAGGTCTTGATAAGGTGCTAAGTGTTCAAGATTCAAAAGGTGGTAGGATTTGTTTATAATTCTGAGGTTTTAATTAATGTCTATTGGCTGCAAACAATAGATAACACCTGCTTTGGTTTGATTGAGAAAGAAATCAAATATAGTGGGAAGTGAATTATCAACAGGGACTTGGAAATACTCCGTTTAATAATCAGAGCTGTAACAAGGTTGGTTAACCTGAGGTAAAATCTGGGCAGTGAATATAAATTCCCAAAGTATGAGAGAATTAGGTAATTAAATACTTAAGTAGGTCGAGATACATTTAAGCATAACATCAATAAAGATAACTTATTTTCCTACCTACCGTAAACGTCTTGAACCACCATTAGCACCTGTCAAGTACCGGAAGCCCTAGTGAACATAATTCTAGTTTTTAAGAAACTCTTGATTACAAACACTGATTAAAGCAACCGGTAATTATTTGTTAAACTATAAACCCCCCATTTCTGAGAACATACAACTATCAGTTGATTGATTTGCAAACGACTGACGTTCACATCATATTTCCTGTAGGATTCGACCCCAACCTAGTTGGGTTTTATATTGACAGCAATCACTTACATTCTCATTGAGAGGTGTAGTTTGAGCGTTATCATCTAGAAATATGCCTAACCTAGCAAGTGATGCCTTTCCTCTAAATCTAGAAGGGAGGCACATAGCTGTACTAATTCAGAACCCATTCTACTTACTCAGGTGATAATGGACGGTATGAACCAGGGCCTAAAAAATTATGGTTAAAACGTCTGGATAACCATACTGATGAGCTTAACAAACCAAAGCTTCCCACTCAACTTCTTCTCAGAATTAATCTCAACAAAACTGATAAACATGAGCAACAACCTCTCCTTCTTTCCACCCAAAGTCTCAAGTCTCTTAACTTCGGGGCCTCTTTTTGTCATGGACAATGAGGGCATTCCCCAGGAGTTCATGACTCCAACAACTCCTGAATTCTCTCAACTAGCCCTAACTTTAGAGCTAGAGGAGAGAGCAAAAATAATGAAGGCCTTGAGACAGAACAATAGGAAAATAGAAAATATTCTAGCCACTCTCAAGGTCCCAAAGGCAGAGGTGCTCACTCTAGACATACCCCTCAATTACACCTTCGAGGACCTTATCAGCGAGATGCTTTTTATTCTTTTCCTTTAAGAACTCAACAAAATGGAACAAGAGATACTACTCTCAGACAACAATATCTTCTACTCTACCAAAATGAAGCCCCTATCTAAGAAAAGGAAGGACATAATAGATGCAACAACATCCCCCCCAGATAAGGGAAAGGGGATACTGCAGGACCTCAACATACCCCTAACACCCCTAATGATGAACAACACAATATGGAATGTTAGGGGTGCAAACAATGCAGAGTTCAAGAGGTTCTGCAGATCCGTGATCAATATCCGCAATCCCACCTTTTTTGCTCTTCTAGAATCTCGCATGAAGGATCATAAATCTATGGCTGATATCCTTGGTTTTAGAAATCTTATCCAATTCCCAGCCTCTGGGAACTCTGGGTGCATCATGATCATGTGGTACATCTCCAACATTAACATTCAAGACATCACCATCTCACCCCAAGCTATTCATACAACCATCAAGGTAAACAAACCTCTCCCCTTTTGGTTCTTTAGCACCATCTATGCTAGTAATACCTTTGAGGGAAGGAAGACTTTTTGGGACAACCTTTTGCAGTTTTCCAACTCAATTAGAAACTACCCCAAAAGCCTTTGGCTCATTGGTGGTGACTTCAACGAGGTTGGAGGCAACCCCATCAACCCCACTAGATCTAGTGCCTTCTGTGATTGCATAAACAATTGAAATCTTATTGACCTTGGTTATAAAGGTATAAAATTCACCCAGACCAATAAAAGGTACAAGAATAGGAGAAACCTCATCTTGGAAAGATTGGACAAATGCTTTACAAATAATAAGTGGGTCACCCTCTACCCAGAAGCTATTGTCATATATTTTCCCAGAACCTACTTTGACCACTGTCCCCTGAAAATTAACTTCTAAAGAAATTTCTCGATCTCTGACAAGCCCTTCAGGCTAGAAATAATTTGGTGCTCCCACCCTGAATTTGTTAACATTGTCAAAAGTTTCTTTAACAATGCTTCTTCGTTCATTAAATTAATCTCTAAATTTCAAATTAGGGCCACTAACTGGAATAAAACTACCTTTGGCAATATCTTCAAAAGGAAGAAAAAATCCTGAGTAGACTGGCTGGAATCCAAAGCTCCCATAATTACCCTCACAATCTTTTCCTTCATGATTTTAAAATCAACCTCACCAAGGAATTCAACTTAATCCTCTCAGGAGGAAGAATTCCAAAGATTAAAATCTAAAATTGACTGGCTTATAAAGGGAGATTCTAACACTAACTTCTTTCACACCTCTACTCTCAACATGAGAAGGAGGAATAGAATTACTGCCCTTAAGGATGAATTAGGTAATTGGTCTTACTCACCTCTATTCTTTCCTTAAATACTTGGAGAACACTTCCACTAAAGGATCCATTAAATATGATGACCAACCTGGCTTGGACTTCTCTCTCCCATTAGAGAAATCAGGAGGGCTGTCTTTTTCTTCAAACCCAGGAAAGCACCTGTCCCAGACGGGATTCATCTCTCTACCAAAAATACTAGGGTACTCTGGGTACTCGTGTCATCAAATTCTGCATTGACACCTTCTAATCTTACAACATGGAAAAAAAAGTCAATACTGCTTTCCTTTGTCTTATTCCCAAATAATGCAATGCTTTGAACCTCAAAAACTTTGGACCCATAAGTCTTTGCAATACTCAGAAAAGATTATTACCAAGATTATTACCAAAAGACTCAAGCCTCATCTAGATTCTATTATCAGCCCTAGCCAGTCCATTTTCCTCCCTAAAAGGAGAACCACTAACAATGCTATCATTGTCCAAAAAATGATCTCCCACTTTAGGGAGATGATAGGAAAATGGGCAACATGATCCTTAAGATTGACCTAGAAAAAGCCTTTGACAGAATTGGATCGAGCTTCATCAGACAAGCTCTCTTCTTCTTCAAAGTTCTCCCCAAGTTAAGCTCCCTTATCATGTTATGTATCTCCTCCTTCTCTATCTCTATATTAGTAAATAAGGAGAAAACCCCTCATTTTAACCTAAGTAGGGGTATCAGGTAAGGAGACCCCTTCTCACCTTACTTTTTTATCATGTGTATGGAGCTTTTTTCAATGAGGATTGATTATGAAATTGTCCTCCTATACTGGAACCCTATATTCATTAGTAAGAAATGACTTCCAATCTCTCACCTATTCTATGCTGATGACCTTATCTTTTTTGCTAAAGCTAACGAAGAAAACTGCAATACTATCAAGAACACTCTGACCAACTTTAGTCTATACTCTGGAAAAAAGATCAACTTCCTTAAGTCCAAAGTTCTCTTCTCAAACAACTGCAACCCTGATACCAAGGCCAATCTAGCTATGATCCTGGACATCCAAGTTAGAGAAAAATTTGGGAAATGCTTAGGTTTCCCAATTTTCCACAACAACCCTACTAATAGGGATTTCCAATTCCTTGTGGATAACCTCCACTCCAAGATAACTGGGTGAAAAGTGAAATTCATTAACATGGCTAGCAAGACTACCCTTGCTAAATCTTTCCTAAGCAGTATTCCTACCCATTACATGTAATACATATCCACCCCCTCCAAAATACTCAGCACTATAGATAGGACCCTTAGAAATTTTATTTGGGGATCTACTACTGACAAAAGGAGGATTTACCTTCTAAACTAAGACACTATCACCCTCTAAAAAGGGATGGTGGACTAGGCATTCAAAAGGCTTCTATAAAAAATATAACTATGCTTACCAGCCTGGCCTGTAGATACCACTGATAACGCTCAATCTACAGCTCTCGTTTGAGTGTAAAGCAGTCGTTAGCAAATATAGAACCCAACCTGGGTTGGGTGTCGATCCCACAGGGAATAGCTTGGCCAACAAGTAAGCAAAATTACTAAACTTTTGGTGCAAGTCTCGTAAGAAGGGGGGATTGTAATAAGTAACCAAAACAGTAAAGTAAAAGCTGAAAATAGCAAAGTAAAAAGAGAAAGAGATTGTTACGTGAGTTGTAAACAATGAGAATTGAACCGTTGGGGTTATGTCCACCTTCTGAGTTATACATCTCTATTGACTATGAGTGTGTAGAGTCTTGACATGCAATTGCTTATAGAGAATTGTAGTCGATGGTAAATCCAAGCGTCTCTCGACCTCAACAAGGACTATTTCACTTTAACTCTCTCGAGCTTAAAGCGTGTCTAACGGTATGAATTCTCCAAGAGGTTAGTCCAGTTACGACACTAGCTTTTTAATAGGAAAGGGTGTCCTACTACCTTGACATTATCTCTTTTCTAGACAAATAACCTTTCTCTCGAACAAGTTAAATGTTAGACTGGCATATTCTTGCGTTTGCAACCGCAAAGAATGTAGATTAAGATGAAGAGCGTAATGATATAAGCAATATACGTGTCTTGAACTCACAAACTCATAGCTATAGATAGTAACTCATTCGGCTTCGATAACCCCAACTAAGAGGTTTAGTTACCCATGAATGCGAAGGATATCACGTTTTGCATGGTGGATGGCGTGAAAAGTGGGTGTTTAGGCGTGTGGTTTTGGTGATTCCCTAGCAAGTAACGATTCTCTTGTTGTGGAATAGATGAATAGAAAAATAATAGAATTAATGGAAAGATTAGAAGAGTGAATAGAAGTGTTGTAGTGGAAGAAGAGAGGGATGGAAAAATTGTATTGTAAGAAGATGAATAAAAATCTCTAGCATGATAGGGTATTTATAATACTTCTATCCTACTCCTACTAAGCTAATGAAATAAATAACCAAATCCTAATATACTAATGAAATCCTTGACCCAAATGTACTAGGGTAAGGTTACAATATCATAATCCAAATAGATTAGTGAAACACATAACGTAATTGAACTAGGTTAATGTATCTTGGTAAAAATCTAGCTTTGTGTCTGTAAGTCCCCAAAGTCTTCAGAATTGCTGTTTTAGCCCAGGACAGATTTTCCATGCAGCAGATTTGGTCCTTTAGGCGTCCAGCTCCTTTCCACTTCGTTTGTGAGCTTTCTTTTGCGTCAAGTAAGCCATAAAATGCTGTATTTTGCATCATTTATACCTGAAACTTTACTAATCATGTTTGTTAGCTCATTTATAGGAAAAAGGACTAAAAGTGCATGAAATAGATAATTAGTTCTCAAAACTAGGCTAAAATATGGGCAAAATATATTGATATAGGCACGTAAATTCGCCTATCATCAACACCCCACACTTAGAGCTTTGTTCATCCTCGAACAACATATCATGTCCTTCTAAGCATCGACTTAAGGTTTTTACAGCAGCAACACAAAACATTCATCAAGACAAGCACAACAATTATCAACAAAGAGTAGCCTTCCGATTATAAGTAGAAACAATTTAACCTCAAGCATAGACTCGTGATGGTGATCAGCTCGCATGCAAAAGTTAAGGTACCTAGAATCATATACAACTATCCAAAACTCATCAACCATGTGTGTCTCACAATATAGTACCCATAATCACTCACAAATATAGCATATTTTTCAAACATGGGTGTCAAGATGTCTTTGCTCTCGCTCTCACAAAGAATTCATATGTAGCAACTAATGACCATAAGCTTGCCTTTAATGTAGTACTCTACTAAATATCGGAATGTTAAGATTAGGATCAAGTAGGTCTTTTGATGGTTGTAATGTAGGCTAAGGGACGGGTAGGATCAACTATTTTGGCCAGGAATAGTGACTAAGTTCCTAAGCACTTTAATACATCACATTGTATCATTGACACTTTCTTCTTTCAACCTTTCTTCTTTCTTTTGTTCCACCACCCCTTGTTCTCCAATTTTGTTTTTCAATTTTAAGCACAACTCACTTTTCAGCTTTCTTTTCTTTTTTTTTTCTTTTCACAACATACCTCTTATGACAGCACTTTCTTTTTCATAACACATTCAAGCACCATTACAATTTAAAGCATCATACTCACCCAATTTCCTCTTATGTAGTCACATGACTTTTTCACTTTAAAGCACTTAGGAATTTGGATCAAATTACGGTCTTGAAAAAAATGGATTAGGTTTACATACAAGGTTGTCAAAGAAATAGGCTAAAGGCTCAAAAGGGTTAGCTAGGATGATGTGCATGGGTAGGTAAAACTGAAGGTAAACATGTATAGGTTGCCAAAGAAATGCCTAAATCATATCCTAAACTTACACTCCTTATTTTCGCTTTGCATACATACCAGGCTAGTTCTAGCATCAGCCACAAACATACAATATACTACTATCTCGCACACACAAGGCACATGGTCGACTTGTTTGGAAGTAATATAGACTCTCGACCCACAAGTGAAGGAATTGAGTCACACAATATCACATAATAAGTCACAACTAGAGCCTAAATGTCTCAATAGTCACAATTGTAGCACATACTCTTGTTCTAATCTCATGCTGCCTATCAAAATAATTTCATGCGTATCTAGAAAAATTTTAAAAATTAAAAAAAAACGTCAAAAAAAAAAAAACAAACAAACAATAAAATGGACTAAAAAACAAAGTAAACAAGCAAACATACAAACATAGGTGCAAACAAAGAAGTATAGCATGCAGATTCTGCCACCCCACACTTAGACGGGACACTGCCCTCAGTGGAAAATAAATGCGAAGAACCTGGTTTAGTCAGACTCCTCATCAATGTCGGGGGTCATACCCCCTTCGTCTGAATTATCATAAGAGTCATCGTCAGAGTTCTCCTCATTATCAGAATCAGGCAAGCGTCTATCATCATCAGTTGGCACGTCATCGTCAAGAGGTTCCTCAAAATATACGCCCACTCCACACATCTCCCGGGCATGCCTGTTCATTGGGTAGTCGTGGTCCAGCTGTTGGAGCTCTTCAACAGTTGGAATACGTCTACCACTCATCATAGTGAATCGTGTCATGCCATAGAGATGACGGAAGAAACTCTCGTCACGAGCATGTCTCTCCGCAGTAGTAAGGTTGACTCCATGCGTTGTTTCAGCATCTTTGACCTTGGTGAGGTCAACCTTCTTTGGGTTATGTTGGAGTTTGTGGTCAGCTGGTTCCTCTTCTATATCCTCCTTCCGCAACATTGCTGTCAACAAATTGCCGAATGTGAAATGGGACCTTCGGTGGAGTCTGGCCTTCCTCATGGTAGATCGAATGATTGCCCCAAAGTTGATAGGGACATTTGTCATCAATGCATAAACCAAACACACTCTATCTCTCGATATCTTGGTGTATTGCGTCCCAAGGAATAAGGCATGAGTTGACAATGCGCATCCAGATTCTTGCTTCCCTATTTAGTGGAGCATAGGGGAAGGTGTTGTGACGGCCTGTTTCCTTATGTCTGCCCCATCTTGCCATTGATCTGCTTCCACAAAGCGTGTGTCTTATCGCTCTGTAAGGAGGCCTGCTGTACAGCTCTTTGTATGGTGCAGGGTCGACCGAAGGTAGGCCAAGAAAAGAGTTGATCCAATCCGCTGTAAGCTGTAACACTTGGCCGCGAATTTTGACTTCGTTGCCTGTTGTGTTTGGCAACCAGTTGGCATAGAATTCTCTTGTCAAGTCAAGATTGCACTCTCCCATGTCGCGAAAGATGAAATCTAGCTTCAAAGCCATTATTTTAGCCAACATTTGCGGCTCCTTCTTTGCTAAGGTCTCCTTGTTGATCAAGTCGACGTGCACATATTTCTTTTCTTTGTTGCTGCTGTACCATGCTTTGGCTTCTTCCTCAAGAACCCACTTTATTCCGAACATTCTTCGTGGTAAGTGTGCTGAAGATGATTCTCCTTGGTCTTTTCGACTTCTCTTCTTGTCCTTTCGGGATGTGGTAGCCTTCTCCTTGCCTTGCTTTGCTTTAGGTGCCATTGTACCTGAGACTAGAAATAATGTTAGTTGCAGCACAATCTCACTTTATACAATCTATATGCAAGCACTAGGGGTACCACCCCACACTTAATCTTGTTAGCACAAATCAGTGAAGTGAAAGTGGTCGAGTACTCAGATTTCGTCGACATCCGTTTTAGGATTGTATTCCGACAAGAAAATCAGCATTACATCACTTATTTACAGCCATTGGACTACTTTCATGGTGGATATAGCAATACTACAACCTAGGGGTTACCATATGGAATCATTATTCTAACAAGCACAACCTCCTAAGTCGAGAGGCACTATAACCTTATCCCGATGGCCGGGATAGTCTATCATGTAAGCATCCAACCAACAATCTTAAGCAATATTCATAGCCATATCAATTCAGCAATTATCATAACAATGCTATCGGAGCAAAATTCAAGTCGGAAACAAGTCAAGAATTCCCTACGTAGATATTCACTCACACGATTTTGCAACAATTATCCAAACACATGAACGTCACCATCAATCTCATATGATTTAGCAATTTATAATAAGCACAACAACGTAGTATTTATGATAAATAGATGAAGAATAAGAGAGTACTTACTTGCTTGAAGATTGTGGAGAAGTTATTGTGAATTGGAAGAACAAAGGAAAAAAATTTTGAGAGGATTTGGAGTGTTATGCGGCGCCTTTAGGTTTGTTTCTAATGTGGTTGTGTTATAAAACCAAGTCCCCTTTATATAGGAAGAGTATGGGTCGGGTTATGACCCATTTACAATCGGATTTGGAGACAAGATCACCACATATGCGGCGTATATCTCTCGGCATATCAATGACATATGCGGCGCATTGTCCATGGCATAATGGGACATATGCGCCGCATAGTCTATGGCATTTCTAGACATATGCGCCGCATAGTCTATGGAATTTGGTCTCAGTATCTCAAATGCCATAGCATAGGCGGCGCATAGTCAAAAGCATACCTAGGAATAGGCGGCGCATAGTGTATAGCACACTAGATTCCGAGTCCTTAGGCTATAGAATAGGTTGTGCATCGTTCGTGGCCTATTTTTACCAAGGCCTAGCCTTCCTCGAAGCCTATTATGACGTGAGAAAGGCTCAATTCATAGCCTTATGCATCATCATTCCTACCTTACCGACTTTACCATACAATGCGACCAAGTCGTCAACTGAAATCAATCTCCTCGTTGCATACTTCTTGCACCTATTTTTGCTCAAAACCAAATGAAAACGATTAGTACGATGGGTTGCCTCCCACCAAGCGCCTTAGTTTTGGTCGTGGCACGACTCTTATTTTTGGATTTTCATTTATCAAAAAGAAAGAAAAAATACTAAAACGATAAAACGATAAAACGATAAAACGGCAAAACAATAAAACAATAAAACGATGGGTTGCCTCCCATCTAGCGCCTTATTTATTGTCGTGGCTCGACGTAGTAATCTCGAGTACTTAGACTTCGTCGAGATAAGTGATGGCCATGTCATTCATCGAGTCAAGAGGACCGATATATGGCTTGACACGTTGGCCATTCACTTTGAAGATAACACCCTCATTGTTTTCCAATTCGACTACTCCAGACGAGTAGACTTGGATGACTTTAAATGGACCAGACCACTTTGATTTTAACTTACCTGGGAAGAGCTTGAGTCTGGAGTTAAAGAGCAGTACCATGTCACCTTTTTGGAAGTTTTGTCGAACAATCCGCTGATCATGATACTTCTTCATCCGCTCCTTGTATAAGTCTGATCTTTCATATGCATGGAGACGAAATTCATCTAGTTCGTTCAGCTGCTCCAACCTCAGGTTCTTCACATCATCCCAATTCAGATTCGAATGCTTCAATGCCCACAATGCCTTGTATTCAAGCTCGATGGGTAGATGACAAGCCTTCCCATAAACTAGCTGATAAGGTGACATGCCAATGGGTGTCTTGAATGCAGTCCTATACGCCCATAGTGCATCGTCTAGCTTTCGAGACCAGTCCTTCCTATTCGCATTAACCGTCTTGGCAAGGATTTGCTTGATCTCGCGGTTGGAAACCTCAACTTGTCCACTGGTTTGGGGATGATAAGGCGTAGCTACCTTGTGTTGCTTGACTCCATACTTGGCCAATACAGATTTGAATAGCTTGTTGCAAAAGTGAGATCCTCCATCACTTATGATAGTACGAGGTACTCCAAAGCGAGAGAAGATATTCTTCTTTAAAAATGCTACCACACGCTTTCCTTCGTTGTCGGCCAATGCTACAGCTTCAACCCATTTTGACACATAATCCACAGCAACCAGGATGTACTTCATTCCAAACGAATTCACGAATGGTCCCATGAAATCAATACCCCACACATCAAAGAGTTCTACCTCCAGAATTTTGGACATGGGCATTTCATGGTGTTTTGAAATAGCACCTTGACGTTGGCATTGGTCACACCTTCGCACATAGTCATATGCATCTCTGAATATTGTAGGCCAACAATAACTGCTTTGCAAGACTTTCCTTGCCGTTCGATTCCCTGCATGATGTCCTCCAACTTGCGAAGTGTGGCATGCTTCCAATATAGTAGGCACTTCTTCATGGGATATACATCGTCGAATGATACCATCCGCGCATCTTCGAAACAAATAAGGCTCATCCCAATAGTAGTGCTGAACGTCATGCATAAACTTCCTCCTTTGGTGGTAAGATAAATTGGAAGGTAACACATTACTCACTACGAAATTTGCAAAGTCGGCATACCATGGTAATTTCTCCATTGTTGTTGCTAGTATCTCCTCGTCAGGGAATGCATCATCAATCTGATTTTTTGGTTGTGCCACATACTCATTCTTAAGTCTGGATAGGTGATCAGCCACTTGGTTCTCGCAACCTCTTCTATCTTTGACTTCGAAATCAAACTCTTGCAGCAGCAATACCCATCGAATCAACCTTGGTTTTGCATCCTTCTTTGTCATTAGATACCTAAGGGCTGCATGGTCTGTATGAACGATCACCTTAGTACCCAATAGATAGGCACGGAACTTCTCAAACGCATACACAACCGCTAAGAGCTCTTGTTCAGTAACAGTGTAGTTCCTTTGGGCTTCATTTAGGACCTTACTCGCATAGTAGATAGGATGAAATAATTTCTCCTTTCTCTGTCCAAGAACAGCACCAACGGCTACACCACTAGCATCACACATAATTTCGAACGGGAGCGTCCAACTGGTGCTACCATGATAGGGGCTTCAATGAGTTTTTCTTTAAGGCATTCAAATGCCTTTAAGCAATCATCATTAAAGTCAAACTTCGCATCTTTCTCCAATAGTTTGCACAATGGACTAGAAATTTTGGAGAAGTCTTTGATGAATCTACGATAAAACCCAGCATGGCCAAGAAAACTACGAACTTCCTTCACCGAAATTGGAGGTGGTAGCTTCTCAATTACCTCTATTTTGGCGCGATCAACCTCTATTCCTCTTTCGGAAATCTTGTGCCCAAGAACGATTCCTTCTTTTACCATGAAGTGGCACTTTTCCCAATTCAGCACAAGGTTGAACTCTACACATCTTTGCAATGCCATGCTCAAGTTTTCAAAACATGCTTCAAAAGACTCACCAACAACTGAAAAGTCGTCCATAAATACTTCCAAAGTGTCTTCTACCATATCAGAGAAAATAGACATCATACAACGTTGAAAGGTGGCTGGTGCATTACACAACCCGAATGGCATGCGTTTGAAGGCAAAAGTACCATATGGGCATGTAAACGTTGTCTTCTCTTGGTCTTCGGGGGCAATACAAATCTGATTGTAACCTGAATAACCATCCAAGAAGCAAAACCATCCTTTCCCCGCTAATCGATCTAGCATTTGGTCCATAAATGGCATGGGGAAGTGATCCTTGAGAGTCCAAGAATTCAGCTTGCGGTAGTCCATACATACTCTCCATCCAGTAACGGGCCTGAGTGGAATAAGCTTATTCTTTGCATTCGCAACCACCGTCATACCTCCTTTCTTGGGAACACATTGTACTGGGCTTACCCATGTACTATCAGAAATAGGATACACGACTCCTGCGTCTAACCACTTGATAATCTCCTTCTTCACCACCTCTTGCATTGGTGGGTTTAGACGTCTTTGATGTTCAATGGTGGGTGTGCACTTTTCTTGAAGCTGAATTTTATGTGTGCAAATCCAGGTGGAATACCAATAATATCCGCAATGGTCCATCCAATAGCTCTAATATACTTGCGTAAGATTGCAATAAGAGCTGCAACTTGTTGCTCACCCAAATCGGCTGCTACAATGACTGGAAAAGTGTTTCCGCTTCCTAAGAATGCGTACTTCAAATGGCTTGGCAGTTCCTTTAATTCTAACGTGGGTAGTTCTTCAATAGATGGCTTAGCTGGAGGTGTGGGTCGATTCTTGAGATCAAGATCCAGCTTTTTGGGTGTATAGTGATATGTCCCTAATCCCGATAGAGCACAAATATCGTCTTCAGAAATTTCAGCATCATCATTCTCTCCTTTCATGAGCGAAACCTCCAAAGGATTATCAAGAATTTGCTCTTCAGCAAGTAACTCATTCTCATCATCAAATACAACATCATCCACAGAAAATACACTCAGATCTTTGGGTTGCTCCATTGATTTGCAAACATCAAAGCGAACCACTTCGTCATTTATTCGGAATGAAAGCTCATTAGCTTTCAAATCTATGAGCACGCTTCCAGTAGCAAGGAAGAGGCGTCCCAAGATTATGGGAACCTCTGAATCTGCTTCACAATCCAAGATGACAAAGTCTGCTGGAAATATGAATGAAGATACCTTCACCAAGACATCGCATAGAATACCAACCGGTCGTTTTACCGACCTATCCGCCATCACAAGCCTCATATTAGTTGGTGTAGGATCTCCTAACCCCAACTTCTTATAGATTGATAATGGCATCAAGTTGATGCTGGCGCCTAAGTCACACAATGCTTTAGCAAAGTCCAAAGATCCGACGGTGCAAGGAATCGTGAAAGCTCCGGGGTCGGCCTTCTTCTGAACTATCGATCGAGTAGCTATTGCACTACAATGGTGCACATCATCTTTCAGCTCATAACTTGCTGCCCTCTTCTTAGTCAAAAGATCTTTCATAAACTTTGCATACCCAGGCATTTGTTCAAGTGCCTCTACCAACGGAACATTAATAGTCAGCTGCTTCAACATGGTCATAAATTTGCTGAACTTAGTGTCATCGGCCACCTTCTTCAATCTTTGTGGAAAAGGTGGTGGTGGGTATGGAAGTGTTCTCTCCATGGATTTCTTCTCCTCTTGCTTCCGTTTATTATTTTTTTCAGGCTGCACGTCACTAGGTGAAACGTCCTTGACGTTGGAAGTAGATGTTGCGGCTTCTTCTCTTGTGATGTCACTAAGTGTGGCGTCCATATCTGCTGTTCCGTCAACCACTTGCTTGCCTTTTTCTGAAGTTTCCAGCACCTTACCACTCCTGGTAGTGATGGACATGCATGACCCATCATTCCTTGGGTTTTGCACAGTATCGCTAGGTAAGGTGCCAGCCTTTCTTTGATTGAATGCTGCTGAAAGTTGGCTCAATTGCTGCTCTATTTGCTTGATAGAAGTGGAATGAGAATCAACTAATTGCTTCATGGAGGACAAATCATCAATCACCTCCTTAACTCCCGCGCTCGTTGCTTCCACTCCTTTTAATAACTTAGCCATCATGTCTTCCATAGAATTAGATGTGGTGGTATCACGTTTACCAGGAGGAACGTACAAACCACTCTTTTCATTGTTTTTCTTCCAACTACCTTGGTCTTTGTTTCCAGATTTATCATAATAGTTCCGACCTTGGTTTCCTTGGGTATTCCCTCGGAAACCCCCCTGATTGGTCAAGTAGTTGGCCTCTTCTTCCGAATCAGATTCGTTTTCGCCTTTTAGCGCCACAGCTTTCACTTTTTTGGTCTTCCCTGATAATAAGTGCTTAGTCAGAAGATCCAATTGTGTTTTCATGTGCGCCATGTCTTGCTCACGTTCTTCTTCTCTTCTTCTTTGGTCTGCAGACATGCCAATAGATAAAGTGGGGCTTGCTACCTCAGAGTCCCTGGTATGCCAAGCTCTACTTTGCTTTGTCATTCGATCTAGCATATTGCTTGCTTGACCAAAGGTAAGGTCCATGAAAGAACCTCCAGCTGCGTTGTCCACCACTGGTTTAGTTACTGAATTCAAGGCTCTATATAAGATCTCCATGAGGTGAACAGTAGTCATGTGATGGTTTGGGCATCTCGCTAGCTTTGTCTTGAACCTCTCCCATGTTTCGTGAAGAGCTTCAGTGGGAAGCTGACGAAAGTTGCTGATTTCATCTCTCAATTGCGCCCTCTTGGATGACGGAAAGAATCTTTCTAGGAAAGCATCTCTCAATTGCCTCCAATTTGTAATTGAATCAGGAGTCAGCCCATTCAACCATAGTGTTGCCTCCCCAGACAGAGACAATGGAAATAGACGTAATCGAATAGCATTCTGACCAACACCAGGATTGTCAAAGGACTTGCATGTAGAAATAAAGTTGATGAGATGCATATTCGGATCATCGCCTGCTAGTCCACCAAATAATCCCTTAAGTTGCAATAACTGAATCATGGTGCTTGTGATGTTGAACTTGGCTCCGGGCGCTAATGGTGGTGGAATTATAGCTCCAGTGGCTCCGGCACCATCAAGATCATCATCATCATCGTCGAAAGCTGGTTGCAAAGGTTGGCGATCATACCTATACCGAGCTTGTCGACCTCTTCGATTGGCAGGTGTTATAATTTCAGCATCACGCCTAGGGTTCAGTAACTCGTCATCACCTAAATCTTCATCGTCAGGATTTGTTGCTCGTCTAGGATTATCAATGTTTTGTTGTTGGACTTGAGCAGCGGCAAGAGCAGCTAATCTTGCTTGCTCGTGTTGAGCAGCCATCCTGTCGATTTCAGCTTGTGCTTCCATTCTTCTAATTCGTTGTGGTTCAGGATTGATTGGTAATAACGGTTGACCAGAACTTCTAGTATGGGGCATGCACTAAAAGAAAAACCTGCAATAAACAAAAACAAAAACTAAACGTAAAAGTACGAGAATATTTGACCAAAGGGTCTAGTAATTATCACGAACTTGATTGACACTCGTATTCCCCGGCAACGGCGCCAATTTTTGATAACGCTCAATCTACAGCTCTCGTTTGAGTGTAAAGCGGTCGTTAGCAAATATAGAACCCAACCTGGGTTGGGTGTCGATCCCACAGGGAATAGCTTGGCCAACAAGTAAGCAAAATTACTAAACTTTTGGTGCAAGTCTCGTAAGAAGGGGGGATTGTAATAAGTTACCAAAACAGTAAAGTAAAAGCTGAAAATAGCAAAGTAAAAAGAGAAAGAGATTGTTACGTGAGTTGTAAACAATGAGAATTGAAGCGTTGGGGTTATGTCCACCTTCTGAGTTATACATCTCTATTGACTATGAGTGTGTAGAGTCTTGACATGCAATTGCTTATAGAGAATTGTAGTCGATGGTAAATCCAAGCGTCTCTCGACCTCAACAAGGACTATTTCACTTTAACTCTCTCGAGCTTAAAGCGTGTCTAACGGTACGAATTCTCCAAGAGGTTAGTCCAGTTACGGCACTAGCTTTTTAATAGGAATGGGTGTCCTACTACCTTGACATTATCTCTTTTCCAGACAAATAACCTTTCTCTCGAACAAGTTAAATGTTAGACTGGCATATTCTTGCATTTGCAATCGCAAAGAATGTAGATTAAGATGAAGAGCGTAATGATATAAGCAATATACGTGTCTTGAACTCACAAACGCATAGCTATTGATAGTAACTCATTCGGCTTCCATAACCCCAACTAAGAGGTTTAGTTACCCATGAATGCGAAGGATATCACGTTTTGCATGGTGGATGGCGTGAGAAGTGGGTGTTTAGGCGTGTGGTTTTTGTGATTCCCTAGCAAGTAACGATTCTCTTGTTGTGGAATAGATGAATAGAAAAATAATAGAATTAATGGAAAGATTAGAAGAGTGAATAGAAGTGTTGTAGTGGAAGAAGAGAGGGATGGAAGAATTGTATTGTAAGAAGATGAATAAAAATCTCTAGCATGATAGGGTATTTATAATACTTCTATCCTACTCCTACTAAGCTAATGAAATAAATAACCAAATCCTAATATACTAATGAAATCCTTGACCCAAATGTACTAGGGTAAGGTTACAATATCATAATCCAAATAGATTAGTGAAACACATAACCTAATTGCACTAGGTTAATGTATCTTGGTAAAAATCTATCTTTGTGTCTATAAGTCCCCAAAGTCTTCAGAATTGCTGTTTTAGCCCGGGACAGATTTTCCATGCAGCAGATTTGGTCCTTTAGGCGTCCATCTCCTTTCCACTTCGTTTGTGAGCTTTCTTTTGCGTCAAGTAAGCCATAAAATGCTGTATTTTGCATCATTTATACCTGAAACTTTACTAATCATGTTTGTTAGCTCATTTATAGGAAAAAGGACTAAAAGTGCATGAAATAGATAATTAGTTCTCAAAACTAGGCTAAAATATGGGCAAAATATATTGATATAGGCATGTAAATTCGCCTATCATCAACCACTACCAATCCTAAAAACTTTGGGCTTCTGTACTAAGCCATCTATACAACCAGACGATCCACATCAGATGGATCCCTCTTAGATTGGGAAGTTCAAGATAAACTCAGATGGCTCTTATTTATAGAACCCTGGCCAAGGAGCCATCAGTTGAGTGATTAGGGATCGTAGAGGAGGCTAGATTATGGGTTATCTTAGCTCCTTCCTCACAAGAACCAATAACCAAATGGAGCTATTGGCTCTTATTGAGGGACTTACGATAGCTAAAAGAGATAACCTTGTCCCTCTGGAAATTAACATTGACTCCAAGGAAGTGATCCAAATGCTAAAATAATGCAATCTTTATTATAATGCTCTACTTGCTGGTTACATGTTAAGACTAAGAAGGCTAGGATTTTTGCCAATCTCACACTACTATAAAGAACAAACGGGGTGGCCGACATACTGGCCAAATCTGGAGCAACATTAACTAACTACAAAGGTACCCTCCTTTTTGAAGTTCCATCAGTGTGTGCCCGGAATGCTCTGTGGTCAGACATGACAAGAACGTTTTTTGAAAGACAACTCAGAAATTGTAATCTTGAAACTAAGGGGGAAGACCCCAATGTCTTTATTTTGAACCCAGACTAGTCCTGGGTCTTGTAACAAACTGTTTTTTTTATTTCGTTTAAATACATCTCTTGTCTACACAAAAAACCCACATAGGATTATAAATTGCAATTTAATAACAAAAATGCAAATAAAAAGCTTAGCGTAGACAAATAAATTTAAGACTGCTTAACATTCGTATTCTCTACTTTTGTACAATCTAATTCCTTGTAATTTGTAAACCAAATGTTCTATTAATGATAACAAGTCATAACAGTAGTGCATTATTTGACTTAATACTAACTTGTTATCAGGTATCACATGACACAACCTGTATGGACATTAAAATCCAATAGTAATAATTATAATGACTTGGAATATTGTTTTATCTAAAACGTACAAACTTGCTCCCTCATTCTAAGACAAAATTCAATATAAATCAAAGGCCTAACTAGCTAATATAATTATTATTGTAGGTAAACCGTCATGACTTTGTTTCATGTTCCTATATTTTTGGTGCTTGAAAATTGTTGTTACTCAATTAATAATTATTATTTAATAAAATTACAGTTTTATACTATAATTTTCTTAATAAAAAATAACTATTTGAAATTATATTATAGCTGAATGATCATCTTACCAACCTTACAAAAAAGGAGAGATAGGGACAAAATCAAGGAACTTTAAAGAATTGATTAGAAAACGTCAATGGATATTTTCTCCACAATATATAGCAGCTTGTTTTCTATTTCTTGTGAAGTGCATCTTCTAAAGTTTAGTTTCTCATTCCACGTACAAGAGTTGCTACTCGTTATTAACTAGTAAAAGATAGTGATGGAGCAAAAATTAGCGAGGAATAAAAATGATAAATACTATAAGGACTAAAATTAGTATTTATTTGAATCCTCTTTGCTATTATATTAAGGAATCATTCAACATTATATATAAAATAATAATAATAAAATATTTTTATTTGATTTGTGCAATATAATATTATTTTGGGTGAAGATGACTTGGTTTAACCTAACCTACGTATTTTAGGAATAGAAAGATATATTTTTCCTTCTAATGAGATAAAAAGGGGTCACAAGTTGTAACTATCAAATTCATATCATTTGACACTTTCTTGAGGATTGTGAGGAATATAACAAAATCAATTAGCCATTTGGCGGACAATTACGTTGCATGATAAAAATTGCATTAGTGAAGTAGTTGCAACTTGCAATCTTGATTTGGAAGACGGTGGAAAAAATAAAAGGAAGACAGGAGAACACAAGGTTCGAGAAGCTCCCACTAGAAAACACCATCAAGGAAATAAAAGTGGGAACATGATGCAACTTTTTCGATATTTATCCTTGTCATATTCATGTTTGGTCTTCTTCAGCTACTTTAAAACTACTAATCCAATTCCCTGAACTCTTTTGTCAGCCTTAGTTTTGTGATTCTTGTTTCTTTAATTAATCAAAATTTGACTTCCTTCACAAGGCTAAGAACAAGGTTATTTACAACTTTATAAAGTCATATTAAAGAAAAGGAAAATACAAAGAGAAATGAAAATATTTTTTTTTAAGTTGTGAGGGTGTTAAATGGGTGAGTTAAAATGTTTTAGATTAGTTCGAATAACTCGAATTAATATATGCATGGTTTTATAACTACTCTTATCGTCGTTTCGTATTTTTAAACTTTTCCTCCTAATAAACCATTTTTCTAGCTTTATTTTACAATTTATGACTTGCAGACATCTGTAATAGAATTTTTGAGGTGATTGGCTGAATTTCAAAGAACAAATTCTATCTTTGGAACTGTGAAAAATGGAAAATTTAACCAAAGTCAAAATTTTAGGTTAACGAGCTCAAATACGAGTTTGGATAGTTTCATGAGGTGTAAAAGGTCATTTTTGACTTGATTAGTAAGATATTTTACATGAATATTAAGGGGATAAGAAGTAATTTGGGTTATTGGTTTGGATAGTAGTTTACTTGAAGATTTTGAGTTGATCTCGGTCAACATTTGGTCCAACCAATCTCGAATCAGTGATTTTGATGTATTTCGTGTACCAAAATGGAGAAGCATTGCCACCATATTTTCCTGGTGTCTCATGTGAGTGATACTTCTTCATATTCAGAAGAGAAGGGTCACATTTGCTAAGAGGAAGGATATTTGGCCTCCATGTTTGCTGGGATCTGATCACATTCGAGATGGAATTGGTTTATGGGATGGGTTAAATTATGCATCACGTCCACGATGGGTGTATTGCATTCACAATTGGTGGATCAGGATGATGCCTTGTGTTGCATGGGTGGACAACATTTGCAAAGAAAGGTTCACCTGGATATATTTAACTATCTAAATTTCAAACCCGTTGTTTTATTTTGATTTTGGAGCCTCAAACCTCATATTTGGGTGGTTTTTGAGGCGTTCCTCACAATTTAGCTTAAGGGGTAAGATTCTTACCTTAATTTTGATATTTTCACATTATTACATCATTTATTTATCGTTATAATTCGTGTTTGGGTGGAAAAAATTGAAATTTTTGTCATCAATCTAGAAATGTTAATTCTTTGATTTGTGGGTCGATTCGTGGTTGAAATTCATCGACTTTTGTGATTAAGGACCAATGTATTATGGTAAGATGAATTTTTATTGAAATTATAGTTTTGAATGAGTTTTGTGTTTGACTTTTTGAGTCTGAAATAGAAGTTTTACAATATCATGTATCCAGGGCCTTTTGAGGGGCATATTGAATTGCATATCTGCATCTGTTATGTAGAAAGGGATTCTTCAATCACTCCTCTTGTGTTGATCGAGAGCATGATTTTTTCTTTTGTCATTTTGCTGACCATATCGAACCCTTATAGGACGGGAGAGGATGACTTTATCCAACAATTCTATATTTTCCACCACCATTCAATAGATCACGTTGACAAAACTTTTAGGTTTTACCGATATAGATTCAACATTGAAATAAAAAATATTAACAGTGATTATCAGACATCATTGTGAGATCGTGAGTTGATCTCTAGGTCATTATTATTAATGATAATTGCTTTCTCTTTCTGCATTTATTTTCTCTTTGTGACTATCATATTGGTCTTCTTGGTTGCACTGAATGTGACTCCATTTACCTCAACTCCTCCAATGATCATTTTGACTATGTGATCGAGTTTTGTTTGCTGCCATAGTTATTTTTGGCTCGATCACTCAAGAATTCTCTAAGATGTTCTTCTTTGAGAAATAGTTCCACTTCTTCTCGCAAGTGGATGTAATCCCAAATGTGGTGTGTGTGGGACCTATTAAATTCACACATTAACCATGGATCTCATATATTAGGATCAGACCTGATGTATTTTGACCACCTTACATTTTTGATTTGCTTGATTGTTGTTGCCAGGTCAACCATATCTGCATTAAAGCAATATTCAGACAAATGTAGTGCTTCTATGTTGTTAATTCTCGACATTGATAGGTCTATATTATTTTTGCTTTATATGTGGTTCTAGTTATTTCTCCTATTGTATCTGTCTTACTTTAATATTCCGGAGTACTAGCCTTAGAGTCCCCGTTCTGCTTAGTCTTGAGGTTTTCTAAGGTAATGTAGTGTTGGTAAATTTCCTTTAACGGCTTCAGGTTGTAATGTATGCTTCTTTGACGATGAATCTATCTTATCAATCCCGTGTACATGGGTGGAGCCAAGTAGTCATCTTCAACTCTAGTTTTAGATTCATACTAATATGGACGTCCAAGCATGTTGTCCCTGAGAATTCCACTATATTCTCTTTTAGCTTCATTGAAGTACTTGAGCTACCGTGGTTGATCCATTTGGTAAAATCCTCTGCCACTCGTTCATCTAGAATTGGAGGTAGCCATATTCTTTCTCTTTAAAAGCGTTGATGAATTCTTATAGTAGCTTGGTGTTTTCTTGAGAAATTTTAAAGATGTTGGCTTTCCTGTCTTGCACTTTTTTAGCCCCAACGTGTGCTTGAACAAATAATACTGCAAGATGTTTAAAGATTTTATGAAATGTCGGGGTAACATGGAGTATCATGTCATTGGCTCTGTTAGTCATGTTCTCTCTAAATTTTTTGAGCAAAATTGATTCCACTTCATCTAGTTATATATCATTGCCTTTTATTGTGCATGTATAGAAACAAAATGTTCTTACAGGTCAATGGTCCAGTCATATACTAGGATGTTTAGTATCTTAAACAACTTTGGGATTATTTTTGGATCCTTACTTAGAGATAATGGTATTTGTACGTATATCCTCGAGTTTGAGCCTTTTAGTACTGGTGCAACCGTCAAAATCTGGTCTATCCAGGCATAGAGTTGTCTAATCCACCTTGCTATCTAATATTTTCAAATACTTTAGGATTTGGGATCTGTTTCCATTGTGGAAGTGGGAGTATTGGTTTCTCCTTAGTCCTCATTTTAAGCATGGCAAGGCTATTACTCACATAATGTTTGTGGGCCTAGAGTGACCTTGTCTTGCAACCTCATTGTGACTTTTTGATGAGAGTCCAATATAGCAAAAAACTTACAAAATTGGCCTTAGTTACTTGGGCCATTTTTTGGGTCTCTGTTGCCTTCATCATGATGGATTTGATTTTGATAGATATTCTCTAATTCGTTCACCATTAAGATTGGATCAATGTCTTTGTTTGTTGACTTGTTCTAGACAAAGTTGATGTTTAGTAATTTGATTCTCAATTTCAGCCATCTAGCCAAAGAGGTTTTCGCTTCACAAAAAGAATATGAAATTTCATTAGAAAATATGTAAAAAGGACCAATTAACAGAACAATTATCCTTAGCCCCATAATGGGTGTCAAACTGTTTATTCCAGAAGAACATATATTTGAATTTGTTAGTGAGGTTAAAAGAATAAGAGATCCTGATTTGATCGGGCATAGCAAAATAAAGTATAATGTTGAAATGTAAGAGAGAAAAATAAGCTATAAATAAAGTGAGGGCCAACTTGGCCTGAACTGAGATGAGCTAAGATAGCGCAAAACATCGCTTATAGCTTGGAAAATATCCAAAATGAGAGTTATATATGGTATATATTAGAGCAACCGAAACTGATAGATAGTAAATAAAAGTAAAGTATTATTCAGATCGAAGAATTGAATTAGACACTTGAATTATGTTTTATTCCTTAGTATGATAATTACATGATCTTATATAGTGGTTCAACTCTCTAAAAACTGAGTACTATACATCAAAACCCTTAATTAAGATATAATTAAATGAAATATGTGATAAAGACTAAACTCTGACATTGTTCTGTATTGATTATGTAACGACAACCGACGACTAATGTAAGCTAGTTGACTTTCTTATAGGATAAGATGCATCTCAATGTTGTGTTGTCCCGACCCAAAATCTTAAGGCCATGATGGCCCCTACCAGATCCAGCCTTGATAGGTTAGACCAATATAAAGATAGAATAAATTCAAATGATGATCAAATATTGAACTGAAAATTCAACGATTTAGAATAAAGACAAACCAAAAACAATAACAACTCAATATGTTAAAAAAATCATATCTAAATCAAAAGAAATAGTGTCATGAGTAAGAATGACACTAAAACCAACATATAATACTAGTACATAAAGTATCTATCACTAAAATAAGATAAAGACTTAAATAGGATAGATGGGCCAGGAATATGCTGTAGATAGGGAGTTTACCATGACTTTGTTAATCTCCAAATTGCATGGTCACTAACTGTTGATAGCATTCATATCGAGATGCGCACCAAAATGGTATATAAAGTAAGAGAAAGTACGAACCACTCATACTCAGTAGGAATCATAGGCCAACCAAGTTAGAGTAGAAAGATAAAACAAATAACATAAGCTATGAGTGAAGTAAACTCCCTACAAGCAGAAAAGTCTTGCGGATCAAGCCGTACAATTAAATAATATTAGAATGAAATGGAGCAACAATATTTACACCACATAGAAGGTATCTAAAATACAAGATCACGAAAAATAAAGAAGTGCATTAAAATGCAACATGATGATATGACATGGATAAAATGGCCAAATATATTCTCTGTGTATATTTTCTGGGCCAAAGCTCAAAGAGAGGACCCATGGGGGTTCACAACTCATACACTAATCATAATTTCAATATTCAAAGTACTTTACGACAGTTTCCTCGGTTAAGTCATTCCATAAAATGGTTAATTTTCATTAACAAAAAATCCAAGTTACGTAGTGGTACCAATTCCATGAATGTGAGATGAATGCGTATGCATGCTCTTGAAAATAAAAAATGCATAATAATTAGCTGAACAATGCTAAAAATGAACCCAAATCATCCAAAATATAGTAAATCACGATATGCCCCCTCATAGCAACACAATATATAATAAGATATTGATAAAAATCCCCTACAAGTTCCAACCTGAGAACAACAAAATGTAAACGAATCAAATAAGACACCAATGAAGTCAACACAATCCCCTACTTTGACATTACAGTGACAATAATCTCTCTAATCAACACTGAGTCAATAAAAGTCCTCACCCAGGAATCATAATGATATTAAGCTCTCCAAGCAATAATCAGGTCAACGCAAGCCTTCGTTCGAGTATCACAATTATAATATCAACCCCAAATAATACAAACACAAGAGCTCACCCAATCCATATAATTCTTTATATGAAAAATTCTCTACCCATCTAAGTCTAAAGAAATTTAATCCATAACCTGCCCAGGGCAACACCACAATCTCAAAATACGCTACTCAAAGTCCCCCCTTTCAAGCGGCCTTAGAACACTCCTAATGTATCCAAAATTAGCTTCTACACATAAATACGAGTTCATTCATACCTATTTTGGCATATTGTAGTTTCGATTTCAAAAATCACCTTAAAAAATAATCCCCAAAATAAATGGGTACCACTAGAATTTTAATAGAAAATCACTTTAACCTTAGGTTAAGGGTTTCGAATGTAAAATCCTATAAAAAATGAAGTTGAAATCTGGTTAGAAATAATTGAAATAACACTGTTTCACTTTACTAGGAAAACTCTAAAATCTTAAGTATAAAATAAATATTTTGAAAATGATTTTGCAAGATAATCAATAGGTAATGATTAGATCTAAGTTTATAAGATTACCCAATTGAAAGATAATGAAATTCCTCTGAAACATGCTCCCAAACTTTGAAAAAGGTGAAAATAGGGTTGAAGGCTAAAAAAAAGATATTTATACTGTTCCAGTGAACTGTGCCTTCTCTGAGTGCATGCTCAACCCACTGCGTGTGTATCAAATGAACTCTTTAATTTTGACATTTTAGATTCAACAGAACCTCCAAAATTCCCAAAGGAGTCCATTATCACAAAGTTCCTCCCAAAACACACTTTAGGCAAATAAAATTAGTTTCATGACAAAATGCTCAAAATTCACAAAGGGGCCTCAAAATCCAGACCATCTATGCTACTATCCGTAGCTTGACATTTTGGAACTACAAGTATTTTCATCCGACACTTAGATCTCAAAATATTGACCAAAGTCAACTGTATCAACTTAAATGTTTCCCAAAGCCAAAACTCACATAAAATACTCCTGAATGCTTTGTGGATGCGTCATCTATTCCCGAAACTCACAAATGCTACAAGGAAATAACAAGAAGGGGAAAAAAGGTCAAAAATAGAAAATTTTAAAAATCTCTAGAATGATTGTTACATTAACCACCACTCAACATGTGTTCGTCCTCAAATATATATCAAGGAAAGTACATGAAATCAGTGAAAAAGATGGGGGTATCTACTTCGCATTTCAAACTCAATCTCCTACATTTTCTTTGTAATGGGGCAATGTCACCATTAAACTTTCACTAAGTCAATATTCTTACACTTCAACTTTCCATTTTGCCTTTTCAAAATACTTACAGGCTCCTCCTAAAAGGTCAAATCATGGTCTAAAGCAACTGATTATCAATGGATCACATGAGAATCATTCACACAGTATTTCTTTAATATTGAAACATGAAACACAAGATGGACTGCTGACAAGCTTGGAGGTTGGGTCAACCTGTAGGCCACCTCCCTAATTTTCTCAAGAATCTCATAAGGCCCAATGAACCTTGAGCTAAGTTTCTCTTTCTTTTTGTATCTAATTACACCTCTAGTAGGTGACACTTTTATCAAAATCACTCATCCTATATGAACTCTACATCACAGACCCGTTGGTTGGCGTAGCTCTTCTGTCCACTCTAGGATGCTAGAAACCTATCCTGGATCAGTGTCGATTGATGAATTGAGTCTCTCAATAAATCAGTACCCCAAGATCGAACCTTAAAGAAATTAAATAGTCCCATGGGGATCTAAACCTCCTCCCATATAAATCCTTGAATGATAACATTTAAATGGTGGAATGGTAACTACTATTGTAGGCAAACTCCGCTAATGGTAAGAATTGGTCCTAGTGACAAACAAAATCCATAACACACACTTAAATTATGTCCTCTAATACCTAAATAGTTCTCTCCAGCTGGCCATCAGTCTGAGGGTAAATATCATGCTCATTTCTGGCTGAGTGCACAACTCCTGCTGCATAGCACTCTAATACTTTGAGAAGAATTGAGTACCTTAATAAAAAATAAAGGAATTAGTCATTTCATGCAATAAAATTATCTCATGAATGTATATCTTGGCCAACTTCTCTGTATTGTAGTTCATCTTCATAGTTACAAAGTGCACTGATTTGATCAACCTATCCACAATCACCTATATTCAATTGAATTTCCCTGAAGTCTGAGGTAACCTAACCATAAAGTCCATATTAATTTGCTCCTACTTACACTTTGGGATATGCATCCATTGTATTACACCACCCGATCACTGGTGCTCATACTTAAATTGCTCGAAATTAAGACACTTGGCTAAAAATTCCATAATGTCTTTCTTCATCCCACACCGCCAATGGTGATGCTTTAAGTCATGGTACATTTTAGCTACTCCTGGATGGATAGGATATCTAGAAATGTTAGCCTTCTCTTATATTAGTCTAATCAAGTCACCAACTCTCGATGCACTAACTCAAAAACTAATCCTCAAAATAGCCCCTGAATGAAGGAATGCCATTTTTTTCTCACCACTCAGCACTTTATTCCAAATCACCCTCAACTTTTCATTATCAAACTATTGAGATCAAATCTTGTCCTATATGAGAGTCTAGCTTCGATACAAGTTAGCACACAACTCAATACTAAAATATTGAGTCGAATAAACTGGTTGGACAATCGATTGAATGTCTAAGGCCAAAGGTCGCACCTTCACCACAAGATAGCCAAGCTCCCTATGCTTACTGCCTAATTACTTAAGACATCTACTACCATATTAGCCTTTCCTGAATAATAAAGAATTGTGAGATTATAATCCTTAAGAAACTCTAACTATCTATGCTATCTCATATTAAGATCCTACTAACTGAAGAAGTACTGAAGGCTGCGGTAGTTAGTGAAATTCATATAATGAACCCTGTACATATAATGATGCCACAACTTTAACACGTAAACAACTACTTCTAACTACAAATCATAAGTAGGGTAGTTCTTCTCATTGACCTTCAATTGTCTAGAGGCATAATCTATCACTTTATAATTCTATATCAATATACCACCAAAGCCAATTCTAGAGGCATCATAATACACTGTGACATGCATTCCCTCCTCGGGCAAAGTCAATATAGGAGTCAAATTCACCAACATCTCAATCTTTTGAAAGCTTCTTTCACAAGATTCCGACCACAGGAAAACAACTATTTTATAAGTCAACTTAGTCAAAGGGACTGCAATATAAGAGAAGCGCTGCACAAATTGTTAGTAGTAGCTGGCTGATCTAACAAAACTTCATCTCAATAGGAGAAGAAGGCCTAGACTAATTATGAACCACTACAACCTAGGGTTGATTAGCCATGATACTACCCTTGGTCATCATATTACCCAACAAAGACACCATATCAAACCAAAAAACCATATTTGGATAACTTGGCACACAACTTCTCATTTCTCAACCTCTAAAGTACGACCCTTAATTACCCCACTCTTAGAATAAACCAAGATATCATCGGTGAATACAATCATAAATGAACTGAGGTAAGACCAAAATAATCTATTCATCAACTCCATAAAGGAAGACGAGTCATTAGTCATCCTAAAACATATAACGTGAATGTTAAAATATCCATAATGAATTTGAAAAATTGTCTTTAGAAAATTCAAAGCGTGATCTTTAGCTGATGATACCTAAATTAAAAATTTCTCTTAGAGAACACCATCTAAAGTTGATCAAATAAATCATCAATATAGGGAAGAGGATACTTGTTCTTGATGGTCACTTTATTTAGCGTTCGATAATCAATACACATCTTTATGGTCCCATCTTTCTTCTTAACAAAAAAAATAGGAGCACCCTAAAAGAAACATTGGGTCTAATAAATCATTTACTCAACAAAATTTACAACTTCTGCTTTAATTACTTTAAATATGTCGGGTCCATCCTATAAGGAGAAAAAATGGTCTTAGCGATCGTCTCCACATTAATAGAAAAGTCAATATCCCTGTTTGGAGGAACACTTAACAAGTTTGTAGGGAATAAATCCATTAACCCCTTAACAACTCCCATAGAATCCAAAGAAGGTGGTTAATTAATACTAGAATTCTACATATAAGCCAAGTAAGATAGACACCCATTGACATGACTCGAACAAGGGTCTAATCGTGTTGGATATCTCAAGTCCAACTAAGATCGGAGACCATCCCTAATACCCTACCGTTGACCACCCTACGCCTCATGTCGGATGAATTTAAAGTATATAACAAGATAAAACAAAAATGATCTAAAGACAAAGACAATCATAACCAAAAAACTACAACCAAGTTTCCAATCAATACCAAACCCAATACCAATACTAATTCCAAGGCTAACACTAATACTGACACAACCCATTCCTATAGTAGTCTGAAAAAACCTCTAACTAGAACTAATTAATATCCGACCGGAACATTCTCCCAACTATAGCTAAAGCCATAACCAAAGAAATAATAATAATAAAAAGAAGTCCATAGCATGAAATGGAGTTTTTCGGAGTATGGAATCTCATCACTTCAATCTGACTTAAAGTTGTCCCCGAATCTAAGTTACAGTGTAAATCAGGGATACAAATAAGACAAATCCATCATTTCAAAACCAATTCAATTAACCATATGCAATCATATGCACACACATGTACACAAACACATATATGTATATATATATCATGCCGGGATAGGGAACAAGGTTTAGCATGCATTTAAATACTTAACCAGGGTTGAGGAGCTTGACCGTCCTTGAACTACCCATGGGCTATATGGGTTCAGCTCTCTTGCTGAAAGGGACCTAGTATGTGTTAGACGCATGAAAGGAGAAAAGAACCTGAAAAGACTAGTAAATCTTCAAAAATATAAAGTGTGACATCATGCACACGGTCACCAAGACCATCTTCATATCGAAAAATGTGAGTTTTCGATGTTGGTCCCCCGGGGCCCCCACCTTCCACGACTTTGCTACTCAATCCACTTTAAGCCCATATTAAAAGCATTTACACATTCCCAACCATTTTTCAAGGAGTCTTTTAATTAGGAATTAACCATTGGTATCGTCATGCTAAATTGAGCTTCCAAGTCTATTACCTTATGCCATATAAACTAGTTAACCAAATTAGACTCCATCATTTCTAATTAGACAAAACCATTTATAATCAAACCATACACACCAAGGCCTTTCTAAAACCACATGAAACCAACCAAAATCAATTCATTTTTCTTTAACCACTTATGAAATGCAAGGACTCCAAGAATAATTAAATTATGAGAAAAAATAACTCTTATTAATAATTTCATAAAATAGGTTGAGAGCATGCCATTACCAAAGAGAAAATCATCAAATTTGGGGCTCAACCATGACCCCTTAATTAAATCACCATTCCCATGCACCCATATGTGCAAGACCATAATTAAAAACATGCATAATCACAATTTAAACCGTAGAAAACAATATTCAATAATATGCATTCAAACCCCTCAACCTTGATTTCAAAACCATTATTAATGATTCATGAACAATGCTTTAAATATGTGATTTTAGTAAACTAACAATGAGGGAAGAGTCACATGCCTGAATTACAAAGATTCACGAAGAGAAATTGATCTTTAAGACATTAGATGACCACTTTGGAGAAACCCTAGCCAATTTTTGCTTGAGAAGATTTTGAGAGAGTAAAGAGGATGTTTAATCTTTTAAAGTGTGGAATGGATGACCAAAAAGTGTTATAGGGATGTGGGGTGTCAAGGGTTTTGAGAGAGAAATGTCTAAAGTGTCCCCAACTTAAAACTATAAAAAAACTGCAGGTGGTTACAAATCGACCCTCGTAACTCGTGACCGCAACATATGACTCGTACCCTTGAGTCATCACCAAGTCAGTGAGTTGGACACCCATACACTGTCCACCATATGACTCCATGACCCCACTCGTTACCAGACCATACGAATCATATGATCTAGTCGTTTCCAATATAAAACTCAAAGGATTGGACACTGGACAACACACAACCCAACCTTACTACTAGTAACCTATCCTCATGGCTCTTAGTGAGCCACTCGTACTCAGAGCCAAGTCAAGTCACTAAGTCATTGATTTGCTTATAGATCGCCCTAATGACCTGTTACCCCTAACGACTCCTACCACCAAAATGTAGCCATAATAGAACCCCAACCACTATCCACTGGACACCTCATGACTAGGGTCACCTGACCTATACCCACACCGTATGACTCGTATGATAAGTCATTACTAGGAGAGTGAGATCAAAGCTTAGAAATTTCCCAAGGCCAGGTCCCAGGGTGTTCAATTCTCCCCACTTGGATAATTCATTCCCGAAAGATAGGACAAGGTGGTAACTAGCACTATTGAACCCCCAAACAACTCTATTCTTACCTTTAACTAAGCTAGAAAATAAATATGTTAATAATAACACATACCTTTCGCACAATCTTCTAGAGAAGAAAACAAGAATGGATACTTGTAATTTATGTCCTCTTAAGCTTCCCAAGTAGTCTCTTCAACCTTGTGGCTCTTCCATAGAACCTTTACCAAAGCTACGTCATCTCAGATTTCTACTGGGACCTCCTCATAAGACAAGGAATCCAAAATACCAATATCCTTGATAGGCATAATTTGCGATGATTCACCCACATACTTCCCCATAATAGACACATGAATCATCGTGTGAATGAAGCTCAAACTAGAAGTCAACTCCAATTCATACGCAGAATTACCCTCCCTTCTCAAAACCAAGTATGCACCAACATATCGGGGACTAAGCTTCTCCTTCTTCCCAAACTGCATCACTCCCTTCATATGAGACACCTTCAAGAATATCTTATCCCCAACCTCAAACTCTAACTCCCTACGCCTCACATATGCATAGGACTTTTGTCAACTTTGGGTGACTTTAAGTCTATCCCGAATTACCTTCACCTTCTCCATGGCTTGGTGAATCAAATCTGGACCAAACATCTCCACCTCATCGACCTTGAACCACTCAATAGGAGACCTATACCTTCTACCATACGAGGCCTCAAATGGAGCCATCCTAATGCTAGGGTGATAGCTATTCTTATACACAAACTATATATAGGTCAAATGCTCAACCAACTACCACCATAGTCAATCACGCAAGCTCTAAGTATATCTTCCAATGTCTTAATAGTCCTTTCCTCTTTCCCATCCGACTGTGGGTGGAAAGCAGTACTAGGACTCACCTTGGTTCCTAAACCTTTTTGAAACAATCACAAAAAGTGTGATGAAAAATTCATACTGTGATCTGAGATGATAGAACAGACACCCTATGAAACTTCACAATCTCTTGAAGGTACAACCTTGTGTAATCCTCCACTAAAAAACTGGTCCTTACTTGTAAGAAATAAGCAGACTATGTCATCCTATCCATGATGACCCAAACCAAATCAAACTAATTTTGAGATCGAGGAAGACCAGCAACAAAATCCATATTGATCACCTCCCACTTCTACACAGGCAACCAATTTCTTAGTACAGTCCTCCGGGCCTCAAGTGCTGAACGTTCACTTACAGACACACTATACACTTTGCTACAAAAATAGCCACATCCTACTTTTTATTATTCCACCAATGCATCTCCTTAAGGTCATGATACATTTTTATCAAAGTAGGATGAATAGCATAATGCAACTCATGCTCCTCTAGTAAGATCCTCTTTTGCAATCTATCTACATCTGGAATGCACAATCTTCCTTGGTACCTCAAGGTACTATCACCACTAACCTCAAAAGCCATAACTTTCTGCCCACCTACATCACTGTTGATCCTCATCAGGATTAGATCTAACACTTGCTTCTCTTCACCTCAACACCCAGGGATGACTGTACCACATTCTGCATAAACACTCCACCATCCTCAAAGTCCAAGAGGCGAACTCCAGGGTTAGCTAAACGGTGATCATCTTTCACTAATTCTCGCTTTTCCTCATCCATATGAGCTAGACTTCTCATGTATAGTCTACTAAGACCATCACCAACCACATTAGCTTTACGTGGATGGTAGTGAAGAGTTATGTCATAATCCTTGAGATGCTCAAGCCACTTTCTCTGCTTGATGTTTAGCTCTTTCTAAGTTAATACATATTGCAGGCTCTTATGATAAGAAAAGATATCCACATGCACTCCATACAAATAGTGAATCTAGATTTTCAATGCAAAAACCATAGGGAATAACTCTAAGTCATTAGTCAGATAGTTCTTTTCATGCACCTTTAACTGTCTGGAGGCATAAGTTATTACCTTGCTATACTGCATCAAAACAAAACCAAGCCCCACATGAGACACATACAAAAGACCAAAAATCTATCCGTTCCTTCGGGCAAAGTCAAGATTGGAGCCAAAGTTAACTTATCCTTCAGCTTCTCAAAACTACCCTCATAAGTATCAGACGATAAGAACTTCACCTTTTTCTGAGTCAGCTTAGTTAACAGGACAACTATAGAAGAGAAACTTTCCACAAACCTTCTTAATAACTGGCTTAACCCAAAAAGCTTTAAATATTCGTTGGAGTCATTAGTCTAGGCCACTTCTTAACCACTGTAACTTTCTGTAGATACACCATGATTCCTTTACTAGAAATGACATGACCCATAAAAATAATCTATCCTTTGAAGAGAGTACTTTTTATTTACCGTTACCTTATTCAATTACTTGTAATCAATACAAATACAAAGGGAACCATGCTTTTTATGCATGAATAACATTGGTGCACCCCACTGAGACACACTAGGATGGATGAAACCCTTGTTTAAAGATCCTTTAGTTGCTCCTTAAGCTTTTTAACTTAGCTGGAGGTATTCTATATAGGGGAATAAAAATAGGATGAGTGTTTGAAACAAGATGTATCTCAAAATCAATCTCCCTATCAGGAGAAACACTAGGAAGGTCATTAGGGGAGACCTCAGGAAATTGATTCAGTACTGGGACAAAATGTAAAGAAGGACCCTTCAAGTAAAAATCTTTAACCCAGACAAAATAATAGAGACACCCCTTAGCGATTAATCTTTGAGCTCTAAGATATGATATGAACCTTTCCTTAGTATCTAGAGAACTACCCTCCCATTCAATAACTGGTACATTAGGGAATTTAAAGATGAACTTATGGGTCTAAAAGTCTAAAGAAGTGTAGCACGAGTGAAACCAATCTATCCTCAATATGACATCAAATCAGCCATGTCTAATTCAAACAGATTCACCAAGGTCTCCCGACCATCCACAAATAACACACAACCCCTATAGAATCTTCACAAACCATAGAGTCACCCACCAGGGTAGAAATAGGAAAAGGGTCCAAAATACACTCGAGATCAAAACAAAATTGCACAGCCACAAATGAGGTCTCATAAGAGAGTGTGTAGACTAGATCAAGTAAATTGTACATATTATGAGAAAAGACTTTAAACATACCGATAATGACATCAGGTGATTCCTAAGACTCCTGATAAGTTGTAAGAGAATAGAGTCAGTTCTGACCAGTGCTAGATCCATATGGTGCACCCTTAGGTGCCGGAGCTGAAAAAAGGCAACAGGAACCTTGTTTGCTCCAGAAGCAACCTTACCAACAGGGTAATTCCTAATTATGTGCCCTGGATGACCATAGTTGAAGCACTTGCCCTTTCCTTCATCACAGTAAACCCGATGCAATCTACCACAAAATTTGCAGGAAGGATAGGATGGAGCTAATTGGGCCCAACTAGCCTGAGATTGGGCACCCTGTACCTAATAATTGTTGCCACTTTAAAAACGCCTATCACCTGATGGCTTTAGGTAGGGATCACTATCCGTTGAATAAGACCCCAAATTGCCCCATTTCTTTTTGGACCACTTTCTACCATCCCTGCCACTCTACTGTTAGCTACTACCCTGCTCAGAAAATCTAAACTTCTTGCTCTACCTCTCCTTTATTTCTTCTTGCTTTTTTTTTCACTTTGTTAACCTGCTACATGTACACAACCAACCTGGAGATGTCCATGTCCTTATTCAACAATGCAACTTTACTCTCTAAAATCAAGTCTTGGGATAACCCAAATGCGAACTTCCTTATTCTAGCCCGCATGCTAGAGACTAACTCCGGAGTACACCGAGATAACTGGTGAAACTTCAAGGCATACTTCTTGACTAACATCTTGTCTTGCTTCAGGTTAACAAACTCTTCTGCCTTCACCTCTATCAACTCCTGAGGAAAGAAGCGGTCTAAAAAAGTACTTAAGAAATCATCCCATAAAGCTAAATTAACATTGTTACCCCTTGATTGTTTCGATTCCTCGTAAAACTGATAAGTCACATCTTTTATTTGGTAGGTAGAGAATTCCACACCCTCCATATTTATAGCATGAATCACACCAAAGATCTTCTCAATATCATCAAAAAAGCCTTATGGATCCTCCTCAACATTAACACCAGTGAACATAGGAGGTTCAACCTCATAAACTGGCTAACCCTTGTCGCCTTAGAATATGGAGTAACAGAAGCACCATGCTCAGTATGCGAAGCTATCAACTTTGTCAACATATGAAGAGATTGATGAAATTCAACATTCATCACATCATCCTGAGGAGCTCGAGAAGGACTGGAGGGGACCGGTGGAACTCCAGGAGGGCAATTAGGAATTGGGTCCCTAGACCAAGTCTGGACCCTATAAGTAGGATGTGTCCCATCAGTATTGTCCTCAGGTGGGACATAGAAGTTTCCATGACCTTAGACTCTACAACTTGAAAATAGAGAAAAAAAAAGAGAAACATTCCTAAATGACTCGTAGCCTCTCCCTTAAAAGTGTGGCGTGCTACACACCCTTACAAGAGACTCCACCCGACACGACTCTATTATACACCTATTTGACCATGAACCTAGGGATCTGATACTCATCTGACATGACCCAAACTATGGCCTAGTTTTTTGGGTATCTTAAGTCCAACCAGGATCGGATACCACCCCTAATACCCCACCATTGACCATCTTGTGCCTCGTGTTGGATGAATTATGAATATACAACAAGATAAAACAAAAATGATCTAAAGACAATAAAGTAGTTATATAATCATAACCTAACAACCATAACCAAATGTTCAACCAATACTAATCCCAATGCCAAGGCTAACACTAATACCGAAACCACTTATGCCTATAGTAGTCTGACAAAGCCTCTAACCAGAATCAAAGAATATTCGATTGGGACATGCCCCCGACCATATCTAAAACCATAATCAATGAAATAACAATAATGAAAAGAAGTCCATAGCATAAAATGGATTCTTCCAGAGTATGGAAGCTCACCACTTTAATTTGACTCAAAGCTATCCCCGAATCCAAGTCATTAAGCAAGAGGAATAGTAGTATGGCTGGTTCCTGTATTGCGTGGGGATACAGTGTAAAAAGATGGTTAGCAGAGTAAACCTGAGATGAATAGTACATATACAAAAATATAAAGTGTGACATCCTGCACATGACAACCAAGACAACCCTCACATCGGCAAATGTGAGTTTTCATTATTGGTCCCCTCGAGACCCCCACCTTCCACAGCTTTGCTACTCAATCCACTTTAAGCCCATATTAAAAGCATTTACACATTCCCAACCATTTTTCAAGGAGTCTTTTAATTAGGAATTAACCATTGGTATCGTCATGCTAAATTGAGCTTGCAAGTCTATTACCTTATGCCATATTAACTAGTTAACCAAATTAGACTCCATCATTTCTAATTAGACAAAACCATTTATAATCAAACCATACACACCAAGGCCTTTCTAAAACCACATGAAACCAACCAAAATCAATTCATTTTTCTTTAACTACTTATGAAATGCAAGGACTCCAAGAATAATTAAACTATGAGAAAAAATAACTCTTATTAATAATTTCATAAAATAGGTTGAGAGCATGCCATTACCAAAGCCAAAATCATCAAATTTGGGGCTCAACCATGAACCATTTATTAAATCACCATTCTTATGCACCCATAAGTGCAAGACATAATTAAAACATGTGACGGTCGATCTAACGGTCTGTCAAGTATCTTGATGGTCCACCAGATCGTTCGTCACTCAAGTGCCAAAATTGGAACGTTCTACCTTGACGTGACGGTCGAAATAATGGTCCATCAATAAACTGACGGACCACCAATTCGTCCATCACTCGAGGGCCAGAAATGAGACATTCTGTCTCGACCTGATGGACCCCTTGACGGTCCGTCAAATTTTTAACGGTCCACCAACTTGGACGTCGCACGATGGACTAAAAAAGGAGTCACTGCCTTGGCTTGACGGGGTTCTTGACGGTCCACCAGTAACGTGACGGTCCGCTAGGTCGACCGTCAAACCTGGGTGACCGACACCATTCAGTAAAATGACCATAAATCCCTCATCCGATGTTGGATCTCAATGAAATTGGTATCGATGGAAAGATTATTCAATGCTCTACATGAAAAAGTAGAAATTAGAGAAATACAACATTGTTTAAACATCAATCACTTTGGAAGTCATATATGACCCTCTTTATTACTAGACCATACGACTTGTATGTTGTTGTCATTTTCAAGATAAAACTTAAAAGCTTGGACACTGGACAACACATGACCCAACCTTACCACTCATGACCTATCCTCATATTTCTTAGTGAGCCATTCATACTTAGAGCCAAGTCAAGTTACCAAGTTACTAATTTGGTTAAGGATCGCCCTAATTGCACTTCTCCATCCCTGACGACTCATACCACCAAACCATAACCATGATAGAACCCCAACCACTATCCATTGGGAACCTCACAACTAGAGTCACCTAACTCATACCTACACCATTCAACTCGAATAATGAGTTATTACTAGGACAGTAAGCTCAAAGCCCATGAATTTTCCAAGGCCATAACCCAGGGTGTTTTACCCATTATAGACCATACGAAGAGCACGAAAAAAGATATAACCCTCTTATGACATAAACTATGAGTAACCCTCTACTCTAACCTCAACATATCTAACATCTCTAGGCTAATGGTCCAAATATGTAATCCAAGACTGCATGATAAAGAGACAACTGATCCATACCCAATATAATATCAAAATTACCATATCTAAGATTATCAAATATACCTAGGTATCACACCCCAATGATGTCACTACATATAATCAGTAGAACCAATCCATTACTGAAGAATCACTCGGGGTAAAAGCCAGAATGGGTAATACAAAGGACTCATACATAAAATCAATACCAGAAGGAAAATATGTAGACACATAAGAGAATGTAGACCCAAGGTTAGGAAATATTTAAATAGGATGATGGAAATCAGGATGATACCTGTGATAATAGCATTAGAGGACTCTACTTAAGGTCTCTCGGGAAAAGCATAACATTGTCCACATCTAGCACTAAACTAAACAACTCCCTACCCACCACTATGAGCTCCTTGAGTTCCACTCCCAGTGCCCCAAGATCCACCTCTTCTGATATGTGTACCCCTGCTAGAAGAATCACATTTTAAGGGACCAAAAGAAATAGAACATCCTATGACTAGAAGAATTAAAATGAGCCTCTTTTCCCAAATATCCTAACCTTTGACCAACTAAACTATCAAAAGCTAAACACTCACTGTTAGATGCTTGTAAAGATTCTTGAGTCAACCTACTTTGATGATCATGAAAGACTTTTCATGAAGACTCCCCACCTTAGGAGAACAAACCACTAAAACCACCCTGTTCGTTAACCTCTTCCCTCTACCACCATAATCCTTACAGGAATAATCTTAAGTTTCTTAGCATGATCCATAAAACTTTAAAAAGAACCATAAACAATCAATAACTAAGATGTATCCTGTAATGCACCGAGAGTACACCCTGGGCTTCACACGGTTCTTACAGTCCTGAGGGACTATAAGCTAACCCATGAGCTGGCACCTGCTGTGAGCACTGAGTAAAACTGATAACAAAAGGTCATATGTGGAATTTAACTGAGGAAAGCCATAAGGTTTTAAGTAATAAATTTGATAAAATTTGTAAACAAAACTGATAATACTGATAAAAACATTTGACAATGACAACTAAAATCTAAGAATTGACTAACTATATGAAATATCCGAAAGCCTCTAAACTGACTACATGAGAGTTGATCCAACTAACTCCAACTAACTACTGAACTGAAAGAATGAAAATAAATATAGTCTGTCCTTGAAATATGAGGACTCACCACTGCTACGGCTGGTAATATGGAGAGTCTATGCGCAATCTGGGAACTGAGCATCCAAACCTATGATATGATACATCATAGCATAAGAAAAGAGTATGGAGTCAATACTTTGGATGTATTGGTATGCTAAATAAGGTAGGCTGATATATATGGTTTCATGTGCATGATTTATAACTGACTAAATATATATGGCATGACATACTAAATAGAATACATAGAAACTGTAAGCGTTGAAGATACATGAACAAGCATAAATATGTTCTGAATATAATCTGAAATATGAAATACTGAATACTGATAATCAAATAATTGATATCTGTATGCTATGGTCAAGCCAATTTGAAACTAAATCACTGAACTAATGACTGGACTGAGACTATGGGAGCTATCATCTAACCGACATGCCCCAATAAGCAATTTGGGGTTCAACATGTGACCCCAGTTGGAAGGGTGTCAATACCATGCCATGGGTACTAACACTGGCTGTGTGGATCTACTAATGTATTGTCCCAAAGGACTAAGGGTTACCCTCTACCGGTAGTTACCCACATGAGATCAACCCTCAATTGGCAGGTTAACATCTCAACCTATGCTGGCTACGTAGTTCTAGAATGCAGGGACTGCTACTAAAGCTCACATCCTCAACTGGCAGGTGATCCCCCATCCCTGTGTTTGCTCAGCACTAAATCCTACTCCCAACTAAACTGACTTGAAATACTAAACTATTCTGAGATTATCAGGTTATGATAACTAACTAAACTGATAATGCTCATAACACATTCTGAAACTATTCTAAAGATATCGAGACTAAGTAAACAACTATGGTTTTGGGTATTCATAACCCCCAGGACTCGATAGCAGTCATAGTAAAATAGTACGAAACTTTGGGGATATAATATGAAAGCATTTATTCAAAATTCACTCTGGTAGGCATTTCATCAAACACTTGTAATGCATAATTTAAGTTAATCATGGGAATAATATAAAACTTGGAGTAATAACATGATTTCGATATCAATAACATATAATCATGATTTAAATCAGTGAATAACAACATTAAAACCTGTGGAGTTTAATAAACAACAACAATTTTATGTAAGCATGGTATAAAGTCAAGATTCTTGGTTAAAATCACAATTTAAAATCATGGTAGCTTGTAATTATCACATCTTTGAATTTAAAATTGAATACTTAGACTCCATGGGTGAAACGAACGCATGGATAAATACTTGACATACCCGAGTAGTTGAATTCTTGAAGTTTATTGGAAATTTTCTTGGGAATTGTTCTTGAATCTTGAAGGCTAGGGTTTTCTTTGAGAGAGAATTCTTTTGATTTGAGAGGAATTGAATAAAATAATGACTAAGTAGGCTTTTAGCACATTAATTTCATGTTTTGGATTGATTAGGGTCATGGAAATATACCCAAGTTCCCCTAAAATAATTAAAAATTTTTGTCATTGGAATCCCATATTTTGTCTTCACCGCGTGCGGTGAGCCACTGGAATTTGGTTGAAATTGTATTCCACAGACAAGTTCAAAAATGCACTTTGACACCACATGGTGGAATCGCGTTGCATCACTAGAAATTGACGAGTGTGAACTGGCACTCTAGCGCGACGTGGTGCTATCGCATTGCATCACTGAAAGCTGACAAGTGCAGATTTACCCTCTGCCGTGATGCAGTGCTAGTCTTATCGCGATTTCTGATGTGACATGAACTTATTGTAATGATCTACTAGATTATGCCAACCAAAGGACAAGCGACTTTTGGCTTGTCATTATGATGCGGTGCTATCGCGGTGTCCCACTGCCTGAAATAAAAATCACCATGAATTCTTACCTGGTTTCGAATTAAGGCAAAATTGATATCGTTGGAAAACTGATCAAATTTTCTACACTTTGGTGGGTCTTAAGCTGGAAAATTCTAAGTATATTGAAAGGTCTACATAGAAAATCTTGTACACTAAGAGCTGAACTGAGTTAGGAAAATACATGGTATTACATATCCAATAGTTGATCTATAGCTAACTAAAGGATAGTAGTGAATCCCTTCATGAAATTTTTAATCCTCCTCCCTCTATTGAAATACTAACTATGATATGCCTAGATGAGGCATTAAAATTATTCTCATAACAAATTCATGGAAACCTACTCCAATTCATTATGTTTATCTTTCAGCTTGTCCCTCAAACTAATGGGTTCACATCTCTCGAGAGAAATTTCCAAACATTAAATACATGTCAAAGTAAGAGAACCCACTGGACTATAACCCAAAAACAACCTTCACCACTAATTGGCTACTCCAATCGATTAAAAGATAGTATAATCAACACTATATCACTTAAGCAAACTGAGGTTATGTAACCTCTCCTAACAGCTGACCAAGAACTCATATGATTTCTCCTCGATTGCACCACTAAACTTGGGAGGAACCAATCTTACGAATATTTTTAACATCTTTTACTCATCCGCTAATATCATTGTTCTAAAAACCACCGACAAACAATAATTTCGTCAGGTAATGAATTAATCTATGGGGCTATAATAGTAGTTGGTTGTTCCTTATGTGTTTGAAATCCCTAAATTAGAACCTGCCCTGGTGGCTAAACACACATTCTTGTTTGAGAACCGTCTAGTATACCAGGTAAAGTGCCTATTTCAAAGGTTCCATCGAAATAGATCGATAGTCAAATCAAAACATCTTACAACACTGACTAGTAAAAAAACTTTAAGGGGCCTAGATTTTGTCCTACACCTCCTGTCCAACGAGCTCCATCAACATTCTTAATCACTGGCTAAGGATATACTACCTTGGCACATCCTGTAGTTGAAGATGCTCTATGAGCCTTTTCTGTACCTCTAGTATGTTCATGACCCTAACTAGGACCCCTGTAGTAGGTGTTGGTTCAAGACCCTCAAAAGCCGATGGGACTCTTACCATATAATAAGAAAGAGTGAAATACCAATCCATGGGTAATTAATCAAACACAATAAAGAATCAAAGTAAGGAACTTTCCTAAAATTTCCCATAGCCTCTCAAATATATGGATGTCAATGTGTTGATCCACAGGACTCTACTGTATATTTTTCTCTTGTACTCATGAGATTGGTGAACCTGATGCTCTGATAGCAACTTGTCATGATCCAAAATCCCAAAGTCATGATGAAACCTAACCCAACCTAATCTTGGTAGGTAAGTCCAATACAAAGATAGAATTAATAGAATGGATGATCAAATAATGAACTAAAAACTCAAGGCTTTAGAATAAATACAATCTAACATGGATACGAAATTAATATCTAATGAATACATCTCAAAATCCCAAACAATAGTGTCATTAGTAAGAGAGACTTTAAAACTAACATAAACTACTAGTACATAAAGTATCTATCTCTAAAATAAAGTAAAGACATAAATAGGATAGATGAAACATGGAACATGCTCCGGATGGAGAGCTCACTAAGACTTTAATAATCTCCAAACTGCACGATCACTGTTTGTGGGCAACACTCATACTAGGATCTTCACAAATAGGGTATATAAATTAAAAGTGAGTATGATCTACTTATACTCAGTAGGCATCATAGTCTGACCAAACTAAAGTAGACAACTAGATAAAAAAAGACACAAGTAAAGTAAATGCCCTACAAGTTGAAAAGTCCCATGCGAATCAACCAATATAATTACATAATATAAGAATGAATTACAAAACTGTATATACACCATGAATGAAGGTATCCAAAGCACAAGATCACCTAAAAGAAATATTTTCAATACAATGCAACACACTGATATGGAATGGATGCAACGGCCAAATATAGTCCTTATATATATACCTTCCGAGCCGAAGCTCCAGAAGAAGACCCATAGAGGGTTTGTAACCCATATACTAATCAAAATCTCAATATTTAATCTTGCCAACATTTTTCTCTGTTAAGTCCATAATGATTTATTTTCTTTCACAAAGAATCCAAGTTTTATAGTTGTACCAATTTAATTAAAGTGAGAGATGAATGAGTATGCATGATCATGGTAAAATAAAAAAATGCATAATAATTATCTCAAAAATGGTATAAATTAACTCAAGTCACCCAAATCTCAGTAAATCATGATACAAGTCCTCCGTGACAACATATTATATAATCAATGTAAGGTATTGACAAAAATCCCCTACAAGCCCCTAACTCGTGCACTAAAACATGTAAAAGAACCAAATAAGACACCAATGACATCATCACAAACACCCACTTGGGCCTTAAAAGAAAATTAGCTCTCTAATTAATAATAAGATCAACACAAGCCCCTACTTAGGCTTCACAATGATAATAAAATATAGGTTGACACAAGCCTCCACTTAAGAATCACAATAGACATAATCAACCTTAAATAAGGTAAAACTGAGATTTCACCTAAGCCATAGTATGATTTACATGATAAGTTCTCTATCTAGCTAAGTTTGAAGAAAGTTAAGACATAACCTACCTTAGGACAATACCACAACCTCAAAAATATTTAACTCAAAGCATTCCCTTTTCGAAAAGCCTAAAAATGCTCCCAATATTATCAAAAATTACATTTTACATATAAATACAAGTTCATTGATATCCATTTTGGCATATTTTAGTTCCAAGACCAAGTTTACCTCGAAAACCAACCCCAAAAATAAAAGGGTAACATTAGAATTTTAATAGAAAATTACTTTACCCGTTTATATGGGTTTCAAATATAAAATCCCATAAAAAACACAGTTGAAATCAAGTTAAAATCACTAAAATATCACCTTTTCACTTTGCTGAAAAAAATTCAAAATTGCAAGTGTAAAATACATGTTTTAAAGATCATTTTGCAATATGATCAATGAGTAATTATCAAATCTAAGTTTAGAATCTTATCCTATTGAAATATAGTGAAATTCCTCTTTTGCTTCCTTGAAAACGCGCTCCAAACCTTGAAAATGGTGAAAATAGGGTTTAAGGCTGAAAATGAGGTATTTTTTGTATTCTAATAAATAGTGCCTTCTCCTTATGCGCACCCAACCCACCACATCCATATAAAGTGAACTTTGATATAAACTGGACCTAGTCTTTTTCATTTATGTGACTTACCTTGCATGCATGGTGATCGAGTGAATGCTTCACCAAATGTACGAGCTCTCGGCTGCATGCACAAAGAAGGATAACTTGGTGAACCAACAGTTATGCACCAATAGAATTCTTAAACCAAAACACTTCCGAGTGGATCCTCATAATTCATTTGGGACCCCATATAAATAAGCTGATATTGCTACTAGGAAAATTTCAATATTTTAAAATCGAAACCATCAAAATCTTCAAAAGAGGTCATTACCAATAATCTTCACCAAAAACCCACTTTAGGCAATTTAGTTTTTTGTCCAAACACTCAAAAATCACAAAGTGGCCTGAGAAGTCGAACCAACAACTCTATTAATCCATACTCATCATTATGAAGTTGATGGAATTGACAAAGTTTTCATATGCTGCTCAAATATCAGAATGTTGACCCAATTGAGCTATATCAACTTAAAAGATTCCTGAAGCCAAAACTCATATAAAATACTACCGAATGCTTCAGGGAATATGTCATCCATTATGCCAACTCACAAATATTATAAGGCAACTATGGAGAGTGGAAAAATGGTCAAAACACAAAAAAAATTTAAGAATCACCACAACGGTTGTTGCAGGTGTATTGACATGGACACTGTAATTGGTGTTTAGTATGTGATGTGGTTTTGGTTGTCTAGGTTATCATAGTTATGATCTTTCATTAAATTTTTTTTAGGTAGCCATTGATTCATCCTACATGTAGTTCTTTTGATTCATCTACATGTTTGAACTATTTTTACCATATACAGTTACCAGTTTATCAATCAAATCCATGCACTAATATCTTATAAAGATTCAAAAGTCTCAACTTGACTTAATAAGAGTTCTAAAATTCATATAATTACTTTTTCTTTCCTTAAAGCCTATAAATGGTATCAATGTTATCAATTATATGATCTTCATAAGTAAACGACTTTTCAGATATCTATATTTCAATACTTCTATTTCAGATCCAAAACATCAACACCAAGCTCCCAAAATCAAACTATAATATCTTAAAATAAATTACCTATAAGTTAAGAATGAAAATATAAAATTTCATCAAAATTTTTTTTAAATGGATCATCAAGTCATTGATGACATGTGATTTTTGACCCTCCAGGAGCTTCGAATTAATTTATTATGTTAAATTTATTTAATCCTTTATTGAAAAATCCAAAATAGTGACAAATCAATTTGTGTTACATTAAAGATTTCATTTTATCCCCTTCATAGAAAATTTGATATTTAGATATTTATTTTTATTTTATTTTTCTTTGTTTTTAGTCCCCTACTCAAAGAACCCTACCTACACTATCTAGTACACCACACCTAACTACTCACACTTATCAGCTAAACATGATCCTTCACCTCATACCCTAAACATAGACCTCACTGCACCTTATCACCCTCTCTCAAACAATATACTTACCTACATATAACAAACAATATCGGTACACAAAAAATAACCATGCCATTTTCACTCCTACACTACAAAAATAGTAATATAGAGAGAGAACACTACCACCAACAACTATCAACAACTCCATGAACAACCAATACCTTCAGTGACTTACAACAACACAAACGGAGGAAGACAAATAAAAAATAGGGGGAAAATACAAAGAGAATTCCATCCCTACAAGGAGAAAAATAACTGACTTTAACCTTCATATTGTCACAATTGCTTCAGTGAACTCTGACAGTTAAATACTCCATCAACGACTATTGTTCCAACTAATCGCATACCTCAAAAACTAATAATTTCCACCTCTCCATCGGTAAATAGAAACCAGTAACCCTACTATCCAAATTCTGATCACTGTATGTCTAACTCTCTTTGATTTTGTCTCACCGAGAACCCCACCGATGAACAAACCACCTATCAATATTACCTTTATTTCTCGATATTCGAGAATAAAATAACTATAGTCAAATACCGCAACTCCAGTCATCTAACTAAATGAACAACACTCATTACCCCCCCTTCAGACCATTAAACAATAATTGGCAGAAATGAACACCAATTGCAACATACGAGATTTTTCAAAATTTAACTATTTTTTTTATTGGGGGTTCACATTTAATAAAAAGAAAAGGAATATTGAGTTTTGTAAAGTAGAGGTTTGAGGTTATGGTTCATCGAGTTTTATCTTTTTGTGGTCCTACAACACTTCAGTCAGTTAATTTGATGAATTAAAATAAAATTAGGGTCCAATTCTTTCTCTTATTTCCTTAATCTTTTAATTTCTTAGGTGAATTCGATAACTAATTTGTGTTTGTTCTGGTGAATGTCAGTTATGTTGATGCGTTGTTGGTTTTATTTTGACATGAATCATAACTATTCAATTTGATTTGAGGTTATATTCTTGGTTAAGTTATTTGCTAGTTGACCACAAGAAATTAGGTAGGAGAAGTATCTTTTAACTTTGAAAATGCGGATTTGAATTACACTCTACACTAATTATGTAATTGGAGTCTAAGATTAAAATTGAAATAGGGGAGGGTGAAAGGATTGAAACTGGTTAATTTGGATATAAATTATTTGCATTGATTCATGTTTATTGTTAATTTGGAATAATTAGCAATTGTTGTCAACTCGGTAGTGGCATATTAAGATTAAGGTTGGGGATAAGCATACTGGATTTCATATTTCATTGATATACTTGCATGATTTTTTTACTTTATCTTTTAAATAAAAAATATACTTATTCCCCGAGGAATTTCACGCGGTGTTATATATGAAGGCTATTAGAGAGAAGACCTAAGATGTTGGATAAAACATAAATTAGGTTAGTGTTAGGTAGCGTAGGTTTATTTCTGTACTTTCTTTTTGGTTGGACTATATATTCTGACTGGACTTTTTATTGTGAAGCTTTACTTGGTTGTGATCTAATATGCTTCTGTATTTCATTCATTTATAGCATTAGATATATTGAGATGTGTTAATGAAGCAACTGTACTCAAAGCGCGAGATTGAGAGGTGCCTCACACCTTCCCCTTAGTTAGCAGAATTTCTTAACTAGAATCCCTGTCTGCTAATCAATAATTTTTAAGATTCAACCATTTTGAAAAATATATATATTTTAAAGGTGACTTGGCATAAAAAACCAATTTCGTGTGGTGATCTAAGTTTTAAATATAAATTCTTTTTGAAATACTTTTCTTGTTACTTTCAATAATTAAAAACACTTTTAAACTTCAAATAAATATATTTTCATAAAAAAGGAATGCGATAGCTTTGGAGATGCTATTGGAGATTTTAGAGTGCGAGCTTCATATGTTGAGTCATATCGGTTTAGTAGTCACTATCTTTGAATAGATGCCTTGTTTGTGTTATCATTTTTATCATTCTTGGATGCCTACGTACTACTTGTTTAGATTTTTCTTATTTGTTACTACTTTATACTTGTCATCATATGCATTGTTTTGAGTCATTTCTTTGGAAAAAAGTACCAAAGTACATGTCAAGGACATGAACATTTGTTGAGTCACCTTTACTTTTATATGGGAGAGCCGTCAGACGATTGGAGTGGGTAGAAAGTAATCACAATCACTATCAGCCATATTCTCCCTCAATAGCCTTATTAATTGAACCTCAACCTACGTCAACCTTTAAGTCATTCTTATTTGAATCATTTTGAGATCTAGCGGGATTCATTTAGTCCTTTGTAGGATACTTGTCCCAAAAGTATCTCTACGTGCTACTTATTCCATTTTTGAGGATAAAAGAGTCATTTGGTGAACTAATTTGAGATATGTGTTACAAAAAAGATGAAAAAATAAGGAGTGAAGCAAACAAATAAAAAAAATATAAAGATTTTCTTAATTTTTTTAATTTTCACAAATCAAAAATTCTGTTATTCTCATTAACATGCATTTACTAGAAAATTCAAGAAGATTTTTCCTTATTTAGTAGAAATTTCTGTACATTTTTATATAGACAAAATGTGAAAAAGATTTTTATTTTAATTTGTTCATATTTTCTTTAATTAAAAATTTTCAAAATTATTTCATTTTGAGTCTTTATTTTAGTATAAGATCATGGTCAATATACAAAAATAATTTCATTTTCATTTTTCATTTTTGCAAAAAGAATATGAGTTTCTCAAGGAGTCTAGTCATTTAATATAGTCCTTAATGGTCCAATATGGATAAAATACACACATTATTCTCTTTTTTCTATGGTGAAATACGTAAGCCACCTTTCTTGGTTTCAATGATCTTACTTAGAAAATTCAAAAAGATTTTCTTCGCTCTTCATCTAGAGTAGGTGTTTCACATTCTCCTTTAAAATAAAATACAAAAATATTTTTTCTTTGATAACTTTAGGTTTCATTACCTAATGAAATTCAATGTTGAAAAATTCAAAAATATTTTCATAGATTTCTTTTAGGAAAAAAGAACAAGTCAAAAAATGATTTCTTCTCTTGTGTCTTTATAGTTTCTTTTCCTCTAAATTCTTACACAAACAAAAATATTTTGATTGGTTATCTTATGTTAAAACTTCAAGAACTAGACACACCTGATTCTTCTCTTTCAAGGGTGAAATTCATAGGCAACTCCTATGGGGTTTAGTGATTTTTCTTAAAATAAAAAGGATATTTAAAAAATGTTAAAATCTAATGCATTTGTTTGTCTCTATTATTCAGTTAGTTTAAGGTGGTTTATTTGTGGTATTCTGGTTATTCATTCATATTACACCAGGTCCAAGGAGAAGGTAGCAATGACCAACATGGATATCGATGTTGTTATCATTGACCAGACAAAGAGTTAAGAAAATGAAGTTTTAGGACCTAATGAAGAGATTTGAAAACTAAGGTAACAAATGGCAAAAATGAAAGAGCCTGGTTAAGTTGGTTCTAGCTTATCACTAGTGTCTCATGCACAATTTCCCATCTCTCTTGAAATGCCTCAACACACATTGGGGTTCACTTCAGGGACGTGCTATCTTAACATTTCTAATAGCATTTCTTAGCTCCTCAACACAAAAATTTCACATACCATCTCCACCTATTGTCCCTTCTTTTGTGGCTCCACCCCACCTGATGCTCCTACTTTTGATGTTTGTCCAACTGTTGTGTCCCCTCAATCTGCTAGTGAGATTTTTTATAGTATTTCAAATGATTAATTATATGCTTTGTAATCCATGTTCAAGTTGACTGATACTTATGTATACACTCAACCGCCTGAATTTCCTCTTAATGTTGAAAAACATGTCATGACAGAAGAACAAGAAAAAAGGGTTAGAAAGGTCAAATGTTTGAAAAAGTCTATGAAAAATTGTAGGGGCACGAAGGTTACAAAAGTGTTTCATATAGGCACTTGATTATGTTTTCAAGTGTTTACCTCCCTCTTGGATTAAGATGCTAAAGATTGAGAAGTATGATAGACACGATGATCCAATGGTATACTTGAGATGTTATGGAGCTGAAGGGAAAGAAAAATTGCTTATGCCTTATTTCCGGGAAAGTCTTGCGAATTTAGCTTTTGAATGATTTGTAGATCAAGATATTGTTAAGTGGAAGAATTGGTATGATATGGGTAATTAATTTATACAATAATTTAAATACAACGTTGATTTGTTCGTAGATGAGAAGTCCTTAACCAACATGAAAAAAAAGAGTATCAAAAGTTTCAAGAAGTATGCCATTTAATGGAATTGCCAAGATGCTAAGGTGAAATCATAAATGAAATAAAGCAAGATGGTAGATGCATTTATTAAAGTGCAAGATGAAACCCATTTTCAACACCTGCAGCCTGCTATAGTCAAGCCCTTTATTGAGGTACTCAAAATGAGATAAATGATAGAGGATTGGATTAATACCTAATGTATTATGAGTTTTGTAGTATTGATAGTAAATACCAAGAAATTCAAAATAGTTTAGGAAATTTTTGGGGGAAGATGAAGAACGAAGATATATCTACTATTATACCTGGGCCACGTTTAAAATTAAAAGGCCGATCTCACCAAGAACGCTAGCCTCAACCCTGAGCTTGTACACAAGATCCATATACTCACCCACAACAAGGCTTCCTTCACAAAATCAAAAATATTCCATTCCCCTCCTCAGTATACCATGTACGGGGCACAACCATATGCCCATCAATATTCTTATCCATAATGGAAGGCCCCAGACTCTCAAATCATCTTCCAAATATACAAACATACCAAAGTCCTTCTAGACCCAATTTTTGATCTAAGCCAAACTGTGGAAGGAGCCAGAATCCAAAGGATAGTTTCACACAAATTGGGGAATTGTCTACTAATTTATTTTAGATATTGAGATAGCAAGGCATGATCACTCCTCTCCTTGGGTGTACTCTTGACATACATTCAAGAAATCTTGATACTAATGTATGATGTGTATATCATTATAATGTTCAGGGTAGCACTACCAAAGATTTTTTGTGCTTTGAAAAAAGAAACAGAAAGAATGTTTTAAGAAAAATCAATTGTGGTGCTGGACATTGATACTACAAGCACCATGCAGAATCTTTCACCAGCACATGATAATGTACAATTTATGGAAAATGCTAAGTTAGTCATGGGGGCCTATAATTTTTTGATGATGAAAATATATTTGATAGTGTTGAAAGCTCTAGTTATTTTGTTGTTCAAATTAGTGGATGAGATGTCAAGCTCGACAATTAGTGAGTCACTCATCTTTCCCACAAGGCGGGAGTTTTGGTAGTCAATTTTTTCTTTTCTATTAGCTGAATTACTCTAGGGTTGTAGTTTGGGGTCTATCTTGTCTTGTTTCTTTATTATTTATGTCCAAACCCTTCCATCCTTTTTTTCAACAAAATACAATGTCATTTTTTGTATTTTATTTTAATATATTTTCTTTTTTGTTTTCTTTGCAATATTTTTCTATGTTTATTCTAGTGATATGACATGCATGTGAAGTTTTCAGCCAGATCTTAAAATCCAATCTAATCATATGAAACTTTGAATCAAGAAGTTAAAACTAGAAAAAGAGAATTTGAGAAAATAGGTAGAGTGTTGAGACATTTGGTGAGCGGTTTGAATCCCACTTGAAAGGATCTAGGCAATCACTTTGAGAATCACAACATTTACTTGGTTTTTATTGAGAAGGTGAATTTTAAGCATTTTGAGTTTGTCAAGATCCAAACCAGGGTCTAGCCATGATGGGTATCTCAAGTCCGCCGAGGACTGGAGACCACCCCATTGTTTCTAGCCAAATAGAACAAAATACAACTAACAACGGATGAATTTAAAACATATATCAAGATAAGATGATCTCTGAATAGAAAGATAGGCATGTCATAAAAGAATTTACGAATCTTAACATCATCTCAATCCATATAAATCCGCAAAGCCTCTAACAAAATCAATATCTACCTAAGTCAGGATATGCCCCCGATGATTTCCAAAAAGGGAAACAATTGAACATTCTAAGACATAAGGTAAACCACAAAGTAATAAACCTTCTGAAAGAAGGAAGTTCACCACTTTAGGCTGACTCATAAATAATCCTAAGGTCACCTAAAACTGCTCAGGAAAAGAAGAATGTCTCTATTTTCTATATCGTATGGGGATACAACGTCTGGACACGGTTAGTGAGATGAGAAATAAAATGTAACTCAAGTGTATAGGGGTAAAATAATGCCATCTCAAAACAATCCAAAATCAGTATCAATGCTCATGTCCACATATATGCATATACATATATATAAGATGCCAAGATAGGGAACAAGTCTTAGGATGACCTTTAAAATATTAGCTTGGGTTGTGTAGTGTAACTGTGATAATTGTACCCAACTCTCATCCCTTGGTTGGGACTCAGCGTGTGTAGTCATACAAATTGGAGAATAATCATAACATATATGCTCAGAGGACTTGAACCTCTTGGTCATACATCAAGGGTGACTTGAACACCAAATCATTTAAACCCCATGCTGGTAAACATGGCTTCCAGTATTAGTCCTCAAGGGACCTCTACTTTTACGATGAACTAAACATAACCCTTTAATCCAAATTAACACATTTAGTGCAGAACCCATTTATTAAATCAATGAGTCATTTATTTAGACAATGTCAAGTGGTATCATCATACCGACTATAGCTTACAAGCACATGTCATCATGCCAAATCAACCCATTTACTAATTAGGACTCTAACCCACTAGCCAACAAGACTCTAAAATTCTAATTAGAAACTATACCATTTAGCCAAGTGGGTCTCTAACCCTCCCCAGCTAATTGGAATCCAAAGTCCAAAGTAGGAACATAATTATTTAGCCAATTAGACCTTAACTCATTGACCAATAGGACCCTAAATTTTTAATTCAAAATACTTTGATGACCACCAAGAACATTCAAAAGTAAACTTAGACACTTATGGAACACATTAGTTCAAAATAGTAGACAAAGCCAAATGATAATTCACATTCCAAAACCAATCATGCAAGTGGGTTGAGTTTCTCATCAATTTTAATACTAAAATCCAATTATTTAGGGGTAACCATAATCCCTATTCCATCACCATGTCCTTGCACCCCATTGGTTTTACAAATCATCAATTTAAAGAAGAATTAATCCATAAAAACCACAAGAAAAACATTTAAACAATCATTATTCAAAATCCTCAACCCATCATTCAAACCCCATATCAAAATCATATGAATACCAAAGAAATTCATGCCATAATTTAAAACACAATTTTAGGAAGAGAGATACATGCCTTAATCACCAAAAATTTTTAGAAGAAACCACCCTTGAGCCCTTTAAGACCAAACTCTTGAAACCCTAGCTTTGTCATTGAATGGGGAATTTGAGAGAAGAGAAGAGATATGTATTTGGTTTGAAAAGGGGTGGAAATAGGTTACCCAATATGTTTTATGATCATGGGGTCTAAGTGGCAAAATGGAGAAATGTCCAAAGTACCCTTAATTAAAATATTAAAAATTGTTGCTAGTGACCACGAGTGACTTTATGACTTGTAGGGCCTCCTTATAAGTCATCACTATGACTATTAATTAGAACAATAACTCAGGGGCATACTGTAATACTCCGTGCTTCTAACTAGCTTAAGATTATTCTAAAAATGTTAAAGACTTGATTTGAAGATGAATACATTTTTGTACATGTGGAATTTTCAAGATTTTGACTTTTGTTATGTGGGAAATTGAATGAGATTTTCATCGATACCAAATTCGCCTAAATCCGATAACTGGGTAAGAAGTTATGGTGATTTAAAGTTTCAATCATTAAACACCATCATTCAAGCCAGTAACGCATCGTGGAGTGTGTCAAAATAGAAATTGTCTATTTACAGTGTTGCTCTGCGATAATGGAGTATCACGCTAAGGACCCAGTTCACAATTGTCTAATTTAAGTAAGGCAACGCGATCCTAGCGCGTCATGCCGTGGATAAAATTCTCATCTAGTGCTGATCCGCGATTCCACCGAATAGCGCCATTTGCCCAGTTCCCAGTTGGAAATTTCTAGTGACATGACGCGATAGCGCTGCATTACGCCAGCTTACCAAATCGAGAAATTTTGGCAAAAAATAAATATTTTGTCAAAGGATAAATTGGTATTTTCCCAAGGTTTTAACACGTCCAGGTGCAGGATTTAATCCCTAAAAATATTTCAAATCATTATTTACTCACTTTTCCCCAAATCAAGAACATTCGCTCCAAAGAAACAAAACCCTAGATTTCAAGAAATCAAAGCCAATTCAAAGAATCTATCCAAGAACTTCAAGAAACTTACAATTAAGGTATGTCAAAATTTGATTCATGGGTCCCTCTCACCCATGAAGCTTAAGAATCTCTTTTCAAAATCCAAAGATTTTGTATTTATCAATGTTAATGATTAAGATTAATTGAGATTCATGTTTATGTTGTTGTTGGGTTTTGATTCATGTTTTAAAATTACATGTTCCAATGATAGGTCATAGTACGTGATGTTTTGCATAATATTTATGGTTAACACTTCAAATTGCAAATCGATTTATGCAACCATGATAATTATATGCATTGATGATTGTATAACCAAAATATTCTCCCCATGTGTTTGATAAAATGCATATGTGAAGGAAATAGTGCCATTATAGTATGTTAATATGAAATCCCCATTCATGTACAGGATAATGCATGTCAAGCGTTTGATGAAATGTCTTAGTCAATGAATTATGGATATATATATCGATATATATAGCCGTTGTTGTGCTTTTAAACTTGTGCCATGATTTATGTTTATGCCATCGAGTCTTGGGGGTATTTATACCCGAAAATTTAGCTGTGTGACAAGAGTCAGTGTCAGTTTCATGATAATCTCAATCATGCCATGATTAGTAGTATTATCAGTCAGTTATATGACTCAGGAAAACTCAGTACTCTCATAAACTCAGTCAGTTAACTGACTTCAGTAATATTCCATCTGTCCACGGAACTTATTGAACTCAATCTAGTTCATCTTAGTATAGTCAATTTAAGTTAGGAGTAGGATTTAGCACCGACCGAATCCAAAGTTGAGGGCACACGCTGACAGTAAAAGGTGTGACCATTTAGAAGCAATCTTTGCGTTCTAGAACTATGTAGCCAGCATGGGTTGATACATTGACACTAACAGTTAAGGGTTGATGAGGTAGATTAACACTGCCAGATGAGGGTACCACCATTCTCCTTTGGGGACACAGCCAGATAAGGGTCACTCACAGCTTGTCTTTACTAGTGGTGCGGTATGGACACCCTCTAATTGGGGTTACATATTGGATCCCAACTTAGCTATAATAGCTTATTAGGGGTATATTGGTTAGATGACTACTTTCTATAGTCTCAGTCTCAGTAATAGAACTCAGATAGTTCTATAGATTTCAAGGCTGTCAGATACAGTCACTCAGGTCAGTACAGAACTCAGCTAGTTCCATCAAAATCAAGACTGTCAGCAATAGTCACCCAGTATCAGTTAAATCAATTAGCAGTAATCCATGTTATCAGTATATTTAGTATTCAAAGTCCCCATGTTTCAGTTGCAGTTATGTTGTCATGCATGTATCCATACACAGTCGTGTTCATGTTTATGTTATCAGTCAGTTATAGTTCATGCATATGAACCCTATGCATTAAGCCTACCTCACTTGCATACCAGTATATTCTCACATATTGACACATATTTTTTTGTGCAATGTTGTTTTATACCATTAGTTCGGATGCTCAGGTTCCCGATCACACTTAGTAACTTAGATTTTAGTCAGCAACAATAGAGTAGCAGTGAGTCCTCATCATTCGAGGATGCTTTATAATTTCAGAATTTTAGTGCTTAGTTTACTTTAGCAGTTGGAGTTAGTTGGGGACATGTCCCATCAACTCTTTAGTCAGATAGTTTAGAGGCTTTCAGAATAGATATTCAGACTTTAGTATTTTCAATTATTTTAGTTGTTTTGGTATTGTTATACCACATTTAGTATTATTATTAGTCTTTAGTTTTTGAAACTTATGGCTTTTTGGCCGTATTTATGCATTTATACAGTATATTATGCAGTGCTCAATTATAGATATTAGTCATGGGATAGCTTGTGGTCCTTTGGGGTCATGAGCACCGTGTAGCATTTTGGGTACCATATTCGGGGTGTTACAAACTTCGTATCAGAGCCTAAGGTTCAACCGTTTCCTAGGAAATATGAAAGCTACATCTAGTAGAGTCTTATGCATAGGTGTATTGTGCGCCACATTTATGTACAGGAGGCTATACGATGTTTTAGTAATAGTTTCCCTTCTTTCAGTATTCATGTCGTTCCAGTGAGCATGAGCTCAAAATTCAACTCTTAGTCTAATCTGTTTCTCCCTTTTCATTTATAGAACATGCCTCCCAAAAGAAGAAACAAAAATCAGTCAGCCCTTCAGCCCATCCAAGCAGATCCCTTGGATGAACATGTCTCTCATTCAGAGTTTAGAGCTGCATTCACTATTCTTGATAATTTAGTTGCTTCTTAGAATAAATGGCCAGTTGCTGTTTCGGCCAATCTAGTGGCCAACGCCGCTGCAGCTAAGATTTGGAACTTCACCGGAATGAATCCTCTATCATTTTTCTAGTCTAAGATAGATGAGGACCCTCAGGAATTCCTTGATTAGGTTTAAAAGGTTACAAATATCATGAGGGTTACTGGTAGTGAGAGTGCTGAGCTAGCTGCATATCAGTTTTAGGATGTGTCTCACACATGGTTCAACTAGTAAAAAGCAGAAAGGGCTATAGATGCAGGGCCTATTGCGTGGGAGGAATTTTCCACTGCTTTCTTAGATGGATTATTTCCCCTAGAGCTAAGAGAAACTAAGGTGTTAGATTTTATCAACCTCAGGCAGGGTAACATGATAGTGAAAGAGTATTCTCTCAAGTTTACTAAACTTGCTAGATATACTCATCATATAGCGGCAGATAATAGGGCTAAGATGAGTAAGTTTGTTTCTGGGTGAATGATAGTGTGGTCAAGGAGTGCAGGACCGCTATGTTGATTAGTGAGATGGAAATATCCAGGCTTATAATCCATGCTCAATAGATAGAGGAGCATAAGATTAAGGAGAGAGAGAGAAGTAGAATAAGAGATCTAGAATAGGTATCTTTAATTTTAATTAGCCTAAGTCAGAGAGTGGTAACCGTCCTGAGTTCTGCCTAAAGTCATCCGTTCTAGATCCTTTCTCAGCCTGTACTCCAGTTCCTAAGTTCAGGGAGGGTAACAAAGATACGACACCAGGCTCTAAATCTCAGGGCAGTATTAGAAGTGCTCGAACCAATCCTCTTTGTAAGACTTGTAGTAAAAACCATAAGGGTATTTGCAGAGATGGCAGTGGTATGTGTTTTGGATGTGGTAAGCCAGGCTACAGAGTAAGAGATTATCCCTAGTTAGGTTTTCAGGGTCAGCATAACCGCTCTTTATCTCAGTTCGATCGCCCAAACTAGCAGGGTTCCACTTCCTGTGCTACTAGTAGGCAACACCCAAATAGATTATATGTTCTTTAGTCCAGATAGGATCAGGAAAATTTTCCTGATATAGTTACTGGTACATTATAGATCTTTCACTTGCATGTTTACGATTTTCTAGATCTAGGAGCTTCTTTGTCTTTTGTTACTCATTATATAGCAGTTGATTTTGGAGTCAGTCCTGAAATTCTAGTATAGCCCTTCTCAGTCTCTACCTTAATGGGTAAAACTATCATAGCCCTATGGGTATACAAGAACTATCCGGTTATTATATCCCAGAAAATCACATCAGTAGACTTAGTCGAATGAGAGATGACTGATTTTTATGTCATTCTTGGTATGGATTAGATTCATTACTACTATGCCACAATCGACTGCAAAAACAGAATTGTCTAGTTTAAATTTCCAAATAAACCTGTCCTAGAGTGGAGGGGTAGTACTTCAGCCTTCAGGGGTCAGCTTGTTTCCTACCTTCGAGCAAGGAAAATGATATCTAAGGGAGGTGTCTATCATCTTATTTGAGTTAAGGACCCTAGTTCTGAAACTCCCAATCTTGAATCAGTCCTAGTAGTGAACAAATATTCAGATATCTTTCCCAAAGATCATCCAGGAATTCCTTTCGAAAGAAAAAGAGACTTCGATATTGACCTTCTTCCAGATAATCAACCTATATCTATCCTAGTGTTTCCCCATGGGGTACACCAGTCTTATTCGTGTGAAAGAAAGGCAGTTCTCTCAGGATGTGCATTGATTATTGTTAGCTTAATAAATTCATGGTCAAGAACAAGTATCCACTTTCCAGAATCAATGACTTATTTGACCAACTTTAGGCTGGCAGCTACTTCTTTAAGATAGACCTCAGATCAGGCTATCGTCAACTCAGAGTCAGAGATTATGACATTCTAAAAATAGCCTTCCGTACTCGATATGGTCACTTTAAATTCTCAGTCATGTCTTTTGGTCTTACCAATGCCCCAACATCCTTCATGGACTTGATGAATTATGTGTTTAAGCAGTACTTGGACATGTTCATCATAGTCTTTATAGAAGACATCCTTGTTTACTCCCGCAGTAAGCAGGATCATGCAGACCATCTCAAAATCGTACTTCAGACTCTCAAAAATCATCAGTTGTTCACCAAATTTAGTCAGTGCAAATTTTTTCTAAGGTTAGTAGCATTCCTTGGTCATATCATTTCCGGTGATGACATTAGAGTTGATCCTCAAAAGACTAAAGTAGTAAGAAACTAGCCTCGCCCTGTCTCTCGATCAGATATCAGGAGTTTCTTAGTTCTGGCTGGCTATTACAGATGGGTTTTTAAGGGATTTTCCTATATAGCATCCCCTATATATAGATTGACTCAAAAGAAAGTTAATTTTCAGTGGTTAGATCCTTGCAAGAAGAGTTTTTAGGAGTTGAAGACTCAACTTACCTCAGCCCTAGTTTTAGATATTCCAAATGGTTTAGATAGCTTCATAGTGTACTGTGATGTATCTAGAGTGGGTTTGGGTTGTGTCCTCATGTAGCATAGTAAGTTCATAGCCTACGCCTCCAAACAACTTAAACCCCGTGAGAAGAATTATCTGACTTACGATCTTGAGTTAGCAGCCGTAGTATTTTCCTTAAAGATTTTGAGGCATTACTTGTATGGTGTTCATGTAGATGTGTTCATCGATCATAAAATCCTTCAGTATGTATTCTCCTAAAAAGATCTCAATATCCGTTAGAGAAAGTAGTTAGAGCTCTTGAAAGACTACAACATTAGTTTCCTTTATCATTTGGGCAAGGCCAATATAATGGCCGACGCTCTCAGTGGACTGTCTATGGGTAGTATTGCTCATGTTGAGGACAGTAAGAAGAAGATAGCTTAGGAATTTCATCAACTTGCTAGACTAGGTATCTGCCTAGTTGATTTAGTAGAATGTAGTATATGGGTATAAAGCAGTTCAGAATTATCTCTAGTTTCTGAAGTCAAGGTAAAACAAGATAGAGATCCCAGTCAATTCAAGTTGAAAGAGTCGGTCACAGATCAGAAAGTAGAGGTTTTCTCCTAAGGGGGAGATGGTGTTTTGCGTTGTCAGGGTCGTCTTTGTTTCCCAGGTGTGGATAACTTGAGGCAATGAATTCTTGCAGAAGCGCATGGTGATCTTTACTTGATTCATCTAGGGGACATTAAGATGTATCGTGACTTGCAGAGTTCTATTGGTGGAATGGGATGAAGAGACATATTGCAGAGTTTGTGGCTAAGTGCACAACATGTTAGCAGGTTTAGATTGAGCATCATAAGCCTAGCGTGTCCATACAGGAGTTCAATATTCCTACTTGGAAGTGGAAAGAAGTGAACATGGACTTTATGATGGGTTTGCCTCATACTCGTGATCAACATAATTTAGTTTGGGTTATTGTAGAAAGAATGACCAAGTTAGCTCATTTCCTTCCGGTCCATACCTCTTATTTAGGCGAGGATTACGCCAAGCTTTATATCAGGGAGTTGGTTAGATTGCATGATGTTCCATTGTCTATTGTTTTAGATAGAGGTACCCAATTCACCTATCATTTTTGGAAAGCATTCCAAAAGGGTCTTGGTACCCGAGACCAACTCAGTACAACCTTTCATCCTCAGACAGATGATCAAGAAGAAAGGACCATTCAGACCTTGGAGGATATGGTAAGGGTGTGTGAAATTGATATCAAGGGTATTTGGGATGACAACTTACCTTTGATTTAGTTTTCATACGATAATAGCTATCATTCCAGTATTCAGATGGCTTCATTCGAAACTCTCTATGGTAGGAGATGCAAGTATCTAATCGGTTGGTTCGAAGTGGGTGAGGCTGCTGTATTAGGGCCTGACTTAGTATTTGATACCTTAGAGAAAGTTCAGTTGATCAGAGAAAGGCTCAAGACAGCTTAGATCCGACAGAAATCGTACGCAGATATGCGCAGAAAGGATCTCAAGTTTGAGATTGGTGATCATGTGTACTTGAAAATCACTCCCATGAAGGAAGTGAAGAGATTTGGCAAGAAGGGAAAGCTCAGTCCCCGATATGTCGGTCCCTTTAAAATTCTTAGTCGCTTAGGCAAAGTAGCTTATGAGCTCGAATTGGTTTTAGATCTCGTTTCAGTCCATCCAATCTTTCATGTTTCCTTGATAAAGAAGTGCATAGGTGACCCAACAGTTGTAGTACCTGTTGAGGGCGTAGATATATAGAATAGCCTCTCTTATGAGGAAATTCCAGTCAAAATCCTTGGCTATCAGACTCACAGACTGAGGAACAAAGAAGTCCCTCTAGTTAAAGTTCTTTGGAGGAGTCAGTTCATTGAGGAGCTACTGGGAAACAGAAGAAGACATGCAGACCAAGTATCCTCACCTCTTCTCCGAAAACTCCGAGTCATCCCAAGGTAATATCTTTCCTTAAAGCTTATTCAGTTTCATGTTTAAATTCCAGTTATAAACCAGGTTCATGCTCAGATTTTCATTTTAAACTTGGTATCCACTTACCATTGTATATTTAATCATATGTTCATGCATCAGGTCAGTCATGTGTTCATGTATCAGACATGCATTCTCCTTGTGAGAAACTCAATTATCATAAATCTCAGTCATGTATTAATGAGTCAGTTCAGTCATGAAATTATGCATCAGTCATGAAATCACGCATCAGATTGGATGCTCAGTATGAATCTCAGCAATGTCAGTCATGTAGTCATGTTTCAGTTGTTCATGTTCAGTATGTACTCTATATTATCATTTTCCCGTCTTAATAAGTCTTATTCGAGGATGGATGTTCTCAAAGGGGAGATATTATAATACCCCGTGCTTCTACCTAGCTTAAGATCATCCCAAAAATGTTAAACACTTGCTTTGAAGATGAATACATTTTTGTACATATTTAATTTTCAATATTTTGACGTTTTGTTGTGTGGGAAATGGAATGAGCTTTCCATTGATACTAAATCGCCTAAATCCGATAACTGGGTAAGAAGTTATGGCAATTTGAAGTTTCAGTCATTAAACACCGTCATTTAGGCCAGTAGCGCATCGCGGAGTGTGTCAAAATAGAAATTGTAGATTTACAGTGTTTCTCTGCAATAGTGGTGCGTCACGCCCAAGACCCAGTTCACAATTGTCTAATTTTAGAAAGGCAACACGATCTTAACACGTCGCACCAAGGATAAAATTTGCATCCAGTGCTGATCCACGATACCACCAAGTCGCACCATCCACCCAGCTCCCAGTTGGAAATTTCCAGTGACACGATGCGATAGTGCCGCGTTGCTCCGGCCTACCAAATTGGAAAATTTTGATGAAAAATAAATATTTCATCCTAGGATAAATTTTTCTTTTCCCACGGTTTTAACACGTCCAGGTGCGGGATTTAATCCCTAAAAAGGTTTCAAATCATTATTTACTCACTTTTTCCCCAAATGAAGAACATTCTCTCCCAAGAAACAAAACCTTAGCTTTCAGGAAATCAAAGCCAATTCCAAGAATCACTACAAGAACTTAAAGAAACTTACAATTAAGGTATGCCAAGTGTTGATTCATGTTTCCCTTTCACCCATGACGCTTAAGAATCTCTTTTCAAAATCCAAAGATTTTGTATTTATCAATGTTAATTATTTAGCTGAATTGAAATTCATTTTCATGTTGTTGTTGGGTTTTGATTTATGTTTTAAAATTACACATTCCAATGATTGATCCTAGTATGTGATATTTTGCATAATATCCATGATAAACCTTTCAAATTGAAAGTTGATTTATGCAACCATGATAATTAGATGCATTGATGATGGTATAAGTCAAATATGCTCCCCATGTGTTTAATAAAATGCCTATGTGAAGGAAAAAGTGCCATTATAGTATGTTAATGTGTAATCCCCATTCATGTACAAGCTAATGCATGTCAAGTGTTTGATGAAATTTTATAGTCAATAAATTATGGATATATATATCTATATATATAGCTATTGTTGTGCTTTTGAACTTGTGCCATGATTTACATTTATACCATCGAGTCTTGGGGGTATTTATACCTGACAATTTAGCTGTGTGCCTAGAGCCAATGCCAGTTTCACGATAATCTTCATAACACCATGATCAATAGTATTCTCAGTCAGTTACATGACTCTGGAAAACTCAGTAATCTCATGTACTCAGTTAATAGAATTTAGTAATATTCTGTTAGTCGACAGAACTCAGTCCAGTTGCTCTCAGTATAATCAGTTCATTGCCTATTCGGTTGGGAGTAGGATTTAGCACCGAGCGAACCCAAAGATGAGGGCATACACTGACATTAGAGGGTGTGACCCTTTAGAAGCAATACTTGCGTTCTAGAACTATGTAGCCAACATGGGTTGAGACATCAATAATGACAGTTGAGGGTTGATGAGGTGTATTAACACTGCCAGATGAGGGTTCCACCATTCTCCTTTGGGGACACTGCCAGATGAGGGTCATTCACAATTTGTCTTTATAAGTGGTGCGGTATTGACACCCTTCCAATTGGGGTTACAGATTGGACCCCAACTCAGCTATAATAGCTTATTCGGGTAACGTCGGTTAGATGACTACCTCCCACTGTCTCAGTCTCAGTCTCAGTAATAGAACTCTGATAGTTCTACAAATTTCAGGACTGTCAGATACAATCACTCAGCTTAGTACGAAACTCAGCTAGTTCCATCAGAATCAAGACTGTTAGCAACAATCACCCAGTATCAGTTATATCAATGATCAGTAATCCATGTTATCAGTATATTCAGTATTCAGAATCCCCATGTTTCAGTTGTAGTTATGTTGTCATGCATGTGTCCTTACGTAGTCGTATTCATGTTCATGTTATCAGTCAGTTATAGTTCATGCATATGAACCCCATGCATTCAGCCTACGTCACTTGCGTACAAGTATATTCTCACGTACTGATGCATACTTTTCTTTACGCTATGGTGTTTTATACCATAGGTTTGGATGCTTAGGTTCCCGATCGCACTTAGCAACTCAGGTTTCAGTCAGCAGTAGTAGATTATTAGTGAGTCCTCATCATTCGAGGATGCTTTATAATTTTAGCATTTCAGTACTTAGTTTACTTTAGAAGTTGGAGTTAGTTGGGGATATATCCCATCAACTCTTTATTCAGACAGTTTAGAGGCTTTTCGACTAGATATTTAGACTTCAGTATTTTAAGTTATTTTCATTGTTTTGGTATTGTTATACCATATTTAGTATTATTATTAGTCTTAAGTTTTTGAACCTGATGGCCTTTTGCAGTGCTTAGTTTACAAATATTAGTCATGGGTTAGCTTATGGTCCTTTGGGGTCATGAGCATCGTGTAGAATTTTGAATACCAGATTCAGGGCATTAAACATCCTCACTAGTAAGGTCACGAGTCTCACCCTATGACTCGTGACCAAACCATACGACTTGTATAGTCGTAATTATGGTCAAAATAGAAAATATGGGTAATCACATTGGTAATATGGGCAAGCACACTGGTGAGACTATGAGTCACTCCTTACTAGTCGTAATGTATTACCATGACTAATCAAGTATCAATCATAATCATTATATAAACTTTGAGAAATCTTGGACAACTTACTGGTCAGGATACGATTGTACCCTATGACTCGTAATGATTTATCACGACTCATTAGGTCTAGTCGTTGTCTGGGACGTAAGCTTAAAATTAAGGAATTTTCAAGGAACAAATCTGGGGTGTTACAAAATTATATCACTAAGAGGATGGACAGTCTCCTATTTGAAGAGAAGCAAAAGGAAATTATCTCTAAGAAGGCATAAGCCATTTGATTCGATGGATGTACAACATTAGTGGAACTGTAGATTTGACAAACATGGAAGAAGTGACACACATACTCAGTCAAGGTCAATGTTGGGAAAAATATTGTTTATGATCTTCGCGTTTCACTCTCATATTTCATATTATGTATTTGTATTTTTAATGATTGATATGATGAAGGCAATTGATTCAACTATCCAAATAATGTGTCATCCTTTATTTATCCCATTTGAGATTTAGTTTTATTTTCTTTTGTATGCCTATTTTTGAATCAAAATAGAGTTTGAAAAGTCAAAAAAATTTGTCAAAAAGGAAAAAGGATACAAAGTTAGAAAAAGTCCAAAAAGAGAAAAATAAAATAAAAAAAGAGACAAAATTAGAGTAAAAAGTGAAAAGAGAATAAAAGAAGAAACCAAAATCAAGAAAAAGAACAAGTTGCCTTCACTATATTTGGCCTGATTCTTGCTATGACAAGATACGTGGGCAACCCTACTTGGGGTTTGATCCAACCAAGTAAAAAATTCAAATTTCTAGTTTAAAATATATTGGTGCAAAAGTTATTTTTGCATTGTTTGAGTAGATTCCAAAAGTTGTAAGCCCTAAATGATTTTAAGTGTCTTTGAGGTCACGCCGTTCACAATCCAAAAATTAAGGTCATGATGGTACCTACCATAACCTAGCCTTAATAGGTATGCCAAAACTTAAAAATAAGGAAAATACCAAAATGCGAGATAAAATAAGCAATGATATGAGACTTTGACAAGGAATTCAAGCCATAATATGTAAATAACGAGAATCAAAACAAGAAACATAAATCTCTAATGAATTTAATATCATAAGTGTAAGAGCATAAAAAATATAACCACATATTTGTCTACATGATCTATCTCTAAAAGTAAATATAGACATAAGATAGAACAAGAGGATATACAAAATCATCCCCAAACTCTAGAGTGCACCAGTACCTCGAATGTTAGATATCTCAATAAGAATTAGCCAGTGTGAGTTACACTTGAATAGGGATCTGTACCAAAAGGGCATAGAAGTAGTGCGAGTACAGTCTAATTATACTCAATCAGTATCATAGGCTAGCTGAGTAAAGTAGAAAACAATGTATGTAAAAGATACTATGAGTACATCACCTATTGACAGCTCACACTATCCCCGCTAATAGTTCTACAAAATAATATAAAAGGAAAAAATATACATACCAATATAAGAAAAACTAAATGCACATAAAAGGAATCACAGAGATGCTAATACAATGCAATACAATAATGTAATGAGAGTAGGACTTATATATACACCTTACAAGCCTCAACGCTTCAGGATAAGACCCATGCTCGGTGTGTGTGTGTGTGTGTGGGGGGGGGGAGTGTGGTATTCACAACCCATATACTTTCATAATCTTAAAAAAACTTATCTACGAATAGCCCTGACCTAGATTTTCCAATGTATCACAATGAACCTTGCCGGCAATGACCTTGAACAAGGGTTTTATAAAGAGTTTCCATTTTTATTCAAAATTAGTATTTCTCAGTGGTACCGACACCTCATGAATAGGTATGTATAAAAAGAAAATGTAATGCTCACAATATATCATGTATGAAGATAATGATCTATTCAATATAGGTATAAATAAGTTAAAAAATCAACCCAATATGTCAATAATTCATGATCTCAGCTCTCGGTCGTTACTCGTAAAATGAATAATCATGTAGGATATTAATAATATCCTTTCAAACCCTTCGCTTAGGTATATTATCAAGAAAAAATAATGCACAAAAAAGGCCTATAATATCTACTCAAGCTTCTGGACGGGCATTATAACAACAATTATGGCATTTAATGCAAAAATAAGGCCCATGATATCAAATAAAGCTCCTACACGAGTAACATACAATATATAATCTTTAAAGTCAACAATAATATGTAATAATCCCCTACATAGGCATATGATATTAGTTATAACATCAAAATATAACTCTCTATGGCTAATTCCCAACCCATAACGTTTTTTACGTATATGTTAACTACCTAAACCAGTCTGAAGAAAGTTAATTCATAACCTATCTCTCCAAAATCTAAGCCTAGTCCCTTCAATATTAAGATTTTCCTTTTTGAACTATAAGACCCCTTAAAATTTTGATCATTTTATTTTTGACCCTACCATAAGCATAACGTAAATTTTTGACTTAAATTATGTTTAAGGATGTTAAAAAGGTATTTTGGGTAAGTTTTAGAATTTTTGGAAGGGGTTAGGGGTCATTTTAGGACCCCGACGTAGTGGGGATCCATAATAAGGTCATGTCACAGAGTATAACCTCAGCGATATCAGCATGCCATGGAGGCTAACTATAATATCCCAAGAAATTTTTCGTTGAAATTTTGTGCGTAAACGTGTTGGGTTCCATCTTCTAGAATGAATTATAAATTTTCCATGGGACATGTCTTAGATTATGACCCACCATTATGTAGATTATCGAATAAGATTTTCAACGATATGTGTATCATTTAAAACGGACACTTGAGCGACGATTTATGAACATTCCGATCGAACCGTAAATAGTAGTGAACAGTAAAACGTACAGGAAAAAGTACTGAGGCCTGGCATATTTTTCTCTGACTTTAAATGATCATAAATCCTTGTACATAATGATCTAGGTGATCTACTATATATCAATGGAAATCTCTATGAGTCCTCTTTCCAATAAAATTGGTTTCATCCCATTTGTCTATCAAAGCAAAATGTTATGGTCGATCTACTTCAGCCTATCAAAAGCAAATTTTTAGATCAACTTCAAACGATCATAACTCCTTATACACAATGATCTGGGTGAGATACTATATATCAACCGAAAGATATGAGAGTTCTCTTTCTAATGAAATTAGTTTCATCTAATTTGGATATCGGAGTACAACGTCATGGTTGATTTACTTCAGACTATTAAAACAGTCCATCAAAGGATAGATTCGAGAATTATTTGATTTTTAGGAGCGTTTTGGTCATTTACCCTTACCCAAAATCCGTCAAAACCCTATATTAAAGCCTATTAGATGCATTATATGTTATATTTCATCAAATTCCCTCAAAAAGAAAACCCTAAGCTCCTACATCCAACTTCAAGAACCTCCAAAGTTCACCATTAATTCTGCAAATTTATTCAAGATTCCAAGTTCCTAATTCTAGAACTCCAAGAACCATCATTCAAAGGCATGATTAACATCTCAAAAATGAGTATCGATCTAAAGTTCATCATTCAAGGTATGTGGAGTTTTTCAACAGGAACTCTCTTTCGTTCTTGTGCCCAAAAGTAATTTTCTTTACAAAGGCATGATTTTTATTTAATTTTTATGAATTTTAAGCATGAACCCATATCTTATGATGATTATTATGAAATATTGATGTTTATGATTTTTAAAGATGAATTTACATGTGTGGAGATATAAAGCATGAATCTTAAAAGATATTTATCATGATTTTGATATTTGGGTTGTGAATCCCCATTAAAAATTGTGTTTTTTTGAGAAAGTGTGTGTTATAAGCACGTTGATGTTGAATATTTGAGATATTTTGAATGATTTGACCTTTTGATCTTAATGGAGTTGTTTTGAACTTGAGTGTGAAAGAAATCCACAACGTGGTTGATTTTGATAGATGGGAAGCATGATGGCTCCTGATGTATATTTATATATTACTGAAATTATTTTGTTGTAGATTATCTTTGAAATAATCTGAGCTAAGTCTGGGAGAAATCTTTAGCACCGAGTGGGAGGTATAAAACGACCTTACTTCTCTAGAACTATATGCCAACGTAGGAGTGAGCCTGCGGCTAATTTATATAGTGATCACTAGTTTGTGTGGATTTGATATCGATAGTCCTACTCTGATGGCAAGGATAGGACGGCTCTCCCTAATGTGGATTGTACGTTAGATTCCGTGTAGCTCACATGGTTTATGTCGGTTATAGGATCTCCCTCTGTGTGTGTGTTTCCTTGTGTCTATGGTGAATGGTGAAGTGATTTGAAAGTGGAATTGTGAAAGTTATTCTTTCGAAAGATTTAAATGTTATTTACATTATGAGAATTGATATTCTTGATGAACTGAAAGTGATTGACAAATTATATGATGACTCACATGTGTTATTGTACTTATTTCATCCTCTCATGATTATGATGATTTTCTTCGGGCTATGTGAGTCTTTTATACATCCTGCATATTTCTTATAAATATTTATGATGATGATGTTTATACAACTGCATACACCCCCATATACTTTGGTTCCTTTCCATGGTACTGACCCACATCTTCGGATGTGGGCTGCATTTTCTCGGAATGTAGGTTTAGGTGCTCAATTCCAGGTTCGACAGTGATTCTTCGAACACACTGTTCTACCTCCTCTATTGTGGTGAGTCCTCATATTCCGAGGAAGTAATGTCTGATGTTGGTTTCACGAAATTGTTTACATTTATAACTGAGTATGAGTCAGTTGGGGTATGTCTCAATGGCTCGCTGGTTTTATTGATTTCTTAGAGGCTTGCCAGACTAGTATAGATGTTGAGAGTTGACTAATAGGTCGTGTTTTTTTATCTTTCTAAAATTCTTTTATTCTTTGATGATGATTACTCTATTGATATTTGAGGGTTATTTATGAAAACCCCATTGATTTGTGTTAAACTAAATGAAAATGGCTCAAAGGGTTAGCTTGGGGCTACTTATAGCCTCTAGCACCGCGTGATGCTCCGGGACCCATTTTTCGGGGCGTTACACTAACCTCCGTGATATTGGCGTGCCATGCCGCTGTTTTAATTTCAGTAAGTTTTTTATTATTTCACTTGGGGTGAGGGGCTTTTGGTCTTTTTACCCCTTGTACAGTCTTATAACATAAAATAACCCCATTTCTTTTAGTTTTCAAAGATTAAATGGTTCTCTTTCTCTCTTAAACTCAAAACCCAAGAACGCTCAAGGGTATTTTAAGAATTCATCATCTGGGCCCTAAACTTTGAATTGACTTCAATTTCTTGTGTATTTCAGGCATGTTTCTCTTCTAAACTTAAATTTTACACAGTTTTATTAATTAAATAGATTTTTATATGATTTAAATTATGGGTTTTTGAAATTGGGTTGAGGGTTTTTGTTGTTACTGATTGAATTACTTGTTCCATGTTTTAAATTGATTATTCATGCTTTAAATTGATTTTTAGGACTTAATTGGTGCATCGAGTAAATGATTGGAATCGGGACATGGGTTTCCTTAAATTGGATAAATTTGACTTGGAATTAGCATCAACCACAACCCACTTTATAATCTTAGATTTAAATATGGAAAATTTCATGGTTTTACTTTTTTTGAGCTCATTACATTGTATTAGGGGTTAAATGGATAAGAATATAGTTTTGGATGGCCTCCTTAGCCTTGATTTTAGATTTTAAATGGAATTTGGGTGTCCAATTTGGTTATATGGATTTGGTTTTGCATAATTAATTTAGCTTGCAAGCATAATGGTATGACAATACCAAGTGGTGAATGCCTTAATGAATAAATCCTGTGTTACCGGTTGGTTTAATGTGTAAACTATTTTAATGTTTATTTAAATGAGATTGTGTAGCTCACTATGAAGGTGTAAGTCCTGGGGGGACGGGCACCTAAAACTATAATTTTTGGTGTTGGGGTTCTATATAACAGTGTGCTTGATGTATACTTGATATATATATAAATTTGGGATGACTATTACCTTGGTGGCTTTAGTTTTTCCTCTGTTCAAGTGTCTAACACGTGTTGAGGCCCTTTCAGCAGGGGAAGCTGAACCCATACTTCCCATAAGTGCCTTTAGAATGGATAAAGGTACAAAGTTCAGGTTAAATCTTTAAACTCTCATGTTTATCACCCTTTACCCTATCCTGGCATCCTATATATATACATATATATTAATGTGTGCATATGGTTTTTGCTGATTTTGGACATGACATTATGTTATCAGTTTCCCAGAGTTACATGCCAATACTTGACTCCCTGACCATCTTAGGATGCCACATCATTTCATAATGTAGGGTTTGAAGAATTTTTTGTTGTTCAGATGTAATGTTTGGTAGTTCAAAACATCTGTTGGGTTATTGTGAAGTGGTGAATCTCGATCATTCGAATGATCTTATCATTTCATTATTCCTTCTTTATTGACTTTGTACAGCTGTATTATTTTCTTTGGTCATAGTTGGGGGCATTTCCCAACTTAGTTACAATTCTGGTCTTAGAGGCTATTATAAAAAAATATGGGTTGGTTGTTGGTTTTACTCTTATTATTATTTTGAGTTATCTATTCATCTTCTTATTATGGTTTGATTGGCTTCTGCTTTATTGTGATTATTGCGCTCTTAAGGTTAGGCAAAAAGGGTGGTCTCTAGTCCATGGTGGGGTTGAGATACCCATCATGGACCTAGTTTGGGGTGTGACAAGCTTGATATCAGAGCATAGTTTAGGGTCATTGGGTGTCCATAAAGACATGTCGAGTAGAGTCCTCTTTATGGGTGTGTAGCACGCCATACTTTTAAGGAGGAGGCTACAAGACATTTAAGAATTTTTCCTTTTCTTGTGTTCTATTTCGAGCTACAGAGTCTAGTGTTATGAAACTTTTCTAACTATTGGCTTTCTTGCATTTTAGATCATGCCTCCCCGAAGATCTGACATTCATAAAAAATTTGTTCTACCTGAGGAGAATGTGGAAGGGACTCACCTTGTTTATAGAGTATAGACTTGGTCTAGGTCCCCTGCTCCTAATTGTATAGCTCCACATAGAGTTCCATCGATCCCTAATAGTCCTCCTTGATCTTCCCGAGATGGTGACACTCATGCTCAGTCCCTCAAATAGATATCTCTAATGTGGATTTTTGTTTGTTTATTTATATGCTTAATTAGTTGGTAGCCTCACAGTCTCATCAATTTAATCGTGTTGGTTTTGTTTCTCTTTCTTCTGAGGTTACTTGGATTAGCCAGTTTATGAGGTTGAATCCCCCATCCTTTATAGGATCTAGGTTGTAGAGGATCCATAGGGGTTCATTGATATAATGGAGGAGATTTTTAGGGTGATGCTTGCTACTGATTTTGAGGGTGTAGAGTTTGCTGCATATCAGTTAAAGGATGTAGCTAATTAATGTATGAGATGTGGGGAGCTATGAGGAGTGAAGATGCTGAGAAGGCTATGTGGGATAACTTTTCAGGGGCCTTTCTTGATCACTTATTTCCTCAGGAGGCAAGGAAAGTTAAGGCTGAGGAGTTTGTTAACTAAAATCAAGGAAGATGAATTTGAAGAAGTATGCTCTGAGGTTTAAGTAGTTTGCTTGTTATGCTCTAGAGTTGGTGTCTAATATAAGATCTCGAATGAGAAAGCTTTGCGTATAGTTTGTCCCATGATTAGGTAATGTAATGTAAGCCTACTGTGTTAAATAATGATATGGACATCTCCAGGCTAGTGGTTAATATACAACAGGCTAAGAATGATAAAAAGAAGTAGATAAAAATGGAATAGAACCAGAATAAGAAGTTTAGATATTCAGAGAAGGGTGTAGGCTAGCAGAACCCTAGGAGAGATAGTAGACAGTAGACAAAGAAGTAGAATAGGGGAACCTCAAATTCATCTTCTAGTGCTCCTTATTCTAAGCCTTCAAGTAATAGTCGTTTTTAGGCTAGTAGTGGTCCTAAGGCACAGGGTGCCCATTCTTAGGTCAGCCGAGCTCAAGCAGCCCCACCTTGCCCTCCTTATCATTTCTGTGGGCAACTTCACCATGGATATTATGAGGTGGGGATAAATTGTTTTTATAATTATGGTCTGCTTGGTCATATGCAATGATATTTTCCTTCAACCAGGGTTTCCTGCAGGGCTAATAAAGTTGTGGTTGCTATATCTTCAGCTCATGTGCCAAAGGGCACTACTTCTACCACCGACACTGGTTGGAATCGTCTCTATGCACTTTCTACTTGCTAGGAGTCTGAGGCATCTACAGACATTGTTATTGGTATGTTACAGCTTTTTTCTCATGCTGTTTATTATTTTATTAATCCAGGTTCTACTCTTTCTTATGTGTCCCCTTATGTGGTTGTGCATTTTGGTTTTGGTCCTAAAAATATTTCCAACCCTTTTTCTGGGTCTACCTCGGTGGTTGATTCTATAGTTTGTAGAAAAATCTATAGGGGTTGTGTTGTGTCCTTATTTCATAGGGAGACATTGGTGGATCTGATAGAATTAAATATGTTGGATTTTAATGTCACTTGGGGATGGATTGGCTTCATTTGTGGTATGATTCTCTGGATTGTAGGACCCGAATGGTCAGTTTTCACTTTCCTAATAAACCTGTATTAGAATGACAGGGTGTTTCTATAGTTCCCAAAGGGAGGTTTATTTCTTATCATAGAGCTCAAAAATTGATTTTAAAAAGGTGTCTATATCATCAAGTTTGGGTTAAGGATTCATACTTTAAAAGTCCTTCTTTGCAATCTGTCCTTGTGGTTAATGAGTTTCCTGAATTGTTTCTCAATGATCTTCATGGAATTTCTCTCAATAGGGAAATAGATTTTGGGATTGATCTTCTACCAGATACCCGTCCCATTTCCATTCCTCTTTATAGAATGGCTCTGGCTGAATTGAAGGAGCAATTAAAGGATTCTTTTGATAAGGGCTTTATTCTTCCTAGTGTTTCTCCATGGGGTGCTCCTGTACTTTTCGTGCAAAAAAAAGATGTGTCTCTTCAAAACTCTCTACTTAGATAGAATCCTCCCCTCTTGTAATCTTTTCATGTTTACAATAAAGATTTTGGTTGGCTAAACTCTCTTGTTCTTGCTTTCTTTCTTCCAAAGGGATGGGTACTTCAATCCTTTAGGTCAGAGTAGTGGAGTAAGGAAATACTTTGACGAAGTACATGTTATGACTAAAACATGGAACTCCAAAGGTACTTTCCATGAATATGAAATGAAGTTGGCTTCATCCACGCGACATAGATGTCTAAGTCTTTTCCATGAATATGAAATAAAATTGGCTTAGTCCATTCCATAGCTTTCCAAAAAGATTTGTTATCTGAGAAATATCACACAGATCTGAGGTATGCCTTTTTATACTTTTGGTTTTGCAGATGCTTGAGGGAAACATGCCATGGAGATCCGTCGTTAGACCCATTTTATGTCATATACGGTACATTCTTGTGCTAAGAAGACAAAGGATTTCATGTGTTCTAAGACTGGCAAAGTCATACCAACTCGTTGAGGGTTGCAAAGTCCTTATTACCTAGGTAAACTGTTCAAATATGTAGCCTAGTTTCAAAGTCATGCCATCTAGTTCAGGGTTGCTAAGGCTTTGTTGCTAAAGAAAACCGTCCTTATGGATGTTGATGTGTGAACCTACGCTAACACATTTGATGGTTTAAACTCTAAATAATTGTAAGGTATTGAGCAACTTTATTTGTTTTTGATTAGCTTACTTTAATTTTTGTAGTAAATGTTGAGATGTAGGTGAACAAAGAAATAATGGAAGCAAGAAGGTTGAAAAGTGAAGCAAAATAAAGGACAAGTGTGGCTGACGACATTCATGATAAGTCATCAGTCTGGTGATAAGCTGTCAAGAATACCGTTAGCCTTAAACAAAGAATGGAAGTTGAAGACATTTTTGTGATGACATTCGTGATAAGCCGTCAGGTTGGTGATAAGGCGCCAACGTCATCATCAGCCTTAGGCAGCAAGCGCCAAAATTGCAGAGGAGCTGGCGACATCAGTGATAAGCCATCAGGTTGGTGATAAGGCATCAATATTGTCTTCAACATTAGACAGCAGAAGCCAAAAGTGCAGAGGAGCTGATGACATCCGTGATAAGCCATCAGACTCCTGATAAGCTGTCACGGATATCGTCGTCTATTTCGAGAAAAAGCTGCAACTTTAATTTATTTCCTTATTTAGGTTGAACTATTTAAAGCTTTGTTTTAGGGTTTTCTAAGAATTATTCATTCATTCATCATCATCATTGTTCAGAAAAGAGAGTTCGATACTTTGAGTCTTGGAGAATATTTTCCAATCTTTCTTTCTCTATTTTTTTTGGATTCAAACAATACAACTATTTTGGGGATTTTTCTTTGTGATCTAATCTACGATTCACTAATTATTATTCATCCCTGTAAGTTAATCTTCTCAGTTATGAATTCAATTATGTGTTTCGTTCTTTGCAGCATGAGTGGCTAAACTCTGTTAACCTGAATTATGGGATCTAGGGTTAGGTCATGATGATTTGCTAAACACTCAATGACATGACCCATAAACATAACAACTTTCAACCAAATCTCGCACTTTAAAAACTTAGCATACAAATGCTGATCTTTAAAGGTTTGCAATATGATATGGAGGTGATCGACATGATCTGCCTTACACTTAGAATACACCAAAATATCATCTATAAACATGATAACAAACAAATCCAAAACCTGATGGAAGACCCTATTTATCAAGTCCATGAAAGACGCCGAGGCATTAGTCAAACCAAAAGACATCACTAGCTACTCAAAATTACCATACCATATTTAAAAGGTAGTCTTAGGGATATTCACTTTGAAATACATGCTTTTTAAAAATTAACAATAAGAGAAGAGTAACATGCCTGAAATAGTAAGATGTATAGAGAGAAATTACCCTAGAAAGGCCTAAGTGATCAACCTCTTGAAAGCCCTAAGTTTTCTTGACCTTGAGGAATTTGAGAGTGTTAGGAAGTTACTTTGATGTGTTTATGAGTGCTAATGATACCTTAAAGAGTTTATAAGGCATTGGTTTTTATTTGGGTAAGAGGGGAAATATCCAGAATTGCCTTATCTTAAAATTTAGAATAGTGCCGCTTATGGTTATGAGTCAACCATTGACTCATAACCACTCTTTATGACTCATCACCACGAGTCATAATAAAGACACTTCCACCATAGAATCCCATATTATTGACCTTACACTTAATCGCATGAATCGTAATAGGGCCCTATGACTCATAAGGTCTAGTCATAGTCAGCACAAAACCTAAATTAGGATTTAAATCATCAACACATAACCTAAATTAGGAATTAGACTAGAAACCCTATAATTACACCTAATGGCTCATAACATATCCTTATAACTCTTAGTGAGCCACTCATACTCAAAGCAGAATATAGCCACAAACTTACTAATTTTGTCATCACTCACTCTAACAACTCATTAGGATACCCTATGACTCATAGGGTAAGTCGTTAATATGGCAGTGAACTCAAAGCTTAAGAAATTTCCAAGGGCCAAAATCTGGGGTGTTTCATTTTATATATTTTATATATCTACTTTATCTTTGGAGCTTAATTGGTTGTTTCCTATTGAGTACTATTTATTTGGTACTCATGCTATACTTCTACAATCTACAAATCATAGTACGGGTTATCACCTTTAATGTGTGCGTTGTTCAGAGAAGCCATGGTTCAGAGACTTAGGGTGAGCTTTGTTTATTTGGAGTATTACCTATATCTCTCTTATGTACTAGATTTGTCTCTATGTTGTATTAATATATAAGCTGTGCCATTATAATTTACTTCATCTTTTCCACTTTTATACTCTTATTATATTAGAAGCTCTTGTACTGATGCCACCAGGTTTTTGAGATTTATTTATATAATTGATCTTTTATTATATTTAATTAACATCCTTTTCATATTCCATTCTGGTGGTTTGTTACTAGCCATTTTGGATACAAGTTTAGCTTACCTATTGGTGGGTTATAGTAAGTGCCATCATGACCTAAGAAAATGGGTCGTGTACAAGAGCTAAGTGTTTAGTAGAGTCTGTGGATCAATGAGGAGACGTCTATAACCTATCTTTGGGAGGCTGCAGTGATATTTTAGAAAATTCACTTCTTGACTCCATATCATATGTCTGTATTTTTATGAATCTCAAACACATTATTTAACTCTATTTCATCCCGAATGAATGATGCAAGATGGGAAACATGGTGGACACATATGGATAAGACTTCAACCCATATTTTAAGAGTTTCAACACAATATTGGATTAAAGAGTTATAGATAGGTGACAAAGATCTTCAGTGGCAACCAAAAAGGGTTTAGGCTAGCTTAGGATCCAATTAAGCTTGGGACTACATATGCCATTTGAGGTTCGACATTGGTAATTTGAGTCATATTTTAGATCCCTCTTAGCCATGGATGAAATTGGAATCATGGAGCAATTCTCAGACTAAAGTGGGTCTATTGGTGTTCATCAGTGTTCTTTACATATTCTGAGTAGTAGATTGGATTTCTTGAGTAGGTAAGATATTTTCTTATGCTATATCCTTTGGAGCCAAATTTTAGTGCATGGTTGTTGTTAGAGAACTAGTATCATCACTTCGCTTAGCATTGAAGCATATAATAGAAATTGAGTTTTCCTTCCCTCAGGTTTTCAATTATGAGCGAACTATAGAGAGCCCATGTATTGAGAATTATGGAAGTCATCAAGAGGATATGCCATCCGTATAGTGATATTAGTATTTTATTCAAGAGTGAGGATCCTTTCGGTAGAGTTCAGCTTCACCTGCAGCCTATCAGCTCTATGTAGGTACTACTTTAGACTATAAGTGGTCCTTGGATTATCCATGATAATCATAGTGGCAGAGTTTCCATCAGACCTTGTGGATTTTTTTGGTATGGTTCTGCAAGCCATGACAACCATTCTGAATCATAAGAGGCAGTATCTCAGAATATTCTAGGATCTTGGTTTGGTTGTGCCGTTATAAGACACTATCTTAAAGAATGCCCTAGTTATGAGATAGATAATTAGCCAAAGTTAGCACGTATTCCCTGCTAACATAGAGTTCCTAAGATAGGCTGTGATTGCGAAATAATGAATATTCAACTAGAGTTTAGTCTCAGTGTTATTGGATAGCCATATGGGTTTAGTTTGTGTTGCTCACCAGGATTAGATCTTGAGGAGTTTTTGCTACCATAGAGAGTAATATTTGGTCTATAAAGTGTCCCCAACATAGGATTTTTAGTCATTTCAGCTCATTCAGATCACCCCTATGATGTTGTGGCATTTTCAGTTAGAGATAATGCACTTGGCTCCTCTGTTGATACTTAGCCAATCGATTCGAGTTTGGGCCCATTCAGATTTATTTTCCCTATACTCGTTGGACATGTGATTGTGGATTTTACCATGATAGGCATGCTTTATTTCATGTATTTATCTTTTAGTATGTGTATTAGGATTTTCATACCCATTGACGAATATATTCCATGATTAGTTAATATTGATTATAATGTTCCTTATTATTGAATTCATGATTATGTTACTACTCCGTAATTTATTTCTTTTAGTAGTGAAGGGAGTAGAGTCGTGTTGATAATCCCCCCATGGGTGTATCTTTTGGGTTTGTGTCCCATTTACCTTGGCACATTAGCCTTATTATCGCCTTTGAGTGGTATATGATATTGATGTTTATTTTGGTACTGCCTATTCAATATATTGATATTGATATTTATGGTACCATTCCTATCATTTCTTGAGGTTATTGATATTATTTGATATTATTACTTGATGAAATTAATCTTTTCTGGATAGCTATATAGACTAGTGTCATCTAGTTAGAATTTTATTTCCTTGAGATCTTATTTAGAAGATTGAGTAGATATAGCCCGATTTAATGATTTCTTCCCAATAACGCAGTGAGGTTGATTGTGTTCCCTCTTGGTTAGCTGTGTTATATTGATTTAGGGATATACTGTGATATCAAAAGTAGGTTGACCTTCTGTGGCTCTATAATGATTCTAGGGTTGGCGATTTAGTTATAACACCCATTTTTAAGTTTGGGATCCTTAGATTTGCCTTCTAGGTTATGAAGGTTTTTGCATTTGCTATTCTTTTCTATATAGGCCATTTGTGATATTGACTAGTTTGATGCCCATTTTTCATTTATGTCTATTTCATCGCTTAATAGTGATTTTGATTTTTGGATGGAGATAGTGTGGATTCATCTCTCAAATTATTGGGTTCATTCCTTTGTGATGGTTTTCCCTTGTTGTTAGTATGGAGGTTGTATGCTCCTTTAATGTGATATAGTTTTGCCTTAAGTGGTGTTAGAGATTTAGAGCTAGGTGTCCTTTTATCTGATGGATTCTTAAGTTGAAAAATTGGAAAGTCTTCATCTTGAGTTGTTGTTTTTCTTATGGTGTTCATGACTTTGACCTTAGTTTTGATATTTGTATATTTCTTCTATGATGTTGCGATTCTTGGATGGATTGAGTGGTGATTATCCTACTTGGATGGATTTGGAAAATCCCTATTTTAGAGTTTGTACGGACTAATGAGGCTTGGTGGAGTGTTTATACTTGATGATATGTGCCTATGACTATTCTTTGTTGAGATGGAGTGTTGGATTGATTAGTTTTTGGGTTAAGTTGTATTTTTTTGAGTTGTTAGAGTTCTTGCCATCAATACTGTGATTGGTAGCCTTTATGAGTTCTTGAGTATGCTTTGATGGTTCATGCCCTCTAGAGGATATAGAGTGAAACTAATGAGTTTTCAGCCAGTGATTTATCCTATATTGAGATTCTATTCTTCAGCTATATGTCAATTTCACCTGGCATGATATGGTACAAAGATGTCTGATTCAGATAGTATGGTCAATATGAGTATTTGACTTTAGTTTGGATTCATTGGCTAAATTTTTATTTGGATACCTTAGATGGCGGTTTGGGAGTTATGATAGAGTTGGAATATATATGCCTACCCATCTTTAGGTTTGGTTTAGATAGTTGAGATCGAGCAATTCAGCCTCGATTTAAAGATTTCTTTTTGTACTTATAGAGCTTGCATGCAATCTTAATTTTAGATTTGACTTCGTATGGTTTTTATTTATAGGATGGCTGTTCCTACTCCGTGGTTGCTTATTTAGTCTTCTCAATTTCAAATGTATTATAGTTAATAAGTGTTAGATGATGGCCCATGGACCCGATATTGGTTCTTTTAGCTTTTGCCTTAAGTCTCCAGTTTTATTAGGGAACTTAGGATAATTTACTTAGTGGGAGTAATATACTCTAGTTGGATTCAGTAAGGTTTCATTCTTGGTTGAAGGGACATCCTGGGGCGGATTGTTCAGCGATGAGTAATTACACCTTGAGCTTCCAAATTTTAGTTTGATTATCATCCAGATTGGTTGTAGTATTGGCTTATATTGCATTCCTTGATTTTCTCCATTTGTGTACCCACATAATGCCTTATGGGGTTATTCTCATTTTTGTCGTATGGACCTTTAGTGGATAATCTTTAATTACTTGAGTTCTTGATGATGAGATTGCGTGGATGAGACTCAGTTGATTTCCTTCAGGTTTGGAGTGAATAGTTGGTGCGAATTGGTAAAAATATGACTCATGTCTTGGTTTGATTTTTCTTGGATAATCCTTCAGTTGATTTATGCTTGTATCGTAATGGTAAAGTGTGTTGTGGTTTAGTTTTTGTGCATCAACGTTTCCAGTTCAGTTGGAGGCAAGTTAGCAGTCCAAAATAAGTTTTGGCTGTTTGGATGTAAAATGAAAGTGCTGGTTAAAAAGGATACATGTGATGAAATCTTTTGAAAGTGTGCATTTTTAGTGGAGGTTATATGAGAAGTCATGCATAGAGCATATGGGCCCAATACCTCATTCTTTTGAGCTTTTCAGAATCTTTTCGTCCGTTGACTTTTGGGGTCGAAAGTCCTTTTAGTAATGATTTATAATGACCCTTTCGGTTATTTTTTGAATTTTTGCTTATCTTCTCTGTTTGAGCTTCTCCATAGCTGCCTCAAGACATTATCAATTGGTTAGACCAATGGTTTGGTTACCGGGCAATTCATTAGTTTTTTAGAGGCAATTCCCTGTTTTGAAGTCTTCGTAGATTCCAAATGTCCATTAGGTGAAAAATCCAGTAAAATGATCTTGGTTGGAAATTCCAACTATGCCCGTAAATTCAGAATATCGATTTTAGGATACTTAAACCTTTGGTTCCGGTCCTAATGCACCCAAGCTCATTTTGACCTATTAGTCAGAAAGTTGGAAATTTGGAATATAGGTATGGGATCCATATTTTGTTGAAACAACCTCTGATAGAAAATCTGACTTAGCCATCATGTTCAGAACATCAACTTTAGGCTAGGGGACCCTTGGCTCATGTCCCAAATCTTCTGAACTTATTTTAGGGTATTGAGCAGATTTTATGAAAAATAAAACTATTGGTGTAGGCCTCATGATACTAAGGGCTTTAGAAGGTAAATTTACTTACTACATGAGAAGGTATGCTATTAACAATGTTGAACCCATTAATGCCTTGTAATATTCATGCTATATATATTCATATATTTTTGGATAAATTGTCTTTACGACGAATGATGAGATATAAAGGTATGCTTCTCCTTACTTCTCTTTTACTTTAGCCCTTGTGGGCTTTTCATTTACTTTAGACCTCGTGGGTCTTCTCATTTACTTACTTGTCACTGACTTTATCCCTCGTGGGGCTTGTTATTTACTGACTTTTCATTTAATTTAGCCCTTTTGTGACTTGTCATTTACATACTTTTCATTTACTTTAGCCCTCGTGGGGTGTGCCATTACTTACTTGTCATTTACGTTAGCCCTTGTTGGGCTTGTTCTTTATTATTCATATATTGATGTTATGATGATGCCCGACAATGCCGGATGATATATTAATGTAATGATGATGCCCAAAAAGGCTGAAGAATATATTAATGTAATGATGATACCCAGTAAGGTCGGAGGATATTATGATGATATAATTATACCCAATAAGGATGAAGGACATATGATGATACCAGGAAAGGGCGAAGGATATTAAGATGATATTATGATCCCCAGCAAGGCCAGAGGATATGATGATACCCAGTGTGGTCGGATGATATTATGATGATATATTGATGGCCGACAAGGTCGAAGGATACTATGATGATATATTGATACCCGATTTGGTCGGAGGATATGTTGATGATATTATGATACCCAGTTTGGCTAGAGGATATGTTGATGTTATGATGATACGCAGTTTGAATCTGGATATCCCTATGTATGGAAATTAAATGTTTAGTTATGTTCTTTTGTAATTGGCTATAATATTGATTTTAGAGAAGTCGGTTATAGTCTTCTAATGAGTTAAGGTATAAAGTGGTATAGTTATTGAATTATGTATGAAAGATGCTTAGTAGTGGATATTACTTAAGTGGCTAATAGTGATTAGTGGATTTGTGGACTTTAGCAATAAAAAGTATTAGTGGAGTTGAGGGCTATTAATAGGGATGATTATTTCATTATGGTGGTTAGTGATAATGGCTTTAGAGCTGGTGATGATTCATTTCTATTGATGTCTAAGTTTATGATGTTGATTAATTATTTAATAAGGATTTGTGGACTAATGATGGTAGTTAATATGAGATAAGTAAGTGTATAAAGGGTGATTAGTGGTTTTTTGTTAGATGGTGACTAGTGGGATTATGTTGGCTAGAAATGAATATGGATTAATTATGGAACATAGTCTAGTGATGAATCTTGACTAGATAGCTTGATATTGTCTAGTAAGTGAATAATGGTTAGTTGTTAACCCTTGAATAATGATTATGTGATGAATAATGGATAGAAATAATTATGGGTTATATGATGACTAGTGAGTAATTGATTTAGTAATAAATGTTGGCTAGCTAATAATGAGCGAATAGGGTGTATTGATGAGATGGATGTCTACTTAGTGGTAGGGTTATGGTTATGAGTATAATGGTAAATGTTATTCAATTATGATTATTGATGATAATTATGAATGTTGGCAATGGCTATTTGATGAAAATTGTGGAAATTATGGATAATGAGATAGTTGGTTATATAATATATTGATGAATTGATTCTTCTATGCTCTCTTAGATGTGCTCTGGTGGTATAGGACACCTTCATGGTTCCTTTGCTTTATGCTCTCTTAGGTGTACTATCAGGTAGTATAGGGAACCATGATGGGTCCTTTACTTTATGCACTAGTTGGTGTATGGGAACCAACTTTTTACTTGCGTTTGCTTGTTATTGCACTTGTGTTACCTTGTGATTTTGAATCATTTATTCCTTATGCTATATGATATTTGCACGCATTTATACCTTATGTTATATTGTAATTTCGATATTTCATGCTTGTTATATGTAACAATATTGGTATGTGTTGATGCCTTATATTATCCTGTTATTTCAAATTGTTTACTTATTATATCTAGTAATGATGGAGATAATTTAGGTTCAATTCTATACCTTGACTTAGTTATGATTATTTTGCACTTTATCATTCTTATACCATGATTTAGCTCAGTCGACCAATGATGCCTACTGGGTACACGTTGTTTTGCTACTTATACTATACTTCTATACCTTTTGGGTGCAGATTTGAGTATTAGCTGCCACCATTGGCCATGGTTCATGCAGTGATTGAAATCTGGAAATAGGCTAAGATCTTGGAGTTTGAATCACCTAATTTTCTTCCATCTCTGGTAATTGGTCTTTAGCATTAAAGACAAATACATTAACCATTCTAGATTTGGAATTGTATTAATACCATTAGTTGCTCTTGTTCTAGCTCTACCAAGTTTTTGGATTGTTATCTTGTATTATTATTATTCTATCAAGAACTTTTATTTTTTCAATTGAAGTCCTTGGATTTAGCCTATATTGAGCCTTTCTTACATAATTAACCCATTGCATTAGCTCTAGGTATAGTATTGTGTTACGTACTTATGGGAATCGGTAGGTGCAATCATTGCTAGTAAATCGAGTCATGAAAAATTGGTATTAGATCCTAGGTTTCACCAGTATTATTGGTACAAGAGCAAGTATCTATTAGAGTCCTTTAGATTGGAACGTTGATGTCCGTTTCCTATCTTTGGGAGGCTATGGGACATTCTTAGGAGTTCTTCATTTCTTTCACTCATATCATGCCAAGAGCTTAAGTTAGAATGATATTGGCTTACCGACTAGTGGGAATTAATTTGTGCCATCATATCTCTTAAATCGGGTTATGACATGAGGTAGGGTTCTACCTACTCTTATTCAAAGGTGATGTGTGTTATATATGGCATGCAAATATGAATGATAGGACAGATTAGGAGTAGAATAACTTAGTCTTGATTATTGATGTTTGTGGATTAGATGAGGGTTTTGGACCATAAGGTGGTATGTTTATGACCCTATTAGAATCCTATGGTGTTATCCCTAGATTGGACTAATTTGTAGCATGAATAGGATATGATGCTAGGTTAGGGATGTGGTTTAAGTGTTGGAATCATGGTTAGTATGAGTAACCATAGTTGGGATACTCTAGCGATCTTGAAACCGTAATTTGAGTTGAGTTGACTTAAATGCCCATGGTTCTAGATGAAGTTTCTATCTTAGAATTAGTTGTGGCTTACTTGAAATCTAGAAATTGAACTAGATACCTTTTCCTGGTTTGGGGTATAAGTTGCCTAAATATGGAAATTGATAATTAGAAGTGGGATCTTTTGGCCCACCTTAGGCCAAGACTTTGTTATCCTTTGTGGACTTATTTATGGATGTTAGGCATAGTTGAAACTCGTAAACGTTAGTGTAAGGTTACATGGTGGTTTGACAAATAGTGATGGCATTTCCCCCCAGATAATGACTAATAGCCTATGGCCATGATATTTCCTCTTAGACATGATATTGGGCCATTAGAGATGCTATTTTCTCTTAGATGTGATATAGGGCCTGTAGAGATATTATTCCTCTTAGATATGATAATTTTCCAAAAGAGATGATATTCCTCATTGTCATGCTACATGAACTATAGATACGAGATGCCTCATAGGTGTGATATGCTTATTAATACATTATGCCTCCTAGAACTGAGATGCCTCCTATATGTGAGATGATTATAGATATGTTTCATAGCTCATAGAGATGTTATTCCTCATTAATAAGAAATGGACTATAGTTATGAGATGATTTATATATACATGATTATTGATATGAGATCCAAATACATATGTGAGCCTATGGTTGTGACTATGATTGTATGATTATTTCAGACACATTATTGGGTCAAAGGCCCTGTTATGATACTGGTTCGATGTTCGGGAAATGTTTATCCTATTTAAAGGATATGATTGTAGTTTATCAATATATATATATATATGTTTATATACCCATCTCTCCGGTATGGGACATACGAAGATGTGATATAATTCTTATGATTCCAATATTTGAATAATGGTGGTGGCATGCATAGATTTGGTACATTCATGATCATTAAATCAGTAAACAATGTTATTCTTATTAGAAATGATATTATGACTACTCTTCCTAATTAATGGTCAAAGCCCACTTTTTATCTTAAAAATAGATTTCTTTACACTAATAACTGCCTAACTTAATAGATAACTTACATGCATAACATTGTATAATAATGATGTTTTAAAGAATAGATCAAGATCGATTCTGGTCCATGACTTGACACTATTATTACTATAGTCATGATATATTCTGACCTTTTCTACAATTTATAATGATTTAGTCCCAAAGACCACTCTAGGCGATGGATTTACTAACTTACACTCTTATCCTTGACTTGAGTCCATGCACCTATTATATATATATATATGCTTATGGATAATGTGATATTGAGAATGAACAATGAATTATGGAAATATAATCTACCTTGTTTACCTATTCATGATTATTTACTTTAGCCCTCGTAGGGCTTGCACGCCTGCATATGTTAGTACTAAATCGTAATAGGATTATAATTTGGCCTTAAAATAAAGATATGACGATCTAGGTTGTGCGTCTAGTTGTCCTTATATCTATTTATATATATGTATATCTAGATAGATGTTGTTATGGTATTATCATATATCCCTTTCATCATTTAGTTCAGATTATATTATTTTTCTTGACCTTGTATATTGCTATATATACTTCTTTCGTCCTTCATTCATATATTGGCAGCGGATATACGGTATAGTATTGAATTCCTGAGTATGGCTAGAATAGGATAGAATATCTTTATTATCCCATTAACTTTGTTATATGGTTACTGGATTCTTGGGTGTAGTTTTCCATTCTATTTATATGTTATGCATATCTTCTTTATCTTTGGAGCTCCATTGGAAGTTGCCTACTGAGTACTATTTATTGTGTACTCATATTAAACTTTTGTAGCTTGCAGATCGTAGTACGGGTTATCTCCATTGATGTGTAGGTCATATGGAGCAGCCATGGTTTGGATACTTAGAGTGAGATCATGATGTTCAGAGTATTACATACCTCCCTCTTATGTATTAGACTAGTCTCCATGTCATATTCAGAGATAAGTTATATCATTGTAATTCCCTTGATATTTCACTTTTGTACTCATATTATAATAGAAACTCTTGTACTATACCACCAGGTATTGGTATTTATTTATCCATTTCATAATTTTTTACATGTATTCTATATTCTTGCTTTATTTTATTTGGTAGTCCATTACTAGACATTTCGAACTGCGGGTTTGGCTTGTGTACTAGTGGGCTATAGTAGGCTTCTTTATGACCTGAGAAATTGGCCTGTGATAAATTGGTATCAGTGCCTAAGTTTCACTTTTGTATTAGTATAAGAGGTAAGGGTTTAGTAAAATTCTGCATATTGGTGTGGAGATGTTCGTGACCTATCTTTGGGAGGCTACAGGGACATTTTATGAAATTCACCTCTTGACTCCTTGTTGTGTGTCTACTTTTCTGTGAAATTCGAACACATTATTTGACTCTATTTTATCCCCAAAGTATAATGCCATATTTTTGATAGATGTGGATGAGATTAAACATGCATTTCCAGAATTTCAGTGCAACGTCAAATTAGAGAGTCAAATATGGATATCGAAGACCTTCAACATTAGTTAAAGGATTTCGGGCAGATTTAGGCTCTAGTTGAGTTCATGGATACTTCATCTCTTTGAGGTTCAGCATTAGGGATTCAGGTTATGTTGAAGATCTCTTTCAACCATGGATGGTATTTGATTTATCGAGAAGTTCTAAGACTAGTGTTAGGTCTATTAGTGTTCTTTAGGGTTCTTAATAAGTTTCTGAATATGAGAATAGGGTTTCTAGATTAGGTCGGGCATATCTTTAGGTTATACTCCTTTGAGTCGGGCATGGTGCATTGAATTATTAGAGGTTTAGTGTTGCCACTCCATTTGACATTGGAGCATTTGATAGTAGTTGGGTCTCCCTTTACCGTAATTTTTGATTACAGGAAAAGAGCAACCATTAGGACTTATGGAGGTGACTGGAAGAGGCCATGCCATCAATATGGATTTATTTGTCTTTTAATAGAAAGATTATTTAGTTTATGGTGAGATAAGATATCTATTTAGAGAGAGCCTTAGATGTGAGTCAGTGATCAAATAGAGTTAACATGTATTCCCTACTAACCTAGAGTTTTTGAGATAGGATATGATTGTGGAAAGGATAGATATTCTACTAGAGTTTTCTCTCAATGTCAGTTAGCCAACTATTTGGGCTTAGATCGTGTTGCTAGCCTAGATTAGAGCCTCAAGAGTTTGTTGCTACTGCAGAGAGATCCTTTCTAGAGAGTGTCCCCAACATGGGATTTCTAGTCATATAAGCCCATTAAGATCAACCCCGTGATGTTTTGTGATCTTCAGTTAGAGATAGTGCACTTGACACCTGAACTGACAACTTAGTCGATTGGTCTGAGTTTGGACTCATTCTAAATTTATCCTCCTTATGCCCATCAGACATCTGATTAAGGATTTTACCATGATAGTATGCTTTTATTTCTTGTATTTATACTTTTATTATGTACATTAGGGTTTTCATATGCATTTATGACTACATGGTTTGATGAGTTGATATTGGTTATTGTGTACCTTATTATTGAATTCATGATAAATTACTACTTCGTGGTTTATTTCTTTTAGTAGTGGATAATATAGATCTGTATCTATATATTTTCCCCTTTATGAGTGTAGCATTTGGGTTTGAGTCCCATTTATCTTGGCAAATTAGCCTTATTATGGCCCTTGGGTGGTATATAATATTGATGTTTATTTTGGTACCGCCTATTCATTATATTGATGTTGACATTGATTTTACCATTGATATCACTACTTGAGGTTATTGATATTGTTGATGTTATACTTTATTAAATTGTTCCTCATTGGGTAGTTGTTTAGACTAGTGTTATCTAGTTAGAATTTTATGCTTTGTGATCTTATTCAGTAGCTAGAGTGGATGTAGCCCGATTTGAAGATTTCTTTTTTCCATAGAATCACGAGGTTGATTATTTTTCCTCTAGGTTAGTTATGTTAGATTGATTCGAGAATGTATTATTGTGTAGAAGGTAAGTTGACCTTTTGTGGTTTTGTATGATTCTCGAGTTAGAAATTTAGTTATATTGCCCGTTATTGAGTTGAGATTCTTAGACTTGCCCTGGGTTGAGAAGGTTTTTGCTTTGAATATTCCTTTTTATATAGCCCATTTGTGAGTTTTACCAGTCTAGCTGTCTTCTTCATTTATGACTATTTTATTGCCCAATAGTGGGTTGATATTAATATCGAGATCTCTTAGATTTATCTCGTAGATTTGTTGAATTTATCTCCTAGAAATGGTTTTTCTTTGTTATTAGTGTGGAGATTTAATGCTTTATTCTCACTGTGATGTTATTCTTTCTTCTATGGAGTTAGGGAGACAGAGACAGGTGGCATTTTCTGTGATCGCTTCTATGTTGGAGAATTTAAAATCCTTGCTTAAAGTTGTTTGATTTTGACAGTGGTGGTCTTGGCTTTGACCTTGGTTTCAAGATAGGTATATTTCTCTTTTGATGCTGTGATTCTTGGGTCAATTCATAAAGTCCCCATTTGAAAGTTTGTTCGGCCTAATCAGACTTAGAAATGTGATTCTCCTTATTGATATATGCCTGAGTTTTCTTGCTGATATGGAGTGTTAGATTGATTAGTTGTTGGCCAAAGTTCTGTTTATCCGAGTTGGTAGTGTTCTTGATCTTACAGGTATGAGTTGTAGCCTTGGAGAGTTTTGAGTATGTTTAGATAGTTCATGCCATCCAGGAGTTATGGAATAGGTTATTTGCATTTTCATCTAGTGATCTAGCCTTTGGCATAGTTTTAGTTCTGTGTCTACATTTCATGCCCTCTAGCTAATATAGAGTTGGTTGTTGCATTTTAGGTCAATGGTTTATCCCTGGGTTGAGTTTCATCTTCAGCTAAGTTTTGATTTTGGATTGGTATGATATAGCTAGGATGTGTAGGATTTAGACACTTATGTTTATTTGAGTGGTTGGCACTAATATAGACTTATTGTCTTAGTTTTGGTTTTATGTGCCAGAATGGCGATTTGGAAGTTATGATAGAATTGGAGTATGGGTGTCAACTCATTTTTAGGTTGGGTTTGGGTAGTTTAGATCGAGCAGTTCAGCCATAGTGTTTAGATTTCAAATTAGAGTTATGGAGCTGGGTGCAGCCTTCATTTTCATATTTTCCTTAGTTAGAGTTTCAGTATATGCTAGTTAAACCTATTCCGTCGCTTAATATTTGGTGTTATCTAGTTTGGTTAGATTATAGTTGATATGCGTTTAGATGTTAGCCCATGTACTCGGTATTGATTTTTTCAGTTTTGACCATGAGTCATCAATCTTCTTTGGAAATTTTGGATGATATACTTAGTGGGAGTAGTATACTCTAGTTAGATTCAGTATGGTTTCACTCTAGATTAATGGGACATCCCGGAGTGGATTGTTCAGGTGATTAATAGTTATTCCTAAACTTCTAGGTTTTTGCTTGATTATCATCTAGACTAGCTATAGCGTTGGAATGGATTGCATCCCATGATTATCTCTTTATTTGAGCCCAAATAATGCCATATAAGTTCTTCAAGTTCTTTGTGATGAGATTTTGCAGGTTGGACTCAAGTAATTTTCCTCTTGGTTTTGAGTGGATAGCAGCTGTGAAATGGTAAAAGAAAGTTATATTTTGATTTGGAGTCGGTGGTATGACTCATGTCTTAGGTTAGTTTTGGCTCAGATAAGCCTTTGTTGATTTGTGCAAGTACAGAGACAATATCAGTGTGTTGTGGTTTAGATTTGTGTGCATCAGCCTTTTCCGTTAAGTTGGAGGCTAGTGAGTAGTTAAAGTTAAGTTTTTGTTTTGAAGTAAAGTGAGAGTGCTGGTTGAAAAAGGGATGCCTGTGGAAAAATCCCTTTGTAGTTTTCCCTCTTCATGGAGGTTATCTAGGAAGTATGCTCAGAGCATGTGGACCCAGTACCCCATCCCTTTGAGTTTTTGAGATTCTTTCCATCCATTGACTTTTGGGGATGAAAGTCCTTTTAGTAGTGGATATTATAATGACCCTTTCAATCATTTTTCATATTTTTGCTTATCTTTGACATTTGGGATTCTCCATAGTTTCCCCAAGTAATTTATGACTTGTTGGGACTGATAGTTTGATTACCAGGCAGTTCCTTTGGTTTTTAGAAACAATATTCTATTTAAAAGTCCGCTGGTTCCAAATGGCCACTAGGCAAAAACATCAGTACGACGATCTCAAATGCAAATTCCAACTGTTCAAACAGATCCATAATATCAATTTCAGGCTATGTAGACCTTTGGTTCGGCTCCCAATGCACCCGAGCTCATTTTGACCTATTGGTCAGAAAGTAAGAAAATTAGAAGATATCAGGGTAGGGCCCACAATTGGTCTAAACGACCTTATATGGAAAATCTAACCTCACCAATGCATCTGAAACATCGAATTTAGTAGGGTTACATAGTTCATTTGCAAATATCAAAGTTCTAATGAGTTCTGAGGGTCAATAATAAGTTTTGACATTGCTGGTACTGGTGCCATGGTGATCGTGGTCTATTTGATGCCAATCTCAATATTCCATGTCTGAAGAGGCTATAAATATGTCCCAAAGTCATGATTTCGCCTTTTTCTCTTTATCTTTGAGATGTAGAAGCCCTAAAAGAGTGAGATAACTATAAATTGCGTGTTCGGTGTGACTTGGGAGCTTGATAACTCTTAACCAGATTATGTTCCATCTATTGAACATCAGCGTTGACTCAATCCTCCTATGTAGGAGGTGGTGAAGAAAGAAATAATTAAGTGGTTGGATACTGGTGTGGTATATCCCATTGCTGATAACAAGCAGGTTAGTCTGGTACAATACGTTCCAAAGAAAGACGAAATAACTGTCAAGCCTAACGAGAAGAATGAGCTAGTTCTTATGAGGCCAGTCACTAGATAGAGAGTATGCATGGATTATAGAAAATTGAATGCATGGACTCAGAAGGACTATTTTCCCTTGCCTTTCATGAACTAGATATTAGATAGGTTAGCAGGCATATGATGGTACTATTTCCTTGATAGGTACTCAGGATACAATCAGATCACTATTGCACCTGAGGACCACGAGAAGACAATGTTTACATGTCCTTATGGGACTTTTGCATTCAAACTTATGCCATTTAGGCTATACAATGCCCAGCCACGATTCAGAGATGTATGATGTCAATTTTCTCTGATATGGTAGAAGACACCATCGACGTATTCATGGATGATTTTTCGATTGTTGGTGATTCTTTTGAAGACTGCCTAAAGCGCATGGCAAATGCTTTCCAAAGGAGTGAATAATGCAACTTGGTACTTAATTGGGAAAAGTGCCATTTTATGGTTAAAGAAGGAATTGTTTTGGGCACAAGATTCAATGTGGGCATAGAGGTTGATAGAGTGAAGATTAAGGTGATTGAGAAATTACCTTACCTAATTTATGTGAAGGGAGTTTGAAGTTTCATAGGCTATGCAGGTTTTATTTGGTGATTTATCAAGGACTTCTCGAAGATTGCTAATAATCTTTGCAAGCTTCTTGAGAATGAGGTAAAATTTAATTATGATGATGCATGTAAGAGGGCTTTTGAACGCCTAAAAGATAAGTTAATGACTGCTTCAATCATCGTGTCTCCTGATTGGTCCTCACCTTTCGAAATTATGTGTGATGCTAGTGGATTGGCTTTAGGGGCTGTACTAGGCCAAAGAAAAGTAAAGAACATTCATCCCGTCTACTTTTATAGTAAGGCACTAAATCCTGCTCAAAAGAACTATACCGTGGTGGAGAAAGAGTTATTGGCAGTGGTTTTTGTTTTAAAAAGCTTAGATCTTACTTGATTAGGACAAAGTTTATTGTACACACTGATCATGCAGCATTGCAGTACCTAATGGCTAAAAAAGATGCGAATCCTTGGCATATTCGGTGGGTGCTATTGTTGGAAGAATTTAACTTTGAAGTGAAAGGCAAAAAAGGCACAGAAAATCAAGTTGCAGATCACTTGTCTAGACTGGAGGAGGAAGCTATGTAGAAGTTTGCTAATGGGATGCAGATTGATGACAGTTTTCAAGATGAATAGATATTGGCAGCTTCCCAAGATCTATTTCCATGGTTTGCAGATTATGCAATTTATTTAGCCAGTGATCTAGTCCCAGAAGTTCTTTCATATCAGCAAAGAAAGAAGTTAATGCATGAGGTAAGGAAATTTTTCTGGTTTGAACCTTATTTATTTAGAATTTATGTAGATGGAATCATTTATAAGTCTATAACTGAGGTGGAGATGATGAGCATACTTGAGGCTTGTCTTTCATCACCAATTGGGGGTCATCATAGAGGGCCCCACAAAAGGTATATAATTCTGCAACGTGGCTTTTATTGGCCAACAATCTACAAAGATGCTCATGATTACGTTTATGCTTGTGACCAATGTCAACGACAAGGTACTTTTTCTAGAAGACATGAACTACCTATGCCTTCTATTTTAGAATTAGAATTATTTGATGTATGGGGAATGTATTGCATGGGAATTTTCCTAAGTTCATTTGACATGAAATATATACTTGTGGCTTTAGATTATATTTCGAAATGAGTAGAGGCAATTACGCTTCGTAGCAATGAAGCACATAGTGTCACTCAATCTTGAAAAAGAACATCTTTTCTTGATTTGGCATGCTACATGCTATTATTAGTGACTAAAGGTCATGATTCTGCAATTATCTATTCAAGAGTTTGCTTGAAAAATACAAAGTGAAACAGAAGGTGGCAGCACCTTATCATCCGCAGACTAGTGGACAAGTTGAGGTGTCCAATAGAGAAATCAAGTACATCTTGGAAAACACTGTAAATACCAATAGGACTGATTAGGTAAGAAAGTTAGATGATGCATTGTGGTCTTACTGCACTACTTATAAAACTCCGGTAGGTGCTTCACCTTATCAGCTAGTGTATGGCAAGGCCTGCGACTTGCCAATTAAGCTTGAGCATAAGGAACTATGGGCATTAAAGAAGATGATTCTAGAATGGCAAGATGTAGCCAAGTCAATGTTGAATAAGATCAATGAGTTGGATGAATTATGGCTTTGGGCATATGAAAGTTTGGCACTTTACAAAGAAAAGATGAAGCTGTAACACGACCGCAAGATTGAGAAGAGAGTATTTGAAAAGGATGACCAGGTGCTGCTCTATAAGTCTAAGCTTCATTTGTTTCCATGTAAACTAAGGTCAAGGTGGTACGGTCCATTCACGGTTATAAAAGTTTATACTTATGGTGCTTTATAGTTAAAGAGGGATGGTGAACCCCCGTTCAATGTAAACGAGAAAAGAGTAAAGCAATTTATGGGAAATATTGAAGACGTGAATGAGGTTATTGAAATTGCCTTTGGTGAAGACAGAGTAGCCAAGGGAATTGTGTCGTGCCGTGAGGTTAAATCAAGCACTGCATGGGAAGCAACCCATGAGGCTAGTCGGTCTAATCTGAGTATCCAACTTATCCCCGTCGCGCTACAAAGTTAAATCAAGCGCTGTATGGGAGGCAACCCATGTTTTTGTACTTATTTATTTATAGGGTAATATGTTTGTTCAATGTGCAGGAATAATGAATGCAGAAAACAACCAGAGAAGTTGAAAAGTTTTGGTCATATGGACATTTTATGAGTCGTATCTAGATGGTAACACTCGTAATTTGGAGTCGTATAGACCTAGGAGAAGAATTTAAATCAGGCAAAAGTTTCTGGAATGGATACGATTCTCAAAACAAGTCGTACCCTCAAGGTACAACCCGTCACCTTGAGTTGTACCCACTCCAGAAACCCAGGTAAGATTTCAAGTCTGTACGAGTTAAAAGCATGACCTATAAGCCCGAGAATGAGTCATACACACAACTCATACCCATACTTACTAGGTCAGTTTGCGGGTCAGCTCGACCCAAGAAAATTGAATTAAAAGAAAATTAGGGTACCTAATGGGTACCCGATACTCACGAACAAAACCCAACTTTATTTTCACCAAAATTCAAGCTCTAAATCGCGAAATCACTAGTAAATGACATAATTAAACTACCAAAAAGTTCAAAATTTGCAATCTTTGTGAGTTGAGATCGAATTTCAGAAGAGAATCTAGTGAAATCAAGAAGTTGTTCTTCAACTTAATCTCTCAAGTTTCCAAGTAATTTTTTGAACTCAATCTACTTATTTTTGCCTTTAAATGATGAATTCTAGGTAATGTGAACTTGGTTTGGTGGAATGATTATTGATGTTAAATTTATGAAACCCTAGTTCTTAGGTTTTGGTTGAAAATGGAGAAATTTGAAAAAAAAACTTGAATGTAATGGGTATTTGGTATGTTTGTGTGGACTAAAATGATTGTTATTGTTGGACATTGTAGTGGAGTCGTAATGGGACTCATAACCATTAACAATATGTAACTCTAACAATTTTAAGGTTCAATAATGGATACGACTCAACCATACAAGTCGTACAAGGACCATATGACTCGTACACTCTTAGTTGTACGCACATGGAGGCCTGGAGTTAGAATAAATATTTTTGATCTGCTTACGACTGTACATAATGAGTCGTGCCTTATCGGTACAATTGGTTATGAGGATTCATAAGATGACCAGTGAAAAAATATTATGTAGTTTACCTGATATGACTCATTCATATGAGTCGTACCCAGCGAGTACGGCCAGTACCCACTACTCGTACCCTTACCATAATTGGCATATTGAACTTTAGTTTTAAATTTTTCTTTTCTTTTATTTACTTAATTTCTAATAGTGGTACATTTCTAGGAACAATGCCTCCCAAGAATGCTTCCTCATCCAAACCAGCTAAAAAGAACACGAAGCAAACACCTGCTGCTAGCGGTGGTGAAGAATATGACGGAACCGCAACAACAAAACTTGCACAAAAGGGGAAAGTAAATGATAAAGATAAGGGGAAGAAAGTGGTTCCCCATGAATTAGAATTACCACCAAAAGGCCCGAGGAGAAGGAATTCTACTATTTTTACTCCCCAAACACCATAGGATGCTGCTGATGATGAATCCAATTCAGCAGAGGCTAGTTTTGAAGAAGCTTAAGGTTCAAAAGAGGTAGAAACAAACCCTATAGATAGACATGACCCCCCACTTGAACTGACCACTACCCCAGTGCCCATCGTTGAGCAATGGAAGTACCACGGTATGTAGGATAGATTTAACAATGGGTTGTTCCGACTTTCGGGTGGCAAGATAAAAAGAGTACTATATCCAAAATATAGATTGACTACCATCGAGATGTCAGAGTTACCTGGTTTTGATGAGCGCTTCCAGTAGTACGGATTTGAGTGGATAATGAGAGAACACAGAATATATAGTGAGGCCTTTGTTCGTGAATTTTACGTAGCATACAAAGGTGAGCTTTAGAGGAAATACCCACAGGGCCAGTTGTAGAAGGGTGGCAAACCTATCACTTAACTTCTGATTCGAGGAGTTCGGATAGATATTTCTCCCCACACTATTAGGAGATTCATAAATGGACCAGAGTATTAAGGTCCAGTCAACACTAAAGAGATGGATTATTGGAGGGAAAAGATAAGGTAGATAACTCGGCGGATGTTGGGTTCTGATAATAAGATGGTGATTTTTATGTGGATTGTAGAGAAAATAGCTTGAATGGTGCGAATGCAGTCTTGGTTGTTGAAGGCCTCAGGGTGGTCTTACATAAGATCAAAAAGAGTACCCTTAACTTCGAGAGTAAAGCTTGATGGACATTTTCCCGACACCGAATGTGTCCAACAACTGGTGATGATGTAATAAGCCCTGAGCGTGTAGCTATGATAGTTGGTTTCATGGCGTTCTATGAATTTGATGTAGCAGAGTTTTTATCCTAAGAGATGCGGGATCATACTGTTGGGGGTGAGAAGGAGTTTGAAAAAACACTTCGAAATCACCTCTGCATGAGTTGTCAAAGTCCAAAATAGAGATATGGATGTTTTGGTTGAGAAAGAATTTTAATTTGGGCTAGGTCCTGACCCCGATCGCAGCCATTTATCATAATTGCAATGAATGATCGACTCTGATCTGATCTTCCCAATCTTCACAAAAACGATCGACCACCTTGTGCTTTTGGAGAATAAAAATACTAAGGCCCCGCAATTGTAAACCTCCCACTGGAATCATAATATTTCTCGAGATCCTTCATCCTGAACGTAAAACAAGGCCTGTGAAAGAGAATAAGGACTTTGGTATGAACCAGAAACATCATCATCAACAAATTTTACATATTGAAATGTCTCAGAACTGACTATCGTGATTCATTTGGGTCCCCACAAAAACAAACCATATTATTCTTCTAGGCTATTTTCGACATTTTTGACATAATGGCAACACCAAATTTTTTAAAGAGATAATTTACCACAAATTATCCCCTAGGATCCATTTTGTCACTTTTCACTAGTTTTCAAGTAGAGGGTTAAAATTCAAAATAAAGATCCCAAACTTTTACCAACCCTACTACTAACCCATAATAATGTTCCTGATCTAACTGACTTATCTAAATTGACATTTGACATTCAAAAAAAATATTGATTGAAGTCAAACTAATTGATTTTTAAGCCTATAAATGTCTTAAACTGACCCAAATAACTCCTGAATGCATCAGGGAAAATGCAACCATCCCCACATATCATAAATAGTATGTAACAACTACAAAGAAGGGAAAAATGATCAAAATACAGAAAATGGAAAATTTCACACTTCAATTTGTTACATTATCCACAACTAAAACACTAGTTTGTCCTCAAACTAAAAATAAATAAAGTATCTAAAGTGGTAAAAAGATGAGGGTATCTTTGATGCATGCCAGACTTGACCTCCCAAGTACCATCCTCAATAGGGAGATGTCTCCGTTGAATCTTTATTGAATTAATACTCTTAGACCTTATCTTCCTAGTATTCCCCTCATGATAGAAATAGGCTTCTCCTCAATGGATAAATCATGGCCCATTACTAAGTAATCCCATAGAATCATATGTGCATCATTTGAATGGTATCTCCTCAACATGGAAACATAGTATACCGGATGAACGACAAATAGATTTGGAGGCAAAGCTATCCTATACACCACATCACCATACCTCTCAATAATCTCAAAAGGGCTAATGAACCTTGAACTAACCTTTCCTTTCTTACTAAACCTCATAATACCTTTCATGGGTGAAAACTTCAACATAACTCAATCTCTATTAATGAATAATACATTGCGGGATCGAGGATCGGCAAAAATCTTCAGCTTACTCTCGACAACCAATAACCTATGTTGAATAAGTCTCAAATGATCCATGAAATCCCTCAACAAATTTGAATCCTAAGGTATCACCTCAAATAAGTCAAACTATCCCACGAGGTATCTATACCTCCACCCGTACAAAGCCTCAAAAGGTTCCATCTTAATGCTAGAATAATAACTATTATTGTAGGTGAACTCCACTTAGGGAAAGTATAGGTCCCAATGACCTCCAAAGTCTAGGACACATTCTCAAAACTTGTTCTCTAGTACCCGAATAGTCAAATTAGACTGACCATCCATCTGAGGCTAAAAAGTTATGCTCAAATCAAGATGAGTACCTAACTCACTCTAAATAGTACTCTAAAAACTCAAGGTAAATAGAGTTCCTCTATCAGATACCATGGATAAAAATACACTATGTAAAAGAGCAATCTCTCTAATTTAGAACTTGGACAACTTTTATGAATTATAATTAACCTTCACTTGTATAAAATGAGATAAATTGGTCAATCGACCCACAATCACCCAAACAGAGTCAAACTTCTATAATGCCAACTATAAAATCCATGGTAATCCATTCTTACTTTTGTTCAAGAATGGACATCCTCTGTATTATACTAAGTGGTTGTTGATGCTCATACTTCATACATTGGCAATTTAAACACTTAGCCATGATTCTACAATAGCCTTCTTCATACCACCCAACTAATAGTGCTACTTTAGATTAAGGTACATTTTGGCTGACCTTGGGTGAATAGAATATCTAGAACAATGAGCCGTGTAAAGACCAATCCGACCCATCCACTAACTCTCGACATACAGACTCAGCCATTAATCCTCAAAACACCAACAAAATCAAGAGATGCCTCCTTTGCCTTACCACTTAACCCCTTATCATGAATCACCCTCAATCTATCATCATCAAATAAATGAGCTTGAATTTGCTCCAACAAAAAAGATCTAGACTTAGTAAATGATAATATATTCTTGAGTGTTGAGATATCTAGTCTATGTAACTATTAGATAAATACTGAACCTCTAAGGCCAAAGGCTACTCATGGGTAAAGACATGAGATAAACTCCCCAAACTAGTTGCCTTTTATCCCAAGGCATTCACAACTACATTTACCATGCCCAGATGATAAAGAATAATGAGATCATATTCCTTAAATGACTCAAGAGAACATCGGTGTCTCATATTTAGATTTCACAGAGTAAAAAAGTAATAAAGGCTACAATGATCTGAGAAAATCTCATAATAGACCGCATACAAGTAATGCCATAAAAACATCAACACAAAGACAATTGCAGACAACTCAAGTGATGAGTAAGGTAATTCTTGTCATGGGTCTTCAACTAACGAGAAGTATAGAAATAACCTTTCCCTCCTTCATAAATATAATGCCCAATTCGACACCATAAGAATCACAAAATATGGTACATCTATGCCTTCTTTTGCCTAGGTCAAAAAAGGAACCAAAGTAAAAAACTCTTTGAGATTTCAAAAGCTCTTCTCACAAGCATCTAACCACTAAAGTACAATATTATGTTGAGTCAACTTGGTCAAATGAGCTTTAATAGAAGAGAAACCCTCTATAAAACACTAATAATAACCCTCTAAACTAATAAAACTCTAGATCTCAATATGAGAAGTATGTCTAGCCTAATCACAAATCATTGATATCTTGGAAGGATTAACCATAATGCCAGCCTTAGTCCCTACATACCCCAAGAAAATAATATAATCCATAGAACTCACATTTGGAGAACTTAGCATACAAATTGTCATCTTGCAACCTCTGAAGTACAATCCTCAAGTATAAAACATGGTCAACCTCATTCATAGAATGGACCAAGATGTCATCTATAAATACAATCATAAAGGACTTTATGTATGATTGAAATAATCAGTTCATTAAATCCATAATACTTATGGGGCATTGTTCAGTCCATATAATATGCCCAAAAACTCATTATGATCATACAGAGTCCATAAAGCTATCTTCAAAACATATGGACCTTTAATATTCAATAGGTGATATGTGGATATCAAGTCAATCTTGGGAAATAATAAAACATCCTAAAGAAAATCAAATAGATCATCAATGCAAGAAAGAGGATACTTGTTCTTTTTTGTTACCTTGTTCAACTATTGATAGTCAATATACAATCACAGAGATACATTTTTCTTTTTCATAAATGAGACTGGGGAACCCTAGAAGACACACTAGGTCTAATAAACCCTTACTTCACAACCTTGTAACTGCTTCTTCAATTTGTTCAAATCAACTAACACAATCTTATAAGGTGGAATGGAAATGGGCTTGGTGCTTGGCTCCTTATCAATAGCAAAAATAACATTACAATACGAAGGAATACTAGGAAAATCTGTAGGAAAAACATCCTGGAATTCCCTCACAAACTAAATTAAACCCAAAGAGGGAAGTGAAGCAACACTAGTATCACGAAAAAAAAGCCATGTAAGACCGACATCCCGTTTCTACTGTGTGATGACTACGTAGGAAAAAATAACTCCTTTAAAATCTGAATTAAGATAACCCTTCCAAATTATCCTTGGCACACCCTGGGTAGCTAAAGTCACAGTGTTGGCATAACAATCCATAATTGCATGATAGGGACCAAACCAACCCATACCCAAGATAATATCAAAATAAATCACATCTTGGATAATTAAGTCTACCTAGGTATCATGCCCCATAAAAGTCATTACACAAGATCGGTATACTAATTCACCACTAAAGAACCTTCTACTAGGGTAGAAATAAAAAGAGGCACAATAATGGACTCATATGAAATATCAAAACCAATACAAAAATATGTATACACATAATAGAATGCAGATTAAGGGTCATATAACACAAAAGTATATTAGTATCAAACTAGGATGATTCCTATAATAACTGCATCAGAGGCCTCTACCTTAAGTCTCCCAGGTATATCATAACACTAACCATGTTCACTCCAAAACTAAGCAACCCCACATCTATGACCACGTGCTCCCTTTGATACCTCTAGCACCACATCTACCATTTTGTGAACCACCCTAACTGTAGATATAAGAGTACTGAAAATCTAAAGTTAAGAACCTAATTGTATAGGATCCAATGCACAAAGCAGGCAGTGTCTTGCATAATGACCAATCTCATGACATACAAAACACTCTCCGCTATTAGTATTATATTGAGAGGGCCCTAAAGAACTAGAACGCTTGCCATGCCTGGATGAACTAAAATAATAGTCTCTAATTGCATGAATTGAACCTCTATCAGAAAATTCCTTACCTCAAGTCGAATGTCCACTAAAATCACCCTAATAACGACTCCTCTTAACACCTCCACCAACCTAGATACCTCGATAAATCAACTTAAAAATCTTTTTATGCTTAATTACACTTTTAAATAAAGCTTCTAACCACTATTTGAACTACAACTAATTGATAAAATCTTGCCAAACCCTTAACAAACTTCTGAATCCACTCAGACTTTATGGAGATACTAATGATAAAATTTTAGAATAGAGAATGAACATATGCCTCATACTCCATAATTGAAATAGAGCCATACTACTGGTGATTAAACTCATTTTTATCTAATCTCTCAAAGTGTAAGGCATAAACCTCTCCAATAAAGCCTTAGGAATCTAGGTAAATATCATAATAGGTAAACCCAATCGTCTACAACTAGCAAGAAACCTCCAATATTATTTGTCTATGCCAATCAATTGATAAGTTATATAAGAAACATTATGGATCTCAAGAGGTCTAAGGTTATACAACCTCTCCTAAAAATTAAGCAAAACCTCATAGGTGTCCAAACCTTGGGATGTATAAAGAAAATAAGCTTATAAAGCCTCTTTTGATCATTGAAATAGATTACAACACCCAAAGTAATAGGAGGAACTGTAGGTCTAGTAGGTAGTCAATCTATATGTCGAGGTGCCATAAAAGATGGTTGTACCTCTAAAGTTAGAATACCATAAGTAGAAGTAGGTTGTGGTGACTGAATACATCTGAAAGTATAAGTAATCCCCAATACACTCAAAGAAATACTAGCCTATGTTACACTAACCATATGACATAAATGATGAATCAATAAATTATGTAGGACTAGGGTATCAGCTAAACTCTATGGGATCTATGCAGCCTCATATCTTCTGTCAGATAATAATTTTTGTGAAACACCCAGGATTTTGGAATCTTAGAAAATTTCCTAGATTTATAGTTTCTAGACATCATACAAATCGAAGGTAATATTCATAATGATGGGGTGCAGTTGGTATGGTCTTTGCTGTATTTTAACCAGTGTTGGTTGGTAGGTTAGATTGGTTTTATTGTGGGTATAATTTTTGGTGGGTATGAGTCATATAGTAGGTGATGATTTGTATGGTTTGTCTTTTTCATCACTAAATCTGATGCTTGGTATGTTAACTTAGATCTGAGTATGAGTGGCCTACCATGAGCTGAAAGATAGGGAACGATTCACACCATTGACTCATATGGTGAACAGTGTCCAAATCCCCTTTGATTTCCATTCTATGGTGGGTACGGGTCAAGGGTACAAGTCATATAATCATATATGACCTATCTTAGATGGTTATATGTTGGATAGTGTTAGGGTCTAAAGAGAGGCCTAGGGTATGATTTGTGGGTACCACTTGTATGGTGGGGTACGATTGGTATGAGGTGGTCGTACCCTTCTGCAAGATTTTTTATATAGTTTTAGTAGGGGTAATCTATACACTTCCCCACTTAACCTCTTAACTCCCCAAGTCTTATAATAATTTACCTTAATATTTTAACTTTAAACACTTATAAACTCTCTCAAATTCTCTCTATCGCTCTTGGGTAAAGAAAGGCTAGGGTTTTACCTAGAGGATCAGTTTGGTGCTTGTACAGGTAATTTCTCTCCATTATCTTCATAATTTAAGGCAAGATACTCCTTTCTCATTATTATTTCCAACTAAAGGTATGTTTTATGAATTGTTTTCATGGCCTAATTGTAGTTTGGTTTTGGATTTTCAAATATATGTTGGGGATGTTGATTATAATGGTTGGTTATGGTTTTCACATGTCTTTTACTTGTGCTTTGCATATTATCATGATGGTTTGAACACTTGGTTGCATGTGAATGGTTAATTTGTTATGATTTTTGGTTTTGAAACACTATTCCCTCAACATGTTTGATGAAATACCAATGAGAATGCTTTTACTATATTATTAAAATTTTAATAAAATCTCCTTCATGGTCTAAATGGGTTGGAATTGTCAAATGGTAAGGCATTAGTGGTTATAGTTGGTTTAATTGAAAGTCTTACAGGGTACAAGGGAATCCCCCTAGCAAACTAAGTAATGAACATACTTGTGGGGTACATAGAAATTCCTCAAGAAACTAAATAATATAATATATGGGTACATGGGAATTCTTTCTCCTCTAAAAGGTTGGCTAAGGACATTTCTTGCAGGCTAGAGTCATTATGACAATACCACTACTAATAGCCTTGGTTAATAATAAATAGATTAGTGTTCTTGGTTATGTGGTAATGGTTTTAACTAGGCAATAATGACGGGGTGTGATAGCTAATAGTGAAGGTGTGAGTCTAGTAGATGAACATGGAAAACTCATGATTGCCAACATGAGGATGGGTTATGATGACCATATGGGGTACATGGTAATCCCCTAATTTACACTTATATATATGTATCATGGAGAGTGAAGGTTAATTGGGAATCCTCTACTCCTATGGTATCTCTGGTTTATGTGACTACACGTATTTGGGCCCGTTCAAGGGGTTACACTAGACCTATATAGTCCATGGGTAGTTCTAGGATGGTTAAGCTACACATACCTAGGTTAATGGTTTAAATGCATGCTAAACCTAATTCCATTTCTGTGAATGCATTATATATGTATATATGTATGGATATGTGTGCATATGTTTATTTGTTTAGTTTTAAAGGTTGGCATTACTGTACCCTTATCCTGAGTATTGGCTAGCATTTACCTGCTAACTCATCTTTGTACAGCTATATCACCACGTGATGCAGGAACCAATCATTCTACTCCTCCTGCTTAGTGATTGAATTTTGGATTAGCTATTTAGTTGACGTGGTGAGCTTTTGTACTCCGAAAGGCTTTATTTCATATCATGGACATTTTTTCATACTTTGGTCATTTTATGAATATTTATTAGGGGTATGTGCTAAACAATTATTGTTTTTTATTTTGGTTAGACTCTTTGTGGAACTACTATAGGTTGGAACGGGCAGTGTCAGTAGTGGTGTTAGCCTTAATATTGGCATTAGTATTGGGGCTGATATTTTTGACTAAATTTATGATTGTTCAATCCTTTTATGTTATGTTATTGATAGGAACTTTTTTTTATATTGGTTTGTTTATCATTGTTGGTTGGTATTGGGTGGTTGGACTTATTTGGGTTTGTCACGGTTATAGACCTATCCCAGATTCAGGAATTTTAATAAATGATATCTTGTTATATATTTGGAAATCATCCAACTCAGGTTATGTATAATGGGGTTGGTCCCTGGTCCTCATTAGACTTGGGATAACTATTATGATAAGGCCCTAGTTTTGGTTGTGTCAAGTTGGTATCAGAGCTTTAGGTTCATGGTCAATAGGGAGTTCACAAAGTCGTGTCTAGTAGAGTCACTTTTAAGGGTGTATAGCGTGCCACACTCACAAGGAAGAGGCTACAAGGCATTTAAGAAATATTTCTCCTTGTTGTGTTCTATTTCAAGATGCAAGGTCTAAGGTCTTTTCTAATTCCTATTTGTTCGCATTTAATATCATGCCTCAATGATCTAAAGCTTATGAAAACTCTTGTATCCTAACTGTGGATGATGTTGATGGGACACGGTCTACTCAGGGGATCTATACTCGATCTAAGGGTCCAGTCCTTGATATTTTTGGAGTTCCACTAAGTTCCTTACAGTTCTCTTCAGGTTAATGTTTTGAATGTTAAGTTTTTGTCAGTTGATTCATATGATTGCTCAATTGGTAGCTTCTCAGGCTGAGCATGGTGCATCTAGATTACATTATTTGAGGCTATAAAGGTTGGCTAGTTCATGAAGATAAGTCCTCCAACATTTACTGGTGTTAAAGTAGAGGAAGATCCTCAAGGTTTTCTGGATGAGATGGATTTTTTTTTAAAATTATGAATGCCACGAATATGAAAGGGGTGGTGTTTGCGACTTATCAACTTAAAGATATAGCTTACCAATGTTACAAGGAATAGGATAGGGCAAGGGGTAATGTTGATGAGTTTTCTTTATGGGAGACATTCTCCAATATTTTTCTGGACCACTTTTTTCCTCAGGAGTTGAGGAAAGAGAAATAGTAGGAGTTTGTTAATCTGAAATAGGGAAAGATGTCGGTGAAAGAGTATGCCTTGAAATTCCACTATATGCATCAAAATTGGTGTTTGATATGAGAGCTAGGATGATAAGGTTTACTTTAGGAATATCTTAGGATTTGGTACTTGAATGCAAGACTGTATTGCCGATCAAGGACATGGATATTTCTAGGTATATTATTCATATGCAAAAGGTGGAGAAAGAAAAAAAGAAAGTAGGATTAGATAGGTGAACAACAAGGTAAGATTTTTAGGTTCTCTAATCAAGGTGGTGGTCAACAACAATATGGTTGAGATGGTGGTAAGTGGCCAAAGAAGAAGTAGGGGAGTGTTAGTTCCCTCTCCACTACTAGTGCTCCTTACTAAAAGCATTCGAGTGATAGTCGTCAGTATGGTGGTGACAACTTCAGGGAACAGGGTGTCTAATCTCAATTAAGTGAGGTATAGTCAGCTTTATTGTGTCCTCTTTGTAGTTCCTATGGTTGGCTACATCAGGTTTTTTATGATGAGGGGGGTATTGGTACTTCAAGTGTGGTCAGCCAGGCCACAGGCTTAGAAATTATCTAGTTGGTATGGTTGATTTGGGAGTAAATCAAGTTCTGGTTTCCTCTTCTTCTGCTTCTGGATTAAAGGGTGCTGCTTCTGCATCTATTTCTACTTCTGGTACCAGCACAAGCCAGAATAGGTTATATGCTCTTTCTACTCTACAAGAATTTGAGGCATCGCTTTATGTTGTGACTGGTACATTACAACTCTTTTCTTGGAATGTTTATTTTTTACTTGATCTAGGGTCCACTTTCTCTTATGTGACCTATTTGTGGCTGTGTATTTGGGTTTTAACCCTGAGGTTATTTCAGGTCCTTTTTATATTTCTACCCTGCTAGGTGACTCGGTGGTTGCTAAAAGAGTCTATAGGGATTGTATAGTATCTGTTGGTAGTAAAGAGACTTTGGTAGATTTATTTGAATTAGATATGGTGGATCTTGATTTTATTCTAGGGATGGATTGGTTACACTTATGCTACACATCCTTAGATTGGGTTATCTTTAAGTTCCTTAGTGAGCCATTCATCGAGTGGGAGAGTGGTTGCCTAGCTCCTAAGGGGAGGTTTATTTCATATCTTAGAGATCAGAGGTTAATCTCTAAAGGATGTCTTTATCGTTTGGTTTGGGTTAAAGATTCTAACTCAGAAGGTATTTCTTTACATTCAGTTCCAGTGGTGAATGAGTTTCCTGATGTCTTTTTGGATGATCTTCCTGATGTTCCTCCAGATAGGGAGATTGAATTTTGAATTGATTTGGTTCCGAACACTCATGCAATATCTATTTCTCTTTATAGGATGGCTCTGGTTGTGTTTAAGAAGCTTAAGGGGTAGCTTAAGAATCTCTTGGATAAGGGTTTCATCCATTCTTGTGTAACTCTTTGGGGTGAATTGGTATTATTCGTGAGTAAGAAAGATGGTTCCCTTCAGATGTGCATTGACTATCGATAGTTGAATAAGGTGATGGTTAAGAACAAATATCCTATTCAAAAGATAGATGACTTGGTTGATTAGTTGCAAGGTACCAAATTCGTTTCTAAGATAGATCTTTGGTTTGGGTTTCATCAACTTAAGATTTGGGAGGTGGATATTCCTAAGACAACTTTCTATACCTAGTATGGGCACTCCGAGTTTCTGGTTATGTCATTTGGGTTGATCTACTCTACGATAATATTTATGGATTTGATGAACAGTGTTTTTCATTAATTTTTGAATTTGTTTGTCGTTGTGTTTATAGATGACATCTCGGTGTATTATATGAGTAAGTTGGATTATGTCAATCACCTCCGCATGGTGTTGCAGACCTTAAGATTACAACAGTTGTATGCCAAGTTCTTAAAATGTGAGTTCTAGTTGAACACTGTCACTTTTCTAGGTTATATTATTTCTAGTGAGAGGATTATGGTGGATCCACAAAAGGCTATGGAGGTTAATAGGTGGCCTATACCCATAACGCCAACCAATATTCGGAGATTCACAAGTCTGGCTGGGTATTACTAGACGTTCGTAAAATGTTTCTTAATGATGGCTTCCCATTAACTAAGTTGACTTAGAAAAATGTAAAATTCTCTTGGTCGGATGCTTGTGAAGGCAGTCTCAAGATTCTTAAGGATAATATAACTTCGGCTTTGGTCTTGACATTTCCTAAAATAATAGAGAGGTTTATGGTTTATTGCGATGCGTCCTAGGTGAGACTTGGTTGTGTTTTGATGTGGCATGGTAAGGTGATTACCTATGCCTCTAGGCAGTTGAAAGTACATGCGACGAATTATCCTACTCATGATCTGTAATTGTTAGATTTGGTATTTGCATTGAAAATATGGCAGGACTATTTGTGTGGAGTGCACGCAGACATCTTTTTTGTTCATAAGAGCCTTCAATATGTGTTCACTCAGAAGGAGCTTAATCTCAGGCAGAGAAGATGGCTCAAGCTTCTCAAGGACTATGACATGATTCCTTACTACCATCTAGGTAAGACTAATGTTATTGTTAATGATCTTATCAGGTTATCCATGGAGAGTTTAGCTCAAGTGGTAAAAGATAAGCAGGAGTTGGTGAAAGATATTCACCTCTTGGCTAATCTTAGGGTTCGTCTTCTAGACTTTAAGGATGGCAGTGTGACGGCATAGGAAGTAGTGTGCTCATCTCTTTCTGTAGAGATTAGGAAGAATAGAATGATAGATTCTATCTTAGTGAAAATCAATGGTGATGTAGGTGGGCAAAAGGTAATGGTATTTGAGATCAGTGGTTATGGTACCTTATGGTACCAAGGGTGGTTATGTGTTCCTGACGTTGATGATTTACGTTAAAGGATATTAGCCGAGGCACATGAATCTCGTTATGTTGTTCATTCCGATTTGACGAAAATGTATCACGATCTCAAGGAGATATATTGGTGAAATGGTATAAAGAAGGATGTGGCTAATTTTGTGGCCAAGTGTTTAGTGTGTCAACAAGTGAAAGTTGAACACATGAGGCTTGGTAGGTTGTATCAGGAAATGAATTTGCCAGAATGGAAATTAGAGGTGGGCAATATGGATTTTGTTACTATCATTATCGGTCTCAAAATCAATTTGATTCAATTTGGGTCATCGTGGAATCACTTCTTGCCACTGAGGACTAACTTTTCGGCTGAGGATTATGCAAGGTTGTATGTTAATGAGATTTTGAAGATGCACGGGGTGCTTGTTTCAATTATCTTAGATCATAGTATGCAATTTTCATCTCACTTTTGGCAATCATTTCAGAATGGGTTGGGTACTAAGGTTAGTTTGAGTACTATTTTTCACCCGCAGACGGATGGGCAAGGAGAAAAGACTATTCTGACATTGGAAGATATACTTTCTGTATGTGTGGTTGATTATGGTGGTAGTTGGGTTGAGCATCTACTTTGGTAGAGTTTGCTCACAACAATAGCTATCATTCTAGCATGTGAATGTCCCTATTTGAGGCACTGCATGGTAGGAGGTGCCTATCTTCTATTGGATGGTTTTAGTTTGGTGATGCGGATATGTTACGTCCTGATTTGGTTTATTAGGCTGTGGAGAAGGTAAAGGTGATTTGGGATAGGCTTAAGGCTACTCAAAGTTGCCAAAAGTCCTATATGGATGTAAGGCATAGAGACTTGGAGTTGGATGTTCGGGATAAAGTGTTCCTAAAGGTATCTCCTATGAAGGGAGTAATGCAATTTTGGAAAGAAGGAAAGATAATCCCCAATATATTATTCCTTATATGGTTTTGAGAAGGGTTGGTAATGTGGCTTATCAATTCGAGTTTCCATATAGTTTGAGCTCTATTCATCTAGTGTTTTATTTCTCCATGTTGAGAAAATATATTGGTGAACCTTCTTCAGTTGTTCCCTAGGAAGGATTGGGTATCTCTGATTCTCTATCTTATGAAGAGATCTCAGTTAGGATCTTGGATTGGTAGGTTCGTCAGTTGCGAGCCAAGGATGTGGCCTTGGTTAAAGTTCTATGGCAGAACTACAAGGTAGAAGAGGCTACATGGAAAGCTAAAGAGGACATGAAGTCTAAGTATCCAAATTTGTTTTCTTCTCCAGACATTCATGCGGAAGGTATGTATTTCTGCTCACATATTTGTTTTTTGACTTGTTTAAAGGATAGATTGATGTTTGATAATGCAATGACTAGTGCTTGTTCTTACTCTTAGAAACTCTCTGAAATTCTCTCTAAGGATATTGGGTAAAGGAAGGCTAGGGTTTCATCTAGGGGATCAATTTAGGGCTTGTACGGGTGATTTCTCTCCATCATCTTCGTAATCTAAGGCAAGATACTCCTCCCTCATTGTTAGTTCCAACTAAAGGCATGTTTTATGAATTGTTTTCATGGCCTAATGTAGTTTGGTTTTAGGTTTTCAAATATATGTTGGGGCTTTTGATTATAATGATTGGTTATGGTTTTCCCATGTATTTTACTTATGGGTTGCATATTATTATGATGGTTTGAACACTTGGTTGCATGAGAATGGTTAATTGGTTCTTGGTTTTGGTTTTGGAAACACCATGCCCTCAAGATTTTTGATGAAATGCCTATGAGAATGCTTTTACTATATTCATGGACTTTTAATGAAAGCTATTTCATGGTATAACTTGGTAATTGAACCCTAGGTGGTATAAATGGTTTAAAAGGGTTGGAATTATCAAATGGTAAGGTCTTATTGGTTATGTTTGGTTTAATTGAAAGCCTTGCGGGGTACAAGGGAATACCCCAAGAAAACTAAGTAATGAATATGCTTGTGGGGTACATGGGAATCCCCCAAGCAACTAAATAATGTAATCTATGGGTACATAAGAATCCCTTCTCCTCTAAAGGGTTGGCTATGGATATTGCTTGCAAGCTAGAGTCGGTATGAAGATACCGCTACTAATAGCCTTGGTTAATAATAAATGGATTGGTGGTCTTAGTTATGTGGTAATGGTTTTAATTAGGAAATAATGGCGGGGTGTGATAGCTAACCATGAAGGTGTGAGTCTAAATGATGGACGCTGGAAAATCATATTTTCTGACATGTAGATGGGTTATGATGACCATATGCGGTACACGAGAATCCCCTAAGTTACACTTGTATATATGTATTATGGAGAGTGAAGGGTACTTGGGAATCCCCTACTCCTATGGTATCTTCGATTCATGCAGCTACACATATCGAGGACCGTTCAGGAGGTTACACTGAACCCATATTACCCATGGGTGGTTAAAGGATGGTTAAGCTACACATACCTAGGTTAATGGCTTAAAATCATGCTAAACCCGGTTTCCTTTCTCATCATGGATTATATATGTATATATGTATTGATATGTGTATATAGTTGTTTGTTTGGTTTTAATGGTTGGCATTACTCTTACCCTTATCCTAAGTACTTGCTAGAATTCACCCGCTAACCCATCTTCGGGCAGCTGTATCCCCATGCGATGCAGTAGCTAGCTATTCTACTTTTCTTGCATAGTTATCGGATTTGGGATTAGCTATTCGATTGAAGCGGTGATCTTCCATACTCTGAAAGGCTACATTTCGTATCATGGACATCTTTTCATACTTTGGTCATTTTATAGATATTGGTTTTGGCTATGGTTGAGGGCATGTCCCAACCAGATATTGTTTTTCTTTTGGTTAGAGGCTTTTTGGAACTACTATAGGTTGGAATCGGCGGTGTCGGCAGTGGTGTCAGCCTTAGAATTGGCATTAGTATTGGGGATTATACTGTGTGACTAAATTTATGATTGTTTCATCCTTCTATGTTATGTCATGGACAGGAACTTGGTTTTTATATTGGTTTGGTTAGGGTTGTTAGTTGGTATTAGGTGGTTGGACTTGTTTGGGTTGGTTACGGTTATAGACCTATTCGTGAGCCTAGAATTGTAATTAAAGCTATCTTGTTAAATATTCAGAATTCATCCGACTCAGGATATGGATATTTGGAGTTTGGGTTGGGTAACGAGGGTAGTCCCTGGTCATGCTTAGACTTGGGATGCCTATTACGATAAGGCCCTAGTTTAGGTCATGTCACCGTGGTATAATCAACCTTAATCACGAGGAGGTCACCCTATTATATCCTCTTACTAGGGAAGCTTCTCATGCCCATCCTCTACCTTTGGGTTAGCCATAACCCTTGCCTTAACCAGGGCATGGCTGTGATAGGTAATTCAAGTCCTACGTGGACCCGAGATCACCCCTTGCACCTAACCAAATAAAATACGACATATCCCAAGGTCGGAAGAACTCCGAACATATGATAAGATAGCATACAATAGTCCAAGAAAGTTTTAAATGCATGTCCATAACCAATCACCGACGACCAACCAATTGATTGATCGACGCCACCCAATAGCCACAGTAGTCCAAAAAAGCCATCTAAACTATGATTCCAAACTAAATATCAATAAAGTGTTAGGGCATGACCCCGACAATAGCCAAAAACCAAATCCAAAGGAATAGTCAAAATGTAATGGAAACCATAATCATAAAATAAGGTATTCAAGATCATGAAAGCTCACCACTTCAATCTGATTCGCTAGATGATCCCGAATCAAAGTCACTAAGCAGGAGTAGCAGAAGTATGACCAATTCCAGCATTGCATGGCGATATAACGTCCAAAGACAGTTAGCAGGGTGAAGGGTAGCATGTAACTCGAGGATAAGTATAATGTAATGAGATGATCATTAGTTTAAAATCTTTCAAAAATCAATACACATAACCAAAAACATAAACATATGTATATATGTCACATTCCGGGACAGGGAACAAGGCTTAACATGCTCTTTAAAACTTAAGCCTAGATTATCTTGCTCAACTGTCATATAATAGTACCCAATGGATATATGCCCCAGCTCTCACCCTCTTGTAAGGCTTCAGTGCGTGTATCCATACGAATCGGAGAATAATCTCATATATATATGCACATAGGGGACTAGAACCTCCCAACATATACTAAGGTGACTTAAGTACCCAATCATATAATAATTTACGGAGGACTCAAACCTCCCTAATTATGAATTAATAATAAGGGGAACTCAAACCTCCATGGTCACTTTGACACCCGTTTCAGCGAATAAGGTTTCCATTATCGGTCACTCGGACCTCCATTTCATGACTCATCTACACAACCCTTATTAGCACCCAATTAAAACAAGTATCACATATTCCCATTCATTAAACCACATTTTGCATTAAGGCACATATTGTTGGTATCGTCATACCAACTACCCTTGCAATGTAATAGAGCATTCCAAAACAATTTCCATTAACTTGGAGAAAACCACTCTCTTTGTTCATTAATACACGGAGGGGGTCAGAAACTCCCTTTGTTCATTAAATCATACCATTATATTTCAAATACCTCTTTAAATCATGCAATAGTTCAAGAATAGTTCAATTTTACAAATTCCCTCACTTCTCATAATTAAAACCATTCCACTTTATAGGGTTGGGGACACAACCACTTCAAAAGTCACAAGTTTGGGAAAATCACAATCCCTTAGTTCATTCACCATACTCATGTACCCATAAATTAAAAACCATATTTAAATCATGGAAATCATAGATAAATCATGAGAAATTATCTTCACCTTCTCCATGGCTTGGTGAACCGAATTCGGGCCAAACATCTCTGCTCCGCCAACCTCGAACTACCCAATAGGAGATCTATACCTCCTACCTTACAACACTTCAAACGGAGTCATCCCAATACTAGAGTGATAGCTATTATCATACAAAAACTATGTAATAGGAAAATGAAAAACACAACTGCCACCGTTGTCAATTATGCAAGCCCGAAGCATATCTTCCAGTGTCTTAATAGTCCTTTCCGCTTACCCATTCGACTGTGCGTGGAAAAAAGTACTAAGGCTCACCTTAGTTCTCAAACCTCTATAAAATGAACACAAAAAGTATGATGAGAACTCAGTACCACGATCTGACATGATAGAAATAGGCACCTTGTGCAGCTTCATAATCTCTTGGAGGAACAATATCACATAATCCTCTACCGAATAATTTTTCCTCACTGGAAAGAGGTGAGAATACTTAGTCATCCTATCCACGATGACCCAAATTGACTCCGTGATCTAGAAGGCCAATAATGAAATCCATATTAATTATCTCCCACTTTCATACAGGCAACTCAATCTCTTGAGTCAACCCACCGGGACTTAAGGGCTCAATCTTCACTTGTTGACACTGAATACATTTAGCCATAAAATTGGCCACATATCACTTCATGTTGTTCCACCAATAAATCTCCTTAAGATCATGATACATCTTCTTCAAACTAGGATAATGAAATAATGCGACATATGAACTTCGACCAAGATCCTCTCTCTCTCAACCCATCTACATCGGCAACATATAATCTGCCTAGGCACCTTAAGATACCATCGTCATAAATCTAAAAAGCTAAATACTTTTTCCACCCCATATCCTCTTAATCTTTATTAAGGCAGGATGCAATACCTATTTTTCCTTTACTTCAGAAGCAAGGGATGACTTTTCCAACTTTTGCACATACACACCACTATTCTCATAGTCTAAAAGACGAACTGTAAGGCTAGCCAAATAGTGAATATCTTTCACTAACTTTTTATTATGATCATCCATGTTAGATAAAATATCAATGGATAACCTACTAAGATCTTCAACAAACAAAATAGCTTTATGTGGGCATAATGGAGGCTCATGTCATAGTCTTTCAGCAACTCAAGACACCTTCTCTGCTTGAGATTTAACTCCGTCTAGGTGAACACATATTGCAGAATCTTATGATCATAAAAGATATCTACATGGACTCTATAAAAATAGTGATGCCAAATCTTCAATGTGAACACCACAACAAGAAACTCCATGTCTTGAGTCGGATATTTTCTCTTACGAACTTTTAGCTGTCTGGAAGCATAGGCCACCACCCTATCATTCTGCATCAACACACAACCGGTCCTACATGATACGTATCATAGTAGATAATAAAACAATCGGTGCCTTTAGGCAGAGTCAAAACTAAAGATCAAGTTAACTTATCTATCAGCTTCTTAAAACTACCCTCACAAGTGTTAGACCACAAAAACTTCCCCTTCTTCTAGGTCTACTTAGTTAATGGGGAAAATATACCTAAGAAACTCTCCATAAATATCCTATAGTAATCAGATAAAACCAAGAAACACTGACTATCATTTGGAGTTGTGGGCCTATGCCACTTCTTAACCACTACAACTTTCTGTGGATACACTATTATCCATTCACTAGCAATGACATGAACCAAATAAGTAACACCTTTCAAACAGAACTCACACTTTGAAAACTTATCATACAAATGCAAATTTTTAAATGTTTTCAATAGGATACAGAGCTGATCAACATGATTTTCCTCACTCTTGGAATATACCATAATATTATCAATAAACACAATGATGGAAAAATCTAGAAACTGATGAAAGACCCTAATCATTGATGAGTGGAGAATTTACCACTCACCCGCACTAATTTTTTGTGCACATTACCTAGTTTTGAATGAATAAATGAGACAACATCTAGGATAGATGCACTAATAATTTAACACCTGGATTTTGGGCTAGAACGTAAACCGTTATTCTTTCACATAGAGGTTGCAAAATTCAAGAATCCTATGAAAATTTAGTGTGTAATCAATTATGTAGTGTGTGAATCTAGTTGAGCATGAATTAAGATCATAGAAGTCCCTTAACTCAAAGACGGGTTGAAAACTTTTTTGTCGTTTAAGTTTTAGTGAATGTTGAAACTTGAGTCAACTTCAATTAATAAAAACTCATTATATATGATGAACTGGGTGGCCTACTATATATGAAATGAAATATCTTTGAATTAGCTTTCCATCAATACCAAATTCGCCTAAAAAAGACACTCAGTGAAAAAGTTAGAGCATTTTTAGTATCGGCATTCCTGTTTGATTGGCCACCCCATCGTGATGAACCTTAAATTGATAATTGTCAATTCCAATAGCTCATCACAGTTTCCAACACATCACGGTGAAGCCTTATACGACGTTCCAGTCCCAAATTTTAAATTCGAAGGTTTAACTAGACATTTCCCATGGCACCAAACCCATCCAAACACGATATTTAATCCCAAATACACCTAAATACATACACTTTCATCATAATTTATCAAGAATGCTCTCTAGTGTTTCAAAAAAGAATCCTAAATAATTTAAGATTCAACTGTAAGTTTTTGAAGATAATTAGAGATTTGGAATCCCCAATCCGTAAGCTTCAAGAGTCATTTATTATTCTCCAAAATAGAGGTACGTGGGGTTGTCCTAAATTTCATGGGCATGTTTTCGAAAAGAAATTTGTGCAAGACTTTAAATTTATACAAGTATTTATATGTTTTTACAAATGAGGGTTTTCAATTGATACAAATAACATGTTTTGATGTATGATTTTGATAGAATTATTGAGATATCATGGGGTTATTTGTTTAAATGTATTTAAATGGTTGAATTATGAATAGGTGACCTAAAATTTCAAAAGGGTGTGATGTACATGAGTTGTGACTTTTCTAAATTTCCCATGATAATGTTTATACCCCATATTATACTAGTGTTAAACCATTGAGAGCATGAGTTTTGCAATTGATATGACATTACTCATGAATGATTAAACTTTTTGAATAATTGCATGTTGAGAACCATGGTGTATGTGTTTTAATGGCATGAAAGTCATACATATATGCATGTGGTAAATGGTACTATAAGTTGGAAAGTTGATGTGATATTGATGACTTGCAAGTCAGGTATGACAATACCCTACAGAGTATGACATATGATTAATTAAAATGAGTTTCATGCATTGATTTTGTGAGATAAGTGGTTACCCGAAGAAGGCATGAGTCAAATGACTCTATGCTATACATTATGTTTGCTAACTCGGGAACTTGGTACCTTGCTGTGTGATCTTGTGTACCTGTGATTATGTCATCCCAAATTGGGACTATGGTTAGGAGCCCTGCTTTGTGATCTTGTGCACTACCATACTTGATTGGGTCGAGGCTGTGTGATCTTGTGTGTCTTTTGATCACTTATACTCTAATCTCAGCAGTAACCGAGATTTAAAAGTTGGTGAAAATAAAAAATTGTAGGGTGTACCAGATAGCTCAAATGTGTTGCATTGTTGTTGAAAAATGAGTATACTATGCCTATGTATTTTCAAAATCATTTTGCAATAATGTGTTTTATGACAGCTCTTATTTAGTTTATATAAAAATCTCTACTTTGTTTTGGGTTACTCTGCGTACCAGTTCTTTCTATTGATCACCTTCCCTCCCAGGTTCAAAGGCACTATCTAGGAGTCTAGATAATCAGTAAATTCCTCAGACAGATTTGCAGAGTCAAGTAGTGAGCCTTCTATATTTTGGAAGGCCTAATATCCGGCAGTTTATTTATCATTTAATAAGTTTGGGTCTACTGGAGGCCTTGTCCTAGTTTTCAAATAATTATTTATTTTAGTCATGTAGTAGAAATTTTGCAGACGGTTTTCAGACGTCGATATGTGTTGTGGGACATTATTTCCCATTATTGATTTCATTAGACTGGTGACCATGTTATCATAATATTATGTTTCTTCCATATTTCTTTTTATCATATAAAATATGGGCATGATTACAGATAGATAGGGGTATTTCGAGCCTTCATGGTTTGGAATTGTTATCATGGCTAGGGCCCCAGTTCAGGTTATGACAAACTTGGTATCAAAGCATGGTTCATGGTGCCAAGGTGTCTGCGAAATCGCATCAGGTAGAGTCTTATTTATGGGTGTGTAGCGCACCATACTTATAAGCAGGAGGCTACAAGGAATTTAGGAATGTCTCTCTTTCTTCATGTTCTAGTTCAGGCTATGGAGTCAGTTTATTCGTCTTCCATACTCTAATTCATTCTATGGTGTTGTCCATACAAAAGTAAAGTCATCCCAATTCTTTTCTTTGATGTGCTCAGATGTGTCTTATTATTGGGGTGACTCAAGTGCAAAGTTCAGAATCTAAATAGTATGCTCCTTTCTAATTGAGCCATAAAAATTATAAAAACAATATTGTGCAAGGACTTAAGAAGAGTCTATTAGTGCTTCAGAGTATATTTATTATGATGTAAACTTTGATATTGATGAAATCATGCTTTCCAGCCTGCGGTATTAAGTGTATTCAGTCCCTTTCAAAATTTATGTTGCAGATATCACGCTTAAGGGGGATGATGTGTACCAGAATATTGGAACTGTAGTTCCACCCGAGTAGTAGTAGTATAAGTTAAGTGTAAGTGTCATGACCTATTGGTAGTGATGTTGGACCAAAAATTTGGTGATGTGAAGTAACAAATTTTGAAGTTAGAGTGAGGATGAATTTTGTGTAAATAAATATTTTAGTTGAATAACCAATGGTTGAGGATGATTTACCCCTTTATGGTGATAGAATAATATGGTATCTAGTAGCATGTGTGGATTGCATGGTAGTCCGTAGAGGAAGTGTTTGCTCAGAATTTTATTTATACAGAGTAAGATGTGTATTCTTGGGCCATTGAATATTTTGTGTCAAGTTTTTATCTCTTGTAATCTTGATATCATTGTGTTGTTTAAAACAAAGTCTAGTGAAGCCGTGTGGGGCTCTTTCGATTCACTAGCATAGTTTCTTTGTTATTCATTTCATTTCCTTATTCAAAACACAAAAATAAAATAAAATCAAAGTCTAGTGAAGTCGTGTGAGGCCTATTTCGATCCACTAACAATTTGTTATTCTTCCCGTTGTTCTTGTGTTGGTTGGAACTGGGGGTTTAGAGGCAAAATGGCAAGAATAGTTGAAAGGAAAATTTATTGTATATATGTATAGCCGAATCTTATTGTATGAGATTGAGTTGGCAATGGAGGTGAATTTTTGTTTGCTTCAATCATGAAAATGGGTAGATTATCCAATAAGTTATAATTATAGACTCATGGTTGTTTATGGAATTGAAAGGTAGTCTAAATGTGCGCTTGAGTAAGTAAGAGTGATGTGAGAAAGCTGTATAAATAGATAAGATTGTATGAGGTATGAAATAAGATTAAGGTTGACCATGTTTATTGTGTGATTTTACCCCCTTGATCTTTTTTTCCTTATTAGATGTAAACTAGTACTTCATGTGAGAAGGTATGAAGTGGATTTTGAGCTATAATAGTGATGTCATGGAGGAGATTGTGACTGTAGGTAGTATTTGAATGAAATGAGTAGTTGAAGTTGATTTTCCAATTTGATGGACTAGTATATTATGTTGCATGCTTTGCATTATTAGTGGTAGACGGTGGATGCTAGACTATAGGCTTGAATTATAGATTGTAGAATATGGTGGAGAGAATAGTATTTTATGATTAATGATGTATGATTTATGGGAATGAATTAGTAGGGTTGATATGATTTGTGAAAGAGCCCAGGTTGAGGATTTATGAAAAGTTTAAGAGGTAATCGTGAGGGATATGTGTACATGAGGACTAACGTTAAAGTGATAAATTGTGGTTGAATCATTAAGTGGTTAAGAACATGGGTATATTAGAATAAGTTAAACCCCATGTAGTAGGTTGTTAATAAGCTTTTATGCATATAAGTGTATGTTGTACCTAGTCTGTGGTTTTGAAATTTGTAGTATGAGGGGAGAGGGGGGCATTTAAGGAAGACTCAGGGGTTGTTGTTGTTGTATGGTGTTCATTATAGTTGAACTCAAGAAATATAGGCAAGAAATATATGCCTTTGGTATAGTTTTACAAATTTTGTTAAGTTGTTGATTATGTGATTCGAGGTGTAATGATACTATCTTAAGGAAATTGAAGATGGAGTGTTAAGTGTTTGAGGTATGAGTCTCTATGCACATGGAAATATTAGTCGTAAGTCGATAACTCTGAAAGTTAGAAGATAATGTCCTAGAAAATAATATAGTGCCTTTGTATTAGGGATTAATAAGAGAAGTTAGAGTTCATGTATATACTGATACCCCTTTTGTGATAAGAAGTGTCGGTGCGTGCACTCACGAGAGTGAGAGTTGTAGAGTGCTGTCTATTGACGCTAGCAAATGTTAAGAGTAGTATTTTTTTTTTGGAAAGCAAGGCCTTCCGAGTATAGTTCATCAGGGAGAGTTTAGAGTTGAAGTTTATGGTGATGTCTCATTTGCGTGGAGGTTGTGGCTACAGATTTTGATATGAGGTTATATCTGCAAGTCTAGAGATGTGACTTTGATCTAAGAGGGAGATGGGGAATTAAGTTAGTTCCCAAATTTTTCTCAATTCGACAAGTTGCGGGGGAGAAATCATGATAAGTCTATTCTTACTCAAGCATACTCCTCATACTTCCATTTTAGAGATTATTCCGCTAATGTCTTACGTCATCTGTTCAAGTTATGCCTGTGCCTATGATTCGAGTTTCCCATGGACTTATGTCTATGATATGACCTCCAAACTAGAAGCAATTATGTCTCTCAGTAATCCAGTCTTTCATGTATTCAGGCTATATGTTATGTTGTTCATGATCCATGAAAATCTATGTCTCTCAGCATGCTTGGTCTTAAGAAAATATGATTCTATATGTCACTGATTCATCTTATGTTGGGTTTGGCCAAAGCGATAAGGTTTATGCAAACTTATGGAAAAAATCTCAGTTCCTTAAATGATTGCTTCAAGCAGAAATCCTTGTCTTAGTTCAGATGTAACAGTCCGTAGCATTCTCAACTCAATACCACTCTTTGTGGCACGTATGGAGAGCTTGGAACCTGAAAATTTTCTAATGGTCAAAAGATTTAGTCATATTTATGAGCTCTTAACTTCCATGATTTTAAATTGATCTTCTCGACCCCAAGGGAAAAGTTTTTGAGTTGATTCATGTTCAGAAGTGTAAAGGGGTTGTTCGGGTAAAGTTTTAGATTTTTTGGACCACGTTTAAGATGCGTTTAAATAAGTAAACCAGTGGATTAATGTGATATCGGTGTGCCGCATCAGTAATCGCATTGGCCAAACCAGTATCTCAATGCAATCTTGATGAATCGCGTATCCTATCGCATTGGGTGCCTAGTTTATCCTACCAATTTTTCCAAATCAAAGAGGGGAATCCCGTCTCTTTCCCCCATTTTGTCTTGATTTACGCACCAATATTTTTCCCTGTGCTCTGTCTTGAGAATTCATGTTGTATTGTGTTTTTCGAATGACTCATTACTTATAATCTAGAGACTTGTTATATAGACCACCTTGTGGTTATTCTATCATATTTTTATTTCATGTCCTTTCTTGAGCAGTGCAATGAGTAAAAGTTATGGTTTAATGGTGTTATTTCCATTCTTGACAATTATGATCGAGTCTCATAATGAACCTCCGTATGATAGTATAATGGTGGCTGTAGATAAGTGGTGATGTATTAGGTAGAGGAGTATATGTGCTTGAAGGTTAAAAATTTGATGTGATTCTCGAGCTGAGGCTATAGGTGAAAAGAAAAAATAAGGAGGTGAACTTTTGTTTTGTGAATTAGCTAAGGAGGAGGAATGTGGTGAAAAATATTTGTAGAGTGTGAAACTATTGGTATTGGTGTGCAGATCCATGAAGTTGGTGTATTTTATTAGGCTTGAACGTTGTGATTGTTGAAAACACAAATCTGTCTGCTATGTGGTTAGCACCCTCTTAATTAAAAACCCAAGAGTGTTTGATGATATTGATGAGGTGAAGAATTTCTTAAAGGGATGTATAGTACAGGGTCCTATAGCTTAAGTTACCACCTTGTTACTTCGAGTTAGGCTTCAACATAAAAAGTGCTTTGCACTAAGTCTCAAACTCTTGTGGTTAGATGTGTCACGGAAGAATTGTAAGTTGAAAGTTATGAAGTGTGTTGTTTCGATATGGATGAGTTGTGTTTCAAAGTGCAATATCGATTTCATTGTATCATGAGATATGGAGAATGATTCTACCCCTACCATCCATGAAAAATCATCTTTCATTATTAGTACCAATGTAAATTCAATCTATGATGACCAAATAAATCTCAGCCTTATGTTTGGAACATTATTATGCATAGAGCTTATGTGCAAGATCATCCCTATGTAAAGTCTCATTATATCATGTTTCATGCTTACAAGTTCCGCTAGGGGTTATCATGAAGCTTGTTTACTAGCATTTCATATTTTGTCGTGGAAAATTTTTTAATGTGAGACTACGTTCTTTATTCTACACTTTTAGTACTTCAACAAGTCCCTACCCATCATTCGGGGACGAATAATTCCAAGGGGAAGATAATGTAACACCCCATATTTCGGGCTAGAACGTAAACCATTATTCTTTCACATAGAGGTTGAAAAATTCATGAATCCTATGAAAATTTAGTGTGTAATAAATTATGTAGTATGAGAATCTAGTTGAGCTTGAATTGAGATCATAGAAGTCCCTCAACTCAAAGACGGGTTGAAAACTTTTCTATCATTCAAGTTTTAGTGAACTTTGAAACTTAGGTCAACTTCAATTGAACATAACTCATTATAGATGACTAACTGGGTGGCCTACTATATATCAAATGAAAGATCTTCAAATTATCTTTCCATCGATGCCAAATTCGCCTAAAATGGACACACGGTGAAGAAGTTAGAGCATTTATAGTATCGACATTCCTGTTTAACTAGCCACCGTATCACGATGAGCCGTAAATTGACAATTGTCAATTCCAGTAGCTTATCGCGATTTCCGACGTGTCACGGTGTATCCTTATACGGCGTTCCAGTCCCAAATTTTAAATTCTAAGGTCAAACTAGACATTTCCCATGGCCCCAAACCCATCCAAACACGGGATTTAATCTCAAATACACCTAAATACATACACTTTCACCAAAATTCATCAAAACACTCTCTAGGGTTTTAAACAAGAATCCCAAATAATTCAAGATTCTACCATGAGTTTTTGAAGATAATTAGAGATTTGGAATCCCCAATCCGTAAGCTTCAAAAATCATTCATGATTCTCCAATATAGAGATACGTGGGGTTGTCCTAAATTTCATGGGCATGTTTTCAAAAAGTATTTTACGCAAGACTTTAAACTTATACAGGTATATATATGTTTTTACAAATAGGGGTTTTCAATTGATACAAATAATATGTTTTGATATATGATTTTAAAGAATTATTGAGATATCATGGGGTTGTTTGTTTGAATGCATTTAAATGGTTGAATTGTGAACATGTGACCTAAAATTTCAAAAGGGTCCGATGTACATGAGTTGTGAATTTTCTAAATTTCCCATGATAATGTTTATACCCAATATTATACTAGTGTTAAACCATTGAGAGCATGAGTTTTGAAATTTATATGACATTACTCATAAATGATTAAACTTCTTGAATAATTGCATGTTGAAAACCATGGTGTATGTGTTTTAATGGTGTGAAAGTCATACATATGTGCATGTGGTAAATGGTATGAGAAGTTGGAAAGTTGATGTGATATTGATTACTTGCAAATTGGGTATGACGATACCCTGCAGAGTATGACATGTGATTGATTAAAATGAGTTTCATGCATTGATTTTGTGAGATAGGTGGTTATCTGAAGAAAGCATGAGTTAAATGACTCTACGCCGAAAACCGTGTTTGCTGACTCGGGAAATTGGTACCCTGCTGTGTGATCTTATGTACCTGACATTATGTCATCCCAAATTGGGACTATGGTTAGGAGCCCTTCTTTGTGATCTTGTGCACTACCATACTTGATTGGGTTGAGACACCCTGCTGTGTGATCTTGTGTGTCTTTTGATCACTTATACTCTAATCTCAACCGTAATTGAGATTTGAGCGTTGGTGAGAATATGAAATTGTAAGGTGTACCACCTAGCTCAGATGTGTTGCATTGTTGTTGAAAAATCATTATACTATGCCCATGTATTTTCGAAATCATTTTGCAATAATGTGTTTTATAATAGCTCTCATTTAGTTTATATAAAAATCTCTACTTTGTTTTGGATTACTTTGCGTACCAGTACTTTGTATTGACCCTCTTCCCTCCCAGGTTTGGAGGCACAGTCTTGGGGTCCAGATAATCAGTAGATTCTTCAGACAGATTTGCAGAGTTTAGAAGTGAACCTTCTATATTCTAGAAGGCCTGATGTCTGGCATTTTATTTATCATTTAATAGTTTTGGGTCTACTGGGGGCCTTGTCCCAGTTTTCAGACAGTTGTTTGTTTAGTCATGTATTAGAGATTTGGCAGACAGTTTTCAAATATCGATAGGTGTTGTGGGACATTATTTCCCATTATTTATTTCATTAGACTCGTGACCATATTTTCATAATATTGTGTATCTTCTGTATTTCTTTTTATCATATGAATTATGTTCATGATTACCAGATATATAGGGGTGTTTCGGGCCTTCATGGTTCGAAATACTCATCATGGCCAGGGCCCCAGTTTGGGTCGTGACAACTAATATCCACTCTTTTCAAAAATAAAGTTGAGAAGACCAAAAGATGTGGGTTGGAGCTAAAAATGATTAAAAAAAAGAGGAATGAAGAGTGCTGCTGAAGACCTAAACTATATCAGCCTCGGTTAACACAAAGTCTATAGTTCATTCCATGAGATTCAACTCTAATTCAAATTGGTTTAGTTGACAACGACTTCCTTACACCTATTTATGGGTGTTAGTCGAGCATTATAAAAGTGGCGGCATTGCTGGGGAGTAAAGTGTAGATTTTATTTGTATATGTTATTCTTACTTTGATGCATCTGGAGTGTCACACTTTATTTTTCTTGTTGTTTTTGAATCTTTTGTAGGTAATTCTAATATAAACGGAACCATGAGTGAAGGCTCTAATCATGTGGAACCATCCAATGATACTTGGGGAGAGAGTAACTTAAATGATAGGGGTTATGCGAGTGAAAACCGTATCCTACCTCATTATGGGGGCAAGACGTTCCATGTGACTAGTATCATACTTCATGTGTTGCAAATAAAAGGTCTATATGGGGGCCAAGCACATGAAGACCCATATGTTCACCTAAGGAACTTTTTGGAGGTGTGAACACCATTTAACATTCCACGCATCACTCAAGAGGCCTCTCGGCTTCGTCTATTCCCGTTCTCTTTAACGGGTGAAGAATTGTTGTGGTTCCGCTCACTCCCCATGACTTCAATCACTTCATAGAGTGAACTCAAAAGGATTTTCTTAGATCAATACTCCCATCCCTCCAAGGTCTATCAACCAAGAGATGAAATTATTAATTTTAGACAAAGGAGCGGGGAACCATTTCAAGAAGTATGGGAGAGATTTCATTGGAAGTTATCCTAATTTCCAAACCATGAGATTCAAGGAAAGACACTTCTCCAAATATTCTATTAGGCACTTGAGCCTTCAAAGGGTTCCCACCCGACCTATCATAGGAAAAGGTGGGAATTAAGGTTGGATAAATTGGGTTGGTAGTTGAGTTTGGAGAGAATGGGAGCATAAAGATTGCTATTTCATGCCTCACCATGATTGGGATTCTAACAAAGTGTCAAGCTCAATTGACGCCGATAGAGGTAGAATAGAGGATCTCTTTGCAAAAATTTTGAACAAAGTTGAGGGAACGGACAAAATGGTCTGTGAATTAAAAGAGGACTTCATTTCACTCTCTAAAATGGTGGTCTCCCATTTGGTCTCTATTAACGAATTGGAAAATCAAATAGGTTTAAACATCGCACGTTTAGACGCTAAACCTAAGGGGGAATCCACTAGTGGCACAATGACCAATCTCCAAAATAATGATCAAATCTTGGCGATACGTGTGGAGGGTAAAAGGATAAAGGTAGAACACATGGCAGAGGAATTAGGTGGAAAATTGCCCAACGCCCGATCAAAAGAGAGGCTGTCCCAAAGTCTAATCAACTAAGAGAAAAAAAAGGTGGAAAACACTGTTGGACGATTAATTGATGAAGGAGATTTTGATAGGTGGGGTCTTGTGGACTCTCCTTGATAAATTGATGCATGCCAACTTTATGCCACGATGATAACTAAGGTTCTATGTGGGAGGCAACCCACAAATACCGCGAGGATGGCTCATATCTTTTTATCATATTTTTATAGTTTTTATGATTATTTTTCGCATATGAATAACTCATGAATGTGAGACACTATAAAGAGCTTTACATAAACTTAGAAAGAAGGTAGTGTGCATAATTTGAGGTGAAAGCCAATCAAAGAAGTAATAAACTTCAAGTGAGCAGAAAACCTGACCAAGGGAAAAATAGAGGAGCAGACATACACTGGGTTCTCGCGATCATGGGCCCTATGCGCGATCACAGTTACTCACCTGTCTGCAATGGTGGACAGTAGCTGTGATCATGAGAACAAAAGCTATTTGATTCATCGACTACCTCACTGATTTCATCGCACTCTCGATCAAGTTCTTGCATGCTGGAATGGTCTAATCTCAAGATAATTGGTGATGGTGCAAAGTATGAAAAGAATAGCGTCCTTTGATGAAGTTTCAGGGAGCAATCTTATCTCTTTTTTATCTTTAATTATTCATGTAGTAGAAACTGCAACCTTTTTAGTTGGGGGTGTTTCCTTATTCATTTCACTTGAGCTTGTATTATTGATATTGCTTCAAACTTTTATGTTCTTCTGGATAATTCTTATTTTGATCTTTATTTGGGTTGTAATATTCGGGCACTCTGATGGTGTTCACATTATCATGGATTACCTATTTTTTTTCTTAGTTTGCTGTTTCAACCTAAATTTCATTAGATAAGCTTTGCCTTCATGATTGGGTTTCAAACCATAGGTGCTAGGGAAGTCTGAGTACCTGTGGCATCTAGGACTTAGAACACAAGAGAAGTCTGAGTACCTGTAGCATTACCAATTTGGGGTTGCATTAAGATTCGTTAGTGAAGTCTTAGTAACCATATGGTGGTTCACCCATACTATGAACTTTAAGGTGAGACAATAACTTGGATGGTTTCCATGATTAGAAAATCATATGTAGTGTAGATGCAAAAGCAAACAACCCTCTTAGTCTAAAAATTTCAAAATATTTGAAGGCATGTGTGGAGAAACTTTGTGATGAAATTTTTCCCTCTTTTTATGTCATCAAAAGTTGACTTCAGAAAATTAATGAATACTCCATCTTTGTCTCGAGCGGGTTGAGCAATTGAATCCCCTTGACGACATTCACATGCCATGTGTGTGAATTTAATTGTCTCCATATCATGTGTACTTCTACTATTTCGAACTTGCCCCCTTAATCTTTCAAAGCTAATTTTTGACTGTGCTTGGTTAGTAAAATGATCATAGGCCATCTTGTGATTTTTTAAGTCCACTTTAGCCTAAAGAGCCTATCAATACATAAGAGTTACCCTTAGCTACCCTCTTCGAGCCTTTGGACCTTTATTTGGAAAATGCATTACAAGTCGTGACCCGTCTATTCATCTGATCTTGAATCCTATCCTCTTTGAACTTGAGAATACAAATTGAGGCTAAAAGCCTAAGTTGAGGGTAGTGGAAAGAGAAAGAAGTATAGTTGAGCCAGAAAGTCTTAAGAAGGTCCCTACAATCTATAGAAAGTGAAGCTTTTCGGATTTGAATAAATAAATGATCCCATAAAGGAAATAAAGGCTTTGTCTATGGGAAAAAAGGGGTTGTAAAAGAAGACAAAAAGAGAAAAGTGGGAAAGTCTAGAAAAAACAAAGGTAGGCAAAGTAGTAAAGAAAAAGAAGTGGCCAAAAAGTGAAACATGTGTAGAAGTTCAAGGAGGTTGTAGCCTCGTGCTACTAAGTTGATCTCCTACCCTACCCTAAACCTACATTACAAGCTTAGCAAGCCCTTTGTGCTTCCCAACTAAGTGTAGTCATTGTAGTGGTGATTGAAAATCAGGGCAATCCTATGGAATGGTGCTTATTAACATGGAGAATTTCTTGAGAGAGTGAGTGGTTGTACATAAAATTCCTTGTTGCATGATTGATAACTAGGTGTGTTAATTTATCCTTTCTATTGAGGAGACATGAGACAAGTGGAAGAATAGAATGATTGTAGTCAACATTTGAATGATTTTTAGAGTGATAGCAGTTGTTACATAGTTTCTCTCTAAAGTCTTTTGAACCCTTTACTATTCCATTTTATGATGAGGGGAGTCGTTAAAAGTCTATTTTCCTATGTACAAAAAGCTTTTGGTGGTCGCAATCAAGCTTGAGTCTTCATAATCATTTAACTGATAGAAAGAGGGCGTACATATATAATTATCTCATAATAAGTGGTAGCATAGCTTGAGGACAAGCAAGTTCTTAAGTTGGGGGTGTTGATGAGTGGTGAGTTTACCACTCATTGCACTACTTTTTCGTGCACATTATCTTGTTTTGAATGAATAAATGAGACTACATCTATAGATAGATGCACTAATATCCACTCTTTGCAAGGAAAAAGTTGATAAGACCAAAAGATATGGATTGGAGCTGAAAATGATAAAAAAGAAGCAAAGAAGAGTGCTGGTAAAAACCTGGACTACATCATCCTCGGTTACCATGATTGTAGTCCACTACCCACAATCGCGGTCAGTCAAGATAGTCAGAGTAACGCGGTCAAAGCACAAAGCCGTGGTCGCGGACAACTGTCTATGATCGCGTTTAAGCGAGAATATGCCAGGGGCAGATCTGTAAAAACACTTAGACGCATTCCAAGCCATATTTAAGAAAAAAAACCTTCCTCTTTAGGATAGCTTAGCTCAGAAGATACTTTGAAAATCAAGACTTGATACCCTAATCTTGGGAAAGTGTGTAGTTAATTTGGATGTCTCAATTTCTTAGTTTCATGGTGAAAAATGGATGCTTTGAATGACCCATATGGTATATTTCTCTTTACTTTCTTCTTGTGTAGCTAAGTAATTTGGTCTTGGGATTATGTTGAACTAGAGTGTAATTTTATGTGGGTATTATTGTGTTTTCATGGGTTTTAATTGTTGAGTATAGATTTACTATTGCTTGAGCTTATGTGTTGGAAGTTGATGGGTGAAAACACCAAATTTCCAAATGGGTTTGATGAGTGAAAGCTCTAATCTCTAGAAACCCTTTGTCATCCTCGAAAGAGGGATTTAGGTGAATATTATGTAACCCATAACATCCTCGAAAGAGGGTTATCGCTGAACAAAGAAATGGTGACCAACTAAGTCTATGGTTCACTCCCCTTTGCAATCTTCGACATAAGTGTTTAGGGAGTGTGAATTATGTAAAGAGAAACATCCTATAAATAGGGATGCTTGGTTGAGGTTTTTGGGTGGTTATATAAAATCCACACTTGTAAGGTGCTCGAAAGAACCAATGGGGGAAATCATTGGGGTCTCATTGAAAGATTGACCCCAATGATATTAGACCTAGCCTATCCGTTATTTAACAACTAAATTTCATGCCAAAACATCATTAACCAACATACTTTTACCTTTAGGTAGACATAATCCCAAAATTTCCCCCATCATTGTTGTTTAGAACAAAATTGTTGTCTCTTGATCATTTGCTAAAAATCGTAGTAATAGTTCCCAAGAATATCACCACATTTTATTTTACATGTCGTTTTTATTAACATTTTGGATACTCTCTTGGTAATTTGAGCATCCATAGGGTTTAAAGTCTATAGTTCACTCCTCAAGATTCGAGCCCAATTCAAATTGGGTTACTTTACAATGACCTCCTTACCCTTAATTATAGGAGTGAGTTGAGCATTATCAATCATAAAGTTCATGAATTCTTTCGGGCATTCAGACCAAAAGACATGACTAAGAACTCATAATGACCATGCCTAGTTTGGAAAGGAGTCTTAGGGATATCCATCTCACTAATCTTTAGCTGATGATAACCTGACTAAGATTAATCTTAGAGAAACATCTAGAACCCTAAAGCTGGTCTAACAAATCATTAATCTGGGAAAGAGGATGCTTAATCTTCATCGTAACCTTATTCAACTAACTGTATTTAATGCATATTCGAAGGGAGCCATCCTTATTAAACACAAACAAAATCGGAGCACCCCATGGAGACACACTATGATAGACAAAACCCTTATTGAGGAGGTTTTTTAAATTCTTATTAAGCTCTTTCAACATAGCCGGAGCAATTCTATAGTGAGGGATAGAGATAGGACGAGTGTCCGTAACAAGGTCAATCCTAAAATCAATCTCCTTATCGGGAGGGATACCAAGAAGATCATTAGGAGAAACCTTGGGGAATTAATTAACCACAGGAATTGATTGCAATAAAGGACCCTCTAAGTTAGAATCCTTAACCCAAACCAAATGATAGAGACATCCATTGGAAATTAACTTTCGGGCTATAAGATATGATATGAACCTCCCCTTACATACTAGAGAACCCTCTTCCCACTTAATGATCGACAACCTAAGGAGGCATAGCACGAATGTAACTAGTCCATCCCTAATATGACATCAAAATTAACTATGTCTAATTCTATCACATCTATAAGAGTTTCACGACCACCAATAGATACCACACAACCCCTATAAACTCTACCAACAACCACTGAGTCACCCACTAAGGTAGAAAAAAAAAAAAGGTTAAGGATACACTTGGGATCGAAACCAAAATACACAACCACAAATGAGATCATATAAGAAAGAGTAGACCCTGGATCAAGCAAGAAATAAAAATCATGAGAAAAAAGTCATAACATACTAGTGATGACATCGAGGGATGTCTCTGAGTCCTTACTGGTAGTAAGGGCATATAAAGCAATTTCGACCAGTTCCATAGAAGAAATAATTGCACCCTTTGGTCTATGAGCTGATAAAGTGGCAACATGAATCTTATTTTCCATAGAAGAAACCTTAGAAGGACAATCGCTCTACTAGTGACCAGTCTGATCACATTTTAAACACCTGTTCCTCTCCTTTCACATAACCCAGGGTGCACCTTCCCATAGAATCTATAAGGAGGATATGATGGAGCAGACTAAGCCTCAATAGCCTGAGATTAGGTACTATGTAACCTAAACTCACCGTCATACAAAGAACAACAATCACCTGACAGCTTTGGATAAGGAGCACTAGCTGTAGGGTAAGAATGAGAAATTCCCATTTCTTACTAGACCACTTTCCACCATGTCTACCACTCTACTGTTAGCCTTCACCCTGATAAAAAAATCTAAACTTCTTATTCTCTCTTTCCCCTATCCCCATCTGCTTCTTCTTCTCTTCCTCAACTTGTTGTATATACACAACCAATCTGGAGATATCTTTATCCTTGTTCAACAAGGTAGCTTTACTCTTTAGAATCAAATCACAGGACAACCTAGAAGCAAATTTCCTTATTCTAGCCCTTATGCTAGAAACTAACTCAGGGGCATATCGGGACAGCTAATAGAATTTCAAGGCATACTCCTTGACCGTTATCCTACCTTGCTTCAGATTAACAAACTCTTTCGCCTTTACAAACCTCAACTCTTGAGTAAAGAAGCGGTCCAAAAAAGCACTAGGGAAATCATCCCACAATATAGATTCAACATTATCTCCCCTAGACCGTTCCTATTCCTCATACCATTGATATGCTACATTCTTCAATTGACAGGCAAAAAATTATACACCCTCCATTTTAGAAACATACATAACCCAGAAGATCTTCTTCTTCTCGTCAATAAAGTTTCTAGGATCCTTCTCAACCTTAACACTAGTGAACACAATATGAATCAACCTCATAAACTGGCCAACCCTTGTGGCTTCAGAAGATGGAGTAACAAAAGATACAAGCTATGACTGAAAAGCTACCATCTGAGCCAACATATGAATTGATTGACAAAATTTTGCATTTGACACATCAACCTGAGGAGCTCAATAAGGACTATAGGGGACCAGTTGAACTCCAGAAGGGCAATTAAGAAATGGACCTCTAGATCGGGTCTGTATCCCACAAGTAGGGCATATCCCATCAGCATTGTCCTCAAGTGGGACAAAGGAGTTTCCATGAGATCCAAACCATCTAGGAGGCATTCTTTGAAAAGACAACAAATGAGAATTGGAGAAACTCAAGACCATAGACTCTATAGCTTAAAATAGAACAACAAGAAGGGAAGCATTCCTAAATATCTTGTAGCCTTCCCCTTATAAGTGTGGTGGACTACTTACCCATAAAAGAGACTCTACTCGACACAGCTTTATTGGACACCTAATGACACCAAACCTAGGCTCTGATTCTACCTTTGTCACAACCCAAATCTGGACCTGGACATAGCGGGTATCTCAATTCGTACGTAGGTTGGAGATCACCCCTTGCACCTAACCAAACCAAACACACCACACCCCATGGTCGGTTGAATTTCAAACATATACCAAGATAGCGTATAATTATCCAAGAAAGTTTTTAATGCATGTCCATAACCTACCATCGATGACCGGCCAAATGACCAACCGATGCCACCTAATAGCCACAATAGTCTAGAAAAGCCTTCTAAACTATGATCTAAAATTCAATATCAATAAAGTGTCAGGAGATACCTCCGACAATAGCTAAAACAAATTCCAAGGGAATAGCCAAAATGTAAAGGAAACCATAATCATGAAATAGGGTCTTCCAAATTATGAAAGCTCAACAGTTCAATCTGACTCACTAGATGATCCCGAATCTAAGTCATTGAGTAGAAGAAGTAGATGTATGATCAATTCCTGCATCGTGTGGGCATACGACTTCTGAAGACGGTCAGCGGGGTAAACGCTAGCATGTAACTCTGGGATAAGGATAATAAATTGACATGATCAATAGTTCAAAATCATTCAAAAACTAATACACATAATCAATTGATTAAACACACATATATATAGATATCACATACCGAGATAGGGAACAAGGCTCAACATGTATTTTAAAACTTTAGATTGGATTATGTAACTCAATAGTCATATAACAATATGCATGGGATATATAGACCCCAACTCTCACCCCTTGATCGTTCCCCAGTGCATGTCGACGTACGAATCGAAGAATAATCTCAGATATATACACATGGGGGACTCGAACCTCCCAATATATACCAAGGTAACTTAAGAACCCAATCATATAATGATTTATAGGGTATTCAAACCTCCTTAATCATGATTTAATAATAAAGGGGACTCAAACCTCCTTGGTCACTTTGACCTCAGCATTGGCAAATGCGGTCTCCAGTATCAGTCACTCGGACCTCTGCTATTATGATGCAGATATACAAACCTTATTAGAGCCCAATCAAAATAAGTATCACACATTCCCATTCATTTAATCACATACCACATTAAGGCATACATTATTGTATTGTCATACCAACTACTCTTGTATAGTAACACATTATGCCAAAATAATTTCCATTAACTCAGAGAAAATAACTCCCTTTGTTCATTAACCACGAAGGGGGTCACCGACTCTCTTTTTTACTAAAATCATACCATTATATTTCAAATACCTCTATAAATCATGCAATAGTTCAAGACTAGTTCAATTTTAAAAATACCCACAGTTCTCAGAATCAAAACCAATTTCACATTATGGGGTTGGGGACATAACTACTTTAAAAGTCACAAGTTTGGGAAAAACAAAATTCCCTAGTTCATTCACCATAACCGTGCACCCACAAATTCAAAACCATATTTAAAGCATGGAAATCATATATAAACCATGAGAAATATTTTTCAATTCATAGCCATTCAAAACTCCCAACCTTTGTTTCAAACCTATATAAAAACCTCATGAACAATACCTTAAAACACATGCTTTGACAAAATTAACAATGACAAAAGAGAAACATGCCTTAAAAAGTAAGATGTACGGAGAGAAATCACCCTTGAGAGCCCTAATGATCAGCCTCTTGAAAACCCTAAGTGTTCTTGACCTTGAGGATTTGGGAGTATTTGAGAAGTTACTTTTATTATTTTCGAGTGATAACGATAACCGAAAAAAGTTATAAGAAATGTGTTTCAATTTTGGTAAAATAGAAAATGCCTATAATGCCCTCAGCATAAAACTGAAAAAGTGTTTTCTTTGATTATGAGTGGACCTCGTGACTCATAACCACTCCATACGAGTCATCACCACGAGTCATAACCAAGTTAGTACCACCAAGGAACCCTATATTGATATCCTTATAACTCAACGACACCACTCATAATGGGACCATATGACTCATATAGTCCAGCCGCAGTCAACACAGAATTGAATTTAGGACTTACACTGGACACCCTATGATTACACCTAATAAATCATAACATATCCTTGCGGCTCTTAGTAATCCATATGTACTTAGAGTAAAATCAAGCCATAAACTTGTTGGTTTGGTTATGACTCAGCCCAATGACTCATCAGGACACCCTACGACTCATAGGGTCCATTCGTAACTGGGGTAGTGAGCTCAAATCTTAGGAAATTTTAAAGGGACAAAATCAAGGGTGTTTTACTTGTCCCTTGAATAAAGCTCCAATTATGGGTGCTATATTAACATCCCTAGTATCTCTGGACTTAATGTCACAATCTGCGCAAAATAAAATAAAATACCTGTTTAGAATATTAGTTATGAACAATCCTCATAATAAGTAATCAAATTAGAGAATCACTTCCTAATGACCTCTTATAACCTCTCAAAGGTAGATACTGACGTCAACATATCGATTTGCAAGATTTTATTAGGCATCCTACTATTTCACTTATAAGGCTGTAAACCTAATACTCTGCTACCAATTTGTCATAATCCAAAAGTTGAGGTCATGAAGGAATCTATCACGGTCCAGCCTTGGTAGGTAGTCCAGAACCTAAAAATAAATAAAATACCATAAATACGTGATTAATAATCAAAGGTATAATAATTTGAGAAGTAAGTTAGGGAATAACACATAGATAATGAGAATCTGAACAAAATACAAAAATCTTCCATGAATCTAATGTATTAAGTGTAAGAGAATATAAAACATAATTGAATATATGAATTAATCTATCTCTAAAAGTAAGTAAAGACATAAGACAGAACAAGAGGAGGTATGAAATAAGCCTTAAACATTAGAGTGCACCTGTACCTCGAATGTCATATATCTCAGTAAGAATAAGCCACTGTGGGTCACACTTACTGGGATCTACACAAAAAGGGCACAAAATTGAGATTGAGTGTTTGTTACTTGTACTTAACAGGTATCATATTCTGAATGAGAAAAGTAAAAGATAAAGAAAGCAAAATAAACAATGAGAACGTTACCAGCAAACTAAAAAGCTTTAAAATGGTAGCTTACACTGTCTACACTAATAGTTCTATAAAATAACATAAAAGGAAAAACTACACGTACAATATATAAGGAAATCAAAATACATATCAAGGTAATTACAAGGAAACACAGAGATGCAAATGCAATACCATGCAATGATTTTATGATAATAGGACTTACACATATACCTTCCTAGCCTAAGAGCCTTAGGACAAGACTCATGGAGGGTTCACAACCTATATACTTTTATAATCTCAACTAAACTAACCAACAAATGTCCTCAGCCTATGTTTTCCAATGTATCACACTCAACTTTGTAGGCAATGAACTTGTCCAAGGTTTTTATAAAGAGTTTCAATTTTCTTTAAAAATCAGTACTTCTCAGTGGTACGAATACACCATGAATATGTATGTAAAAAATATGGATTAATTGTAATGACCCTTGATAACGCCCAAACTACAACTCTCGTAAAAAAGTGTAAGCGGTCGCTGTCAAATATAGAACCCAACTGGGTTGGGTGTCGAATCCCACAGGGAATACTTGTTCACTAAGTATTGCAATTATTAGTAGACTGTTGGTCGAAAATTCTACGAATAAAGGGGGGATTTGATGATAGCATGAACTAATAATATTGAAGTAACAACGGATTCTAAGTGTAATAAGGTTTAATCACAGAGAATAATAAGTTAGGGTTATCTCCACCTTATGAGTTCTACGTATCTATTAACTATGAGTAATGCGGAATTTAGACATGCATGCACTTATAGAGATTCGTATTCTAATGGTAAATCCTAGTGTTTCTCAACCATCAAGGATTATTTCACTTTAACTCTCTCGAGCCTAAAGTGTACAACTAACGGTACAAATTCTCCAAGAAGTTAATCCGGTTAAGGCATTAACATGTAAATAGGGGTTGGTAGCCCTATTTCCTTATCATACTCTCTTTTCCAGACATGTAACTTTTCTCCCGAACAAGTTAATGTTATACTGGCATATTCCCTATGTTTGCAACCATGAGAATTTAATTAAGATGAAGAGAGTAATGATATAAGTAGCATACACATCAAGAATTCACAAACTCGTAGCAATAGATAGTATCTCACAAGGTTTCCATAACCCTAACAAAGAAGTTTAGCTACTCATGATTACAACGGAGATCACAATAAACATCATCATCATACCAAAGCTAGAATAATCTCACATTGGGATGAGATTGGCGTCAAAAGGGAAGGAACGTTGTTCTCCTCAAGCCGTTGTTTGTAGCTTTAGCATTTTTCTCTGTGTTAGACTTACAGAATCTGTAAACTAAATAATGATAAAGTGTCGAATGAAAAAAATACGAATGAATGAATGAATGCTGAAAAATTCAGCAAATAAGGTTTTTATAACATCCTTGTCCTAGTCCTACTAAGTTACTGCTGCACCCCTAAGTATTTAAAAATACTGCTTTTGCCCGGGACAAATTCGCCATGCGTCACATTCAGTCCATAAGCTTCTAAAAGCTGCCTTCCCTCTTATGTGAAGTTTTCCTTTGCTGCCCAAAGGTCCACAAAGTGCTGAAATCTTCATCATTAATACCTGAAAACATGCTAATCACATATGTTAGCTCACTTACAGGAAAATGAACTAAAAGTGCAGGAATTATATATTTTATCCTCGAAACTTAGCCTAAAATATGGGTAAATTATGGTTCTTAGGGGTGTAAATACGCCCAACATCAACCCTCATGGTCATTCGTAGTTTTTTCTGCATTATCAATATCTAGAGCTTTCCTATAACTACCCCAAGTTATTATAACTTGTTGGACTGGCATTTTGGGTTTTTTGTGGTTCGTTTGAGAATTTTAGTAATACAAACTATATTGTTGAATATTTAATCTAAGTTAGCATTTGGCAGAAGTATAATTTGTTACCCTTCTAAAATATTTTTAATTGGTATAAAATTCTTTAGTTATGAAATATTTATATTACTTTATACTAGCTTTTATAGTCTATTAATATTTTAAGTAGAGATAGTAAATCTAGATATATTAATATATTATTATTATTATTATTATTATTATTATTATCATTATATAATAGAAGTTTTATTAGAAATTATTTTCTATTTATTGTACTATGGTCAAAATGTGATATTTATTTTACCATTAACCTACACAATATCCAAGTAAATTCTCACTAATGATTACATGAATAAGATAAGTATATGGTGGTTACAACAACCCCACAATATGTAATTAAATAAAAGACCACACCTTATTCTTTTACAATTATCTAGTAACTAAAGTATTATGATTTATTTTAACATTTTATACTTAATGGTTAACAACTATGAGTCGTCATATAATTGATAAGGCCACCACACAAACACATGCATATATATATATATATATATGTATATGTATATATATGTGTATACATATATACATATATATATATGTATGTATGTATGTAGTTTATCTAATGAATTCACTTTTGGCGTATATAATCTTGTTTTCAGTAGTTGATTACAATAATTTCTCCCTTATTCCATTAATTCATAGGACATACTCACCTAATCTTAGACATTACATTGGTCATTCTTTGTATATACATCTTGGTGGTAGGAATAAGTTTCATGGGAAATATTATTGATGACTTATTTGGTTTACAAAAATAAAATTAATTATATACATCAAGTTGTTCAAGCTCAGGATCTAGTCCGGCACTATTAAGAGGCTTTTCGGAGGAGCTTTTATCTTTGGCATCAAGGTATGCTAGGCTTACCCTACTTTTAGATTGCGCTTATTTATGATAATTGTGTACTATTATGCTAGTTTTGGACAAGTACTTGTCGATGGAATATCTATCAATATATATATATATATATATATTATGCCTTATTTATCTAGTTAGAACCCCGTTCTAGTAAATTATGGTAACTTATATTTTCGTATGATATAACATCCATCACTTTAGGCCATGGAATTAAGTTGCAGAGCCTTGGATTTTCCTTTTTAATTAAGATATGCAAATGGTTATTTAAATATATTTTAGTTTTGATTTAGGTTTGGCCTACACTTTATTTCTATCATTGATTTTGAATTTTGGTACCGCATTGGAAATAGTTATGATATGGATTGGGTTTTAATTTTATAGTTGGATATGGTTACTACAAGTTCTGGTTCTAGTTCGGCATTTGCTTATGATTATTTGGGAGTCCTTGTACTTATTACTGTTGTACTGAATGTTGTGGTTCCTCTAAGTTTCGGTTCGAGTTAGGCATCTAATTATGAGTTCTATTGTATATCATATATGTGGCCTCTCATTATTACCCACTATTTTTGGTTTGAATCCGGTATATGGATTCTTATTATTATCCACCACTATTGGTTTGAGCCCTGTATTTGGCCTCTCGTTACTACCCATTGGTACCGGTTGAAGCTCGGTGCACATTCGGATGACTACTATTATTTCTTTGGATGGGTTCAGTTATGAATTATTTATACTTATTTTCATTAATTAATTCTTGGGTGTCCTACCGGCTTATAGGGGCACGATTGGGTTAATTGTCTTCTTTAGTATGCTTAGCTGGTTTATGTGGGACCAGTTAGGTTATGTTTGATTTTCCTTTTATTACTGCATTATTTATCTTTCTATTTCACTTTTACTTATTACTTTTTCGCATTTGGGTAGGTCGACAATTTTTTTATATTTTTATCACATTTATACTTTTCTTGTATTGAGATGAGTCGGTCAACTATGCCTACTGAGTACCCATTGCTTTGGTACTCATACTACACTTTTTCATCTTTAACTTGATGAAAATTCGAGTATTATCAAACAACATTAACGTGATTCCTACATTCCAGTACTGATACAAAGCAGGGTTTGCTTTCTATCATCCGAGGCTAATCCTTTTCTATCTATTCCAGTTTAGTCTATTATACTCGAGATGACTTATATATATTGTGTATATTTTAGATTTTGTCTAGTACTCTAGGTATCTTTTAGTAGTGGATCTTGTACTGACTTTACCAAGTCTTGGGAGGGATTCATTTGTATATTTTGGTCCTTTTCCTTCTCTAGTTTGGATATACTTTATATGTTTCCTATTTGTATTTCATTTATTATTAATATTATTATCATTATATATGGTCTTTTTTAGTTTCTGCCTGTTAGCCTATTACCTATTGTTTCAGGCTATGGTGTGGCTTGTCTACATGTGGGATAAGGTAGGGCCATCATGACTTGAGAAATTGGGTGGTGATAACTTGGTATCAGATCCTAAGGTTCACCAGTACTATTGGTACTAGCGGCAATATTTAGTAGAGTCCCAAGGATCGGTATGGAGATGTCTGTATACTATATTCGGGCGGCTATGGTGCATTTTTGGGAAAAATATCATTTTCTTGATCCATTTCCATGTCCTCCTGGGTATTAATTCTCACAACCAATCATGTATGAATATAATGATTCATTCAATACAAGTATAAATGAGTTTAAAAATCAACTCAATATGATAATAATGCGTGGTATCTGCCCTCGTTCAGCACAACTAGAATGGTTAATTATGTAGGACATGAATAACAACCTTTCAAAGACCTTAGTCAGATATATAGAAAAGATCCTGGCAAACAACACTCAAACAAGGCCTATAATATCTGTTCTAGCACTTATACGAGTAATACAACAATAACTATGACATTTAGTGTACAAATAAGGCCCATGATGTCAAATAAAGGCCCCCAAAGGTAACAAACAATATATGATCCTTCAAGTTAACAAAAATTGGAAAATAATCCCTTATACGGTCACTGTATATTAATAAAAATATCAAAATGCAACTACTCATGGCAAATTTCCCAACTTATAACATTACATGGACGTTAACAACCCAACCATTTCTAATGAAAGTTATGCCATAACGCACCTCATAGTGCTGAAATTAGAGCCTAGACCTTTCAACATAATCTTTTCCTTTTTGAACAGTAATGGAATAAGCTAAAACTATAAAATATATAATCTATGTGTTAAAAGGAAACTAACAATACTCATATCGACAATATTTAATATTGATTCAAAACAAGTTTAAAAATGAAAGTTGTACTCCAAAATTAAAAATATTTTCTCCAAAACAATACGAATCTACAACTGAAAAACCTCAAAAAAATGAGTCAAATATAATTCTCAAATTGATGAAAAATTAATTATATTTTTTATCAAGAAAACTCTCAAATTTCAGCTGTAAATCATGATTTTTGAAGGTGAATTAATGAGGAGATAAAAGAGAATTGATAAAATTAATGTTTAAAAAGTAACCACACGAATTGGTGACAATTCCTTTGAAATCAACTTCTCTTGAGCTCTTAAAATCCAAAAAGATGTTTTTGGTCAAGAAAGGGTTTTAATTCTGTAATACCCCATATTTCCCTAGCCTAGAATAACCCTCAATACTTGGGTTATCCTAAATAAATTTTTTGGAATACTTAGTAATTTTTATATTTGAGCTTGTCATTACATAGGAAATTCAATTAGCTTTCCAACGATATAAAATTTGCCTAAATCCGACAACCGGGTAAGAAGTTATGGAAATTTTAAGTTTCAGTCCTTCAACATCATCATTCAGGCCAGAAGCGCGTCGCGAAGTGTGTTAAAATAGCAATTGTCAATTTCAATTATTGCTTCATGATATTAGCACGTCACGCCGTAGACCCAATTAACAATTGTCAATTTCTAGTGTACCAATGCGATTCCACCATGTCGTAGTGCACTTTCAGTTCACAAATAAAGTGGAAATGCGATACCACCATGTCACGCCACCATATAATTTCCCAGTCATCATTTTCCAGTGGCCTAGCGCGATAGCAGCGCATCGCGCCAGGGGTCCAGACCAGGAAAATTTCTCAAAAAACTAAAGTTGCGTCCTGGGTTAGAACAGTCTTTTTCCATGATTTTATTCTGACCATATGTGGGATTTAAGCCCTAAAAATGTGTAAAACCCTTCATTATTATATTTTCCCCATAATTAAAAGATAATTGTCTCCCAAGAAAACAAACCCTAGCTCTCAAGAATCAAGGTCAATCCCAAGAATTTCTCTAAGAACTCATCAAATTAAGGTATGTTAGATGTTCATCCATAGATCCTTACCTTCCATGGAGCCCAAGAATCCTTTTTCAAAATATAAGATTTATGATTTATGATTTTCATATTTGAATTAGATTGAATTCATGTTCATGATTTTGTTTGAGTTTTAATCCATGATTTAGATTATGAGTTCCAAGAATTGATTTTATTATGTGTTGAATTACATGGTATTCATGATAAACCCTTCAATTTGCAAGTTGATTGTTGTAGCCATGTTAACCCTAAGTGTTTATGATTTAATGAACTAAGTATGAATCTTATGTGTTTGATAAATTATCTATGAGACTGAAATAATGCCATTATAGTATGCTAACATGTATTCCCCAATCATGTACAAGTTAATGCATTACAAGTGTTTGATGGAATGTCTCTATGAATAAATTATGGCCAAGTGAACATTGTTATGTTATTAAAGATTATGCTTTTATTTACTTTTCATGCTATCGAGTTCTGGGGGTATTTAATACTCGACAACTTAGCTGTTTATTTAGAGCCAGTGTCAATTACAAAATAGTATCAGTCATGTCACGATCAGTAGTACTCTTTGTCCGTTATAGAACTAAGTAGAATTTAATAAGTTATAGAACTTAGGAAAACTCAGTAATTTCAGTGAATTTAGTCCAGTTCAGTCCAATATAGCAGTTTAGTGTCTTTCAGTTGGGAGTAGGATTCAACACCGAGTGAACCCAAGGATGGGGGCTCACCTGCCAGCAGCGGGTGTGATCCTTAGAAGCAATCCTTGCATTACAGAACTACGTAGACAGCATAGGTTGAGACATCAAACTTGCTAGTTGAGGGTTGATGAGGATCTTTACCTGCCAGAGAGGGTACCACCATTCTCGTTTAGGGGAACCTGCCAGTAGAGGATTACTCTTCAGCTTATCTTTACCCATGGAACGGTACTTACACTCTTCTAATTGGAGTTATAAATTGTACCCCAGCTTAGTTATCTTATCTTATTTAGGGCATGTCGGTTAGATGAATACCTCCCATAGTTTCTGTTTTGATATCAGTCTTCAGAATAGAACTCAATTTAGTTCTACAGAATTAGGATTGTTATTTACAGTTACTATGTCTACAATAATTTAGATTATCAGTATACTCAGTTATCTGTTATCAGATTAGTTCCACTATACTCAGTCATAGTAGACACAGTATGTTCAGTAGTTACAGATCCTCCATGTATGCTAATCCAGCTCTTGCATATAATTCAGTTAGTTATTAATCATGCAAATAAACCTATGCATTCAGCCTTACCTCATTTAGCATACCAGTACATTCCCACGTGCTGATCGCTTACCCATTTTTTGTGTTATGATATTTAATATTATAGGTTTAGATGCTCAGGTTCCTGACTGCGCTTAGCCAGATTCACCCAGCAGTAGCTGATTTAGCAGTGAGTCCTTATCTATTGTGGATATTCTTTTATTTTAGTAATTCAACTTAGCAGTATTTTAGTAGATGGAGTTAGTTAGGGGATTGTCCCATCTACACCACTTTTAGACAAATTTAGTTAGAGGATTTTCAGACTAGATTTTCAGACAGTATTCAGTTTTGCAGATTTTATATTTTATTAATATTTTAGATGTTTTGAACCTTATGGCATTTTAGCCTATTATTCTGCATTTATTTTAGTATTATTGTTCAGTGCTCACAGTCGATATCATTCATGGGTTTGCTTGTGGTCCTTCCTCGTATACACCATATGATAATTGAGGGGTAGTCATGGATCGTTACAAACTTGGTATCAGAGCCTAAGGTTCAATATAGTCCTAGGGAGTCTGAAAAGCCATATTACGTAAAGTTTTGTGAATTGGTGTGTATCACGCCACACTTATGGACAGGAGGCTATGAGATATTTTAAGAAACGTTTCTCTTTTTTTAGTATTCATATCGTGTGAGTGAGCATGAGCTCAAGTTAATCTCTTAGTCTAATCCGCTTCTTCCTTTCATTTATAGAACATGCCTCCCAAAAGAACTAATAAAAGAAGAACCAGAAACCAGTAAGCCCCTCAGCCCATTTAGGTAGATCCCCTGGACGAACATGTCTCTCACGCAGAATTCAGAGCTGCATTCACTACTCTAGCCAGTTCAGTAGTAGCTCAGAATGAATGACTAGCTGCTGTTCCGACCAACCTAGTGGCCAATATTGCTGCAACCGAAATTTGAGACTTCACTCGGATGAATCCTCCTTTCTTTATGAGATTTAAGTCAGAAGAGGATCTATAAGAGTTCCTTGATCAGATTCAGAAAGTCACAAATAACATGGAAGTGACTTCCAGTGAGAGTGCTGAGTTATCCTCCTATCAGCTACAAGATGTAGCTCATATGTGGTTTAAGTAGTGGAAGGTAGACATGGGTATAGATGCAGAGCCCATAGAGTGGGAAGAGTTTGATACTTCCTTACTAGAAATATTCTTTCTCTTAGAGCTTAGAGAAGCCAAAGTGTTAGAGTTCATCACTCTCAGACAAGGTAGTATGAGCATAAAAGAGTATTCCCTCAAGTTTACTCAATTATCCAGGTATGCTCCCCATGTAGTGGTAGACAATAGGTCCAGAATAAGTAAGTTCATATCTGGGGTGTCAGATAGTGTGGTTAAGAAGTGCAAAACAACAATGCTGATTAAAGAGATAAACATATCTAGGCTTATGGTCCATGCTCAATAGATTGAGGAGGAGAAACTTAAGAAGAAAGATAGAGAGAATATGAGGGCTAGAACAGGTAGCTTTAATTTCAGTCAACCTAAGTCAGAAGGCAGTAATCATTCCCAGTTTTGTCTAAAGTATTCAGTCATAGCTCCATCCTCAACAGGTGTACCGATGACCCAGGATAGCACAAGCAATGGTTGTACTAATCCTTTTATGGAGAGTGTGGTAAGAATCATAAGGGTGTATGCATAGCGGGTAATGATATTTGTTTTGGGTATGGAAAGCTAGGCCACAGAGTCAGAGATTGTCCTCAGTCACATTCTCAAGGATAGTTTTGTCATCCTTCAGCTCAGTCAGGTCTCCCGAATAAACTAGGTGCCACTTCCAGTGCCACCCGTAGGAAACACCTAAATAGGTTTTATCCATATCAGTCCAGACAAGATCAAAAAATTTCTCCTGATGTGGTCACTGGTATATTATAGATCTTCTATTCACATATTTATGCCTTAGTTTCAAAATCCAAATAGACATGTACTCATGCATCAGACATGCATGTTTAGAATGTAAGTTCAGTCTATCAGACCAATCAAGTAATCATGCTTCAGTTGTGCATATCTAGTTTAGTATGTAAATTCAGTCTGTTCGTACTCTCTTAGCTTAACTAGCCACATTCGAGGACGAATGTTCCCAATGGGGAGATATTGTAATACTCCGTATTTCCCTAGCTTAGATTAACCCTCAGTTTATGGGTTATCCTAAATAATATTTTTGGAATAATCAGTAATTTTTAGATTTGAGCATGCCATTGCGTAGAAATTTAATTAGCTTTCCAGCGATATAAAATTTGCCTAAATCCGACAAGTGGATAAGAAGTGTGGCGATTTTAAGTTTCAGTCATTAAACATCATCATTCAGGCCAGTAGTGTATCATGGAGTGTGTTAAAATAAAAATTGTCAATTTACAGTATTGCTCCTCAATATTGGCGCATCGCGCCATAGACCCAGTTCACAATTGTCAATTTCTAGTGTACCAACATGATTCCACCGCGTTGTGGTGCACTTTCAGTTCAAAAACAAAGTGGAAACATGATACCACCATGTTGCGCCACCATGCAATTTTCCAATAGTCATTTTCCAGTGTCCTAGCACAATAACGTCACGTCACGCCAGGGGTCCAGATCTGGAAAATTTCTCGAATAATTAAAGTTTTGCCCAGGGTTAAAACAATATTTTCCCATGAATTTATTCGGCCCAAATGTGGGATTTAAGCCTAAAAATGTGTAAAACCCTTCATTATTTAATTTTTCCTAAAATCAATAGATAATTCTCTCTCAAAAAACCAAACCCTATATCTCAAGAGTCAAGGTTAATCCCAAGAATTTCTCCAAGAAATCATCAAATTAAGGTATGTTAGAAGTTCATCCATGGATCCTAACCATCCTTGGAGCCCAAGAATCCTTTTTCAAAATACAAGATTTATGATTTTCATGTTTGAATTAGATTGAATTCATGTTCATGATGTTTTTTGAGTTTTAATCCATGATTTAGATTACGAGTTCCAAGAATTGATTCTAGTATGATTTGAATTACATGGTATTAATAATAAACCCTTCAATTTGCAAGTTGATTATTGTATACATGTTATCCCTAAGTGTTTATGAATTAATGAATCAAGTATGCATCTTATGTGTTTGATAAATTATCTATGAGAATGAAAAAATATCATTATAGTATGCTAACATGTATTCCCCATTCATGTACAAGTTAATGTATTACAAGTGTTTGATGGAATGTCTCTATGAATGAATTATGACCAAGTAATAGAACTTAGGAAAACTCAGTAATATTAGTGAATTCAGTCTAGTTCAGTCCAGTATAACAGTTCAGTGTCTTTCAATTGGAAGTAGGATTCAACAACGAGTGAACCCAAGGATGAGGGCTCACCTGCCATCAGAGGGTGTAATCCTTAGAAGCAACTCTTGCATTCTAGAACTATGTAGCCAGCGTAAGTTGAGATGTCAAACCTGCCAATTGAGGGTTAATGAGGTGCTCTACCTGCCAGAGAGGGTACCACCATTCTCATTTAAGGAAACCTGCCAGTAGAGGGTTACTCTTTAGCTTGTCTTTACCCATGGCATGATACTGACACCCTTCTAATTGGGGTTACATATTGGACCCTAGCTCAGTTATCTTATCTTATTTGGGGCATGTCAGTTAGATAATTACCTCCTATAGTTTAAGTTTTTATCTCATTCTTTAGAATAGAACTCAATTCAGTTCTATAGAATCAGGATTGTTAGATACAGTCATTCAGTTAACAGTAATTCAGATTATTAGTGATCCCAGATTATTTATTTACCCAGTTATCAATTATAAAATTCAGTTCCAGTATAACTCAGTCACAATAGGTACAATATGTTCAGTAGTTATAGATCCTCCATATATGCTAATCCAACTCTTGCATATCATTTAGTTAGTCATTGATCATGCATATAAACCCATGCATTCAGCCTTACCTCATTTCCAGTATTCCCAGTCACAGTAGGCACAATATGTTTAGTAGTTACAAATCCTCCATGTATGCTAATCCAACTCTTGCATATCATTCAGTTAGTTATTGATTATGCATATAAACACATACATTCAGTCGTACCTTATTAGCATACCAGTACATTCCTACATACTGATCACATACCTGTTTCTTGTACTATGATGTTTCATATAATAGGTTTGGATGCTCAGGTTACTGACAACGCTTAGCCAGATTCAACTTGCAGTAGTAGATTTAGCAGTGAGTCCTCATTTATCGAGGATGTACTTTTATTACAGTACTTCATCTTAGCAGTATTTTAGTAGATGAAGTTAGTTGAGGGATTTTCTATCAATTCCACTATTAGACAGATTCAGTTAGAAGCTTTTCAGACTAGATTTTCAGACAGTATTCAGTTTTACAGATGTTACATTTTATTAGTATTTTAGAGTTTTGAACCTCATGGAATTTTAACCTATTATTCTGTATTTATTTTAGTATTATTGTTCAGTGCTCATAGTAGATATTATTCATGGGTTATCTTGCGGTCCTTCGGGGTCGTAAGCACCGTGTGTCGACTAGGGGGTAGTCTCGGGTCGTCACAAATTCTGCCCAAGTTCTGACCTTTCACGATCATTAACATTTATAAGGCTTTTTAAAATCAACTCAAATCGAAGGGTCAGGATTGCATATGGTCTATTGCGATTATTATGAATGACCAACCTAGATTTGATCTGCCCAAGCTTCATGAACGCAGTTGCCTACCTCATATTTATGGTGACCAAAAATATTAAACCCTAAAGATCATGAGCCTTCTACTATGATTGTGATATTTCACAACATCTTTCCCCTGAAATATAAGGCACGACCCACAAATGCAAAGAAGGACTTTGGTTTACACACCATAAATAACAACATTAATAGATTTTGCATGTTGAAATGTCTTCGAACGGATATTTAAGATTTGTTTAGGACCCTATAAAATAAATATTATATATATCTAGTCCATTTTCAAAATTTTAGACTCAATCGAAATATCGAGTTTTTGATAAAAGATCATTTGCAACAAATCATCCCTTGGGACCCCATTTAGGCATTTCTTTACTAATTTTTGAATGCAGGGTCAAAATATAAAATAACGGTCTCAAAATTGAATGAACCCCCTTAGTAACCTAAAATCAATATCCCAAATTAGTTGGAACTATCCAAATTACCATCTAGTGCTTGAACCATTAAATATTATCCTAATTTAAACTAATGACTTTTAAAGCATCTAAGAATGTCGCCCTATCCCTAATCACACTTGAATTCATTGAGGTCATGCAAACCATCTTCATATCTCGTAAAGAGTAGTAATTAATATTGAGAAGGGAAAAATGGTCAAAATATACAAAAAGGAAAATTTCATACTTTAGGTTGTTACATACCGTCCTTTCTTTCTAACCCTATTCAAAATCCACGTTATAACTACAGAAATACCTCAGATCAATCATTGAGAATTTCAAATCAATCTTTGAGAATGTCAAGGCTAAGCATCCGATCGATGTACGATGTTGCATTTTTTTCACTATTTGTTTTTATCAGCATAAAGAATTAGTAGTGAAATAAAATGAGAGAGTCTTATTAGTGAAAATTCTCACCAATACCATAAGGAATAGTAAATTAAGAGAAATTAAATTTTAGGGAGTCTTATAGGTGAAAACCCTTATAGGAAATATAAGGAAATAATGAGTTGAGACAAATGAAAATAGAAGAGCTTTGTTGGGAAAACCGTTTAGGGTGTCACTAGCCAAATAAGGTATATGAACAAGATGCAATAGTCTAAAAGAGGAAACTCGATTATAGATTCATTATGTTGACGATAATTGATGAATAGATCAGATGGAATGACTAGACGACTTAATATAAAATGCATGTCATAATCATTGAAATTGACTAATCTACTCAAATAAGTCTTTCTTTCAGCCATTTATGGAAAAATAATATTCATTGTCTTTTCTACATTTTATTTTGTTTTCTTATGTCTGTTATTAAAGTAAAAATAATTATCATTTTTCTTGTGTCTTTGATTCATGTCCATGTCAAAACAAGTATGAAATGACTTTAAAACTTGCTACCAAATTCTTAAATTGCACAAAGTAAGAAAAATAGCAAGAACATGAAGGCACCCTGATCTAAAGTGAAGCAAAATATACCAAAAAATTCTTATTAGCTAACAAGTTCTAGACTTATGAAAATACAAAAGTTTAATAGAGTTTAATTTGTAGAGACTGTGAAATAGAGGTGTAAAGTTTACGTTGGAGTCTCTCTTAATAGCCTAAGTTTAGGTCAATGGTATAGGAATTCAATGACATATTTCAACAACTTAAATAAGCTAAAATTGACAAATACATGGGCAATTGCCTAAAAGTCAAGGCCACAAACCAGACACTATGTTTTTAACTTCACAAGTTTTCTTTGTGTGAAATAGGAATACATATTACCTTCAAATCAAAGGCTTCAAAGCCTAAATATTAGAAAGGGGTAATTCCTCACTTCTGTAAAGAAAGAGATAATAATGCAATATAGGTTTGATAATCATGGTGATGGTAAAAATCCATTATCATTTAACCCCTAGGAGATACACTTATTAGTTTACATATTTCAAGTTTTATTTGTTAGATGAAACACTTCCTAGTTTGAACCTTTACTTTTAGAAAACACACATTTAGTCAAGTTTTTCTATTTAACACCTAAGAGATGCACTTCTTTATCAGGGTCTTTCAAGCTTTATAGTTAGGATATACAGTTCCTAATTTGAATCTTTGCTCCAATATGTCACACTATCTAGTTAAGTCCTTTTGTTTGACCTATAGGAGATGCACTTCCTTAATCTGGGTACTTCAGGATTCATATTTAGGTATTGCATTTTATAGTTTGAAACTTTACTCCTAAAAATACACTTTCTTGTTGAATTCTTCTATTTAACCCTTAGGAGATGGATTTTATTAGTCTAGATATTTTATGTCTTATTTGTTAGGTGACACACATCCTATTCTAAACCTTTACTTTTAGAAAATGCATATTTTATTTGAGTTATCCCATTTAAACGCTTAGAGATGCACTTCCTTTTATCGGTCTTCTAGGCTTCATTTGTTAAGAGACACACTTCCTAATTTGAACCTTTTCTCCTAGAGGCCACACTTTTCAGTCAAGTCCTTCCATTTAGCCTCTATGAGACAAATTTTCTTGTCTATGTCTTTTAGGTTTCATTTTTTAGGAGAAACATTTTCTAATTTTAATCGTTGCTCCTAATAACCATGCTTTCTAATAGAGTCCTTCCATTTAACCCCTAGGAGATGAACTTCCTTGTTAGGGTTTTTCAGGTTTCTTTTGTTTGGAGACTAACTTGCAAATTTAAACCCTTACTCTTAAAAAACACATTTATGTTGAGTCTTGTCATTTAATCCCTAAAAGATACAGTTCTTGGTCTGTTATTTTTAGGTTCCATTTGTTAGGTAACTCGGTTAATAGTTTGAAATTTTACTCATAGAAAACATACATTCTAGTTGAGTCCTTCCATTTAACCCCTAAGAGATTGACTTCTTTGTTAGGCTCTTTTTTATTTTATTTGTTGGGAGGCACACTTTCTAATTTGAATCGTTACTCATAGAAATAACACTTCCTAGTCAAGTCCTTCCACTTAACCCCTAGAAGATGTACTCCCTAATCGGGGTATTTCAGATTTCATTTGTTAGGTGACACACTCTCTAGTTTGAAAGTTTACTCTTGAAAATGCTCATTCTAGTCAAGTCATTCGATTTAATCACCTAGGAGACACACTTTCTTATCTAAGTCTTTCAAGTTTTATTTGATAGGAGACATATTTCTAAGTTGAACCTTTTTTCCTAGAAAATGCACTTTTGAGCTAATTCCTTCCATTTAACCCCTAAGAGACACTTTCTTGTTTGGTTTTTTCACATTTCATTTGTTACGAGACCCACTTCCTAATTTGAATCTTTTCAACTAGAATTTGCACTTTCTTGTTGAGTCCTTACATTTAATCCCTAGGAGATGTACTTCATTGTTTGGGTCTTTCAAATTTTATTTATGAGGAGTTCCATTTCCAAGTTTGAAAGTTTACTCATATAAAATGCACTTTCTAGTGTGATCTTTCAATTTAACCACTGGTAGATTGACTTCATAGTTTGGGTCTTTCAGGTTTCATTCGTAGGATACATATTTTCTAATTTAAACCCATACTCCTAGAATCCTCATTTTGAGTTGAATCATTCAAATTTAACCACTAAGAGATGCACTTTCTAGTATAGGTCTTTCATGTTTCATGTGTAGGAGTTTCACTCCCTAATTTGAACCTTTGCTCCTAAAAGACACACTTCTTAGTTAGAGTCCTTTTGTTTAACTCTTAGGAGATACACTTCATAATCTTGGTCATTCTCTCACTCTTAAGAGACCTATTTCTTTGTTTGAGTCTTGATTCATCTTTGTATTATGAATTTTGAAAATAGTTATTATTTGGTGACACTTGTAGAATTTTTTATATGGTAAACTGGGACAATAATTTTATTCCTGCTATTTGATACTTTAATTTTATGTTGAGAACCCTCCTGGAAAATGTGACTTTAGTTTTCTGTTCAGTACCCTCCTAAATAATGGGACTAGCAGGACCCTTCTAGAAAATGTGATTATCATGACACTCATATAAATGGGATTACGGGGCCCTCCTAGAAATGTATAAGTTAGCTGGAACCTCCTAGGAAATGAGATTTTCTATATCATAACCCTTTTGATTTAACTTAGTCCTAGTTAATTATTGATACTGATTTCAGGAGCCCATCTAGAGAAAAGGTTAGTCTTTCAATTTCATACTCAGGAGCCTTATTGAAGAACATGGATAACTTTTATTTCAAGCTCATGAACTCGCCAAAGAATAGGGTCAAGAATTTGATTTTAAGTTTAGGAGCCCATCTAGAAAATAGTGTCAATTTTTAGTTTTGAAGTACAGGAGCCCGCTTGAAGAATAAAGATCTTTTTCACTTCAAGCTCAGGAACCTACTTGAAGAAAGAGGTCAAAAATTTCATTTCAACCTTAGGAGTGTTCCTAGAGAATAAGATTAATTTCCAGTTTCAATGTTAGAAGTAGTCGGAGCCACTTGAAGAATAGGATCAATTTTCAAGTTCATTTTCTACACCAAGAGTCTGTATGACGAAAAAGTTCACTTTAATAGTTAAAATCAGAATGAAAGTGAGTATGTCATCACTAGAGAAAGTATTGAAGATTCAAATCAATACTTAAGAAAAACTACATAGAAAGGATTTTGGTAATTGTATTTTCCTTTTTAACTTTTAGTATTCATTTTGATGTAACGATAGAAGGCACAGACTGAACCCTCGATAGGGCTTTACTCAACTCTCCATCCTGGTATAGTTTATCTTCTTTCTTACCCTTTTGAACTATACGTGACCTGATTTTCTCATAACCTAATTTAGGTAGGATGTTTAAGACCAAGGCCCAGTCACACTCTATCTTTGTTTTTACTTTATGAATAATGGTTGGGTCAAAAGTTGTCTCACTATCAACTTCTTTGTTTTGAAACACTTTGTATCTACAATAAAAAAGGTACAAGATGTAGACATGTGATTTTCGACCCTCCACGAGCTTGAAATCATTTTATTGTGTTAAATTTATTTAATCCTTAGTAGAAAAATTCAAAATAGTAACAAATAAATTTGTCTCACATAAAAGATTCCATTTTGTCCCTTTCATAAAAACTTGGGTATTTAGTTATTTATTTTTATTTTTCTTTATTTCTTGTTCCACACTCAAAGAACCTCACCTACACACTATACATGACACCAAACCTTACTACTCACACATATTAGCCAATAATATTCCACTACCTCACACCCTAAAAATACACCTCACCACACCTTGTCACCTCCTCTTTAATAATATACTTACCTGCATATGAATACCTATATCGACACAAAAATCACCATGATGTTATCACCCTACTCCATAAAAATGGAAAAATAGAGAGAGAATATCAACACCAACAACGATTACCAACACCATGAACAACCAATACATATATAGGAAGAAAAACCAGAGAAGAGGAAAAAATATATTCCATTGACACAAAGAGAAAAAAAAGTCTCTTTAACCTCCACACTACTACAGCTACTCAAGTGAGCTGCCGAGAATTAAACACTCCACTGACGACCACTATTTTGGCTAATTCCATACCTTAAAAATCATTAATTTCCTTATCTACACCAAAAAATAGCAACCAATGACCCTACTATATAAATTCCAATCGATGTACCATCTCTCACTCCCTTCATCTCTATCACATTGAGAATCACAGTCAACAAAATGACCACTAATCAATAATACCTTAACTTTGATCGATTTCTACCAACAACAACACCATAGTCAAACCCCATAACTCCAGTTAGATAGATAAATAAAAAATATCTACCATCACTTATATTGACCATTAAATAACAACTGGCAGTAGAGAACACCAATTACAACATAGGTTTTATTTAAATTTAACTAGGTTTATTTGATTAGGGGTTTATGTTTAAGAAAGATCAAAGAGAGCATTGAGTTTGGGGAAGTAGAGGTTTGATGTGGTGGTTCGTTAGTTCTAGTCTGGTTTGAGGTTCAACAATACTCCAGTTGAGTAATTTGATGAATTAAAATAAATTGAGGTCTAATTCTTTCCCTTTTCTACTTAATCTTTTGATTTTGTAGGTGAATTTGATAATGCATTTGTATTTTAATAAGTGAATGTCAATTTTGTTGGTGCTATAATGTTTTGTTTTGATATCAATCTTTTTGATGTTATTTTCTTATTTAAGTTGTATTCTAGCTGGCCATAAGTAAATAGGTGGGAGAAGTATCTTTAAATGTTAAAAATAGGGATTTGAACTTACAATATGCACTAAACATGTATTTAAAGTCTTGGATTAAAATTGAAATTGGGGGAGAGGGATGGGGAAGGATTGAAAATGGTTAAGTTGGATATCGATCATTTTCTTTTATTTATGTTTATTGTTAATTTGGAATAGTTATCATTTTTTTTCAACTTAGTAGTGGAATATTTGAGCTGATGTTTGGGTAGGCAAATTGGATTCAATATTTTATTGATGTTTTCCATGCTTTTTACTTCATCATTTGAATAAAAAATACATTTATTCATGGGGTAATGCATGAGCTATCATGTATAGTTGTTGTTCAAGACAAGACCTGGCTTGTCGAATAAAGCAGAGACTATGTTAGTTTTAGGTAGTGTAGGTTTATTTTTATACTTTTTTTTGTGTGGATTGTATAATCAAATTGGACTTTATTTGTTGCAATTTTTATTTGGTTTGGTAGTTATATTCTTTTGTGATTTATTCATTTATAGCATTAGTTAAGCTGATACGAGTCAACGAAGCGACCATGCTTAAATCACGAGATTAGGGGGTGCTCAACACCTCCTCCTTGGTCAATAGATTCCTTAGCTAGAATATCTGTCTATGATTAGTATTTTTAAGAGTCAATGATGTTGAAAAGATATATTTTAAAGATGAGTTGGCACACCAAACCAATGTCAAGTGGCAGCTTTGAGTTTTAAATTTAAATTCTTTTTTTTTAAACACTTTTGTAGTCACTTTCAATAATTAAAAATTCATTTGAACTTTGAATCAAATTTTTTCATAAAAAGGATCATAAAAATATAATTTTGTGGATTTGGTGCTCAAGATCTCAATATTTACATCACATTCGTGAATCAAAACATGAAAAAATCAGTATTCTAGGAAAATAAATAATATAAAAGTATAATACTCGCCAAATATTTTTACAAATAATACTTCAAAAGTCACCTCCATCAGAGCTTTCTAGCTCCTAAAATATTTAAAATACTAAAATCTCAAAATATACCTTTTTATAAATTACTAGAAATTTTCATGACAACTCTTTAGGGTCACGACAAAAGGCTCGGCATTTTTGATTAAATCCTTTGCTATGGATTTAAAACCATGATTTGGATCTAATGGTTTCATCAAAACATTATATGGATTAAATTTGATTCAGGTGGTATTATTTAAGCTCAATAACATTAAAACACCATGTGAAAACTCTCATAGAATTTTTGGTTTTTCTTATATTTTGATCTTTTTTTCCCCCTTTGTAGGCACTTATGGATTGTTATAGATTGATATGTTAGTTATTTGGGTGTCTAATTTAGTGTTCTGAATTTGTCTTGGACCTATTTATGTGGGTACATATTCCCCTATATAATGCACAAAAGTAGGATGCATCTTATACGATGGGCATTTATGCTTGGACTATTAGCCAGTGGCCCTGACGCTTTGGTAGTTGATTTTGCATATAGAGCTTCCAGTTATGAGAGTAGCATAATAGTTATGTTGGATCTCGTGTTCTCAATAAATCAAATAGTAGATCGATAGTTTGGATAAATTTCTGAGTCAGTTATGCGAGCACAAGGCCGATTATGCTAGAACTATAATTGTATTGCAAATTAGATCTGTCTCGCATAACTGGACCCCATGGAAATTTTATAATATTTTCATCTTGTGTTTATAAGCCTATTTTCAACTAAGAAACCTCATAACCCAACTTTGAATCCTTAAAAACTTAATTTGGAGAGAATTAAAGGGGGAATTCCAAGATTTGTTCATTGGGTAAGCCCTATGACAACTTCACACATTTTTCAATGATTATTTCATGAGTTTACCTTCAAATATTTTTTGAATTGAAAATTTAAGGGTTTTCTAGACAATTTAAATTTAGATAAATTAATAAGTTCAAGGTTGATATCAACTTAATTTCTGATGAACTTTCATATTTGAACTCCTCATGTTATGATAGCATAGTTTTTAAGCAAAGTTCTAATTTTTCCTTTGTGATCTTGGTGTTGACTATTGAATTGACTTTTTGGACTCGAATTAGAATCCTAATAATATTGGTATCTTTGGACTCATATTTATGTGTTTTTTAACAGACTTAGACTTGGTGGGGTAATTAAAATGAGCAAGGCGTTGGTTTGACTTTATAAGTTTTCTTTTAAGGAAATTTTAAAATTTCTTTAACTATATTCAAAGTTTTTATGTGTTAGTTGCATGCATTGATAGTAATAGAATATGGGGTTCTCATATAGAGGAGATAATGCACATCTATATAAGTACTAGTGTTATATGAAGGACTAAAAGAAACAAATTAATGTGTTTGAACTATTTTTCCTAACTATTATCATGATTTTTAAGCATTATGTCTGAAAATGAGTTACTAACCATGCTAGTTGATGATTGGTCCCCTCTTTTAGAATTTTAGTCAAATAATGGCGATTATTGAGATAATGATTAAGATTCTTGTTGTTTACCTATTAAAAATAAAGTCTATAATTTTGTTGAATTTTAAGAAGGTAAATTGAAACACCCTAGCTTTTTGAAACCTTAGAAAATTTCTTGGATTTCTATTTCTATACATCATATGACTAGGGGTACTAGCCGTATGATGGGGTATGGTTGGTATGGTTTTGGTCATATACTAGCTAGTGTTGATTAGTGGGTTGGATTTATTTCTATTATGGGTACGATTTGGGTGGGTATGAGTCGTATGGTGTGTGACGGTTCGTATGGATTGGTTTTCCATCATTTAATCTAAAACTTGGTGACTTTACATGGATCTGAGTATGAGTGGCTCACCATGAGCCATAAGATAGGGTGCGACACATAGACTCATATGGTGGACAGTGTCCAAATCTTCTTTGGTTTCCATTCTATGATGGTTACGGGTCAAGGGTACAAGTTGTATGATTAGATACGACTTGACTTGGATGGTCGTATGTTGGGCAGTGTTGTGGTTCAAGGGGAGGCCTAGGGTACAAGTGATGGGTACCTCTCATATGGTGGGGTACGACTGGAATGTGGTTGTCATATTCTCTTGTGAGATTTTTATATAGTTTAAGTGGGGGTAATATAGATAATTCCCTACTTAACCTCTTAAATCCCCACGACTTATAACTCTTTTAAGAAATCATTTACCCTAATATTCTAATCTTAAATGCTTAGAAACTTTTTCAAATTTTCTCTAAGGCTCTTGGGTAAAAAAAGGATGAGGTTTTATTTTGAGGATCAATTTGGGGCTTGTAAAGGTGATTTCTCTCCATTATCTTTGTAATCTAATACAAAATACTTCCCCCTCATTGTTAGTTCCAACTAAAGGCATATTTTATGATTTGTTTTTATGTAAAAATTGTTGTATGGTTTTGGGTTTGCAATCATGTGTTGGGAATTTTGGTTATAAATGCTTGGTTATGGTTTTCCCATGTTCTTAATTATGGATTTGCATGATTTAATGGTGGTTTGGACAATTGATTACATGGGAATGGTTAATTGGTAATTGGTTTTGGTGTTAGAAACTCTATGTCCCCAACATGTTTGATAAAATACCTATGAGAATACTTTTACTCTATTTTTGGACTTTTAGTGGAACTATTGCATGGTATAACTTGGTCATGGAACCCTAAATGGCATAAAAGGTTTAAATGATTTGGAATGGTTCAATGGTAAGGTTTGGTGGTCATGGTTATGATTAATTAAACATCCTTGTGGGGTATAAGGGAATCCCCTAATCAAACTTAATAATGGCACACTTGTGGGGTGCATGGGAATTGTCTAATTCAACTCAATAATATATACTATGGGTATGTGGGAATCCCTTATTCTAAAGAAAGGTTGGATAAGTACATTTCTTGCAAGCTATAGTCAGTATGATGATACCACTAGTGATAGACTTGTTTAATACTAAATGGAATGGTGGTTTGGTTGAGTGGCAATGGTTTTAATTTATCAATAATGGTGGGGTGTGATAGCTAACTGTGAAGGTGTGAGTCTAAAGGATGGACATTGGAAAATCATGTATCCTGACATGAGGGTTGGGCATGAAGGCCCTATACTTGAGGGGTATACGGGAATCCCCTAGAACTTGTATATATGAATCATGAATAGCAGAGGGTACTCGAGAATCCTAATAACGCTTAACTTGCACGTCAATCTAGTACAAGGCGGTCGTCATCAGTATATTTACCCAACTTTTGGAGTCAGGGTTGAATCCACAGGGAACAATGTGAGTGTCAATTAAACTAATTTGAAACTATATATACAAGTTGAATTCAAGCAGATGATACGAAAAGATAAAATGGTGGTTTTGGAGATTACCCAATAATTGTTGGTCACTTTAGTTTCAGTGTTTGTAATCAAGTGTTTATGGAAAACCAAAATTATGTTCACTATGGGTTTTGGTACTTTACAGATGCTAATAGTGATTCAAGATTCTCACGATAGGTAGGAACAACAGATTATCTTTATCAAAGTTATGCCTAAACGTCTCTCGACCTACTCAATAATTTAATTACCTAATCCTCCCGGACTTAGGGAATTTATATTTACTAACCAGACTTCACCTCAGGTTAATCAACCTTGTTATAGTGTCAATTATTAAATGGAAGTTTAGTGTTTCCAAGTCCCTGTTGATAATTCACTTCCCACTATATTAGATTTCTTTCTCAAGAAAATTAAAGAAGGTGTTATCTATCATTTGCAACCAACAAACAATAATTAAAACATCAGAATTATCAAGGAGGTCTACCACCTTTCGAATTTTCAACACTCAACACCTTATCAAGACCTACCCTTAGATCCCATAATTCAGGGTAAAGTAATTTAGCTGCTCATGACGTAATAATCGAAGCAACTAGATGAATTCATGCTTTGAAATATAAAATTAACAAAAGATGAATAGAAACTAGACATTCTAAGATTAAATCACTAAACAAAATCTCACAATAATGATGATAGTCTCTTTAAAGTAATTGCATTCTCAAGCTAAAAAAAGAGGGAGAAAAATATCAAAGGATTGTGTCTCAAAACCCAAGGTTCAGAACCCTTCAGAAAAATCTAAACAAGTCTTCAAATAGTTCACCCTAATTATGGAAACAAAATAATAAAATTCAGAAATTCCTCGGATTAGGTGACGCCATTTGTGATAGCCTATGAGGAGGCTGATGACTTATCACAAATGTCGCCAGCTTCCTTTATGCTTTTGGTACTCGCTACATAACGCTGACGACAAATGTTGATGCCCTATCATCTCCTTGATGACCTATCACAAATGTCGTGAAGACTTTTCCTCAACTCTCATGTTCTACCTTAGGTTGACGGCAATCTTGACAACTTATCAGCTCCTTGACGTCCTATCACAAAATGTCGACACAACTTTCAACTTAGGCTAATTCTTTATCTGCTGCTGACGATGAAGCTAATAGCTTATCATAGGGTTGACGACTTATCACAAATGTCATCAGCCACACTTCGCCCTTATTTACTTCAGATTTTAGCTCGTTTGCTTCCATTCTTGTTAGTTCTCCAGCATCTTAGCTTCTACTGCAAAATCAAACATAAAGCAATAAAAAACGACAAAAGTTGTTAAGACTTTGCAATTATTCTTAGTTAAAAGCCTCAAATGTGTCAGCATTAGGTCAAACATCATTTTTGATAACGCTCAAGTTACATGCCAATTTAGTGCAAGATGGTCATCGTCAATATATTTACCCAACTTTGGAGTCGGGGTCGAATCCACAGGGAATAATATGAGTGGCGATTAAACTAGGTTGAAACTAAAGCTACAAGTTAAATTCAAACAAATGATACGAAAAGATAAAATGGGAGGTTTTTGATGATTAGCATATAATAGTTGGTCACTTTAGTTTTAGTGTTTGTATTCAAGAGTTTATGGAAAACCAGAATTATGTTCACTATGGGTTTTGGTACTTGATAGATGCTAATAGTGATTCAGGATTCTCACGATAGGTAGGAACGACAAATTGTATTTATCAAAGTTATGCCTAAATGTCTCTCGACCGACTTAAGTATTTAATTACTTAATCCTCTCAGACTTAGGGAACTCATATTCACTGACCAGACTTCACCTCAGGTTAATTAACCTTGTTTCAATGTCAATTATTAAACGAAAGATTGGTAGCTTTCAAGTCCTTGTCAATAATTCTCTTCCTGCTATAGTTGATTTCTTATCTTACGCAAATCAAAGCAAGTGCTATCTATCGTTTGAAACCAATAGACAATAATTAAAAACTTGGAATTGTCAAGGAGTCCTATTACCTTTAGAATCTTGAACACTTAGCAACTTACCATGACCTAACCCATAGATCCCATAATTCAGGTTAAAGGGATTTAGCAGCTCATAATGTAATAATCGATACAACAAGTAGAATTCATAATTTGAAATATGAACTTACAACAACATGAATAGCAATGAGTGTTTCTCAAATTAGATCAAATTAGAAATTCCAAAGTAATGATTAAAATCTCTTCAAAGTAATTACTTTTTTCAAACCATGAATCTAGAAAGAGAAAATATCAAAATACGTGTCTCCAAAAGATGTTCGGAACCCTCAAGAAATCCCTAAACAAAGGTTTAAATAGTTCACCCTAATTATGGAAATAAAATAATAAAATTAAAAAATTCCTCAAATTAGGTGACGCCATTTGTGATAGCCTTTCAGGAGGCTGACGATTTATCAGAAATGTCATCAGCTTCCTCTTTTCTTTAGAAACTTGCTTCCTAATGCCGACGACAAATGGTGATTCCCTATCAGCTCCTTGATGACCTATCAAAAATTTCGTCAAGGCTTTTCCTCAGCTCTCATGTTCTGCCTTAGGCTGACGGCAATCTTGAGGACTTATCAACTCCTTGACGTCCAATCATAAAATGTCATCACAACTTTTCACTTAGGCCAATTCTCTGTCTACTGCTGATGATGATGCTGATAACTTATCACAGGGCTGATGACTTAACACAAATGTCATCAGCCATATTTTGCCTTTATTTACTTCCGATTTAAGCTCATTTGCTTCCATTCTTGTTGGTTCTCTAGCATCCTATCTTCTACTGCAAAATCAAACATAAAGTAATCAAAAATGACAAAAGTTGCTTAAGACTTCATAATTATTCTTAGTTAAAAGCCTCAAATATGTTAGCATTAGCTCACACATCAACACCCTCAACTTAAAACAATTGGTTGTCCTTAAGCAACTCAGCACAACTAAGAGAATACAAAGCACATTTGGCAGTTAATCATCCATATCATCTCAAAACACTTTCACCATCTCCTAGGTTAGTCAATTCAAGAACAATTATGTATATTATTGAAGAATACCAATGTAACACACAGGAATAAAGATACGACATTAATTCTGCTATAATAACCATGCATAGACCAGTATTACACTCTCCAAACAAGTTAGCATCTAGCAACATATCTGGTGTGCCCTCACAATGAAGAAATCCCCCTTATATCATATCAGTAATCATATATGTAACCATGGGGACAATTAAAACACTCACTCTCAGAATGAAGTTCTAACCAATGTATCCCAAGTACCATAGACTTGCCCTTATTTTCATTACCCAGATCTTCAAATAGGTCAGCTAGGATCACTATAGGTCTTCTCTTAGGCTCGTATTATAGGTTAGGGGCTGGTATGATACTCGATGGTATTTAAACTAACTAAGCCTCCTTGACACTATACTAGCTTTTTGGGGTTTCACTCCTTAGCCTTTTCTACTCTTCTCTTTTCTTGATCACACTTATTTATGATGGGTGCGGTCTTTTCAATTATCATTTATTATTTTTCACAATTTTTCTTTTTTTTTTGCTCTTTTTACCATACCCCTCTTTTTATTCTTTTATTTTATGCTACTTTTCTTCATACTCATTCTGTATCATGTACCCCTATGATAGCCACCCTCAACTTAGGCCATTTGCCTAATTGAAGGTGCACAGTGTCAAATGAGGACCAAGGCCAAAACAGGTTCATTGTGATCTAAAGGGGAAGGTGACAGGTGTCATAAAAATATAGGCTAATCAAGATCAAAATAGGGATCAAGGGATATTATACACATAAGTAAGGTCATTTAGGCTAAAGTGAGCTAATATGAAAAAAACCTATGAACCTTTCCTAACCTCTCTCCTTCAACCAAGGTAAGACCAATTAGGCAAGTTTTGGATTTAACTCACAATGGGAACTAGGTAGTATTTCAGACACGCACGGCACAAAGGTACATCACAAGCTACTACCCATTTGGTTCATGCAATTCTTTAGTAATGGTTATCATGTCACTCGTACTAATGTCATAACAAGATGCATAATGGTCGCACATAAATTCATATCACACAGTTATAAAATAGACCTTTGGAGAGGTGTTCAAAAATCAACAAAAACATGTTAACTGCCTAAGGTACTTTTATTTCTCCTAGTCAACTAAAACATTTAACAACAAATCATAATACGCCTAAACATGTCGGCTCTACTAGGAACAAGACTTCGAGGAAAAGATACACGACAACAAAAACCCCAAGAGGACATCAACACCAACAAGTAGTCCTACACCCTCAACTTATAATCATACATTGTCCTCAATGCGTCAAACCAAAACAAGAGAGTCAAAAATATACCTGTGGCACAATGGGTGCAAAGATCTGATGTTAGTCATATAATACGAAAACAAACAACAAAATACCTTGGGTTGCATCCCAAGAAGCGCCTAATTTAGTATCGCGGAATGACTAGGTTACCTTGACTACTTAAAATTCATCAAGATACCTTAAAAGTGCTTCATAATTTATCCCTTCACTTAGACGATTTGAATTTCACATCCAACTTAGAGTCTATCTTTTTTCCTTGATCATAGGGGTGTGGTACAAAAATTAAGAAGTCGAGTAATGGATTGATTGACCGTGGTAAACTACTCAGCCTTAACGTGAGGTGTGTTTTTATATTTCTTATCAAGTGTAAAATAAAGAATATAGGATTTTTGTTCCTCATCTTCACACTCTTCCACTATTTTAGATGATTCCACAGATAAGATATCATCTAAACAAAATGTGGAAAAATGCACCGAGTGAGGCCCAACTAATTCTAATTCAAAATTTACACTATCTACTACACACTCACTTCTATTCACCTTCTCAATGTCAGTCTCATGATCAAAATGGCAATTGAGTGGTTGCAATTCTTGAGTTTTCTCCTCAAATTGGCTAATGTCCTCCTCATATTATTCTTTATTTAGCCACTATAAACATAGTGGGAGTGGTAAATCCTTTAGCTCTACCCACGACTATACTTGATTATCTAAAATTTATTTCATGAATTTATTCATTTGAATTGTGATAGCACACATATCTTCAGAATGATCACTTTGACCACAAGCCAAACACTAAGTTACAGTAAGTAGGACAGTATCCACACCATATTGTGAAGGTCCCATCCATGCACTTCCAGGTAAATCTGGACATCAAGCCTCAAAATATGGTCCCTCACAATAATAACAAGAATTGTCATCACTTAAAAAACCATCTATCCAGGCTGACATCTCAAGAAAGGCGTGAGAAAAATAAAAATAAAAGAAAATAAACTAAACAAATATTTACAAGTTTGAATTCAAGCAAGTAAACTAAAATTCCAAACCAACTCAATACGCCAAATTGTTCTCGCCTGTCACGTGGGTGACCCGGGTTTGATCCCCAGCAATGATGCCATTTTTGATAACGCTCAACTTATACGTCAATCTAGTGCAAGGCGATTGTCGTCAATGTATTTACCCAAATTTTGGAGTTAGGGTCGAATCCATAGGGAACAATGTAAGTAGCGAGTAAACTAATTTGAAACTATAGCTACAAGTTGAATTCAAACAAATGATACAAAAAGATAAAATGGGGTGTTTTGGAGATTAGCCAATAATTGTTGGACACTTTAGTTTCAGTGTTTGTAATCAAGAGTTTATGAAAAACTAGAATTATATTCACAATGGATTTTGGTACTTGACAGATGCTAATAGTGATTCAAGATTATCACGATAGGTAGGAACAATAGATTGTCTATATCAAAGTTAGGCCTAAATGTCTCTCGACCTACATAAGAATTTAATTACCTAATCCTCTCGGACTTAGGGAATTTATATTCACTGACCAAACTTCACCTCAGGTTAATTAACCTTGTTACAACGTCAATTATTAAATGGAAGGTGGGTAGCTTCCAAGTCCCAGTCAATAATTCACTTCCTACTGTAGTTGATTTCTTATCTCAAGAAAATCAAAGTGGGTGCTATCTATCATTTGAAACCAATATACAATAATTAAAACCTCTGAATTATCAAGGAGTTCTATTACCTTTAGAAACTTAAACATTCAGCAGCTTACCAAGACCTAACCCATAGATCCCACAATTCGAGTTAAATGAATTTAGCCACTCATAATGTAATAATTGATATAACAAGTTGAATTCATAATTTGAAAGATAAACTTACATCAAGATGAATAGTAATGAGTATTTCTAAGATTAGATCAAAGTATAAATCCCAAAGTAATGATTAAAATCTCTTCAAAGTAATTGTTTTTTTAGACCAAGAAAGTAGAGAGAAAAAAAATCAAAATACATGTCTCCAAAAGATGTTCAGAACCCTCAAGAAAACCCTAAAAAAGGCTTTAAATAGTTCACCCTAATTATGGAAATAAAATAATAAAATTAAAAAATTCCTCAAATTAGGTGATGCTAATTGTGATAGCCTATCAGGAGGCTGACAACTAATCACAAATACTGTCAGTTTCATCTTTGCTTTGGACATTTGCTGCCTAACGCTAATGATAAATGGTGATGCCCTATCAGATCCTTAATGACCTATCACAAATGTCGTCAAGGCTTTTCCTCAGCTCTCATGTTCTACCTTAGGCTGGCAGCAATCTTGATGACTTATCAGCTCCTCAACGTCCTATCATAAAATGTCGTCATAGCTTTTAACTTAGGCTAATTCTCTGTCTACTGCTGATGACGAAGCTGATAGCTTATCACAGGGCTGACGACTTATCACAAATTTTGTCAGCTATACTTTACTTTTATTTACTTCAGATTTTAGCTCATATATTTCTATTCTTGTTGGTTCTCTAGCGTTTTAGCTTCTACTGTAAAATCAAACATAAAGCAATCAAAAATAACAAAAGTTGCTTAAGACTTAACAATTATTCTTAGTTAAAATCCTCAAATATGTTAGCATTAGATCACACATCAAATCCCCTATTCCTATGGTATCTACGATTTGTGAGGCTACACGCATCGAGGCCAATCTAGGTGGTAACACTGGACCCATAAAGACCATGGGTGGATTATGACCGTGGATGGTTTTAAATCTATGCTAAACCCAATTCCCTTTTCCCAGCATGGTTATATATATGTATGTATGGTTGTGAATACATATGGTTGGTTTACTTGGATTTAAATATTGGCATTATTTTATCCTTATCCTAGGTACTTTTTAGCGTTCACCGGCTAACTTGTCTTTGAGTGGTAGTATCCCCACATAATGCAGTAACCGACCATTCTACTCCTCCTTCTTAGTGATCGAATTTGGGATTAGCTATTGGGTTGAAGTGGTGATCTTCTATATTCCGAAAGGCTCCATTTCATATCATGGATGCCTTTACATACTTTGGTCATTTTATAGATATTTGTTTTGGCTATGGTTGGCGGCATTTCCCAACTGAATATTAGTTTTTCTTTGGTTAGAGGCTTTGTGGAACTACTATGGGTTGGAATGAGAGGTATCATTATTGGTGTCAGCCTTAGTATTAGGGCTGATACCGTTGGATAGAATTTTATGATTATTCTATTCTTTTATGTTATGTTATGAACAAGAACTTGGCTATTATATTAGTTTGGTTATGGTTGTTAGTTAGTATTGGTTGGTTGGGCATGTTTGGGTTGTTCATGGTCATAGACCTATCCCAGAGTCAAGAATTATAATAAATGCTATCTTGCTATACACTCGAAATTCATTCGACTCAGGGTATGTGTATTTGGAGGTTGGGTAAGGTAATAAAGGTGGTCCCCGGTCCTGGTTAGACTTGGGATGCCTTGATTCGGGTCATGTCAAGTTGGTATCATAGCTTTAGGTTCATGGTCAATTGGGATTCCACAAAGTCATGTTAAGTAGAGTCTCTTTGAAGGGTATGTAGCATACCATACTCAGAAGGGAGATGCTACAAGGTATTTAGAAAATGTTTCTCTTCTTTGTGTTCTATTTACAAGCATGGGTTTGAGCCCTAAAATATACTCAAACTCTATTTGTTTGCTTTTCAAATTATTCCTCGATTATCTGAAGTTTTGTCCTAACTGGGGATAGTGTTGATTGGGTATGCTCTACTCAGGGGATCCATACTCGATCTAGGGGTACAGTCCCTGATGTTTTTGAAGTTCCACCAATTCATTCTAGTCCTCCTCAGGCTAATGTGTGAATGATGAGTTTCCTCAGTCGATTCATATGTTTTCTTAGTTGGTAGCTTCTCATCAACATGAGCAAAACTACCCATAGACAATCTACTTAGGTCATCTTCCTTTACATTGGCCTTGCCCGGGATGTACAAAACACTCATGTCATAATATTTCAACAATTGTAACCATATCATTTGCAAGCTTTTGTGATCTGTGAAGATATCAACATGCACTCCATACAGATAGTGCGTCCAAATTTTTAAGGCAAACACAATAGCTGCTAACTTAAGATCATAGGTAGGGTAATTCTTTTCACAAGGCTTAAGTTGTCTAGAGGAATAGGCCACAACCTTACCCTTCTTCATCAAAACACATCCTAAACCAACTCTAGAATCATCATAGTATACAACAAACCCATTTGAACTATCTGGCAATGTCAAGACTTAGGCTGTAGTGAGTCGAGTCTTTAACTCTTGAAAACTCTTCTCACAAGAATCTATCCACTGAAACTTAAATTTCTTCTGAGTTAATCTAGAAATAGGGATGCAATAGACAAAAATCCCTCAAAAAACCATTGGTAATAGCCAGCCAAACCCAAGAAACTCCTGATATATAATAGAGAGATGGGTCTGGGCTAGTTTCTCACCGACTCGGTCTTTGGAAGATCAACTCTAATTCCATCACTAGAAATAATATGGCCAAGGAAAGCTACTGATCTTAGCCAAAATTTGCAATTACTATATTTAGCGAACAACTGATGGGCTCTAAGAGTCTACAATACTATTCTGAGTCGGTCTGCATGATCATTTTCATTATGGGAGTAGATAAGGATGTCATCAATGAAGCCTATGACGAACATGTTCAAGTACTTCTTGAACACTAGGTTCATCAAATCCATAAAGGATATTGTGGTATTCGTGAGACTAAAGGACATTTTTTAATTGTCACATTCCCTGACTCTAAGCTGATGATAGCCGGTTCTGAGGTCTATCTTAGAAAAATAACTGAAACCCTGAAGTTGTTCAAATAAGTCATCAATTTTGGTAAGTGGATACTTGTTTTTTATTATGACTTTGTTCAACTGATGGTAGTCGATACACATTCTAAGAGAATTATCTTCCTTATACATGAATATGACTGGTACACCCCACGGGGAAATGTTGGTCCTGATGAATCCATTATCTAAGAGATCTTTCAATTCTTTGAGACTGGCTGGAGCTATTTTGTATGGTGGAATAAAGATCGGCTGAGTTTCTGGAAAAAAGGTCTATTCCAAAGTCAAATTCCCTCTTGGGAGGAACTCTGGAAAGATCTTCAAGGAACACATCTGGAAATTCCCTCACTACTGAAACTGACTCAAGGTTAGGAGTCTTAGAATTTGAGTCTTTGACATGGACAATATGATAGATACACCCATTGGATATCATTTTCCTCGCCCTAAGGTAGGAAATAAGCTGACCCCTAAGAGCTATAGTACTACCACTCCATTCAAAGGTTAGTTTATTTGGAAACTAAAAATAAACTACTTTGTTTCTACAATCAACTGAAGCATAGCATAAGTGGAGTCAATCTATGTCGAAAGTGACGCCAAAATCCGTTATCTCTAACTTCACAAGATCCACTGAAGTAACTTTTTTAGACACTGTAACTGGGTTGTTCCTATATACCCACCGGGCTACAATAGAGGTAACCATGTGGATAGACACTGAGAAAGGCTCTACCAAGATTTTGGGACTGACTTTGAAGTTGATGGCTTTATAAGAGGTTATAAAAGAAAGAGAAACTTCATGATATAATAAATCATAAATATGTAAATGAAAGACCTGTAATGTACTAGTAACTACATTAGGAGAATTTTCCTGATCCTATCGAGACTAAAGGAATTAAAATTTGTTTGGAAGCTGACCATTGGTAGCACTAGAAGTGACACCCTACTATGGGAGGCCGACTGGAATTGATAACTGATGGGACTGGCCATGTTGGCGAAAATCCCTACCTTTCTGAGCAACTACCTAATACTCTTGAATTTGATAGCCTGCGTTCCACACCTAAAGCATACATCACTGCAAACTCTACACTCATCCTGATGGTTTCTGGCACATTTCTGGAAAAAATTTTTGTATAAGCACTATTAAACCTACCCTATGACTTATAGCCTAGCACCCTATCCCGATTGTCATATCTCATATCTGAACTTGGGTACTGAGGCACTATTTGAAGATGGAGTTGGGACTAAAGATTTTTGATGGAACTGAGGATGGTTACCACCTTCTGACCTTGGCTGATTAAAACTAAAGCTACCTATTTGAGCCCTCTTGTTCTCCCCTTTTCTCTCTACTTAGTTCTCTTTTCCTCAATATGTTGAGCATGGACCACAACCTAGGCAAGTCTATCTCCTTAATTATCATAGTGGTCCTAGACTTCTTGACCACTCTGTCACATAAACCAGACACATACTTGCTCATCTTAGACCTACTATAAGCTACCACATGAGGAGCATACCTACCTAATTAAGTAAACTTGAGGTAATACTCCTTCACACTCATGTTTCCCTGCCTTAAGTTAATAAACTCTAACATCTTGGATTCCCTCAATTCCAACGAGAAGAATATATTTAAGAAAGTTATAGCAAACTCTTCCTATTCTATAGGCCCTGCATCTGCACCTCTATCTACCTTTTACTTCTTAAACCATGTATGACCTATATTTTGCAACTAATAGGTAGCTAACTCAGTACTTTTAGTAACAGTTACCCCTATAATATCTGTTACCTTATAAAGAATATCTAAGAATTCCTTTAGATATCTTCAGATTTAGGTCCCATAAATAGAGGAGGATACATTTGGGTGAAGTCCCGAATCCTAGATAAGGCATTATTAACCACTGGGCTGGTCAAAATAGTGGTTGGCTTAGCATTTTGAGCTGCTACAAAAAGGGCTAGAGTAGAGAATGCAACCCTGAACTCTGCATGAGAAACATGCTCATTTAGGGCATCTTCCTGAACGGGCGATGGTGTTGGCTGGTTTATGTTTCTTCTCCTATTTGTATTTCTTAGAGGCATGTTCTATAAATGGAAGGAAGAATAGATTATATAGAGAGTTTAATATAAGCTCATGCTTAGTCGTACGACATGAATACTGAAAGAATGGGAACTTTTCCTAAAATTCCTCGTAGCTTTTTGTTCATAAGTGTGGCGCGCTTTACACCCATGTACATGACTATACTTAATACAACTTTCATGGCTCTACATGGCTGATAGTCTATAAAATATATGTGTGATATGGGAACTGAGCATCCTATCCTATGATATGATACATCATAGCGCAAGAAAAGAATATGCGATCAGTACTTCAAATATATTGTTATGCTAAATGAGGTAGGCTAATATGCATGGTTTCATGAATATGAATAATAACTATCTGAATATATATATATAACATAGAGTACTGAATAGTGTGCATAAAATCTATAGATACTGAGGATACGTGGAATCTATCAATACTGAGGATGCATGAGATCTGTAAGTACTGAGGATGTATGACCAAGCGTATAATATATTCTTAAAATTAATTGGAAATACTGAAATTCTAAAATTTGATAACTAAATCACTATTATCTATATGCTATGGTCAAGCAACTGAAACTGAATTACTGAAATAATTAATTAACTAAGACTGTAGAAGGTATCATATAATCGACATGCCCCAATCTGAGCTAATCGAGGTCCAACTTATAATACCAGTTGGATGGGTGTCAGTACCATTCACAGGTGCTAACACTGGCTATGTAGATCCACTATACTGATATATTTTCCCAAAAGATTAAAGGTGTCAAGCCAAAACTGATGGGTGACCCCTGCGAGGTAGTTGAGCCTAAATTGACGGCTGACTCCTCATATCCTACGCTGGATACGTAGTTCTATAGTATAAAGATTGATACCAATGACTCTTCCTATCTGACTAGGAATCCGCCATCCCTTCACATGTTCGGTGCTAAATCCTACTCCCAACTGAACTGACTCAAAATGCTGAACTGTTCTAAGGTTAACTAATTTTGATGACTGACTAAAATGATAATGCATATAACATATTTTGAAACTATTCTAAAGTTTCTGAGACTAGGTAAAAATCTAAGTTTTTAGGTATTCATAACCCCCAGAACTCAATAGCAATAATAGTAAAATATTACTTAAGCTTGAAGGATATAATATGAAAGCTTTTATCAAATATTCAATCTTGTAGGAATTTCATCAAACACATGGTTTGCATGGTTTAGGATAAACATGAGAGGTGTTTAAACTTGGAGTAATAGAATGATTTCTACATCAATAACACTTAATCTTGGTTTAATTCAGTAAATAGCAACATTAAAATATGTAAGGTTTGATAATAACAACAATTTCATGTAAGCATGGTATGAAATCAAGATTCATAGAGATTAATGGTTTAAATCCCAATTCAAAATCCTAATAATGTGTAAAGATCATAAATTTGTATTTAAAATTGGATACTTGAGCTCTATGGGTTAAAGGAACCCATGGATGAACACTTAACATATATGGTTTAATGAATTCGTAAGAGTTGATGGTGAATTTTTTGAGATTTGTTCTTGAATTTTGAAGGTCAAGGTTTTCTATTTAATAGATAATTCTCTTGATTTGAGATGAATTGAATAAAATAATGACTAACTAGGCATTTAGGGCATTAATTTTATGTTTTGGACTGATTAGGGTCATAGAAAAATACCCAACTGCCCCTGAAATAATTAAACATTTTCAGCACTGGAATATTATTTTTAGGCTTCACCGTGATGTGGCTCCATTGTGGTGAGCCATTAGAATTTATATGAAGCTATATTCCACAGACAAGTGTGAAAATTCACTTTGATGCGATGCGGTGGAATCGTGTTGCGTCACTGGAAATTGACGAGTGCGAACTGGCACTCTGGTGCGATGCGGTGCCAATCGTAGAGCCTCAATGGAAAGTGGAAATTGTGAAATGGACCTTTGGTACAATGTGATGCTTATTGAAGAGCCTCATTGGAAAGTGACAATAGCAAAATTGCACATCGGCACGACATGGTTCTGCTCGTATTGAGCTATTGCTTTCACAAAAAAGCAATAACTTCTCACCCGAGTATTAGATTTGAATGAAATTTATATCATTGGAAATATAATTCAATTTCCTACCATTTGGTGGGCCTTGTTCTTAAAAATTCTTAGTATAGCAAAAGATATGCTTGTTTCAAGTTGACTAAGGCAACATTTTTATGGAAAATTTCAATCGGTAAGGATTATTTTGATTCTTCTAATAGATGGGAGTTAGTTGGGTCCTTAATATTTCTCCAACTAACTCATAAAACTATCAAATAACTATAATGTACTATTCATGATCTTGAAACTTCACTCTAGTATTGGTTTGGATTTTTGGTGTATTACAGTAACTTGCGGTACCAAGAAAGATTTTGTGTTCCTAAGGCATATGAATCGCTCTTTATTGGTCATCCCAGTTAAATGAAAATGTTTCATGATCTTAAGGAGATGTATTGGTGGAATGGTATGAAGAATTATGTGGCAAATTCTGTGGCCAAGTGTTTAGTGTATCAACAAGTTAATGTTAAGCACATGAGGCCTGGTGGGTTATATCAGCAAATAGATTTTCCAAAATAGAAATAGAAGGTGATCGATATGGATTTTATTATCGGTATTTCTCATTATCAAAACCAATTTGATTCTATTTGTGTCATCATGGATAGGATGACAAGGTCAACTCACTTTTTGCCAGTGAGGTTTAACTTTTTGACTGAGGATTATGCAAGGTTGTGAAGATATATTGAGTACCTATTTCAATTATCTTTGATCATTGTATGTAATTTTCTTCTTATTGTCAATGGTTATTTCAGAAAGGGTTGGGTACTAAGGTTAGTCTGAGTACTGCTTTTCACCTGTAGTTGGATGGACAAGCAGAAATGACTATGGAGACACATAAAGATATGCTTCATTCATGTGTAATTGATTATTGTGGTTGTTGGGTTGAGCATCTACCTCTTCTAGAGTTTACTTACAATAAGATTTATCATTCTTGCATTGGAATGGCCGTTTTTGAGGCATTGTATGGTAAGAGGTATAGATCTCCTATTGGATAGTTCAAGATTGATGAGAAAGATATGTTCGGGCCAAATTTAGTTTATCAGGCTATAGAGAAGGTAAACGCCACTCGAGATAGGCTTAAGGCTTCCCAAAGTCTCCAAAAATCCTATGCTGATGTGAGGCATAGGGAGTTAGATTTTGAGGTTGAGGTTGGGGATTGGGTGTTCCTAAAGGTGTCTCCAATGGAGGGAGTAATGCAGTTTGGGAATAAAGGGAAGCTCAGTCCCCGGTATGTTTGTCCTTATGTGATTTTGCAGAGGGTTGGTAATACATATTATGAATTGAGTTGAATTCTAGTTTGAGATCCATTCATTTGGTATCTTATGTCTCTATGTTGATAAAGTGTCTTGGTGATTCTTCATCTGTTGTTCCTTTGGAAGGATTAGGTATCTCAGATTTTTTGTCGTATGAAGAGATCTTGCTTGAGATCTTGAATTGGTCGGTTCATCAGTTACAGACCAAGTATGTGGACTCAGTTAATGTTCTATGGAGGAATCAAAAGGTGGAATACACTACTTAGGAAACGGAAGAGTACATGAAGTCTAAGTATCTGTACTTGTTTTCTGCTCCAGATATTCATGCGAAAGGTAAGTGTTCTTGATAATATCTTTGTTTTCTAACTTGGTTAAAGACTAGATTGATGTTTGATAATGCAATGAATCGTGCTTGTGCTTACCCTACCCATCATTTGGGGACGAATGCTCTTAGTGGGGGAGACTGAAACCCCATGGGTTTTTGAAACCTTAGAAAATTTTCTAGATTCCTTGGGGGGTACTAGTTCTATGATGGGGTACAGTTGGTAAGGTCTTGGTCATATGCTAACAATTGTTCGTTGGTGGGTTGGATTGGTTTCTAGTGTTGTTACGACTTGGGTGGGTACGAGTCGTATGGTGCATGACAATTCATATGGTTTTATTTTTCCATCACTTAATTCGAATCATGGTGACATAAATTGGATCTAAGTACGAGTGGGTCATCATGAGCTGTAAGATAGGGTACAACTCATACTATTGACTTGTATGGTGGACAGTGTCCAAATCCTCATTAATTTCCATTCTATGGTGGGTACGAGTTAAGGGTATAGGTCATATGAATGGATACAACTTGACTTAGAAGGTCATATATTGGGAAGTGTTGGAAGTTAAAGGGGCGGCCTAGGGTATGAGTGTTGTGTACCACTCACTTGGTGCAATACGAATAGTATTGGGTGGTCGTACCCTCCTGTGGAATTTTTTATACAGTTTAAGTGGAGGTAATCTTGACATCTCCTCATGATAACGCTCAAATTATAAGTTAATTTAAGTGCAAGGCGGTCGTCATCAATATATTTACCCAACTTTATAGTCGGGGTCGAATCCACGAGGAATAACGTGAATAGCAATCAAGTTAATTTGAAATTATGGATTCTTGTTAAATTCAAACCAATATTACACAAAGATTAAAAAAACGGGAGATAAGTATCAATACTAATGTTTCTTTTTGTGGTTTTCTAGCATAAATTTGGGCTATGAATATTTAGATTTTTATCAATTAGGCACGGATCTTGGGATTATCTAGTACTAAGGGAATTGAAACGTAGATACTAATAGCCAACTTTATTCTTAGTAGGTCAAATGTGGGTAGGTTTGATTATGGGTTTTGCTGCTAGTCTTTCAACAAAACATCAAACTTTCACACATTGATTCTTTCGAATACTTAATGGGTGTGTTCAACAATTGGTAACCAAACCTCAATTTAGGCATCCCTATTTCTAGGATGATACCCATGGTGTAGTTAACTTCATAACCACCCTTATGTCTAACATAGTGATAGATTAGCAAACTACACACATAATTGTCTACCAATGCTTTTGTATGCATATCCCTCCTTCAATGATGATATGATTCCTAAAGTTCACCCAAAACCCTTCTTTCGAAGATGGCTTTAAGCTTTCTAGAGTTTGGAGTTTTAACCCATCAAACCCATATGGGTATTTGGGGATTTCACCCACAAATCCCAACCAAATAGGTAAAACACTGATAAAACCCATCAACATGAACTACCAAATAGAAGCTAACATTAATAAACCACACATACTTTAATCCCTATTCATACATAACCCCAAGAGGGAAATCTAGCAACACATAAAATACATAAGAAATAATATACCCATAATCTCCATTGAAATGATTTATTGAAGACTGAGTGAATGTTACTTCAAACTTTAAACTCCTACAAATCTCCAGTGGAAGTGAGCTATTCCTTCACTTAGAAGTTACTCCAATGTATTCTTCACCTAAAATTTGTACAATATTTTCTTCTTCAAAAATGGAGGCGATCAACTTAAGAACAAAACCTAACTATTGGGGAAGATGGAATATGATGATGAATTCTTAGGATTTGGGTCATTTTAAAATTTGAGATTAGCCACGTGCATTTAAAATTCTTTCCTTAGGCTGCATTTTTCTGCCATGCCGCGATTGCACAGGCTTGCCCGCAATCGCGATTAGCTTCTGCATCCATGGTTAATTGACTGTACTTGACTGCTACGATTGCAGTCATCTGACCGTGACCGCAGTAACTGAGGGCAGTTCCTGCTATAAGTCTTCAACTGCACTTTCTTGTATCCTTTTGATCATTTTTAGCTCCAATCCACACCTTTCCATCTTATCAATTATGTGCTTGCAAAATATGGATATTAGTGCGTTCAATCAAAATCATGTCTCATTTATTCATTAAGAACATGGTAATATGCATGAATATTGAGTGCGAATGAGTGGTAAAATCACCACTCATCAACACCCCCAACTTAAAGCATTGCTTGTCCTCAAGCTACCCTATCCCTTATTATGAGACATTATACTTTTATGCCCAATTTTCATGCCATAGAGATCACAATGACTTCAAGCTTAGTCATTACCACAAGTAGCTCATTGCACACAGGCTATGTACACCCCTCATCATGGAATACAATATCTAAGGATGCACAAGACTTGTAAGATCAACGAAGAAACAACAACTAATACTCTAAAAGTGATGCCTTTTTGACCAAAAATAAGCCATACTCCATTTTACTTATTGCTCAAAAGGTGAAAAAATGACCCACCTCAACTTGTTCACATGCCTCCTCACAAGAAAGAAAATTCCACACACCAAGCTACCAAATATGAAATATGGAATTTTAAGTGCAAAATCTCTCTCCCCCATAAAAGAAATCTCTATGTTAACAAGTGTCATATCATAGGCTTGCCCCTATTTTCAATCACCATTACAAAGAAAGTAAATGGTTCGAGATATTAAAGGACCTTTTAAGCTCGTAACGTAGGTTCAGGTTAGGGTAGGATATCATTTGGGACAACATGGATACACCCTTCATTGAACATTTACATCACACTATTTAATCTGTCTGTTTGACTATGGTCTCTACTCCTTTTTATTTTCTCTCTTTTCTTATGCCTACTTTTGGCTACCTTTGTTCACCCATTTTCTTTCATTCCTTTTTCTTGCAACTTTCATACAATTAATTCCTTTGTTGGAACCTCTTTTTTCCTATTCATTTGTATCCAATTCTTAGAAACTTAGGCATATCACTAAGATTTCATGGCTCCAAACTTACTTCCATCAATCTTCACCACCCCCAACTTAGACTTTTAGCATCAAGTTATATTTTCGAGTTCAAAGCAGGTATGGTTCAAAAGAGGGATAAAAGGAATGGTTCACAGCTTGTAATTTTTTTTCCAAAGAAAGGTCCAAAGGCTTAAAGTGGGTAACTAAGGATAACATTTATGTACGGGTAGGATTTTAAGGCTAGAGTGGGTTCCCAATCCCAAAATATGCCCTAAGCTCATTTCCAGATAACACGAGTATATAAGTGATAAATGCAAAAAGCTCACCACACATGGTATGAAAAAAATTATTATGGAAGCTCAATTTCCCTTCCCATGAGAGACAACATTGGAGTATTTATCATTATTGACAAGTCAAAAAATCTGCGGAGCCACAAAGAGAGAAATTTTTTTTTACAAAGTTGCTCACATCTATGTCATAGATTTTTGAAAAATTTATACAGTGCGGGTTGGTTATTTTGCATTAAAATTCCACACAATTTGCAAACCTATGTCTACAACCAAAGTCTTAGTCTCATATTTTTGGTCAAAATGGGTAACCCAACCATATGGCTACTAAAACTTCACCAATGGTGTAAAATGTGATCCCAAATTTACAATTAACAATGGTACAGGTACACAGACTTCCCTTGCATTCATGATAATTATGCTACGACTGCTGATACTTCCCCTGCATTTGTGTCTCAAAACCCAAACATGGTGCTTTACCATTAAGAATGTCGTCACTCAATCTATCATAGGGCAAAAGTAGTCATGCATCACCAGAATCAAAATAACACGAAAGTAAAGGATAAAAATAAAACTAAAAAATATGATAATCCATAAAACGTAGGCACCGTCAGAGTGCCCCAAACATGTAGCATCCCCAAAACAAAATAGAATAATATGAAGAATGTCATCCCAAAACAACATCAAAAGATATATCCAGCAACACATCACCAAAATAATACAAATTTAGGGGCACCCCGACTAAAAGGAATGCAGTATCCTCACAGCATGTGCAATAAGGCAAGAGTAAGAGGGGTATCCCTAAATACGTATCAAGATATATCCTCTCTCACTGACTCTGTACCATCTCCACCAACATTATCAGCTAACCAATCAGTAGAGGACTCATCATCACTCTCTACCTATGGAGAATGCAATCTATCGTGGGATTTTAGGACCTTCCACATGCCCTTTACCCCTTCCACATTTTGCTGAAAAATTTGTTCCTCTTCTTCTCCCACTTCTTCATCTTCTTATGGGAGTCCTTGAGGTCCATGTGTACTCCAGCTAAGGCTAAGTAGGCTCTCTCCCACTTGGAAATAGGGGCTTGCTTTTTCTAGTGCTCCTCTCGGTAAATGTCATAATCCAATCGAGTCACATACGAGTAGCGAGCAATGGAGAAATCTCCTGACCCCTGTGCAACCTGTGTACTAGCTCCCTAACCTTATGCATCTGACCTGAGATGTCATCAAAGGGGTTGGCTGATGAAGGTCTATAAGAATTTGTGCCCTCCTAGGTCGACTTATCTGAGTCCACCTTTCTTTTTTTCCTCTGACCTAGGGCACCCTTACCCCTAAACTTTAGTGGGAAGATGTGTGTGCTTGGTATTACCAGGTATCTATAGAAAATTCCTCCACATGTGTCCTCCTGCATAACTCTATAATAAGTAAAGGGAGGAGAAAATTTGTACCTCCATGATTTCGAAAGTACCTCCACTCTAAGTACAAAATCCCGCCCATATTTAGGGCGATTTCAGAGAGAAGACATGCCACCATCCAAGCTCGCATATCTGTGACAATGGTGATATAAGTGCATGGTGATACTCAGCTATAGATGATATTCAGCCAAATCCTGGCCTCTGTTGTGAAATCATTCAGAATGTCTCTCTTGGTGGTGGCCGAGGGGACCTCTTGCCTGGATATAAATATTTGTCATCCAGGTCCCTGACTTGCATGGTTTTTCATGGAACTGCTCCATGTCAGGATTTGGGAGTCTATACACTACATTGATCCGCTTTGTCCCAAAGTTTACTTTCTTTCCCCTAATAGTCATTACCAATTTTGTGAAATAAGTTAAACTTAAGTTAGAAAGGAATTCACTTACCCAGTGCTCATTAGAAACATAGGGTTCTGGTGAAAAGAACATCCACCCAATCTGAGTGATTCTGGCATGAAAACTTGAAAACTTTTCCGGTACTTTGTCTAAGTTGATACCCCTTTTAGAGATTAACTTAGTCCTCGGTAAGTCTGCATAGTAGAGATTTTGGCATTGTGCGATCATGAATCTGGTGTGGTCAAATTATTCCATTTTGAGGCTTAGGACCTCTAATCAATAAAACTTAGACCTACACTTGCATTATCATACCAAAAACATACTATATCAAATAGATAAGCTCATATGAAAGTGTTATAGAAGGTTTTGGGGTAGAAATGGGTGTGCAGAATTTTGGGTTCCACCAGACACTGCCCTCAGGTATGGTGATCATGGAGCAGTGACTGCAACTATAGTGCCATGATCGCGGTACCTGAGCCTTAATTGATAGATTCTGTACAATGCTTAAAACACAATTTTAACCCCAATTCTTTGTTTCAACTAGGAATATCGATATTATAAGCAAAGAATTTAAGCATTGAATGTGTGATTATAGCCCTAAACTTAAAAGAATTCAAATTTAACTCATTAGGGCATTCAATCAAGCACATGGTATACACGATCATTTCAACAATTTAAAGCTTAAATCTGGGTACTCAAAACTTCCCCATTAGTATGTGTGCCAACTACAAAAACCAAACACAACAATAGTCACAAATGAGAATGCATTTAGAAATGAAAATATTATTTTAGGACTTTCCTAAACTATAAGTTCTAACCATGTAATTATATCCAAATCAAGAGAGTTAAGTAAACTTACCAAATAATATGGTGTAAGTGGTTGAGAGGACACTTGGATATGCAACGCATAGCCGAAAAAATTGAGAGAGTTTTGAGAGAATTTTGAGAAAAGAGCGTGTGAGCAAATGGCATTTGAATGGTCACTTAAACGGATTTAACCACAATTGCGGTCTTGGTTTTGCGATTACGGTCACGTGGCCTCTGTAATCACGGTAACACGAACTACAATTGCAGTATCTAAAACTAGATTTTAGGATCCCTATACTCTATTGTTTAATCCAATATGCCATTTTCACATATTTTTTTTCACTTCCCATCAATTTTCCTATGAGCACTAATATTTTCTTGATTATTCATGAATAAATGCAACATTAAAAGCTACTCTATTATGCATAAATAAAAATGATATGGGCCACTTTTCATGGTGTGATGGGTTGCCTCCCATTGATTACTTAGTTTAACATCATGGCACGACGTCTCCACCATTTCCTTTTGTGCTTCCACTTAGAAAATTTGAATTTTCATCCCAATTTTTGTTTATTGTGCAATGAGCGACAAAGGGACAGAAGATTCAGATCTTCCAAGTTGGAACTTGGGAGAAGAGAGGATATAACAAGGGAGATTCAACCTCTCTATTTTGGATACTTAAAACTTTTAACCAATTTCACATCGAATTTTTAGATTGGCTTCTTGGGAAAAGGTGAAGACATCAATATGCCAAGTTGAAGTCCTTGTCCATTGATGGTAGGGCTTCCATGTGTGCTTTTGGAGTGTCAAATACCAAAATGTAGGGATTGTACTCCTTCTATTCATAATCCCCCATTAGCCTAGGTTGATGGATTCTCATAATATCGTCTAAGCACAATGTTGAAAGTGATTTGAATGAGGTCTAACCCCTAACTCCAAAATTTCCTCTGCCGTATCACTTTCACCCCGAAATGAACTAGAGTCTTCATAAGAGATGGTCCTTGATTCTTCTCTTTTCTCTACTACCATTTATTTTATTTGGGCATTTTCTTACACATTTGACTCGGTTGATTGGGAAATCACCAAGGAGTCTTCACTACCATGCTCATTATCATAGCTTGATTTCTCTTCTTGATAACCCTCCTCTCGAGAAGTGGGTAAGGTAGTGATATTTTCATGTTTTTATTCTTTTTACATTTTATCAATCTTGACAATTTCCCTTCCAAATGCCTCATGGGATTGATGCATGTCTTCCACATTCCCCCACATTGTGGTTACCCGATATAAAATTGTTTGAAGCATTGCCTTACAACTATTGGACCCGATTTGTTACTCTTCCTTCTTTTCTTCACATACCTATCAAATTTATACGAAGAACTAGCAACTCGATTAGAATAATAAGGGGAGGGGCATTTGGGAAATCACTCTAATGTCCATCTTGACCACCACTAAAGAACAACCATACTCCTAATAGGACCGAGATGGTGATTCCATCTCTCTCTAAGGATCATAGGTACAATCTCTCTTGAAGTAGGGTCTATCGTAATATAGACATGGTTCATGAAGAGATGACTTCCACCTGCCAAAATCATATTTGTCGGAAGATTCCATTGATACAAGTAAAAGAAAATAAAAATCTACCTAACACAAGAAACAATAGAAAATCACAAATAAATATTTACAAGCTTGAATTCAAGAAAGTAGGCTAAAATTCCAAACTAAATTAGCACACCAAATTGTTCCTCGATAACGACGCCATTTTTTACAACGCTCAACTTAAAAGTCAATTTAAGTGCAAGGTGGTCGTCGTCAATATAATTACCCAACTTTTGAGTCGTGGTCGAATCCACGGGGAACAATATGAAAGGAAATTAAGTTAATTTGAAATAATGGATTCTTGTTAAATTGAAACCAATATTACACAAAGTTAAAAAAAGGGAAATAAGTATCAACAGTAATGATTCTTTTTATTTTTTTCTAGCATAAATTTGAGGCTATGAATATTTATAGTATTATCAATTAGGAATGGAGCTTGGGATTATTTGTTACTAAGAGAAGTTACACATGGATTCTAATAGCCAACTTTATTCTTAATAGGTCAAATGTCGATAGGTTTGGTTATAGGTTTTCATGCTGGTCTTTCAAGAAAACGTCAAACTTTCACCCATGGTTATTTTGAATACCTAATAGGTGTGTTCAATAATTTTTCACCAAACCTTAATTTAGGCATCCCCATTTCTAGGATGATACCTATGGTATAGTAAACTTCAAAACCATCCTTATGTCTAAGATAGTGATAGATTAGCAAACTACATACACAATCGTCTACCATTGCTTTGGAATCCACATCCCTCATTCAAGGATGATATGAATTCATAAATATAACGTGCCAAATCTAATACTCGGAATTCTACACAGTGCTCATGACCATGAAGGACCACAAGCTAACCCATGAGTGACATCTGTACCAGTACACTACATAATATGACATAATAATGCGAAAATATGCACTTAAAGGCCATAAGGTTCAATACTGAACATGATATGAATGATATAACATCTGTGTGGGGTAATAGAATACCCAAAACAAAACTGAACATACTGATGTCTAAAATATGATAGTCTAGAAAGCCTCTAACTGACTGAATTGTCTGAGTAAAGAGCTGATGGGACATGTCCCCAACTAAGTCTAACTAATAAACTAATTAATGAGATAATAGGGAATAATCATGTCCTCAAATGATGAGGACTCACTTCTAACTCTGACTGCTGAAACTGGAATCTACTACTGATCTAGATTTTGTGTCTCTGAACCTATAGTATAAGACACCATAGAACAAATGCATCAATACTTTGAATGTACTGGTATAGATGTGAGGCAGGTTGAATGCTTGGCATTTATATACATGAACAATAATAATAACTGACTAACTATCATTAGTATAAGAATACATGCATAAGACATAACAACTGACACTAATATTATGATAACATGATTACTAAATCTGAATATAACTGATAACATGAGTGACTGTATCTGACAGTTCTCAATCTCATGTAACTATCTGAGTTTTGTACTGTATCTGAGTTGATATTATCTAACAGTCCTGAATTCTAAAGAACTATCTGAATTCTTTTACTGAGACTGATATTGACACTGTAGGAGGTAGTCATCTAACTTACATGCCCCAAATGATGCATTTTAGTTGAATTGGGTTCCAATCTATGCCCTGATTAGAAGGGTGTCAATACCGCACCACTGGTAAGGACAACATGTGAGTGACCCTAATATAACAGGTAACTCTAGTGAGAATGGTGGAAACCTTCATATAGTAGGCTAATGTATAGTTCTGGAATGCAAGGATTGCTTCTAAGACTCACACCCACATACAACAGGTGAGTTCCCATCCTTGGGTTCACTCGGTGATAATATATACTCCAATCTAATAGACACTACACATAATTTACTGAAATAAACATGGACTGAGTTACTGAATTCTATTGACTGATAGAATATTACTGATATCTGACAAATGACTGAGTTTATGAGATTATGGAGATTTCCTGAGTAATAAGACTATCTGAAGTCTAAGGATTCATAGCTTTACTGAGAGTATCATGGAAACATGATATGGCTCTAGTCACACAGTTAATATTTCGGGTACAAGTACCCCCAGGACTCGATGGAAGGAAAACTGACCAAGCATAACTTACTGGAACATATTACTAACATCATAATCTATAATACATTTATAGAAGCATTCCATCAAAACATATGATAGGCATAGCTTGTACATACATGGGGATTTCATGATATCATACTAGTTGGGCATTGTTCCTTCATCTAGGATTTAATCAAATACATGTTAGGCATATCATATGTAGACAAAATTATACAATAATTATTCATCATGATTCAACTCTAATTTCATCATCTAGGGTTAATTCATAGGTTCACATGAATAAACATCAATACAAGTCAATTCCACATAAATTTAATCACCCAACATGGATTTGAATTCAATTGATCATTCTCAACATAAACAAAACAAACCCAACATGAAATTCATAAAGAAATCCATAAACTTAAAATTAGAAAAGAGATTCTTGGGCTTCATGGATGAAAGGAGTTCATGAATAAACACTACACATACCTTAGTTTGTGATTTTGTGAGGATTGACATAGAAAATTCTTGATTCTGAATCTTCTATGAAAAGCCCTAGGTTGTTCTTGAGAGGTTTTTGACAGACGAGAGTGTATTTTGGGTGAAAAGTAGCTGAATCACGTGTTAAAGGGATTGAATAGGGGTGAGAAATTGACCCTTTTAACCCTGGATGCATCTTGTAATTTTAGTAAAATTTTTCTGAATTGAATCCCTGGCGCGACGCGATGCTATCGCATCGTGTTACGCGAATTTGACAATTGGGAAACTGAGGGCTGGCGCGACGCGGAGCCATCACATTACCCCTTTTTTTTCTGACCTGGAACTTTGGTGTGACACAGAGGAAATCACGTTAAGACATTAGAAAAGGACAATTTCCATTTTATCTTGTGGCGCAGTGCACCACTGACCAATATGGCGCTGTTTTACGATGGGAACTTGAAATAGTTGTAACTTCTGACCCGATTATTAGATTTGTGCAAATCTTATATCGATGGAAAGCTTATTGAATTTCCCACATGAAAAAACAGTGAAAAGCTTAAAAATTCCTCATAGAATAACCATTATTTAATTTAGAAGCTAATACTAGACATTTTTGAGATGAAATTAGCTAGAAAAAGGTACTGGGTATTACAATATCTCCGCCTTGAGAACATTCGTCCTCGAATGAGACTGACTAGGAGGGGAGAAAAGATAACTGACGTACATACTGAACTTGAATAACTGGAACATGATCTCATGACTGACAAGACTAACAAGCTGAACATATAATACTAAATATGCATATTTGATGCATGTGTAACTGATTTATGAATGCATGACTGAGTGTTCTGAAGAACTAAGTTTCTCACAATGAGAATGTATATCTAATACAAAATTACATAATTGAATTGATACATAAGTGCATGACTAAATATGAAATAGTACTTGATACCAAGTTTATATTAGGAACATGAGCATGAAACTGCATACCAAGTTTGTGATGAACATGAAACATGAAACTGAGTAAGCTTAATAATAATTGTTACCTTGAGCTTGATCTGAGTTGGCTAAGAAGAGGTGAGGATACTTGGTATGCATGTCTGTCGCTGCTTCCCAAGTAGCTCCCTCGACAGACTAATTTTGCCAAAGAACCTTAACTAGAGGTACTTCATTATTCCTTAATCTATGAGTCTAATAGTCTAAGATTTCGACTGGAATCTCTTCATAAGAGAGAGTGTTCTAAACATCAATGCTCTGAATAGGGACTACAACAGATGGGTCACCTATGAAATTCTTGAGCAAAGAGAAATAAAAGACTAGATGAACGAGGCTAGATCTGAAGGCAATTCGAGCTTATAATCTACCTTGCCAAATCAACTGAGAATCTTGAAGGGACCGACAAATTAGGGACTAAGTTTCCATTTCTTTCCGAAATGCTTTACTTCCTTCATGAGAGAGATCTTTAGATAGACATAGTCACTAATCTCAAACTTAAGATCTTTTCTATGAACATCTGCATAACACTTCTATCGGCTCTAAGCTGCCCGGAGCCTTTCTCTAATTCACTAGACTTTTTCTAAGGCGTTGAATACTAAGTTAGGCCCTATAACTGAGGCCTCACTAACTTCAAACCAACGAATTATAGATCTACATCTCCTACCATAGGGAGCTTCTAATGGACCCATCTGAATACTGTAATGATTGTTGTTGTTGTATGCAAACTCAATCAAAAGTAAGTAGTCATACCAACTTTCCTTAAAATTGATTGCACACACCCTTAGCATATTTTCTAATATCTGAATAGTCCTTTCTGCTTGACCATCTGTCTGAGGATAAAAGGCTATACTAAGATGAACTTGGGTACCAAGACCCTTTTGGAATGCCTTGTAGAAATGTGAGGTGATCTGGGTTCTTCTATTTGAGATAATGGACAATGAAACACCGTGCAATCTGGCCAACTCCTTGATGTAGAGTTTGGCATAATACTTGGCTGAATAAGAGGTATGAACTGGAAGAAAATGAGCTAATTTTGTCATTCTATCTATAATGACCTAGACCAAATCATGCTGATGACGAGTTCGAGGCAAACACATCATGAAGTCAATGTTCACAACTTCCCACTTCTAAGTAGGAATACTGAACTCCTACATGAACCCACTAGGATTCTGATGCTCGATCTTAACCTGCTAACATATAGAGTACTTTACCATAAACTCTAAAATGTATCTCTTTATCCCACGCCACCAATAAATTCCCTGCAAGTTGCAGTACATCTTTGTGGCCCCTCGATAAATAGAGTAGCGCGCACTATGTGCTTTTGCAAGAATTCGCTGCCTTAAATCATCTATACCTGGAACACAGAGACGACCCTGACAACGAAAAACACTATCTCCAACTTGGGAGAAAACCTCTATTTTTTGATCCTGAACTAACTCTTTCAAATTGACAAGGATGGGATCTCTATCTTTCTTTTCTTTCACCTTAGAAACTAGAGATGATTCGTAACTACTCTGAACCCATATATCACCCTCATCTGTATCGACTAAGTGAATGCCTAGTTTGGCAAGTTGATGGAATTCCTAAGATAAATTCTTCTTATTGTCATCCACATGAGCAACACTACCTATAGGCAGTCTACTGAGAGCATCGGCCACTACGTTGGCCTTCCCCGGATGATAAAAAACACTCATGTCATAATCTTTCAAGAGCTCTAACCACCATTTCTGATGAAGATTGAGATATTTTTTAGAAAATACATACTAAAGACTTTTATGATCAGTGAACACATCTACTTGAGCACCGTAAAGATAATGCTTCTAAATCTTTAAGGCAAAGACTACGTCTGCTAACTCAAGATCATGAGTAGGATAATTCCTTCTATGGGGCTCAAGATTTCTGGAGGCATAGGCTATGACCTTACTATGCTGTATGAGGATACAATCCAAACCTACTCTGGATGTATCACAATATAATACGATCCCATCTGAACCATCTGGGAGATCTAGGACTGGAGCTGAGGTGAGTCGAGTCTTCAACTCCTGAAAAATCTTCTCACAAGGAATTGACCATTGAAACTTGACTTTCTTCTAAGTAAATCTAGACTTAGGGGATGCAATAGAATAAAAACCTTTGGTAATATCCAGTCAAACCCAAGAAACTTCTGATATCTGATGGAGAGATAGGTCTAGGCCAGTTTCTTACTGCTTTGATCTTTTGAGGATCAGCTCTAATGCCATCACCGGAAATAATATGACCAAGTGATGCTACTGACCTTAGCCAAAATTTCCACTTACTAAATTTTGTAAATAGCTGATGATCTTTGAGAGTTTGAAGTACTGTTATAAGATGGTCTGCATGATCACTCTAACTGTGAGAATTGACCAAAATATCATCTATGAAGACTATAAAGAACATGTCCCAGTACTCCTTAAACACACGGTTCATCAAGTCCATAAAAGCGGCTGGGGCATTAGTAAGACCAAATGACATGACTAGGAATTTGAAATGACCATACCGAGTACGAAAAGCTATTTTCGAAATGTCATATTCTCTAACTCTGAGCTGATGATAGCCGAATCTGAGGTCTATCTTAGAGAAATAACTGGCACCCTGAAGTTGATCAAATAAGTCATCGATTTTGGGAAGAAGACACTTGTTCTTGATCGTGACCTTATTGAGTTGATGATAGTCTATAAACATTTTGAGAGAATCGTCTTTCCTGTGCATGAATAATACCAGAGTGCCCCACGGGAAAACATTGGGCCTGATGAATCCATTATCTAAGAGATCCTTTAATTGTTCTTTCAGTTCTTGGAGTTCTGCTGGTACCATTCTATATGACAGAATCGAGATAGGCTGAGTATCTGGAAGAAGATCAATACCAAAGTCTATTTCCCTTTTAGGAGGAATTCCTGGAAGATCTTTGGGAAAGACATCTAAATATTCACCTACAACTGGAACTGATTCAAGGTTGGGAGTTTCAGAACTAGTATCCTTAACTGGAATAAGATGATAGACACATCCCTTAGATATCATTTTCCTTTCTCGAAGGTAGGAAATAAGCTGACATCTGAAAGTGGATACACTACCCTTCTACTCAAGGATGGGTTCATTTGGGAACTGAAACTGGACTATTCTATTTCTGCAGTCGACTGTGGCATAGAAAAAAAGTAGCCAATCCATGCCGAGAATGGCATCAAAATTAGTCATCTCTAATTCGATTAAGTCTACTGATGTGACTTTCTGCTATATCATAATCGGGCAGTTCCTGTATACCCACTGGGCTATGATGGTTTTACCCACTGGGGTAGAGACTAAAAAGGGCTCTGCTAGGATTTTGGACTGATTCCAAAATTGACTACTATATAAGGAGTGACAAAAGATAAAGAAGCTCCTAGATCTAAAAAAGCATAAACATGGACATGAAAGATCTGTAATGTACTGGTAACCACATCAGGAGAATTCGCTGATCTTTTCGGGACTGAAGAGCTTAGAGACAATATAGGTGTTGCGCACTAGTAACACTAGAGGTGGCACCCTGTTGATTTGGATGACCGAACTGAGCTGAGGAGTGATTTTGTTGACCCTAAGGACCTAGCTGATGACAGTCTCTGACTCTATGGCCTGGCTTGCCACATCCAAAACAAATACCATTGCTAGCTCTACAAATACCTTGATGGTGCTCCACAAGTCTGACAAAAAGGATAAGTGTGGGCACTGCTAATACTGCCCTAGGACTTAGAGCCTGGCGCTCTATCTTTGTTACTCTCTCTGAACTTAGGTGCTGGAGCAATGACTGAATAAGGATCTAGAACTGATGACTTAGGATAAATTTGAGAGCGATTACCTCCCTCTCACTTAGGCTAACTAAAATTAAAGCTATCTGTCCTAGCTCTCTTATTCTGCTTCTCCCTCGACTTAAACCTTCTGATCCCCTATCTGGTCAGCATGAGTCATGAGTCTGGCTAAAGTTATGTCACTATTTAATAGGGCGGATCTACACTTATTAACCATGTTATCATTCACCCCTGAAATGAACTTACTCATCCTTGCCCTGCTATCTGGAACCACATGAGGGGCATATCTGGCTAATTAAGTAAGCTGAAGAGAATACTCTTTCACTGTCAAATTGCCTTGCCTGAGGTTGATGAATTCTAACACCTTAGCTTCTCTAAGCTCTAGGGGAAAGAATCTATCAAGGAGCACTAAAGTAAACTCCTCCTACTCAACTGACCCTGCATTGTCTGCCATCTCTGACTTCTACTGCTTGAACCAAGTATGAGCCATATTCTGCAACTGATATGTAGCTAGCTTAGCATTCTCACTAGAAGTAACCCCATTATTCCTGTAACCCTCTGCACCTGATCTAGGAATTCCTGAGGGTCCTCATCTTTCTTAGACCTGAGAAATAATAAAGGATTCATTCAGGTGAAGTCCTGAATCCTGGCTGTGGCTGAATTGGCCATTGGGTTGGCTGGAATAACTGTTGGCAATTCATTTTAAGCAGCAATTGACTGAGCAAGAGTAGAGAGTGTGGCCTTTAACTCCACATGAGAAACATGATCTCCCAAAGGATCTTCGTGTTGAGGGGCTGAATGATTTCCATTTCTTCTTTTAGGATGCATATTTTGTAGAAGAAAGGGAGAACAGATAAGACTTAGAGATTGACTTAATATTATGCTCACTGGCATGACATGGATACAAAAAAGGGGGAAACTGTTCCTAAAACATCTTATAGCCTCCTATACATAAATGTGGCGCACAACACACCTATGTACAAGACTCTACTAGATGTGGCTTTCAGACTTCGTAGGACTATTGAACCTTAGGCTCTGATACCAAGTTTCTAACGCCCCAAATTTGATACTCGGAACACTACACAATGGTCATGAACCCGAAGGAGCACCAGCTAACCCATGACTGATATCTGTACCTGTACACTACATAATATGATATAATAATGCAGAAATATGCACTAAAAGGCCATAAGGTTCAATACTAAACATGATATGAATGATATAAAATTTGTGTGGGGTAATACAATACCCAAAACAAAACTAAACATATTGAAGTCTTAAAAATGATAGTCTAGAAAGCCTCTAACAGACTGAATTGTCTGAGTACGGAGCTGATGGGACATGTCCCTAACTAACTCCAACTAATAAACTAATTAATGAGATAAAGGGAATAATTATGTCCTCAAATAATGAGGACTCATTTCTAACTCTCACTGCTGAAACTAGAATCTACTGCTGATCTGGAGCTCGTGTCTCTGAACCTATGGTATAAGACACCATAGCACAAATACGTTAGTACTTTTAATATACTGGTATGCATGTGAGGTAGGCTGAATGCATGGGGTTCATATGCATAAACAATAATAATAACTGACTAACTATCATGAGAGTGAGAATTCATGCATGAGACATAACAACTGACACTAATACTATGATAACATGATTACTGAATCTGAATATAACTGATAACATGAGTGACTGTATTTAACAGTCTTGAATATGATGGAACTATTTGAGTTCCGTACTGTATCTGAGTTGAATATATCTGACAGTTCTGAATTTTGAAGAACTATCTGAGTTCTTTTACTAAGATTGATACTAAGACTGTGGGAGGTATTCATCTAGCCGACATGCCCCAAATGATGCATTATAGTTGAATTGGGGTCTAATCTATGCCCTGATTGAAAGGGTATCAATACCGTACCACTGGTAAGGATAACATGTCAGTGACCCTAATATAACAAGTAACTCTAGTGATCTATTCCTCTACTTAGAAGTTACTCTAATGTATTCTTTATCCTAAATTTGTACAGTATTTTCTAGTCAAAAAATAGAGGCTATCAACTTAAGAACAAAACCTAACTATTGGGGAATATGGAATATGATGATGAATTCTTAGGGTTTGAGTTTTTTTTTTAAATTTGGGGTCAGCCATGTACATTTATAATTCTGTCGTAAGAATGCATTTTTCTGCCATACCAAGATTACAAAGGCTTGGGTGCGACCACGGCTACCATGATCTCGTTTAATTGAATTTAATTGACTGCTATGATCGCGATCATCTGACCGTGGCCACAGTAATTGATGCCAGTTCCTTCTCTAAGTCTTCAGTTGTACTTTTTTTCTTCCTTTTGATCATTTTTAGCGCCAATCCATACCTTTCTATCTCATCAACTATGTGCCTACAAAATATGGATATTAGTACATTCAATTAAAATTATGTCTCATTCATTCATTAAAAACATGGTAATGTGCATGAATATTGAGTGTGAATGAGTGGTAAAATCACTACTCATCACTCCACTTAACCTTTTAAGGCCCCGCAACTTATAACTATTTTGGAACATTATTTACCCTAATATTCTAATCTTAAATTCTTAGAAACCCTCTCCAATTCTCTCTAAGTATCTTGAGTAAAGAAAGGCTAAGGTTTCATCTAGAGGATCAGTTTGGGGCTTATACGGGTGATTTCTCTCCATCGTATTCGTAATCTAAGGAATGATACTTCTAACTCATTGTTAGTTCCAACTAAAGTCAAAGTTTATGAATTGTTTTCATGGCATAATTATTGTATGGTCTTGGGTTTTTAATCATATGATTGAGTATTTGGTTATAAATGTTTGGGTACGGTTTTCCTATGTTTTTTGTTATGGATTTACATGCTTTAATGGTGACTTGGACAATTGGTCTCATGGTAATGGTTAATTGGTAATTGGTTTTGGGTTTGGTTTTGGAAACACTATTTCCCCATACATGTTTGATAAAATACCTATGAGAATACCTTTACTCTATTGCTGGACTTCTAATGGAACTATTGCATGGTATAACTTAGTAATGGAACCCTAAATGGAAAAAATGGTTTGGAATGGTTAAATGGTTATGGTTAATTAAATATCCTTATGGGTTACAAGAGACTCCCCTAAGCAAACATAACAATAGTACACTTGTGGGATACATGTGAATCCTCCAAGTCAACTCAATAATGTAATCTATGGGTTTATGGGAATCCCTTATTAAAAAAAAGGTTGTCTAAGGACATTGCTTGCAAGTTATAGTTGGTATGGCGATACCAGTAATGATAGCCTTGGTTAATAATAAATACAATGCAGGTTTGTTTGTGTGGTAATGGTTTTAATTGGGCAATAATGGTGGGGTGCGATAGCTAGCTGTGAAGGTGTGAGTCTAAAGTACAAACACTGGAAACTCATGTTTGCCGACATGATTATTGGGCATGGAGACCCTATACTTAAGGGGTACATGGGAATCCACTAACACTGGTATATATGTATCATGGAGAGCGAAGGGTACACGGGAATCCCCTACTCGTATGGTATCTCTGGTTTGTTTGGCTACAAGTATTGGGGCCCATCCATGGGGTAACACTGGACCCATATAGCCCATGGGTGGATTATGATTGTTAAGCTACACATCCCCAGGTTAATGGTTTTAAATCCATGCTAAACCCAGTTTCCTCTTCCCAACATGGTTATATATATATATATGTATGGTTATGAATGCATATGGGTGGTTTACTTGGTTTAAATGATGGTATTATTTTATCCTTATCCTGAGTACTTGCTAGTGTTCACCCACTAACCTGTCTTAGGGGCGGCTATATCCTCACACGATGTAGAAACCATCCATTCTACTTCTCCTGCTTAGTGATCGGATTAGGGATCAACTATTGGATTGAAGTTGTGATTTTCCATATATTGAAAGGCTCCATTTCACATCATGGATGTCTTAACATACTTTGGCCATTTTATGGATATTGATTTTTTTCATGGTTGGGGGCATGTCCCTAACCGAATATTATTTTTCCTTTGGTTAGAGGATTTGTGGAACTACTATGGGTTGGAATGGGCGGTGTAGGTATTGGTGTTAGCCTTAGTATTGACATTGGTATTGGGTTGATATTGTTGTACTAAATATATGATTGTTCGATCCTTTTATGTTATGTTATCGAAGAATGTATTCGAGTCATGATCGGTAAAATGGGCATACAAGCAATTTCGACTGGTGTCGTTAGTAGAAATAGAAGTATCACCCTTTGGTCCATGAACTAATGAAGTGGCAACAAGAATATTATTTTCCACAGAAGAAACCTTAGAAGGACAATACCTCTACAAGTGACCAGTCTGGCCATATTTGAATCACCTATTCCTGTTCTTCTTCAGTGAACCCACGATGCACCTTCTCGCATAATCTACAAGGAGGATATGAATGAGTGGACTGTAGTCCTTATCTGAAGTGGGGGGAGTTCTAGTTCCTACTCAGTCCACTTCTTCTTCTAGAACTCCCCCCACTTCTTCTTAGACCACTTTCCACCATCTCCACCTCTCTACTGTTGGCATCTACCTTAATAAAAAAATCAAAAATTCTTATTCTGTCTTTACCCTATCTCTACTTACTTTTTCTTGTATTCCTCAACCTGCTGCACACACAACCAATCTAGAGATATCCATATCCTTGTTCAACAAGGCAGCTTTACTCTCTAGAATCAAATCACTGGACAACCTAGAAGAAAAAATCCTTATTTTACTCCTCATGCTAGTCATCAACACGGGGGCATATCCGAACAATTGATGGAATTTTAAGGCATACTCCTTGACCTTTATCCTTCTTTGCTTCAGATTAACAAACTCTTCTGCTTTTACCTACCACAACTCCTGAGGAAAGAAGCAGTCCAAAAAATTATTAGAGAAATTATCCCATAGTACGGATTCGGCATTATCTCTCCTAGACTGTTCCTATTCCTTATACCATTGGTATGCTACATCCTTCAGCTGACAAGCAACAAATTATACACCCTCCACCTTAAAAGAATTCATAACCAGAAAGATCTTCTCCATCTCATCAATAAAGTTTCTAGGATCCTTCTCAACCTTAACACCAGTTAACACAAGATGACTCAACCTCATAAACTACCCAACCCTTATGGCCTCAGAAGATGGAGTAACAAAAGATAAAAGCTCGGACAAAAAATCCACCAACTGAGACAACATATGAATTGACTGACAAAATTTCACATTCGACACATTAACTTGAGAAGATCAAGGTGGACTAGAGGGGACAGGTAGAACTCCAGAAGGGAAATCAGGAACTGGACCTCTAGATTGGGTTTATACCCTATAAGCAGGGCGTGTCCCATCAACATTGTCCTCAAGTGGGACAAAGGAGTTTCTATGAGCTCCAAATCATCTGGGAGGTATAATTTGAAAAACAAACAAATAAGAATTAGAGAGATTTAAGACCATAGACTCTATAGCTTGAAACAGAATAACAAGAAAGGGAAATATTCCTAAATGTCTCGTAGCCTCCCCCTTTTAAGTATGGTGTACTAAAAACCTGTAAAAGAGACTCTACTCAACACAACTTTGTAGGAAAGCCAATGACACCAAACCTAGTCTCTGATACAACCTTGTCATGACCCAAATTGGGTCCTAGTCATGATGGGTATCTCAAGTCCTACGTAGGCCGGAGATCACTCCTTTCACCTAACCAAACCAAACACACCACACCCCAAGGTTGGTTGAATTCTTAAAATATAACAAGATAGCGTACAATAGTCCAAGAAAGTTTGAAATGAATATCCATAACCAACCTCCGACGACTGGCCAAATAACCAACCGACGCCACCCAATAGCTACACTAGTCCTAAAAAGCCTTCTAAACTATGATCCAAAACTGAATATCAATAAACTGTTGGGACATGCCCCCAACAATAGCCAAAAACCAATTCAAAAGGTATAGTCAAAATATAAAGGAAACCATAATCATGAAATGGGGTCTTCCAAATTATGGAAGCTCATCACTTCAATCTGACTCGCTAGCTAATCCCAAATCCAAGTCAATTAGCAGGAAGAGTGAAGTATGATCAATTCTTGCATTGTGTGGGGATAAAACATCCTAAGATATTCAGCAGGGTTAACTCTAGCATGTAACTCTGGTATAAGGATAACAAATTGACATGATCAATAGTTCAAAATTATTCAGAAACCAATGCACATAATCAATTGATTAAATATATATACATATCACAAGCCGAGATAGGGAACAAGGATTAACATGTATTTCAAAACTTTAGACTGGATTATGTAACTCAATAGTCATATAATAGTACGTATAGGCTATATGGACCCTAACTCTCACCCCCAATCGTGCCCCAGTGCGTGAGGATGTGAACCTAGTTTCACTTATGAGGCTGTGACCTAATGCTCCGCTACCAATTTATCATAACCCAAAAGTTGAGGTCATGAAAGAATCTACCACGATCTAGCTTTAGTAGGTAATCCATAACCAGAAAATAAAGAAAATACCATAAATACGAGATAAATAAGAAAAGGTATAAGAATTCTAGAAGTAAGTCAGGGCATAGCACATAGATAATGAAAATCTGTTCAAAATACATAAATCTTCCATGAATTTAATGTAATAATTGTAAGAGAATTTAAAACATAATTGAATATCTGAATACATAATCTATCTCTAAAAGTAAATAAAGACATAAGACAGAAGAAGAGAAGGTCTGAAATCAACCATAAACTTTGGATTGCACTAATACCTCGACTGTCATATATCTCAGGAAAAATCAGCCATCGTGGGTCACACTCACTGGGATCTGCACAAAAAGGGCATAAAATTTAGATTGAGTATGTGCTACTTGTCCTCAGTAGGTATCATATGCCAAATGAGAAAATTAAAAGATAAAGAAAGTAAAAGATTCTATGAGCACGTCACCAGGAAATAGAAAAGCTCCAAAATGGTAGCTCACACCGTCTCCACTAATTGTTCTATAAAAGGAACAACTACACATGCAATATATAAGAAAAACCAAAAACACATCAAGGTAATAAAAAGGAAACACAGAGATACAATTGTAGTACTATGCAATGATGTTATGATAATAGGACTTATGTATACACCTTCCTATACTAAGCGCCTTAGAACAGGACCCATGGAGGGTTCACAACCTATATACTTTTATAATCTCAACAAAACTAACTGGCAAATGACCACAGCCTATGTTTTCCAATGCATCACACTTAACCTTTCAGGAAATGACCTCATCCAAGATTTTTATAAAGAGTTTCTATTTTCTTTCAAAATTATTATTTCTCAGTGGTACCAATACATAATATATATTTATGTATAAAATATGGATTACTTGTAATGACCCTCATGGCCATTCCTAGTTTTTCTGCATTGTCATTATCTAGAGTTTTCCTATAACTACCCCAAGTTATTTATAACTTGTTGGGATTGACAATTTGGTGTTTGGGTGGTATGTTTGAGAATTTTAATAAAACCAAATATATTGTTGAATATTTAAGATAATTTAGGATTTGGTAGAATTATAAATTGTTACCCTTCTAAAATATTTTTAATTTGTATAAAATTCATTAGTTATGAAAAATTTATATTATTTTCTACTAGATTTTATAGTCTATTAACATTTTATGCAGATATAGTAAATCTAGATATAATAAAATATTATTATTACATAATAGAGGTTTTATTAGAAATTATTTTTTATTTATTGTGTTATAGTTAAAATATAATATTTATTTTACTATGTACCTACACAATATCTAAGTAAATTCTCACTAATGAATACATGAATAAGATAAGTATATGGTGGTTACAACAACCCCATAACATGTAATTAATTAAAATACCACACCTTATGCTTTTACACTTATCTAGTAACTAATGTATTATGATTTTTATAACATTATATACTTAATAATTAACTACTACGAGTTGTCAAATAATTTATGAGGCCACCGCCTATATATATATATATACATACATATGTACATTTATAAATATACATACATGTGTACATATATATACATACATATATATATATATACCTACATATATATATATATATAGTTTAAGTAGTGAATTCATTTTTGGCGTATATAATCTTGTTTTCAATAGTTGATTCCAATAATTTCTCCCTTATTCCATTAATTCCCAGGACATAATCACCTAATCTTAGACATTATATTATATCTGGTAGGAGGAATTTTCATCGGAAATATTATTGATGACTTATTTATTTTTCAACAATAAAATTGGTTATCTACATCAAGTTGTTCAAGCTCGGGTTCTAGTGGGGCACTATTCAGAGGCTTTTCGGAGGATCTTTTAGCTTTAGCATCTAGGTATGCTAGGCTTACCCTGCATTTAAATTGAGCTTATTTATGATAATTGTGTACTATTATGCTTGTTTTGGACAAGTAATTAAAGATGGAATACTTATCAATATATATATATATATATATATATATATATATATATATATATATAAACACAATCAGTTCGGATTCCGTTCTAGTAAATTATGATATCTTACATTTTAGTATGATATAACATCTATCACTTTATGCCATGGAATTAAGTTGCGGAACCCTGGATTATCCCTTTTAATAATGATATGCAAATGGTTATTTAAATGTATTTTAGTTTCAATTTAAGTTTGGCCTATACTTTATTTCTATCATTGATTGTGAATTTTGGAACCACTTTGGCATTAGTTATGGTATGGATTGGATTTTAGTTTTATAGTTGGATTTTAGTTTTATAGTTACAACTCTCGTGATAAAGTGTAAGTGGTCGCTGTCAAATATAGAACCCAACTAGGTTGGGTGTCGAATCCCATAGGGAATACTCTGGTCACTAAGTGTTGCGATTATTAGTAGACTGTTGGTCAAAAATTCCAAGGAAAAAGGGGGTTTGGTTTAGGCGTGAACTAATATTGTCAAAGTAATGATGGAATGCTATGTGTAGTAAGATTTAATCACAGAGAATGATAAGTTAGGGTTATGTCCACCTTGTAGTTTCTACTTCTCTATTAACTATGAGTAACGTGGAATTTAGACATGCATGCACTTATAGAGAATCGTATTCTAATTCTAAATCCAAGTGTTTCCCAACCATCAAGGATTTATTTCACTTTAACTCTCTCGAGCCTAAAGTGTATAACAAATGGTACAAATTCTCCAAGAAGTTAATCCGGTTAAGGCATTAACGTGTAAATATAGGTTGGAAGCCCTATTTCCTTGTCACACTCTCTTTTCCAAACATGTAACTTTTCTCTCGAACAAGTTAATGCTATAGTGGCATGTTCTCTATGTTTGCAACCATGAGAATTCAATTAAAATGAAGAGAGTAATGATATAAGTAGCACACACATCAAGAATTCACAAACTAATATTTAATAGATAGTATCTTACAAGGTTTTCATAATCTTAACAGAGAAGTTTAGCTACTCATGGATTCAACGGAAATCAAAGTAGACATCATCATCATACCAAAACTAGAACAATCTTCACGATGGAGATAGTTATCGTCAAGAAGAGAATGACATATTTCTCTACCCGTTGCTCACGTAAGCCGTGTTTTGTGTTCTAAAAATATTACAGAATCTGAAACTGAATAATGAATAATGATAATGATCGAATTATAATGATCGAATGATGCTGAAAAATTCAGCAATAGGGTTTTTATAATATCCTTGTCCACTAAGTTACTGCTGCATCCCTAAGTCTTTAGAAATACTGATTTTGCCCGGGACAATTTCTCCATGCATCACATTCATTCCACAAGCTTCCAAAAGCTGCCTTCCCTCTTATGTGATGTTTTTCTTTGCTGCCCACAGGTCCACAAAGTGCTGAAATCTTTCTTATTAATACCTGAAAAACATGCTAATCACATAGGTCAGCTCACTTAAAGGAAAATGGACTAAAAATACAACAATTATATATTTTATCCTCAAAACATGGGTAAATTATGGTGCTTAGGCGTGTAAATACGCCCAACATCACCACCCCACACTTAAAGCTTTGTTTGTCCACGAACAAAATATTAAATCCGTGCAAACACCTAACTAGAATTTCACAATATCAACACAAAATGTTCAACAAGACATACACAACAATCATTAACAAAGAGTAGGTGTCTCGATCACTACTAGAAACAATTCAACCTCCAATATAGACTCATTAGGATGGTAATTCGTAACCACAAGTTAAGTTACAAAGAAAAATATAAAACTACCCAACAACCATTAACCATGTGTGCTCACAAAAGATATCACCCATAATCACTCATATTCTTGCATTTTTTGAAACATGGGTATAAGACTTTCCTTGCTCTCACTCTCACAAAGAATTCTTATATTGCAACTGATGACCATAGGCTTTCCCTTAGTGTAATGCTCTACTAATATCAAAATGCTAAGCTTAGGATCAAATAGGTCTTTACAGGTTGTAATGTAGGATAAGGGACAGGTAGGACTATTTTGGCCAGAAATAGTGACTATGTTCCCTAAGCGCTTTAATACACTACATTTTTCCATTTACACTAACTTTTAACAAACCCTCTACCTTCCTTTCATCTACCAACCCCTTTGAACCCAATTTGTTATTTAATCATAAACACAAAGATGAGAATATACAATTCTATTATTTTTTTCTTTTCTTTTCTCTTTTTTTTTCTTTTTTTTATTACATATATATATTTTTTTATAAGCATCCCTATGATAGCCACTCTTTTTGACCAAATTTTCAAGTACCAATACACTCTGTGGCATTACTTTTACCATTTTTCTGTTATTTTGCCACACTCCTTACTCACTTGGTTCTACAATTTAAAGCGCTTAGGAGCTTTTGGATCAAAATTATGGTCTTGAAAAAAAATGGATTAGGCTACATATGAGGCTGCCAAAGAAAATAGCTAAAGGCTCAAAGGGTGTTTACTAGGTTAATGTACAAAGGTAGGTAAAAAGAAGATAGACAAATTCAGGGTTGCCAAAGAAATGACTAAATCATCTCCTAAACTCACACTCTTTATTTTGCTTCACACACACACCAGGCAAGTTCTAGCATCAGTCACAACACAGAATATACAATAATCTCACACGCACAAGGCACATGGTCAACTTAATTGGGAGCATTATAGATTCTTGACCCAACAGATGAATGAATTAAACCATCAACAACATAGTGAGTCACAACTTAGAGCCTAAATGTCTCAATAGTAATGATTTAGCACAAACTCTTGTTATAATACCATGCCATCTATCAGAACAATTTAATGCATTTCATGCAAAATCTAAAATCCAACTAACTAATTCAAACAAACAAGAATAAAATGTAGGCAATCAGTACAATACAGCAGACATATACCCTCACACCACACTTAGACAGGACACACTACCCTCAGTGGAAATAAATAAGGAAAACCTGATTAGTCGGACTCCTCTTCTATGTCTGGGGTCATACCCCCTGCGTCGGAATCATCATCAGAGTCATAATCCTCAGAGTTTTCCTCCATATATGAGTTTGGCAGTCGGCGATCATCGTCAATCGGCACGTCATCATCGAGAGGTTCCTCAAAATGTACCCCCACTCCATACATAGCTCGCGCATGCTCATTCAGCGGGTAGTCATAGTCCAACTGCTGAAGCTCTGCATCAGTCGAAATACGACCCCCACTCATCATGGTAAACCTAGTCATGCCATATAGATGGCAAAAGAAACTTTCATCTCGAGCATGTCTCTCTGCAGTGGTAAGGTTGATGCCATGACCAGATTCAGGCTCTTTAACTTTCGTGAGATCAACCTTCTTTGGGTTGTGTGGAAGCTTATGATCTGCAGGTTCCTCTTCAATGTGGTCCTTCCTTAAGATCGCAGTCAACAAATTGCCAAAGCTAAAATGGGACCTTTTGTGCAGCCTAGCCTTGTACATTGACGATCGTATAACCGCGACAATATTGATAGGAATATTCTTCATCAAAGAGTACACCAAGCATACTCGATCACGTGTGATATTTATGTACTGTGTCCCAAGAATCAAGCAAGAGTTGACTATCCTTAACCATATATGAGCTTCCCTGTTCAAAGAGGCATACGGGTAGGTATTGTGGCGACCATTATCCTTGTACCGAATCCACCATGCCATTGACCTTGATCGGCACAATGTATGTCTGATGGCCCTATAGGGAGGTCTGTGATAAAGCTCCTTGAGCGGTGATGGATCCACAGATGGAAGGCCCAGAAAAGAGTTGAAGAACTCCGTATTCAGTTGCAAGACTTGGCCCCGAATCTTCACTTCACTTCCAGTAGTCTTTGGGGATCAATTGGCATAAAACTCTCGCATTAGATCAAGATTGCATTCCCCTATATCTCGGAAAATGAAATCAAGATTTAGTGCAATGATTTTAGCCAAAATGTGGGGTTCTCTCTTTGCTAGACTCTCTTTCTGCATCAAATCCACGTGAACATATTTTTTTACTTTGTTGTTCTTGTACCACTCATTCCCTTCCTTCTCTAGGACCCACTTTATCCCAAAAGTGCGTCGAGGCACTTGCAGAGAGGAGGACTCAGCTTGGTCTTTTCTTGACCTTTTCTGACCTTTCTGTGAGGTGGACACTTTTTCTTTTCCTTGTCGTCCTTTTGGGGCCATTCTACCTGAGATCACAATAGATTTTCAACTCGGAAGATTAACTATAATCGAACAACAAATAGTGATGGCACCACCCCACACTTAATTTGTTGGCACAGACTAATTAAGTGAGTGATGTCGATTACTCAGACTTAATTGACATACTTTCATGTAATCTTGACTATCTTTTCCAACTCTATTTCAATGGATTAATGTAATTTTTGAACAAGACTTACCACATAGAGATCTTATCAGCTTATTGCCTAGGAATAATCACACCACCTTATGCTTGTGGTTAATCATAATCAGTACCTCAATGAACGAGTCATTCAAACATTCAAACTTACAACTTTCAAGATCATGAATTAGCTTCACAAATTCAACTCCATAAACATATGATAGTGAATACTAATCAAATACAAGTCGGAGTAAAGTCAAGAATACCCACACGAGTTCTTTCACTCAACTAGATGCATCATAACTAACCAATCATATTCTTATCACCAAACACCATTTTAAAATCTAAAAAACCATTATAAGCGTAGTATTGCAACAACAACGGAATATAAAAGAATAACTTACTTGGTGATGGTTTGGGAAGATGAGCTTGCAAGATTAGATGAGCAAAAAGAAAAACTTTGAGAGAATTGGGGAGCTTGGGCGGCGCCTATCTTGAGAAAACAATGGAATTGTTTTCTAAGGTTAAGCATCTATTTAAAGACTAAGCCATGGGTCGGGTTTGATCCATGTACAATCAGGTTAGGAGGCAAAAAATATAAGTAGGCGGCACTTATTGCTTTGCCTATGCTTGGCATAGGTGGCGCCTATTGCTTTGCCTATGCTTGGCATAGGCGGCGCCTATCGTATTGCCTAGATTGGTATAGGCAATGCCTTGTCCATTGCCTATGTGAGGCAGTGAGCATAGGCAATGGCATAGGCAATGCCTTGTCCATTGCCTAGATTAGCATAGGCAATGCCTTGTCCGTTGCCTAGATTGGCATAGGCAATGCCTTGTCCGTTGCCTATGTGAGGCAGTAGGCATAGGCAATGCTTTGTCCATTGCCTAGATTAGCATAGGCAATGCCTAGCCGATAGCCTTTGCTCCATCATTCCTAACTTACCACCTTTATCATGGCTCGATTTCAAATCAAAATTTGGGGTTAATCTCCTCCTTTATACGTCTTGCACCTACACTTAATCAAAAACAACACAAATGATTAGAAGGATGGGTTGCCTGCCACCAAGCGCCTTAGTTTTGGTCATGGCTCGAATCTTCTTTTTGAATTTTTATTTACCAAAAACAAAATCCTAGTAAAACAACATGATTAAAAATGATGGGTTTCCTCCCATGTAGCGCTTGATTTATTATCGCGGCACGACATAGTTATCTCGATTACTCAGACTTCATCGAGATATCTGGTGGCTTCGCTAGTGGTGAAGGTCTATTCTTAAGGTCGAGGTCCAACTTCTTGTGGGCATATGAATACGACCCCATTCCTGTCAAAACATAAATAGTTTTTTCATACTCTTCAACATCCTCACGCTAAAAGTTCAAAAGCACAACAGCTAATGGCTCAACGGTAAGCTGCTTCTCTAACGATAATTCCTTCTCATCTTCATAATAAACATCAGCTATAGAGAACACATTCATATCTTTTGGTTGCTTTATTGATTTGCTTACATCAAAACGTACCACTTCGTCATTAATCCGAAATAAAAGCTCATTTGCTTGTAAATCAATAAACACACTTTCTGTTGTGAGAAAAGGTTGACCAAAGATTATGGGAGCCTCAAAATCCACCTCGCAGTCCAGAATAACAAAGTCTGTAGGAAAAATAAAGGTAGAAACCTTCACTAATACATCATGCAAGATACCAACAGGTCATTTTACCGACCTATCTGCCATTACAAGCCGTATGTTGGTTGGTGTAGGATCGCCCAACCCCAACTCTCTATAAATGGATAGCGGCATCAAATTGATGCTAGCCCCCAAATCGCACAATGCCTTAGCAAAATCCAAAGATCCAACCATGCAAGGAATAGTGAAAGCATCAGCATCTGCCTTCTTCTGTACTAACAATCTCGTGGAAATCGCACTGCAATGATGAACATCATCTTCCAGTTAATAGCTTACTGCCCTTTTCTTTGTCAAAAGGTCCTTCATGAATTTGGCATACCCTGGCATCTGCTCCAGTGCCTTCACCAAAGGCACATTAATGGTCAGCTGCTTCAACATGGTTATGAATTTACTGACCCTGGTGTCATCATCCTTCTTCTTTAGTCTCTGAGGAAAAGGTGGTGGTGGAGTTGGAATAGTTTTCTCTACCACTTTTTTTTTCTTGCTTCCGATTATCGATCTTTTCAGGCTGGTGACATCTAGGTGTAGTGTCATGAATGTTCTCATTCTGAGTTTTAGCTTCTACAGAATTATCACAATCTTCTTCAATAACATTCTCTTTTATATTATCAACCACCTGCTTGCCTTTGGATGGATTTTCCAACACCTTACCAATCCTGGTAGTAATTGCCATACATGATCCATCATTCCTTTGGTTTTGCACGGTGTCGCTAGGTAAAGTACCACCTTTTCATTGATTGAATGCCACCGATAGTTGACTCATTTGTTGTTCCAGCTGTTTTATTGCAGTGGAAAGCGAGTTGACCAATTGTTTCATTGAGGACAAATCATTTTTTACCTCAGCTACTCCCGTGTTAGTTGCCTCCACTCCTTTCAACAACTTAGCCATCATGTCCTCCATGGACATCTTCCCAGAGCTAGATGCAACAACTTCACGATTTCCGGGAGGAGCATACAAACCTCTCATGTCATTCTTATTCTTCCAACTCCCTTGGTCTCAGTCCTTGTATCCGGATTTCTCATAATAGTTTCAACCTTGGTTTCCTTGGGCATTGACTCGGAAACCCCCCTGATTATTCAAGTAGTTCACTTCCTCCTCAGAATCGGAGTCATCTCTTCCCTGTGATACGATAGACTTGAGTTTTTCGGTCTTCCCTGATAGTAAATGGTTGGTATGAAGATCCATCTGCGTTTTCATGTGCGCCATATCCTGGTCACGTTCTTCTTCTCTTCGCCTTTGTTCTGCAGTCATGCCAATAGATACAGTAGAGCTTATTACCTCAGAATCCTTGGTATGCCAAGCTCTACTCTGCTTTGTCATACGATCTAGCATATCACTTGCCTCAATAAAAGTAAGGCCCATGAATGACCCACCCGCAACATTATCAACCACTGGCTTAGTCACTGAATTCAAAGCCCTGTATAATATCTCCATCAAGTGGATGTTGGTCATCTGATGATTTGGGCACCACATAAGCTTCTTCTTGAACCTCTCCCATGTCTCGTGGAGAGCTTCAGCTGGAAGCTGTCTGAAATTGCTTATCTCATCTGTTAACTGTGCTCTCTTGGATGGCGGAAAGAACCTTTCTAGGAAAGCTTCTTTCAGTTGCCTACAATTAGTAATAGAGTCAGGAGTTAGCCCGTTTAACCATAGAGTTGCCTCTCCAGATAGAGACAATGGGAATAAGCGCAGCCGAATTGCATTCTGTCTAACCCCTGGATTGTCAAATGACTTGCATGTTGAGATAAAATTAATCAGATGCATATTCGGATCGTCGCCTGCAAGTCCACCAAATAACCCTTTGAGTTGCAATAACTGGATCATGGTGCTAGTGATATTGAACTTGGCTCCAGGGGCCAAGGGCGAAGGAATAATAGCCCCTGTGCCACCAGCCCCATCTAAATCGTCATCATCATTATCAAAAGTAACCTGCACAGCTCAGCATTCAGGTCTTATTCTAACTTAACGATCTCTATTGACATTCATGTTCACTGGTCAAACCACATCATCTGCACGCCTTGGATTTAATAACTTATCATCACCCAGGTCCTCATCATCTAGATTTGTTGCCTTACCTGGGTTATCAACATTCTATTAATTTACTTGCGCAGCTGCCAATGCAGCTAATCTAGCCTGATCCTGTCGAGCAGCCCTCCTTTCAATGTCTCGTTGTGCATCCATTCTACCAATAAGTTGTGGTTCAGGATTTATGGGTAATAATGGCTGACCAGAACTTCGTGTATTTGGCATGCACTCCACTAAACCTGAACAAAACAAAAACAACAAACAAAAAGTAAAATTATAGAATCTTTGACCAAAGGGTCTATTAACTATCACAAACTTAGTTGACAACCGTATTCCTCGGCAACGGCGCCAAAATTTGATACGCCCAAATTACAACTCTCGTGAGAAAGTGTAAGCAGTCGCTGTCAAATATAGAACCCAACTAGGTTGGGTGTCGAATCCCACAGGGAATACTTTGGTCACTAAGTGTTGCAATTATTAGTAGATTGTTGGTCGAAAATTCCAAGAAAACGGGGTTTGGTTTAGGCGTGAACTAATATTGTCAAATTAACGATGGAATGTTATGTGTACTAATATTTAATCACATAGAATGATAAGTTAGGGTTATGTCCACCTTGTAGTTTCTACTTCTCTATTAACTATGAGTAACGCGGAATTTAGACATGCATGCACTTATAGAGAATCGTATTCTAATTCTAAATCCAAGTGTTTCCCAACCATTAAGGATTTATTTCACTTTAACTCTCTCGATCCTAAAGTGTATAACAAATGGTACAAATTCTCCAAGAAGTTAATCCGGTTAAGGCATTAACGTGTAAATAGAGGTTGGAAGCCTTATTTCCTTGTCACACTCTTTTTTCCAAACATGTAACTTTTCTCTCGAACAAGTTAATGCTATAGTGGCTTGTTCTCTATGTTTGCAACCATGAGAATTCAATTAAAACGAAGAGAGTAATGATATAAGTAGCACACACATCAAGAATTCACAAACTCATAGTTAATAGATAGTATCTTACAAGGTTTTCATAACCTTAACAGAGAAGTTTAGCTAATCATGGATTCAATGGAAATCAAAGTAGACATCATCATCATACCAAAACTAGAACAATCTTCATGATGGAGATAGTTATTGTCAAGAAGAGAATGACTTCTTTCTCTATCTGTTGCTCACGTAAGTCGTGTTCTGTGTTCTAAAAATATTATAGAATCTGAAAATTGAATAATGAATAATGATAATGATCGAATTATAATGATCGAATGATGCTGAAAAATTCAGCAATAGGGTTGTTATAATATCCTTGTCCACTAAGTTACTGCTGCATCCCTAAGTCTTTAGAAATACTGATTTTGCCCGGGACAATTTCTCCATGCATCACATTCATTCCACAAGCTTCCAAAAGCCGTCTTCCCTCTTATGTGAAGTTTTCCTTTGCCGCCCACCGCTCCACAAAGTGCTGAAATCTTCCTTATTAATACCCGAAAAACATGCTAATCACATAGGTCAGCTCACTTAAAGGAAAATGGACTAAAAGTGCAAGAATTATATATTTTATCCTCAAAAATTTAGCTAAAACATGGGTAAATTATGGTGCTTGGGTGTGTAAATTTGCCCAACATTAATGGTTAATACAAGTTCTGGTTCGAGTCCAACATCTGGTTATGATGATTTGGGAGTTCTTGTACTGATTATTGTTTTACTGAAAGTTGTGGTTCTTCTAAGTTCCTGTTCGAGTCTGGCATCTAATTATGAGTTTAGTTGTATATCAGATATGTGGCCTTTCATTATTACCCACTATTTTTGGTTTGAATTTGGCATATGGCCTCTTATTATTATCCACCACTATCGATATGAGCCCGATATTTAGCCTCTTATTACTACACATTAGTACCAGTTCAAGCTCAACACACATTTGGATGACTACTATGATTTCTTTGGATGGGTTTAGTTATGGATTATTTATACTTATTTTCATTAATTGCTTCTTGGGTGTCCTACGAGCTTATGGGTTAATGATTGGGTTAATTGTCTTCTTTAGTGTGTTTGGCTAGCTTATGGAAGCCCAATTAGGTTATGTTTTGTTTTCCTTTTATTATTTCATTATTTATATTTTTGTATCGCTTTTACTTAGTCCTTTATCTCATTTGGGTAGATTGACAACTTTTTATATTCTTATCACTTTTTAGTGTTGACAAATATTACACCCTTGCATTTTAGTTAGACTTTTCCTGTATTGAGATGAGTTGGCCAATGATGACTACTGAGTACCCATTTCTTTGGTATTCATACTATAATTTTGTATCTTTCCCCTGATGAAAATTTGAGTACTATCAGCCGGCGTTAACGTGATTCCTATTTTCCAGTACTGATATGAAGTAGGGTGAACTCTCTATCATCCGGGGTTGATCCTCCTCTATCTATTCCAGTTTAGCCTATTGTATTCAAGATGACTTGTATATATTATGTATATTTTAGATTCTGTCTAGTATTCTGGCTATCTTTTAGTAGTGGCTCTTGTACTCACTTAACCAAGTATTGGGAGGGATTCATTTGTATATTTTAGTCCTTTTCTTCCTCTCATTTGGATATACTTTATATGTTTCCTATTTGTACTTCATTTATTATTAATATTGTTTTCATTACATATGATCTTTTCTAGTTTCTGCACTTTAGCTTGTTACCTTTATTTCAGGTTATGGCGTGGCTAGTCTACTGGTAGGATAAGTTATGTGCCATCATGACTTGAGAAATCATGTCGTGATAGCTTGGTATCAGAGCCTAGGATTTACCAATACTATTGCTACTAGCCCTAATGTTTAGTAGAGTTTTGTGGATCGGTATGGAGATTTCTGTATCCTATATTCAGGCGGCTACAATGCATTTTTAGGGAAAAATATCATTTCTTGATCCATTTCCATGTCCTGGGTATTAATGCTCACAACCAATCATGTATGAACATAATGATTCATTTAATACAAGTATAAATGAGTTTAAAAATCAACTCAATATGATTATAATTTATGATCTCTGCCCTCTCTTGGCACAACTAGAATGATTAATCATGTAGGACATGAATAGCATCCTTTCAAAACCCTTAGTAAGATATATAAAATAGATCCAGGCAAGCAACACTCAAACAAGGCCTATAATATTTGTTCTAGCCCTCATACGAGTAATACAACAACTATGACATTAAATGCACAAATAAGGCCCATGATATCAAAGAAAGCCCCCACACAGGAGAAAAACAATATATGATCCTTCAAGTTAACAAAAATAGGCAAATAATTCCTCATACAGGCATATAATATTAATAAGAATCTCAAAATATAACTCCTCATGGAAAATTCCCTAGCTTCTAACATTACATGTATGTTAATAACCCAACCCTTTCTGAAGAAAGTTATGCCATAACCTGCCTCATAGCGCCAAAATCCAAGCCTAGACCTTTCAATCTAATCTTTACCTATTTTGAATAGTTACGAAACAAGCTAAAACTATAAAATATATAATCTATGTGTTAAAGGGAAACTAACGACACTCATATCGACTATATTTAAGATGGATCCAAAACAAGCGTAAAAATAAAAATGGTACACCAAAATTAAAAATTTGTTCTCCAAAACAATAGGAATCTACAACTGAAAACCCTCACAAAAATTAGTCAAATATAATGCTCAAATAGATAAAAAATGAATTTTATTTTTTACCAAGAAAACACTCAAATTCAAGTCGTAAATCATGATTTTTGAAGGTGAATTGATGATGCAATAAAAAGGAATTGAAAAAATTAAGGTTTAAAAGTACCCACGCGAATTGGTAAAAATTCCTCTGAAATCAACTTCTCTTGAGCTCTTAAAATAAAAAAATAGAGCTATGGAAGTGTTTGGTCAAGATGGGTTTTTTTTCTTCCTAAGCCCCGACCCGTCACGATCGTGAACATTTATAATGCCTTTTCCAATCTACCCAAACCTAAGAGTCGATTGCGATTGCTAAGAATGACCGACCCAGATCTGATCCTCCCAAGCTTGATCAACGCAGTTGCCTATCTCACATTTACGGTGACCAAAAATATTAAACCCTTAAGATCATGAGCCTTCTACAATGATTGTAATATTTCACAACATCATTCACCTGAAACATAAGGCACAACCCACAAATGCGAAGGAATTTGGTCTACACACCTGAAACAACAACATCAACAGATTTTACATGTTGAAATGTCTTTGAATGGACATTTGAGATTTGTTTGGGACCCTACAAAATAAATCTTATATATTTCTAGTCCATTTTCAAAATTTTAGACTCATTGGAAATATCAAGTTTTTGATAAAAGATCATTTGCAGCAAATTAGCCCTTGGGACCCCATTTAGGCATTTCTTTTCTAATTTTTTAATGGAGGTCTGAAATGCAAAATAACGATTTAAAAATTCAACAAACCCCCCTACTGACCTAAAATCAACATCCCAAATTAGCTGCAACTATACAAATTACCATCTTGTTCTTGAAATATTAAATATTATTCAAAATCAAACTAATGTCTTTTAAAGTATCTAAGAGTGTCACACTCTCCATAATCACCCTCAAATACATTGGGACCATGCCAACTATATCCATGTCACATAATGAGTAGTAAGAAATATATGAAAGGGAAAAATGGTCAAAAAATATCAAAAAGAAAATTTCACACTTCAGGTTGTTACATGTCGTCCTTTTTTTCTAACCCTATCCAAAGTCCATGTTATAACCAAAGAAAGACCTTAGATCAATCTTTGAGAATGTCAAGGCTAAGCATCTGATAAATATATAATATTGCATTCATGTCACTGTTCATTTTTATCAACATAAGGAATTAGGAGTGAAATAAAATGAGAGAGTATTATTAGAGAAAATTCTCACAAATACCAAAAGGAAATAGTAAATGAGAAAAATTAAATATGAGAGAATTTTATAGGTGAAAACCCTTATAGGCACTGTAAGGCAATGATGAGTTGAGATAAATGAAAATAAGATATCCTTATTGGGAAAACCCTTTAGGGCGACACTAGCCAAATAAGGTATATGACCAAGATGCAATGGTCTAAAAAAGGAAACTCAGTTTTAGGTTCATTGTATGGACAATAATTGATGAATAAACTAAATGGAAAGATCAGGTGGCTTAATGCAAGATGGATGTCACAATCATTATAACCGATTAATCTACTCAAATAAGTTTTTCTTTCAATCATTTCTAGAAAAATAACATTCATTGTCTCTAATATATTACTATTTTGTTTTCTTATGTTTGTTATTAAAGTAAAAATGATTATTGTTTTTCTCATGTCTTTGATTAATTGCCATGTCAAAACAAGTATGAAAGGACTTTAAAACTTACTGTAAAATTCTTCAATTGCACAATGTAAGACAAAGATCAAGCACATGAAGGCACCCTGATCCAAAGTGAAGAAAAGTGTACCAAGAAATTCTCATTAGCTAAAAAGTTCTTGACTCATGAAAATAAAAAGGTTTAATAGAGTTTAATTTGTAGAGACTTTGAAATAGAGGTATAAGGTTTACGTTAGAGTCTCTTTTGATATACTAATTTAGGTCAATCGTATAAGAATTCATTGACATATGCCAACAACTTAAAATAAGCTGAAATTGAAAAATGTAGGAGCAATTGCCTCAATTTCAAGGCCACAAACTAGACACCATGTTTTTAACCTCATAAGTTGTTTTTGTATGAAACAAGAATGCATATTACCTTCAAATCAAAGGCCTCAAAGACTAAATGTTAGAAAGGTTTAATTCCTCACTTCTATAAAGGAAGAGCTAATAATGCAATATAGGTTTGATAATCATGGTGATGGTGAAAATCCATCATCATTTAACCCCTAGGAGATAAACTTATTAGTTTGCATGCTTTGATTTTTATTTGTTAGTTGATACACTTCCTAGTATGAACTCTTACATCTAGAAAATACACATTCTAGTCAAGTTATTCTATTTAACCCCTAGGAGATGCACTTCTTTATCGGGGTCTTTCAGGCTTTATTATTAGGAGACACAATTCCTAATTTGAATCTTTGCTCCTATATGTCATACTTTCTAGTTGAGTCCTTTTATTTAATCTCTAGGAGATTCTCTTCCTTATTCTGGGTACTTCAGGATTCATATTTAGGTATTGCATTCCTAGTTTGAAACTTTACTCATAGAAAAACACTTTCTCATCGAATTTTTCCATTTAACCCATAGGAGATGCACTTTCTTAGTCTAGATATTTTATGTTTTGTTTGTTAGGTGACACACTTTCTAGTTTAAACCATTATGTTAGAAAATTCATACTTTATTTGAGTTCTCCCATTTAAACCTTAGGATATGCACTTCCTTTTATAGGTCTTCCAGCTTTCAATTTTTAGGAGACACACTTCCTAATTTGAACCTTTGCTCCTAGAAGCCGCACTTTTAAGTCAAGTCCTTCCATTTAGCCCCTATGAGACAAACTTTCTTGTCTGTGTCCTTTAGGTTTCACTTTTTAGGAGAAATATTTTCTAATTTTAATCTTTCCTCGTAAAAGTCGTGCTTTCTAATAGAGTCCTTCCATTTAACCCCTAGAAGATTCCCTTCCTTTTCAGGGTCTTTCAGGTTTCTTTTGTTTGAAGACAAACTTGCTAATTTAAACCTTTACTAAAAATCACACATTTTAGTCGAGTCTTATCATTTTGTCCCTAAAAGATACAGTTCTTGGTCTGTGCTTTTCAGGTTCCATTAGTTAGGTGACTTAATTCATAGTTTGAACTTTTTCCCATAGAAAACATACATTCTAGTTGGGTCCTTCCATTTAACCCCTAGGAGATTCACTTATTTGTCAGACTCTTTTTTGTTTCATTTGTTGGGAGGCACACTTCCTAATTTTAACCTTTACTCATAGAAATCACACTTTCTAGTCAAGTCCTTCCACTTAACCCCTAGAAGATGTACTCCCTAATTTGGGATTTCAGATTTCATTTGTTAGGTGACACATATTCTAGTTTGAATCTTTACTCTTTGAAAATGCACATTCTAGTCAAGTTGTTTGATTTAATCACTTAATAGATGCACTTTCTTATCTAAGTCTTTCAAGTTTCATTTGATAGGAGACACACTTCTAATTTGAACCTTTTCTCCTAGAAGATGCACTTTTTAGTCGATTCCTTCCATTTAACCTCTAGTAGATACACTTTCTTGTTTGGTTCTTTCACATTTCATTTGATATGAGACTCACTTCTTAATTTGAATCTTTTCTCCTAGAAAATGCAATTTCTAGTTGAGTTCATACATTTAACCCCTAAGAGATGTACATCAGTGTTTGGGTCTTTCAGGTTTTATTTATGAGGAGTTGCACTTCTTAGTTTGAACGTTTAATAATATAAAATGCACTTTCTAGTATGAGCTTTCAATTTAACTACTAGTATATACACTTCATAGTAGGTGTCTCGATCACTACTAGAAACAATTCAACCTCAAACATAGACTCATTAGGATGGTTAATTCGTATCCACAAGTTAAGTTACAAAGAAACATATAAAACTACCCAACAACCATTAACCATGTGTGCTCACAAAAGATATCACCCATAATCACTCATATTTTTGCATTTTTCGAAACATGGGTATAAGACTTTCCTTGCTCTCATTCTCACAAAGAATTCTTTTATTGTAACTGATGACCATAGGCTTGCCCTTAGTGTAATGCTCTACTAATATCAGACTGCTAAGCTTAGGATCAAATAGGTCTTTACAGGTTGTAATGTAGGATAAGGGACAGGTAGGACTATTTTGGCCAGAAATAGTGACTATGTTCCCTAAGCGCTTTAATACAGTACATTTTTCCATTTACACTAACTTTTAACAAACCCTCTACCTTCTTTTCATCTACCAACCCCTTTTCACCCAATTTGTTATTTAATCATAAACACAAAGATGAGAATATACAATTCTCTTATTTTTTTCTTTTTTTTTCTTTTTTTTTTCTTTTTTTTTATTACATATATATATTTTTTATAAGCATCCCTATGATAGCCACTCTTTTTGACCAAATTTTCAAGTACCAATACACTCTGTGGCATTACTTTTACCATTTTTCTATTATTTTGCCACACTCCTTACTCACTTGGTTCTACAATTTAAAGCGCTTAGGAGCTTTTGGATCAAAATTATGGTCTTGAAAAAAAATGGATTAGGCTATATATGAGGCTACCAAAGAAAATAGCTAAAGGCTCAAAGGGTGTTTACTAGGATAATGTACAAAGGTAGGTAAAAAGAAGATAGACAAATTCAGGGCTGCCAAAGAAATGACTAAATCATCTCCTAAACTCACACTCTTTATTTCGCTTCACGCACACACCAGGAAAGTTCTAGCATCAGTCACAAAACAGAATATACAATAATCTCACACATACAAGGCACATGGTCAACTTAATTGGGAGCATTATAGATTCTTGACCCAACAGCTGAATGAATTAAACCATCAACAACATAGTGAGTCACAACTTAGAGCCTAAATGTCTCAATAGTAATGATTTAGCACAAACTCTTGTTATAATACCATGCCATCTATCAGAACAATTTCATGCAAAATCTAAAATCTAACTAACTAATTCAAACAAACAAGAATAAATATAGGTGATGATAGGCGTATTTACACGCCTAAAGTAATATAATGTACCCATATTTTAGCTATGTTTCGAGGACAAAATATATAATTCATGCACTTTTAGTCCTTTTTCCTATAATTAAGCTAACAAACGTGATTAGCAAGTTTTCAGGTATAAATGATGCAGATTTCAGCATTTTATGGATAACTTGACGCAAAAGGAAGCTTCACGAAAGAAGGAAGGGAAAGCTTGGACGCCAAGGACCAAAAGTGACGCATGGGAACCTGTCCCAGGCAAAAACAACAATTTTAAAGACTTTGGGGACTAGCAGTAACTTATTAGGATTAGGAGAATGATGCGGTAACCTAGTAGGATTGGGTTAAGTAATGCAGTATCTTAGTAGGAATAGGATATGGGTGTTATAAATACCCTATTTTACTAGAGATTTTTATGCATTGTACTTCTAATTCATTCCTCTACTATCTAAACAATTTTAATATTTTCAACACTTTCAATTCTTATTCTGTTCATCTATTCAATTCTTAATTTCCACAACGAGAGAAAATCTATTCTAAAAGGAATTCACGCCTAAAGCCATACCACACCATACTACACGTGAGATCTTTATTGTGGTATAATGATAATGTCTATTGTGATTTCCATCGCTCTCATGAGTAGCTAAACTTCCTTGTTGGGGTTATGGAAGCCGTATGAGATACTATCTATTGCTATGAGTTTGTTAATTTGCGACACGTATGCTGCTTATATCATTATTCTCTTCATCTTAATGAAAATTCTGGTGGTTGCAAACGCATAGAATACGGCAGTATAGCATTAACTTGTTCGAAAGAAAAGTTATATATCTGGAAAAGAGATAATGTCAAGGTAATAGGGCACCAACCCCTGTTAAAAAGTTAGTGTCGTAACTGGATTAACCTCTTAGAGAATTTGTACCATTAGATACGCTCTAAGCTCGAAAGAGTTGAAGCGAAATAGTCCTTGTTAGGTCGAAAGACGCTTGGATTTACCATAGAATACAATTCTCTCTAAGCACATGCATGTCTGAATTCAGCATAACTCATAGCCAATAGAGACGTATAACTCATAAGGTGGACATAACCCCAACTCTCAATTCTCATTGGTTAAACATCTTACTAAACACTCTTTCTGTTTACTTTGCTATTTCTGTTTTTACTTTACTATTTTGTTTACATTATTTGCACATTAAAATCCCCCCTTTTACGAGACTTGCACCAAAAGTCTAATAATCTTTGCTTACTTATTGACCGGCTATTCCCTGTGGGATTGATACCCAACCCAGTTGGGTTCTATATTTGACAACGACCGCTTACACTCTTACGAGAGCGGTAGTTTGAGCGTTATCAAATTTTGGCGCCGTTGCCGGGGAATACGGGTGTCTACTAAGTTTGTGATAGTTACTAGACCCTTTGGTCAAAGATTCTGGTACTTTACTTTTAGTTGTTTTTTTTTATTCAGGTTCTATTGACAGAATGGATGCGCAACGTGACATTGAAAGAAGGGCTGCTCAACAGGAGCAGGCTAGACTAGCTGCGTTGGCCGCTGCTCAAGTGCACCAATAGAATATTGATAACCCAGGTCGTGTAACAAATCTTGATGATGAGGACCTGGGCGATGAGGAGCTACTAAACCCACGGCTCATTGCTGAGATGGCGGCACCCATGCATAGGAGAGATCGTCAAGCACAATTGAGGCCTGATCGCTGAGCTGTACAGATTCCTTTTGATAATGATGATGACGATTTGGATGGAGTTGGTGCCACAGGATCTATTATTCTTCCGCCATTGGCACCCGGAGACAAGTTCAATATCACTAGCACCATGATTCAGCTTTTGCAACTCAAGGTATTATTTGGTAGACTAGCAGGCGATGATTCGAATATGCATCTGATCAACTTTATCTCTACATGCAACTCATTTGACAATCCAGGCGCTGGACAGAATGCTATTCGGATGCATTTATTTCCATTGTCTTTATCTGGGGAGGCAACTCTATGGTTGAATGGGCTGACTCCTGATTCTATTACAAATTAAAGGAAATTGAAAGACGCTTTCCTAGAAAGATTCTGTCCGCCATCCAAGAAAGCACAGTTGAGAGATGAGATCAACAATTTTAGATATCTTCCAACTGAAGCTCTCCACAAAACATGGGAGAGGTTCAATAAGAAGCTTATGCGGTGCCCAAATCATCATATGACCAATGTCCACTTGATGGACATATTATACAGAGCTTTAAATTCAGTAACTAAGCCAGTGATTGATAATGCTGCAGGTGGGTCATTCATTAACCTTACTCTTAATGAAGCAAGTGGTATGCTAGATCGTATGACAAAGCAGAGTAGAGCTTGGCATACCAGAGATTCCGAGGTAGCAAGCTCTACTATATCTATTAGCATGACCGCAGAACAGAGGCGAAGAGAAGAGGAGCGTGACCAGGATATAGCGCACATGAAAACACAAATGGATCTTCTTACTAAGCATTTATTATCAGGGAAGACCGAAAAAGTCAAAGCAGTTACATCAAAAGGAATAGATGAATCCGATTCTGAAGAAGAAGATAACTACTTGAATAATCAGGGAGGTTTCCGAGGCAATGCCCAAGGAAACCAAGGTCGTAACTATTACGATAAATCTGGAAACAAGGACCGTGATCAAGGAAGTTGGAAGAACAAGACTGATAGGAGTGGTCTGTATGTTCCTCTAGGAAGACGTGACGCCACTGCATCTGGGTCCGGAAATATATCCATGGAAGATATGATGGCTAAGCTGTTAAAAGGAGTGGAGGCAACCAACACGGGAGTAACTGAGGTAATTAATGATTTGTCCTCAATGAAGCAATTGGTTGACTCACATTCCACTACAATAAAACAGCTAGAGCAACAATTGAGTCAATTATCTGCAGCATTCAACCAAAGAAATGTTGGAACTTTACCTAGCAACACCGTGCAAAATCCAAGGAATGATGGATCATGTATGGCTATTACTACTAGGAGTGGTAAGGTGTTGGAAAATCTACCCAAAGGCCAACAAGAAGTCGACAATGTAGCGGACAACGATATTGATGCTGATGGTGAAGATGTCGTAGAAGCTAGCAAGAGTGGTCATGACATTACACCTATACGTCTACAACCTGAAAAGAGTGATGATCGGAAGAAAGATAAAAAGGAAGTGGTGGAGAAAACTATTCCTCTTCCACCAGCACCTTTTCCGCAGAGATTGAAGAAGAAAGGAGATGATACAAGGTTCAGTAAATTCATGACTATGTTGAAGCAGCTGACCATTAATGTTCCTTTGGTGGAGGCGCTGGAACAGATGCCTGGGTACGCAAAATTTATGAATGATCTTTTAACAAAGAAGCGGGCAGTGAGCTATGAGCCGGCAGATAATGTTCACCATTGCAATGCAATCGCTATAAGATCGCTAGTTCAGAAGAAAACAGATCCTGGTGCTTTTACTATTCCTTGCACGATTGGATCGTTGGATTTTGCTAAGGCATTGTGCGATTTAGGAGACAACATCAACTTAATGCCACTATCTATTTACAAAAAGTTGGGATTGGAGGATCCTACTCCAACCAATATAAGGCTTGTAATGGCAGATAGGTCGGTAAAACGACCTGTTGGTATTTTATGTGATGTGTTGGTGAAGGTTTCCACCTTTATCTTTCCTGCAGACTTTTTTATTTTGGATTGCGAGGTGGACTCTGAAGTTCTCATAATCTTGGGATGCCCTTTCCTCACAACTGGAAGTGTGCTTATTGACATGAGATCTAATGATCTTTTATTTTGGTTGAATGACGAAGTGGTCCATTTTGATGTATGCAAAGCAATGAAGCAACCAGAAGATATGGATGTGTTATCTATAGCTGACGTTAATTATAAGGATGACAAAGAATTATCTGTAGAGAAGCAGCTTATTGATGAGTCACCATCTGAGGTGCTTTCGAATTGTGAGCATGAGGATGTTGAAGAATATGAAGAAATTATGTGTGCTCTAACAGAAATAGGGTCATATTCTCATGCTCCTAAGAAGTTGGACCATGATCTCAAGAATCAACCTTCACAAAGAGCGAAGACTTCCATTGAAAAACCACTAATGCTAGAATCAAAAGAGCTACCAAGTCACCTAAGGTATACGTTCTTGGGAAGTGAAAATACACTTCCGGTAAGTGTTGCGGCTGATTTATGTGAACAGCACGTAGAGGCTCTTATCTCTGCTCTAAAGAGGTACAAGAGAACTATAGGTTGGTCTATTGATGATATAATTGGTATCCCTCCTGGGATATGTATGCACAAGAGTCATCTCGAAGAAGATTGTATGCCTACAAGTAAGTATCAGCGTCGTCTAAATCCATTCAGAAAACGATGCATCATCTATCTCGATGAAGTCTGAGTAATCAAGATAGCTATGTCGTGCCACGATAATAAATTAAGCGCTTTGTAGGAGGCAACCCATCGTTTTTAATTGTTTTTGTTTTCTTAGGATTTTATCGATCCACGACCAAAACTAAGGCGCTTGATGGGAGGCAACCCATCGTTCTAATCGTTTTTGTTGTTTTTGAGTAAATGTAGGTGCAAGAGGTGTAAAAGAGGAGATTGGTTTCAAATTTTGATTTGGAAGTATTGCATGTCGAAGGTGGTAAGTTAGGAAGGAAGAAGCAAAAGGCTATGGGTTAGGCATTGCCTATGAAAATATAGGCAAAGAACAAGGCAAGGCCTATGTAAATCTAGGCCACGAACAAGGCAAGGCCTATGCTATGGCATAAGCTCTCGGATTCCAGAATGCCATAGCATAGACGCCGCCTATGCTCAACAATGCGATATCATAGGCGCCGCCTATGCTGAACAATGCCATAGCATAGGCGCTGTCTATGCAAAAGCCTTCTGCTCAACTAGGCAAAGCATTAGGCATGGCCTATGCTATGGCCTTCTGCTCAACTAGGCAAAGCTATAGGCGCCGCCTTTGCCTCCCAAAACTCTCAAAACTTTTATTTTTTCTCTTTTAGCTTTGCAAGAACATCTTCCGAGGCCATCAACCAAGTAAGTACTCCTTTGCTCTTCTTTTATATTACGTAAGTATTACAATACTATGCCTATAATAAGTTGTTAAATCGTGAAGTAGTGTTGGTGATTTGAATGTGATTGATACAACTAAGTGAGTGAAAGAATATGTATGGATGCTCTTGACTTGTTTCCAACTTGTATTTGATTTTGATACACTGTCATTCTTTTGCGAAATCGACATGGTCAAGATAATTGCATAATCTTGTAACTTGAAAGCTTACATGTTGAAATGACTTGTTCATTGAGATGAAAATCATGGGTGACTACAAACATGCGATGTTGTGATTATTTCTATGCCATAAATTGATACGATATCTATGTAGTAGTTTTGTTCAAAAGATGCATTAGTCCAAACACGAAATCATGGTCAAGATTGTATAACTTTAAGAGGACATGAAATTATGACTGTGCTAAACATATTGTTGGAACATATCACCTAAATGTATATCGATGAAGTCTGAGTAATCGACATCATTCACTTAATTAGTTTGTGTCAACAAATTAAGTGTGGGGTGGTGCCTCTATTGTCTGTTTGTCGATTGAATCTTCCGAGATGAAGCTAACATGACTTTATTGAGATCTCAGGTAGAATGGCACAAAAAGGATGACAAGGAAAAAAAACAAAAAGCATCCACCTCACAGAAAGGTAAGAAAAGAGGAAGAAAAGAGCAAGCTGAATCCTCCGTGCTGCAAATACCTCGATACACTCTTGGAATTAAGTGGGGTACATTTTGAGGAACTTCTGAGGATGACGATTGTGATGATGATTCTGATGCACGAGGTATGACCCCAGACATAGAGGAGGAGTCCGACTAACCAGGTTTTTCTTATTTATTATCCACTGAGGGCAGTGTGTCCCGTCTAAGTGTGGGGTGCTGGTATTCGTATGCTATACTTCTTTATCTGCATTTGCTTATTTATGTTTGTTTGTTTTGTTTTGTTTTAGTAGTTAAATTATTTTTTTTAACTTTGCATGAAATTGTTCTGAGGGGCAGCATGGTATTATAACAAGAGTTTGTGCTAAAATCATTACTATTGAGATGTTTAGGCTCTAATTGTGACTCACTATGTGATAATTGTGTGGTTCAGTTCCTTCATCTGTTGGGTCAAGAGTCTATACCACTCCCAATAAAGTCGACCATGTGCCTTGTGTGTGCGAGGATATAGTATATTCTGTGTTTGTGACTGATGCTAGAACTTGCCTGGTGTGTGTGTGAAGCGAAATAAAGAGTGTGAGTTTAGGAGATGATTTAGCCATTTCTTTGGCAACCTGTAATTGTTTACCTTCGCTTTACCTACCCGTGGACATTATCCTAGTCAACCCCTTTGAGCCTTTAGCCTAATTTCTTTGACAGCCTCATATGTAAGCCTAATCCATTTTTTTCAAGACCATAATTTGATCCAAATTCCTAAGTGCTTTAAAGTGTAAAGTCATGTGACAAAATAAGAGAAAATTGGATGATTTTGATGCCTTAGAGTTTATTGGTGCTTGAATTTATTATGAAAAAGAGGGGCTATCATAAGAGGTGTGCTATACAGAAAACAAAAAGAAAAAGAAATAGAAAAACAAAAAGATAAATTGTGTTTATGATTGAATAAAAAGATAGTTATCTTTGAATGGCAAAATAGGTGAAAAGGGGTGAGAGATGGAAGAAAGGTAGCAACGTTGATTAAAAGAGAGTGTTAATGGCATAATGTGATGGATTAAAACGCTTAGGAACATAGTCACTATTTCTGGCCAAAATAGTCCTACCCATCCCTTAGCCTGCATTACAAACTGTAAAAGACCTATTTGATCCTAAGCTTAACATTCTGATATTTAGTGGAGCATTACACTAAGGGCAAGCCTATGGTCATCAGTTGCAACATATGACTTATTTGTGAGAGTGAGAGCAAGGATAATCTTATACCCATGTTCGAAATATATACTATACTTGTGAGTGATTATGGGTGATACCTTATGTGAGACACACATGGTTGATGAGTTTTGGGTAGATGTGTATGATTCTTTGTGCCTTAACTTTTGGATACGAATTAACCATCATCACGAGTCTATGTTGGAGGTTGAATTATTTCTAGTAGTGATCAGAAAACTACTCTTTGTAATAAGTGTCATGCCTGTCTTGATTAATATTTTGTGTTGTTATTGGAAACCCTAAGTAGATGTTTATATGGACCTGATATTTTGTTCGAGGACGAACAAAGCTTTAAGTGTAGGGTGTTGATGGTAGGCGTATTTACACGCCTAAAGTACTATAATGTACCCATATTTTAGCTAAGTTTTGAGGACAAAATATATAATTCATGCACTCTTAGTCCTTTTTCCTGTAATTGAGCTAACAAACGTGATTAGCAAGTTTTCAGGTATAAATGATGCAGATTTCAGCATTTTATGGATAACTTGACGCCAAAGGAAGCTTCACGAAAGAAGGAAGGGAAAGCTTGGACGCCAAGGACCAAAAGTGACTCATGGGAAACCTGTCCCGGGCAAAAACAACAATTCTAAAGACTTTGGGGACTAGCAGTAACTTATTAGTATTAGGAGAATGATGCAGTAACCTAGTAGGATTGGGTTAAGTAATGCAGTAGCTTAGTAGGAATAGGATATGGGTGTTATAAATACCCTATTTTGCTAGAGATTTTTATGCATTGTACTTCTAATTCATTCCTCTACTATCCGAACAATTTTAATCTTTTCAACACTTTCAATTCTTATTCTCTTCATCTATTCAATTATTAATTTCCACAATGAGATAAAAGCTATTCTAAAAGGAATTCACGCCTAAAGCCATACCACACCATACTACACGTGAGATCTTTATTGTGGTATAATGATAATGTCTATTGTGATTTCCATCGCACTCATGAGTAGATAAACTTCTCTGTTGGGGTTATAGAAGCCGTATGAGATACTATCTATTGCTATGAGTTTGTTAATTTGCGACACATATGCTGCTTATATCATTATTCTCTTCATCTTAATGAAAATCTTGTGGTTACAAACGCATAGAATATGCCAGTATAGCATTAACTTATTCGAAAGAAAAGTTATATGTCTGGAAAAGAGATAATGTCAAGGTTATAGGGCACCAACCCCTGTTAAAAATTTAGTGCCGTAACTGGATTAAACTCTTGGAGAATTTGTACCATTAGATACTCTTTAAGCTCGAAAGAGTTAAAGCGAAATAGTCCTTGTTAGGTCGAAAGACGCTTGGATTTACCATAGAATAAAATTCTCTATAAGCACATGCATGTCTGAATTCCGCATAACACATAGCCAATAGAGCCGTATAACTTATAAGGTGGACATAACCCCAACTCTTAATTCTCATTGGTTAAACATCTAACTAAACACTCTTTCTTTTTACTTTGCTATTTCTGTTTTTACTTTACTATTTTGTTTACATTATTTGCACATTAAAATCCCCCCTTTTACGAGACTTGTACAAAAAGTCTAATAATCTTTGCTTACTTATTGACCGGCTATTCCCTGTGGGATTGATACCCAACCCAGTTGGGTTCTATATTTGACAACGACCGCTTACACTCTTACGAGAGATGTAGTTTGAGCGTTATCAGTAGGCAAGCAGTACAATACAACAGACATATACCCTCACCCCATACTTAGACGGGACATACTGCCCTCAGTGGAAATAAATAAGGAAAACCTAATTAGTCGGACTCCTCTTCTATGTCTGGGGTCATACCCCCTGCGTCGGAATCATCATCAGAGTCATCATCCTCAGAGTTGTCCTCCATATCTGAGTTTGGCAGTCGGCGATCATCGTTAGTCGGCACGTCATCATCAAGAGGTTCCTCAAAATGTACCCCCACTCCACACATAGCCCGCGCATGCTCATTCAGCGGGTAGTCATAGTCCAGCTGCTAAAGCTCTGCATCAGTCGAAATACGACCCCCACTCATCATGGTAAACCTAGTCATGCCATATAGATAGTGAAAGAAACTTTCATCTCGAGCATATCTCTCTGCAGTGGTAAGGTTGATGCCATAACCAGATTCAGTCTCTTTAACTTTCGTGAGATCAACCTTCTTTGGGTTGTGTGGAAGCTTATGATCTGCAGGTTCCTCTTCAATGTGCTCCTTCCTTAAGATCGCAGTCAACAAATTGCCAAAGCTTAAATGGGACCTTTTGTGCAGCCTAGCCTTGCACATTGACGATCGTATAACCGCACCAATATTGATAGGAATATTCTTCATCAAAGCGTACACCAAGCATACTCGATCACGTGTGATCTTTGTGTACTATATCCCAGGAATCAAACAAGAGTTGACTATCCTTAACCATATACGAGTTTCCCTGTTCAAAGAGGCATACGGGTAGGTATTGTTGCGACCATTATCCTTGTACCAAATCCACCATGCCATTGAACTTGATCCGCATAATGTATGTCTGATGGCCCTGTAGGGAAGTCTGTGATAAAGCTCCTTGAGCGGTGATGGATCCACAGATGGAAGGCCCAGAAAAGAGTTGAAGAACTCCGCATTCAGTTGCAAGACTTGGCCCCGAATCTTCACTTCACTTCCGGTAGTCTTTGGGGACGAATTGGCATAAAACCCTCGCGTTAGATCAAGATTGCATTCCCCCATATCTCGGAAAATGAAAGCAAAATTTAGTGCCATGATTTTAGCCAAAATGTGGGCTTCTCTCTTTGCTAGACTCTCTTTCTGCATCAAATCCACGTGAACATATTTTTTTACTTTGTTGTTCTTGTACCACTCATTCCCTTCCTTCTCTAGGACCCACTTTATCCCAAAAGTGCGTCGAGGCACTTGCAGAGAGGAGGACTCAGCTTGGTCTTTTCTTGACCTTTTCTGACCTTTCTGTGAGGTGGACACTTTTTCTTTTCCTTGTCGTCCTTTTGGAGCCATTCTACCTGAGATCACAATAGATTTTCAACTCAGAAGATTCACTATAATCGAACAACAAATAGTGATGGCACCACCCCACACTTAATTTGTTGGCACAGACTAATTAAGTGAGTGATGTCGATTACTCAGACTTAATCAACATACTTTCATGTAATCTTGACTATCTTTTCCAACTCTATTTCAATGGATTAATGCACTTTCTGAACAAGACTTACCACATAGAGATCTTATCAGCTTATTGCCTAGGAATAATCACACCACCTTATGCATGTGGTTAATCATAATCAGTACCTCAATGAACGAGTCATTCAAACATTCAAACTTACAACTTTCAAGATCATGCATTAGCTTCACAAATTCGACTCCATAAACATATGATAGTGAATACTAATCAAATACAAGTCGGAGTAAAGTCAAGAATGCCCACACGAGTCCTTTCACTCAACTAGATGCATCATAACTAACCAATCATATTCTTATCACCAATCACCATTTTAAAATATAAAAAACCATTATAAGCGTAGTATTGCAACAACAACGGAATATAAAAAAATAAGTTACTTGGTGATGGCTCGGGAAGATGAGCTTGCAAGATTAGATGAGAAAAAAGAAAAACTTTGAGAGAATTGGAGAGCTTGGGCGGCGCCTATCTTGAGCAAACAATGGAATTATTTTCTAAGGTTAAGAATTTATTTAAAGACTAAGCCATGGGTCGGGTTTGATCCATGTACAATCGGGTTAGGAGGTAAAAAAAATAAGTAGGCGGCGCTTATTGCTTTGCCTATGCTTGGCATAGGCGGCGCCTATTGCTTTGCCTATGCTTGGCATAGGCGGAGCCTATTGCTTTGCCTATGCTTGGCATAGGCAGCGCCTATCGTATTGCCTAGATTGGTATAGGCAATGCCTTGTCCATTGCCTATGTGAGGTAGTAAGCATAGGCAATGGCATAGGCAATGCCTTGTCTGTTGCCTAGATTAGCATAGGCAATGCCTTGTCCGTTTCCTAGATTGGCATAGGCAATGCCTTGTCCGTTGCCTATGTGAGGCAGTGGGCATAGGCAATGGCATAGGCAATGGCTTGTCCGTTGCCTAGATTGGCATAGGCAATGCCTAGCTGATAGCCTTTGCTCTATCATTCCTAACTTACCACCTTTATCATGGCTTTATTTTAAATCAAAATTTGGGGGTAATCTCCTCATTTATACGTCTTGCACCTACACTTAATCAAAAACAACACAAATGATTAGAAGGATGGGTTGCCTCCCACCAAGTGCCTTAGTTTTGGTCGTGGCTCGACTTTTTTTTTTGAATTTTTATTTACGAAAAACAAAATCCTAGTAAAACAACATGATTAAAAATTATGGGTTGCCTTCCATGTAGCGCTTGATTTATTGTCGCGGCACGACATAGTTATCTCGATTACTCAGACTTCATTGAGATATCTGGTGGCTTCGCTGGTGGTGAAGGTCGATTCTTAAGGTCGAGGTCCAGCTTCTTGTGGGAATATGAATACGACCCCATTCCTGTCAAAACACAAATAGTTTATTCGTAGTCTTCAACATCCTCATGCTAAAAGTTCAAAAGCACAACAGCTAATGGCTCAATAGTAAGCTACTTCTCTAACGATAATTCCTTCTCATCTTTATAATAAATATCAGCTATAGAGAACACATTCATATCTTTTGGTTACTTTATTGATTTGCTTACATCAAAACGTACCACTTTGTCATTCATCCGAAATAAAATCTCATTTGCTCATAAGTCAATAAGCACACTTCCTGTTGCGAAGAAAGGTTGACCAAAGATTATGGGAGCCTCAAAATCCACCTCGCAGTCCAGAATAACAAAGTCTACAGGAAAAATGAAGGTAGAAACCTTCACTAATACATCATGCAAGATACCAATAGGTTGTTTTACCGACCTATCTGCCATTACAAGCCGCATGTTGGTTGGTGTAGGATCGCCCAACCCCAACTGTCTATAAATGGATAGCGGCATCAAATTGATGCTAGCCCCCAAATCGCACAATGCCTTAGCAAAATCCAAAGATCCAACTGTGCAAGGAATAGTGAAAGCACCAGGATCTGCCTTCTTCTGTACTAACGATCTCGTGGCAATCGCACAGCAATGATGAACATCATCTGCCAGTTCATAGCTTGCTTCCCTTTTCTTTGTTAAAAGGTAATTCATGAATTTGGCATACCCTGGCATCTGCTCCAGTGCCTCCACCAAAGGCACATTAATAGTCAGCTGCTTCAACATGGTCATGAATTTACTGAACCTGGTGTCATTATCCTTCTTCTTTAGTCTTTGAGGAAAAGGTGGTGGTGGAGTTGGAATAGTTTTCTCCCCCACTTTCTTTTTTTCTTGCTTCTGATTATTGATCTTTTTAGGATGGTGACATCTAGGTGTAGTGTCATGAACGTTCTCATTCTAATTTTTAGCTTCTACAGAATCATCACAATCTGCTTCAATAACATTCTCTTCTATATTATCAACCACTTGCTTGCCTTTGGATGGATTTTCCAACACCTTACCAATCCTGGTAGTAATAGCCATACATGATCCATTATTCCATGGGTTTTGCACAGTGTCGCTAGGTAAAGTACCAGCTTTTCGTTGATTGAATGCCACCGATAGTTGACTCATTTATTGTTCCAGCTGTTTTATTGCAGTGGAATGCGAGTCGACCAATTGCTTCATTGAGGACAAATCATTTTTTACCTCAGCTACTCTCGTGTTGGTTGCCTCCACTCCTTTCAACAGCCTATCCATCATGTCCTCCATGGACATCTTCCCAGAGCTAGATGCAGCAGCTTCACGATTTCTGGGAGGAGCATACAAACCGCTCATGTCATTCTTATTCTTCCAACTACCTTGGTCTCGGTCCTTGTATCCGGATTTCTCATAATAGTTTCGACCTTGGTTTCCTTGGGCATTGCCTCAGAAACCCCCCTGATTATTCAAGTAGTTTGCTTCCTCCTCAGAATCGGAGTCATCTCTTCCCTGTGATATGATAGCCTTGACTTTTTCGGTCTTCCCTGATAGTAAATGCTTGGTAAGAAGATCCATCTGCATTTTTATGTGCGCCATATCCTGGTCACGTTCTTCTTCTCTTCGCCTTTGTTCTGCAGTCATGCCAATAGATACAATAGATCTTGCTACCTCAAAATCCCTGGTATGCCAAGCTCTACTCTGCTTTGTCATACGATCTAGCATATCACTTGCCTCAATAAAAGTAAGGCCCATGAATGACCCACCCGCAACATTATCAACCACTGGCTTAGTCACCAAATTCAAAGCCCTGTATAATATCTCCATCAAGTGGATGTTGGTCATCTGATGATTTGGGCACCGCATAAGCTTCTTCTTGAACCTCTCCCATGTCTCGTGGAGAGCTTTAGCTGGAAGCTGTCTGAAATTGCTTATCTCATCTCTTAACTGTGCTCTCTTGGACGGCGGAAAGAACCTTTCTAGGAAAGCTTCTTTCAGTTGCCTCCAATTTGTAATAGAGTCAGGAGTTAGCCCGTTTAACCATAGAGTTATCTCTCCAAATAGAGACAATGGGAATAAGCACAGCCGAATTGCATTCTGTCCAACCCCTGGATTGTCAAATGACTTGCATTTTGAGATAAAATTAATCAGATGCATATTCGGATCGTCGCCTGCAAGTCTACCAAATAACCCTTTGAGTTGCAATAACTGGATCATGGTGCTAGTGATATTGAACTTGGCTCCAGGGCCCAGGGCGGAGGAATAATAGCCCCTGTGGCACCAGCCCTATCCAAATCATCATCATCATCATCAAAAGCAACCTGCACAGCTCAGCGTTCAGGTCTCATTCTAGATTGACGATCTCTGTTGACATTCCTATTCACTGGTCCAACCACATCATCTGCACGCCTTGGATTTAATAACTCATCATCACCCAGGTCCTCATCATCAAGATTTGGTGCCCGACCTGGGTTATCAACATTCTGTTTATTTACTTGTGCAGCTGCCAATGCAGCTAATCTAGCCTGATCCTGTCGAGCAGCCCTCCTTTCAATTTCTCTTTGTGCATCCATTCTGCCAATAAATTATGGTTCGGGATTTATGGGTAATAATGGCTAACCAGAACTTCGTGTATTTGGCATGCACTCCACTAAACCTGAACAAAACAAAAACAACAAACAAAAAGTAAAATTATATAATCTTTGACCAAAGGGTCTATTAACTATCACAAACTTAGTTGACAACCGTATTCCCCGGCAACGGCGCCAAAATTTGATACGCCCAAATTGCAACTCTCGTGAGAAAGTGTAAGCGGTCACTATCAAATATAGAAACCAACTAGGTTGGGTGTCGAATCCCACAGGGAATACTCTGGTCACTAAGTGTTGCGATTATTAGTAGACTGTTGGTCAAAAATTCCAAGGAAAAAAGGGGTTTGGTTTAGGCGTGAACTAATATTGTCAAAGTAACGATGGAATGTTATGTGTAGTAAGATTTAATCACATAGAATGATAAGTTAGGGTTATGTCCACCTTGTAGTTTCTACTTCTCTATTAACTATGAGTAACACGAAATTTAGACATGCATGCACTTATGGAGAATCGTATTCTAATTCTAAATCCAAGTGTTTCCCGACCATCAAGGATTTATTTCACTTTAACTCTCTCGAGCCTAAAGTGTATAACAAATGGTACAAATTCTCCAAGAAGTTAATCCGGTTAAGGCATTAACGTGTAAATAGAGGTTGGAAGCCCTCTTTCCTTGTCACACTATTTTTTCCAAACATGTAACTTTTCTCTCGAACAATTTAATGCTATAGTGGAGTGTTCTCTATGTATGCAACCATGAGAATTCAATTAAAACGAAGAGAGTAATGATATAAGTAGCACACACATCAAGAATTCACAAACTCATAGTTAATAGATAGTATCTTACAAGGTTTTCATAACCCTAACAGAGAAGTTTAGCTACTAATGGATTCAACGGAAATCAAAGTAGACATCATCATCATACCAAAACTAGAACAATCTTCACGATGGAGATAGTTATCGTCAAGAACAGAATGACTTCTTTCTCTATCCGTTGCTCACGTAAGTCGTGTTCTGTGTTCTAAAAATATTATAGAATCTGAAAACTGAATAATGAATAATGATAATGATCGAATTATAATGATCGAATGATGCTGAAAAATTCAGCAATAGGGTTTTTATAATATCCTTGTCCACTAAGTTACTGCTGCATCCCTAAGTCTTTAGAAATACTGATTCTGCCCGGGACAATTTCTCCATGCATCACATTCATTCCACAAGCTTCCAAAAGCCGCCTTACCTCTTATGTGAAGTTTTCCTTTGCTGCCCACAGGTCTACAAAGTGCTGAAATCTTCCTTATTAATACCTGAAAAACATGCTAATCACATAGGTCAGCTCACTTAAAGGAAAATGGACTAAAAGTGCAAGAATTATATATTTTATCCTCAAAACTTTAGATAAAACATGGGTAAATATGGTGCTTGGGCGTGTAAATACGCCCAACATCAATGGTTAATACAAGTTCTGGTTCGAGTCCAATATCTGGTTATGATGATTTGGGAGTTCTTGTACTGATTATTGTTTTACTGAAAGTTGTGGTTCTTCTAAGTTCCTGTTCGAGTCTGGCATCTAATTATGATTTTTGTTGTATATCAGATATATGGCCTTTCATTATTACCCACTATTTTTGGTTTGAATTTGGCATATGGCCTCTTATTATTATCCACCACTATCGATATGAGCCGGATATTTAGCCTCTTGTTACTACACATTAGTACCAGTTCAAGCTCAACACACATTTGGATGACTACTATGATTTCTTTGGATGGGTTCAGTTATGGATTATCTATACTTATTTTCATTAATTGCTTCTTGGGTGTCTACCAGCCTATGGGTTAGTGATTGGGTTAATTGTCTTCTTTAGTGTGTTTGGCTAACTTATGGAAGCCTAATTAGGTTATGTTTTTTTTTCCTTTTATTATTGCATTATTTATGTTTTTGTATCGCTTTTACTTAGTCCTTTATCTCATTTGGGTAGATTGACAACTTTTTATATTCTTATCACTTTTTAGTGTTGACAAATATTACACCCTTGCATTTTAGTTAGACTTTTCCTGTATTGAGATGAGTCGGCCAATGATGCCAACTGAGTACCCATTGCTTTGGTATTCATACTATAATTTTGCATCTTTCCCCTGATGAAAATTTGAGTACTATCAGCCGGCGTTAACGTGATTCCTATTTTCCAGTACTGATATGGAGTAGGGTAAACTCTCTATCATCCAGGGTTGATCCTCCTCTATCTATTCCGGTTTAGCCTATTGTATTCAAGATGACTTGTATATATTATGTATATTTTAGATTCTGTCTAGTATTCTGGCTATCTTTTAGTAGTGGCTCTTGTACTGACTTAACCAAGTATTGGGAGGGATTCATTTGTATATTTTAGTCCTTTTCTTTCTCTCATTTGGATATACTTTATATGTTTCCTATTTGTATTTCATTTATTATTAATATTGTTATCATTACATATGATCTTTTCTAGTTTCTGCACTTTAGCTTGTTACCTTTATTTCAGGTTATGGCGTGGCTAGTCTACTGGTAGGATAAGTTATGTGCTATCATGACTTGAGAAATCAGGTTGTGATAGCTTGGTATCAGAGCCTAGGATGTACCAGTACTATTGGTACTAGCCCCAATGTTTAGTAGAGTTTTGTGGATCGGTATGGAGATTTCTGTATCCTATATTCAGGCGGCTACGGTTCATTTTTAGGGAAAAATATCATTTCTTGATCCATTTCCATGTCCTGGGTATTAATGCTCACAACCAATCATGTATGAACATAATGATTCATTCAATACAAGTATAAATGAGTTTAAAAATCAACTCAATATGATTATAATTTAGCATCCTTTCAAAACCCTTAGTAAGATATATAAAATAGATCCAGGCAAACAACACTCAAACAAGGCCTATAATATTTGTTCTAGCCCTCATACGAGTAATACAACAACTATGACATTAAATGCACAAATAAGGCCCATGATATCAAAGAAAGCCCCCACACAGGAGAAAAACCATATATGATCCTTCAAGTTAACAAAAATAGGCAAATAATTCCTCATACAGGCATATAATATTAATAAGAATCTCAAAATATAACTCCTCATGGAAAATTCCCTAGCTTCTAACATTACATGTATGTTAATAACCCAACCCTTTCTGAAGAAAGTTATGCCATAACCTACCTCATAGCGCCAAAATCCAAGCCTAGACCTTTCAATATAATCTTTACCTGTTTTGAATAGTTACGAAACAAGCTAAAACTATAAAATATATAATCTATGTGTTAAAGGGAAACTAACGACACTCATATCGACTATATTTAAGATGGATCCAAAACAAGCGTAAAAATAAAAGTGGTACACCAAAATTAAAAATTTGTTCTCCAAAACAATAGGAATCTACAGCTGAAAACCCACACAAAAATGAGTCAAATATAATGCTCAAATTGATAAAAAACGAATTTTATTTTTTACCAAGAAAACACTCAAATTCAAGTCGTAAATCATGATTTTTGAAGGTGAATTGATGATGCGATAAAAAGGAATTGAAAAAATTAAGGTTTAAAAGTACCCACACGAATTGGTAAAAATTCCTTTGAAATAAACTTCTCTTGAACTCTTAAAATAAAAAAATAGAGCTATGGAAGTGTTTGGTCAAGATGGGTTTTTTTTCTTCCTAAGCCCCGACCCGTCACGATCGTGAACATTTATAATGCCTTTTCCAATCTACCCAAACCTAAGAGTCGATTGCGATTGCTAAGAATGACCGACCCAGATCTGATCCTCCCAAGCTTGATCAATGCAGTTGCCTATCTCACATTTACGGTGACCAAAAATATTAAACCCTTAAGATCATGAGCCTTCTACAATGATTGTAATATTTCACAACATCATTCACCTGAAACATAAGGCACAACCCACAAATGCGAAGGAATTTGGTCTACACACCTGAAACAACAACATCAACAGATTGTACATGTTGAAATGTCTTTGAATGGACATTTGAGATTTGTTTGGGACCCTACAAAATAAATCTTATATATTTCTAGTCCATTTTCAAAATTTTAGACTTATTAGAAATATCAAGTTTTTGATAAAAGATCATTTGCAGCAAATTAGCCCTTGGGACCCCATTTAGGCATTTCTTTTCTAATTTTTTAATGGAGGTCTGAAATGCAAAATAACAATTTCAAAATTCAACGAACCCCCCTACTGACCTAAAATCAACATCCTAAATTAGCTGCAACTGTCCAAATTACCATCCTATGCTTGAAATATTAAATATTATTCAAAATCAAACTAATGTCTTTTAAAGTATCTAAGAGTGTCACACTCTCCATAATCACCCTCAAATACATTGGGACCATGCCAACTATATCCATGTCACATAATGAGTAGTAACAAATATAGGCGAGGGAAAAATGGTCAAAAAATATCAAAAGGAAAATTTCACACTTCAGGTTGTTACATGTCGTCCTTTCTTTCTAACCCTATCCAAAGTCTATGTTATAACCAAAGAAATACCTTAGATCAATCTTTGAGAATGTCAAGGCTAAGCATCTGATAAATATATAATATTGCATTTATGTCACTGTTCATTTTTATCAACATAAGGAATTAGGAGTGAAATGAAATGAGAGAGTCTTATTAGAGAAAATTCTCACAAATACCAAAAGGAAATAGTAAATGAGAAAAATTAAATATGAGAGAATTTTATAGGTGAAAACCCTTATAGGCACTGTAAGGCAATGATGAGTTGAGATAAATGAAAATAAGATATCCTTATTGGGAAAACCCTTTAGGGCGTCACTAGCCAAATAAGGTATATGACCAAGATACAATGGTCTAGAAAAGGAAACTTGGTTTTAGGTTCATTGTATGGACAATAATTGATGAATAAACTAAATGGAAAGATCAGGTGGCTTAATGCAAGATGGATGTCATAATCATTATAACCGATTAATCTACTCAAATAAGTTTTTCTTTCAGTCATTTCTAGAAAAATAACATTCATTGTCTTTTCTATATTACTATTTTGTTTTCTTATGTTTGTTATTAAAGTAAAAATGATTATTGTTTTTCTCTTGTCTTTGATTAATTGCCATGTCAAAACAAGTATGAAAGGACTTTAAAACTTACTGTGAAATTCTTCAATTGCACAATGTAAGACAAAGATCAAGCACATGAAGGCACCCTGATCCAAAGTGAAGAAAAGTGTACCAAGAAATTCTCATTAGCTAAAAAATTCTTGACTCATGAAAATAAAAAGGTTTAATAGAGTTTAATTTGTAGAGACTGTGAAATAGAGGTATAAGGTTTACGTTAGAGTCTCTTTTGATATACTAATTTAGGTCAATGGTATAAGAATTCATTGACATATGCCAACAACTTAAAATAAGCTGAAATTGAAAAATGCAGGAGCAATTGCCTCAATTTCAAGGCCACAAACTAGACACCATGTTTTTAACCTCATAAGTTGTTTTTGTATGAAACAAGAATGCATATTACCTTTAAATCAAAGGCCTCAAAGACTAAATGTTAGAAAGGTTTAATTCCTCACTTCTATAAAGGAAGAGCTAATAATGCAATATAGGTTTGATAATCATGGTGATGGTGAAAATCCATTATCATTTAACCCCTAGGAGATAAACTTATTAGTTTGCATGCTTTGAGTTTTATTTGTTAGTTGATACACTTCCTAGTATGAACTCTTATATCTAGAAAATACACATTCTAGTCAAGTTATTCTATTTAACCCCTAGGAGATGCACTTCTTTATCGGGGTCTTTCAGGCTTTATTATTAGGAGACACAATTCCTAATTTGAATCTTTGCTCCTATATGTCCTACTTTCTAGTTGAGTCCTTTTATTTAATCTCTAGGAGATTCTCTTCCTTATTCTGGGTACTTCAGGATTCATATTTAGGTATTGCATTCCTAGTTTGAAACTTTACTCATAGAAAAACACTTTCACATCAAATTTTCCCATTTAACCCATAGGAGATGCACTTTCTTAGTCTAGATATTTTATGTTTTGTTTGTTAGGTGACACACTTTCTAGTTTAAACCTTTATGTTAGAAAATTCATACTTTATTTGAGTTCTCCCATTTAAACCTTAGGATATGCACTTCCTTTTATAGGTCTTCCAGCTTTCAATTTTTAGGAGACACACTTTCTAATTTGAACCTTTGATCCTAGAAGCCGCACTTTTAAGTCAAGTCATTCCATTTAGCCCCTATGAGACAAACTTTCTTGTCTGTGTTCTTTAGGTTTCACTTTTTAGGAGAAATATTTTCTGATTTTAATCTTTCCTCCTAAAAGTCGTGCTTTCTAATAAAGTCCTTCCATTTAACCCCTAGAAGATTCCCTTCTTTTTCAGGGTCTTTCAGGTTTCTGTTGTTTGAAGACAAACTTGCTAATTTAAACCTTTACTAAAAATCACACATTTTAGTCGAGTCTTATCATTTTATCCCTAAAAGATACAGTTCTTGGTCTGTGCTTTTCAGGTTCCATTAGTTAGGTGACTTAATTCATAGTTTGAACTTTTACCCATAGAAAACATACATTCTAGTTGGGTCCTTCCATTTAACCCCTAGGAGATTCACTTATTTGTCAGACTCTTTTTGGTTTCATTTGTTGGGAGGCACACTTCCTAATTTGAACCTTTACTCATAGAAATCACACTTTCTAGTCAAGTCCTTCCACTTAACCCCTAGAAGATGTACTCCCTAATTTGGGATTTCAGATTTTATTTGTTAGGTGACACATATTCTAGTTTGAATCTTTACTCCTTGAAAATGCACATTCTAGTCAAGTTGTTTGATTTAATGACCTAAGAGATGTAATTTCTTATCTAAGTCTTTCAAGTTTCATTTGATAGGAGACACACTTCTAATTTGAACCTTTTCTCCTAGAAGATGCACTTTTTAGTCGATTCCTTCCATTTAACCCCTAGGAGATACACTTTCTTGTTTGGTTCTTTCACATTTCATTTGATATGAGACCCACTTCTTAATTTGAATCTTTTCTCCTAGAAAATGCAATTTCTAGTTGAGTTCATACATTTAACCCCTAAGAGATGTACATCAGTGTTTGGGTCTTTCAGGTTTTATTTATGAGGAGTTGCACTTCTTAGTTTGAACGATTACTAATATAAAATGCACTTTCTAGTATGAGCTTTCAATTTAACTACTAGTATATGCACTTCATAGTTTGGCTCTTTCAAGTTTTATTCATAGGATACATACTTCCTAATTTAAACCTACACTCCTAGAAGCCTCACTTCTAGTCGAGTCATTCAAATTTAACCACTAAGATATGCACTTTCTAGTAAAGGTTCTTTCATGTTTTATGTGTAGGAGTTTCACTTCCTAATTTAAAACTTTGCTCCTAAAAGACACACTTTCTAGTCGGAGTCCTTTAGTTTAACTCTTAGGAGACACACTTCCTAATCTTGGTCATTCTCTAACTCTTAAGAGGCATATTTCTTTATTTGAGTCTTGATTCATCTATGTCCTGTGCATTTTGTAAATATTTATTATTTAGTCACACTCGTAGAATTTTTTTTGATGGTAAAATGGGACAAAAATTTTATTCATGTCATTTGATACTTTAATTTTATGTTGAGAACCCTCTTAGAAAATGGGACTTTACTTTTGTTTTCAGGACACCCCTAAAGAATGGGATTAGCAGGACCCTCTTTTCTAGAAAATATGATTATTATGACACTTATATAAATGGGATTATGGGACCCTCCTAGAAAGGGGATTATCGATACCCTCTTAGAGATAAGATTAGCAGGAACCTCTTAGAAAATGAGAATTTCTATAACATAACCCTTTTTATATAACTTAGTCCTAGTTAATTATTGATATTAATTTTAGGAACCTATTTGGAGAATAGGTTGAAGACTTTCAATTTCAAACTCAGGACCTTTCTTGAAGAATAGGGATAACTTTTATTTCAACATCATGGAGCCAAAGAATAGGGTCAAGACTTTGGTTTTAAGTTTAGGAGCCCATCTAGAAAATAGAATCAATATTTAGTTTTGAAGTTTAGGAGCCCGCCTGAAAATTAGAGATTTTTTCATTTCAAACTCAGAAACCTACCTGAAGAAAAGGGTAAAAACTTTCACTTCAAGCTTAGGAGTGTGCCTAGAGAATAAGATATATTTATATTTTTAAAGTTAGAATTAGTCGGAGCAACTAGAAGAATAGGGTCGATTTTCAAGTTTATTTTCTACACCAAGTGTCTGTATGATGATAGAGTTCACTTTTAAAGTTAAAATCAGAATAACGGTGTGTATTTCATCACTAGAGAATGTATTGGACATTCAAATCAATACTTAAGAGAAGCTGCATAGAAAGGATTTTGTAATTGTATTTTCCTTTTTAACTTTAAGTTTTCATTTTGATGTAACGACAGAAGCTGTAGACTGAAACCTCAATAGGGCTTCACTCAACTCTCTATCCTAGTATAGTTTATCTTCTTTCTTGCCGTTTTGAACTATACGTGGCCTAATTTCTGCATAACCCAGTTTAGGTAGGATGTCTAAGACCAGGGCTCTATCGCACTATATTCAAATCATTTTATTATGTTAAGTTTATTTAATCCTTTGTAGAAAATTCAAAATAGTAACAAATAAATTTGTGTCACATGGAAGATTCCATTTTGTCCTTTTCATAAAAACTTGGGTATTTATTGGTTTATTTTTATTTTTCTTTGTTTCTTGTTCCCTACACAAAGAACCTCACCTACACACAATACATGACCCCACACCTTGCTACTCACACGTATTAGCCAATAATAATCCACTACCTCACACCCTAATAATACACCTCACCACACCTTATTACTTTCTCTTTAATAATATACTCACCTTTATGTAACAACCTATATCAACACCAAAAAATAACCATGACATTATCACCCTACTCCATAATAATGGAAAAATAGAGAGAGAATACCAACACCAACAACAATCAGCAACACCATGAACAACAAATACATATATAGGAAGAAAAATCAGAGAAGGGGAAAGAATATACTCCATTGACACAAAGAGAAAAACAACTGTCCTTAACCTCCACAAAATTACAGCTACTCCAATGAGCTGCCAAGAATTTAACACTCCACTGATGACTACTATTTTGGCTAATTTCATACCTTAAAAATCATTAATTTTCTCATCTCCGCCAATAAATAGTAGCCAATGACCCTATAATATAAATTCCAATCGATGCACCATCTCTAACTCCCTCCATCTCTATCATATTGAGAAAAGAAATCAATGAACTGAACACCAATCAATAATACATCTATTTTTACTTATTTCTCCTAACAGCAACAACCATAGTCTAACCCCATAACTCTAGTTAGATATCTAAAGGAACAACATCCACCATCGCTCCTTCTGACCACTAAATAACAACTAAAAGTAATGAACAACAACTACAACATAGGTTTTATTCTAATTTAGCTGGGTTTATTTAATTAGGGGTTCATGTTTAAAAGAGATCAAAGGGAGTATTGAGTTTGGGGAAGCAGAGGTTTGAGGTCGTAGTTTATTAGTTCTAGTCTTGTTTGAGGTTTGACAACACTCCAGATGAGTAATTTGATGAATTAAAATAAAATTGAGGTCTAATTCTTTCTCTTTATACTTAATCTTTTGATTTCGTAGGTGAATTTGATAATACATTTGTATTTCAATAAGTGAATGTCAATTTTGTTAGTGCTATAATGTTTTTTTTAGATATCAACTTCTTGAGGTTGTTTCCTTATTTAAGTTGTATTCTAGCTGACCACAAGTAATTAGGAGGGAGAAGTATCTTTGAATGTTGAAAATAGAGATTTGAACTACAATGTGCACTAATCATATATTTAGAGTCTTGGATTAAAATTAAAATTACAGGAGAGGGAGGGGGAAGATTTGAAAATGGTTAATTTATATATCAATCATTTTCTTTGATTTATGTTTATGGTTAATTTAGAATAGTTATTAATTTTTGTCAACTTAGTGGTGGTATATTTAGGCTGAGGTTGGGTAGGCGAATTGAATTCTATATTTTATTGTTGTTCTTCCATTCTGTTTACTTCATCGTTTGAATAAAAAATATATTTATTCATTAAAAAATGCCTGAGGTATCATGTATGGGTGTTTTTCAAGACAAGACCTGGGTTGCCGAATAAAGCATAGACTATGTTAGTTTAGGTAGTGTAGGTTTAGTTTTATACTTTTTTTTGTATGGATTGTATAATTGAATTGTACTTTATTTGTTGCAAACCTTTATATTTTTTGGTGCTTATATTCTTTTGTGTTTTATTCAATTATGGCATTAGTTAAGCTGATACGAGTTAACAAAATGACCATGCTTAAATTATGAGATTAGGGGATGCTTTACACCTCCTTCTTGGTCAATAGATTCCTTAACTAGAATCTCTGTTTCTGATTAGTATTTTTAAGAGTCAACCTTTTTGAAAAGGAATATTTTAAAGGTGACTTGGCACATCAAATCAATGCCAAGTGGTAGCTCTGAGTTTTAAATTTAAATTATGTTTTAAAACACTTTTGTAGTCACTTTCAATTATTAAAAATTCATTTGAAGTTTGAATTAATTATTTTTATAAAAAAGGATCATCAAAATATAATTTTGTATATTTGGTGCTTAATATCACAATATTTACATCACATCCATGAATCAAAACATGAAAAAATGGGTAATCTTGGAAATAAAAAAAATAAAAGTAGAATTACTCACCAAATATTTCATCAAAACTCACCTCCATCAGAGCTTTCTAGCTCTAAAAATATTTAAAATACTAAAATATCAAAGTATACCTTTTTATAAATCACTAGAAGTTTTCATGACAACTCTTTAGGGTCACGAAAAAAGGCTCAGCATTTCTGATTAAATCCCTTGCTATGGATTTAAAATCATGATTTTAATCTAATGGTTTCATTAAAACATTATATGGATCAAATTTGATTCAGATGGTATTATTTAAGCTCAATAACATTAAAACGCCATGTAAAAACACTGATAGAAATTTTGGTTTTTCATATATTTTGAACTTTGTGTCCCTCCCTGTAGGCACTTATGGAATGTTATGGATTGATATGTTAGTTATTTCGGTGTCTAATTGAGAGTTCTAAAGTTGTCTTCGACCAATTTATATGAGTCCAGATTCTCCCATATAATACACATAAGTGGGATACATCTCATACAATGGACATTTATGCTTGGACTATTGGCAAGTGGCCCTAATGCTTTCGGAGTTAATCTTTCATATAGAGATCCTATTTATGAGAGTATAATAATAGTGATGTTGGATCATGTGTTCTCACTAAACAGATAGAAGATCGGTAGCTTGGAGAAATTTCTGAGTCAGTTAAGCAAGCGCAAGGCCAATTATGCGAGAACCATAACATTATTGCAAAATCGATCCATCTCACATAACTAGACCCCATGGTAATTTTATAATATTTTCATCTTGTATTTATAAGCCTATTTTCAACTAAGAAACCTCATACCCAACTTTGAATCCTTGAAAACTTATTTTGGAGAGGATTAAAGGGGGAATTTCAAAATTTATTCATTGGGTAAGCTCTACATAATTTCACACATTTTTCAATGATTATTTCATGATTTTACCTTCAAATAGTTTTTAAACTGAAAAATTGAGCATTTTATGATAAGTTTAAATTTAGATAAATTAATAGGTTCAAGGTTGATATCAACTCAATTTCTAATGAAAATTCATATTTGAACTCCTAATGTTATTATAGCATAGTTTTTGTAGCAAATTTTAATTTTTCCCTTGTGATTTTAGTGTTGACTACTGAATTGACTTTTTAAACTTGAATTAGAATCCCAGTAATATTGGTATCTTTGGACTCATGTTTATGCGTTTTTTAATAGACTAAATTTTGTTGGGGGTAATTGAAAAGGGAAAGGCCTTGGTTTGACTTTATAAGTCTTCTTTTAAGGCAATTTTAAACTTTCTTTAACTATATTCAATATTTTTATATGTTAGTTGCATGTAATGGTAGTAATAGAAAATAGGGGTCTCATATAGATGAGATAATGCATAACTATATAGGTACCAGTGTTAAATAAATGAATAAAAGCAACAAATTAATGTGTTTGAACTATTTTTCCTAACTATTATCATGATTTTTATGCATTATATCTGAAAATGAGTTACTAAGCATGCTAGTTGATGATTGTTCCCCTCTTTTAGAATTTTATTCAAATTATGGTTATTATCAAGAAAATGATTGAGATTCTTATTAGTTGCGTATTAAAAATAAATTCTATACTTTTTGTTGAATTTGAAGAAGTTGAATTGAAACACCCTAGATTTTTGAAACCTTAGAAAATTTCTTGGATTTTTATTTTTTGACATTATATGACTAGGTGGTACTAGCCGTATGATGGGGTACGATCGTATGGTTTTGGTCGTATACTAACTAGTGTTGATTTATGGGTTGGATTTGATTTGGGTATGGGTACGAGTTGGGTAGGTACAAGTCTTATGGTGTGTGACGGTTTGTATGGTTTGGTTTTTCTATCACTTAATCTGAAACATAGTGACTTAATATGGATATGAGTACGAGTGGATCACCATGAGTCGTAAGATAAGGAATGACTCATACCATTGACTTGTATGGTGGATAGTGTTCCAAATCCTCTTCCATTTCCATTTTGTGGTGGGTCCGGTTCAAGGGTAAAGGTCATATGATCGAATACGACTTGACTTGGATGGTATATTTGGCAGTGTTATGGTCCAAGGGGAGGCCTAGGGTACGAGTATTAGGTACCACTCGTATGGTGGGGAACTACTGGTATGGGGTTGTTGCACCCTCTTGCAGGATTTTAATACTGCTTAAGTGGGGGTAATTTGGATATTTTCTCACTTAACCTCTTAAGGACCCATGAATTATAACTCTTTTGGTACATCATTTACCCTAATATTCTAATTTTAAACACTTAGAAACTCTCTCAAATTCTCTCTAAGGCTCTTGGGCAAAAGAAGGTTAGGGTTTCATCTAGAGGATCAATTTGGGACTTGTACGGGTGATTTGTCTCCATCATTTTCATAATCGGAGGAAAGATACTTCTCCCTCATTTTTAGTTCTAACTAAAGGCATATCTTAGGAATTATTTTCATGGAATAATTGTTGTATGGTTTTCATTTTTCAATCATGTTTTAGGAATTTTGGTTATAAATGCTTGGTTATGGTTTTCCCATGATTTTAATTATGGATTTGCAAGCTTTAATGGTGGTTTGGGCAATTGGTTGCATGGGAATGGTTAATTAGTAATTGGTTTTGGTTTTGCAAACAATATGCCCCTAAGATGTTTGATAAAATGCCTATGAGAATACTTTTACTTTATTTATCGACTTTTAATGAAACTATTGCGTTTTATAACTTGGTCATAAAACCCGAAATTGTATAAATAGTTTAAATGATTTGGAATAGTTAAATGGTAAGGTTTGGTGGTCATGTTTATGGTTGATTAAACATCCTTATGAGGTAGAAGGGAATCCCTTAATCAAACTTAATAATAGTACATGGGAATCCTTTAATTCAACTCAATAATGTAATCTATTGGTACATGGGAATCACTTATTAAAAAAAAGGTTGGCTAAGGACATTACTTACATGCTATAGTCGGTGTTACGATACCACTAATCATATCCAAAGTTAATAATAAATGGAATGGTGATTTAGTTGAGTGGTAATGATTTTAATTGGGAAATAATGGTAGGGTATGATAGCTAACCGTAAAGGTGTGAGTCCAAAGGACAGATACTAGAAACTAATGCATATCGATATGAGGGTTGGGCATGGCGACACTATACTTAAGGGGTATATAGAAACCCCATGACACTAGTATATATGTATCATGGAGAGCGAAGGGTACTCAAAAATCCCCTACTCCTATGGTATCTCTAGTTCGTGTGGCTACATACATCTGGGCCTGTCCAAGGGGTGAAACTAGACCCATATAGAATGTGGGTGGATTATCATTGTAAAGCTACACAAACCCAAGTTAATGGTTTTAAATCCATGCTAAACCCAATTCCTTCTTCCCAGCATGGTTATATATATATATATGGTTGTGAATGCATATGGTTGGTTTACTTGGATTTAAAGGTTTGCATTATTTTGGCCTTATCTTGAGTACTTGCAAGCATTCGCCCGCTAATTCATCTTTGGGTGGATATATTCCCACGCAATGCAGAAACTGGCTATTCTTCTCTTTCTTAGTGTTCAGATTTGGGATCAGCTATTGGATTAAAGTAGTAAGATTTCATATTCTGAAAGGCTTCATTTCATATCATGGATGTCTTTACATACTTTTGTAATTTTATGAATATTGGTTTTGACTATGGTTGGGGCATGTCCTAACCAAATATTATTTTTTCTTTGGTTAGAGGCTTTGTGGAACTACTATAGGTTGGAATAGACGGTGTCAGTATTGGTGTCAGCCTTAGTATTGGGGCTAATACCATTGGATAGAATTTATGATTATTCTATCCTCTTATATTATGTTATGGATAGGAACTTGGCTATTATATTGGTTTGGTTATGGTTGTTTGTTGGTATTGGATGTTTGGGCTTGTTTGGGTTGGTCACGGTTATAGATCTATTCCAAAGTTTGGAATTATAATAAATGTTATCTTATTATATGTTCGGAATTCATCCGACTTAGGGTAGCATATTTAAAGGTTAGGTTGGGTAATGGGGGTGGTCCCTAGTCCTGGTTGGACTTGGGAGGCCCATTATAAAAAGGCCCTAGTTTAGGTCATTTTATGAACATTGCATGAGAATTAAATTAACTTATGATATCAAAACCTTTATTTAAAATTATACTTGTTGTTTATAGGATTAGAGTTGCATGTTTGTAGATCATATATTATATTTCATTAGGATTGGATTGAACACCTGCATAGTACATAGACACCGTGAGTCCTCCATAGGTCCTGACTAGCTTTACATTACCGCGGATTTGTACACAATATATGCATTAAATTCAATTATTTATTCATTTCTCTCGCTTAGGTTGTATGAGGTGTATTAATGATTATGCAATTATTATTGAGACACCGGGTAGATGATTATCTAATTATATTTGCTAGTGAATCTCATTGACTTTTGTTATAATACAAGTATGATTGGTAATTATTTTATTCTGATTGGTTAGACTGGCTTTCATAAGTGCATATTTGTATGGTTGTATTAGTTGATTAGTTGGTGGTACTTTCCATCACATTGAATTAGAATTAGTCTAAAATAATTCTAAGTATAATTGGTAATGTACGTACACTTGTTATTTTCTACACCTTACGTCTAGGTACTGGGTTAGTATTCCTCAGACACTAATCCTATGATTTCTTTTAGGTGTTGCATTTTTAGAAGACTTTCAAAGTAGAGAATATTGATTCTAGTTATTACCAATGTCTTTTCTATCATTACAAAATGTTATATTTCGGACTTTAGACATTTCAGACCACTTATGTATTCTACATACTCTTAGAGATAGAGGCTTGTAATTTGTGACTACCAAACCTACATTATAGATGTTATCATTTATATCTCCTTTATTCCCCAATTACTGAGTTTTTTTTGGGTTTTGATATCATACTTGCTTTTTCTAATTTATGTCTATGATGGGTTAAGATTAGTGGATAAGATTGGAGTCTAACGTTTTATCTAGGGTACGAGTTGTGGGTACTACTCATATGTTCTATTTACGAGTTAGAGGGGCCAAGTCGTACCCTCATGCGCACATTTTTTAACATTTAAGATAAGGACATTTTAGACATTTCCCACCCCAAATCCTTAATACCCCACGTCTTATAACACTATTTGTTCTTTTATTACTCACGTTAGAAGATCAAACACTCTTATAACTCTCTCTAAGGGCTCTTAAGAAGATTGGGCTAGGGTTTCTTTAAGGTGTTCATCTAAAGGCTTAAAGACCAAAATATCTGCGTGAATTAGGCACGTGACTCTTCCCTCATTGTTAGTTCATGAAAATCACGTGTTTAATGCTTTGTTTATGAATCATAAATGATGGTTTTGAAAAATAATGTTGAGGATTTTGTTGTATATTGTTGAGCGTTATTTACTCTTGGTTTAAATTGTGTTTATACATATTTTAATGATGGTTTTGCACATATGGGTGCTTGGTAATTGTGGTTTAACAATTGGGTCATAGTTAACCCTAAACATGATGGGTTTTACTTTGGTTTTGGTCTTGATAACGGTATTCCCTCAATGTTTTTGTGAAAATGTCTAAAAGAACAAACTAGTCACATGTTGAATTATTTTTTGAACTAAGGCATTGGCCTAAAAATTGTTAATCTTTGGTAATTGGTTTTGTGAAGGTATTGCTGGCTATACATTAATTTGAATTGTAACCTTGGTGGTTTACTTGGATAAATGGGTTCGAATCCCAACACAATGAATTGAATTAATGTCTTAGTTAGATAATGGGTTCGTGTCCCAAATAAACAAATGGTTATTAATGGTCAGGGCATGTTGTATGCTTGTATGTGGGGTTGGTATTACTAAAACATGGGGTGCCTTGGTGAGTAATTAGTTTAATGGTTGTGCATGTGTAACAGATGTTTTAATTAAGATTTAAAGTGGGATGTAAAGTTGAGCCATGAAAGTGGAAGTCTGAAGAACTAACACTGGAAACCGCCCTTGCCGATGTGGGTGTCTTTGAGACTGGGTGGTTTGAGTCCCCCAAATGAATTTATGAATGGGAGGTTCGAGTCCCCCATAATATATGTATTGGTTCTTACGTCACCTTTATTTTGTAGGGAGGTTCGAGTCCCCCTTATAGGCATATACAGTTATAGATATTCTTTCGTTTATATGGAAACACACACTAGGGCCCTTCCAGCTATGGAAGGGATGGGCCCATACAACTCGTAGGTACCTTGATAAATGACGGTTATGTTACACAACCCAGGTTAATATTTTTAAAGTTCATTCTAATCTTGTTCCCTATCTTGGAATGATATATATATATATATGTATAAGTATGCCATGCATTGGTTAAGTGCATTGGCTGATTTGTTTTGAACTGTTGGCATTTTATCATCCATATCCTTGAGTTACATACTAGCGTTCCAACTGCTAACCGTCTTCGAACATTGTATCCCCACATGATACAGGGACTTGTCATACTATCACACCGCCTGCTCAGTGACTTGAATATAAGGATAGCTTGTGTTGACTTGAAGTGGTGGGCTTCTATACCTTGGAAAGCTCTATGGTTGGGGGCATGTTCCAACCAAATATTCTTGGCTTGTTTTAGAGGCTTTGTATGGACAAACTGTGGAGTTAGGTATGTTAATGAATGGATATGGATTCGGATATTATTTTGGGGTTTGTTGGTTGGGTTTGGATGGTTGTCTTGGTTGGGTTGGTCTCCGCTATAGACTTATCCTAAAGTCATTACATTTTGAATTACTCTATTTTGTTATATGTACGAAAGTCATCCGACTTTGGGTATATATATCTTGGTTGTATGGGGTATCGATGGTGGTTTCTAGTCTTTGTTGGACTTGAGATGTATATTAAAACAAGACCCTGGTTCAAGTCGTTTCACAAACTATCCCCCAAGCTAGCTACCCATTTAGGCAAAAGAAGAGGTTGTGGTAGGGGTAAAGCTTAGATGGTTTCTCATATTTCTATTTAAGGGGAAGACTAAAGAGTTTGAGTATAAGAAAAAATTTTGAGTTTAGGTGATAAGGTAGGCCTAAAGTAGGATCAAACTAGTTTTGTTGCTACCCTAGTAATTCACAACACTTAGATTTAGGTCTTGTGTATTTTAAAGAGTTTGGCCTAAGCAGGCAGATTGACATGTGCTTCACAAGGTTCTCAAACTAAAGTAATGGACTAGACCATAGATTAACAACCTATTTTAGTATTTCAAGGTCCAATGGTCATCCATTACTTAGATAAGATAATATGCCTTTGCTTGGTATGGGTTCAATGGTTGTGGTTAGGAAGTCATGCATTATAAAGAGAAAATATGGTATGATGGATTCAGGAATAAGGACCCATCATAGTTTTAGGGTTGGTAATGTAAGAATTCATATGAGTTTTGGGCTAGCTACCATAAAATACTATAGGGTGTGGGGTTAGTTAAGTACTATAGGGTTTCCTACAAAGCCATGCAGATATGAGTACCCACCAAGTATTGTTTGTGCTCATATATTAACTCGTGGATAATAGGTTCCCTTCTGATAAATTGGGATATGTTTGCATAGGCTTTCGTGGAAAATTTTGTTCCTTCTAGATTTTGGGACAAATGTAGATATCTTTTTGAGCACTTCACATAGCATTCCATCTTATTGACTGTGTATGGGACTTAATTTTATATATTGTACAATCATGCCATATTGATTCTGCTAGATGAGACTGAGAGGGTCTGGAATTTTCTGAGAAGTTTGACCTTCAAGCTCATAAACACAATGTTTTCTAGAACCTAGTTTAGGGCTATATTTTAGAAGGTAGTTGAGGCTACTAAGGAGTTTGAGCTCATTCATCACGAGAAGTATGGCAATTTGAGGGAAAAGAGGTCATACACTTTAGGTTAGATCGATGGTGAGGCTTCTGATCACAGCACGATAGACCAATTTATACGGCTATTAGGATTCAAATGGTAGACATTCTAGATGAGGTTCTTATGATCCTGGGTAGACTTATTAGGGTGCCCATCATAAATATTTTTTCTTTGGTGACTATTTGGAGTACTTAGGGTATTTTTAGTAGTTGATAGTTCCCAAGTCGTATTTGAGTGTGATAGTCCAGATCACCTTTAAAGTGATTATCCCGACCTCGAACAAAAAGGACCACAACAAAGTCATCAGACTTTAATTAGAGTTGCAATACCTATAGCTAAAAAAGAGGATAGTTCTCAAGGAGATAAAGGTAGACCACAAACTAGTGTAATACCTCGTACTTCTACCTAGCTTAAATTCATCACAAGGATGTCAAAGACTTTTTTTAAATATTAATACACTTTTATTCATGTGGTATTTTCAATATTTTCACTTGTTATCATGTGGAAAATGGAATAAGCTTTCCATCGATACCAAATTCACCCAAATTCGACACCCGGGCGAAGAGTTAGAGCCTCTTTAGTGAGACAGTGTATCACCTGAGCCATCAGCGCGTCACGGATCCATTTTAAATGGAAATTGTCACTTTTCAGTAGTGGTGCATTGCGCCAAAGTCCTATTTCACGATTGTACTTTTTCCATTAAATCGCCACGATGTCTCCGCGTCTCGCCAAACTTCCAGGTCGCAAGCAAAGTGGCAAAGTGATAGCTACGCATCGTGCCACCATGCAGATTCCCAATTTTCCTTGTCCAGTGGCTTGGCGCGATAGTCACGCATCGCGACAAAAATGAAAACCAGAAATTTTCTAGTTTTTGTGATATTAAATCCCAGGAGCTGTTTGGTCTTTTTGCATGACTTCAATTCCGCCCATTCACGGGAATTAACCCTAAGAGTGCATTATTTTCTCACTTTTGCATTAGTCCGTCAAATTAGAATCAACTCTACTCAAGAACAAGAACCCTAGCTATCAAACTCAAAGGTGAAATCACAAGAACTCTCCATCAAGCCTTTCAAATTGATTAACTAGGTATACATAGTGTTCATTCATGAATTTCTTTCATCCATGAAGCCCCAAAATCAAGTTTTAAATAATGTATTATGAATATTATGTTTTGGGTTGATTATGTTTATGTTATTGTTGTTGTATGGTTCCCAAGATGGAATCTTAATGTGTTTTTATGAAATTACGTTAGCATATGAGTTTAAATCTATGAATTAAGTGGTTTATGATATGTTAATTGATGATTATACCTATGCCCTAAGTGGAGCATGTAAGGTGTTTGATAAAATGTCTATAAGACTAGAAATCATGTAATATAACTCAATTATGACTTAAGTGATGGATTTATATTTTACCCTTATGTTCAAAGAACTCCGATGCTATAAAGGTGCCTTGTAAATGTTTATAGGATTGCTCATGAATTAGCCTTATGAAATTATACCATGTTTACATGCAATCCTATTCATGTATAAGTTTGTGATAACCATGTACTTCATGAAATCCCCAACTTATGGTATTATGGATTGTTGATGTTGGTTATGTATTAAAGAATGTCATGCCTTGTCAGTTTCCTTCTATCGAGTCCTGGGGGTACTTGTACCCAACAATTTAGCTGTGTGCCTAGAGTCATTGTTATGTTTTCACATTATCCTTAGTCAAGCCATGTTCAGTAGAATTCATCCAGTCATGTGACTCAGGAAAATTCAGTAAACTCAGTAATCCCAGTAAATCTCAGAAAGCTCAGTATTTCAGTAATCTCAATAGTATTTCATCAGTCAAAGGAACTCCATGAACTCAGTCCAGTTCAGTTCAGTTAATCATGTTCAGTGTCTATTCAGATGGGAGTAGGAGTTAGCACTGAGTAAACCCAAGGATGGGAACTCACCTGTTATTAGAGGGTCTGATTCTTAGAAGCAATCTTTGTGCTCTAGAACTATGTAGCCAGCATAATTTTAGACATCATAACCTATTATATTAGGGTAGATAAGGTGTCCTAACCTGTTATATGAGGGTCCCACCATTCTCATTAGAGTAACCTGTTATATGAGGGTCACTCACAGTTTGTCCTTACCAGTAGAGCAATATTAACACCCTTCCAATTGGTTTTATAGATTGGACCCCATCTCATCCATAATGGCATATTAGGGGCATATCAGTTAGATGACTACTTCCCACAGTCACAGTTTCAGTCTCAGTCTCAGTAATAAAACTTAGATAGTTCTTAAGATTTCAAGACTGCCAGATACAGTCAACTCAGAACTGTATTGAACTCAGTTAGTTCCATCAAAACCTAGATTGCCAGATACAGTCACTTAGTATTAGTTCTTTCAGTTATACAGTTATCATTATCTCATGTTATCAGTGCTCAAACTCAGTAATCATGTTATCACGAATTCAGTTATAGTCTCTTATTCATGCATGTATTCTCACGTTCATGTTGTACAGTCAGTTATTATAGGTCATGCATATGTACTCTTTTCATTCAGCCTAACTCACCTGCATACCAGTACATTCAATTGTACTGACGTATTTGCGCTATGTTGTTTTACTTTATGCCATAGGTTCCAAAGCACGAGCTCCAGAGTATCAGTAGCATTCCAGTACATAGTAGTCAGTGTCAGAAGTGAGTCCTCATTCTTTTCGGACATGAGCATTATTTTATCATTTCAGTATTTAGTTTATTTTAGTAGTTGGAGTTAGTTGGAGACATGCCCTATCATCTCCTTATTCAGACAGTTAGAGACTTTTCAGACTATCAAAATTAGATAGTTATTTCAGTTGTTTTGAATATTTCATACCCCACACAGATGTTACATTTTATCACATATTATGTCTCAGTTTGAACCTTATGGCCTTTCAGCCTTTATTTCTGCATTTATATAGTACATTATGAAATGTTCAGGTACAGATATCAGTCATGGGTCGGCTTGTGGTCCTTCGAGGTTAGGAGCACCATATAGAACTTTAGGTACCTGATTCAGGGCATTACAAACTTGGTATTAGAGTGTAAGTTTCAATAGAATCCTAGGAAGTCAGAAAGCCGCATCTAGTAGAGTCTTGTACATAGGTGTGTTGTGCGCCAAGTTAATGTCTAGGAGGCTACGAGATGTTTTAGGAATAGTTTCCCTTCTTTTACTATTCATATTATGCCAGTGAGCGTGAGGTCAAATTTAACTCTCAGTCTAATTAGTTTCTCTCTTTATTATACAGAACATGCCTCCCAAAAGAAGAAATAAAAATCAGTCAGCCCCTCAGCCTGTCCAAGCAGATGCCTTGGACGAACATATTTCTCATGTAGAGTTCAGAGTTGTATTCACCATTCTTGCTAATTCAGTCACTATTCAGAATAAATTACTAGCCGTTGTTTCAGCCAACCCAGTGACCAATTCAACTACAACCAGGATTTGGGACTTTACCTGAATAAATCCTCCATCCTTTTTCGGGTCTAAGAAAGAAGAGGATCCTCAGGAGTTCCTAGACCAGGTTCAGAAGGTTACGGATATCATGGGGGTTACTACTAGTGAGAGTGCTGAGCTAGCTACATATTAGTTGCAGAATGTTTCTCATAATTGGTTCAAATAGTGGAAGTCAGGAGGTTAGTTGATGCAGATCCTATTGAGTGGGAGGAGTTTATAACTGCATTCTTAGACAGATTCATTTCCCAAAAGCTAAGCAAAGCTAAATTATTAGAATTTATCAACCTCAGGTAGGGCAACATGATAGTAAAATAGTATTCTCTTAAGTTAACTCAATTAGCCCGATATGCTCCAAATGTGGTTGCAGATAGAAGGTCCAAGATGAGTAAGTTAGTCTCTGGGGTGAATTATAGTATGGTCAATAATTGCAGGTCTGCGATGTTGAATAATGACATGAACATATCCAGGCTTATGACCCATGCTCAACAGATAAAAGAGCAAAAGATTAAGATGACGGAAAAGCAGAATAATAGAGCAAGGACAGGTAGTTTCAACTTTGCTCAGCCTAAATTAGAAGGAGGCAATCATTTTCAATTCCATCCTAAATCATCCATTCCAGCTACTTCCTCTGCTAGTGCTCCAACTCCTAAGTTCAGCGATTGTAGTAGGAATAGAGCACCGGGCTCTAAGTTTCAGGGCAGTGTTAATAGTGCCCGTACCTATCCTATTTTCCAGACTTGCGTCAAGAACCATTAGGGTACCTGCAGAGCTGGAAGTGTTATTTGTTTCTAATGTGGAAAGTCAAGCCTCAAAGTCAGAGACTGTCCTCAACGAAGTTCTCAGGGTCAACAGAACCGTTCTTTAGCTCAGTTTGGTCGCCCAAATCAGCAGGTGCCATATCCAGTACTACTAGTGGGCAATGCCCAAATAGACTTTATGCTCTCCAGTCCTGGCAAGAACAGGAATATTCTCCTGATGTAGTTACTGGCACGTTACAAATCTTTCACTTGCGTGTTTATGCTTACCTAAATCCAGGAGCTTCTTTGTCTTTTGTTACTCCTTATATAGTAGTTGATTTTGGAGTCAGTCCCAAAATTATAGCAGAGCACTTTTCAGTCTCTACCTAGTGGGAAAAACTATCATAGCCTGGCGGGTATACAGGAACTGTCTAATTATGATATTTTAGAAAGTCACCTCAGCAGACTTAGTTCAATTAGAGATGATTGATTTTGATGTCATTCTTGGCATAGATTGGCATCATTCCTATTTTGATGTCCCCATGGGGCGCACCAGTCTTATTCGTGTGTAAGAAAGATGGTTCTCTCATAATGTGCATTGATTAGTTAGCTCAATAAAGTCACGGTCAAGAACAAGTATCCACCTCCCCAAATTTATGACTTGTTTGACTAACTTCAGGGTGCCAGTTATTTCTCAAAAAATAGACCTTGAATTAGGCTATCATAAGCTCAGAGTTAGAGAATGTGACATTTTGAAAATATCCTTCCATACTTGATATGGTCACTTTGAATTCCTAGTTATGTCCTTTGGTCTTACCAATGCCCCTGCAGCTTTTATGAACTTGAAGAACCGTGTTTTCAAGTAGTACTTGGACATGTTCTTCAGATTCTTTATCGATGACATCCTTGTCTATTGCCATAGTGAGCGTGATCACGCAGACCATCTCAGAATTGTACTTTGAACTCTCAGAGATCATCAACTGCTCGCCAAATTCAGTAAGTGCAAATTTTGGACAAGTTCATTAGCATTCCTTGGTCATATCATTTCTGGTGATGGCATTAGCATATATCCTCATAAGACCAAAGTAGTAAGAAACTGGCCTCGCCCTGTCTCTCTATTAGATATCAGGAGTTTCTTGGATTTGGCTGGCTATTAAAAATAGTATGTTGAGGGATTTTCATATATTGCATTACCTATTTCCAAATTGACTCAAAAGAAAGTCAAGTTTTAGTGGTCTGATCCTTGCAAAAAGAGTTTTAAGGAGTTGAAAACTCAACTAAGCTCAGCTCCAGCTTTAGCTCTTCCAGATGGTCTGAATGGGTTCATAGTGTACTGTGATGCATCCAAAGTAGGTTTGGGTTGTGTCATTATGCAGAATGGTAAGTTCATAGCCTACACCTCCAGGCAACTTAAACCCCATGAGAAGAATTCTCCTCCTCATGATCTTGAGTTAGCAGCCGTAGTTTTTTCCTTAAAGATTTGGAGGCACTATCTATACAGAATTCATGTAGATATGTTCACATATCATAAGAGCCTTCAATATGTTTTTTCTCAGAAAGATCTCAATCTTTGTCAGAGAAGGTGGTTAAAGATCTTGAAAAATTATGACATGAGTGTCCTTTATCATCCGGGCAAGGCCAACGTAGTGGCCGACGCTCTCAATAGACTATTTATGTGTAGTGTTGCTCATGTTGAGGACAGTAGGAAAAAGTTAGCTCAGGAAGTCCATCAGCTTACCAGACTAGGTGTTCACCTAGTCGATACATAGGAGGGTGATATATAGGTTCAGAGTAGTTCAGAATCATCTTTAGTTTCCAAGGTGAAAGAAAAGAAAGATAGAGATCCCAGTCTAGTCGAGTTGAAAGAGTTAGACAAGGATCAGAAGGCTGAGGTTTTGTACCAAGAGGGAGATGGTGTATTGTGTTATCAGGATCGCCTGTGTGTTCCAAGTGTAGATGACTTGAGGCAGCAAATTCCTGCAGAAGCGCATGGTGCGCACTACTCTATTAATCCAGGGTACACTAAGATGTATTGCGACTTACAGGATATTTATTGGTGGAGTGGGATAAAGAGAGATATTTTATAGTTTGAGGCTAAGTTCTCTACATTTCAGAAAGTTAAAATTGAGTATCACAAGCCTAGTGGGTCCATGTAGGAGTTCAATATTCCTACTTAGAAGTGGGAAGAAGTAAACATGGACTTCTTGACAGGTTTGCCTCGTACTCTTCATCAGCACGATTAAGTTAGGATCATTGTAGACAGGATGACAAAATTAACTTATTTCCTTCCAGTCCATACCTCATATTCTGCCTAGGATTACGCCAAACTCTATGCAAAAAGTTGGCCAGATTGCACGATGTTCTGCTATCTATTATCTCAGATAGAGGTACCCTATTCACCTCTCACTTCTAGAAAGCATTCCAAAAAGTTCTTGTTACCCAAGTTCATATCAGTACAACCTTCTATCCTCAGACAGATAGTCATGTAAAATGAACTATTCATACTCTAAAAGATATGTTGCGAGTGTGTGTAATTGATTTCAAGGAAAGTTGGGATGACCACTTGCCTTTTTATTGATTTTGCATACAACAACAACTATCATTAAAGTATTCAGATGTCTCTATTTACATATCTCTACGGTAGGAGATACAGTCTTCAGTCGGATGGTTCAAAGTTAGTGAGGCCTCAGTTATAGGGCTTGGCTTAGTATTCGATGCCTTAGAAAAATCTAGTTGATTAGAGAAAGACTCTAGACTGCTTAGAACCGAAAAAAGTCTTATGCAGATGTGCGCAGAAAGGATCTCAAGTTCGAGATTGGTGACTATGTCTATCTAAAGATCTCTCCCATGAAGGGAGTGAAGAGGTTTGGAAAGAAGGGAAAGAGCAATCCCCAATATGTCAGTCCCTTCAAAATTCTCAGTCATTTTGGCAAGCTAGCTTATGATCTCGAGTTGCCTTCAAATCTAACCTTAGTTTATCTAGTCTTCCATGTCTCTTTAATCAAGAAGTGCATAGCTTACCCAACAGTTGTAGTCCATATTCAGAGCATATATGTTCTGAACGAACACTCATTTGAAGATATTCCAGTTGAAATCTTGACTACCAAACTCATAGACTAAGGAACAAAGAAGTACCACTAGTTAAAGTTCTTTGGCGGAATTAGTACGTTGAGGGAGTTACTTGGGAATAAAAAGTAGATATGTGGACCGAGTATCCTCACCTCTTCTCCGTAAACTCAGACTCAGCCCAAGGTAGTAGCTTTTCTTAAAGCTTATTCAATTTTAGGTTCAAGTTCCAGTTACAAACCAATTTCATGCTCGAACTCCTATTTTAAACTTGCTATCCATTTACCATTTCATATTTAATTATATGCTCATCCATTAGATCATACATGTGTTCATGCATCAGACATGCATTCTCCTTATGAGAAACTCAGTTATCAAAAATCATAGTCATGACTTCATAAGTCAGTTCAGTGATGAAATCATGCATCAGATATGCATGCTCAGTATGATCTCAGAAATGTCAGCCACGCAGTTATGTTTCAATTGCTTATGTTCATTATGTACTTTATCTTATTGTTTCTCCCATCTCAATTGGTCTCATTCAAGGATAAATATTCCCAAGAGGGAGATAATGTAATACTCTGTACTTCTACCAAGCTTCAATTCATTCTAAAGATGTCAAAAACTTGTTTTAAAGATGAATCCACTTTTATACATGTGGTATTTTCAAGATCTTAACTTGTAATCATGTGGGAAATTGAATAAGCTTTCCATCGATACCAAATACGACCAAGTCCAACACCTGGGAAAAGAGTTAGAGCCTTTTTGGTAAGGCAGTGTATCAATTGAGTCATCAGTGCGTCGCAGAGCTAGCTTAAATGGAAATTATACCTTTCTAGTAGTGGCGCATTGCGCCAAAGGCCAGTTCAGAATTTTCCTTTTTCCACTGAATCTCTGCGATGTCTCCGCGTCGCGCCAAACTTTCAGGTCGTAAGCAAAGTCGCAACACGATAGTTTCGCATTGCGCCACCATGTAGATTCCCAATTTTCCAGTTCCAGTGGCTTGGCACGATAGTGATGCAAGATGAAATTCATGAATTTTCTATTTTTACCAATATTAAATCCAAGGGGTTGTTTGGTCTTTTCCCATGAATTCAATTCTGCCCAATCACAAGATTTAACCCTAAGATTGTATTATTTCCTCAGTTTTACATTAGTCACTCAAATTAAAACAAACTCTACTTAAGAACAAGAACCCTAGCTCTCGAATACAAAGGTCAAATCACAAGAACTCTCTATCAATCCTTCCAAATTTATTAACTCAGGTATGCATAGTGTTTATTGATGGATTCCTTTCATCCATAAAGCCCCAAAATCAAGTTTTAAATCATGTATTTTGAATATTATGTTGTAGGTTAATTGTGTTTATGTTATTGTTGTTGTATGGTTCCCAAGATGGAATCTTAAAGTGTTTTTATGAAATTACATTATTATATGAGTTTAAATCCATGAATTGAGTGGTTTATGATGTGTTAATTGATGATTGTACCTATGCCCTAAGTGTTGCATGTAAGGTTTTTGATAAAATGCCTAGAACACTAGAAATCATGTAAGATAGTTCAATTGTTACTTAAGTGATGGATTTATGTTTTACCATTATGTTTAAAGAACTCCCATACTATAAATGTGCATTGTAAATGTTTGTTGGATTGCTCATGAATTATCCTTATGAAATTATATCATGTTTACGTGTAATCCTATTCATGTATAAGTTTGTGATAACCATATACATTATGCAATCCCCAACTTATTGTATTAAGGATTGTTGATGTTGATCTTGTATTTTAGAATATCACGCCTTGTCAGTTTCCTTCTATCAAGTCCTGGGGGTACTTGTTCTTGATAATTTAGCCGTGTGCCTTGAGTCAGTGTCATGTTTTCATGTTGTCCTCAGTCAAGTCATGTTCAGTAGCAGAATTAAGCCTGTAATATGACACGGGAAAATTCAGTAAACTCAGTAGTATTCCGTCAGTCAATTGATCTCCATGAACTCAATTCAATTCTATTCAGTTAATCATGTTCAGTTTCTATTTAGATGGGAGTAGGAGTTAGCACCGAGTGAGCCCAAGGATGGGAACTCACCTATTATTAGAGGGTGTAATTCTTAGAAACAATCTTTGTGCTCCAGAACTGTTATATGAGAGTAGATGTGGTGGCCTAGCCTGTTATATGAGAGTAGATAAGGTGGCCTAACCTGTTATATGAGGGTCCCACCATTCTCATTATAGTAACCTATTATATAAGGGTCACTCACAGTTTGTCCTTACCAGTGGCACGGTATTGACACCCTTCTAATTGGGGTTATAGATTGGACCCCAACTCAGCCATAATGGCATATTAGGGGCATATCGGTTAGATGAATACTTCCCAAAGTTATAGTTTTAGTCTCAGTGTCAGTAATAGAACTTAGATAGTTCTTCAGATTTCAGGACTGTTAGATACAGTCAACTCAAAATAGTATTGAACTCAGCTAGTTCCATTAGAACCTAGACTGGCAGATAGAGTCACCTAGTATTAGTTATCAGTCTCTTATGCTATCAATACTCAAACTCAGTAATCATGTTATCACGAATTCAGTTACAATCTCTTATTCATGTTTGTATTCTCACGTTCTTGTTTTACAATCAGTTAGTATAGTTCATTCATATGTACGCTTTGCATTCAGCCTACCTCACATGTATACTAGTACATTCAATCATACTGATGCATTTTCACTATGGTGTTTTACTTTACGCCATAGCTTCCGAAGCATAAGCTCCAGAGCATTAGTACCATTCCAGTACTCAGCAGTCAATGTCAGTAGTGTGTCCACATCCTTCGAGGATATGATCATTATTTTATTATTTCAAGACTTAGTTTATTTCAGTAATTGGAGTTAGTTGGGGACTTGTCCCATTATCTCCTTATTCAAAAAGTTAGAGGCTTTTCAGACTATCATGATTAGACAGTTATTTCAGTTATTATGGGTATTTCATACCCCACCCAGATGTTATATTTTATCAGATAATATGTCTCAGGTTTGAACCTTATGGCTATTACGCCTTTATTTCTGCATTTATTCAATATGTTATGAAATATTCCAGTTCAGATATCAATCATGAGTTATCTTGTGGTCCTTTGGGGTCATGAGCACCGTGTAGCATTTCAGGTACCAGATTCGGGGCGTTATATACTTGGTATCAGATCCGAAGGTTCAATAGAGTCCTAGGAAGTTTGAAAGCTGTATCTAGTAGGGTCTTGTACATGGGTGTTTAGCGTTCCACGTTAATATGCAGGAGGCTATTAGATGTTTTAGGAACATTTTCCCTTCTTTCACTATTCATGTAGTTCTAGTGAGCGTGAGCTCAAATTTAAATCTCAGCCTAATCCATTTCTCCCTTTATTCTACAGAACATGCCTCTCAAAAGACGAAATAGAAATCAGTCAGTCCTTTAGCCTTTCCAAGAAGATTCTTTGGATGAACACGTTTCTCATGCAAAGTTCAAAGATGCATTAACCATTCTTTCCAATTTAGTTGCTACTTAGAATAAATGACCAGCTGTTATTTTATCCAACCCAGTGGCCAATTTAGCTGCAACCAGGATTTGGGACTTCACCCGAATGAATCCTCCAACCTTTTGAGTCTAAGTTAGAAAAGGATCCTAAGGAGTTCCTATACCTAGTTCAGAAGGTTACAGAAATCATGGGGGTTACTTCTAGTGTGATTGCTGAGCTAGCTGAATATCAGTTGCAGGATGTTGCTCACAATTAGTTCAAACAGTGAAAGTTGGAGAGGTAGTTGATGTAGGGCCTATTGATTGGGAGGAGTTTGTCACTGCATTTTGAGATAGATTCTTTCCCCAAGAAAAGAGAGCAAGGAAAGGTAGTTTCAACTTTGCTCACCTAAATTAGAAGGAGGGAATCGTTCTCAATTTGGTCCTAGGTCATCCATTCCCGCTCCTTCCACAGCCAGTTCTCCAGCTCCTAAGTTCAAGGATAGTAGTAGAGATAGAGTGCCAGGATCTAAGTCTTAGGACAGTATTAGTAGTTTCCGCACCTATCCTCTTTTTTAGACTTTCGACAAACACCATTAGGGTACTTGTAGAGCTGGTAGTGGTATTTGTTTTGAATATGGCAAGACAGGCAACAGAATCAGAGACACTCATTATCCAGGTCCTCAGGGTTAGTAGAATCGTTCGTCAGCTCAATCCGGTTGTCCAAATTAGTAGGGTGCCACTTCCAGTACTACTAGTGGGTAACGCCCAAACTTACTTTATGCTCTCTAGTCCCGATAAGATCAGGAAAATTCGCCTGATGTAGGTACCGGTACATTACAGATATTTCACTTGTATGTTTATATTTTGATAGATCAAGGAGCTTCTTTGTCTTTTGTTACTCTTTATATAGCAGTTGATTTTGGAGTCAGTCCAAAAATTCTAGCAGAGCCCTTTTTAGTCTCTACCCCAGTGGGAAAAACTATCATAGCCCAACGGGTATGTAGGAACTATCCGATTATGATATTTTAGAAAGTCACCTCAGTAGACTTAGTCGAATTAGAGATGATTGATTTTTATATCATTCTCAACATGGATTGGCTTCATTCCTTCTATGCCACAGTCGACTGTAGAAATAGAATAGTCCCTAGTTTTAGTTTTCGAATGAACCTATCCTAAAGTGGAGGGGTAGTACTTCCGCTTTCAGAGGTCGACTTATTTCATACCTTTCGAAAAGGAAAATGATATCTATGGGATGTGTCTATCATCTTGTTCATGTTAAGAACACTAGATTCACAATGCCCAGCCTTGAATCAGTCCCAGTCATGAATGAATATTCAGATGTTTTTCTCGAAGATCTTCTAGGAATTTCTCCCGAATGGGAAATATACTTTGGCATTGATCTTCTTATAGATACTCAACCTATATATGTTCCACTATAGATAATGGCACTAGAAGAACTTAAAGGACTAAAAAGCAGTAAAGGATCTCTTAGCTGAGGTATTCATCAGACCTAGGTGTCCCCATGGGGTGCACCAGTCTTATTCATGCACAAGAAAGATAGTTCTCACAGAATGTGCACTGATCACCATCAACTCAATAAAGTCACGGTAAAGAACAAGTATCCACTTCCCCGAATTAATGACTTGTTTGACCAACTTCAGGGTGCCAGTTATTTATTAAAAATATACCTCAAATCAGGCTATCATTAGCTCAAAGTTAGAAAATTTGACATTCTGAATATAGCCTTCTGTACTCGGTATGGTCACTTTGAATTCCTAGTCATGTCCTTTGGACTTGCCAATGCCCCTGCAACTTTTATGGACTTGATGAACCATATGTTCAAGTAGTACTTGGACATGTTCATCATAGTCTTTATCGATGACATCCTTATCTATTCCCGCAGTGAGCGTGATCACGCAGACCATCTCAGAATCGTACTTTGAACTCTCAAAGATCATTAGCTGCTTGCCAAATTTAGTAAGTGTGAATTTTGGCTAATGTCAGTAGCATTCCTTGGTCATATCGTTTCTGGTGATGGAATTAGAGTAGATCATCAAAAGGCTAAAGCAGTAAGAAACTAGCCTCACCCTATCTCTCCATCAGATATCAAGAATTTTTTGGGTTTGGCTAGCTATTAAAGACATTTTATTGAGGAATTTTCAGGAGTTGAAGACTCGAATCACCTCATCTCTCTCTTTGGCTCTTCTAGATAGTCCAGATGGGTTCATAGTATACTGTGATGCATCCAGAGTAGGTTTGGGTTATGTCCTTATGTAGCATGGTAAGGTCATAGCCTACACCCCCATGCAACTTAAACCCTATGAGAAGAATTATCCTACTCATGATATTGAGTTAGTAGCCATAGTTTTTTCCTTAAAGATTTGGAGGCATTATCTATATGGAGTTCAGGTAGATGTGTTCACAGATCGTAAGAGCCTTTAGTATGTATTTTGTCAGAAAGATATCAATCTTTGTTAGAGAAGGTGGTTAGAGATCTTGAAAGATTATGACATGAGTGTCCTTTATCATCCGAGCAAGGCCAACATAGTGTCCGACTCTTTCAGTTGGCTGTCTATGGGTAGTGTTATTTATGTTGAGGACAGTAGGAAGAGGTTAGCTCAGGAAGTCCATCATCTTACCAGACTAGGTGTTCGCCTAGTCAATACAGAGGAGGGTGATATATGGGTTCAGAGTAGTTCAGAATCATCTATAGTTTCTGAGGTGAAATAAATGCATGACAGAGATCCTAGGCTAGTCATGTTAAAAGAGTCAGTCAAGGATTAGAAGGTTGAGGTTTTCTACCAAGGGGGAAATGGTGTATTACATTGTTAGGATCGCATGTGTGTTCTAGGTATAGATGACTTTAGGCAGCAAATTCTTGCATAAGTGCATGGTGCGCACTACTCTATTCATCCAGGGTCCACGAAGATGTACCGCGACCTACAGAAGATCTATTAGTGGAGTGGGATATAGAGAGATATTACAGAGTTTAAGGCTAAGTGTTCTACATGTCAGCAGGTTAAGATAGAGCATCACAAGCCTAGTAGGTCCATGCAGGACTTCAATATTCCTACTTGGATGTAGGAAGAAGTAAACATGGACTTCTTGATGAGTTTGCCTTGTACTCATCATCAACACGATTCAGTTTGGCTAGATTGTATGATGTTCCAGCCCATACCTCATATTCAACCTAGGATTATGCCAAACTCTATATCAGAGAGTTGGCCAGATTATATGGTGTTCCACTATGTATTATCTCAGACAGAGGTACCCAGTTCACCTCTCACTTCTGGAAAGCATTCCAAAATGGTCTTGGTACCCAAGTTCATATCAGTACAGCCTTCCATCCTCACACAGATATTCAAGTATAAAGAACTATTAAGACTCTAAAAGATATGTTGCGAGCGTGTGCAATTGATTTCAAGGGAAGTTGGGATAACCACTTGCCTTTGATTGAGTTTGCATACAACAACAACTATTATTCCAGTATTCGGATGGATCCATTCAAAGCTCTCTATGGTAGAAGATGCAGATCTCTAGTTGGATGGTTCAAAAGTAGTGAGGCCTCAGTTATATGGCCTAAATTAATATTTGATACCTTAGAAAAAGTCCAGTTGACAAGAGAAAGTCTCTAGACTTCTCAGAGCTGACAAAAGTATTATACAGATGTGCATAGAAAGGATCTTGAGTTTGAGATTAGTGACTATGTCTATCTAAAGATCTCTCCTATGAAGGGAGGGAAAAGGTTCAACAAGAAAGGAAAGCTCAGTCCCTAATATGTCGGTCCCTTTAAAATTCTCAGTCATTTTGGCAAGGTAGCTTATGAGCTCGAGTTTTCTTCAAATCTACCTTCAGTTCATCAAGTCTTCCATATTTCTTTGCTCAAGAAGTGCATAGGTGACTCAGTAGTTGTAGTCCCTATTCAGAGCATAAATGTATCGAACGACCTCTCATTTGAAGAAATTCTAGTCGAAATCCTTGACTACAAGACTTATAGACTAAGGAACAAAGAAGTCTCACTAGTCAAAGTCCTTTGGTAGAATTAGTTCATTGAGGGAGCAACTTCAAAAGAAGAATAAGATATGAAGACCAAATATCCTCACCTCTTCTCCGCAAACTCAGACTCTGCCCAAGGTAGTAGCTTTCCTTAAAGCTTATTCAGTTTTATGTTCAAGTTCCAGTAACAAACAAATTTTTTGCTCGGATTCCCATTTTAAACTTGCTATACATTTACCATTGCATATTCAATCATATGATCATGCATCAGATCAGACATGTGTTCATGCATCAGACATGTATTCTCCTTATGAGAAACTCAGTTATCAGACATTATGTATTTATGAGTCAGTTTAGTCATGAAATAATGCATCAGATATGTTTGCTCAGTATGAATCTAAGAAATATCAGTCATGTAGTCATATTTTAGTTGCTTATGTTCAGTATGTACTTTATCTTATCATTTCTCCATGTTAATCAGTCTCATTCGAGGATGAATGTTCCTAAGGGGGAGATATTGTAATACCCCGTACTTCTACCTAGCTTAAATTTATTCTAAAGATTTCAAAGAATCGTTTTAAAGATGAATATACTTTTATACATGTAGTATTTTTATGATTTTCACCTTGAATCATGTGGTAAAATAAATAAGCTTTCCATTGATACCAAATTCGCCCAAGCCCGACACTCAGGCAAAAAGTTAGAGCCTTTTTAGTGAGACAGTGTATCACTTGAGCCATCAGCACGTCACGGAGCCAGCTTAAATGGAAATTATCACTTTCTAGTAGTGGAGCATTTTGCCAAAGGCCCAGTTCACAATTGTCCTTTTTCCAGTAAATCTCCACGATGTCTCCGCATCGCGCCAAACTTCCAAGTCGCAGGCAAAGTGGCAACGCGATAGCTCTACATTACGCCACTATGCAGATTCCCAATTGTCTATTTCTAGTGGCTTGGCATGATAGTGGCACGTCACACCAAGGATGAAAATCAGGAATTTTCTAGTGTTTTCGATAATAAATCGAAGGGGCCATTTGATCTTTTCCCATGAATTCAATTACGTCCAATCACGGGATTTAACCATAAGAGTGCATTATTTGCTCACTTTTGCATTAGTCTCTCAAAATAAAATCAACTCTTCTCATGAACAAGAACCCTAGCTCTAAAATTCAAGGGCTAAATCACAAGAACTCTCTATCAATCCTTCCAAATTCATTAGCTCGGGTATGCATTGTGTTCATTCATGGATTTCTTTCATCCATTAAGCCCCAAAATCAAGTTTCAAATCATGTATTATGAATATTATGTTATGGGTTGATTATGTTTATGTTTTTTTGTTGTATGGTTCCCAAGTTGGAATCTTAGTGTGCTTTTATAAAATTATATTAGTATATGAGTTTAAATCCATAAATTGAGTGGTTTATGATGTGTTAATTGATGATTATACCTATGACCTAAGTGGTGCATGTAAGGTTTTTAATAAAATGCCTAGAAGACTAGAAATTATGTAATATAGTTTAATTGTGACTTAAATAATGGATTCATGTTTTACCCTTATGTTGAAAGAACTCCCATACTATAAATGTGCCTTGTAAATGTTTGTTGGATTGCTCATGAATTATCCTTATGAAATTATACCATGTTTACGTGCAATCCTATTCATGTATAAGTTTTTGATAACAATGTATCTTATGAAATCCCCAACTTATTGTATTATGGATTGTTGATGTTGGTCATGTATTCAAGAATGTCACGCCTTGTCAGTTTCCTTCTATCGAGTCCTGGAGGTACTTGTACCCGATAATTTAGCTGTGTGCCTAGAGTTGGTGTCATGTTTTCATGTTATCCTCAGTCAAGCCATGTTTAGTAGAATTCAACCAGTCATGTGATTTCAAAAAAATTTGTAAAGTCAGTAATCCCAGTAAATCTCAGAAAACTCAGTAATTCAGTAATATCAGTAGTATTCCGTTAGTCAACAGAACTCCATCAACTCTTTATAGTTTAGTTCAGTTAATCATGTTCATTATCTATTTAGATGGGAATAGGAGTTAGCACCTAGTGAGCCAAAGGATGGGAACTCACTTGTTATTAGAAGGTGTGATTCTTAGAAGCAAACTTTACGCTCCAGACCTACGTAGCCAGCATAGGTTGAGACATCATAACCAGTTATATGAGGGTAGATGAGGTGGCCTAACCTGTTATATGAGGGTCCCACCATTCTTATTTGAGTAACCTATTATATGAGGGTCACTCACAGTTTGTCCTTACCAATGGCGCGGTATGACACCCTTTTAATTGAGGTTATAGATTGGACTCCAACTCAGCCATAATGGCATATTAGGGATATGTCAGTTAGATGACTACTTCCCATAGTTATAGTTTCAGTATCAGTCATGGCATATTAGGGGTATGTCAGTTAGATGACTACTTCCCATAGTTATAGTTTAAGTCTCAGTCTTAGTAATTGAACTTAGATAGTTCTTTAGATTTTAGGACTGTCAGATACAGTCATCTCAGAACAGTATTGAACTCAGCTAGTTCCATCAGAACCTAGACTATCAGATACAGTTGCTCAGTATTAGTTATTTAAGTTATACAATTATCAGTATCTCATGTTATCAGTACTCAAAATCTATAATCATATTATCATGAATTCTGTTACAGTCTCGTATTCATGCATGCATTATCACGTTCATTTTATACAGTCAGTTAGTATAGTTCATGCATATGTACCCTTTGCATTCAGCCTACCTCACATGCATACCAGTACATTCAATTCTACTAATGCATTTGACCTATGGTGTTTTACTTTACGCTATTGGTTCTGAAGCACGAGCTCTAGAGCATCAGTAGCATTCAAGTACTCAGCAGTCAGTTTCAGCAGTTATTCCTTATCCTTTAAGGAAATGAACATTATTTAATCATTTCAATACTTATTTTATTTCAGTAGTTGGAGTTAGATGGGGACATATCCCATCATCTCCTTATTCAGATAGTTAGAGGCTTCTTAGACTATCATGATAAGATAGTTATTTCAATTGTTTTGGGTATTTCATACCCCACCCAAATTTTATATTTTATTAGATATTATGTCTCAGTTTTTAACCTTATGGCCTTTCAACCTTTAATATTCTTGTATAGATATAAGTCATGGGTTAGCTTGTGTTCCTTCAGTGTCAAGAGTACCGTACATCATTTTGAGTACCAGATTTGGGGCATTAGAAACTTGGTATCAGAGCCTAAGGTTCAATAGAGTCCTAGGAAGTCTGCAAACCACATCTAGTAGAGTCTTGTATATAGGTGTGTTGTGCACCATGTTAATGTGAAAGAGGCTATAAGATGTTGTAGGAACAGTTTTCCTTTTTTCAATATTCATGTCATTCCAGTGAGCGTGAGGTCAAATTTAACTCTCAGTCTAATCTTTTTATCCCATTTTTCTACAGAACATGCCTCCCAAAAGAAGAAACAGAAATCAGTCAGTCCCACAGCCCGTCTAAGAAGATCACTTGGACGAACACGTTTCTCATGAAGAGTTCAGATCTGCATTCACCATTCTTTTTAATTCAGTATCTTCTTAGAATAAATGACCAGCTGTTATTTCGACCAACCCAGCAGCCACTTCAGCTGCATCTAGGATTCAGGACTTTACCCGAATTAATCCTCCATCCTTTTTTTGGGTCTAAGTTAGAAGAGGATCTTCAGGAGTTCCTAGACTAGGTTTAGAAGGTTACGAAGATCATGGGGGTTACTTCTAGGGAGAGTGCTAAGATAGCTACATATCAATTGTAGGATGTTGCTCACAATTAGTTCAAATGGTGGAAGTCAGAGCGGTAAGTTGATGCAGGGCCTATTTAATGAGAGGAGTTTGTCACTGCATTCTGAGATAGATTCTTTCCCAAGAGCTGAGGAAAGCTAAGGTTTTAGAATTTATTAAACTCAGGCAGGGCAACATAATGGTGAAAGAGTATTATCTCAAGTTTACTCAATTACCCAAATATGATCCTCATGTTGTTGCAGATAGTAGGTCCAAGATAAGTATGTTTGTCTCTGGGGTGAATGATAGTGTGGTCAATGAGTCCAGGTCTGCGATGTTGAATAGTGACATGTACATAGCCAGGTTTAAGACCCATGCTCAATATATAGAAGAGAAAAATATTAAGAAAAGGGAGAAGTGGAATAAGAGAGCAAGGATAGGTAGTTTAAACTTTGCTCAGCCTAAATCAAAAGGAGGGAATCATTCTCAATTCTTTCCTAAGTCATCTGTTCCAGCTCCTTCCTCAGCCAGTGCTCCAGCTCCTATGTTCAGTGATGGTAGTAGAGAAAGTGCCAGCTCTAAGTCTCAAGGCATGTTAGAAGTACCTGCACCTACTTCTTTTCCAAAGTTATGGTAAGCACCATCAGGGTACTTGCAGATCTGGCATTGGTATTTCTTTCGAATGTGGCAAGCCAGGCCATAGAGTCAAAGACTGTCCTGAGCCAGGTCCTCAGGGTCAGCAAAACCGTTTCTCAGCTCAGTGTAGTCGCCCAAATCAGCAGGGTGCCACTTTCGGTGCTACTAGTAGGCAAGGCCCAAATAGACTTTATGCTCTCTAGTCCCAACAAGATCAGGAAAATTCTCTTGATGTAGTTACTGATACATTACATATCTTTCACCTGCATGTTTACGCTTTACTTAATCCAGGAGCTTCTTTATTTTTTGTTACTCCTTATATAGCAGTTCATTTCGGAGTCAGTCCCAAAATTCTAGCAGAGCCCTTTTCAGTGTCTACCCTAGAGGGAAAAACTATCATAGCCTAGTAAGTATACAGGAACTATTGGGTTATGATATTTTAGAAAGTCACCTTAGCAGACTTAGTCGAATTAGAGATGATTGATTTTGATGTTATTCTCAAAATGGATTGACTTCACTCCTTCCATGCCATAGTAGACTGCAGAAACAAAATAGTCTAGTTTCAATTTTTGAATGAACCTGTCCTAGAGTGGAGGGGTAGTACTTCCACTTTCAGAGGTCAACTTGTTTCATACTTTCGCGCAAGGAAAATGATATCGAAGAGATGTGTCTATCATCTTGTTTATTTTAAGAAAACTAGTTCAGAAACTCCTAGTCTTAAATTAGTCCTAGTCATGAATGAATATTCAGATGTCTTTCCCGAAGATCTTCCAGGAATTCCTTCCAAATGGGAAATAGACTTCCGCATTGATCTTCTTCCAGATACTAAGCCTATATATACTCCACCAAACAGAATGGAACCAACATAACTCAAAGAACCGAAAGAACAGTAGAAGGATCTATTAGATAAGGGATTTATTAGACCTAGTATGTCACCGTGGGGTACACCAATCTCATTCATGCGCAAGAAAGATGGTTCTCTCAGAATGTGCATTGATTACCATCAGCTCAATAAAGTCACGGTCAAAAACAAGTATCCACTTCCTGAATCGATGACTTATTTGACCAACTTCTGTGTGTTAGTTATTTATTATAAATAGACCTTAGATTAGGCAATCATCAGCTCAGAGTCAGAGAACGTGACATTCTAAAAATAGCCTTCATACTCGGTATGGTCACTTCGAATTCCTATACATGTCCTATGGTCTTACCAATACCCCTGAAGCTTCTATGGACTTGATGAACCATGTGTTCAAAAAGTACTTGGACATGTTCATTATAGTCTTTATCGATAACATCCTTGTATAATCCCAGAGTGAGCCTGATCATGCAGATTATCTCAGAATCGTACTTCGAACTCTCAGAGATCATCAGTTGCACGCCAACTTCAGTAAGTGTAAATTTTGGCTATGGTCAGTAGCATTCCTTGGTCATATCATTTCTGGTGATGGCATTAGATTAGATACTCAAAAGGTCGAAGTAGTAAGAAATTGGACATGCCCTGTCTCTTCATCAGATATCAGGAGTTTCTTGGGTTTGGTTGGCTATTACAAACAATTTATTGAGGGATTTTCATCTATTTTATCCTTATGTCCAGATTGACTCAGAAGAAAGTCAAGATTCAGTAGTCAGATCCTTACGAGAAGAGTTTTCAGGAGTTGAAGACTCAACTCACCTCAGATCTAGCTTTGGCTCTTCCAAATGGTACAGATAGGTTCGTAGTATACTGTCATGCATCCAGAGTAGTTTTGGGTTGTCCTCATGTAGCATGGTAAGGTCATAGCCTACAACCCCAGGAAACTAAAACCCCATGAGAAGAATTATCCTACTCATGATCTTGAGTTAAAAGTCGTAGTTTTTGCCTTAAAGATTTGGAGGTATTATCTATACAGAGTTCATATAGAGGTGTTCACAGATCATTAGATCCTTCTGTATGTCTTTTCTTAGAAAGATCTCAATCTTTGTCAGAGAAGGTGGTTAGAGCTCTTGAAAGATTATGATATGAGTGTTCTTTATCATTTGGGCAAGGCCAACGTAGTATCTGACGCTCTCAGTAGATTGTCTATTGGTAGTGTTGCTCATGCTGAGGAAAGTAGGAAGAAGTTAGCTTAAGAAGTCCGTCAGCTTGCCAGACTAGGTGTTCTACTAGTCGATACATAGTAGGGTGATATATGGGTTTAGAGTAGTTCAGAATCATCTTTAGTTTCCGAGGTGAAAGAAAAGCAAGATAGAGATCCCAGTCTAGTCAATTTGAAAGAGCTAGTCAAGGATCAGAAGGTTAAGGTTTTCTCCCAAGGGGGAGATAGTGTATTGAATTATCAAGTCACCTATATGTTCCAGGTGTAGTTGACTTGAGGCAGAAACTGTTGCAGAAGCACATGGTGCGCACTACTCTATTCATCCAGGGGCCACTAAGATGTACCGCGACTCGTGGGAGATCTATTGGTGGAGTGGAATGAAGAAAGATATTGCAGAGTTTGTGGATAAGTGCTCAACATTTCAATAGGTTAAGATAGAGCATCAAAAGCCTAGTGGGTCCATGCAGAACTTCAATATTCCTACTTGGAAGTGCAAAGAAGTAAACATGGACTACGTGACGGGTTTACCTCGTACTTATCATCAGCACGATTCAGTTTGGGTCATTGTAGACAGGATGACCAAATTAACTTATTTCCTTCAAGTCCATACCTCTTATTTAGCCAAGGATTATGCCAAACTCTGCATCAGAGAGTTGGTCAGATTTCACGGTTTTCCGCTATATATTATCTCAGACAGAGGTACCTAGTTCACCTCTTACTTCTGGAAAGCATTCCAAAAGGGTCTTGGTAACCAAGTTTATTTCAGTACAACTTTCCATCCTCAGACAGATGGTCAAGCAGAAAGAACCATTCAGACTCTAAAAGATATGTTGAGAGCATGTGTAATTGATTTCAAGGGAAGTTGGGATGACCACTTGCCTTTTATTGAGTTTGCATAAAACAACAATTATTATTCCAGTATGTAAGATAGTTGAGGTTATTATCAATTTCCATACCAAAAACAATTATTTGAGGATTTTGTTGTACCCATATTGCCATAGTTTATAATTTTGGGAGTCCATGGAACCCGTATTCCATCCACTATTCCCACGGACTCCAATGAGTGTACAAACCAACAATCCTATGCATAATAGGTCAATAGTATCAAGAGAAAGTATTCAAACAATTTATATCCAAAACCCTCAACCTATAGTTTAAACCCAACCTCAAAACCATATGAATAATAATAATATTTCAGGCCATTAAGAAAAGAGATACATGCCTTTATTACCAAGAAATTTAAAAAAGATAGCACCCTTAGAACCCTAGATGACCACATTCTCTGAAAACCTTAGATTTTACTTGAATAGGGAATTTGAGAGAGAATTAGAGTGTGTTTAATATGCCCAAGTATTGTAAATAACCCTCCTTATATGTTTTATGACATGGGGTCTATGTGGGTAAAGAGAGAAATTACTAAGGTACCCTTAATTACAAGACAAAAAAATGCCGCCAGTCGTTACGGGTCTCTTAACGACTCGTATGTAGTACTCACAACTGTTACCCGCCTCTCGTACTCAGGACAGTAGCATTTGGACTTCACACTATACACACTACGACTGGCCCCCTTACGACACGTATGGAGTCATTACGACTCATTACCCCTAAGTCATCACAAAAATAATAACTCAGGAAAATATCACTAGCCAACTTACCATTGGGGTTCTATGACCCGTATAGTCACCCTATGACTCATAGGGCGAGTCATATTCAGGACAGTGAGTATAAAATTTCAAGAATTTTCAAAGACCAAAATCTGCGGAGTTACATTCACCCCTGTAGGATCATTCGCCCTCGAATGATGGTTCAAGGTATCCATTAGGACAATTTAACACAGTGTCCCTCTACTTTTACCTTTAACAAAGTTAGTAAGGAATACACACACCTCAAGCACGATTATACGTAGCGGAAAAGAAGAATTGGTATTTTCACTTCATAACCTCGTCATCTTCCCAAGTGGCCTCTTCAACCTTATGGTTCCTCTACAGAACCTTTATTGAAGCCACATTTTTAGTTCATAACCGACTGACTTGCCGGTCTAAGATTTCCAATGGGACTTCCTCATAAGATAAGGAATTCAAAATACCCACACTTTCAAATGGAACCACCAATGAAGTATCTCTCACGAAATTCCTCAACATTAAAACAAGAAAGATCGGGCGAATAGAACCAAATCCCAAAAGCAATTCCAATTCTTAAGACGCGTTGCCCACTTATCTCAAAATACGATATGGACTAACATAGCAGGGACTAAGTTTTCTCCTCCAAAATTACAACACTCCATTCATTGGAGAGACTTTCAAAAACACCAAATCATCCACCTCATATTCTACGTCCCTTCTCCTTACATATGCATAGGACTTGTGGTGACTTTGGGCAGTCATAAATCTATCCCGATTCACCTTCAGCTTTTCCATAGCTTGGTGAACCAAGTAAAGACCATATAACATATTTTCACCAAACTCAAACCACCTAATAGGATACCTATATCTCCTACCATATAAATCCTAAAACGGAGCCATCCAAATTCTAGATTGAAAACTATTATTATAAGCAAACTCAACGAAAGGCAAATGGTAAATCCAACTTCCACCAAAATCAATAACACAAGACCTTAGCATATCTTCCAAAGTCTATATTGTTCTTTACACTTGTCCATCTGTCTAAGGGTGGAAAGCAGTTCTAAGGTTCACCTTAGTCCTCCAACTTTGATAAAAGAAATACCAAAAGTGAGATGAGAATTGAGTACTTCGATTAGAGATGATGGAAACTGGATAACTATGAAACTTCACGATCTCCTCAAAGAAAATCTTAGCATAATCCTCTACTAAATAGTTAGTCCTCACTGGAAAGAAGTGAGAAGACTTAGTCATCCTATCCACGATAACCCAAATGAAATAAAATTGATCACAGGATTGTAGAAGACCAGTAACAAAATCCATATTAGTCAATTCCCGCTTCCACATAGGCAACACAATCTCTTGAGACAGACCACCAGTCCTCAAGTGTTCAACTTTTACTTGTTGACAAACCATACACTAGGCCATAAAATTTGCCACATCCCACTTCATGTTGTTACACTAATAGATTTACTTCAAGTTGTGGTACATCTTTGTCGAATTGGGATGAATAGTATAATGCGACTCTTGAGCTTCGGCCAAAATTCTTCCTCACAACCAATAAACTTTGAGGACACATAATATACCTTAGTACCTTAAGATACCATCATCACCAATTTCAAAAGCTACAACTCTCTACTCTTCCATATCATTCTTAATCCGCATTAAGACAGGGTCTAATAACTGTTTCTCTTTCAACTCTGCACCAAAAGATGACTTTGCCACCACTTGCACAAGCACCCCTCCATCCTCTGAGTCCAAGAGAAAAACTCCAAGATTAGCTAAATGATGAATATCCTTCTCTGATTCTCACTTCTCCGTATTCACATGAGATAAGCTTCCCATGAACAACCTATTAAGATCATCAACAACTATGTTAGCCTTACCTAAATGATAATGAAGACTCATAACTTAGACCTTGAGTAACTCTAGACATCTCCTCTGCTCGAGATTCAACTCCTTCTAGGTGATTACATAATGCAAACTTTTATGATCTAAGAAGATGTCAACATAGACCCCATAAAAAAAAATGGCACCAAACTTCAAAGTAAAGACCAAAGCCAAAAATTCTAAATCATGAGTTGGATAATTATTCTCATGAACCTTCAGTTGCATAAAAGCATATGCAACCACCTTACCATGTTGCATCAACAACCAACCCAGTCCTACATAGGACGCATCACAATAAATAACAAAACCCTTGGTACCTTTGGGTAGAGTAAAAATTAGAATCAAAGTTAAGTTATACTTCAACTTCTCAAAACTACCCTCACAAGCATTCAACCACAAGAACTTCACCTTCTTCTAAGTCAACTTAGTCAATGGGGGAGCAATAGAAGAGAAGCTTTCCATAAACCTTCTATAATAATTGGCTAAACCTAAGAAGCTCCAAATATCGATTGGAGTCATGGGTCTAGCCTAATTTTTAACCACCACAACATTCTGTTGATCCACCATTTACCTTTACAAGAAATAACATAACCCATATAGGTAACAATATTGAATCAAAACTTGCACTTCAAGAACCTCAATACAACTGCTAATCCTTTAAGGTTTGCAACATAATTCAAAGGTGATCGACATGATCTGCTTCACTTTTACAAACAGATCCAAGAACTTATAGAAGATTGATTCATGAGGTCCATAAATGTTGTTGGGGCATTAGTCAAACCAAAGGACATCACCAAAAATATCAAATGACCGTACCGGGTCTGAAAGGCAGTCTTAGGGATATCCACCTCCCTGATCTTTAACTAATGGTAACCTGAACAAAGATTAATCTTGGAAAAGTACTTAGAACCTTGAAGTTTATCAAAGAGATCATCAATCCTAGGAAATGGATACTTATTCTTCACAATTACCTTATTCAACTGGCGAAGTCTATACATATCCGTAGGAACCGTCCTTCTTACATACAAAAAGAATAAGAAAACCCTATGGAGAAACACTAGGGAGAGTAAGACCTTTATCTAGGAGGTCTTTCAACTGCTCCTAAAGCTCCTTCAACTCGGTAAGAGCCATTTTTATAAGGAGGGATATAAATGGGATGAGTATTTGGAAGAAGATCAATACCAGAATCAATTTCCCTATCTGGAGGAATACTAAGAATATCATTAGAGAACACCTCCAAAAATTCACAGACCATAGGGATAGACTGTAGGGGAGGACCTTTGGATCAAGAATCCTTATCATGTACTAAATGGTAGAGGCTCCGCTTGGAAATTAATTTTTGGGATCTAAGATACGAAATGAACCATTCCCTAGGAACTAGGAAATACCTTTCTATTCAATCACCGGCTCATTAGAGAAGTGGAAACTAACCCTTCGGATCCAACAATCAAGATACGCAAGTAGGAATGCAACCAGTCCATCCCCAAAATCACATTAAAATATAATATGTATAATTCAACCAAATATACCAGAGTTTCCCTACAACCAAAGATACCACACAACCCCTATTAACATTCCTAGCAACCACAAAGTCACCTACTAGGGTAGAAATAGTAAAGTGATCTAAAATACCTTTGGATCCAAAACCAAAATAGATAGCTATAAATAAGGTCACATAATATAGAGTGGACCTTGAATCAAGAAAGTAATACATATCATGATAGAAGACTTTCAACATAATAGTGACGACGTCTGGAGATGCCTCAGATTCCTGATGAGTAGCAAGAGCATACAGGTGATTCTGGCAAGTGCCGATATTAGTTGTGGCACCCATTGGTACAAGAGATGATGAAGAGGCAATAGGAATCTTTTTTGCCTCAGAGGCAACCTTAACTATGGGATATTTTATCAACATGTTTCCTGGATGACCATAATTGGAACAACTATTATTTCCCTCATCACAGAAACCACGATGCAATTGACTATAAAATCTACAAGGGGGATATAATAGAGCTAACTGTCCTTACTGGCCTTAGATTATACACCTTGTGCCTTAGAACCATTACTGTTTTGAAAAATGACAATTGGCCAATGGCTTTAGACAAGGAGCACTAGCATAGAGTAGGAACCAGAGTTTCCTTATTTCTTTTTATAACATTTCTTATCGTCTATACCACTCTATTGTTGACCTCTACCCTGGTTTGAATATCAAAATTTCTTATTCTGACTTTTACTCATCTCTGCTTGCTTCTTCTTTTTCTCTTCCACTTGTTGAATTTACACCATAAGTCTAGAGATATCCATATCCTTGTTAAACAAGGAAACCTTTCTTTCCAAGATCAAATCTTGAGACAAATTGAAAGAAAACTTTCTCATTCCATCCCTCATGCTAGACACTAATTCTGGAGCATATTATGATAGCGATGAAACTTCAAGGCATACTCTTTTATTATTATCCATCCTTGATTTAAATTCCAGAATTCGTTGGCCTTTGCCTCCCTTAACTTTTAAGAAAAGAAGTAATTAAGAAAAGCACTAGAGAAGTCATCCCACATAGAGGAATCAACATCATCACCCCTAGAATGGTTCTATTCCTCAAACTACTTGTATGCTAAATCGTTAAACTGATAAGAAAAAAACTCCACACCCTCTACATCAGTAGCATATATCACAAGGAAAATCTTTTCTATCTCATTAATGAAATTTTAAGGATCTTCTTCAACCTTTGAACTAGTGAAAGTCGGAGGACTCAACCACATAAATTAACCTACTCTAGTGGCCTCAAAAGATGGAGAAACAGAAGAAACACGCTTAGTCTGAGAGTAAACCAATTAGGTCAGCAAATAAATTGACTAACAAAATTTTACATTTGTCGTATCACCCTGAGTATCACAAGGAGGACTAGTGTAATTTTGAGGGAACCCAACGAGATCCATAACAAGCAGTAGCCTTAGACTGGTTCTGGACCCTAAAAGTAGGATAGGTTCTATCAATATTGTCCTCAAGTAGGACAGAGGAGTTTCTAGGAACATTATATCTTTGAGGCATGGTCTGAAAAACGAAAAATAAACCTTAGAGGAAATTTAAGACCTTAAACTCCATACACTAAAACTGGATCACAAGAAAAGAAAACCCTCATAAATGCCTCGTAGCCTCCCCCTTATAAGTGTGGCACGCTACATAAACATAAAAAAGACTGTACTTGACACTACTTTGTGGACACCTAATGACACAAAACCTATCTCTGATACCAACTTTTTCATGACATAAATTAGGGCCTAGCCATGATGGGTAACTCAAGTCCACCGAGGACTAGATACCACCCTCTTTTCCTAGCCAGAAAAAACACAATACACCTAATAATGGATAAAATCCAAATATATAACAGCATAGAATAAGATAAGCTAAAATAATTTAAGATATGTCTATAACCATTAATCAATAATTCGATGATAATGGACCATCCAACATCACTATCCAAGTCCCTAGTAATCCACAAAGCCTTCTAACAAAACCAAAATCAATAAAGTATCGAGATATGCCCCCGACCCTAACAATGACAATGACAATGTAATGATAATGTAAACTCTCAATTCTAATATATTAATGAAATTGATAAAATATTCAAGTCTTTTAGAGAATGAAAGATCACCACTTCACCACTAATGACCAACAAATCAAGCGAATCCACCTAACTCTGCACAGAAAATGTAAACTTTTCTTCGGACCCTGCATCATTTGGGGATATAGAATCCGAAGATGTTTATTGGGTTGAGCACTAGCATGTAAATCAAAGATAAAGGATAAAAAAAATGCCATCATATAAAACCAAGTCAAATCAATGCTATTTACATATTCACACATATCTATGAGTATATACATAAGTCTAATACTAGGACAGAGAATCGGGATTAGAATGTACTTTAAAAACCTTATCCTCGATTGTGTAGCTTGACCATGCTAGTACCACCCATGGGCTATATGGGTTTAGTTGCAACCCCCTGATCGGGCCCTATTGCGTGTTAGCCACACAAAATAGGGATATCATAGAAGACCAGGGATACCCTTGTACCCTTTTCCAACCATGATACATGTATATGTAGTGTGAGGATAGGGTCATTTAGACCAACCCTCATATCGAAAAATATGAGTTTTTGATATCCGTTCTTTAGATTTACACCTTCACGACCAGCTACCATAACCCCTATTTATTTCCAGTTAAAACATTTAACACATAAATCCTCCATCAATTCCAAGAGTCAATCATTAAAGAATTATTAAGTCGTATCGTTGTACCAACTATAGATTGTAAGAAATATCACTAGCAACACTTTGGGGAATACATCATACACCGCAGTCTCTGTAAATAAAATCACTTGGGATTTTGTTGTACCCTACAAGGTTTTCATGATCATTACTATTATTATCCAGTTAGCCATTTATGCCAAGAATTAGTTTCAAGAGAATGATACAAACCAAATGATAATTTACATTGCAATTTTATACCAAAACCAATTATTTGGGGATTCTGTTGCGCCCCTATTGCCATAGTTTAAAATTTTGGGGAGTCCATTGTACCCCCTATTCTATCCACCATTCCCATGCACCGCAATGATTGTACGAACCAATAATCCAATGCATAACAGTTTAATAGTATGATGAGAAAACATTCAAAAAATTAATATCCAAAACCCTCAACCTATAGTAAAAATAAGACATCAAAAACATATGAATAATAAACCAATTTCGTGCCATTGAGAAAATACAAGTATAGGGAAAGAGATACATGTCTTGATTACAAAAAAAATTGAAGAAGATAGCACCGTCAGAACCCTAGATGTCTACTTTTCTTAAACCCTACATTTTACTTAAATAGGGAATTTTAGATAGAATTGAAGAGTGTTAAATATGCCTAGGTATTATAAATAACCCTCTTTAGATGTTTTATGGATGGGAGGTATAAGTGGGTAAAGAGGGAAATTACCAAGATACCATTAATTAAAAGATTGAAAAATATCGCCAGTCGTTATGGGTCTCTTAACGAGTCATTAGGACTCCTTACAAGACATCTCTATGAGTCATAGTCAAGAGATAGTCACGAAGGCCCTACACTAATATGACTATGAGTCATACCATATGACTCATATCCAGTCCTTATGACTCGTACTTGTCTCCCGTACTCAAGACATTTACATTTGAACTTTACACTGGACATACTACGATTGGCCTCCTTACGACTCAGAAGGAGCCATTATGACTCTTCCGCATGTTAGCCCATTACTTATTGTTTCGGACTATGGTTTGGAATACTATTGGTAGTTTAAAGAAGATGCAATCATAAACTAAAAAAATTTGGTATTAGAAGTTTGGTATCAGAGCTAGATTCATTGGTATTGTTGGTACAAGTCCAAGTGTCTAGTAGAGTCATGTAAATTGGTACGATTTCATTTGTATCCTATATTTTGGAGAATAAAAGATATTGTTAGGAAAATCTTATCTTTTTGGTTCATTATTGTGTTTTGTGTATATATTTATTTCTACATTTTTATTTCTTTCACTTTTTTGTAGAAGTTTAAGATGCAAGCTACGACGGCTGAGTACGGTAACCTTGAGCCTACAACAAGATCACCGATTAGAGACGAAGGTCAACATTGAGGTTTAGGTTAGACCGGAGCTTCAACCCCCATTTAAGGATAGGCCAAGAAGCAGTCACCTAATCCAGTTATCAATCCTGTTCCTTAGATAACACTAGAGGATCTGCTTCCATAACAACTAATAAGCCAGTAGGTATCCAAAACCCCACCTTGATTTATATTCTTAGTAGTCCTCTATGATGCCTTAGTGTAGTGATTGGGCATGTTTTTCTTCAAACCCATAGATGGGGTCTAGGTATCTGGATAGGAAACGCGTAAAAGTGGACTTGATATAGGAATGCATCCTATAGTTGTGGCCAGGAGTAGAGGTTTGGTTATAACCCTTCAGGTCATTTTTTATAATTCCACTTATTTTCGTCGTTGGAGCTTTTCTATTGCTTCCCCAAGTAATTTATGACTTTTTAGGACTGACAGTTTGGTAACCAAATAGTTTATTTTACTCTGAAAGCCAATTACCTATTATGAAGTCTTTGGTAACAACCCGAGACTAGCCCCTAGTTGTAACACAGTGCTTAAAGACACAAGTAACCCCAAGCTAACCCATGATCTGGCATAAGCTGTGAATACTTAATGAAAATAACAAAATACTATGCAGAATTTATTAAGTAAATATTTAAGTAATCAAGACAATAACAATAGATACTGAAACAGGCCACTGAAGACATAACTAACTGTTTGATTTTCTGAAAGCCTCTAAACATGATGGGTTGTTGGGACAGGTCCCCAACTAACTCATATTACTGAAATAAACATAAATTGAAATATTTGAAAGCATGATAAATAGTATAGTTATTCCTTGACTGGTGAGGACTCACCAGTGCTGCAGTTGAGTGGTACACGAACTGTCTAAGTACGATCGGACAACAGATCCTATAAACCTATGTTATAAGATAACATTGCACAAAATAGAGTATATGATCAGTACTTTGAATATACTGGTATGTGAGATGCAGACTACCTAATAAGCGTATATATTAAGCATGAATGATGAAAATAAATATCGACTGCAAGATCAAGAATAAACATGTACTAAAATGACCTGAATAATTGAATAACAGATATATGGACACTTGGTCGTGACAACATGAACTGATATAATATGAATACTAAACCAAAAATATGGGAGCTTTCATATAACTGACATGCCATAATTTATGCTAATTGGGGTTCAACATATAACCCTGTTGGAAGGGTTCCAGTACTTGCCACAGGTACCAATACTAGATATCTGGATCCACTAACATGATGTCCTGAAGGATGAAGGTGTCAGTCCTCTATTGGAGGGTGACCACTAAGAGAGTGTCAGTCCTCAACTTTCAGGTGACCTCTTATAACCTACATTAGCTATGTAGTTCTGGAACTTAGGGACTTCTATGAAAGGTCTCAGTCCTCTACTGGTAGGTGAGCCTTCATCCCTTGGTTTAATGATATAAGTCTGATATGAATGACTTGAAACTTGTCATCTGTGACATATATGAATATCAAAGTATCGGGTGCTCATAACACACCAACACTGTCTAATATAGACTGATCTTGAAAAATATTAAACAATCCATGGTATGAGAAAATCATAATCAAATAAATGGAAAAACAGTTATCACGAGGGAATACATTTTCATGTTGGAACTTGAGAGTTTAAGTGAATAAATTATGAAATTCACATATATCATGGAACCCAAGATAAATATGGGATTAAACTTAAGGAAATTTAGAGATCTTTGGGACTTAATGGGTGAATAGATCCCATTGATGAATATCCCACATACCTAAAGTAGAAGCCTTCAAAAAACCTTCTTGAGAAATGAACTTACTTTAAGAACCCTAATTTGGACTTAACAGAGAAGGGATTTCTTTTAAGGAAGTGGGAAAAGACATAAAAGTTCCTAGAAAATGTGCAGGAAATTACATTCCCAATCGTTACGTCTCACCTCAAAACCCATTATGATTGGTTATGAGTCATTCTCTGAGTCGTAACCTGGGATATTGGGATTCTGGATGCATTTTTCTATGACTATGACTTGCTACTTAACACCTGATGATGACTGACTATGAGTCATTGGGTGAATTTGTAGTCCGAGGCTTGATTCTTTGATCCTTTACTAGTTAGGCTACAGGTCCATATAACGACTTGAAGGTCTGATTACGAGTCATGTGATTGACTCGTAACCACTGGGAGGGATTCTTGATTATATACTATTGTGAATACTACTCACTTGTGATGACTCATCACAAATGGTTATGACTCATTTCCTAAGTTGTAGTCATAGAAGCATATCAGGTTCTTAAGAAAACTCTTGATAACTCTTTTACATGATATCGGATCATGGTGAGACTTGAAGTATTGGAAAGATAACTTCATGACCTATCTTTTATGAGGTTTAGAGCTTGAAAAATTTGGGGTATTACAATATCTCACCATTGGAATCTTTCGTCCATGAATGAAACTAACTGAGCTAGGAAACTAAGAAGACTAATATCATGCACGGAACATTTAGAACCTGAATCATGACTAGATATATAAAATCTGAAATGTGATGCATGGGGTGAACTGAACTCATGAATGCATGATATGACATAAGGATGGTTAGATATCTAATATAAAAAATGAAAGAATAAATCTAAAGAACAATAACCTCAAGCCAAATCTTAATTCGTAGAGAAATAATAGGGATACTTAGCTCGCATATCGGTTTTTTCTTCCCAAGTAGCTCCCTCAACGGACAGATTTCTCCGTAGAACCTTAACTAAGGCAACTTTTTTATTCATTAACCTACGAGTTCGATGGTCAAGAATCTCAACTGAAATTTCTTTATAGGAAAGTCTATCTTTCACTCCCAAACTCTCTGAAAGAATGACTGAAATTGGATCACCAATGTATTTCTTTATCCTAGAAATATGAAACTCTGGGTGCAATAATTCCATCTCTACAGGAAACTCTAACTCATAGATTAACTTCCCAAAATTTCTTAAAATCACAAATGGGAGAACATTGCAGGGACTGAGCTTCCCTTTCCTACCAAACCTTTTCGCCCCTTTCATGGGAAAAGATTTTAAATACACAGTCACTAACATCAATTTCAAGATCTCTTCTCCTCATATCTTTATTGGATTTTTGACAGCTCTGGGATATCGCAAGCCATTTTTGGATCAATTGAACTTTTTCCATAGCCATAAATACTGAATCTAGCCCTATCAAAGAAGTTTCACCAAGTAATAGAAGATCTACACCTCCTATAGACAGCCTTAAATAGAGCTATCTAGATAATAGAGTGATAGTTATTACCGTACGCAAACTCAATTAATGAAAATTGATCATCCCAACTACCCTTGAAATTAATAACACAAGCCTTCAACCTATCCTCTAGGATTTGAATGGCCCTGTCTGCCTGACTGTCTATCTGCAGGTGAAAGGCTAAACTAATATGAACTTAGGAACCAACACACTGCTTGAAATCCTTCCAAAAATGAGAGGTAAATTGCGTACCTATATTTGAAACGATAATTTCACTAACTCCCTGAAATAGAGTCTGGCATAATCCTCGGCTGAATTAGAAGTATGAACTAGAAAGAAATAGGTTGACTTGGTCATTATATCCATAATGACCCACCATATACTACATCCCATTTCCAAATAGGGATGCTGAACTCCTGAAGCATACCACTTGGTCACTATTTCTCAGCTTAACCTTCTGACAATCGAAAAACTAGCCACGAATTTTGCAATATCCTTCTCTATACCATTCCACCAATAGACTTTTCACAAATTAAGGTATATCTTAGTGGCTCCAGGTTGAATCGAATATCGGGAACCATGAGCCTCATCTAGCTTTTGCTTTCTCAAATCACCAATATTTGGAACAGAAACCATGCCTTGACAATGAAGAACACCATCTCCCCTTAGGACAAAACCTCAATCTTTTAATCCTGAACTGCCTCCTTTAACTTAAGCAAGATAGGGTATCTATTATGATTTTTCTTCCTTTCAACAACTAATGAAGGTTCCAAACCATTCTGAACCCAACGACTACCTATGGATGAATCAACCAATCGAACACCCAATCTAGCCAGCTGATGAACCTCACAAACTAACTCCTTCTTTTTATCCTCAATATGGGTAACACTTCTATAGAAAATATGGTAAGGGGATCAGACACAACATTAGCCTTAATCGGGTGATACAACACACTCATATCATAGTTTTTCAATAATTCAAGCCGTCTTCTCTAATAAAAATTTAGGTACTTCTACATTAATACATATTGTAAGCTGTTGTGATCCGTATACATATCAGCATGGACACCATAGAGGTAATGCCTCTAAATGATGAAGAAAAGAACAATTGTTGTCAACTCAAGATCATGAGTCGGGTAGTTTTTCTCATGTAGTTTAAGTTGTCTAGAGGAATAGGATATGACCTTACCTCGCTTCATCAACACACAACCAAGACCAACTCTGGAAGAATGAAAATAAACTCCAAACCCATTTGAAACCTATAACAGAGTCAATACTGGAGAGAAAGTGAATCGAGTCATTAACTTCTAAAAACTCTTCTCACAGGAAATTGAACATTGAAACTTATTTATACTGAGTCACTCTAGACATAGGAGAGACAGTAAAGGAGAATCCTTCCACAAACCATCTATAGTAACCGATCAAATCCAGAAAACTCCTAATATCTAATGGATAGATGGGTTTAGGCTAGTTCCTCACTACTTCAATCTTTTAAGGATCAACTCAAATGCTTTCACCAAAAATAATATGACTGAGGAAAACTATTAATTTAAACCAAAAATGTTATTTATTAAACTTAGTGAATACCTGATGATACTTAAGAGTCTGTAAAATAATTCTTAAGTAGTAGTATTGCACACCTTCTCTATGAGAATTGATGAGAATGTGTTCTATAATGATTATGAAAAACATGTACAAATACTACTTGAACACTCTATTTATCAAGTCCATAAAAGCTATAGGAGAGTTAGTTAGTCCAAAAGTCATAACTACAAATTGTAAGGGACAATACCGAGTTCTGAAACCTGGTTTCAAAATGTCATATTCTCTAACTCTAAGCTGATGATAGTCGGATATAAGGTCTATCTTAGAGAAATAATTTTCTCCATAAAGTTGGTAAAAAAAGTCATTAATCCTAGGAAGAGGTTACTTATTCTTGATTGTGACTTTGTTCAACTGGTGGTAGTCGATGCACATACTGAGAGACCCGTCTTTCTTACACACAATGAGAATTGGAGAACCCCACGGGGAAACACTAGGACTAATGAGACCCTTATCTAAGAGATATTTCAACTTCTTCTTCAATTCCTCAAGCTCATCTGAATCCATTCTATAAGTTTGAATTAAAATTGGTTGGGTATCTGGAAGGATATTTATTTTAAAGTTGATTTCTCTCTCGGGATAAACTCTGGGAATATCTTCAAGAAATACTTTTGGGAATTCATTTACCATTGGAACTGACTCAATATACAAAATTTTGGAACTTGAGTCCATGACTGAAACAAGATAATAGATACACCCCTTAGAAATTATTTTTGTCTCCTTAAGAAAAGAGACAAACCGACCTATAGGGACTGAGGTACTACCCTTCCATTTTAGGATAGCTTATTAAGGAACTAAAATAGAACTAATCAATTATTACAGTCAACTGAGGCCTAGCAAAAATGGAGAAAATCAATGCCAAGAATGACATCAAAATTGTTTATCTATAACTCTACGAGATCAACTGAAGTAACATTTTTAGATACTATGATTGGGAAATTTCTATATACCCATCTGGCTATAATAGAAATTGAACTATATTAGACATTGAGAAGGGCTCTACTGGAATTTCTTAACCAACACTGAAGTTTACTACTATATAGGAAGTCACAAAGGATAGTATGGCCATGGGATCTAATAATGCATAAACATAAAGGTGGAAGACTTGCAACGTACTCGTAACCAAATTAGGAGAATTCTCCTGATCCTCTCAAGTTTGAAGGCCATAGAGTCGATTCAGAAACTGGCCACTGGTTGCGCTAGAAGTGGCACTCTAATGACTTGTGCGACTTATTGGTAATACTAAAGAACTAGCCTGACCTTGCGGATGATAACCTTAACCCTTCTGAACAACCACTAAGCACCTTCATTTTTTGGCCTGACATACCACATCCAAAAGAAACATCAATTTTATCTATGCACTACCCTTGTAGTTCTTACCATACCTCCTACAGACGTGTTTAGTATGACCATTATTCATGCTACCCTAGGACTTAAAGCCTGGTGCTCTATCTTAGTTGTCCTTTTTGATATTTGATACTAGAGCACTATTAGAAGATGGGGTTGGGACAAAAGATTTTTCGCAGAATTAAGAACGATTGCCACCATACGAACTTTGCAGAGAGAAGTTGAAGATACTAGTTCTGAACCTTTTATTCTTCTATTACTTCTTAAATGTCTCCTTCTCAATTTGCAGAGCATGAACCATCAATCTATAAAGGTCTATCTCCTTAATCAACATCACGGTCATGCACTCCTTGACCACATCCTTAAAAACTCTAGACATAAACTTACACATTTGAGACCTGGAATCAGCCACCATAGTTTGAGCTTACCTTGATAATTGGTGAACTTGAGTGAATACTCCTGAACACTCATGCTACCCTACTTCAAATTAGTGAAATCCTTCACTTTTTCTTCCCTCAACTCAAGTGGGAAAAATCTATATAAGAAAGTAGTAGAAAACTCATCCCACTCTATAGTCACTACATCAGTGTCTCTATCTTTCTTTCACTACTTCACCCAAATGTGAGCCACCTCTTCCAAGTAGTAAGTAGCTAAGTCATCAATTTCACTATAAGTCACATCCATGATATCAGTCATTTTTTGCACATAATTCAAAAACACTTGTGGATCCTTCTCAAACTTAGACCTAGAGAAGGTTGGAGGATTTATCCGAGTGAAATCTTGGATTCTTGCTGTTGCTCGATTTACTAGGGTACTAGCTGGAGAAACAACCTACTGATTATTTTTGGCAGCCATAGACCAGCCAAAAGCTATGAAAGTGGCCCTAAATTTGTTATAGGAGACTTGCTCATTCAGAGGGTCTTCAAGAACATGTGAAGTGTTGGCTAGTCCATATTCCTCCTTCCATTATTCCTTCTAGGAGGCATTTTTTATAAACGGATAAAGGACAAGTCAAAAGAGGGAAATTTAATAGAGTTCATGCTTTATCACATGACATGAATAGTAAAAGAACAAAAACTTTCCTAAAATGTCTCATAGCTTCTCACCCATAAATGTGGCATAATCCATACCTATGAATAAGCCTTTACTTAACCCAACTTTCAGGCAGCCTAGGACACTTCATACCATGCTCTGATTCTAAGTTTGTCACGATTCAAGACTACACCCGAGTCGTAACATGGTGCTTAAAGACACAAGTAACCCCAAGCTAACCCATGGTCTAGCATAACCTCTGAATAATGAAAGAAAATAACAAAATATTATGTGAAAGTCATTAAATAAATATTTAAGTAATTAATAAAATAATAAAACTATTTGAAATATTCCACTAAAGGCATAATTAACTGTCTGGTTTTCTGAAGGCCTCTAAACATGATGAGTTGTTTGAATAGGGTCCCAACTAACTCTGACTAGAAATAAACATAAACTGAAATACTGGAATGAATGATAAATAATATAATTAGTACTGACAAATGAGGACTCACCAATGCTATAATTTGTGGCACACAAACTCTCTAAGTATGATCGAGAACTGAGCATCTGAACCTATGTTATAAGACAACATAGCACAAAAAAGAGTATGTGGTCAATACTTTAAATGTACTGGTATGTGTGATGAAGATTACCTAATATGCATATATATGTTGAGCATGAATGCATAAACATAAATATCGAATACAAGACCAAGTATAAACATGAATTAAAATGATATGAATCACTAAATAACTGATATATGGATACTTGGTCATGAAAACCTGAACTGACATAATCTAAATAACGAACTAAAACTTTTGGAGCTATCATAATACCGACATGACCTAATCTGACTAATCACAGTCCAAGATGTAACCATAGTTGGAAGGGTATCAGTACCTTGCCACGGGTAGTAACTCGGGCTACGTGGATCCACTAACATGATATCCGAAAGGATCCTTTAATGGTAGGTTACCCTAGGAGAGTGCCAGTCCTTAATGGGTGATTGACCTCTCATAACCTATGTTGGCTACATAGTTTTGGAACTTATAGACTTCTACTAAAGGTCTCAGTCTTCTATTGGCAAGTGAGCCTTCTTCCCTAGGTTCGCTCAGTGCTAAGTCCTACTCCTAACTAAACAGACATTGATACTGATGAAAGGCTTAAAATGAATGATACTAACATATTCTCAATATAATAATATTCTAAATTTAATGAGATAAGTATGTCTAATTGACTTGAAACTTGACATATGTGACATAAATGAATATCTAGCTATTGGGGGTTTATAACCCACCAGAACTCTCTAATTTAGACTGATCTTAGTAAATATTGAATGATCCATGGCATGGGAAAATCATGAATAAAACCCAAATCAATAACTAATCATGATGTAGACATTTGTATTGTTAAATATATGGAAACACAATTATCATGAGGGAATATATTTCCATGGAGGAACATGAGAGTTTAACTGAATAAATTCTGAAATTCACTCTTCTCATAGAACCCAAGATAAAAAAGGGATTAAACTTACAGAAATTTAGAGAGCCTTTGGACTGAATAGGTGAAAGGAGTCCATTGATGAGTATCCCATATACTTGAAGTAGAAGTATTCGAGAAATGACGTGGGGCTTTGGGATCTTTTATAGCACCACTTGTAAATCCAAAATGATGTGGGTTTGCTTTTAAGGGAGTGATAAAAGACATAAAGTCCCTAGAAAAATGTACAGGAAAGCACATTCCCAATCAGTACGACTTACCTTACGACTGGTTATGAGTCATGGTTTAAATTATAACCTTAGATCTTGGGATTTTAGATACATTCTGTTATGAGTATGGCTTTCCACCTAATTACTAATTATAACTGACTATGAGTCATTGCATGAAGTCATAGTCTAAGGGTTTATTCTTAGATCCTTTACTGGTCAGGCTACGAGTCCATACAATAACTCGTAAGGTCGGACTATGAGTCATATGCTGGGCTCACAACTACTGGGAGGGATTCTTGATTACATACTATTGTGACTAAGACTCACTCATGACAACTCGTCGCAAGTGGTTATGACTCATTTCCTAAGTTGAAGTGATAGCAGTGTATCAGGTCCTTAAGGGAAACTTTCCACAACTCTTTGCCATGTCATCAGATTAAGGTGAGAATTGAAGCGTGGGAAAGTTAACTTCATGGAATATCTTTTAAGAAGTTTAGATCTTGAAAAATTTGAGGTATTATATCTTTACTGGTTTGAATTATCCTCTGAGCAAAAACTTTAGTCAAACAATTTCATATAGAAAATTGGACTTTTTCAATAGCTCCGGAGTATAAATTTTAGGCTAGGTGGACCTGTTGTTCGATCCTGAGGCAACCGGGCTTATTTTGATCTATTGGTCGAAAGTTAAGAAAATGGTATGTTAGATATGGGATACACTTTTCATCAAAACAACCTCAAATGGAAATCTTAGCTATTCCATTGAGTTTGAAATGTCTACTTTAATAGGGCAGTATAGTCCATTAATGTATGCGGGATTCCGAATGAATTCCAAAGGGTTGGAAGAGACCTAGAAATTTCCAAGTCTTAGCTGGTGTTTATGAACCAAAGGTCATGAGCCATTGATCGCCATAGCAATCTAGCAGGCGACCCGTGAGTGTCGTAAAAGTGACTCTCCTAGTAGCCAACACGTTTTGCAATTATGAGTGACAAGTCATGTACCCGACTCTCGAATGCCTGGGAAGGGTATAAATACCCCATTTATTCATATTTGTGTCCAATTCTCATCCATTCTCAAGAGACTTACACCCGATGTAGTGGAGTAACTTAGGAATAGCTTCGTGTGTCCTTTTGAGAGCTTGGGTAAAGATCCATTACATATTTTCCTTCAAATTTGAGGTAAGATTCCTCCATTTTTATGGTTGAATTCTCCTTTTCTTCTCTAAAATATCTAAAGCTTGGTGACTTAATTTTAGCACCAATATAACTTGGACTTCACCCATTTTTAGGGTAAATGTTCCTTGAGCATATGGGGACGTTAAGTTGGTTTCGAAAATATAATTTCCATAAATGGGCCCCACTTGATATTTTTAATTTGTAACCAAACAACAAGGGTTCTATATGGGTATCATTATTCTCATGTTGATGATTAAATTGTGATTTTGATAGTGTGGTAACATGCAGAAGATTATCGAAAGGGAAAATCCATGATTTAATGGATTTTATGGGCTTTCAATGGTGTCCAGGTAGGCTAGCTTTTGCATCCTCAAAGATTGCACTAATTCATAGTATTCTTATGATATTGTGTTAGATTTTGGATGTGTTTTAGGTGTTGGTGATGGAATATGCAATACTTGGGTTAGTTAGACCTTTTAGGCCATTCAAAGACCATAGTTTAGGCATAATTGGCTTAGTTGCTCATGCTATGGGGAAAATTTCTATCTTACAATTGATTGTGGCTTAGTTAACATCTAAAATTTAATCTAGATACCTTGGCATAGTACGAGTTAGAATTTTCCTTGTAACTGATTTGGGGGATCTAGAAGTGGGCTCTTCGACCCATCTTAGGTCAAGATTTGTATTAATCCTTGTCACTCTTTTATATGCTTCTCATAAAACTTAAAAATGTTAAATAAGGTAATAATGAGGAGATTTGACACTTGATGGTTATGATGGTTTGATATTCAGAGTAGATTCTTATTGGTATTATGAAATAGATATATATATATATATATCGGTTTAACTTAGGCTATTGATTATATTACGATGATATGATATCGATTTGAGTTCGGGTATCATTTATGATATTGAATATATATCTATATATACTGGTTCAACTCTGAGTAATGATTATGGTGTTGATTATATGATTAATGGTTTGAGTTTGGATATTAATAATGACCATGATGATACATGCATTAGTTCAAATTTTGCAAGGAAGTATAATATTACTAATATATGGATACCGTTTTGAGTCCAAAAATGGGATAAATATTAGTGTAGGACATGACAGGGATGAATTCTAGTTGGATCATGGAAGTTGGTAATGGTAGTGGTTCGGGTTATAATTTACTTGATTATACCCTCTAGGTTTATAGGGGTCTGCGTTGGGTTATTTATTTTTCCACACTTACTGTCTTATGAGGACCAATTTTGTAGTTATAATTGATTGTCTTTTATGTTATTATTTAGGTTTATTTCTTTAATCATGTAAAATGATGTGGGATTTCTTTTCAAGTTTTCCCCTTCTTCTAGACTTAGTTATGCTATCTTGCATTGTATCATAGTTGAATCATGATCTATCTTAGTCGATTGATAATGCCTACTGATAACTATGGTTTTGGTACTCATAATACCCTTCTGTATCTTTTTGATGAAGATCGGAGTACTAGTTTCCATCGTTTATTCAAAGAATAACTTGTGATGGATTTTGGTGATAGGGTGAGATCTTGGTGTCAAAGTTGCCCTATTTATCTATGTTTAGTCTTTTGTTTCAAGACATATTGTATTGACTGTTCTAGAACTTATGGACTGTTGTAGTCGATTTTTTACTAACCCTACCAAGACATGGGATGATTTTTTATGTTATGGCGACCTTTCAGACTATTTTTTTGCCTTGCTTACTTACAAATAGTATTATAAATTTTGCCCTTTTTGGGGAATTTTCAACCAAGTTAGCCTATTGAAAGTAGCTCCGGGCTATGGTCTGGCTTACCTACTAGTGGGTTTAGTAGATTCCATCATGAATCATAAATTGGGTTGTGAAAAACTGGTATCAGAGCCTAGGTTTCACTGATATTGTTAATATAAGAACAAATTTCAAGTAAAGTCCCACAAATTAGAACGATGTCACCATTTCTTATCTTTGGGAGGCTACAGGAAATTCTTAGGAGTTCATCACTTCATTCACTCATTTTGTGTTAACTGTCTGAGCTAGTTTCTAAGGCATTCCTTTGGTTTTACTCTTTTACATATGGCTAGGACACATGCTACCGCTACGCGAGATTAGGGTCCTAAGACCGAGCCTAAAGATTCTATCGCTATCCATGGATGACCTAGAGGTCATAGAAATTCTTGCGATATGTCCCCAGCTAGGGGGAAAGATATGGGGCATTCACTAGACCCTAATCTCGCTCTTGAGCCAGAGGGTCATCCACCCCAGCCAGGGATGGGCCAAGGACCAGCCCAGGCTCCATCAAGATTTATTTTTTCTTAAGTACTCAGGGATGCTTTGGTTAAACTCTTAGGATTGATTGCAGTGCACTATCTTATCATGACCCGAACTAATAATTGGCCGTGACGGGTATCTCAAGGCTACAAAGGATTGGAGACCACCCACATTGCCTAGTCAAAAAGAACATAATGCCCAATAGAGACTGAATTACAAAGATATAAATAGATAGAAAAAATAAGCTCGGTGACACCTATGACATGCCATAAACTAAGACAATACTGATTACCAATGCCAATAACCTAGTCCACAGTAATCCACAAAGCCTCTAACAAAACCAAGGATAATCTAGTCGAGAAATGGCCCTGACAATAGCCAAAAACAATGTCAATAGTTTATGAATCAAAGGAAATTATAATTATGAAATGTAGGCCTTATGAAGTATGTAAGCTCACCAATTCAATTAAATTCATGATCTATCCTATGATCAAATAATCACTGTGCAAAAAAATTAAAATTATGACTAATTCCTATATCATGTGGGGATACAATATCTAAAGTCGGTTAGCGGGTTGAACGCTAGAAGGTAACTTAAGGATAATGGAATAAAATAATACCATGATCAATAATCCAAAAATCATTCAAAATCCATTGCACATAATCTTATTCAAATACATATATATATATACATATTTATCACACGTCGGGGTAGGGAATAGCTCTTAGCATGTGTTCGTAAAACCTTAACCTAGATTGTGTAGCTTATCTATCTTATGATACTACCCACGGGCTATATTGTCCCCAACTCTCACCCCTGGTTGGGCCACCGTGAGTGTATCCATACGAATCGGATAATAATTATATATATATATATATATGCACGAGGGACTCAAACCTCCCAATCATATAATAAGACAACATAAGAACCCGATGATGTAATGCGATATAGGAGACTCGAACCTCCCTGGTCAAAGGCACGGTGATTCAAACCCCAGGGCACTTAGACCCCTACACCGGCAAATGTGGTTTCCAGTATCGGTCCCTTGGGACTACTACTTTCATGTCCTATCTACACAACCCTCCTTTAAGACCAATTAAAACATTTATCACACATTCCCAAACAAGTGAACCAATCATACATTAAGGAAGACTATTGGTATCGTCTTACCAATATCACTTGCAAATTCAATATCATGCCATGTCAATTTCTTAGCCTACTGAGACTCTAAACTCTCGGCCAAAAAGGACTTCAAAATAATTAGACATTTAGGACTCAAACTCGTTTAATCAATTGGGACTCTAACCTATTTAAACAATTGGGGATCAAACCCATTTATGTTTCAATAGGCCTCTCATTCCATGAAATAGTTTCAAAGAGAGTTTAATATGCATACTTTTCACATTCAAACCAATTTTACCATATTGTGTTGAGGTTGTTACCAATTCAATTGTCAAAATTTCCAAAATTGGGAGAAATCAAAATCACCTAGTTTATCTTACATTCTCATGCCCCCACAAGTTCAAAACCATTAATAAACCATGAACAACGCATAATAACTCATGGGAACACAATTTTAAAACAAGCCATGTCAAAACTCTCTACTGATGTCAAAACCCACATTCAATTTCACATCAGTAATCATTTAATTATCATGATTTAATGAAAACAAGTTTGAGGGTAGAGTCACATGCCTGAAGGATTCACAATTATGGAGAAGAATCCTTGAATTGAACCCTAGATGCTCAACCTTGAGAAAACCCTATCTTGTTTTGCTTGAGATAATTTGCAAAAGAAAAATATATGTTTTGATTATGTTATATATGAGAATAAGGTTTCAATAGTATTTTTAGGTCGTGGGTTATATTTAGGGAAAGAGGGAAATTTCCAAAATACCCTAAGTAAAAGACTAAAAATTAGTCGCCAGTCATTATGGATCTCATAATAAATCGTTATGGCTCCTTACGACTTGTCACCACCAGTCATAGTCAAGACTATGTCACAAGGAAAACCCACACTAGTGACCCTACGAATCATAAACGAAGGCTCATAATGAGACCCTACGACTGATAGGGTCCAGTCGTAGTCAACACAAATACCGCATGGGTAAACATTGGAAACCCTACGATTGGGAACTAATGGCTCATCATGAGTCCTTATGACTCATGAGCTTAATTCATGATCAAGACGGTGACTCAGGTAAATCTAAATGAACACCTTATGACCTGGGTCATATGACCCGTAAGAACACCCTACAATTCATATGGAGAGTTGTAGTCAGGGAAGTGAGCTCAAAGGTTAAGGAATTTCTAAGGACAAAAATTTAGGGTGTTTTATTCTCCTTCCCCCCACACACATAGGATCATTCGTTCTCGAATGATGGGTCAAGGCATCCTTTGGCAGAATTTAACACAGAAACATACCCACACTTACCTTTAACAAAGACAGAAAACAAAGATGTCAAGATTAACACATACCCAGAAGGGGGAACTAGAATAGATATTTGGGCCTCATGTCTTTTCTACCTTCCCGGGAAAGTTTCCTTTATCCCAAACAAAGCATCAAGGGTAGGAGGGTTACTTCTGAATTATGACCTCTATTAGTCGTACTACTCAAGGTGAGACCTGTGAAAAGAGATAAGGTACCATAGGCATGAAAAATTTCATAGAAACTATCAAGATCACAAACAGAAGGTCACTCTGGAAAAAACATAACATCGCATGAGTCATTCGGACTAGCCACAGTGAGAAACACGAGTATGTATACCATGATTCATATAACATAAAGCTGAGATATATATATTCAGGTAATAAGGTAAAGATTGCTGCTTCAAACTATTATTTCTTGAAACTAAGCATAACGTGAGACATGAGTTTATGGATCATAAGCGTCTTAACATAGAGTTAGAACTCTTGGAAGCTTAAATTTCTAAGAACCATTATCGCTTTTAGTTCAGGGGCTAGAGCATGGACATACGCCGCATAGAGTATGCAGTCCTTAGGCATAATATCTATTAAAATATGTATGGCACTAATAAAGTGCCCTCTTTATCAAAATTTAAGGGAATCTCTAGATTAGGAGTAGATTCTCCCTGACTCTCCCTCAAAATCCACCACTAATAGAAAATTTAAGATCAACCCTCATTCTCTAAATTACTAAACCTATAAGTATAATAATCCGTGCTAAGAGGTATCATCATGGACATGCACTAGGGATAATTGGCACTTGTATACTTAAAACCTCATCTACCCATATGTTATCTGGGGTTTAACAAATTCTTATAAACTCCATGCCCTGATCAATCTAATGAGTTAGCCCCCAATCCATTGGTTTAGCCCTAGACCTCCAACCTATATATCATAATTTTCCACTCCAATATTTTCTAAATTATCAACTTAAACACTATCACACATCCCCTTAAGCCTACCAAATTACTCCTATACATCTCACATCGCTATCCTCGTGCTAATATATTTTTTTCAACAATCAATATACAAAGTTCAAACTTGGAGTCTAACCACGATCATGCACCACTAATGAAGTACCCCACGTAGTATAATAGTCCACCCCATAAAAAGGTCACCTTAAATTCCTTATTCGACTGTCGATAACCTATAAATATCTAGAGGGAAACATCTTTCATATTCACTGAGAGAACAGAAGCATCCCATGGAGAATAACTAGAGTGGATAAAAACCCTTATAAAAAATATCCTTTAACCCATTTAACTCGGCTGGTGTCATTCCAAATGGACGGATAGAGATGGGATAGGTATCTGAGAGAAGGTCAATCCCTAAATCAATCTCTCTATTAAGAGTGATACCACAAAGATCATTGGGGAACACTTGGAAAACTAACATGTAACAGGGATAGATTACAATGAAGGACCTCCGAATTAGATTCTTTAACTCTGACCAAGTGATAGAGACACCCCTTGGAAATCAACTTTCATGCTCTAAGATAAGAAATAAACTTTCCCTTAGGCACTAAAGAACTACCTTTCCACTCATGCCTCGATTCATTTGGGAATTGGAAACTAACCCTTTAGATCCTACAATCAAGAGACACATAACAGTGGTGCAATGGTCCATCCCTAAAATCATATTAAAGTCTAAGATGCCCAACTCTATCAGATCCTTTAAAGTATCCCTACCTCAGATAGATACCACACAACCCCTAAAGACTCTTCTATCCATAATAGAGTAACCCACCGATGTAGACACAGATAAAGGATCAGGAATACACTCATGACCAAAACCAAAATGTATAACTACATCAGGGGTCATATAAGAAAGAGTAGACTCTAGATCAAGATGATAATACACATCGCGAGTGAAAAATGTTAGCATAGTAGTGACAAAGTTGGGAGATTTCTCTAACTCCTAATGGGAGGTAAGGGCATAGAGACGGTTCCAACCAGTGTCGTAGCCAGAAGTTGCACCCTTTGGTGAAAAAGTTAAAGAAATAGCAACAAAAATCCTATTAGCTCCAGTGGAAACACTAGCAAACTGATAATATCACCACATATGATGGGAAGACCATAGTTGAAGCATCGATTCTTTCTCTCATGAAAAAATCCATGATGCCACTAATAAAAAAATTGGCAAAGAGGATAGGATGGGACTAACTAGGCTCTACTAAACTGATATTGGACATCTTGTTCCCTAGAACCACCACCATTTTAAAAATAATGATCACCAGAGGGCTTAGGGTAAGGGGCATTTACTGATGGGTATGAACCAAAATTTTCCCAACTCCCTTCCTAGGTACACTATCTCCTATGTATACCATTATTGTGATGACCCCCACCCTGCTCTAAATATCTAAAATTCTTACTCTATCTCTCCCCAGTTCTTGCATAATTACTTCTCTTAGTAATAAGACCAGACTGGTGTGATTTAGATACTACAATTCGGGTTAACAAATTAATATAACGTGGATCTCAGCATTAGAAATTCTTCTTGGGGTGGTGGGAAATGAATATAATCAGCCCAAAAATCCCGACATGGACTGGTAGGGACCGGTGGGACTCCACAAGTGAATTCAGGATTTATGATCCTAGAGTAGGTCTGTACCCCATAAGTAGGATGAGATCCATCCACATTGTGCTTAAGCGGGATAATAGATCTTCTATGAGCTTCAAATTATCTAGGAGGCATGATCTGAAATGTGAACAAATGGGAATTAAAGGATATTTCAATCTCCTAGACTCTATAGCTCGAAAGTAGAACATAAAAAAATAAATCATTTCTAAATTCATCCTAGCCTCTAACTTATAAGAGTGACGCAATACACACCCATAAAAAGACTCTACTTTACACAGTTGATATGGCATGGAAATAGGACACTTTTAATGCTTAAAACGATAAATTTATGCATGAACTTAGGGTATTTTGTTAGATATGATGCACTTCATTGTGAATTGCAAGTAAAATAAGTCTACAATAGTACTTGAATAATAAAAGAAGAAACAGATATTAAAATGACCAACTTCAATCAGTATATGAGTCATCAGCTAAGTTATAATCCATTGATATGACTCATATACTAAATCATTAGAATAAAATATAAAAAAAGCCAAACTGAGAAGCTAAGTATGAGAAAGATGCGACACAAGGAACCTAGTCGTAATCCAGGGTGTGAGTTGTATGCTAAAGTCATAAGTATAACAGAACCTGAGCTTCTATCCAGGAATGAAGTACCAAAGCTACACTAATTAGAAGTCTGGTTACAACTCATATAGGGATATCGTATATAAACCAGTTTTTAAGACTTGAAAAGACTGAGGTCCCAGATGGATACAGACCTAGAACATGAGTTGTATATGTAGTTATGAATCAAAATCCAAAGTCATAAGCTGAATAGAGAATTAAAGACATAGGAATATTAGACACTTGAATAGTTATGACAAGGTAGGGTACAACCTATAAGCTGAGGATACGAGTGAAGACTGAGTCATATCGACAGCTGACTTAACTTTACCCTTCCTATTTTTAATACGATTTTTTGTTATTTTGATATACTATAAATACCCTAGAGTTTATATTTTATTAGATTACGCGCTGTGACATTCCGTTACACGTTATTACAAATTATTACATACTTTTACAATTGTTCTTGAGATTTTAGGGTTTTAATCAATTAAAAACTTTTGAGTTTATTCATATTATTATTGTACAGTTGATTTTATATTTTCTTTATTTATAATCATGGTTTCTTACACAAACATGAGCGGATAATCTCCTTAGATAGGGTTGTGGGAACCATGACGGATTAGCCACATAAAGAAAGTATGAGACTCAGTTGGTCCAGAGTTTTTGCATGTATCTTAATTCTTCTTCTCAATAATTAGACTCAAGTAGCTGTAGTATCTTCAGATTGCCTGTATTTACATCCACTCGATAACCAAGAAGCTTTTGATTGGAATAAAAAGATTAAGACAATGATATGATAACCAAGTATAACTGAGTTGTATCAAGAGGAAACAAAATAATCAGGTTGAACACAAGGAATTTATGTAGTTGAGAATCCAGAGGAAACACAGACCCATCATTCGTCTCATGTTAATTTCAACTTGATAATACTCAAGAATTGGTTACTATTTGCAATTGATAGGAAAATTCCCCTATTTACTTTCCGGTACCAAAACATAGAATTAGAGGATCTAACTTGTCTGAGATCTTCTATCTATCATTGAATGATAACTCAAGAGCTATGATAGATACTATTTTAAGAGGAGTATTTGTTCATCTTCACTGGGAAGCTGCATATGATATGCTAGATAATATTGTGATAACCAACAGAGCATGTTACACTTGAGATTTAGAATGTGGTGGTGGTACACATGCTATTAAAGCAACAAATACATAAGGAGTATCGAATGATATGGTAAAACAAGAGGTTGCACGCTTTCGTGTAGATATTGGATTTCATACAATACAATTTGCATTAATGAGTGTTAAGGAGGTGAATGCAGTAGTGTCACAGGGGTCTACCTCCAAACCATTTGAGATCAAATCTGAAGAAGAGGCAAAGTATGTAGATCATAGATTGGCAGATTTTGGAGCTTAAAGGAAAGGGAATAAAGGTAGAAATCATTATAATGATAGATGCATAGACAGGAGTAGTGATAAAGATGGTAACTGGTGGAGTAAGAATGACTATAAGAGAAGAGTGACAAATATATTCCACCAGGTAGTTGAGATACAAAGTCCAAAATGAAGGCACTCCTAGCCAAGCTGGTCAAAGGGCAAGAAATTCAAAAAAAACTTCTTCAAGGATACAAAGGCTATTTTGTCATGGTTGAACAAGAAAGTTATCATATATTATGGCAATCAAGTAGTTAGATCAGCAATTTGGTTAGATATCAGCCACAGTGAATCAGAGACAACCTGGCACTCTTCCAAGTAATACAGTGGTAAATCCTTAAAATGATAGTCAATATCATGCCATTACCACTCGGAGTGGTGAGATTACTATAGATCCACTTGTACCCACAACAAATGAGTAGAAGAGTGAGGATGAACCAATTGCTATTGAAAGCAGAGGTAAGTTGAATGAACCCATTCCAATAACACATCCTTCCTATCCTCAAAGACTGAAAAAGAAATAAGAAAAAGGTAAGTAGTAGAAATTTTTATCTATGTTAATATAATTAACTTTCAACATACCGCTTGTAAAGGCATTAGAGCAGATGCCAGGCTATGCAAAATTCATGAAGAATTTTATCACCAAGAAGGGTTCATTCAGCTATGAGCCAGTAGATAGGGTTCATTCAGCTATGAGCCAGTAGATAGGGTTCATTCAGCTATGAGCTAGTATATAATATTCATTATTGCAATGCTATGGTTACTAGATATTTAGGAGAGAAGAAGGAGGACCCTGGCACTTTCATAATACTGTGTACTATTAGATCTTTCAACTTCACTCAAACATTATGTGATTTGGGGGAACCACTCCACCTGATCGCCCATCCATTAAGAAACCATCGGTGTTAAAATTGAAGATCTCCCATAGCACTTGCAATATACATTTTTGGAGTCCAACAACAACTTGTCGGTTATTATTCCAGCTGATCTGATCCATTCAAAGGTAGAAAAATTATTGTCAGTATTATAAAATTTCAAAATGGCCATTGGATGGTTCATTTTTGATATTGTGGGAATTCCACCTAGTTTGTGAACTCACAAAATTCATCTTTATCCTTATTGTATTCTATCTATTGAAATCAGCATTGAATAAATCCTCCTATGTAGGAGGTGGTGAAGAAGGAGATCATCAAGTGCTTAGATACTTGTGTAGTATTTCTCATTGCTGATAGTAAGTGGGTTAGTTTAGTTCAATGCATAACAAAGAAGATCAGAATAAAAGTGGTGCCTAACGACTATGAAGCCAGTCCTTAGATGGGGAGTGTGCATAGATTATAAAAATCTGAATTCTTGGACTTATAAGGACCATTTTCCAATACCGCTCATAGATCAGATGCTAGACAGGTTAGCAGGCAGAGGATGGTACTATTTTTTATGGGTATTCCTGTTACAATCAAATTATTATTACATCAGAAGACCAAGAGAAGACTACCTTTTCATATCCATATAGGACCTTTGCATTCAAATGAATATCATTCGTACTATGCAATGCCCCAGCTACGTTTAAGAGATGTATGATGTCTGTTTTCTTTGATATGGTGGAAGAAACCATTGAAGTTTTTATGGATGATTTTTTAGTTGTAGGGGACTCTTTTTATAATTGTCAAAATCATTTGGCAAAAGTTTTACAAAGGTGTAAAGAATGCAACTTGGTACTTAATTGGTAAAAGTGTCATTTCATGGTCAAAGAAGGAATTGTATTTGGGCACAAAAATTCAAAGAGAGGAGTAGAGTTTGATCGAGAAAAAGTTGAGGTGATTGAAAAATTACCTTATCTAATTTTCGTAAATGGAATTTAGAGTTTTCTTGGTTATGAAGGTTTTTATCGGTGATTTATCAAGGACTTCTCGAAGATTACTAGTCCATTTTGCAAACTTCTTAAGAAGGTGGTAAAATTTTATTTTGATAATACATGTAAGAAGGCTTTTGAAAGATTAAAATAGAAATTGGTGTCTTCTTTAATCATTGTGTCTCCTGATAGATCCTCACCTTTTGAGATTATATGTAATGCAAATGGTTTAGAGTTAGGGGTTGCAATAGCCCAATGGAAACAAAAGATCCTTAATCCCATCTACTATGCTAGTAAGGCACTAAATTCTTCTCAAAAGAACTATACCGTGATGGAGCAAGAGTTATTAGCATTGGTTTTTGCCTTTTAAAAGTTTAGATCTTACTTGATTGGGATAAAGGTTATTGTTTACACAGATCATATGGCATTGCGGTACTTAATAGGTAAGAAAGATGCAAAGACGAGGCTTATCCATTAGGTGCTTCTATTGCAAGAATTTGATTTTGAGGTAAAAAATAGGAAAAGTAAGAAAATCAAGTTGCGGATCACTTTTCTAGAATAGAGGAGGTAGCTATGCAAAAGTTTGATAAGGGTTTGGAGATTGATGACAGTTTTCCAGACGTATAGATATTGGTAGCTTTCTATGGTTTAATTCCATAGTTTGAAGATTATGCAAATTACTTAGCAAGTGATCTAGTCCTAGAAGATCTCTCTTATCAGCAAAAGAGGAAGTTTATGCATGAGGTAAGAAAATTTTTCTAGCATGAACTTTATTTATTTAAGATTTAGGCAGATGGAATCATTCATAGATGTATACCTGAGGTGGAGATGATGAGATAATTAAGCCATGTCATTCATCACCAGTTGGGGGTCATCATGGAGGGGCCTACATACATGTAGCTGTTGACTATGTGTCAAAGTAGGTGGAATAAATTGTGCTTCCTAACAATGAAGCAAAGAGTGTCACAACATGTTTTAGAAAGAATATATTTTCTCGATTTGGTATACCACATGCTATTACTAGTGACAGAGGGTCATATTTTTGCAATCATATATTAAAGAATTGTTAGAAAAATATATAGTGAATCATAAGGTGGTACACCTTATCATCCATAGACTAGTGAACAAGTTGATGTGTCTAATAGAAAAATCAAGTCCATAGTGGTGAAGACTGTTAATATCAATAGGACTAATTGGGAAAGAAAGTTAGATTATGTGTTATGGGCCTATCTTACAGCTTACAAAACTCCCATTGGTTCTTCACCCTATCAGCTCATGAATAGTAAGGCTTGCCATTTACCAATTGATCTTGAGCATAAGGTACTGTGGGCATTGAAGAAGCTGAATTTAGATTGGAAGGAGGCAACTAAATCTAGGTTGAATGGAATAAATGAGTTGCATGAATTCTGGCTGTGCGCATATGAAAGTTCTTCACTTTACAAAAAGAAGATGAAGTTGCATCATGACCGCAAGATTGAGAAGAGAGTAATTGAAAAAGGTGACCAAGGTCTGCTTTATAATTCCAGGCTTCATTTGTTTCCTGGAAAGCTAAAGTCTAGATGGCATGGTCCATTCACTGTGACAAGAGAGTATCCCTTTGGTACATTAGAAATAATGAAAAATGGCATAAGTCCATTCAAGGTAAACAGACACAGATTAAAGCACTATATAGGAAATATTAAAAGGGTGAAAGAACTAGTTGATATTAACCTCATGAAGTCAGAGAAATCAAGGCAATTGCATTGTACCGTGATGTTAAATCAAGCCCTGCATGGGGGGCAACCCATAAGGATAAGTGGTGAAATCTGAGTATCCAATTTAGCCACATCGTGCCTCAATATTAAATCAAGCGTTGCATGGGTGGCAACCCATGTTTTTGTACATAACTCAATTATAAGGTAATGTTTTTGTTCAATGTGCAGGACTAAAAGAATACAGATAAAATATAAAGAAGTTAAAATGATGTGATATGGACTCTTTACGAGTCGTATCTACATGGTATGAGTAGGATTCATAATGACCTAGGAGATCAATCAGAATCATAAATTGATTTCTGGAATAAATACGACTCTCAATACAAGTTGTAGCCTTTGGTTACGAATTATAAAGCTTCCAGGACATACAAGTCAAGGAAATGACCTGTAAACCTGGGTACGAGTCGTATCGATAATTTATACCCTAGCTTATTAGGTCAGATCTCAGGTCTAACTCAGTGCAGTTCCTAATTAAAATAAGAAATAGGGCACCACTAGGCACCCAATCGTTACCAATCGTACCCATTCCCCTTTTCACTCTATTTTTGACTTCCAATTCACAAAATAAAGTGTTTTCAACTTGAGTTCACTACCATCATCTTCCAAACTTTCAAGTTTTGTGCTTAAACTCGTATTTGGGAAGCCACGCAATATAAATTCGACATTTTCTAATTTTCACTCATCAAGTAAGTTCCCAACCTCATTTACTTTGCTTCATAATAAGAAATAAGTTATGCTTTGCCATAAAAACATGTTTAGGAAGAAAGTATGCATATGTTGGGTAGTTGATAGCATGTTATTATTTATTTAATTTGAAAATTGAAAATGGGATAGAACTAAGGTTTAAAAATAGATATTGATGTGGTTGTAAGTTTACATTACTAGATGTAGTAGAGTAGTGAAATGGGTAATTTGGGAATTTCATCGGAGCTAAAATTTGAAAGTAGGACTTTTATGCTGCAGTGGATATAAGACTCCTAACGACTCGTACCAACTGGTACTAGAGTTGTAATGGGACTTGTACCGACTAACAACATAGAAATCTAAAAAATACAAAGTTCTGGAATAGATACGACTTAACGATATGAGTCGTATCCTGACTTTACAAATCATACATACTTAACGTACCCACCAAGGAAGATTAACAATGGAATAAGAGGTTTTGATCATCTTATGACTATTGGTCTCTAGTCATAGCCAGTTGGTACGATGGGTAAGGAGTAGTCGTATGCTGACCATTGAAGAAAGATCATATACTGTCTAGGATATGTCTCAAGTATATGAGTCGTACCCAGTGGGTACGACTAGTACCCATCACTCATACTCATTCCACAAAAGGCACAAGGAACTTTAGTCTATAATCTTTATTTTTTTTTTATTTCATAGTTACTAATATTAGTATGCTTGTAGGAAAATTCCTCCGAAGAATGCGTCCTCATCTAAAATAGTGGCAAAAAGGGAAAACAAGCAAGCACCTATTGAAAGTTAGAATTTCAGTATTTTGGGGTTTAGATCAACATTGGAAAGCAGTGGGGAAGAGTATGATATTACTACATCTAGAAAGCGGTAAATAAAGTAAAGGAACCTAAAAAGTTGAAAGAGAAGTAAGTAGTTCCCCAAGAGTCTGATCACCACCACAAAGAGGGATGATAAGAAAGAACACAACTGTCTCTCCTCCACACATATCAAAGCTTATGGATGATGCTGAGAATAATGAGGCTGAGTCTAATTCAGATGAGGAGTGTGTAAAAAAATATTGGGGTCTATAAGTTGAGGCAACCCCAATAGATAGACATGACCTACCATTAGCATTAGCCCCTGCTCTAGTGCCTATTTTAGAACGATGGGGCTACCCCAGTAAGAAGACGATGTTTAAAAGAGGTCTGTCTCATTTTTGGGGCGGTAAGATAAAGAGGGTGCTATATTGGAATAGGCGGATGACTACTATAGGGATGGATAAGTTATGTGAGTTTGCTGAATACTTTAGGTATTATGGGTTTGAATGGATGATAAGAGCATCGGGTAGTTATACCGAGGTGTTTATTTATGAGTTCTACATCACATACAAAGGATAACTTCAGTGGCAATATCCACAGGGTATATTATGGAAAAGAGGCAAGCCTATTACCTCCCTGATAATTTAAGGAATGCATGTTTATATCTCTCCTCAGACCATTGGGATATTGTTATATGGGATGAATTATTAGGCTCCGAATAGCACAATTGAAATGGATTATAGAATGGCTGAGATAAGAAAAATCACTAACCAGATGTTGCATATTGAGGATAAGATGGAAATGTTCAGATAGATAGTGAAGAGGATAGCTTCACATGGTAAGCATACTAATTGGATTACAGGTAGTATTAGCAATTCGCAGTAGATAAAGAAGAGCATTCTAACCTTTGAGGGTAAGTCGTAGATAATAGCCCGACACAGGCTATGTCCAATGATAGGTAATGATGTGATGATCTCGGTACGATCAGCAATGATAGGTGATTTCACTATCGAATATTCCATTAATATTTGTGAGTTCTTATCTAGAAAGCTAAGAGATCGAGCTATTGCAGAGCATAAGGTATTTTTGTCAAACTCGTGCATGATTACACAGCTATGCTTGGCTGTGGGAGTGTTGAATATGCCGAGGGTTGATAGGATAACTGAGGCTAGGAGAACTTTTAGAATCGAGCTTATTTGAGATGCAGCTAACCCATTAGCCCAACCTATAAGGCAAGTTGTAGATGTGATGGAGGGAGTGTTCCCAAAAGATGATCAGAAAGACACCCCTTCTCCAGATGAGGCTATGGAGGCAGGTGCATAGACTTAGGATGCACCTACATACCCAGTGGGTACTTTCATTGCCCCACCGCTAGTTCAGTTTGTGCTACCTATGCCACATGGTATACCTCTCATTGTGATTTTGATATCCCAGACTACGTAGACTGAAGTGGTAACCTAGTTAGCGATGTTGACTGCAAAGGTATGTCATATGTTGATTGCGAAGGTATGTACAAGAGGGCTTATACGTATTTGATTTGAGGAGTACTCAATAGTTGGGTAGTGGATAGGCTCCTAATTTTGCCAACACCAAAACTGATATTGCGGAAATAAAGAAGATAGTTATTGAGTTGTTTTAGAGGCCAATAGTTGTTGAGCCTATTGTAGAGATTGTAATTCGCACAATCGAGATGCAAAATATTTAGGCAGTGCCAACGAATGAGCAGGATGAGCAGACCGAGAAAAAGAAAGAAGAAAAGAAGATAAAGAAGAAAGAGGCCAGAGCTGTGAATTAATAGCATCCGGGATGAGCAGGACCATCAGACATGGGTTCGAGAGATTTCTATGGGTGTTGGTGATTTTAAAGATTCAGTTTCGGATGCTAAGGGGGTTGAAGTTGTGCGCCAATCTATTGCTGATCCAGTCCTTGGTGGGACATTAGAGGATGAAAGTGATACCCGATCCGAGGGCCCATGTACTGATGTTGATGCTTTGAGGCCTTGATCACCTAGGTATGACCCTGATCCTTACTATATTCTATTTTTGTAACACTGAAAAGAGTGTAATGTTTTTATGTTGGGGGTGGGGGTACCGAAAATTTTGGGAGCAGTTTGAAATTTTTCAAATATAGCTAAAACTAAAAGTATGTTATTTCTTGTAGGTTTGATGCAGGTAGCTGAGATAGGGAGTAGATCAGCGTGTCTATGTAAGAAGATATTTTATATTATTAGTTTAATGGATTTTGAAAAAATTATAAAGTATTTAAATAATTTTTGATGTTGTTTTGGTCTTTACCTTATGATTGATGAAACACTGCTGATTTGTGCTAATTTTTGAAATGCTATTGTGAAAGTGTTGCCCCCTCAAAAAATTTTCTTATGAATTGTGTGATTTATAAAGTTATGTAAAACTGTTAAGTATCTAATAATAGCATTAGGATTAGGGAAAGAACAGTTCGGGACAAACCTATTGCATAGTTTGATAACTAGTACTTAGTAATATAGTCATGTGCAAGTGCATGTAACCTTTACTGAGTTCCCGGTTGTGTTATAATCTAGAACTTGCCTGGTTGATTTAACCTAGATCTGGGATAGATAGGTTGGAGATGATCATAGGCCCTTTTTGTGTGAGTCCACTTAAGCCTAAAATGCCTGGACCAAATGAACAATTCCCTTTGATCTAAATATTTGAGTTTTAATATACTAATTTTTCTTGTTACACCTATTACCTTCCCGGTTAACTTACAATGAATGTATTGTGTCCTGGTCCTCCTGGGGACACTATACACCTCAACTCAAGAAAATCACCTAAGTTAAGGGTGACTATTATAGGGGTGCATAAGAGAAAAGCTAGAATGAAGAAAAGTGTGTACAAGGGAAATAGTTGAAACATGGGTAGGTGTGATGTAAAGAAAAGAAATAAAAGTACAAGGTATAGACAAATAAAAATAATATGAAAAATAAGTTCTAGAAAGAAACACCGGACCCAAGTGGAATATGCTCAAAAGAAAAAAAGAGACGTAAAGGTGGAAATAAAATAAGTCAGCAATAGTGAACCCCAAAAAGATCATAGTGTCTAGGAGGCTTAGTCACTTTAAATATCCTTACGTATAATATCATCCCCAGGCCTACGTTACAAGCCAAATAAATTCATATAGTGTTCCTACTGTGACTATCTGACAACTTAGGAAAAGAGCATAATGGCAAGCTTATGGTATTTTGTCCACACCGGTGATACTTTTTGGTGAGAGAGAGGGTCATTAGTATATCCCTAAATCGAGGAGTCAATCCATGATGAGTGAAGGGGATTTCTTTGATTGTGAGTGCACATGGATTATATTGCTAGGTTGCTAGATTTTTTTATGAATGTAAAGCATGTCTGTGCCCAAGTGTCTATTATTAATGTAATGTCATCATCAGATTCCTTTGTGTTTCTACATGTGCTAAATTGCTATATGCAAGTTTGAGATTAAAAGTTGGAAAATTAAGAGGGAAACAAAAAGATTGAAATTTAACTCAAAATCACTGCCATGGGTTTTCCTGAGATCTTTCTATTTAAGCATCGGCTCTGTGCTAGAAATTAGTAATTTGGTTTTGTTTACCTGAGGACATGCAAGAGTTTAAGTTGAGGGTATTGATATGGCATGGAAACACGACACTTTTGATGCTTAAAACCATGAATTTATGCATGATCTTAGGGTATTTTATTGGATATGATGCATTTTGGTATGAATTGCAGGTAAAACAGGTCTAGAACAGTACTTGAACAAAAAGAGAAGAAAAAGATCAGAAAAACAGCAACTTCGATCAGTATACGAGTTGACACCTAAGTCATTATCAATGAATAAGACTTTTATATGTAATCGTATAAATAACAGAAGCAAAAGCCAAAGTGAGGAACTAACTCTGAGAAAGATACAACTCAAGGAAACTAGTCGTAATTCAGGTATGAGTCAAATGCTAAAGTCATAAGTATAACAGAACCTAAGCTACTATATAGGAGTGAAGTACCAAAGCTATACAAATAGAAAGTGTAAGTGTGGCTCGTATAGGGATATCATGTACAAACCAGTGTTCAAAACTTGAAAAGACTGAAGTCCCAAGTGGATACGGATGAAGGACATGACTCGTATATGTAGTTATGACTTGTAATCCGTAGTCATACGCTGATAAGAGAACTAAATCCATGGGAATATTAGACACTAGAATAGTTACGACTAGATAGGGTATGACTCGTAAGCTGAGGATACGAGTGAAGACCAAGTCGTACCGACCGTCGACTTAACTTTACCTTTACCATTTTTAATTGGATTTTTATGTTATTTTGAGATACTATAAATACCCTAGGTTTTATATCTTATTAGGTTACGCATTGTGACATTCTTTTATGCTTTATTACAAATTATTACGTACTTTAACAATTGTTCTTGAGATTTTAGGGTTTTAGTCAATTAAAGACTTTGGAGTTTATTCATCTTATTATTATGCAATAGATTTTATGTGTTCTTCATTGATAATCATGGTTTCTTGCACAAACATGAGTGGCTAATCTCCTTATCTAGTGTTGTGGGAATCCTGGAGGATTTGATATGTAGAGGAAGTGTGAGAGTTTATTGGTCTAGAGTTTCTGCATGTATCTTAATTCTTCTTCACATAATTAGCCTTAAGTAGTTGCAGTATCTTGAGATTGCCTGTATTCGTATCCATTCGATAATGAAGAAGCTTGCAATTGGGACAATGAGATTAAGATAGTAATGTGATAACCAAGTATAACTAAGGCTATATCAAGGGGAAAGAAGCAACGCCCTGAGACAATAACCAAGTCAAAGAGTGAAATTTATCTTCTAAGAAATAGATAATACCTATATTATGGGATTTTCATGTAGAACAATAGAATAATTGGGTAGAAATGAGAAATTTACGCAGTTTAAAAGCTAGGGGAACACATACCTAGCGTTCATCTCATATTGATTTCAACTCGACAACACTTAAGAATTGGTTACTATTTGCAATTGATAACAAAATCCCCCCATTTACTTTCTTATACTTCTTCAAAAGGATTACATCAAGGCAAGCAACTATTCATATTTTCCTTGTGGGATCGACCCCAACCTTGTTTGGCTACTATATCTCCAATCGATCGTATTATACTTCTAGTGGAGGTGTAATTTTGGGTAAGATCAATGGATTTGTGGTCACCCAACTTACATGAACCTGGCTCTAATACTAACTTTGTCATAACCCAAAATAGGGTCTGGCCATGATGAGAATCTAAAGTCCATTGAGGATCGAAGGCCACCCCCATTGCCTAGTTAAATAGAATATAATGCCCAACAAAGAATGAATTACGAACATATAATAAGATAGAAAAATATAAGCTCAGTGATATTTATGATATGCCATAAACCAATACAATACTGATAACCAATATCAATACCCAAGTCAACAGTAATCCATAAAGCCTCTAACAAAACAAACAATAATCTAGTCGGGATATGCCCCCGATGATAGCCAAAATCAATGTCAAAAGTGTATGACTCAAAGAAAACTATAATCATGAAATGAAGGAATTCGGAAGTATAAAGCTAACCACTTCAATCAAATGCATGAGGTATCCCACAATCAACTAATCACTGTGCAGGAGAAGTAGAAGTATGCCCAGTTTCTATATCGGATGGGAATACAACATCTGAAGATGGTTAGTGGGTTGAATATTATCACGTAACTTAGGAATGAGGGATCAAAATAATGCCATGATCAATAATCCAAAAATCATACCAAATACATTACACATAATCTTAAGCAAATACATATATATATCGCATACTGGGACATAAAATAGGTATTAAAATGAGTATTTAAAACCTTAACCTGTATTATGTATCTTAACTGTCTTTTGATAATACCCAGAGATTATATGGGCCTCAGCTGTTTCCCCTGGTCGGGCCCCAGTGTGTGTAACCGCAAAAACTAGAGAATAATCATATATATACATATGCACGAGGACTTCCCAATCATATACTAAGGTGACTTAAGCACTCGATCATGTAATATTATATGGGTAAATCGAACCTCCCAGTTATATAATAAGGGGACACAAACCACTCTAGTCATAGGAAAAGAGATTCAAACCCCAAGATATTTAGACCCCCGTGCCAGAAAATGCAGTTACCAATATTGGTCCCTTAGCATCACCACTTTCACGGCCCAGCTACACAACCCTCTTTTAAGCTTAATAAAAACATATAGCACACATTCCTAATTAAGTGAACTAATTATACATTAAGGTATCCCATTGGTATCATCATACCAACATCACTTGCAAGTTAATTATCATACCATGACAATTTCTTAGCCTACTAGGACTCTAACCCCTTGCCCAAAAATGACTTCAAAATAATTATTCATTTGGGGCTCAAACACGCTTAATCAATTGGGACTCACACCCATTTAATCAATTGGGACTCAAACCATTTTATGTTTCAATAGTCCTCTCATGCCATGCAAATAATTTCGAAGATAGTTTAATATGCATTGTTTTCACATTCAAAACTAATTTTACCATATTAGGTGGAGGTTATTACCAATTCAATTGTCAATATTTTTAAAATTAGGGGAAATCATAACTCCCTAGTTGATTAGCCACACTCGTGCACCCTACAAGTTCAAAACCAATAATAAAGAATAAATAATGCATAATAATTCATGGAAAAACAATTTAAGAACCAGCCATGTCAAAACCCTCAACCCATGTCAAAAGCCACATTCTATGTCACATCAATAATTATTTAATTATTATTCCTTTAGGAAAAATTTTAAGGGTAGAGTCACAATCCTGAAGGGTTCACAATTATGAAGAATAATCCATGAATTGACCCATAGATGCTTAACCTTGAGGAAACCCTAGCTTGTTTTTCTTGAGAGAATCTCAATAGTTTTTATACATCATGGGTTATGTTTAGTGAAAGAGGTAAATGTCAAACTTCCCTTGGTAAGACACTGAAAATTAATCTTTAGTCATTACGGGTCTCATAACAAATTTTTAACACTCCTTGCTACTCATCTCTACGAGTCATAGTTAAGACGGTGTCACCAGGCACATACACATTGTTGACCTATGATTTGGACACTATGGCTCATAATGATATCCTACGACTCATTCGGTCTAGTCATTATCAACGTAGAAACTACTTTGGTATACACTAGACACCCTATAATTGGGACCTAATGACTTTTTATGAGACTTTATGACTGATGGACTTAAATCATAATCAAGACAGTGACTCAGGAATTAATCACTGGACACCTTACGACTTGGGTCCTATGACTCGTAGGAATACCCTATGACTTATAAGGAGAGTAATAGTCTGGACAATGAGCTCAAAGGTCAAGGAATTTCCAAGGACCAAAATCCAAGGTGTTTCAAATCTAATGATGCACAGTATACAGATCAACATGGTACTAAGGTGGGGGGTGCAACCTATAGCTGCAACTCCCAGAGTTGAGTTCCCTCATACATTGATAGTTGCTCAGCTAGTTGTTGCCTATCCTACCATATCTATTGAGAAGAATAAGATGTTAGGTAGATTCTTGATATTGGCTTTGCCTAGGTTTTTTGGTGCATCGAGTAAGGATGTATATACATTTTTGATAGGTTGTAAGGATAGACTCCATAATTTAGGCCTATTTAAGACTCATGATGTGGATTAAACTACCTTCCAATTAGACTTGGTAGCTTGATATTAGTGGATAGATAATCTTGATTTTAGGCCAGCTGGATCTTTTTCTTCGATATGGGCTTAGTTCTCTGAGATCTTCTTTGACAAGCAAATGACTCACAATCTTAGAGATCATTTGATGGATTAGTTCTCATGGTTGAATTAGGAAAACTGATTATTGAGTATGAGGCTTATTTCCATGAGTTGGCTAGACATGTTACTTCTATTCTAACTACTAAGTATGAGATGGTTTGATTCTTTGCTGGAGGATTGAGACTTCCCCTTTGCATGTTTACTCAAAGTTTGGCTGTTGTGGGTAGGTATTGTTTTAGGTGTTTGACCACGCACAAGTGCTGGAAGAAATTCATATCGAGGCGTAAGAGGGAAGAAATAAGAGATCTCAGTACTCCCAGTAGCTTTTGATTTGGAGGTGGCAGTTATCAGGGAAAATACACTCTGTATCAGTTGTATTAGCTTTAGAGTTAGCCTAATAGACCCATCTAGGCAGCTCTCTAAATAATTGAAAGAAGTCAGTTTTGTGCTAGTGATCGCCCTAGTCAGGGTGGTGGTTATTCATCAAGGGTCATATCTCTTAGTTATTCTAGTCGTGATGATTATCTTTGGGCCACTGGATCTTCTTGTTCTGGTTTAGCTCATGTGAAATTCTATGGTTGTGGAGCTTTAGATCATTACTTATGAGAGTGTCCTAGTCAAGGGGTGATTATTACCGCAACTCAAACTGTCCCCCTATTAGATTAATTCATGTATCAGCTAGAGGTAGTTTGCAAATTCCCAGGGTGGTTACTATGGAGCTCGATGAAGTTCTCAGGAGGGTAGAATAGGGAATCGATTAGGAGCCCAACCAAGTGGTAGGCGAGGTTAGTTATATGCAGTACCTAAAAGACTCGAGGCTGAGTCTTTAGATGCTGTTATGACAGGCATAATTCTATAGTGCCACCAGTCGGCCTTTGCTTTATTTGACCCAATATCTACTTACTTTTATGTGTCTACATATTATGCCCTATGATTAAAGTTATCTTTGGATTTATTATTTGTGCCTTTATGATTATCTACTCCCATGGGAAGTTATTTAGTAGTGGATTAGGTGTTCATCTCATGTGTTGTGACTGTTAGAGATGTTGATACTCGTGTGGATCTTATTATATTTGATATGATAGATTTTGATGTGATTTTGGGCATGGAATAGACTATTATACGATCATGGATTATTTTTCAAAGTTCATAACATTAGCCATGCTTGGCATACCCCCAATCGTGTGGTAGGGAATTATTTGTTGAGAGCCAACCGGGATTATTTCTTATATGAGTACTAGAAGAATTATCTTAATATATTGCAAGTTTTATCTCTCTTATATTCATAATGTTAGTGTGGAGAGTCCGTTCCTTGACTCTATTCTTGTAGTCCATGAGTTTCCTAATGTTTCCCCTATCGATCTCTCTGGCATACCTCTTGCCAATAAAATTCATTTTGTTATTGATCTTGATCCTGGCACTAACCTATTTCTATAGCACCTTACCATATGGTTCCTATTGAGCTAAAGGATTTGAATTCTCATCTTCAGGATCTTCTTGCTAAAGGTTTTATTAGACCGAGTGTGTCCTATTGGGGAGCTCCTAAATTGTTTATGAATAACAAAGACTTTGCGAGATCATGTGCTTTTTTCCAAGTTCTCTAAATATAAGTTTTGGCTTAAGTTAGTCAAATTCCTTAGGTATTTGGTATTTAAGAAAGGAATTATGGTAAATCGAACAAAGATTGAGGCTATTCATGATTGGGCTAGTCCTATATTTCTAATCGAGGTTTACAATTTTATTAGCTTGGATGGTTATTATAGACTATTTGTTGAGGGATTTTTATACTATTTCAGCACCGATGACTAGAGTCACTCAAAAGAAGGTTTCTTTTTGATAGTTTGAGGAGTGTTAGTTGAGCTTTGGTAAGCTCAAGGAGTTTTTTACCTTTTCTCCATTTTGGCTTTTCCTATTAAGGGTGAAGGACTCACTGTGTATTGTGATGATTCTGGTGTTGGTTTGGATTGTATATTGATATAGTAGGGCCATGTCATTGCTTATGCTTTGAGGTATCTTAAGGTGCATTAACGCAACTACCTTAATCATAATTTGGAGTTTGGGGTGGTAGTTTTTGCACTAATATTTGGAGGCATTATCTTTATGGTGTGTATTGTAAGATTTTCACAGATCATTGCAATATTCAGAATCTTATGACTAAGAGAGAGCTTAATGCTTGGCAGCATAAATAGATGGAGTTGCTTAAGGATTATGATACTTTTATTTTGTATCATTTGGGATAGGCAAATGTGGTAGTAGATGCATTAAGCCAAAAGGAAATAAGTATGGTTAGCTTGGCTTGTATTTCAATCTCTTAGAGACCATTGGCATGGGCTGCTTAGTCCTTAGTTAGCTTGATGGTGTGAATTGACATTTCAGACTGTAAGAGGATTCTTGCTAGTGTTGAGGCTGGGTCCTCACTATTCGAGAAGATTTGGGATCGTTGGTTTCAGGATAATAGAATTTGTATCCTCCATGATCAGGTGTTAAATGGTAAGTCAAAGAAGGATACCATAGATTTTGAGGGTGTCTTGAGATTTGATAGTTGCATTTGTGTCTACGATTGATGACTTTATTTAGTTGATCTTTCATGAGGCTCATAGCTTTAGGTATTCTATTTATTCGGGTACCGCTAAGATGTATAGATACTTGAGACAACAATATTGGTAGAGTGGTATAAAGAGATACATGTCAGACATTGTAGCTAATTGCTTGTGTTGTTAGAACGTGAAGGTTGTGAATCAGTGATCTGGTGGATTTGTTCAGATCTTGCCCAATCCCAAATGGAAATATGAATGGATCACCATGGACTTTGTAAGTGGTTTTCCTTGCACTTCCCAGTTTTTGATGTTGTTTGGGAAATTGTGGATCGATTGACCAAGTTGGAATATTTCATCCCTATTCAGATGTCTTTCAATGAAAAGGTTCATATCTATGTGCATGAGATAGTCCATTTACATGGACTTTGTAAGTGATTTGCCTCGCACTTCCCATTGTTTTGATAGTATTTGAGGAATTATGGATCGATTGACCAAGTTGGAATATTTCATCCCTACTCAGATGTCTTTCAATGCAAAGGTTCATATCTATGTGCATGAGATAGTACATTTACATGGTAGGCATATATCTATGATTTCTGATCGGGTATCTATGTTTGCTTCTAGCTTTTGAAGATCTTTATAGGAGGATCTAGGTACTCAGGTGGACCTTAGTAAAAACTTTTATTTATAGATCGATGGCCAGTCGGAGAAGTCTATTCAAGTTCTTGAGGATATGCTTTAAGATAGTGTTATAGATTTCGGAGGTCAGTGGGAGCAACACTTAGCTTAGCAGAGTTCACATATAATAACAGTTATCATTTTAGGATTGAGATGGCACCTTTTGAGGATTTGTATGGTAGGTGATATTATTCCCTGATTGAATTGTTTGAGACTTTTGAGGTTACACCCCATGGAACATGTTTTCTCCAGGAGTCAGTAGATAAAGTCAAGGTAATTCAAGACAGGTTGATAGTAGCTCAGAGTAGGCAGAAGGCTTATGCATATGGTAAGCTTTGTGCCTTGTGATTTAGAGTTTGTGATCGAGTATTCCTTCATGTGTTACCTATGAAGGGTGTAATGAAGTTCAAGAAGAAGTAAAAGCTCATCCTAGATACATTGGACATTTTGAGATTCTTCATACAGTTGGAGAAGTGGTTAATGAGTTATCCTTACCCCTAGATTTTGCCGTTAATCATCAGATTTTCTATGTTTCTATGTTGTGACAATATATTACTGATTTATCTAGTGTGCATAGATATATTTCAGTCTAGTTGGATGAGTGGTTGACCTTTGTGGAGGATCCTGTACTTATTTTGACTTATGAGGTCAGGCGATTGTGTAGTAAGGATATTCCTATAGTTAAGGTTCAGTGAAGGAACCACCAAGAGAAGAAGGCTACTTGGGAGATTAAGAGCAAGATGCAGACCCCATATACTCACTTGTTCGAAACTTTAGGTACATCCTAATCCTATACTTTCACGGATGAAAGTTCTTTTAGTAATGGATATTGTAATGACCTTTTAGATTATTTTCCATATTTCTGCTATTTTTTCCGTTAGATATTTCATATTGCTGCCCCATGTCCTTAGTAACTTACAAGGACTGATAGTGTGGTTACCAGGCAAATAATTTGGTTTTTAGAAGTAATTCCCTATTTTGATGTTTTTGTTGGTTTGAATTAGCCAACGAATGCAAACTATAATCAAACAATCTTGTATGATAAATCTAAATATTTCAACTACTCTATAATGTTGATTTTAGGCTAAGTGGACCTTTGGTTTGGGTCTCAAGGCACCTGATCTAATTTTGAGTTGTTGGAAGTTAAGAAAATGGCAAGTTGGGTGTGGAATCCAATTTTTGTCAAAACGACCTCGAATAAAATTTGTGACTGCACCATTGAGTCCAAAATATCAAATCTAATAAGGTAGCATAGTTCGTTTGCATATACAGGATTTTGGATGAATGTTGAGGGGTTGGTGAAGACTTTAAAATTTCCAAGTCTCAGCTGATATTGGTGCACCGATGATATCGAGCCACTGATCATGCTAGTTATCTGGCATGCAACTCGTGAGTATCTCTAGCGTGACATTTGGGCATCACAAAAGTGACTCCCCTGGCAGCTGACAAATGTCACGATCGCAACTGACAGGACGTGTACGAGACTCTCAGATATCGGGGAAGGGTATAAATATCCTATTTCATCCCTTTTTTCCCCAATTCTCATCCATTCTCAAGAGACTTAAACCCTATGGTATGTAGTTGTCTAGAAATAACAATGTGGGTTCTTTTGGGAGCTTGGATAAAGATCGATTATGTACTTTTCCTTCAAGTTTGAGGTAAGATTTATCCTTTCCATAATTGGATTCCCCTTTTCCTCTCTAAAATCCCTAAACCTTTGTGACATTATCTAGTACTAATATAGCTCAAAATTCACCCACTTTTTAGGGAAAATATTCCTTAGGCATATGGGTACATTAGTTTGGTTTAGAAAATGTGGTTTTCATAAATGGGCCATACTTGGGATTTTTGCATGATTTGGAGCCAAAGCATAATGGGGCAATTTGGGTATCATTGTTATCATGTTAATGGGTAGAATGTGATTTTGATAGCATGGCAACTTGAGAAAGTTTATAGAAAAGAAAAATTCATAATATAACGAATTCTTCGGGCTCTCTACGGCATCCAAGTAGGCTAGGTATACCCTCATCATAGATTGAACTAATTCATAGTATATTTAAAATATTATGTTATATTTGGGATGGTTTTTAGGTGTTGCTGATGGAATGTTCAATACAGTGGTTAGTGTGATCTTTGAGGCCATCCGAAGACTGTAGTTTAGGAATAATTGGCTTAGTTGCTTATGTTATGGGTAAAATCTCTATTTTAGGGTTGATTGCAGCTTAGTTAACATTTAAAAGTGGATCTAGATACCTTATCCTAGTATAGGGTAGGATTTTCGTTGTAATGGATTTTGGGGATCTTGAAGTGGGCTCTTCGACCTACCTTATACCAAGATTTATGTTGATCCTTATCATCCTTTTATACACTTGTCATACAACTTAAAAATATTTATTAAGGTAATATTAAGGATACTTGGTACTTAATGGTTATGATGGGTTTGTATTTGGAGTTGATTCTTATTGGTATTATAATATATATATATATATGTATGTATGTATGTATGTATCGGTTTGAATCCGGCTATTGACTAAAATATTGATGATATGTTACCCGTTTGAGTTTATGTATTGTTTATGATATTGATTATATATATATATATATATATTGATTCAGTTCTGGATATTGGCCATGATAATGATTATAGAATTATCGGTTCAAGTTTGGCTATTTATTACAATATTAATATATATTTACCGGTTCAAGTCTGGGTAATGATTATGATGTTGATTATATGATTGCCAATTTGAGTTCGTATAGTGATTATGACCATGACGATACATGAAACGATTTGAGTCCGATAAGGGATTATAATATTGATAATATGGATACTGGCTTGAGTACGAAAATAGTAAAAATTGTTAGAGTATGGCATAACCTAGATGAATTCTAGTTGGATCATTGAAGTTGGTAATGATAGTAGTTCGGGTTACACTTTACTTGATTGTACCCTCAAGGTTTATGAGGGTATGTGTTGGGTTATTTACGGTTCCATACTTATTAGCTTATGGGGGCTAATTTTGTAGTTATAATTTCTTGTTCTTTGAGTTATTGTTTTGGTTTATTTAGTTAATCATGTACAGCGATGTGGGAGTTATTCTCAGGTTTGCTCCTTCGTCTTCACTTACTTATAATATCTTTTATTTTATCATATTTGTATCGTGATATAGCTCAGTTGATCGATGATACCTCCTAAGTACCCATGGTTTCGGTACTCATATTATATTTCTCTACCTTTTAGGTGCTGATATGAGTACTAGTTGTCGCAATTAGTTTGAGGATCATGTTGTGGTAGATTTTGGAGATAGGGTGAGCTCTTGGATTCGGAGTTCCCTATTTCCCTTTATTTATATATGTCTAGTTTTTTTTAGATACATGATATTGACTATTCTAGAACCTATAATGTAGTTTATTAGCTCTTGTACTGACCCTACTTAGTCGTGGGATGGTTTTATGTTATGGCAACCTTTCAGACTATTTTTATTGCCTTGATTATTTACAAAATGTATTATCTATTTCATCTATATTGGGGCATTTTCAACCTAGTCCTTTATAATTAGCTCTGGGCTACCATTTAGCTTACTTATTAGCGGAGTTACATAGGTGCCATCATGACTAGTAAATTGAGTCATGACAGGTTTTTCCCAACACTAGTAGTAGCCCAGTCACCCATGACTGTTGAGGAAAAAAAGATGCTAGGCTAATTTCTTAGTTTAGCTCCCTTGAGATTTACAGTGGCCCAGATGAGGATGCGTTTAAGTTCCGTACTAGTTGTGAGGAGAGGTTGCTAATTTAGGGTCGATTGAGTCTCATGGTGTGAACTAAACCACTTTTTATTTTAAGAGAACGACATAGTAGTGGAGTGGATATATTTATTTTCGGGTAGCTGAGTCTCTTGCTATGTCAACACTCATTCTCTAAGGCTTTCTTTGAGAAGTATATGCCTTACAGCATGCACGAGCATCTGAGGAACCAATTCACCTTGTTAGAATAGGCTTTTATGTTAGTAGAAAGTATAAGGTAAGGTTTCAAAAGTCAGCCAGTAATGCCATCATGATTCTACCTACTTAGTAGAGCAATTTTGGTTCTTCATTAGAGGGTTGAGACTTCCACTTTGTATGGCTATCTAGAGTCTGGTAGTTGTGGGTCGATCATTTATGGACATTATTAACTATGTTCAAAGTTTGGAGCATATGCATCACGAGTACGAAGGGCGTAGTGATAAGAGATGTTTCGTGTCAATTACAATGGAGCCATAATGGCTCACAATTCAAAGGTAGAGGTTATTAGGGTTAGTACCCCAACATCAAGCTCGGCCTAGTAGGCCTATTTAGGTAGCAGTACAGATTTTCAATAGAGGTCAGCATAGTTTTATAAACTCAGTGGGAAAAGCAGTGGTTAGTCTTAGAGAGGCATTCAGACTGGGTCTTCAAGCTGAGATTGCTATTCCAGGTTATACAAACCTTCTCATCAGAGATGAGTATCCAAGGCATGCTATAATTGCAGTGTAATGGGCCATTTAGCAAGAGATTGTCCTTGATATGGTATGATTGAGCCTAGTGTATAGAGTGTTCAACCAATCAGATAGTGCCACCCCTAGTTGAGACTGGTGTACAGGGTCACAGGAGTGGTCTCTAGGTTCTATATGAGGCCTTCAGGTAGGTAGGATAGGCACCTAGTATGTAGGAATGTGAATTCATCTATATGTTTTTCCTAGTAGGTCATATATTGAGGCTTCAAATATTGTTATTAGATTTATGATATTGGTCTATTATCAGCCAACTCCTTTTATATTGTATCTATTCTCAAGTACTCTTAAGTGCCTTCTTATAATACACTATAATTGGGTCTATCTTGGGGTGTCATTATCTATGCCTTTATGTGTAGATACTCCATAGGTTATCCTTTAGTAGTGGATCGAGAACATAGAACATATGTTTTGACTATTAGGGAGTATGACGCTTAGGTTGACCTTATTATGCTAGAAATGATCAATTTTGATATAATTTTTAGCATGGAATGGATATCACCTTATCATGAAATGTTAGATTTTTTTAACAAGACTGCTACCTTAGCTATGCCTGGTATACCCTGGATTATATGGTAGGGTTCTTATAACCACGCACCGATGGGGACTATTTCTTGTATTCGAGCTAGGAGATTGGTATCAGGGAGTTGTTTGGATTATTTTGCATATGGTTATAATGTTAGAATTAAGAGTCCTTCATTTGACCCTATTCCAATAGTTCATGAGTTTTTTTTTCATTCCTACCAAACTATTTGTCCTTCATCCTAAGCATGATGTAGAGTTGCTATTGATCTTAAGTCGGGCACCTAACCTATTTCTATGGCACCTTAACACATAGATCCTATTGAGATAAAAGAGCTAAATTTTTAGATTTAGGATCTTCTGGGTATGGGATTTATTTGGTTGAGTATCTTACCTTGGGGTAATCCTATTCTATGATAAATAAGGAGGTCGGGTTTATGTATGTCTATAACAACTATAGGAAATTGAATAAGGTGAAAATTTTAGAGCAACCATTGGCCTTGGACATCCAGTCCCTAGCGAACATGTTTATTCAGCTTGATATCTTAGACCCTAGAAGGATTATTTCTAGTGTTGATGTTAGATCTACTTTTTTTAGAGAAGATTTAGAGTTGTTAATTTTAGGATGTTAGGTTGTGTAACATATGAGATCAACTATTCAGGGGTGAGTCTAGGAGGGTTACCTTAGATTCTGAGGTATTATTGAGATTTGATGGCCATATTTATTTTCCTAAGGTAGGAGGTTTAATGGAATTGATGCTTTAGGAAGCTCATAGCTCTGGATATTTTAGTCACCTTAGGAAAGCTAAGATGTATAAATATTTGAGGCAACATAACTAGTGGAGTGGCATGAGGAGAGATATAACAAACTTTTTGGCTTAGTGTCTCTATTATCAGTAAGTGAAGGACAAACATTTGAGTCTAGGTGGTTTTCCTTAGAGGCTACCCATTCTTGAGTGGATGTAGGAGTGGGTTGCTATGTACTTTGTTGGTTCTTTTCCTCATTCTTTTCATAGTGTAGATAACATTTGGATTATCATGGATTAATTAAAAAAGTCTGGCCATTTCATCCCTATTCAAATTTCCTATAGAATCAAGAGGTTAGCACGAATCTTTGTTCGAGAACCGGTGTACCATCATGGGGTACTTGAGTCTTTCATTTCAGATAGAGGCTCTTAGTTCACATCTAGCTTTTGGGGAGATTTTATGAGGATTGGGATACCCAGATCTATTTAGCACCACTTTTCATCCTATATTGACAGGAGTTAGAGTTGATTATTCAAGTTTTGGAGAATATGCTATGAATATGTGATTTCGATCTTAGAGGTTAGTGGGAGTAGTTTTTAGCCTCAAAAGAGTTTGCCTATAATAAGAGCAACCATTTAACTATTTAGATGGAACCATTCAAGGAATTTATATGGTAGGAATTATTGATATCTAGTTGGTTTGTTTTAGACTTTGGAGGCTAGGCAACGAGGCAGTAATTTTCTTTAGGAGTCATTAGACAAAGTTTAGGTGATTTAAGATAGGCTACAGCCAACTAAAATTAGTCATAAGAGTTATGTTAATCGTAGACTTCATGCTTTGAATTTTGGAGTAGGTGATTGGGTTTTATTTCAAGTCTCACCCATGAAAAATATGGTGATATTCGAGAAGAGGGATAGGTTCATCCCCCAGTATTCCAGGCGATTTGAGATCTTTTGGATAGTTAGGAAGATCTCTTATGAGTTGGATTTCCCTACTAAATTTAGAGTCGTTCATCTAGATTTTTATGTATTAATGTTGCGATGTTATGTTCTGTATGAGTCACATATGCTTTGGTGGGAGTCAATTTAATTAGATGAGAAGTTTCCCTTTGTGGAGGAGCTAGTCACCATTTTAGCTAGAGATGTTAGGTGATTGCATTCCAGGGATATTCTAATAGTTAAGGTTCAGTGAGACAACATATTTTCAAGGATACTACCTGTGAGACCAAGCTTGATATGAAGACTTAGTACCCTTACATGTTTGATCCTTTAGGTACTTCTGAACTCTTTAATTTTTTGGATGAAAGTCCTTTTAGTAGTGGATGTTATAATCTAGATAATTTCCTATGTTTCATGCTTTTCTACATTTAGAGCATTCCTATAGCTACCCTAAGTCATTTATGACTTCCTTAGACAGATAGTTCAATAATAGGGAAGTTTGTTTGATTTTTATAGCCATTTCTTTGTTTTGGAGCTTTCAAAGTAAAAATATAGTTTGGGCATAAACTTTAGGTAAACGACCTTAAATGTTGATCGAGATGATTCCATTAGCTCCAGAATGTCTATTTTAGACTAGAGGGACGCTTGATCTGGATCTGAAGTCCTCCAGGACCATTTTGGACTATTGGCAGGATTTTGGTAAAACGAACCCTTGAGTGTGGGACCTTTTTTTCATCTAAACAACCTCAGATAGAAATTTTGATGGAACCACTGAGTCAAAATGCCAAATTTGGTAGAGTATCAGAGTACATTTGAGTTCAAAGGATTTCAAACAAATCTCGAGGGCATATTTGGAGAATTTGAAAGTTAGCAAAGTTATTGGTATATCAGCACTTGATGGAGGATAAAATTGGTCATTGAGATTGTGAGTCCTTTGATGGATTCACCACATTAAAGGATTTTGGTCTTTGTATTTGTAGGGATTTGGTTACGATTGAGAAGGTCAAGGAATATTGGCCTTCACATTGGTAAGCTAGCCTTTGCATTTATAAAGAAGAAGCCAAACTTGATAGTGTAGGATCTTTCTTAGAGATAGCATTAGAATAGTTTCGTTCATGAAGACCAGTCCTATTTATCTCCCACAAATGGGACAGAGGTCCAACAATTGTGAATAAGGACCACCCCTATCTATATGTGTAGTTATTCCCTTTATTTCCAACTTTGAAACTAAGTGTAAAATTTCCATTTATGACCTTGGGAGTGTATAAATGGTGTGGGAATTGATAACTAGATCTGGGATTAAGTTAGGAACTTCAATGTGATTATTTACTCATGTTCTATCTTTTATAAAATAATTAGTGTATTCCCACAAAGTGGAGTCTGAGCGGTAAGTGTACGTAATTCATATCATTATCTCGCTCGAAATAGAGAGAATGTCCAACTAATGTTCCATTTGATTTTTTGATTTATCCTTGTTTTCTAATTTATAGAGACCATTTGGGGTTGTTATAGAGTTGTGATCATGCTTAATTTTAGGGCAAGTGCTCCTTGAGTTGAGAGGGATGTTATGATAGTTTCAATTTTGTAATTCCACTAGCGGGCCCCATAAGGGACTTTTAGCTTAATTTCTAACCTATAACAGAAATTTGTAAGTTGGATAATTATATTCTCATCTTGACATGTTGAGAATTATTTTTATAGCAAGGTGGTGGTTGGAGGACTCTTAAAAGGGGAAAGTTGCATTATAGAGGTTCGCATATGATTTTGGTGTAATTCAGGTAAGCTTGGCTTACCCCCTACTAAACTTTGCTTAACTATGGTGTTAGTGTGATATTATTGGAGAGTTCTTATGGATCAAATACTTTTTAGTGATTTACGCTTTATATGGCCTATATGGGGTCTTTGCAGGTATAATTTGGCCTCATCTTCCATTGTGTTAGACAACAATAATCTTTTAGATTCAAAATTAGCCTATTTAGTTCTTTGGTATGGGTTTGAGAAGACTTAGACTAGGTTTGGTAGGTTTTTTCCGTAGGTTGGATTTTTCAGACTACTAGTGGGCCCCACCACCCATTTTTATGTTACGATTCTTACATTAACCCCCCTTTTAGACTTAACTGATCGCTTCAATTCCCCCTTAGGCTATTACCTGGTTTGGGTTGACTTAGATATGATTATAATCTCATTTAACCTTATTATCTTGGGTAGGGTTGTATTTGACCATAAAACATGACATTCCAACTTAATAATTGGAATCTGCTTCTCGTTAAAAGGTTTGGCCACAAAATTTGGACTTGAAAAAAGTTAAAACTCTAGCATACTACTAGTTACTTTTACTATTATTTATCATTTTTGGTTCGAGTCTGGTAGTTACTCTATTTTTATTATCTATCAGTTTTGATTTGAGTTCGACATTTACTATCATGATATTTTTTGCTAGATCAAGGTTAGGAAATCGGTAAATATCGATAGGATGGTGTTTATGGTTGGAAAGAAAAAATAAGTTATGTATGTCCTCTATTTTGGATCATAATATGTTCATTAATATTATATGTGGTCCTTACATTAGTACTACTCTTTGCATGCACCTACCATAGTTATGGCGGGCTCAATTAGATTTATTTCTCCTTATGTATGCCTTCTGAGCTTATGTGGGCCAACTCAGGTTATAAATAGGCATTTATTTCTTCTTTTTAGTTACTTGTTTTATTTTTACTATAGTGACATAGCATATCATATTATTTTCATTCATGCCCCTTCATTATTGACCTTAGTTTACATACTCACACTTATTTATACTTTTACTGTAATTGATTCCAATCAGTGTATGACTCATACATAGTACCCATGGTTTTTGAACTCATTCAATATTTCTATATCTTTTCTTGATGCAGATTCGAGTACCAGTCACCACTCTTAGCGACATCCTCAAGTTGTGCTACTAATTAGAGATTTTGAGAGCTTCTAGAGGTTGGAGTTGATCCTCTTCCTTGTGATGTCTTGATGTTATTATTTTTTATATTTTGAGACTATGAGGTAAATTTTTACATGGTTTAGTACCTTTTTTGTCATAGTGCCTCTTGTATTGACCTTACCATGTCTTGAGAGGGATTAAATTTCGTAACTTATCCTCTTTCCCCTCTTGTAAGTTATGTACATATATATACACACACACACACATATATACATATATATGCATACATACATACATATATATATATATGTATATATACATACATATATATATATATATATGTGTATACATATTTGATTTGGGATAAATTATTAAAGGGTGAAACTAAGGATGAAGTTATTGCTTTAAGAGTGATATGAGTACCAAGGGTCTGATTTGTGTTTCAAGGGTTAGGTGACTTGATGAGGTTGATTATGAAGGAAGCTCATAGTTCGAGGTATTGAATTCATTCGGGTGCAAAAAGATGGCATGATTTGAAGCAGCACTATGGTGGTGTAGGATGAAGAGACACATCATGGAGTATGTGGCCAAGCATATAATGCTTGGCAGATGAAGTTTAAGCCAGAGACTGGGTGGTTTGACTTAGAGAATTCCATTACATGAGTGGAAGTACTAGTCTATCACCAAAAAATTTGTTATTGGTTTTCCTTAGATGTTAGGGAATTTAAATTCTATTTGGGTAATTATGGATAGATGACCAAATTATCTCATTTCATTCCACTAATAAAGAACAACAATGGGAAAAACTAGAAGAAAATCCACATTCGAGGGGTAGTTTGAATACATGGTGTGGCAATTTCTAATATTTTAGACAAAGCTACTGAATTTACATAGAACTTTAGGATTTCCATTCAGTGAGGGTTAGGCACTTAATTGGATATGAGTACAACCTTTCACCCTAAGAAAGATGGTTAGTTGGAATGGACTATTCAGGTATTGGAGTGTAAGACCCTGGATTTTTGTCGCTGAAAGTTCTGAGTTTGAACTCACTGTCCAACCTACAATTCACCTTAGGAGACGTTAGGTGTGCTTACGAGAGATAGGAGCCAAATCATCGTCTAACCAGTGAGTAGTGTTGATTCTATAGTCTTGATTAGAAATTGAGGTCACAGGTCGTAAAGACTCATTACGAGTCGTGGTATCCAAATCGTAGGTTGACCAGTGTGTATTCCAAATGCTTGGTCCTGGATACGACTAGGACCCTAAGGGTCATAGAGACTCTTGAAAACTCATGTGTTGTAAGTCATAGGGTCACCAGAGAGGGGTCCCTCATCTACTATCTAGACTATGACTCGTGGTGACAACTCATAATTAGTCCTAAAGAGTCGTATAGTGACCCGTAGTCACTGGCGATAATTTTTCAAAGAACACCCTCTTACCCACTTTTGACATCTGACATTTTGACATTTCCCTCCTTACCCACTTAGACCCCACATACATAAAACATATTAGGGCCATTATTTCAAAACCTTTTTAATCATAAACACCATTTTTACTCTCTCAATTTCCCCATTCTTAAAACAAGCTAGGGTTTCTCAAAGTTGGTCATCTAAGGGCTCAAGGGTTGATTTCTCTTTGTAATTCTCTGTACTCCCAGTCATGTTACTCCTCCCCTAGTCATATTTTATCAAAATCATATTTTTATAATTGTACCCATGTGATTTAATTGATGATTTTAAATGTGGGTTGAGTGGTATTGAACATTATTGAATTAATTTTGTTCCATGGCTTTTATGAATCTTATATAGTTTTAATTTATGGTTTCAAAGATGTGGGGTGCATGGGCTGGTGAATAATTTAGGGGGTCCTAATGTTTCCCCTATCGATCTCTCTAGCATACCTCTTGCCAATAAAATTCATTTTGTTATTGATCTTGATCCTGGCACTAACCTATTTCTATAGCACCTTACCATATGGTTCCTATTTAGCTAAAGGATTTGAATTCTCATCTTCAGGATCTTCTTGCTAAAGGTTTAATTAGACCGAGTGTGTCCTATTGGGGAGCTCCTAAATTGTTTATGAATAACAAAGACTTTGAGAGATCATGTGCTTTTTTCCAAGTTCTCTAAATATAAGTTTTGGCTTAAGTTAGTCAAATTCCTTAGGTATTTGGTATTTAAGAAAGGAATTATGGTAAATCGAACAAAGATTGAGGCTATTCATGATTGGGCTAGTCCTATATTTCTAATCGAGGTTTACAATTTTATTAGCTTGGATGGTTATTATAGACTATTTGTTGAGGGATTTTTATACTATTTCAGCACCGATGACTAGAGTCACTCAAAAGAAGGTTTCTTTTTGATAGTTTGAGGAGTGTTAGTTGAGCTTTGGTAAGCTCAAGGAGTTTTTTACCTTTTCTCCATTTTGGCTTTTCCTATTAAGGGTGAAGGACTCACTGTGTATTGTGATGATTCTGGTGTTGGTTTGGATTGTATATTGATATAGTAAGGCCATGTCATTGCTTATGCTTTGAGGTATCTTAAGGTGCATTAACGCAACTACCTTAATCATAATTTGGAGTTTGGGGTGGTAGTTTTTGCACTAATATTTGGAGGCATTATCTTTATGGTGTGTATTGTAAGATTTTCACAGATCATTGCAATATTCAGAATCTTATGACTAAGAGAGAGCTTAATGCTTGGCAGCATAAATAGATGGAGTTGCTTAAGGATTATGATACTTTTATTTTGTATCATTTGGGATAGGCAAATGTGGTAGTAGATGCATTAAGCCAAAAGGAAATAAGTATGGTTAGCTTGGCTTGTATTTCAATCTCTTAGAGACCATTGGCATGGGCTGCTTAGTCCTTAGTTAGCTTGATGGTGTGAATTGACATTTCAGACTGTAAGAGGATTCTTGCTAGTGTTGAGGTTGGGTCCTCACTATTCGAGAAGATTTGGGATCGTTGGTTTCAGGATAATAGAATTTGTATCCTCCATGATCAGGTGTTAAATGGTAAGTCAAAGAAGGATACCATAGATTTTGAGGGTGTCTTGAGATTTGATAGTTGCATTTGTGTCTACGATTGATGACTTTATTTAGTTGATCTTTCATGAGGCTCATAGCTTTAGGTATTCTATTTATTCGGGTACCGCTAAGATGTATAGATACTTGAGACAACAATATTGGTAGAGTGGTATAAAGAGATACATGTCAGACATTGTAGCTAATTGCTTGTGTTGTTAGAACGTGAAGGTTGTGAATCAGTGATCTGGTGGATTTGTTCAGATCTTGCCCAATCCCAAATGGAAATATGAATGGATCACCATGGACTTTGTAAGTGGTTTTCCTTGCACTTCCCAGTTTTTGATGTTGTTTGGGAAATTGTGGATCGATTGACCAAGTTGGAATATTTCATCCCTATTCAGATGTCTTTCAATGAAAAGGTTCATATCTATGTGCATGAGATAGTCCATTTACATGGACTTTGTAAGTGATTTGCCTCGCACTTCCCATTGTTTTGATAGTATTTGAGGAATTATGGATCGATTGACCAAGTTGGAATATTTCATCCCTACTCAGATGTCTTTCAATGCAAAGGTTCATATCTATGTGCATGAGATAGTACATTTACATGGTAGGCATATATCTATGATTTCTGATCGGGTATCTATGTTTGCTTCTAGCTTTTGAAGATCTTTATAGGAGGATCTAGGTACTCAGGTGGACCTTAGTAAAAACTTTTATTTATAGATCGATGGCCAGTCGGAGAAGTCTATTCAAGTTCTTGAGGATATGCTTTAAGATAGTGTTATAGATTTCGGAGGTCAGTGGGAGCAACACTTAGCTTAGCAGAGTTCACATATAATAACAGTTATCATTTTAGGATTGAGATGGCACCTTTTGAGGATTTGTATGGTAGGTGATATTATTCCCTGATTGAATTGTTTGAGACTTTTGAGGTTACACCCCATGGAACATGTTTTCTCCAGGAGTCAGTAGATAAAGTCAAGGTAATTCAAGACAGGTTGATAGTAGCTCAGAGTAGGCAGAAGGCTTATGCATATGGTAAGCTTTGTGCCTTGTGATTTAGAGTTTGTGATCGAGTATTCCTTCATGTGTTACCTATGAAGGGTGTAATGAAGTTCAAGAAGAAGTAAAAGCTCATCCTAGATACATTGGACATTTTGAGATTCTTCATACAGTTGGAGAAGTGGTTAATGAGTTATCCTTACCCCTAGATTTTGCCGTTAATCATCAGATTTTCTATGTTTCTATGTTGTGACAATATATTACTGATTTATCTAGTGTGCATAGATATATTTCAGTCTAGTTGGATGAGTGGTTGACCTTTGTGGAGGATCCTATACTTATTTTGACTTATGAGGTCAGGCGATTGTGTAGTAAGGATATTCCTATAGTTAAGGTTCAGTGAAGGAACCACCAAGAGAAGAAGGCTACTTGGGAGATTAAGAGCAAGATGCAGACCCCATATACTCACTTGTTCGAAACTTTAGGTACATCCTAATCCTATACTTTCACGGATGAAAGTTCTTTTAGTAATGGATATTGTAATGACCTTTTAGATTATTTTCCATATTTCTGCTATTTTTTCCGTTAGATATTTCATATTGCTGCCCCATGTCCTTAGTAACTTACAAGGACTGATAGTGTGGTTACCAGGCAAATAATTTGGTTTTTAGAAGTAATTCCCTATTTTGATGTTTTTGTTGGTTTGAATTAGCCAACGAATGCAAACTATAATCAAACAATCTTGTATGATAAATCTAAATATTTCAACTACTCTATAATGTTGATTTTAGGCTAAGTGGACCTTTGGTTTGGGTCTCAAGGCACCTGATCTAATTTTGAGTTGTTGGAAGTTAAGAAAATGGCAAGTTGGGTGTGGAATCCAATTTTTGTCAAAACGACCTCGAATAAAATTTGTGACTGCACCATTGAGTCCAAAATATCAAATCTAATAAGGTAGCATAGTTCGTTTGCATATACAGGATTTTGGATGAATGTTGAGGGGTTGGTGAAGACTTTAAAATTTCCAAGTCTCAGCTGATATTGGTGCACCGATGATATCGAGCCACTGATCATGCTAGTTATCTGGCATGCAACTCGTGAGTATCTCTAGCGTGACATTTGGGCATCACAAAAGTGACTCCCCTGGCAGCTGACAAATGTCACGATCGCAACTGACAGGACGTGTACGAGACTCTCAGATATCGGGGAAGGGTATAAATATCCTATTTCATCCCTTTTTTCCCCAATTCTCATCCATTCTCAAGAGACTTAAACCCTATGGTATGTAGTTGTCTAGAAATAACAATGTGGGTTCTTTTGGGAGCTTGGATAAAGATCGATTATGTACTTTTCCTTCAAGTTTGAGGTAAGATTTATCCTTTCCATAATTGGATTCCCCTTTTCCTCTCTAAAATCCCTAAACCTTTGTGACATTATCTAGTACTAATATAGCTCAAAATTCACCCACTTTTTAGGGAAAATATTCCTTAGGCATATGGGTACATTATTTTGGTTTAGAAAATGTGGTTTTCATAAATGGGCCATACTTGGGATTTTTGCATGATTTGGAGCCAAAGTATAATGGGGCAATTTGGGTATCATTGTTATCATGTTAATGGGTAGAATGTGATTTTGATAGCATGGCAACTTGAGAAAGTTTATAGAAAAGAAAAATTCATAATATAACGAATTCTTCGGGCTCTCTACGGCATCCAAGTAGGCTAGGTATACCCTCATCATAGATTGAACTAATTCATAGTATATTTAAAATATTATGTTATATTTGGGATGGTTTTTAGGTGTTGCTGATAGAATGTTCAATACAGTGGTTAGTGTGATCTTTGAGGCCATCCGAAGACTGTAGTTTAGGAATAATTGGCTTAGTTGCTTATGTTATGGGTAAAATCTCTATTTTAGGGTTGATTGCAGCTTAGTTAACATTTAAAAGTGGATCTAGATACCTTATCCTAGTATAGGGTAGGATTTTCGTTGTAATGGATTTTGGGGATCTTGAAGTGGGCTCTTCGACCTACCTTATACCAAGATTTATGTTGATCCTTATCATCCTTTTATACACTTGTCATACAACTTAAAAATATTTATTAAGGTAATATTAAGGATACTTGGTACTTAATGGTTATGATGGGTTTGTATTTGGAGTTGATTCTTATTGGTATTATAATATATATATATATGTATGTATGTATGTATGTATCGGTTTGAATCCGGCTATTGACTAAAATATTGATGATATGTTACCCGTTTGAGTTTATGTATTGTTTATGATATTGATTATATATATATATATATATATATATTGATTCAGTTCTGGATATTGGCCATGATAATGATTATAGAATTATCGGTTCAAGTTTGGCTATTTATTACAATATTAATATATATTTACCGGTTCAAGTCTGGGTAATGATTATGATGTTGATTATATGATTGCCAATTTGAGTTCGTATAGTGATTATGACCATGACGATACATGAAACGATTTGAGTCCGATAAGGGATTATAATATTGATAATATGGATACTGGCTTGAGTACGAAAATAGTAAAAATTGTTAGAGTATGGCATAACCTAGATGAATTCTAGTTGGATCATTGAAGTTGGTAATGATAGTAGTTCGGGTTACACTTTACTTGATTGTACCCTCAAGGTTTATGAGGGTATGTGTTGGGTTATTTACGGTTCCATACTTATTAGCTTATGGGGGCTAATTTTGTAGTTATAATTTCTTGTTCTTTGAGTTATTGTTTTGGTTTATTTAGTTAATCATGTACAGCGATGTGGGAGTTATTCTCAGGTTTGCTCCTTCGTCTTCACTTACTTATAATATCTTTTATTTTATCATATTTGTATCGTGATATAGCTCAGTTGATCGATGATACCTCCTAAGTACCCATGGTTTCGGTACTCATATTATATTTCTCTACCTTTTAGGTGCTGATATGAGTACTAGTTGTCGCAATTAGTTTGAGGATCATGTTGGGGTAGATTTTGGAGATAGGGTGAGCTCTTGGATTCGGAGTTCCCTATTTCCCTTTATTTATATATGTCTAGTTTTTTTTAGATACATGATATTGACTATTCTAGAACCTATAATGTAGTTTATTAGCTCTTGTACTGACCCTACTTAGTCGTGGGATGGTTTTATGTTATGGCAACCTCTCAGACTATTTTTATTGCCTTGATTATTTACAAAATGTATTATCTATTTCATCTATATTGGGGCATTTTCAACCTAGTCCTTTATAATTAGCTCTGGGCTACCATTTAGCTTACTTATTAGCGGAGTTACATAGGTGCCATCATGACTAGTAAATTGAGTCATGACAGGTTTTTCCCAACACTAGTAGTAGCCCAGTCACCCATGACTGTTGAGGAAAAAAAGATGCTAGGCTAATTTCTTAGTTTAGCTCCCTTGAGATTTACAGTGGCCCAGATGAGGATGCGTTTAAGTTCCGTACTAGTTGTGAGGAGAGGTTGCTAATTTAGGGTCGATTGAGTCTCATGGTGTGAACTAAACCACTTTTTATTTTAAGAGAACGACATAGTAGTGGAGTGGATATATTTATTTTCGGGTAGCTGAGTCTCTTGCTATGTCAACACTCATTCTCTAAGGCTTTCTTTGAGAAGTATATTCCTTACAGCATGCACGAGCATCTGAGGAACCAATTCACCTTGTTAGAATAGGCTTTTATGTTAGTAGAAAGTATAAGGTAAGGTTTCAAAAGTCAGCCAGTAATGCCATCATGATTCTACCTACTTAGTAGAGCAATTTTGGTTCTTCATTAGAGGGTTGAGACTTCCACTTTGTATGGCTATCTAGAGTCTGGTAGTTGTGGGTCGATCATTTATGGACATTATTAACTATGTTCAAAGTTTGGAGCATATGCATCACGAGTACGAAGGGCGTAGTGATAAGAGATGTTTCGTGTCAATTACAATGGAGCCATAATGGCTCACAATTCAAAGGTAGAGGTTATTAGGGTTAGTACCCCAACATCAAGCTCGGCCTAGTAGGCCTATTTAGGTAGCAGTACAGATTTTCAATAGAGGTCAGCATAGTTTTATAAACTCAGTGGGAAAAGCAGTGGTTAGTCTTAGAGAGGCATTCAGACTGGGTCTTCAAGCTGAGATTGCTATTCCAGGTTATACAAACCTTCTCATCAGAGATGAGTGTCCAAGGCATGCTATAATTGCAGTGTAATGGGACATTTAGCAAGAGATTGTCCTTGATATGGTATGATTGAGCCTAGTGTATAGAGTGTTCAACCAATCAGATAGTGCCACCCCTAGTTGAGACTGGTGTACAGGGTCACAGGAGTGGTCTCTAGGTTCTATATGAGGCCTTCAGGTAGGTAGGATAGGCACCTAGTATGTAGGAATGTGAATTCATCTATATGTTTTTCCTAGTAGGTCATATATTGAGGCTTCAAATATTGTTATTAGATTTATGATATTGGTCTATTATCAGCCAACTCCTTTTATATTGTATCTATTCTCAAGTACTCTTAAGTGCCTTCTTATAATACACTATAATTGGGTCTATCTTGGAGTGTCATTATCTATGCCTTTATGTGTAGATACTCCATAGGTTATCCTTTAGTAGTGGATCGAGAACATAGAACATATGTTTTGACTATTAGGGAGTATGACGCTTAGGTTGACCTTATTATGCTAGAAATGATCAATTTTGATATAATTTTTAGCATGGAATGGATATCACCTTATCATGAAATGTTGGATTTTTTTAACAAGACTGCTACCTTAGCTATGCCTGGTATACCCTGGATTATATGGTAGGGTTCTTATAACCACGCACCGATGGGGACTATTTCTTGTATTCGAGCTAGGAGATTGGTATCAGGGAGTTGTTTGGATTATTTTGCATATGGTTATAATGTTAGAATTAAGAGTCCTTCATTTGACCCTATTCCAATAGTTCATGAGTTTTTTTTTCATTCCTACCAAACTATTTGTCCTTCATCCTAAGCATGATGTAGAGTTGCTATTGATCTTAAGTCGGGCACCTAACCTATTTCTATGGCACCTTAACACATAGATCCTATTGAGATAAAAGAGCTAAATTTTTAGATTTAGGATCTTCTGGGTATGGGATTTATTTGGTTGAGTATCTTACCTTGGGGTAATCCTATTCTATGATAAATAAGGAGGTCGGGTTTATGTATGTCTATAACAACTATAGGAAATTGAATAAGGTGAAAATTTTAGAGCAACCATTGGCCTTGGACATCCAGTCCCTAGCGAACATGTTTATTCAGCTTGATATCTTAGACCCTAGAAGGATTATTTCTAGTGTTGATGTTAGATCTACTTTTTTTAGAGAAGATTTAGAGTTGTTAATTTTAGGATGTTAGGTTGTGTAACATATGAGATCAACTATTCAGGGGTGAGTCTAGGAGGGTTACCTTAGATTCTGAGGTATTATTGAGATTTGATGGCCATATTTATTTTCCTAAGGTAGGAGGTTTAATGGAATTGATGCTTTAGGAAGCTCATAGCTCTGGATATTTTAGTCACCTTAGGAAAGCTAAGATGTATAAATATTTGAGGCAACATAACTAGTGGAGTGGCATGAGGAGAGATATAACAAACTTTTTGGCTTAGTGTCTCTATTATCAGTAAGTGAAGGACAAACATTTGAGTCTAGGTGGTTTTCCTTAGAGGCTACCCATTCTTGAGTGGATGTAGGAGTGGGTTGCTATGTACTTTGTTGGTTCTTTTCCTCATTCTTTTCATAGTGTAGATAACATTTGGATTATCATGGATTAATTAAAAAAGTCTGGCCATTTCATCCCTATTCAAATTTCCTATAGCATCAAGAGGTTAGCACGAATCTTTGTTCGAGAACCGGTGTACCATCATGGGGTACTTGAGTCTTTCATTTCAGATAGAGGCTCTTAGTTCACATCTAGCTTTTGGGGAGATTTTATGAGGATTGGGATACCCAGATCTATTTAGCACCACTTTTCATCCTATATTGACAGGAGTTAGAGTTGATTATTCAAGTTTTGGAGAATATGCTATGAATATGTGATTTCGATCTTAGAGGTTAGTGGGAGTAGTTTTTAGCCTCAAAAGAGTTTGCCTATAATAAGAGCAACCATTTAACTATTTAGATGGAACCATTCAAGGAATTTATATGGTAGGAATTATTGATATCTAGTTAGTTTGTTTTAGACTTTGGAGGCTAGGCAACGAGGCAGTAATTTTCTTTAGGAGTCATTAGACAAAGTTTAGGTGATTTAAGATAGGCTACAGCCAACTAAAATTAGTCATAAGAGTTATGTTAATCGTAGACTTCATGCTTTGAATTTTGGAGTAGGTGATTGGGTTTTATTTCAAGTCTCACCCATGAAAAATATGGTGATATTCGAGAAGAGGGATAGGTTCATCCCCCAGTATTCCAGGCGATTTGAGATCTTTTGGATAGTTAGGAAGATCTCTTATGAGTTGGATTTCCCTACTAAATTTAGAGTCGTTCATCTAGATTTTTATGTATTAATGTTGCGATGTTATGTTCTGTATGAGTCTCATATGCTTTGGTGGGAGTCAATTTAATTAGATGAGAAGTTTCCCTTTGTGGAGGAGCTAGTCACCATTTTAGCTAGAGATGTTAGGTGATTGCATTCCAGGGATATTCTAATAGTTAAGGTTCAGTGAGACAACATATTTTCAAGGATACTACCTGTGAGACCAAGCTTGATATGAAGACTTAGTACCCTTACATGTTTGATCCTTTAGGTACTTCTGAACTCTTTAATTTTTTGGATGAAAGTCCTTTTAGTAGTGGATGTTATAATCTAGATAATTTCCTATGTTTCATGCTTTTCTACATTTAGAGCATTCCTATAGCTACCCTAAGTCATTTATGACTTCCTTAGACAGATAGTTCAATAATAGGGAAGTTTGTTTGATTTTTATAGCCATTTCTTTGTTTTGGAGCTTTCAAAGTAAAAATATAGTTTGGGCATAAACTTTAGGTAAACGACCTTAAATGTTGATCGAGATGATTCCATAGCTCCAGAATGTCTATTTTAGACTAGAGGGACGCTTGATCTGGATCTGAAGTCCTCCAGGACCATTTTGGACTATTGGCAGGATTTTGGTAAAACGAACCCTTGAGTGTGGGACCTTTTTTTCATCTAAACAACCTCAGATAGAAATTTTGATGGAACCACTGAGTCAAAATGCCAAATTTGGTAGAGTATCAGAGTACATTTGAGTTCAAAGGATTTCAAACAAATCTCGAGGGCATATTTGGAGAATTTGAAAGTTAGCAAAGTTATTGGTATATCAGCACTTGATGGAGGATAAAATTGGTCATTGAGATTGTGAGTCCTTTGATGGATTCACCACATTAAAGGATTTTGGTCTTTGTATTTGTAGGGATTTGGTTACGATTGAGAAGGTCAAGGAATATTGGCCTTCACATTGGTAAGCTAGCCTTTGCATTTATAAAGAAGAAGCCAAACTTGATAGTGTAGGATCTTTCTTAGAGATAGCATTAGAATAGTTTCGTTCATGAAGACCAGTCCTATTTATCTCCCACAAATGGGACAGAGGTCCAACAATTGTGAATAAGGACCACCCCTATCTATATGTGTAGTTATTCCCTTTATTTCCAACTTTGAAACTAAGTGTAAAATTTCCATTTATGACCTTGGGAGTGTATAAATGGTGTGGGAATTGATAACTAGATCTGGGATTAAGTTAGGAACTTCAATGTGATTATTTACTCATGTTCTATCTTTTATAAAATAATTAGTGTATTCCCACAAAGTGGAGTCTGAGCGGTAAGTGTACGTAATTCATATCATTATCTCGCTCGAAATAGAGAGAATGTCCAACTAATGTTCCATTTGATTTTTTGATTTATCCTTGTTTTCTAATTTATAGAGACCATTTGGGGTTGTTATAGAGTTGTGATCATGCTTAATTTTAGGGCAAGTGCTCCTTGAGTTGAGAGGGATGTTATGATAGTTTCAATTTTGTAATTCCACTAGCGGGCCCCATAAGGGACTTTTAGCTTAATTTCTAACCTATAACAGAAATTTGTAAGTTGGATAATTATATTCTCATCTTGACATGTTGAGAATTATTTTTATAGCAAGGTGGTGGTTGGAGGACTCTTAAAAGGGGAAAGTTGCATTATAGAGGTTCGCATATGATTTTGGTGTAATTCAGGTAAGCTTGGCTTACCCCCTACTAAACTTTGCTTAACTATGGTGTTAGTGTGATATTATTGGAGAGTTCTTATGGATCAAATACTTTTTAGTGATTTACGCTTTATATGGCCTATATGGGGTCTTTGCAGGTATAATTTGGCCTCATCTTCCATTGTGTTAGACAACAATAATCTTTTAGATTCAAAATTAGCCTATTTAGTTCTTTGGTATGGGTTTGAGAAGACTTAGACTAGGTTTGGTAGGTTTTTTCCGTAGGTTGGATTTTTCAGACTACTAGTGGGCCCCACCACCCATTTTTATGTTACGATTCTTACATTAACCCCCCTTTTAGACTTAACTGATCGCTTCAATTCCCCCTTAGGCTATTACCTGGTTTGGGTTGACTTAGATATGATTATAATCTCATTTAACCTTATTATCTTGGGTAGGGTTGTATTTGACCATAAAATATGACATTCCAACTTAATAATTGGAATCTGCTTCTCGTTAAAAGGTTTGGCCACAAAATTTGGACTTGAAAAAAGTTAAAACTCTAGCATACTACTAGTTACTTTTACTATTATTTATCATTTTTGGTTCGAGTCTGGTAGTTACTCTATTTTTATTATCTATCAGTTTTGATTTGAGTTCGACATTTACTATCATGATATTTTTTGCTAGATCAAGGTTAGGAAATCGGTAAATATCGATAGGATGGTGTTTATGGTTGGAAAGAAAAAATAAGTTATGTATGTCCTCTATTTTGGATCATAATATGTTCATTAATATTATATGTGGTCCTTACATTAGTACTACTCTTTGCATGCACCTACCATAGTTATGGCGGGCTCAATTAGATTTATTTCTCCTTATGTATGCCTTCTGAGCTTATGTGGGCCGACTCAGGTTATAAATAGGCATTTATTTCTTCTTTTTAGTTACTTGTTTTATTTTTACTATAGTGACATAGCATATCATATTATTTTCATTCATGCCCCTTCATTATTGACCTTAGTTTACATACTCACACTTATTTATACTTTTACTGTAATTGATTCCAATCAGTGTATGACTCATACATAGTACCCATGGTTTTTGAACTCATTCAATATTTCTATATCTTTTCTTGATGCAGATTCGAGTACCAGTCACCACTCTTAGCGACATCCTCAAGTTGTGCTACTAATTAGAGATTTTGAGAGCTTCTAGAGGCTGGAGTTGATCCTCTTCCTTGTGATGTCTTGATGTTATTATTTTTTATATTTTGAGACTATGAGGTAAATTTTTACATGGTTTAGTACCTTTTTTGTCATAGTGCCTCTTGTATTGACCTTACCATGTCTTGAGAGGGATTAAATTTCGTAACTTATCCTCTTTCCCCTCTTGTAAGTTATGTACATATATATACACACACACACACATATATACATATATATGCATACATACATACATATATATATATATGTATATATACATACATATATATATATATATGTGTATACATATTTGATTTGGGATAAATTATTAAAGGGTGAAACTAAGGATGAAGTTATTGCTTTAAGAGTGATATGAGTACCAAGGGTCTGATTTGTGTTTCAAGGGTTAGGTGACTTGATGAGGTTGATTATAAAGGAAGCTCATAGTTTGAGGTATTCAATTCATTCGGGTGCAAAAAGATGGCATGATTTGAAGCAGCACTATGGTGGTGTAGGATGAAGAGACACATCATGGAGTATGTGGCCAAGCATATAATGCTTGGCAGATGAAGTTTAAGCCAGAGACTGGGTGGTTTGACTTAGAGAATTCCATTACATGAGTGGAAGTACTAGTCTATCACCAAAAAATTTGTTATTGGTTTTCCTTAGATGTTAGGGAATTTAAATTCTATTTGGGTAATTATGGATAGATGACCAAATTATCTCATTTCATTCCACTAATAAAGAACAACAATGGGAAAAACTAGAAGAAAATCCACATTCGAGGGGTAGTTTGAATACATGGTGTGGCAATTTCTAATATTTTAGACAAAGCTACTGAATTTACATAGAACTTTAGGATTTCCATTTAGTGAGGGTTAGGCACTTAATTGGATATGAGTACAACCTTTCACCCTAAGACAGATGGTTAGTTGGAATGGACTATTCAGGTATTGGAGTGTAAGACCCTGGATTTTTGTCGCTGAAAGTTCTGAGTTTGAACTCACTGTCCAACCTACAATTCACCTTAGGAGACGTTAGGTGTGCTTACGAGAGATAGGAGCCAAATCATCGTCTAACCAGTGAGTAGTGTTGATTCTATAGTCTTGATTAGAAATTGAGGTCACAGGTCGTAAAGACTCATTACAAGTCGTGGTATCCAAATCGTAGGTTGACCAGTGTGTATTCCAAATGCTTGGTCCTGGATACGACTAGGACCCTAAGGGTCATAGAGTCTCTTGAAAACTCATGTGTTGTAAGTCATAGGGTCACCAGAGAGGGGTCCCTCATCTACTATCTAGACTATGACTCGTGGTGACAACTCATAATTAGTCCTAAAGAGTCGTATAGTGACCCGTAGTCACTGGCGATAATTTTTCAAAGAACACCCTCTTACCCACTTTTGACATCTGACATTTTGACATTTCCCTCCTTACCCACTTAGACCCCACATACATAAAACATATTAGGGCCATTATTTCAAAACCTTTTTAATCATAAACACCATTTTTACTCTCTCAATTTCCCCATTCTTAAAACAAGCTAGGGTTTCTCAAAGTTGGTCATCTAAGGGCTCAAGGGTTGATTTCTCTTTGTAATTCTCTGTACTCCCAGTCATGTTACTCCTCCCCTAGTCATATTTTATCAAAATCATATTTTTATAATTGTACCCATGTGATTTAATTGATGATTTTAAATGTGGGTTGAGTGGTATTGAACATTATTGAATTAATTTTGTTCCATGGCTTTTATGAATCTTATATAGTTTTAATTTATGGTTTCAAAGATGTGGGGTGCATGGGCTGGTGAATAATTTAGGGGGTCATGGTTTCCCCCAATTTCATTAATATGGATAATCAACTTGGTATAACCCCAACGCAATCTTGTAAAATTGGATTTGAATAGAGTATATTTGCATTAAACTATTTTTGGGAACCATTGTATAATGTAAAGAGGTTATTAAAACATAACGGTTTTATTTAATGAACAAAGGGGATCATGGCATTCTCCCACATTGACTTAAAGAATAAAGGGGGTGTTTTCCCCATATATATGTAATTTACTGGCATGATGAAGTTTTCTTGCATGTGTAGATGCTATGACGATACCAATAATATATACCTTGAGGAATATTGTAGTTCAATTAATGAGAATATGTGAAAAAATATTTTAACTGGGCTTAAAGAGGTTTTTGTATCTAGGATGTGAAATTTGAGATCCCAAGAGACCAAAACTGGAAACTACATTTGCCGGTATGGAAGTCTAAAGGGCCTTGGTTCGAATCTGCTTACTTATGATTGGGTAGTTTGAGAATCCCTTGATAATTGATCAAGTGTACATGTCACCCTTTATATATGACCGGGTGGTTTGAGTCCATCATGGTACATATGTACATATGATATTTCTCTATTTTATGCCGCTACACGCACTAGGGCCCTTTCATCAGAGAGAGTTGAACCAATATAGCCCGTGGGTGCCTTTTTAGGATAGCTGAGCTACACAGTCTAGGCTAATATTTTAAAATTCATGCTAAGACTTGTTCCTTACCCTAGAATGTTATATCTATGTATATGTATATGCATATGATTATGTGCATTGAATTTGGATGATTTTTATCTGTTGATCTTGGCACTATTTTATTCCCTCCGAGTTATATGTTATCACTCAACCTGCTAACCATCTGAAAATATTGTATTCCCATACAATACAGGAACCGAAGACACTTCTTCTTTTTTTGTGCAGTAATTGTATATTCGAGTTATCAACAGTTAGCTTTAAGTGGTGAGCTCCTTCTTCCAAAAGGTCGTTACTTCTTGGTTTATCTTTTATCATCTATTTTTTTTGGACTTATTTTGGTTATCGTCAGGGGAATTTCCTTATATTGGTCTGATTTGGTTTTGTCCTAGAGGCTTTTTGGATTTTTGTGGACTTGGTATTGGTTATTGATTTATCTTAAACTTCTTGAGGTTACCTTTATCTATCTTGTTATATGTTAAGAATTCAGCCACTGTTAGTGAATTGTGTTCTATTTGACTAGGCAACGGAGGTGGTCTTCAGTCCTCGGTGGACTTAGGATACCCATCATGGCCATGTGTTGGTTTGAGTTATGACAATGTTGGTATCAGAGCCTAGGTTCTTGCTCAATTGGGTGTCCACAAAGATGTGTCAACTAGAGTCTTTTTATGGTTGTGTAGCACGCTACACTTATAAGGGAGAGGCTACAAGATATTTAGGAATGTTTTCTTTTATTGTTGTCCTATTTTGAGCTATAGAATCTAAGGAATTGAATCTCCTTTAATTTCCATTTATCCTTATTTCAGATCATGCCTTACAGAAAGTCTAATGGTCATGAAAACACTTTAGTCCCGCTTGAGGACAATGCGGATTAAGCTCGTCCTACTTATAAGGTACTTACCCGATCTAGGGGTCCAACTCCTGACTACTCACGTGAATTTCCATGTGTTCCCTCTATATCTCCTCGAACACCTCAGAATGATGTGTCTAATGTTGAGCTTCGCTAATCGATCCATTTCTTACCCAGTTGTTGCATCTTAGACTGAGTGTGTTGCTTATGTTTCTTCATCTTCTTAGGTCACTAGAGTTGTCTAGTTTATAAGGTTGAGCCCTCCGACATTCACCAGTTTAAAGGTTAAAGAGGATCCCCAAAATTTTATTGATGAGATGGAAAAGATCATAAGAGTTATGAATGCTTCTGACTCTAAGGGTGTTGAGTTTGTCGCATATCAGTTAAAAGATGTGGCATGTCAGTGGTATGAGGAGTGGGAGCAGATGAGGGGAGATAGAGCTAAGCCAGTTATGTGGGATGTCTTTTCTAGTATTTTTCTAGATCGCATCTTTCCTCTGAAGTTGAAGGAGACAAAGGACAAGGGATTTGTGAATTTGAAATAAGGTAGAATCACTATGAACGAGTATGCCTTGAAATTTTTTATCATTTATCTTGTTATTCTATAGAGTTGTGTCATCTAAGAGAGCGAGGATGAGAAAGTTTGTTTCGAGCTTGTGCCATGATTTTATTTTGGAGTGCAAGTTTGCCTTGTTGAATAATGATATGGATATCTCTAAGCTTGAAATGTATATGCAATAGGTTGAGGAGGAAAAGAAAAAGTAATGTAAGATAAGGAAAGGCAGAGTAAGAAATTTAGGTATTCTAAATAGGGAGGAGGTCATCAGAATAATGGTAGAGGAGGCAAGAGGTGGTCTAAGAAAAAGTGGGGAACTTTTTTTCATATTGTATAGCTAGTGATCCATATCGTAATCCGCCTGGTGATCATCGCTTCTAGATAGTTATGGATATAGGGCGCAAGGTGCCCAGTCACTGGCCAATGGAGCTCAGTTGGCCCCATCTTATCCCCCTGTTATGTTTTGGGGTAGAACTATTATGGAGTATGTGATGAGGGAAGGAATAAGTGCTTTAAGTATTGTCAACTTGGTTATATTCAATGGGATTATCCTTCAAGGGTTCCTTCTGGATATAATAAGGTTCGTGTTGCTACTTTTTCAGCTTCTACACCAAAGGGTGTTGCTTCTAGTACTGACTCTGGCCAAAATCGTCTGTATGCTCTTGCCACCCATCAAGAATCTGAGTCTTTTCCTAATGTTGTCATGGGTACATTACAACTTTTTTCTCATGATATGTATTGCTTTCTTGATCCTGGACCCCTTATGTGGTTGTTCGTTTTGGTTTTGGTCCTGAGTGTATTTTAGACCCCTTTTTTGTGTCTACCCTAATGGGTGATTCTTTGGTAGCTAGAAGAGTTTATTGGGGCTGTGTGGTATTTATATAGGGTAGGATTCCTTGGTGGATTTCTTAGAGTTGGATATGCTAGATTTTAATGTTACCTAGTGGATGGATTATCTCTATTCGTGTTATGGGTCCCTTGATTGTAAAACCTGAAGGGTTACTTTCCAATTCTTTAATGAACCAGTGATTGAGTGGAAAGGTAGCTCTTCAACACCTAAGAAAAGGTTCATTTCTTATCTTAAAGCCCAAAAATTTATTTACAAGGGGTGCCTAAATGATCTAGTTTGGGTTAAGGATTCTAATTCTAAAGGTCATTTTCCGTCTATCCCCATGGTTAGTGAATTTCCTGAAATATTTCCTGATAATCTTCTTAATATTTCTCCCAACAGGGAAATTAATTTGGGGATTGACCTTCTACCGTATACCCAACCTATTTCTATCCCTCCTTACAGAATGGCTCCGCTGATTTGAAAGAACTCAAGGAGCAGTTTAAATACCTTTTTGATAAGGGTTTTATTTGCCCTAGTGATTCCCCGTGGGGTGCTTCTAATCTTTTCAAGTGTTAGAAGGATGGTTCCCTTTGAATATGCATAGACTACTGCCATTTGAATAAGGTGACGGTGAAGAATAAGTACCCTCTCTCTAGGATTAATGATATCCTTGACTAGCTTCAGGGTGCTAAGTAATTTTATAGGATTGACCTTCGATCAAGATATCATTAGTTGAAGATTAGGGAGGCGGATATCCCAAAGACTGCCTTTTATACCCGGTATGGCCATTATGATTTTTTTATTATGTCCTTCGATATGACTAATTCCCTGGCAACATTAATTGATCTAATGAACCAGGTATTCCATTATTTTCTTGACTTATTCATCAATTTTCATGACAATCACCTTTGTATAGTGTTACAAATCCTTTAAGATCAGCGTTTGTATGCTAAATTTTCCAAGTATGAGTTCTAGTTGAATGTTGTTACTTTTTTGGATCATGTTGTTTCTAGTGAAGGAATCATGGTGGATCCACAAAAAGTTGTAGTGGTTATGAAGTGGCCTAGACCCACGACTCCAATTGATATTTGGAGCTCCTAGGGTTTAGTCGGTTATTATAAGAGGTGTGTGGAGAGTTTCTCTTTGATTGTTTCCCCATTGACTAAGTTGACTCAAAATAAGGTGAAGTTCTTATGATCCAATGCTTATGAGGGTAGTTTTAAGAAGTTGAGAGATAAGTTGACTTTGGCTCCGGTTTTGACACTACCCGAGGGTACTAATGGATTTTTGTAATTATGATATGTCCCATGTAGGACTGGTTGTATTTTGATACAACATGGCAGGGTGGTGGCGTATGCTTCTAGGCAGCTTAATTTACATGAGAAGAATTATTTGACTCATTATTTGGAGTTGTTGGTTGTGTTTTTTCTTTGAAGATTTAGCTCCACTACTTGTATGGAGTTCATGTTGATATATATATTGATCACAAGAGCTGGCAGAACGTGTTCACTCAGAAGGAGTTGAATCTCAGCCAAAGGATATGGCCTGAGTTTCTCAAGGATTATGATATGAGTCTTCATTGTCATCCAGGTAAACCAAATGTGGTTAGTGATGCTCTTAGCAGGTTATCCATGGGGGATCTTATCTCATGTTGATGAGAAGAAGTGAGGGTTGGTGAAGGATATTCACCGTTAGGCTATTATTGGAGTTCATCTTTTAGATTTCAAGGATGTTGGAGAGATGGCGAAGTTTTCTCTCGATACTGAGGTAAAGGAGAAGTAGGTTTTGGATCCTACCTTGATGCAAATTAAGGATGAGGTGGGCAGCAGAAAGTCTTGGCTTTTCAGTTTGGTGGTGATGGTATACTGTGGTACCAAGTTAGATTATGCATACTCAATGTCGATGGGTTATGGGAAATGATTTTGGCCAAGGCTCATTGTCACGAGCCAAACCGAGGCCCTGGCCGTGACGGACATCCCAAACCATGAACGCCTAAGAGCCCCTTCTAACAGAAAAAATACATAACAAAACGAAATGATGGTCAACTTTTATTTCAAACTACTCAATACTGAAATGAGTTCATAAAGATCAAAAACATCTAGCACTAGTCAGCGAAATCTCTACTAACTAAAAATTACCTCTGTCTGAAGACTGGGACAAGGCCCCCAGTCGAACCATGAATCAAAATAAAATAACAATGACTTATACATTAGGCCTTCCGAAATAAGGGATGCTCACCAGCTACAAATCTCTGACAAATCAATCTACGGCATAGAGGGCCCACGGGATAAGCCTATGATCCTAAAATACAGGGGGTCAATACAGATGTACTAGTACATAGAAAAATCCAAAATAATGTTGTTATATATAACATAAATTAAAGAAATTCATAAAACATTTTACATATAATATATGAAAACACATGAGCACACTTCAAAGACTTTGAAACATTTCTTTGAAACCAGGAGTCACTCTTTGTCTTACATCTAAGATATATGGTACACCCTATAGAATCCGCCATTTACTCGGCGGGTAATCCCCCAACCCAAGCTTGTTGTAAGGGTTGGATTTTCTGAGTTTGATATACCACAGGGCACTAGGCAAGTGTATAATACCTCTGGGGGGACATAATAACCCGTATCGGCAAAACACGATTTTGGGCAATGAGTTTTCCAAACTCGTGACTTCTACGGGAAACACCTAACATCTCTTAAGCCCATTTTTAAACTTTTCTGAACATGCATCTTTCAAAACTCAAATTCTAAAAATTTAATTCAAATCTAACTTCTATTATATTCTAAGTTTGACATGACATTGTCTGATTTTGGTATCCTCATACTAAGACTTGCAAGTCATATATCTAAGCCTTATAGTATCATGTTACAATACTTTCATTCAAAACAAATTGCATGGACCACTAAATCATTCAAACGGTACAAGAGTATGCATATTTCAAAACATATTTCAAACTATGTAGGGATTCTCTCTTTTCAACATTTCAACAAACATGTGGTGGTCAAGCATTTTGTATCAAACCATGCAATCTCTTTGAATCACCACTTTTCATTTATATTAACAAGAATCAGCCTCTCTTCAGTTCATATCCAAAATCAAGGCTTAAACAATAGTAAAGACATTTAAATCATGCTTCTCAATATGCAATTGAATAATTCATAACATATGAAAACAAGAGGCTTTACAACAAGAGAGGGATTTTAATTGTTCATGCTCTCAACATTAGAACTCAAAAATGCATACATACTTATATACGAGTTCAAATCTAATTAGGGGAAGGCCTCAAGGCCAAAACATTATCATATAAAGAATTTCACAATGCACAACTGTAAATGTAAATTCAAAACCCATTGCAAATTCATGATTTCACCATGCCCATGTAGTTTAGGAAAATCCCATGTAACTTAATTGATGAAGAATTCGCGAAAGCTTAAACCTTTAAGCTTTAATGTGGAAATTCTAGTTAGTTTTTCTCCTTTTGTGTTTTAGAAGATGAATTAAGGTGTTTTGAGGAGGAAATAACGAACATAAGGGCTAAAATTCATCTATAGATGTTTAGGGACCATTATGGGATGTGAAAGGACTGTATTGCCCTTAAATAACACTAAAATAGAGCTTTTACGATATTCTTTCCAAGGTGGGAGACGCATAGCCCATGGAACAAGCCAAGCTAGATGATGCACTGCCCATAGCATAGCCTAAAGTTGGCGTCGCAAGCCCTATCGCATAGTCTTGATAGTGTCTCATTCAAACACTCATAACTTTTGACTCCGGACTTAGATTAACACACGGTCGGTGCGTTGGAAAGAAGATTCAAAGGTATTTAATTTGATATTTTGTAGACCCTCAAATTCATTATATACAAGAAGTTATGGTCGATGAAAGTTTACCCAAATTGAGACATTCATCAAAACTTAATCGATAGAAGTGTTTTCAACTTTTCTATACGTTAGGGGATTTTTGTGACATGAATTCATATTCAAAGGTATTTGCACTCTATAGGATTAATCATAAGACATTTATTAACAAATAATCATTGGATTCGGATCTATACACCTAGAAAAGAAGGTTCAAGCTTTAGCCCGAAAGTGCGAGCTGTTATATTATTTCCCCCTTGGGATCATTCATCCCCGAATGATTGGTAGGGACTTTTTGAAACTCGAAAAGTGTAGAATAATGAATGTAACATTGCATTGAACATTTTTCCTCAACAAAATATTTGAAGGCATCAAACAAGCTTCATAATAACCCCTAAGTAAATGTGTATGCACGAAACATAAGGTAATGAAACTTTACATAGGGATTATCTTGCACATGAGTTCCATGATGCATTATCATAACAACCTAAGGTATGAGTTTATTTGGTGATCATAGTGCTGATTTACATTGATACAAATCATGAAATAGAATTTCATGGAAGACAGGAGTAGAAGCATTCTCTACCTTACAAGGTACCACAAATAGACTTAAACTTAGAGGCACTAATTGTCTATACCCCAAAGAATAAATAGTATACTTCACACTCTCCAAGTTACAATTCTCCAATAACTCATCTAGCCACAAGAATTTGAGTCGCACTACTTAGTCCTTCTATATTGAAGCCTAACTCAAAGTTAAAAGGTGCTAACTTAAGATACGGGACCCTGTACTTTACATTTCTTTAAGAATATTTTTTCACCTTATCACTACCATCAAACACCCTCGGGTTATAATTTAGAGAGTACTAACCACTTAGCACATAGGTGTGTGTTTTAAGCAATCAAAATATTCAACCCTAATCATTATTACACACACTACATAGATCTCCCCACTAAGACCAACAATTTCAATCATTCTCACAAATATTTTTGCCACATTTATCCTTCTTAGCTATTTCACACAATAAAAGTTCAGTGTCTCCTTCCTTCTTCTCCTATAACCTTTTCTCAAGAAATTATATAAAAAATATTTCACCTTCAAGAACATTTACTCCCCTACCTAAATCATCACTACACTTCCACAACCATCATCATACTACTATACGGAGGGTCATTGAAGGACCCGAGCATAAACATCATGAATGGAAGTACCACTATCAGACCATAACTTATACATATTGCATTACTCAAGTAGGGACATGAAATGAAGATACGACAGAATAGACATAAACTGCTCCGTATATAAAGTTTATGGATCATAAGTGAAGGGTCGTTCGGCAAAAACACAACACTACATGATTTCCTTGGACAAACCACAATGAGAAATATGGGTGCACATATTATCAGCTATATAGCATAAAACTAGAATTTATGTAGTTAACAACTAAGACAAGGATTTCCACTCGAAGAGATTTCTTCTTTTTTAAAGAACTGAAATTCACTATGAGTTAGCATAAATTTATCACTTTGGCTAATCCCAGCATAAAATGGCTCGGTAACATTTAGAAAACAAAGTTTCTTGGAACCAAGCACTATGTGAGACATGGATTTTTTTATAGATCATGAGAAACATAACATAGAGCTTGGAAACTTGGAATATTGGATCACTGAGGAAAATTATTTCTTCTAATTTGGAGGTCAGAACATGACATGAGTTACATAGAGATCTCGAACCTGAGACATTGTCAAGACTTGAATACATAAGACATTGATAGATGTTCATTTAAATTAAAATAGAAGGAGATTGCTTAAATAGGAATTGATTTGTCATAATTCTTACTTGAAACTTCACACCACGAGAAAATTTAGGAACTACCTTAATTCATCATCTACCCCTTAGAACAAAGTGACAATCCTAATCTTAAGGACATATCTTCTCATTAATTCTACAAGCACAACACTCAACACAATGTGGTATCACCATTCATATAAATGCTAAACTTCCCCTTTTTAACTATACTTTAAAGGCATTGCTTTCCAAGAACACTACTCTTAATTTTTATTTATCCTCTATAGCCATCAACCTATAACTCACAGTCTCATAAGTATACACATCCTTACTCTTTATCACATAAAAATCCACTCTCCACAACTTAACATTCTAACATTAGACTGCTAATCACATAACTTTCAACATAATAAAACCTGTAAAACTATACCAAATGAGCATATTGCCTACCTACATCTCCTCAATTCAACTCTACATAATGCTAGACAACAACTCCCCAGACTTATCCATACTACAAAATTCAAGAATTAAACCTAGGTACATGTTACACTCATACACATCATGCCTTATCTAACAACACTCTACCTCGGAGTTCAAATTATTCTTTTCTACATACGTACTTATCCATTTAATGCCTCAACCACAATAAATCATTTTTATACTAGTCCTCATGTGCACAATTATCTCACAATTACCACTTAAACATTTCTTAAATTATCAACCTAGGCTCTATCACAAATCACATCAAGCCTACTAATCCATTCCCAGAAGATATACATCATTAATCTTAAGCTACTATTTTTACCACCATATTTCACATCTAAAGTTCAAGCCTATTGTCTAACACCAATCATGTAACACGATGAAGCATGCCGCATATTATACTATCCCATCAACTAAAAATATCAAGCTAAGTCTATTACTGTACTTAACTATGACCTATAAGTTCATTCTCTCCTTAACATTACTACAATACCTCTAAATCTACTACATACCTTCTCAGACGTAGTACTAATTTACAACTACTAGAGAAAAACAATCAAAGGGGGGTAAAGCCACACAATAAATATAGTCGATCTTAATCTTATAACATAAACCATTTCAATCTTATCAACATATTCTAATCTCTCACATCATACTCAATTACCCAAGAATACATTTAGACTACATTCAAATTCCACTTACACCTATAAGTGTCTACCCATAACTTATTGACTAATATACCCCTCTCTATTCAAACCTATAAAAAATTTATACAACCACCATAACTATCCATTCTGAGATCCTTCTCTATTTCGAATAATTAATAATCATAGCTGGCCACTTCTTTCATAGACTACCATAAAATCTACAGATATTGCTATTATATTAGTCTATCACTATAAAATAGCAACCCACTCCTCAATCTACGGTTATATAGCTAAGGCTATTTATTTACACAAAAGTCACCCTCACTCTAACTTATAACCTTGTGACTTTATGTCTCCAACTTTTGGATCATGTCACCACCAGTAGGTCATGACACTTTAACATATACTACTACTCAGGTAGAAATATAGTTCCAACATTCTGCTACACATCATTACCCTTACACATGACATCTACAATATGAATTTTAAAAGGGGACTGAATATACTTCATACCTTAGACTGAAAAGCATGAATTCATCAGGATAAAGGTATACACTCGAATCAATATGCCTTGAAGAACTAATGGACTCCTCTCAAGTCCTTGTCGTACCTTATAATATTATGGATAACTCTATCAGAGAGAACCACATCTCTGGGTGCTAGACTCTTAGACTTGTATTGCCTCGACCATGAGGCAAAGCTCATGAAATTAGAACAAGTAAGAAATTTGGATAACTTTCTTATGGACGACCCTATAGCACGAACTAAAGTATGAAAGAATCAGAAACAACTCCTTAATATTTGGTAGCCTCCTGATTATAAATGTGGTGCACAATACATCTATAAATAAGACTCTACTAGACATTATTTTGCAAATAACCTAGGAACATAAACCATGGTCTGATACCAAGTTTTTACTGACGCGAACTGAGGCCCTGTCCTTGATGGACATCCCAAACCAAAAATGCCCGAGCTACTTTCTAACTTACATTCATATACACCATTCATATACTAGGAGGAAATGAAGAAATACATAATAAAATAGAATTATGGTCAACTTTTATTTCACACTAATCAATACTTAAAAGAATTCATAAAGATCAAAAACATCTAACACTAGTCTGTAAAATCTCTACAAACTAAAAATAACCTCTATCTGAAGACTGGGACAGTGCCCCCAGTCAGACCATGAATCAAAATAAAATGACAATGAGTTATACATTAGGCCTTCTAAAATAAGAGAGGCTCACCAACTGCAAATCTTTGACCAATCAATCTACGGCTTAGCGGGCCCATGGGATTGAGCCTAAGATCCTAAAATATAGAGGGTCAATATAGATGTACTGGTACGTAGAGCAATCCATAATAATGTAGTTATATATAACATAAGTGAGAGAAATTCATAAAAAATTTTACATATAATATATTAAAACACATAGGCACACTTCAAAACTTTAAAATATTTCTTTGAAACAGCGACTCACTCTTTATCTTACTTCTGAGCTAGGTGGTATACCCTACAAAACTGATATTTCATGGACTATATGGAATCCACCATTGACTCGGTGGGTAAGTCCCCAACCCATGTTTGTCGTAAGGGTTGGAGTGTATGAGTCTGATACACTATAGGGAACTTGGTGAGTGTATAATCACTCTGCGGGACATAATAACCCGTATTGGTAAAAACCAATTTCGTGAAATGAGTTTTCTAAACTAGTGCCTTCTACGGATAACCAGCTAACATCTCTTAAGCCCATTGTTAATCTTTTCTGAATATGCATCTTTCAAAACTCAAATTCTAAAAATTTAATTCAAATCTAACTTCTATTATGTTCTAAGTTTGTTATGGCATTGTCTAATTTTGGTAGCGTCAGACCAAGACTTTTAAGTCATATGTCTAAGCCATATAGTATCATGTTACAGTACTTTCATTAAAAACAAAGTGTTTAGACTACCAAATTATTCAAATGGTACAAAAGGGTTTATATTTCAAAACATATTTCAAGCTATGTAGGGATTCTCTCTTTTTAATATTTTAACAAACATGTGGTGGTCAAGTATTTTGTAACAAACCATGCAATCTCTTTAAATCACCACTTTTAATTTATATTAATAGGAACCACCCTCTCTTTAGTTCATATTCAAAATCAAGGCTTAAACAATAGTAAAGACATTTGAATCATGCTTCTCAATATGCAATTGAATAATTCATAACATTTGAAAATAAGAGGCTTTACAACAAGAAGGATTCTAATTGTTCATGCTCTCAATTCAAAATTAGAACTCAAAAATGCATACATACTTATATACGAGTACAAATCTAATTTAGGGGAAGGCCTTAAGACCAAAATATTATCATAAAAAGGATTTCACAATGCATAATTATAAATGTAAATTCAAAACCCATTGAAAATTCATGATTTCTCAATCTTTAAACATTATCAAAATGATTTGACCATGACCATGTAGTTTAGAAAAACCCCACATACCTTTATTAATGAAGAATTTGCAAAAGATTAAGCCTTTCAGCTTGAATGTGCAAACCCTAGTTGATTTTACTTCTCTTGTATTTAAAAAGATAAATTAGGGGTTTTTGAGGAGGAAATAACATACATTAGTTTTGAAATTCATCTATTAATGTTTAATGACTGTTATGGAATGTGAAAGAACCATATTTCCCTTAAATAATACTAAATCAGAGCTTTTATGTTGTTCTTCCCATGGTAGGAGATGCACAACCCACGAAAGAACCCAAGTTGGGTGATGCACAGCCTATGGCATAGCCTTAAATGGGCGTCGTATGCCCCATCACATAGTATGGACAGTGTCTAATTCAAACACTCATAACTTTTAACTACAGACTCAGATTAACAATCGGTCGATGGTGTTGGGAAAAAGATTTGAAGGTCTTTAATTTGATATATATTAATCCCTCTAAAACATTATATACAACAATTTATGGTCAATGGAAATTGACCCAAGTTAAGACATTTATCAAAACTTAATCGATAGAAGAGTTTTCGACCTATCTTTAATTTAGATGATTTTTGTGACCTTAATTTATATTAAAAGGTATTCATACTCTATAGTATTAATCATCACACATTTATTAATAAGGAATCATTAGGTTCGGATCTATACGCCTAGTGAAGAATATTCAAACTTTAGCCTGAAAGTGCAGGGTGTTACACTCATGAGTCTAGGTATATTGTTCCTCTTTGTTCAATAAAGATGTATCATGACATAAAGATATATATGGAAAATTTTATGGCTAAATGTATGGTTTGTCAGTAAGTGAAGGCTGAGAACTTGAGGCTTGGTGAACTGTCTAAAGAGATTGAGTTGCCTATATGGAAATGGGAAGTAATTAATATGCATTTTATTATTGGTCTCCACGTTCTCATAGTCATTTTAATTTTATTTGGGTCATCATGAATAGGATGACTAAGTATTCTCAATTATTGCTTGTAAGGACTAACTTTTTTGCAGAGGACTATGCTAAGTTTTTTATTCAAGAGATCATCAAGTTATATGGTGCTCCATTTTCCATTATATCTGATCGAGGTACTAAGTCCTCATCTCACTTTTGGCATTCTTTTTAGAAATTTTTGGGGACTAAGGTAAACGTTAGCACCACTTTCCAGCCTTAGATGGAGGGATAAGTAGATAAGACCATTTAGACATTATAGAATATTCTAAGGGCTTGTGTGATTGACTTCAGTGGTAGTTGGGTTGATCATTTACCTCTTATAGAGTTTTCTTATATAAAATCTATCACTCAAGTATTTAGAAAGCTTTATTCGAGGCTTATAAATTAGAAGATGTTAGTGTCCTATTGGATAGTTCAAAGTTGGTGAGGTGAGGCTATTTGGTCCTGACTTGGCTCATCAAGCTATGGAGAAGGTGAAGGTAATTAGGGATCATCTTAAGGTTTCCCTAAGTTGCCAAAAGTCCAACACGGATGAGAGGTGAAGGGATTTGGAGTTTGATGTTGGTAATTAGGTTTTCTTAAAGGTATCTCTTAGGAAGGAAGTGATGAGATTTTGAAAGAAGGGGAAGCTCAGTCCCTGATATCTCTGCTCGTACTTTATTTTTCAAATAGTGAGCAACATTCGTATGAGTTGGAGTTTCCTTTGAGTTTGCGTTCTGTCCATCCGGTATTCCATGTTTTGATATTAAAGAAGTGTGTAGGTGATACATCCTTTGTTATCCCTTTAGAGAGTGTTGGTGTTTTAGATTCCTTGTCTTATGAGAAAGCCCCAGTTGAGATTTTGGATCAGCAAGTCCATCGGTTATGGACCAAGGATGAGGCTTCAATAAATATTGTATGGAGGAATCGCAAGTTTAAAGAAGCCCATTGGGAAGTTGAAGAGGGTATGAAGTCCAAATATCCATTCCTTTTTTTCTCTTGGGATATTTATGCTTAAGGTATTTGTACTCCTTAATAACATTGTTTTCTATCTTTGTTAAAGGTAAGTGTGGTTGTGTTTTGTGTTAAATCGTACTAATGGATGCCTTGTCTCATCATTCGGGGATGAATGTTCCTGCGGGAGAGAGAATATAACACCCCAGATTTTGGTCCTTGAAAAATTCTGAGTTTTGAACTCACTTTCTAACCTACAACTCACCATACGAGTCATAAGGTGTCCTTACAAGCCATAGAAGCAAAATTCTCATCTGAACAGTGAGTGTTGTCGATGCTACTATCTCGATTTTAACTAGAGGTCATGAGTCGTAAAGACTCATTATGAGTTATGATGTCCAAATTGTTGGGTGACCAATATATACCCTAAATATTTCTATCTTGGATATGATCTCATAAGTCTTTTGAAGAGTCATGTGGTATGAGCTGCAGGGTCACCAAAGAGGGGTCCCTCGGCTACTGTCCAAACTACTACTCATAGTGATGAGTCGTAGTAGGTACTTACGAGTCGTATAGTGACATGTAGTCCCAGTCAATAATTTTTTAGATTTTAATGAAGGGTACTTTGGACATTTCCCTCTTTACGCACTTCGACTCCACTTACATAAAACACCTTGGGGCTACTATTTAACACCCTTATTAATCATAAACACCCTCTTTACTCTCTCAAATTTCTCATTCAAAGGACAAGCTAGGGTTTCTCAAAGTTGGTTATCTAAGGTCTCAAGGATTGATTTCTCTTTATAATTCTCTATACTTTTAGGCATGTTACTCTTTCCTAAGTCTTATTTTATCAAAAGCATATGCTTATAATTGTACCCATGTGATAGTAGAATTGGTATAACCCCAACCCAATCTTGGGAAATTAGGTTTGAATATAAGTATATTTGTATTGAACTATTTTTAAGAACCTTTACATGATGTAAAGAGGTTATTGAAACATAACGGTTTTATTTAATGAATAAAGGGGGCCGATGCATACCCCCACATTGATTTAATGAACAAAGTTGGTAGTTTTTCCCAAGTTAATGTTTTTGAAATAGCATGATGATGCTACCTTTAAAGTATAGTTGGTATGTCGATACCAACAGTGTATGCCTTGAGGAATATTGTGGTTCAATTAATGGAACTGTATGAAAAACATTTAACTGGGATTATAGAGAGTTTTGTAGATAGGCCATGAAAATAGAGGTCCCAAGGTACCAATACTGGAAACTGCATTTTCTAGCGCAGGGGTCAAAAGGGTCTGGGGTTTGAGTCCCCTTACTTATGATTGGGTGCTTTGAGTCTCCCTTGTTAACTATTCGAATGTACATATCACCCTTGATATATGGCTGGGTGGTTTGAGTTTCCCATGGTACATATGTACATATGACTATTTCTCTAATTCATGCGGCTACACGTATTAGGGCCCTTTTAGCAGGAAGAGCTAAGACCATATAGCCCTTGGGTTCCTTCTTATGGTGGTTGAGCTACATAGTCAAGAATAATATTTTTAAATTCATGCTAAGCCTTGTTCCTTACCCCAACAAGTTATATCTATGTATAGGTATATGCATATGATTGTGTGTATTAAATTTGGATAATTTTAAACTATTGATCATGGCATTATTTAATCCATCCCCTTATTTACATGCTAGTGCTCAACCCGCTAACCATCTTTGCATGTTGTATGCCCATGCGATGTAGGAATCAGAGAAACTTCTGCTTTTCCTACGCAGTGATAGGATTTCCAGGTTATCAATAGTCGGCTTGAAGTGGTGAGCCTCCTTCTTCTGAAGGTCGTTACTTCTTAGTTTATATTTTATCATAGAATTTTTTGTGGAATTATTTTGGATATCATGGGTGGTATGTCCCGACATTAGTTTTATTCAGTTTTGTCCTAGAGTCTTTATCGATTACTGTAGACTGGGTATTGGTCGTTGATGTATCTTAGACTTCTTGAGCTTGTCGTTATCTATCTTGTTATATGTTTGGAATTCAGACACTATTAATGTATTGTGTTCTTTGTAACTAAGCAATGGGGGTCTCCGGTTCCTGAAAGACTTAGGATGCCTATCACGACTAGTCCCTAATTTGGGTCATGATAAAGTTGGATATGCTTTATGCCTGTGTGATTGACTTTAATAGTTATTAGGACCTGTTATTTCCCCCGTTGGTGTTTTCCTACAAAAACAATTACCGTTCCAACATTCACACAGTTTTAGACTTTGTATACGAGGAAGAATAAATCATGAGTTGGTTGAACGATTCCACTGAGGTTTGGTCTTAGGGTACAAATTTGTTAAGGGACTTTATGGAGAGGGTGAGATTGATTAAAGATAGGTTATTGGTGGCCTAGAGTAGGCAAAAGAGTTATGTTGATTGAAGAGCTCATGACTTGTTTCATGATTCCTATGCATATAATCTCAAATCCAAATGATTATCATGTGAATATAAGTTTCATAATCATTATCCTAGTGTGTTAACTACTTTTGAGGTGAAAGATATTCATAGGAATCACTTAGAGCGAATATGAGCTAAGAGCCTTTGATTTGTCCATAGTTTAGTATTCGATTCTACAAGGTTCTACTTTGAACGAGTATAACTTATGTATATGTGGAATTTTGGGGATTAATACCCACCAAACTATATATAATCAAATTAGCTTTCCAATGATACCAATTTTTCCTTAATCCGATACCCGAGCAAAAAGTTATGACATTGCAAAAGGATGTGCGTAGCCTAACAATTGCAGACAATCACTGGAATGGGTTTTCCATAGGGTATGCATCGCAAACATTAAGGTTTACCATAGGTTTTTTGACGTAAACCTTAAGGTTTTCCATGGGTTGTGCGTCGCAAACCTAATGGCCAAGCAGCGTAGATACTCCATTTTTGAGTTATTTCTAGGGAAACTAAGTCATTTGACACCTCATAAACGTCTCTAATCATAACTACGCAAGATTAATATCTCTTAAACACTTTTTAACCTTATTAACATCATCAGTTCATCATCTAAATCACAAGAGTAGAAAAACAACTAGGCTTTGCCCAATCAAGCTTAAAGGTCTAATTTTTTCACAATTTCATTGTCATTAAAGTATGTGGGGTTATGATCAAGGATATTTCTTTCACCCTTCTTCCCAAAACTAGTTTTTAAAGTTGATTTTACATGATATAGATTTTAGGGTTCATACCCAAATATCATTGTTTGGTGCTTATGAAGTTACAAGTGATTTAAGTGTTGAATTGCATGACTATTTTCACATACTTATACGTGTGACTTGATTTTGTATATTGAGCATTGAATTTCATTATCTTGACTAGAATTGTTAAAGCTTTTCAAGATTTTCATTACTGAACATGAATTGTGATGATTTGACATGAGTTTCAAACAAGGGTTTTCAAGCCCTAAGTTTGTCATGATATTTCAAGAAAGATGATGTTTAATCTTTCTTTGAAAAGCATGTATTTAGACATGAAGCAAGATTTGATATTTTGATCCTCAGTTAAGATATGGAATCAACACAGTTAGTTTTGATTATAGTTTAAAATAGACAGACGCATAATTGGTTTTCATTATAAATCCTTGTGCTAGGTTTAAAAAGAATTTTCCTACAGAATGAGCATACAAATTAAAGGGAGTAGTATTTAGCACCGAGTTGGGTATGATTCCAAGGTGTCATACCCCAAAACTACGAGAAAACCTAGGTACAGATTTAGAGTGTTCCTATTTATATGGATGCAGATATAGATTGTGATCACTCAGCTCAGGTTATACTCCATGGCAAGAGTATGATACCTCTCCCCAACGTGAGATTTTCCCCTTAGGGGAACTAGACGATGGACACTATGATAGCTCACATAGTGTATGTCGGTTAGAAAAACATCCCTAATCCCTAAGTCCTAAAATAGAATAATAGAACATCTTTTAAAAACTAAGTGTAATGGCTCACAATTTTATTCAGATATTGTTTTACACCAGATATCAGCTATGAGATTTCAACTTTCAGCTTAAGTATGATAAAAGTGAGTCTCTTTACACTTAGCCTACATGATTTAACAGTATACTTAACTTCATTCCTACTTATTCCACAAATATAAAGAGTAATAGTACAACTTTTAGAATTAAGTATGAAGGCTCACAAAGACTTTCTTTATGCTTTATTACAGTATATTTATATTTTGCAGCTTTTACATTACTCAAACCAATGTGAGTCATTTACATTGAGCATGTAATCTTTACAAGTCTATATGAACATTGTGTTATTGTTTTCACTTATGCATTCACCCCCACATGCTCAATAAATTCTAAAAGTATTGATCTACATATAGGTCTATGTGCTACATTGTTTAATAATGTAGGTACCAGTTCAGTTATAGCCCATATATCATGATCAGATAGTTGCAGATTCCAGCCAGCAGGTCATAAGTCCTCCTACTTTGGGGACTTCAGATAGGTGCTACTCATGTACTTTAAATTCTTAGTTATATATATTAATTAGTAGTAGTTGGACTCATATTCCAGCTATCTATAGTCGATATAGTAAAGGTTTCAAAGATGTCAGTCAGAGTCCATCACGTAATTTCAGTTTCTCTCTTCAGTTTTATTAGAATGTAAAATTGTATCAGTATTATATTTTTCCCAGATTTTATCATGATTATGTTTCACACAGTAAACTTAGTTATTTTATACATGTTTAAATCAGTTGTTTAACAGTATGCCAGTTCATGGGTTAGCTTGTGATGACTCATGGTCCTAAGCACCATGTGACGCCCAGAGGGGTAGTCTCGGGGCATTACACCTAGGATGTAACATATATACCTTGCCAAGGTAAGAACCATGATTGGGTGAATTCACTAATGAGCTTTCTAAGGGAAAAGAAAATAATCTCAACTAGTAGGATCCCTTTAACCTGTGGTGGCATAGAGTTTGGGACCTGGGTTGTATAAAGTTGTTTCCTCTCTATGCCAAGTACTACTCCCAACTTAAAGAAAAATAATATGCCAAAATTCTCAATAAGACTATTATTTTGAAACTAAAAGATAAGTGTTTTATCTAAAACCCTTTTAAATCAAAAAAGTTGAAAGACTGAGTATTCAACTAAAATGCATGAAATCCTAACTCAACCCTCCATATTTGAAGAATGCAATTTATCATGATCATTCTATAATGTGAACATAATATGGAATTCAAAACACAATTCTAAAATTACAAATTTACCAATATACTAAGAGTTCATAGTTATGAGCCTATAAATATACTAGAGTTTATGAGAAAATATGTATTCATGACTTAATCAAAAGAAGAAACTAAAACATGAGGAAATTCATACTTTTCATGAAAACCCTATTCTTCGAGGATGAATTAAATTGAGAAATTGAATTAATTTTCGGATTCAATAGGTGAAAAAAAACCCAATGATGAAATATCACATACCTAAAGGAGAAACCCTTGGTCAAAGCTTTGAATTTGGGGCGTGAAGTTGAAGAACCCTTGTTCTTTTACTGGAGAAGAAAATAGCATGTTTTCTCTAAATATTCTATGTGTCTCTTTATTTTTTTAGTTTATTGGGGATTTAGGGTAGTTTAGCCATATTAATAAGACTTAGGATAGCTTAAACAACATAGTTTTAATTTTAAAGGAGTGGGAAAAGATCGAACAACCCTTTTAATATCATCTAAAAACCTGTTAGAATCAATCCAGACGACTCATGTGACGACTTTAGTGTCTTGAAAATAGTTGTAGCCCGAGTTGTCATCTAGGACTCAATTTTAACTTCCATAAAACATCATAATAAGTAAATCCATGACTTGTAGGAGACCCTTAGGGTCACCCTATGACTCGTAGGATCAGAGTCTTCACTATTGATAGCTTTGATAGTGCTTCAGTAAAATGCTATAACTTTTTACTTTGATACCGGATTTACAAACGATTGGTAATATTGGAAAGTTCATTCAAATTCATTTAATTTATTGAATATTAGTACAACTATATATTCATATACTAGGATAAATGGTCATTTGAAATTTATTCAGGTAGAATCTTACACTAGAACATAGCCAGAAAAGAGTTTTTCAACTCAACTTAAGTTTAGGGACTCCTTGTGATATTTAAAATCATCTAATAATCATTTCATGATTATGCAATGGTTCTTTATATACTTGAAGATTGTTTCTGATCTTAGATTGGATTATATCTATCCTTTGGGATTATTTATCCTTGAATGAATAGTAACTAAGTTGAAAGGATAGGGAAAGAGCTACAATTTGAACATTTAATTCTTATGAGCTGAATAATGACATAGTAACTGAGTCTAGGCTAAACTACTCATAAATTCAAGTTATGATATGAAAATAACTAATTTACATGAGATGATAAGAACTAATTAAGGGAAGACTATTATCTCAACCTGGAACTAAATTTAAAAAGAAAATATAGGGTACTTGGTCATCATATCTGCCTTTGCTTCCCAAATAGCTCCCTCAACTATCTAATTCCAACAAAGAACCCTTCTCCTCACATCTCTTTAAGACTTTTTATTTCCTTTATTGTTAAATCTCTTCACTCTTCTTATAGGTAAAACTTTTAGGTGAACTAAATCACCATAGAAAACTCAAGTTCCCTTCTCCTTACATCTCTTTAAGACTTTTGATGACTTTGAGTTACTTTCATCCTTTTTCTAATTATCTGAACTTTCTCCATAGCTTTATGGACTGAATCAGGCCCTATCCAAGTAGTTTTAATAACCTCAAACCAACCAATGGAGGACCTATACCTCCTACCATATAACACTTTGAATGGGCCATTTGAATACTAGAGAGGTAGCTATTATTATAAGCAAACTCAATCAAAGGCATATGGTCATCCCAACTATTCTTGAAATTGATCTCATATGCGATCAACATATCCTATAAAGTCTAAATGGTCTACTTTGCCAACCATCTTTCTGCAGAGAAGAGTTGTACGAAGGTAAGCTTAATTACCAAGACCCTTTAGAAGTGTCTTCTAAAATTAAGAGGTAAACTGAGTACCTCTATATGAGATAATTGTCAAAGGGACACTATGTAATTTCACCAACTCCCTAAGCTAGATTATAGCATAGTCTCCAACTAAATCTGAAGTGTTAATTGGTAGGAAATATGTTGACTTAGTCATTTAGTCCATGATAAACCAAATAGAATTATGTTGTCGGTGAGTATGAGGCAATCCTATAATGAATTTCATGCTCACTACTTCCCAATTCCAAGTAGGAATACTAATATCCCAATTCATACCACCAGATCTAAATAGTTAGCATATTCATCCTCACTCTGTCAATAAATAAGGATGTGATCTATGAAAGCTACAATGAACATGTACAGGACTTCTTTAACATTATATTTATCAAGTAAATAAAAGCTAAATGAAAATTCATAAGTCTAAAAGATATAACAACAAATTAGAATTGACCATACTGATTTCAGATGGTTGTATTCAAAATGTTACGTTCTTTGACTCTGAGATGATAATAGTTGGATCTAAGGTCTATCTTTGCAAAAAATTGGCACCTTAAATTTGGTCGAACAAGTCATTAATTTTTTGAGTAAGTTATCTTATTTTAATTGTGACTTTGTTCAGCCGACGGTAGTCGATGCACATTATGAGATGACCATCATTCTTTTATACAATGAGAACTAGAGAACCCCATAGAGAGATAGTGGGCCTAATAAAACTTTTTTTGAGAAGATCTTTCTATTGTTCCTTCAACTTGTTAAGCTTTGTTGGAGACATCCTATAAGTTGGAATTGAAATAGGTTGGGCATCTAGAAGGAGATCTATTTTGAAATCAATTTCCTGCTCAAGCGGAACACCAGACAAATCTTTTACAAACATTTTAGGAAACTTATTAACCAACAATACTGATTGAAGAGTTGGGGTCTTAGACTTTGAATCTTTAACCCAAATAAGATGATAGATACACTCTTCGGAAATTATTTCTTTGGCCTTAAGGTAAGAGGCAAATCAACCTATAGGCACTAAGTACTACCCTTCCACTCTAAGAGTCCATTTAGAATTGTTGTAGCAAAACTACTTTTTGGAGAAGCTCTTTTATAAAATAGCTTTTTAGAAAAGTGATTTTGAGAAAAATAATTTTTTGTTTGGTAAATTCATTTGAAAAGTACTTTTAATAAACAGATTGTGTTTGGATAATATTTTTCAAGAAGTTCTTTTCTAAGAAAAATGACCAAAAAGGACATGTATCAATAGACTTTTACTACTAAAATTAATTTATACAGAAAATTTATTTTAAATAGCTATTATAATAATTTAAATTAAAATGTTATTTTTATTTAATTAAAAAATATGTACTCTAAAATTTTCAATTAATATTTATATACGTAAATATATTTAAAATATTAAATAATGATATATTACTTAAATAATTAAAATATTACTTTACTTATAGATAAAGGAGAAGGTGTGCAGTATGATAGACCCGTTAAATGAATAGAATACTTAAAGAAAAGTTCTAAAAAATAAAATTATATTTATGAATAAGAAATCATCATATTAATATGTGTACATTAAATGTTAATAAATATGTCACTTTTCATGAATTATTTATTTAAAATTAAATATTCGAGAAAAAATTTACAAGTGTTGTCAAAATACAATCATGTAACATGATTCATCTGTAATTTGTTATCATTAATAATAAGAAATAAAAAGTTATATATTCTTCAATCATCATCATCAACGATATTTTTAAAATTATTTAAATAAAATTTGTGAAAATAAAATAATAATAATAATAATAATAATATATAAATCATAAAATAAAATAAAGAATTATGATGTAAATATGAAGTATAAAAATTTAAAATCAAACTTATAAGATATGTCAATTAATTAAGGAGGGATACAAATATATTTATGTGTGTGTGTGAGAAAGAGAGAGAGATAAGGACAATTTTTTCATGAAAAAAATAATTTTTTATTTCTACTTCTGCTTTTTGTGAAAAGCAGAAATTTTCTGCTTCTTCCTAAAAGCTGAAAAACTACTGCTTCTTTTGAAAAAATTCTTTTACAAATTTATCAAACACCCTTCTTTTCAAAAAAAAAAAAGTACTTTATCTCAAAATAAGTTTTTTTATGAAATAAGCAATCCCAAACAGGCACAATGAGTGGATCATTTGGAAACTAACACTGGACTACTCTATTTCTACAATTAACTGAGGGATAGTAAGAATGTTTCCAATCCATGCAAAGGATGACATTAAAATTTGTCATTTCAAACTCTACAAAATCAACTTAGGTGACTTTCTAAAAAATTGTGACAGGGAAACATTGGTATATTTGTCGATCTATAACAGAATCACCAATTAGAGTAGATACGGTAAACTTTTCTTAGAGGATTTTAGGACTAACATCAAAGACTATAGCTATGTCTGAAGTCACAAAAGATGATGTGGCTCTAAGATCTAATAATGCGTAAACATGAATGTGAAAGACCTGTAACATACCATTAACCACATCAGAAAAACCCTCCTAATCCTATTTGTCTAAAGGGCATAAACTTGTTTTGACGCTCTCCGCCAATCACACTAGATAAGGCACCCTATTGAGTGAAGTGACTTGTTGGAGCCGCTGAAGAGGTAGCTTGAGTGTTTCTATTGTTATCACCTCTCTTGGCTAATGGAAAATCTCAAAGTTTGTGACCTGGCTTTCCACAACCAAAACAGCCATCCTTACCTACCAAACATTCGCTAGGATGGTTTTTTCCGTACTTCTTGCAAGTAGGAAAAGTACAACAACTGGAATCACTATAATGAGACTTAGAGCCTGATGATTTACCTTTCTGATCTTACTTGGGCCTGGGATACAGAACAATTGCAGATGATGGTGCTAAGAATGAATATTTTAATTTAAGCTGGGAGCAATTACCACTACCTAATTTTTGCTGAAAATACTTAATTTCTTATTCTAGCTCTTTTATTCATATTCTCTCTTTCTCTTTTCTTAATCTTCTCTTTCTAGATCTGTTGAGAAAGAACCATCAAACTGGCGATGTCCATCTCTTTGGACAACATTGTTGTCATACACTCTTTAGCCACATCCTCGAAAATACCTATCATGAACTTACTCTTGTAGGCTCTGGAATCAGCAACCATTCCTGGAGCATAATTAGAAAGTTGATAAGACTTAGAGAATACTCTTTCACAATCATGTTTCGTTGCTTCATATTTATGAACTACTAAACCTTGGCTTCCCTTAACCTAAGTAGGAATAATCTATCCAAAAAAGAAGCAATAAAATTGGATAACACTATGCAAAATCTCAAATCAAAGTTACTAATTAAAATATCTAGATTTAAATCATAAAGTTGGACATCAAAATATATGTCTAAAAGCCTCTACTAGAATGAGTTGTTGGAAAACTCCCCCAGCTAACTATGGCAATCTGAAAACTAGATGACTAAAATGATAAAATAAGTCTTATCCTCAAAATATGATGACTTACCAAACCTTAAACCTTAGAAGATAGAAGTTCTTGTTAACCATAAGCTAGATATTGAATATCTGAATCTATATTATAAAACAAAATAGTGCAAAAAAAGTACAGGATTAGTATATTGAATGTACTGAGCATTTCAGATAAGCACAATATTTTCTGAGGTTGAACATGATAAACATGGGATGGTAAATTGAATATAAAACTGATAAATATAAGTTGATGCAATGTCCAAGTAATAAACATGTAACTAAGTAATAATAAAAGAATAACTGATTACAAGGTAATGCAATGCCTGAGCCTGAACTACGAGAATTGATGTAACTGACATAGACCATATGAGCAACATAAAATTTGAACTATAACCCAGGTTGGGAGGGTGTCCTATACCTTGCTAAGTGTAAGAACCATGACTGGTATGAATTCAATCATGAGCTTTTTAATAGTAAGGGAGACACTCTATACTAAATAGAACCCATCTAACCTATAGTGGCATATTGTTTAGGACTTGGGTTGTATGAACTCGTGTTCTCTAAATGCTAAGCATTACTCCAAAATAAAAGAAAACTGATATATTGAAATGCTTAATAAGAATATTATTTTATAGCTAAAAGATAATTTTTTTATTTAAAATCATTCTAAATTATGAAAACTGAAAGGCTTAGTACTCAACTGAAAATGCTTGATATCCCAAGTCATTGGTTGTTCATAACTGACCATCTCTAAAGAATGAAACTAGTTGTGATAGTTGTATATTCTAAATATAATAGGGGATTTCATAACTCAAGTCCAAAATCACAAATTTACCAGTATATTAAGAGTTCAGAGTGTTTAAAGACACCAAAGTTAATGGAAAACAAGTATTCATGTCTTATTCAAAGAAAGAAACTAAAACATAAAGGAACTTCATACTTTTCATGGAAACCCTTTTCTTTAAGGATGAATTAAATTAAGAATCGAATTAACTTTGGGACCCAATGGGTGAAAAGATACTCAATGATTAAATCCCACATACCTAAAGGAAAAACCCTTGGTGAAACCTTTGTATTTGGTGTGTGAAGTTAAAAAACCCTTGCTCTTGCCTTGGAAAAGAAAATCACCTATTTTCTCTAAATATTCTAAGTATTGCTTGATTTTTGAGTTAATGGGGAATTTGTGGTAGTTTAGGCTTATTAATCAGCCTTAGGATAGCTTAAACAACATAGTTTTGATGTTAAAGTAATGGTAAAAGACCAAACAACCCTTTTAATATCATCTAAAAAGTTGTTAGAATGAATCCAGTTAACTCAAATGATGACTCCAGGATATGGCAATGAGTCATAGCCTGAGTCATTGTCTAGGACTTATTTTAACTTTCCTCTACCATACCACTAAGTCACCCTATGACTTGTATGGTCTGAGTCGTGACCACTAACAACTTTGACAATGCTTCAGTAAACTGGCCATAACTTTTTAATTTGATGGGTATTAGGCTATCTAAGTGTTTGTATAATAGAATAAATGGTTGTTTTAAGTTGTGCCAAGAAGAATCTTACACTGGAACTTAGCCTTAAAAGGGGGTTTTCAACTCAACTTTTAGTTAGGGACATCTTATGATCTTAAATATCATATAATACTTATGTAATGGTTTTTATGTGTTTAATGATCAATTCTAATCTTATCTTGTATTTTTGTGGTGTTACTGGCATGACCTGATTTACGAGTCATGATGGCATCTACTTTACCCAACTAATAGATAAACCCAAACCGTAGCCCAAAGTTATATGAAATAGGATAATTTGGTGGTAAATAGACTAAAAGACGAAAATCAATAATTCAAGACTTATAATAACAATAAGATAGTCATAATCGTCTAATAGACAGATAAAAGATTAACAATCATAACATGACCTAGTAGTGTCGGTATAAAAGGTACTCTAATTGGAACATAAGTATTGAAATATTCAATTCAATTTATCTCAAAAAATGAAAGACTAAACATAGATAATAGAAATTAGAAGGGCAACGTTGAATCCAAAAGCTCACCAAATCTCCAAAATCAACTCAGCACGAACATCACGTTAGCGGTGGCTACTAGTACTGAGATCTGCACCAAAAAAGAATAGAAGTGCAGTATGAGTATCAAAACCATGGGTACTCAGTAGGCATCATCGAACAACTAAGCTAAATCATGACATAAACTATGATAAAATACAAGATAAAATAAGCTAACAACAACAACAACAACAAACCCAGTGTATTCCCACAAAGTGGGGTTTGGAAGATAAAATAACCTAAGTCAAGGTAATTCAGAAAACCTAGAAATAAGCTCCAACACTATAAATAAATAACCAAAACAGACATAAAAATGAAGAAAGTATAATTAATGCTAAAAAACTATCCCCCATAAGCCAGTAAGTTTGAAAAAGTAAATAACCCAATGTGTGCCCCCATAAGTTCGGAGGGTGTAATCAACGAAAATAAATAATCGAAGATCCATAACTTTACTGAACATTTTTTATAACTATTAAACCATCAACTAGAAGTTATATCATCATTCGAACATCCTCAATAGTATCAGTATCATAACATCCTTTATTGGATTTAAACTGACTCATATTATCAATACCATATTAGTTGCCAAACTTGATCCGAAATTCACATTATCAATGTCATAGCAATTGCCAAACTTGAACTGAAACTCATATTAATAAACCATATCAATGAACCATACCAATAATTTATATCAATAAACCATACAAAAAACCATATCTATACATCATACAAATAACTATATCCATAATCCATATCAATAACCATATCCATAGACCATACAGATAACCATATCCATAAACCATAATGATAATTGTATCCATAAACCATATCTATAACCGTAACTATAAACCATACCAATACAAAAATATCCATAAACCAGACTGATAACCATATCTATAAAATATCAAATTTTGCCTGAAATTAGCACCAACTCCCGAATACCAAACTAGCGTAATCACTAAGTATTCAATCTCCTCAAAGTACCAAAATAAACATTAATAAGGCTATAAAATAGGTATATAAGTCTATAAAATCTAGCACAAGTCTTGGCCTAATATGGACCAGAAGGGCCCATTCGAATCCCCAAAACCCATTTTTATGCAACATTCAATATGGTTAAAATCAGTCAACAAATAGTGACACAAGAAATCAACTAAACATATGGTTTGAAGACTCAATCGCATTTTCAAAATACCAGAACCCTGGACCATCTCTCTAATCTGAATTTCAAATTATAAATCTATGACTTGACTCATTTACTTTTATTTACCTTTAAACACCAAAATCTTCTTCAATTATAGTCACTTATCGAATAGCATATAGAAGAATTCAAACGAGTTAATTAATTAATCAATTCCCTTAGTTATAATATTTGGTCTCATGTCTTGTATTAGTTGTATAATCAAATATACTTTCATGTGCATTTAGATGCAATAAATTCTTTTATTTCTTCATAGAATTTAAATTGAAATTGATATATTTTGAGTTTCAATTCATACTTAACTTTTGTTTGTTGTCTTTGCTTCTTTTCAGGGTACATAATAGTTTATGATAAATATCTAGAGTCAAGGCACTACCTTGATTCTCATTAATCATGATCTTGAACGTATTCTAAAGATATGAAATTTATGGGTGGCATACAAAACAACCCAAACCTTCCAAATAATATGGTAGACAAGGTTGTAGACCATCCCTTCGTTTCCCATATGTTCTGGTGTTGGATTTTGCAAGGCTAAATTAGCAAAATGCTTTTAGAATAACTGTCAAGATGAATATCATCAAAAGTTTTAAACTTAGAGATGGAATAATGTAACTAGTATAGAACACTCTTTAATGTTAGGGTAAATCACATGAAGACCCATGCAATCACTTGCAAGATTTTATATAGTTGAGTGACAACTTCCATTACAAAAATATTTCAAATGAATACATGAAGTTGACATTATTTCCCTATTTATTATTGGGAAAGCAACCAAATGGTTACAAAATAAGCCTTTGGGGATGATTATGATTTAGGATTCTTTATCTCAAAAGTTTCTCAATGGATTCTTCTTATCTTGAAGAATAAAGAAGTTAAGAGTAAAGATGAGTTTATACAAAATAGCTTTCAATCTCATCCCCAATCTTAGGAGAGATACAAGGGATACTAGAGAGATTGTCTTTGTAACAACACAAAATATCATTACGATGAATTAATGATAATCATATTAACCTTTCCATTGACTAAATTTGTCAAATTCATGGCTATCCTAGTTTTGAGTAAATTTTAGGCAATGTATAGTCTAGGGAAATTTAGTGATTCTTGGAGGTGTATCTAGGGGATTTGATTTTATTTTATATTTCATGATGAGTTTAGGAAGTTATAGAAACTTTCAGTGCATATAATGAGCTAGTAGAACTCCAGTGATAGCAATTTCTATGAAAGAGTTAGTACATAATGTCAAAATCAAGGAAATGGGTTGTGAAATTAGCATAGGTGGGAAATAAGCTCGAGATAATGCTTAAGTACCACTATAGTAGTAGAAGTGTCACTTCTGTGGCATCACTACAACAATATAGAAGGTCATCATAGTGGAGGGTGGATTTGGCCTAGGTACCTCTACAATGATAAAAGTATTGTTACAGCAACATCGAATAGGCAATTTTATACTAGGAATCCTAAACACAGAATTTCTCATTCCAAAAAGTTTATCTTTAGACCTAAGACATACACAAGGAAATTCCTATCATAGGGATTTTCCAACATATGAGACTAGACCTCAATTTTAGCTTCTAATTAGCAACTTTGATTCAATGGTGAGCATCATGTGTGGACAACCATTAGATATTCATCTTCATCACATCCTTTGTTCTAGAAATGGCATCTTATTACACTAACTTAGTATCTAGGAGTGTATATTTAGACTTTGTTATGGATTAATAGTTCTTGTACGATGACTTTTAGGTCCTAAGGGATGTAATAGCTTAGATAGGCTTCTTCATTTTTATTATATTTATGGATTATTAAAGATGTTAGATTGGATATTATACTTAAAATGCTTTAAGTTAATAATGATATTTTGGTTTAAAAATTAGTTAAGTGTAAATTTAAAATTATTTGGCTATGGATTGGGTTAATTGATTCACCCACAATAGAGTTAGGGTGGGTGCCACGGTCTTATGATACTTTTTATGCTTAAAACAAAGAAATTATACAGGAAATTAGGTACTCTTGTTATATATGACGTGTTTGTGTTGATTGTGCAGGAAAATGGGTTTTGGAGGAAAAGATGAGAAAAAGAAGGAAAATTTTCAAAGTGTGACCCATGAGTTGATCCATGACTCATGGGTGGGACCTATGAGTCATGAGTGAACCTTTAAGTTAAAGTTCTGAATTTGATTTCAAAGTCTAATCTCCACAAGGTTACCTACGATACATAAATCCAACTTACAACTCCTAAGTGAGAGTCGTGAACTATGTTCTAAAGATTGAGAAAAAGCCTAATTTCCATGATTGCGAGCCAAGACTCGTGGGTATAATACACGACTCAACCCACAAATCATAAAAGTGTTGTTGACCTATTTTTCCTACAATTTAGGAGAGCATTTATTGGATATCTATAAATAATCTTACTGTGTGTTACGATTAGTTTATGCACTCTTACATTATTTTGAGGTTCTGGGATACATTATTGATGTTGGAATCATTGACATTAGTTTTTTTATAGATTTTAATCAATATGAGTTTTTGATTTTTCATCTTATTTTTGTAAGTAGAAAATTTATGTTTTCATCTATGGAATCTTCTTGCGTGCTTACAATCATGAGTAGCTAAACCCATAACTAGGGTTGTGAGAACTATGATGAATTAACAAAATAGGATTAACTTTAAAATCATTCTAGACCAATGTTCTTGCATGTATTGGTATTTCCTTTAGTTTGATTTCTTTCTTGATGAATGCAAACATTAGGAACTCATTTGTATTCCAAACTTGATCAAGAGAAAGGTATAGAGTGGGAAAGAAAATAACAATATAAATTTAAACCTACCAACCTTTATATTATTAACTTGATCCTTAATCTAGTTAATCTGAGATCACAAAACAAGGGTTAATAATACGACACTTTGAATCTGAGAGGAGATGGGCAAAATTCAATTAGCCAAGGTTGAGAGACGGTTCAGTGATACCTAGCTTATTAGATTTTTAATGCAAAGCATCAGGATATTCTTCTAAGTATGAATATCCTGTCGATTTATGAAGTGATAGGGAACACAATCCTAGTGCTATTCTAGTATTATCACAATCCAATTATCCATAAATTGTTACAATTACAACTTATTTTTACAAAAAAAAGAACCTTTTTCTTTATGTAATTCCATATTATAATAGCAAACTCTTGATAGACTTTCAGCCTATTCCACATGGGATCGACCCCAACCTAGTTGGGTTCTATATTTGATTCAACAACCACTTTATACTTTTTGAGAGTTATAACTTTGGTGTCATTAATTGGGGAATACAGTTATGAATCTTTAGATTGAGTTTGTTGAAGTTGTTGGTTTTGTTTGTTCACTTTGGTTTTTCTATTATTTCTAAGGTACACTCATGTCTATGCCTAGTACTTAGAGTCAAAGAAATTCCCTGATACCATTTAATCCTGAACATGAGAGAAATTTGACATGGCATTGAAAGATGGAGAAAGAAGTAGTTCATGATCAAGGAGCCCTGCTCGAAAGAGTTCATAATCACTCAACAACATTAAATCATCCACTTCACCATGAAGTCAGGAAACTGTAGAGAAGGTTACTGCTCAATTAATGGATAAGAAAACTGCTACACAAGCAGCTGGTCGATAAGAAACTAGGGAAAAAAGGGCTAGAAAAGAAGAGAAAGATTGTTAAGGCACACTTAAAAGGGATAGAATGAGCATAAATATAGGAAAAAAGCTTATACAGCAATATGTGCTAGTGTATGATGATTTGAATGTAGATTTTGCGTATGTTTAACTAGTTGGAACATGTACAATAACTCCTCCTAAATTACCCCAAGAGGCTAAATTCAATATTTGAGTATGATTATCTAGTTACTAAAGTTGAAGGGGGGTTACTAGTCTACTTACTGATGATGTAATATGCTCCTTATGAACTTTGTGGGGATCTGCACTTCATATAATCTGCATGGGGTGAGTTAAGAAGTTATACGTCTGTGGTTATTCCTATTCTTTCAGATAGGAATATGAATTTGAGGTTAGTAGAGATGGATCTATCACCACCTAGAATGAGTTAAGGAGAAAATTCTTTGACTGATTTTTTCTCTCCATCAAGAATTTCACAATTAAAGGATGACATTAATAATTTCAGATAGTATATTTAGAGAAACTTTATAAGACATAGTTGAGGTTTAAATATAAGTTGCAGAATGTTCCAAATCATAGAATTATGGGGAGAAACTTTCTTGAGATATTTTAAATGCTAGTACCAAGGTTGTAGCAGATACGATCACCAGTGGAGCCTTCATGAGTATTCTGTGAGAGAATTCATCCTAAATCTTAGACTGGATCACTAAAACCAATCGAGCGTGGAATACTTGGGAGGCAGATAGATCAGCTCATACTTATTCAATTGGTGCTTCTAGTGAGAAAAGAGCAATAGATGAGAGGGTGGCTCAAGAGGTAGCACAACTATGAACTAAATAAGGTATCTTATAGAGCAACTTATTAATGATTAGAACAAAAAAGTTAAATGTCGTAGGTTCATGAGGTTTGGACACTAGCTATAAAAAGACGCATTACGAGAAAAAAGCTAAGTATTGGGAAAGGGAAATGGCGAGTTTTTGAGCCAAGGGCCAAAGTCAAAACAATATAATTGGAACTCGATAAATCAAGGTTGGAACTACTATAGATATAGGTATATAGATAGAAGTAAAGAGTGTGGTGGTGATCAAAGGTAGTAAGATAACTATAAGGATAAGGGTGACTATTATATTCTACTAGGGAACAGAGATGCTGAGTCTAGGAGTGAGAGAATGGAAGTATTACTTATAAAGATTATAAACGGCTCATAGACAAGAGAGTTGAATTAAGAAAAGTAAGGCAGATACTTTAGGGTTGAACTAGAAGGTAGAGTCGGATGCAACCACTATTAAGTATCTTGAGCAACTATTCAGGTAAATGTATGCCATATTGAACCAGTATTAACCAGGCAACCTTCCTAGCAATACCATTTAGAATCTAAAGAATGATAGCTATTATTTAGCGATTACTACTTAGAGCAGTAAGGCTACTACATATCCATCTATGTCTATGGTTGATGGCATGAGGAATGATCCTGTGGACAGTGATAATGTGGATGATAACAAAACTAAAAAGTTTGTAATATTGATGAGGTAGCTCAAAAGCCTATAGTTGTAGATAAATAAACTGAAACTGACAAAGAAAAGGGTAAGGAGGTCACACCAGTATTAAAGCCCATTTCTCAGCCTTCTCCACTTTCTTCCCAAAGATTAAAGAAGAAAGCCAAAGAAGGGAAGTATCAGAAGTTTATTTCTATGTTAAAACAGTTGTTTGTGAACATCCCTATTGTAAAAGCTCTAGAAAAGATGCCTAGTTATGTAAAGTGTATGAAATATTTAATGACCAAAAAGAGGAAGGTGAGTCTTGAGCTTGCTGATAATTTACACCACTATAGCACCATTGTCTCTCAATCTTTAGTTGAAAATAAGGAATACCCTAAAGCATTCACCTTTATTTAAACTATTGGATTGTATAATTTCACATGACCATTATGTGATATGGGAGTTAGCATTAACTTTATGTCGATAGTTATTTACAAGCAGGTAGGGTCACCTAAGTCAACCTCTATAAGACTTGTAATGGCAGAACTCACTGTGAAGAAGTCGATTGGTTATTGTGTAATGCGTTGGTAAAAATAGCCTCCTTCATTTTTCAGCTGATTTTGTGATTCTTTATTGTGAAACTGACGTTAAGGTCCCTATCATATTGGGGAGCACTTTCCTAGCTATAGGTAGGGTATTAGTTCAAATTGAGATGGGATAGATAAAGTACAGAATTAATGATAACCAAGACATATTCAATGTGTGTTAATTAATAAATCAGCCAAAGGATAAGTTCTGTGATAGATACTATAGACGAAGATGCATTGCTCTTACCCCCTGAAGAGATGCTTGGTTTTGAGAAACTTACAACTGTGATAATGGAATTTAATAGTGATGGTATTGATGGGTATGATGAGATAGTAAATGAACTTATGGGAAGAGGTTTATGCTCTTATGATCTAAAGAAGTTGGACCTTCATCTGAAAAATATGTCAACCACACCGACTAAACCATCTACTGAGGAGCCATTAGTTTTGGAATTAAAGGCCCTTCCCTCTCATTTGCATTATGCATTATTAGGGCCCAACAAAACCTAGTCGATTATTATTTCAGGAGATTTATTAGAGTGGCATATTGAGGCCTTGGTATTAATTTTATAGAGGTTTAAGAGAGTTATTGATTAGACTACTCCTGACATAGTTGGAATTCCACCTAAAACATGCACTCACAAAATTCATCTTGAGTTGAATTGTATACCTAGAATTTAGCATCAACATAGGTTGAATCCACCTATGCAAGAGATTGTGAAGAAAGAAATCATCAAATGGTTAGATGCATATGTGGCTAATCTGATTTCCGATAGTAAATGGGTAAGCCAAATATACTCTATGCCAAAGAAGGGTGGGATCACTATGGTTCACAATTATAAGAATGAGTTAGTTCCTATATGACCAGTCACTAGATGGAAAGTTTACATGGATTATAGGAAGCTGAAAACTTGGACCCAAAGGGACCACTTTTCTATATTGTTCATGGATCGGATGTTAGGTCATCTTGTGGGAAGAGGATGGTAATGTTATCTTCAGGGTTATCTGAGGTATAATTAGATTTCTATTACTCCCTAGGACCAGGAGAAAACTACTTTCACTTGTCTATATGGGGCATTTACTTTTAAAAGGATGCATTTTGATTTTTATAATGCTCCCAAAAATTTTCAGTATCTCATGATGTCTATTTTTTTGACATGGTGGATGACATTATTGAGTTTTTCATGAATGATTTCTTAAATATGGGTGATTTTTTTCATGATTACTTGGCTCATTGTGTCTAACACCTTGCAAAGATGTGAAAAGTACAATTTGGTTCTAAATTGGGAGAAGTGACACTTCATGGTCAAGAAAGGGATTGTACCCAGGAAAAAAATTTCCTAAGAAGAAGATAGAGGTTGACAAGCCTAAGATTGAGGTGATTGAAATATTTTCTCCATCAATTTTTGTGGAGGGTATTTGGAGTTTCTTGGGTGATACAGGTTTCTATCGGCGATTCATTAAGAATTTCTCTAAAATTGCAATTTCATTGGGCAAATTATTAAACAAGTAATTGAATTTTATGATTGATGATGCTTGCCTTAAGGATTTTGAGTGCCTGAAAGAGAGGTTGACTTCAGCTCCTATTATTGGGTCCCCTGATGAACCTTACTATTGGAAAGGATGTGTGATGCAGTGGGGTGGCACTAGGAGCAATCCTATACCAAGGGTGATAGAAGATACTTCATCCCATCTATTATGACAAAAAATCAATGAATCCTGCATAAAAAAAATACATGGTGACTAAATAAGAGATGCTTACAATTGTGTTCATTTTTGAGAAATTTTGGTCCTACTTGATTGTTACCAAATTAATTATACACATTGATCATGATACTCTTAGGTACCTTATGGCGTACAAATATGTTAATCCAACGTTGATTTGATGGGTTCTTCCACAACAAAAATTTGATTTTAAGGTTAAGGATCGATAGGGCATCGAAAACCAAGCTGCATACCATTTTTCACACCAAGTGGAGAAAGTAATGCAAAACTAGGGTATGAGCTTGAAGTTGATGATAGTTTTCCATATGATCAAGTCTTGGCAGCATCACAATACTTAATCCTTTGGTTTGTATACTTTTCAAATTATTTGGAAAGTGATCTTGTTCCAGTAGATATGTTGTCTTACCAATGCAAGAAATTTATGCATAAGGTGAAAAAGTTTGTTTGGTATGAGTCATACTTTTTTTAGGTGTGTTGATGGTGTAATTTAGAGGTGTATTCTCTAGGTTTAGATGATGAGTATTCTGGTGGCATTTCATTCATCCCCGATTAGAGGTTATCATAGAGGTACTAGCACTGCCTATAGAAACTTGTAGTCAGGTTACTATTGACCTACTATCTATAAGGATGCACATGATTATGCTCGGTCTTAAGACCAATGTCAAAGACAAGGAAATATTTTTTGAAAATATGAGCTTCCTATGATACCCATCCTTGAGTTTGAGTTGTTTGATGTTTGGGGAATCGATTTCATGATCCCATTTATTAGTTTGCAAGGGATGAAGTATATATTGATGGTTATTGATTATATTTCTAATTGTATTGAAGTAATTGCACCTACAAACAATGAAGGTAAGAGTATCACAACATTCTTGAAGTAGAATATTTTTTATAGATTTGGTACCCCCCCCCCCCAAGCAATTATTAGTGATAGTGGGTCTCACTTTTACAATCGTCTTTTCAAAGCCTTGAAAAATATGGTGTGAAGAATAAGGTGGAAACACCTTACCATTCTCAAACAAGTGGTCAAGTTGAGGTCTCCAACTAGGAGATAAAGTTTATTTTGGTGAAGACTGTGAATAAAAATAGGACCAATTGGTCAACAAAGTTAGACAATGCATTATGGTCCTACCAGACAATATACAAGACTCCTATTGTTGCATCTTTTTATCTGTTTGTGTATGGCAAAGCATTCCACTCACATGTTAAACATGAGCAGAAGGCACTCTGGGCACTGAAAAAAGGCTTAATTTCAAGTTGAATGTATGCTGCACATTTCTGATTGGAGAAGATGAATAAGATCGATGAGTTTTGCCTCCATGCCTATAAGAGTTCAACGACGTACAAGGAAAACATAAAAATATACATGATATAAGAATTAAAATGGGGGAATTCAAACCTAGTGATTTGGTTTAGTTGTATAATTCAAGACTTTGCTTGTTTCCTGGCAAGTTGAAGTCTAGATGATTTGGACCTTTCACCTTGGTGAGGGTGTTTCCACATGGTGCAATCGAGATACAGTGAGATGGTGATGTCCCATCCAAGGTGAATGGATAGTGTGTAAGAATTATATGGAAAATATGAAGGAGATTAAATTGTATGGGAGTATGAGCCTTGACAAAGTCTGAGTAGTCAAGGGAGCTGAGTCATGCCAGGATTTTAAATCAGGTCCTGCATGGTAGGAAACCCATGGTCTTATATCCACACCATGCCATGACATTAAATTAAGTGTTTCTTTGGAGCCACCTAAGGTTTTAGTGTTTACTTTGATTTGTTTTTAGGGAAAAAACCATGCGGGAATCACTAGCTTAAGAAATAATGGAAAAATAAGACAATTCTAGGTAACTTAACTCATGAGTAGAGTCTACGTGTTGTTAATTAGGTCTACAAATTGTGGACTAGACTCGTGAGAGTCAGAGTGGATTTCCTACTCTCTCCACTTGACTCATGACCCCAATCCACGGGTTTTGAGTCGACCCCAATATTTGCGGGTTGAGTCATGGAAATCAAACATAATAGATGGGTTTCAGATCTTAACTCAAGACCTCAACCATGGGTCATGAGTCATACCTATTAATCATAGGTCACTCGTGGCCTAAGTAGATTCTAATTTCCAAAACTTCATTTAAAATGGGGAGGCCTACGCGACCCGACCTGACTTTAGCCTATTCTCTAAGGAAAAAAGACGAAACTTGAACAAACTAGCTCCTAATCAAAAACAAAAACTCCCACCATCTAATTTCACCTCCCTCATTCAAATCAAACTCTACTTCACTCTCCACCAAAATCATAGTCCTACTTCACTTTCCACACACATAAAAGGCCTTCAATTATGAAAATTAATTTGTTTTATTTCTTTATTATTTATCTATGAAAAAGATGCATTCTTAAAGTGTTAATTGTGTGATTATTAATTCTCCACACCCCAATAAAAGTTATAATCATGTCTTATCTTATGAAAATTGGACTAATGTGAATAAAATAAGGGTAGGTGTAATTCTTTATAAATTTGAATTGAATGGGTGAAATATTATGTCAAATGGAATCTAAAAATCTTAGCCAAATTCTCTTTCCTTATGTATGAACTCACAAGTCCAACACACAACTCGTGAATTGCCTTCACAAGTTATGGACTGTACTCATGGGAATCAGACCTAAGATTTTAAATCTCAGATCCTTGGTCTGATTTTCACAAGTCATGACCATGAGTTATAGATTGAACTAGTGAACTGCATTCTCAGTTCATTAGTATAGAACAGAAATCATGAACTCAGTCCATTGGTTGTGGACTAAACCCGTGAATGAGACCTAGTAGTTTCAAAGTGACATCACTATTTTCCTATGGATAAAGTTTGAGTACTAACGCTTCTCTATACAGGTACTATGTCACAAAAGGGAACATAAAAGAAAGGTGACATTCAAAAAAGGGCTCGAGCAGAACCCATAGTCCAAACACTAAAATGTGTCCCCAAAGTAGAGTGGGTTCATAGAAGAATACCCAATTGATGATGCCCCATTTATTCCATGACAGAAACGGCATCAAACTCATAAGTATACCATAACCAAATATGACATACAGCCTACATCTTAGCCTGTAATTCAGCCTATACCAAAGGCTAGGCCCGAGCCTAAGACTCAGGGCCATGCAGCACCTATTGCCCTAGACAAACCCAAAGAAAGAATGCATACAGGTCACCACCTCATTACCCTAACCCTTTTTAATCTAATGAGGGAGATAAGGTACTTGATTTTGGTGATAGTAAGGAGGACATAGTCATCTCCCAGTCTAAGGGGGAGTATAAATCAGCTGCATCAAGTAGCAACAAAAGATATATATAGATTCTCCCTAGTATAAGAAGAGAGCCAAGTTCTTAGAGGATGGTAAGTATGCTATTGTATCATCTTTAATCGAATAGGTATAAGGGTACACACAAAACTCCATTATGTTAGATGCTACAGAGATTCAGAGGCGGTATATATAGGACATACATAATATTTATAATTGTGATATTGAGATAACTAAGCAGGCCTAAATAGAGAATAGCTGAGGAGCCCCACATCAAGACAATGGATTTGGTAGGGATATCGGATATTAAGGCCACTTTCGACCGATGCTGACTTTGATAGATAGGTAAGCCTTCAGGATCTTATAGTCTGAATTTAGTTCATGAGTTTTATGTTTCCTGTGTTGCATCCATAGATATGATTACACCACTGGGGCAAAGTGATTTAGACCAGCTCTACAGGCCCACACTTTAGTAAGAGGTACTTTGGTTGACTTATCTGAGCAGATGATTAAAAGATTCCTATTTGGGCAAGGTTATAAGATGCCAGTAATCACTACTAAGTTTGATTACCAAATGGAGACTATGTAGAGCCAGATGAAGATGAACGATCTAGAGTAGAGGAGAGATTTATTGAGTTCAATTGCTTCCCACATTATTGATCATAGTGTTGGTTCCCTTAGGTCGAGGGAAAGGTAGATATCAAGAAATCTATCCTACACTTCGCAAGGAAGTTTTGGTGGACTATAGTTTGGCACAGGTTTTACCCCACAAGGGAAATAACTCACTTTGGACTTAGATATATTTACGGTATATGATATAAAATTTCCTCGATATATTTTATATGAGATTCTTGAGATATATTTTTGAGAGATCACTAGTATACCATTTCTATGCTTGATTCTAGACGACATAAATCCAGTTGCACAGAATAAGGCACAGCCTTCTACCTCATCAAGAGAAGCCCATTTTAAGGATTTATTAAAGTTAGTCAAGTAGGTAGATAGGCTAGTACAGGGTGGTGATCATGAGGTAGTCAGCCGATAGAGGATTCTGCTACTGCAGGCAGCGAGGGGATCACGAGAACTTCAGTTCAACCTCTTACATCTATATTTCCCTTTTTCCTACCATCTTTTAATATAGTTACGGTATCTCATGAGTTTTTGTAGCAGTTGGTGGATAGGTAGGCATAATTAGCTGAGCGCCAAACTCATACTGATACCTAGTTGGCCAAGTAATTGACCCAGATTAGGACTTGGGTGCATACTACTATTGAGACATCGAATGTGCGGGCTGAGTCTCAGATGATAGCCACTATGAAATGGTTTATGAGGGAGCTACATGGAAGGACCAATAGTTCTCGGATTCGAATGAAGGAGAGACTCTGTGAGGCTTGAATTTTAATATATCAAGCCTGACAAAGGCATTTCCAATCTAAGGTATGAAGTTTGTACATTAGCTGAGAGACACATTCCTATCATGCCCTAGTCAGACCTCTTATTTTGTAGCCACTTCCTACACCACCATTATTGGTTTTTGAATTATTTGCTAATGATAATGATCCCTCTTCTCCCACTACTAGGGAAAGAAAGCATGGGATCCTACTAAGTAGAGTGATAAATCTAACAATTTTGAGTGGTACATGAAAAGGGCATCTAGGGAGTCCCTTACCTAGTTTCACGTTGACTGTAGTGAGAGCACAGAATGAGAGTTTGAAGCCTTCTCGAGTTATCCACCACCACCTCTTAGAATTAAGCCCATTGCACCTCTTGAGGCCTCAATTGGCGATGATACCACACATTCTTAAAGCATCGCAGGTAAGTCTCCACTCCCATGTTTTATTTCTTTTCTTAGTTATGAACTGGGGAAAGTCCATCATCTTCTAGTAGGGGGTGGGGATGTACCACCACTCGAGGTTTTTATTTTTGTGTCTATTTTTCCAGAGAGTGATATCATAGTAGAGTAGGTATGTCTAGGATATTGTGTTGTTCATTATATATGTTATATTTATTATATTTGATTTGGAGAGAAATAAGGAACCATGGAGCAGTCAAAACTTTTTAGTTTTATGATGAATAAAATGATACCCCATTTATTTTTTGTTATGAACTATGTATCAGAAGATATGAGATTATGACCATCATTTGATCTTGTTATGGCATTAGTATTAGGTACAAAATAACCTTATCTTAGCATTGCATGAACTGGATAGGTGGTAGTTGATAATGTAACCCAGTACTATGTGAGTGTGAGGTGTGAATTTATTTCACTTTGTGTATGAAATCCAGCACTTGTCTTAGTATAACCTACGTTGTGGGGCAGTTAGCTAGGACAGGATCATAGGCCATTTTTGAATAAGTTTACTTTTAGCCTAAGCGTTCAAACAAATTAAAATAAGTATATATTGATCCCGAACTTGAGCCTGAAATGACATAGTTTCTTGTTTTAACCCCTTTCACCTTTCAATTTTAATTACAATGAACCTATTTTAGCCCCTAACTCCTTAGAAATTATGAAGCTCAACTCAGGCAAATAGCTTAAGTTGAGGGTGGATATCATAAGGGTGCATAGTTGGATACGGGTATGAAGAACATATTTACAAAATAAGGAAGGTAGGGTTGCGTGGTAAAGAAACAAAAAGGAAAAGGAAAAAATAGAAATAATCAATAGAAAGAGTACAATAAAAATAGACCCAATCTAAAAATAAATTATGAAGAAAATGAGAGAGTAAAATAAGTGTGGTTGAATAGTGAATCCAAAAATATAAGTATAGTGTCAAGGAGGGTTGATTCACTATTAGCCAAATGTAGCATACCTACACCCGAACCTATATTACAAGTCGAGAAAAGTCCAACAGTGATCCCAGTACAATTTTTTGAAAAAGTAAGGCATAGATAATGAGGTCCAGCTTATGGTATTACATGCACATTATTTGAATTTCTTTGTGAGCACGATTTCTTATATGTAGTCCCTGAATTAATATTCATTATGATACTATGAGAATATGGGACTTCTTTGGTGTTAGGGTACATGGGTTGCGTTGCTAGTTGTTTATTTTTTTGGGAAATGATATTTGTATCCATGATTGGTTTTCTTTTTGGTAAGTTTGTTCCATTACTTGATCCCTTTTGTTTCATGATATATGCTACATGTATACATACAGTAGCTTTGAAAGTTGTGTATAGGAGGGGGTTTAAAGTTTGTACTGAACTAAAGGAATTGACTGTCGTAGGTGCCTTAGGTTTCTCTTAGTTAACCCTCGTGGATATTTTTTATGTTTAGTTGCATGAGTACATGCAAACATTCTAAGTTGAGAAAGTTAATGTGTCATGGTTTCATAGAACTTAGATGCTTAAAACAAGGAAGTTTTGCAGGAACTTAGGTATCCTTATTAGATATGATTTGTTCTTATGTTGATTGTGCAGAAAAATAGGTTTTGGAGGAAAAGATGAAAAAAAAGAGGAAAATCTACTAAGTGGGACCCCTAAGTTGATCCATGACTCGTGAGTGGGACCTACGAGTCATAAGTGGACCTGTGAGATAAAGTTCTAAAGTTGATTGCAAATTTTGATTCCATGAGGCAACCTATAATCTGTGAATACAACCCATGACTCATGAGTGGGAGTCATGAACCATGTTCTAAAGATTGAGTAAACACCGAATTTCCATGATTTAAAACCACAACTCATGGGACTGATTAAGAACTCAAACCACAAGTTGTAAGGTGATGCCGACCTGATCTTCCTACACAATTTAGGATAGGATTTGTTTTGTATCTGTAAATACTCTTATTTTGTTTTATAATTCATTTATGCAATGTTACATTACTTAGAGGTTTTGGGGTACACTATTGATCTTGGAATATTTGACATTAGTTTTTAGGGTTTTTATCAATTTGAGATTTAAGTTTTTGATCTTATTCTTATAAGTACAAAATTATGTTTTCATATATAAAATATTCTTGTATTCTTACAATCATGAGTAGCTAAACCGCAAAACTAAGTTTGGGGGAATCAAAATGAATTAATAAAATAGGGTTAAGTGTGAAGTAATTCTAGATTGATGTTCTTACATGTATTGGTAGTTTCTTTATTTTGATTGGTTTTATGACAGTTATAAGCATTAGGAACTCACTTGTATTCTAAAATTGATCAATACAAGTTATAAATTGGGAAAGAAAATAATACTAGTAATTGGAAGCTACCAACCTTCATCTAATTAACTTGATCCTTAGCAAGAATTGTTAATCTAAGGTTACAAAACAAGGATTTGTAATACAAATCTTTGAGTCTGAGAAGAGATGAGTGAAAGATGGATTTATTCAATGACCACTTTATACTTTTTGAGAGGTGTATTTAGGCGACATCACCATTTAAGACCATTTGAGTCGTGACAAAGATAGTATCAAAGCACTGAGTTCATCGATCTTGTCACACAAGAATAGGTCTAGTATAGTCTTGCGAATGGTATGGAGAAGTCTTTACTTATTTTCGCGAGGCTATAACACTTTTGAAAAATTTTCAATTTTTGTTTTCCTTTTTGCTAGTACTTGATTCCAATTTATATATCTGATGATTCAATTTAGTATCTGACATCTTTCGTTCTTGTTTCATAGATGGTGAATACAAATTCAGTTAGAGCAGCAGTTGTAGTAGTAGCACTAGAACTAGCCATTGAATCCATAGTTTGAGGTAGATTTTGGGTGAGTGAAAGGGGAAAGAGAGGAGGTAAAAGTGTAACACCTATTAGGAGTGGAGCCCAAGTAGCTAGAAGATTAACTAGATAGAGATAACGATCCTTTTTCCACATGATACTGCTCCAGACTTAGATAAATATTAAAAAAATGGTAGTTAAGGAGGTGGAGGTCCAAATTATTAAAAATGTTGTGCCCATGAAGGGTGGTGCAGCTCAAGCACCTCTATTCTTAGAGGTGATCTAGTATGTGTAGGAATTTTTAAGCAATTTAGTTGTCACTGGTGCTACTCAAATAGTTCCAACCTTCCAGCCACTAGTTGTGCAGCAAGGCACTATTATAGCACCTTTGATGGACAAATAGGCTAAGATAAAAGTCTTTTTCCCATAGGTATTAGGCTTATTTATGACCAATGATGAGCATGATTTACTCTATAAGTTTTTGAAAATAAAAACCCCAGTGTTTTAAGTTGTTGAATCAGAAAATGTTTATGAATTTTTATTGACCGTCACAAGTATTTGCACAATATGGGGATTATGGAAAGACATATGGTGGAATTGTGATTTTTCAATTGTAGGGACAGGAAAAATAATAGTGTAGAACCTTTATTGAGGATAGGGCCACTTTACCTCATATCTTGTGAGATAGGAATAAAGATGAGCTCTTGAGGCTTGACCAGGGTGATAAATTAATGACGGACTATGAGACCATATTTTATTCTTTGTCCCAGTATGCTTTGCAGTTGATACCTACAAAAAAAGAATTAGATTTTTATGAAGGGTTTGAACAAAATTCTTTCAGTGTCTGCACTTCAAGTGTCTTCCTCTTAGAAAGACTTTCCGTTATGTGGTGGAGTCTGTAAAGTATGTGAAAGGGGTGTAGCAAGTTAATATAAGAGTGTAGGATAAGAAACCTAGAAATTGATCCATTTCAGTGGTTCTTATTTGCGGTGTCGTGGTTCATAGAGCTACCTTACTCAGGAAATTCAATTAAGCATCCAATGGCTATTAGGGGGCTATCAGGTGTTAGTTATCAATCCTCTCGGGTATATAGTTATACACCTTTAGCATCTTCAGTTTAGTGGCCTAATCTAGATCGAAGATGTTATGAGTGTGGAAGATTGGTTCACCTTTAAAGTATTGTCCTGGCCTTTTTTCCCCTAATTTTGTTAACTCAACAGATAGTTTCCAAAGCATTAGTTTTAGTAGGTCATAGTGAGGAAAGAAATGATAGACGTCATCCATAGGATAATTGAGGTGTTGACAGTTCAGGTAGCGGTGGCTACCAAGACAACCTAGTAGATGGGAGGTTGGTTGAGGTAGCATACTGGCTAGTAGAGATGGTGGTCATAGTAAAGATAAGGCTCATATATATATGTATTTGTAGGTCATCCTAAAGCTGAGGCTTGTGATGTTATGATCACAGGTGCCATTCCTGTCATTGATCATATAGCTTTTAAGTTATTTAACCCAGGGTCTACTTTTTCTTATGTGTCTAAGAAGTTTTCTTTGGTTAGGGATTTAGTTCGTAAAATGCTTAATACACCTCTATATATCTATATCGGTTGGGGTTTCTGCATATGTTAATCAGGTAAACCAAGCTTGTCCTATAGTACTTATGGAGTTTAAAACTTTAGAAAACTTAGTGATTTTAGGCATGAAAGATCTTCATATTATTTAGGGGATGAGTTTCGATATTTCCTTATAGTGATGTCCTCGCTTGTTATGCTAAGAATGTCACTGTATCTATGCTGAAGATGGAAAGGTTAGAGTGGAAGGGTGTGTATAATTCTGTTCTCATGAGAATTACTTTTGTTATTCATGCCCAAAAACTAATTAATAGGGGGTTTCAAGCATTTTTAGCCATGTTCAAATAATAGTACTGTTTTCCCTCTTATTACTTTGGTTTTGGTTGTATGTGATTTTCTAGAGTTATTCCTTAATGATCACCCTGGGATACCACCTGAACGTAATATTGACTTTTGAATAGACTTAAAGTTGCAAAGTCTCCCTATTTCCATTCTTCCTTATAGGACTGAAATGCCAGTTGTAGAAGTTGTTTAGGAAGGGTTTTATCTATCCTAGTACTTCTTTGTGGGGTGCTATTATGCTTTTTGCGAAGAAGAAACATCGTATACGTGCATGTGCATAGACTAACAATAGTTGAACAAGGTGCCAATTCATAATAAGTATTTTTTAGTAGGATAGATGACTTGTTTGACCTATTCTAGGGTATGGCAGTGTTTTCTAAGATAGATTTAAGGTTGGGTTAGCATTAGCTTAAGATTCAAGTAGTAAACATCCCAAAAATTTCCTTTTTGACTTGTTATGGCTTGTACGAGTACTTGGTGGTGTATTTTTGCTTAATTAGCGACCTAACCACCATTATAGGTTTGATAAATAGGGTATTCAAACCTTATTTGGATTAATTCATAATTGTTTTCATTTATAATATTTTGGTCTACTTTAAGAGTAGTTAGGAGCATGAAGCTCATTTACATACCGTGGTGGGGTTGCTTCAGGAGAACAAACTTTCTTCTAAGTATTCCAAGTACGAGTTTTGATTATGTGTAGTGTCTTTTTAAGAACGTGTTGTATCTAAACAAGGGGTTATGGTAGACCAACAGGAGATTAAAGTTGTTAGAAATTGAGCTAGATTTACAGGGATTTATAATTTAATGGGGTTGGCTATCTATTATCATTGATTTGTGAAGTGGATCGAATCCATTGCTTCGCATATGACTCTATTGACTCAGAAGGACATACCTTTTGTATGGAATGATGAATGTGAGGAGATCTTTTGAAATCTCAAGACTTCTCTAACCTCAACTCCCATTCTTACCTTTCCATTTGAAGATAAATATGTATTATATATTGTGATACTTCACATCTTAGTTTGTGTGTTATTTTAGTACAGAACATTAATGTGATTGTTTATCCATTGAGGCATCTGAAAGAACATGATGAGAAATAAGCCACCCATGATTTATAATTAGCAATAGTGGTGTTCATTATCAAAATTTGTTACAACCAGAACTACCCCTAGTCGTAACATGGTGCTTAGAACCACATGTGATCCCAACGGTGCTTAGAACCATAAATAATTCCAAGTTAACCCATGTGTTTGCATACTGCTTGAGCAATTAATTTAATTTAATAAATATCTATATACATATATATGCTAAATAACTTAGCATAAGCATAAATAACATGATATAAGCCATTTCAACACATAACTTATCAAAGTTTACAACATTATAATATGAGAGAGAGAAAGACTTAAGTTTCAAATATTGACTCTGATTAACCATCTATGAAGCCTTTACTATACTGACTATAGATAACTATGACATGCTTCCAACTATCCCAAATCAATACATATGAATAAGAAAAAATACAGTACAAGAACTGTAACTGACTTGAGTCCTCATAATAAGAAAACTCATCACCTACTAGCTAGAAAGAGTACAATCTATCTGGTATGTGGACTACATCTGGTACCTACATCATGAAAGAATGTAGCCACAAATGCATAAATGTGGTCAGTACTTTGGAATGTACTGAATATGTGAGACATGTAGTAAATCATGGAAATACTTAATATATGGTTTAAAACTAAGGACATAAGCTATTTGTTGAAATATGCATTTAAATTATGGTTGTATATAAAAGCTGTAAGACATAGTGATATTTCTAAATCATAAGCTTAAAAATTTTTTGCAAACTGGGAAGCGTTAAAAACATGAGTACTATATGTAAATCTCAAGTTAAAGCTGAATAGGTTGCAAAACTATACTTGGGATCATATATAAAAACTGAGCATGAGAGCTTGAACATGTAAAACGGATGCAAGACTAAGTAAAGCATATACTAAAATAATCTGTAAAACTGACTGATTAATAGTGGGTAAACTAAACACTTGGTCATGAAAACCTGAACTGATATAGGCTGAGTAATGAACTGAAATTGTGGGAGCTATTATGTAACTAATATGACCCAATCTGAGCTAATCGGAATCTAACCTGTGAACCCAGTTGGAAGGGTATTAGTACCTTTCTAGAGGTACCAACACATGGATGACGATGTGGATCCAATAAAGCTGATGTCTCGAAGGGCTAGGGTATCAGTCCTAAACTAGTGGGTGACCTCTAAGAGAGTGTCAGTCCTAAACTAGTAGGTGACATCTCATAACCTACACTAGCTATGTAGATTTGGAAATTAGGGACTTATACTAAAGTTCTGTCCTCTACTAGAAAGTGAACCTTTATCTCTAGGTTTGCTCAGTGCTAATTCCTACTCCCAACTGAAAGACACTGAAACGTAAGCAGGTACATGCACTCATAACGAATATGATCAAGTCATGGTATTTTGAAAATAACAGTGTATGTAGAATCTGAAGTAATCATGAACATATAAACTGATGTATTTAGAATGATGTAACACTGGTGAGTTGTTGATTATGATAATGTAATAAATTTTATGGGGTAAACATGATACAATTAACTTGAAATCTTGAAAACTGTAACATGCAAGATGAACTAGGTATCAAGTGTTCATAACCACCAGCATGGAAGATAATATAATTAAACGTGATGATTTCATTGTAATGCATGATATGAGATTTCATGACATAAACTCAAGAATCCAATAATTTCATCAATGTGTCGAATCATCATGATTAGAGTACAAAATAAATACTTAAAATTATAAGGGAAAGTTATTTCATGGTAGAATTCAAGAATTACATGGACGAATTGTGGAATTTAAAATTTTTATGGAACCTTTAAAATCAAAATAGGATTAAACTCGAGGATTGAGAAATCTTAAAAACATGGATATATCATTCATAACTTGATCATATGCTTTAAATTCAAAATAATAATACATAAATCATGTATGGACAAGAAAATAGCATGAAATTTCATAATGTTCCTAAGAAGTCATAGATAATCATTAAAACATACTTATAAGTGAATTTTATATCATGAGAAATTGATTTTGTGACTAAGATTAACGATAACTGATCTTAGCCCATCCTTGGAGATTTCAATTATGTTTTATATATAGAGGACATAATCAATGGAGAACCTGTTATGTCTCAGATGGTAACTAATTTCTAGCATTATTTAGATAATATAACACTTGGACAACTAAATTAGATAGGTTGCAAATACTAATGGAATAACAAAAGAGATGTTGCAGCTAGAATTTAGAGCTTCATAGATAGGGCAGTTGGAAATGCTGGCTGGTTAAACTCATATATAGGAATAACAGCTCACTATCTTTGAACAAAATGCTCTAACCACTCTCTTATTCTGCTAAGATCAATTCCAATTGACAACAATTACCACAACCATTCATACTTTATAATACATTTCTGCAATAATTGGCTTTCCAAGGGGTGGTACACAGTAACTGGTCTCAACCAATAAATGGTCATACTATGTATAGAGTCTGGCAAAAACTAAAGAATATTAAATAACAGGATAGTCATATGAATAAAAATTTAACTCAACTAGATAAGAGGATTGAGACACGGTAGCATCAACTTGCATTCACTCAAACACAATTGGAAAAAGACTTGTTTAATCCTGAACTAATCAATAAGGAGAGAATAATTTTAGGGTATATTGAAAATTGGTCCAATTTTCAAGAAACAATTCTTATACAAAGATCAAGGACCACCTAGATTGCTCATGGTGATTCTAACATGAAATTCATCCATGCATTCATGAAGGAAAGATGGGATAAAATTAGGATGACAAGTACCATGAATGAAGTTAGGGGTATTCTTAATAAACCTTGTCAGGTACAACATGAATTTGTAAAGTGTTTTAATAACCTTTTAGGAACAACTGCACCTTAAATGGCCATCCTTGATATTAGAATTACAAAGTATGGTGCATGCCTTACATGGGAACAACAAAGGCAATTATTGAAGAAGTTTACTAGGAAGAAGGTGCATTTAGCACTTAAAGATTTGCCTTTATATAAATCCCCTAGAATTGATGTTTTTACAGCTGAGTTTCTTAAATGCTTTTGGGGGATAGTACGTGAGAAGGTGCTAGAAACAATATTAGAGTTCTTTAAAAATAGAAAACAATTAGCTTCCATTAATTATATGAGTGTGACACCTGTTCCTAAAGTACAAAATCCCACCTGTGTCAAAAATATCTGACACATATCCTATTTTACAACTATATATAAACTAATAGCTAAGGTTTTCACTTTCATACTTAAAGCATTGATTGATCACCTGGTTGGTTCCTCACAATCATCCTTTATAGAAGGGCAGAGCATTCTAGATAATGTAATTATAGCCCATGAACTTGTGTAAGGATATCTTAAAAATAGTGTCTATCCAAGATGCATAAAGAAAAGTAGAGTTTTTCAAAAAATTAGTACTACTTGTATCTAGATTTCCTGCCACAACTTTGAAGCTGACAATGGAATGTGTGACCTCGACACATAGTAGATTGATTCTTAATGGAGTCTTAACTCCCATATTCCAAGCAAACATAGGTTTATGGCAGGGCGACCCAATGTCACTATAACTTATTATGCTGGTGATGGAATACTTGAATATTTCCTTAAAGCAACTTTGACACAATCTAGTTTTAACTATCATATTAGGTGAAAAAGGTTCAACTTAGTGCACAAATGTTTTTCATATGACCTTTTAATGAATTATAGAGCTGATACAGTATCCATACAGTTGATGATGCATGTATTTCAACACTTATCTTAAGTTTTAGACTTGAAAGAAAGTTTAGACAAGAGCTAAATCTAATTTGTAGATGTGTCTTAAAAGATAGACTTAAATTCTCAATGATATGTAATTTTCACATGGGGAAGTACGTTCAAGTATTTGGGGGTTCCCCTCTCATATAAGAAGTTGTGTATTCAACAATGCATACCAATTGTAAGGAATATGATAGCAAGAGTCAAGAACTGTACCATAATATTTCTTTCGTATAGTGTAAGACTACACTAATAAAGAGTGTCTTTTTCAAGATGCAGACATACTAGGACCAAGTACTTTTACTACCAAAGAATATCATTTAAACTAGTTACAAGTATTTTTCAAACCTTTTTATGGACTGATGGGACTGAAATTTTGAAGAGGGCCCTGATAGCATAGGATCGAGTATGCTTTCCTAAATTTATTGGGGTACTTAATATAAGTAATGTACAAAGATGGAACAGAGTACCACTTTATTAAAAACTATGGGCACTAGCTGGAAATAAGGATACCCTATGGATCCAATTTATTCATAGTTTCTATATCAAGAGGCAAGACACCACTCAAATGCAAACGTCTAACTAAGCTAGTTGGATGGTTAGGAAAGTGTTTGACACTAGAAAATAGTTTAGTGGTAGAGGCCTAACAAATCAATTGTAGCTTTACTGTAAACAAGGGAAGCTCAATGTTAAAAAGGCATACATTGCTCTACTACCATCATTCCAAAAGGTTCCATGGAAAAGCATTATCATGGGGTATAGGACTCTTCCCAAAGCATAAATTGGTCACTTGTCTAGCTATTCATGCTACATTGGCCACTGTGAATAGACTTTCCAAATGAGGTTTCCATGTATCAAAGGACTATGTGTTATGCAATGGTGGAATAAACTCATCATCTAATATATCATCAAATCAAACACCATGACTAAACCACCAAAAATCACCAGATTTACCTAGATCACACAACATCTAATTTTGCTCAAAACTAGACTAGTCTTGAATTTCACAAATTTAGTTTATGGAAAGGCTAAATGTAGTTTTTATACTAATTAACCATAATGACATTTTGGGTTGTTACACTAGATACAAATTAAACACTCATTTTTCCCGAATAACAATAGGTAACAAGTGAAAAACAACAAGGGTTACCTAAATCGATAAAAGAATAGGGATTGCATTTGGATATGTCCACCTCAGTCTCCTTAGTGGACTCCTCAATATGAAATTTTTTCCACTGGACTTTCACAGATAGAATTACCTTAGTTTCCAACTTTCCACATCTTTATATAGTAAGACAATAGGTTCATCTTTATAAGGAAGTTCCTAACCAAATAGCTCTGAATCCGAATGGATGATATAATATCTATACCCATGATACTTCTTGAGCATTGAGACATGGATTACTGAGTAAAATCCGATAAACTTATAGGTATATCTAACCTATAAGACACATACCCTACTTTTTCAAGATCTCAAGTGCTCTGATGTACTTTGAAATTAAGTTACCCTTTTTTTAGAATTGCATTACACCCTTTATGGGTGATAATTAAGCAAACCATTTTCCTACATGGGTGATACTTTAAACCAAACCTCTCACCTTTTTTTCAAAATAAGAATCTCTCACTTTGTTTTCTGTATACTCCGTATGTCTATTCTAACCTGCTACCAACTTTTTTTGAATGAACCTTATTTTCTACATTAATTCCTTACATACATGAGTTGTTACCAATTTCCTTAATACATGTATGAGTTGTTTCAATACAAGAGACCTTAGAGCATGATGTATTGAAGGAGTCAATGCAGAAAATGAGATTCGTCAAAGAAAACTTAGTAGCAACTCAGAATAGACAGAAGGAGTATGCGAACAACAAAGTGATAGATGTTTATTTAAAAAAAATGAGAAGGTTTTGTTTAACGTATCACCAAAGGAAATGCTTTTCTCAAGTATCGCCCTTGAAGGGCATAATACAATTTGGAAAGAAAGGTAACTTACGTTTAAAGTACATCAGACCTTTTGAGATCTTGAAAGAAGTATGTGTCTTATATGTTAGCTCTACCTTTATGTTTTTTGGAGTTCTCTTGGTATTCCATGTCTAAATTCTCAAGAAGTATCTTGTATATAAATATTATATCATTCATTGGGATTTAGAGCAATTTGACTAGGATCTTTCTTATGAACAGAAACATATTCCTATACAAGATAAAGATGTGAGAAAGTTAGAAACTATGGTGACTTCATCTGTGAAAGTTTATTGGAGAAATTTTCCTGTTAGGGAGGCCACTTAGGAGACTGGGGTGTACATACGAAAGCGTAATCCCCATTTGTTAGTCGATTTAGGTAGCCCTTATTATTATTTATCTCTTGTTACAAGATGTTATTTGGGGAAAATAAGTGTTTAACTAGTATGTAATGTAACGCCCTAAAATTTTTATATAGTGAATTAGTAGATAAATTTCAATTTAGCCTTTCCATTAATTAAGTTTGTGAAATTCAAGACTAGCCTAGTTTTGAGAAAAATTAGATGTCTTATGATCTAGGGAAATCTGGTGGATTTTGGTGGTTTAGTTATGGTGTTTCATTTGATGTTATATTAGATGATGAGTTTATAAAGTTATAGAAATTTTAGTGTAGAAATGGGTTAGTAGAACTTTGATTATAGTAATTTTTGTGAAAAGGTTAGTACATAATGTTAAAATTAGAGAAGTGTATTGTGAAATGGTCATACATGGGAACTACGCCCGAGCTATTAGTTATGTAACACTACAGCGGTAGAAGTATTATTGCAGCAATAGAGATTGTCACCGCAGTGAAGGGTAGATTTTTCTTGGGTACTGCTATAATGGTGGAAGTGTTGTTGCAGCAGCATCGCTGGAGTGACAAACCCATCTTTGCAGCAATGATTTGGCAGTTTTATACCACGAATCCAAAACTTAGCCTTTTTCATTCCAAAAATTTTAGTTTTTGACCCAAGTCATAGACAAGTCAATTTCCACCATTTTTAGGGATTTTGCAGTGTTTTAACTAGACCTCGGATTTATTATGTGATCAATAGCATTTATTCAAGGGTGAGCACCATGTCCGGAAGACCATTTGATCTTCATCTTTCTCACGTCCTTTGTTTTATAGAATGACTTCTTATTCTATTGACTTAGTATTTTGGATTAAATATTCAGACTTTGTTTGGGATTACTAGTTCTTAAATGGTGTCTCGGGGGATGTAATAGCATAGAGAGACTTCCATATTTTCGTTTTTATATGGATTATAAGAGAGATTAAATTTGATATTATTCTTAAAATACTTTAAGTTAATAATTGTGTTTTAGTTTAGTAATTGGTTAAGTATAAGTTTTAAATTGTTTGGATAAAGGTTGATGATACTAGCTGATAACGCCCAAACTACAGCTCTCGTAAGAGTGTAAGTGGTCGCTGTCAAATATAGAACCCAACTGGGTTGGGTGTCGAATCCCACAGGGAATACTTGGTCACTAAGTGTTGTAATTGTTAGCAGAATATTGGTCGAAAATTCCATGTAAAGGGGGGATTTTGGGTTATGGCATGCTAAGAGTATCAAAGTAACGACTGAATGGATCATTTAGTAAGATTTAATCACAGAGAATAATAAGTTAGGGTTATGTCCACCTTATGAGTTCTACGTATCTATTAACTATGAGTAATGCGGAATTTAGACATGCATGCACTTATAGGGATTCGTATTCTAATGGTAAATCCTAGTGTCTCTCGACCAACCAGGATTATTTCACTTTAACTCTCTCGAGCTTAAAGTGTACAACTAACGGTACAAACTCTCTAAGAGGTTAATCTGGTTAAGGCATTAACATGTAAACAGGGGTTGGTAGCCCTGTTTCCTTGTCGCACTCTCTTTTCCAAACATGTAACTTTTCTCTCGAACAAGTTAATGCTAGAATGCCGTATTCTATATGTTTACAACCACAAGAATTTAATTAAAACGAAGAGAGTAATGATATAAGTAGCATACGCATCAAGAATTCACAAACTCATAGTAATAGATAGTATATTACAAGGCTTCTATAACCCTAACAGAGAAGTTTAGCTACTCATGATTACAACGGAATTCACAATAGATATAATCATCATACCATAACTCAAATAATCTTCGCGAGGGGATGATTTTAACGTCAAAGAGGGATGACGTTTTTCCTCTTGGTCTATTGCTCTCACGAGAGTCGTGTTCCTCTGTCAGAAATTATAACGTGAATAATCCCAAGTGTCGAATGAAAGAAAAATAATGAGAATAAGAAATTGAATGCTGAAAAATTCAGCAAATAGGGTTTTTATAACATCCTTGTCCTAGTCCTACTCGGTTACTGCATCCTTGTCCTAGTCCTACTAGGTTACTGCTGCACCCCTAAGTATTAAGAAATATTGATTCTGCCCTGGACAATTTCTCCATGCATCATATTCAGTCCACAAGCTTCCAAAAGCTGCCTTTCTTCTAACGTGAAGTTTTCCTTAGCTACCCAAGGGTCCACAAAGTGCTGAAATCTTCATCATTAATACCTGAAAACATGCTAATCACGTTGGCTAGCTCACTTACAGGAAGATGGAGTAAAAGTGCAGGAATTATATATTTTATCCTCAAAACTTAGCTATAACATGGGTAAATTATGGTGTTTAGGCGTGTAAATACGCCCAACATCACCACCCCACACTTAAAGCTTTGTTCGTCCTCGAACAGAATATTACGTCCATGCAAACATCTACTTAAGATTTCACAGTAACAGCACAAAATGTTCAGCAAGACATGCACGGCAATCATTAACAAATAGTAGTTCTCTTAATCACTACTAGAAACAATTCAACCTCCAATCATAGACTCGTGATGATGGTTAATTCGTATCCACAAGTTAAGGAACAAAGGATCATACAAAACTACCCAAAACTCATCGACCATGTGTGTCTCACATAATATATCACCCATAATCACTCACAAGTTTTGCATTTTTCGAAACATGGGTATAAGACTCTCCTTGCTCTATCTCTCACAAAGAATTCATATGTTGCAACTGATGACCATAAGCTTGCCCTTAGTGTAATGCTCTACTAATATCAGAATGCTAAGCTTAGGGTCAAATAGGTCTTTTACAGGTTGTAATGTAGGCTAAGGGACAGGTAGGACTATTTTGGCCAAAAATAGTGACTATGTTCCCTAAGCGCTTTTAATACATCAGATTATGTCATTAACACTCTCTTTTAAACAACCTTGCTACCTTTTTTTTTTCATCTACCACCCCTTTTCACCTATTTTATTATTCAAACATAAACACAACTATCTTTTTATTTTTCTATTTCTTTTCCTTTTTTCTTTTTTTTTTCTTTTTTTTCATATTTTCTAAAGCACCTCTATGATAGCACTCTTTTTCACAACAATTTCAAGCACCAATATACTCTGAGGTATCACTCTCACCATTTTCCTCTTATTTTATCACATGACTCCACAATTTAAAGCGCTTAGGAATTTGGATCAAATTATGGTCTTGAAAAAAAAATGGATTAGGCTACATATGAGGTTGTTAAGGAAAATAGCTAAAGGCTCAAAGGGGGTTAACTAGGATAATGTACACAGGTAGGTAAAAAGAAGGTAAATAATTACAGGCTGCCAAGGAAATGCCTAAATCATCTCCTAAACTCACACTCTTTATTTCGCTTTACACACACACCAGGCAAGTTCTAGCATCTGTCACAGCATAGAATATACTATAATCTCACACACACAAGGCACATGGTCAACTTTATTGGGAGCAGTATAGACTTCTTGACCCAACAAATGAATGAATTAAACCACACAATTATCACATAGTCAGTCTCACTTAGAGCCTAAACGTCTCAATAGTAATGATTCTAGCACAAACTCTTGTCATAATACTATGCCGCCTATCAGAACAATTTCATGCAACTAAAAAAAAATATAAAATCTAAATACGAGAATAAATACAAGAATAAATGCAGGCAAAGAAGTTCAATACAGCATACAAACACCAGCACCCCACACTTAGATGGGACACACTGCCCTCAGTGGAAAATAAATAAGGAAATCCTGATTAGTCGGACTCCTCCTCTATGTCTGGGGTCATACCCCCTGCATCGGAATCATCATCAGAGTCGTCGTCATCAGAGTTCTCCTCTACGTCTGAGTCTGGTATTCGGCGATCATCATCGGTCGACACGTCATCATCGAGAGGTTCCTCAAAATGCACCCCTACTCCGTACATAGCCCGAGCATGCTCATTCATCGGGTAGTCATAATCCAACTGCTGGAGCTCTCATCAATTGGAGCACGACCCCCACTCATAATGGTAAACCTCATCATGCCATATATATGGCGGAAGAAGCTTTCATCGCGAGCATGTCTTTCTGCAGTGGTCAGGTTGACGCCATGCATAGTTTTAGCATCTTTAACCTTTGTCAGGTCAACCTTCTTCGGTTTGTGTAGAAGTTTATGATCTGCAGGTTCCTCTTCAATGTCTTCCTTCCTTAATATCGTAGTCAACAAATTGCCAAAGCTGAAGTGGGACCTCTTGTGTAGCCTAGCCTTACGCATTGACGATCGTATAACCGCACCAATGTTGATGGGAATATTAGTCATCAGAGCGTACACCAAGCATACTCTATCGCGTGTAATCTTTGTGTACTGTGTCCCAGGAATGAGGCAAGATTTGACTATCCTCAACCATATCCGAGCTTCTCTATTTAGGGAAGCGTACGGGAAGGTGTTGTGTCGACCGGTATCCTTATGACGATTCCAGCGTGCCATTGATCTTGTTCCGCATAGTGTGTGTTTGATTGCCTTGTACAGAGGTATTTGTTGAAGCTCCTTGAGCGGTGATGGATCTACAGATGGAAGACCCAGAAAAGTGTTGAAGAACTCCGCATTCAGTTGCAAAACTTGGCCCCGAATCTTTACTTCACTTCCGGTAGTCTTTGGGGACCAATTTGCATTAAATTCTCGCGTTAGATCAAGATTGCATTCTCCCATGTCTCTGAAAATGAAATCAAGATGTAGCGCCATGATTTTAGCCAAAATGAGAGGTTCTCTCTTCGCTAGACTCTCCTTCTGTATTAATTCCACGTGAACATACTTTTTCACTTTGTTGTTCTTGTACCACTCCTTTTCTTCCTCCTCTAGGACCCACTTTATCCTGAACATGCATCGCAGTATTTTCAGCGAGGAGGATTCAGCTTGCTCTTTTCTTCCCCTTTTCTTACCTTTCTGTGAGGTGGACGCTTTTTATTTCCCTTGTCGTCCTTTTGGTGCCATTCTTCCTGAGATTAAAATAGATTCATGTTAGCTCATCTCAGAAGATTTAATCGACAAACAAACAATAGTGGCACCACCCCACACTTAGTTTATTTGTACAAGCTAATTAAGTGAGTGATGTCGATTACTCAGACTTCATCGACATACACATAGGCGATATGTTCTAACAATATGTTCAGCACAGTCATACTTTTATGTCATCTTAACTATCCTTTCCAACTCTATTTCATGTAATCTTGACTATACTTACATGTTTAGATTGATGCACTTTTTGAACAAGACTACTACATAGATATCGAATCAAGTTATGGCATAGAAATAATCACAACATCTCATGCTTGTATTCAATCATAATCTTTATCTCGATGAACAAGTCATTCAAATATTCAAGCATTCAATTTTGAAGTTTATGCAATTAATTTTACCATGTCGATTCCGCAAAAGTATGACAGTGTATCAAAATCAAATACAAGTCGGAACCAAGTCAAGAACACCCACACGTATTCTTTCACTCAACTAGATGTATCATAACAAACCAAGCACATTCAAATTATCAACTCCACTTCAAGATCTAGCAAATCATTATAAGCGTAGTATTGTAATACTTACAAAATACAAAAGAAGAACTTACTTGGTAATGGACTTGGAAGATGATCTTTCAAGGTTAGATGAGCAAAAAGAAAAGTTTTGAGAGATTTAGAGCGTAAAAGTGGCGCCTAGGTTGAGAAAATAAGTGTGTTTTGTTCTAATGTTGAAGATCTATTTATAGAACAAGCTATGGATCGGGTTTGACCCATGTAAAATCAGGTTAGGAGACCAAAAAGTAAGGATAGGCGGCGCCTAATGCTTTGCCTAGTTGAGCATAGGCGGCGCCAATGCTATGGCCTAGTTGGTCATAGGTGGCGCCAATGCTATGGCCTAGTTGGTCATAGGTGGCGCCTATGCTATGGCATTGTAGATTCAGAGAGCAAAGGCCTTGGCATAGGCGGCGCCTAATACTTTGCCTAGTTGAGCATAGGCGGCGCCTATGCTATGGCATTGTAGATTCCGAGAATAAAGGCCATAGCATAGGCCTTGCCTTGTCCGTTGCCTAGATTTGTATAGGCCTTGCCTTTACCATTGCCTAGTTTTGCATAGGCAATGCCTAACCGATAGCCTTTTCTTCTTCACTCCTACTTACCACCTTTAACATGGCACACTTCCAAATTAAAATTTGAGACCAATCTTCTCCTTTATATATCTTGCACCTACACTTACTCAAAAACAACAAGAACGATTAGAAAGATGGGTTGCCTCCCACCAAGCGCCTTAGTTTTGGTCGTGGCTCGACTCTTCTTTTTGGATTTTTATTTAACAAAACAAAACGATTAAAAATGATGGGTTGCCTCCCACGTAGCGCTAGATTTATTGTTGCGGCACGACATAGTTACCTCGATTACTTAGACTTCATCGAGATAGATGGTGGCCATGCATTTTATCGAGTCAAGAAGACCGATATATGGCTTCACTCGTTGGCCATTCAACTTAAAGACACCACCATTATTGTCTTCTAACTCTACTACCCCAGACGAGTAGACTTGGCTAATTCGGAACGGACCAGACTATTTAGACTTCAACTTAACTGGAAATAACTTCAGTCTGGAGTTGAAAAGAAATACCATATCACCCTTTTAAAAGTTTCGTTGGATAATCCGCCGATCATGATACTTTTTCATCCGTTCCTTGTAGAGGTCTGACCTTTCATATGCATGTAGACGGAATTCATCCATCTCATTCAGCTGCTCCAATCTCAGATTAATAGCATCATCCCAATTCAAATTAAGTCGCTTCAACGCCCACAATGCTTTATGCTCGAGCTCAATTGGGAAGTGACAAGCCTTCCCATAAACTAGTTGGTACGGGGACATGCCAATTGGTGTCTTGAATGCAGTCCTATAAGCCCATAAGGCATCGTCAAGATTTCGAGACCAATCTTTCCTACTAGCATTTACAGTTTTAGCAAGGATCAGCTTGATCTCCCGATTAGAAACCTCTACCTGCCCTCTAGTTTATGGGTGGTAAGGTGTGGCTACCTTATGTTGCTTGACCCCATATTTCACCAACACGGATTTGAACAACTTGTTGCAAAAGTTCGATCCTCCATCGCTTATGATGGTACGTGGTACCCCAAAACGAGAGAAGATATTTCTCTTCAAGAATGCGACAACTCGCTTACCTTGATTATCAGCCAGCGCTACTGCTTCGACCCATTTGGATACATAATCTACAGCAACTAGGATATATTTCATCCCAAATAAACTCACAAATGGGACCATGAAATCAATACCCCATACATCAAATAGCTCTACTTCAAGAATTTTAGACAGGGGCATCTCATGGTGCTTCGAAATTGCCCCTTGCCTCTGACACTGATCACATCTTCTCACAAAATCATATGCATCCTTAAATAATGAAGGCCAATAATAGCCACTTTGCAATACCTTCCTGGTTGTCCGGTCACCTGCATGGTGACCCCCAACTTGGGAAGCATGACTTGCTTCCAATATACTAGGCACCTCCATATGAGATATGCATCGCCTAATAACACCATCCGCACATCGTCGAAAAAGATATGGTTTATCCCAGAAGTAGTGTTTCACATCATGCATAAACTCTTCTTTGATGAAACGAGATATTCTCAGGCATCATATTACTTACCACGTAGTTCGCAAAGTCTGTGTACCACGTTAACTCTTCCACCATCGTGGCTAGGATCTCTTCGTCAGGAAATGCATCATTAATCTCAAGATCGGGCTGTGCTATGTTCTCATTTTCAAGTCTAGATAGATGATCAGCTACTTGGTTTTCACAACCTTTTCTATCTTTTACCTCAAAATCAAATTCTTGCTGCAATAACACCCATCGAATTAGTCTTGGCTTCGCATCCTTCTTTTCCATTAAATATCTCAGAGCAGCATGATCTGTATGAACCACCACTTTGGTTCCCAACAAGTAAGCACGGAACTTTTCAAACGCATAAACAACCGCTAGAAGCTCTTGTTCCGTGATGGTATAGTACTTCTGGGCTCCATTCAAAGCCTTGCTCGCATAGTAGATTGGATGAAATAACCTTTTTCTTCCCTGACCAAGTACAGCACCCAATGCTACCCCACTTGTATCACACATAACTTCAAACGGTAGAGACCAATCAGGCGATACAATGATAGGAGCTTCAACTAGCTTCCTTTTGAGGCATTCAAATGCCTTCATGAAATCTTCGTCAAAGTTGAACTTAGCATCCTTCTCCAAAAGTTTGCATAACGGACTAGAAATCTTGGAAAAGTCTTTAATAAACTTTCGATAAAAACCTGCATGACCGAGGAAACTACGAACTCCCTTTACAGAAATTGGAGGTGGTAGTTTCTCGATAACTTTAATTTTTGCTCGATCAACCTTAATTCCTCTTTCGGAGATTTTGTGCCCAAGAACAATACCTTCCTTAACCATAAAGTGGCACTTCTCCTAGTTTAGTACCAAGTTGAATTCAACACATCTCTGCAATGCCATACTTAGATTCATTAAGCATGCTTCCAAAGAATCACCTACAACTGAAAAATCGTCCATGAACACCTCCAAGGTATCTTCAACCATATCAGAAAAAATGGACATCATACAACACTGAAAAGTGGCAGGTGCATTACATAGCCCAAATGCCATACGTTTGAAAGCAAACGTACCATATGGGCATGTAAACGTTGTCTTCTCTTGATCTTTAGGGGAAATACAAATCTGATTATAGCCGGAATACCCATCTAAGAAACAAAATCATCCTTTCCCTGCCAATCGATCAAGCATTTGGTCCATGAATGGCATTGGGAAGTGATCCTTAAGCATCCACAAATTCAGCTTTCGGTAGTCCATGCACACTCTCCACCCTGTGATAGGTCTGAGTGGAATTAGCTCATTCTTTTCATTTGCAACTACCATCATGCCCCCTTTTTTGGGCACAAACTGTACTAGGCTCACCCATTTACTATCGGAGATTGGATACACTACCCCTGCATCTAACCACTTAATAATTTCTTTCTTCACCACCTCTTGCATAGGTGGATTCAAATGCCTTTGATGCTCAATAGTGGGTATGCAATTTTCTTCAAGCTGAATCTTGTGCATACATATCCCAGGCGGGATACCAATAATATCAGCGATAGTCCAACCGATGGCTCTCTTGTATCTCCTCAGAACAGAGATGAGAGATGTAACTTGTTGCTCACCTAAATCAGCCGCAACAATAACCGAAAGTGTGTTTCCACTTCCCAAGAATGCATACCTTAGATGACTGGGCATCTCCTTCAATTCTAACATTGGTGGCTCTTCAATGGATGGTTTAGCTGGTGGTGTAGGTCGATTTTTGAGATCAAGGTCCAGCTTTTTGGGAGCATGAGAATACGACCCTATTCCTGTTAGAGCACAAATAGTTTCTTCATAATCTTCAACATCCTCACGCTCAACATTCATAAGCACAGCCGCCAATGGATCAACAATAAGCTGCTTCTCTACAAATAATTCTTTCTCATCATCATAATAAACATCAGCTACAGAGAACACATTCATATCTTTGGGTTGCTTCATTGATTTGCATACATCAAAACGGACCACTTCGTCATTCATCCAGAATAAAAGCTCATTTGCTCATAAATCAATAAGCACACTTCCTGTTGCAAGGAAAGGACACCCCAAGATTATGGGAACTTCAGAGTCCACCTCGTAATCCAAAATAACAAAGTCTACAGGAAAAATGAAGGAAGAAACCTTCACCAATACATCATATAAGATACCAACAGGTTATTTTACCAACCTATCTGCCATTACAAGCCGCATATTGGTTGGTGTAGGATCGCCCAACCCCAACTTCCTGTAGACAGATAGCGGCATTAAATTGATGCTCGCCCCCAAATCGCATAATGCCTTGGCAAAATCCAAAGATCCAACAGTGCAAGGAATAGAGAAAGCACCAGGATCTGCCTTTTTCTGAACTAATAATCTTGTAGCGATTGCGCTGCAATAATGAACATTATCTTCCAGCTCATAACTTGCTGCCCGCTTCTTTGTCAAAAGGTCCTTCATGAATTTCGAGTACCCAGGCATTTGTTCCAGCGCCTCTACCAAAGGAACATTAATAGTCAGCTGCTTCAACATAGTCATAAATTTATTGAACCTGGTATCATCAGCTTTCTTCTTCAGTCTCTGAGGAAAAGGTGGTGGTAGAAGGGGAATAGTTTTCTCCACTGCTTCCTTTGTATCTGGCTTCCAATGATCAATCTTTTCAGGTTGTAGAAGTCAAAGGGTGACGTCATTAACACCCTCCTCAGCTTCTTCGGCATCTTTACATTCTGCATCAGTAACATTATCTGCTATATCCTCAACCACCTGCTTGCCCTTGGATGGATTCTCCAACACCTTACCACTCTTGGTAGTAATAGCCATACATGATCCATTATTCCTTGGATTTTACACAGTGTCACTAGGTAAAGTGCCATCCTTTCTTTGATTAAATGTCGCTGAAAGTTGACTCAATTATTGTTCCAGCTGTTTTATTGAAGTGGAATGTGAGTCAACCAATTGATTTATTGATGACAAATCCTTCTTTACCTCATTTACTCCCGTATTGGTTGCCTCCACTCCTTTCAACAGCTTATCCATCATATCTTCCATGGATATCTTCCCAGAGCCAGACGCCACGGCCTCACGGTTTCAAGGAGGAACATACAAACCACTCCTGTCAGTCTTATTCTTCCAACTACCTTGATCACGATCCTTGTTTCCAGAGTTATCATAATAATTCCGACCTTGGTTTCCTTGGGCATTGCCTCGAAAACCCCCCTGATTATTCAAGTAGTTAGCTTCTTCCTCAAAATCAGATTCATCTCTTCCTTGTGACACAACAGCTTTGACTTTTTGGTCTTTCCTGATAATAAATACTTAGTAAGAAGATCAAGCTGCGTTTTCATGTGCGTCATATCTTGATCACGTTCTTCCTCTCTTCTCCTTTGTTCTGCAGTCATGCCAATGGATACAGTAGCGCTTGCTACCTCAGAATCCCTGGTATGCCAAGCTCTACTCTGATTTGTCATACGATCTAGCATATCACCTGCCTGAATAAAAGTAAGGTCCATGAATGACCCTCCTGCAGCATTATCAACCACTGGCTTAGTCACCGAATTCAAAGACCTGTATAATATCTCCATCAAGTGGACATTGGTCATATGATGATTTGGGCACCTAATAAGCTTCTTCTTGAACCTCTCTCATGTTTCATGGAGAGCTTCAATTGGAAGCTGTCGAAAATTGCTGATCTCATCTCTCAACTGTGCTCTCTTGGATGGCGGAAAGAATCTTTCTAGGAAAGCGTCTTTCAATTGCCACCAATTAGTAATAGAATTAGGAGTTAGCCCATTCAACCATAGAGTTGCCTCCCCAGATAGAGACAATGGAAATAAGCACAGCCGAATTGCATTCTGTCCAACGCCTGGATTGTCGAATGACTTGCATGTAGAGATAAAATTGATTAGATGCATATTCGGATCATCGCCTGTAAGTCCACCAAATAACCCCTTGAGCTGCAATAATTGAATCATGGTGCTAGTGATATTGAACTTGGCTCCAGGTGCAAAAGGTGGAGGAATAATAGCCCCTGTGGCACCAGCCCCATCCAAATCATCATCATCATCGTCAAAAGGAATCTGCACAGCTCGGCATTCAGGTCTACATCTAGCTTGACAGTCTCTTCTGTTCATAGCTGCCGCCACCTTCTCAGCATACCTTGGGTTTAGTAAATCATCATCACCGAGGTCCTCATCATCAGGATTTGTTGCTCGCCCTGGGTTATCAATATTCTGTTGATGCACTTTAGCAGCAGCCAATGCAGCTAATCTAGCCTACTCCTGTTGAGCAGCCCTTCTTTAAATGTCTCGTTGAGCTTCCATCCTGTCAATAAGTTGCGATTCAGGGTTTATGGGTAATAATGGCTGACCCAAACTTCGAGTATTTGGCATGCACTGAGCAAAACCTAAATAAAACAAAAACAACAGACGAAAGGTAAAATTCGAGAATCTTTGACCAAAGGGTCTAGTAACTATCACAAACTTAGTTGACAATCGTATTCCCCGGCAACGGTGCCAAAATTTGATAACGCCCAAACTACAACTCTCGTAAGAGTGTAAGCGGTCGCTATCAAATATAGGTACCAAATGGGTTGGGTGTCGAATCCCACAGGGAATACTTGGTCACTAAGTGTTGTAATTGTTAGCAGACTGTTGGTCGAAATTTCCATGGAAAGGGGGGATTTTGGGTTATGGCGTGCTAAGAGTATCAAAGTAACGACTGAATGGATTATTTAGTAAGATTTAATCACAGAGAATAATAAGTTGGGGTTATGTCATCCTTATGAGTTCTACGTATCTATTAACTATGAGTAATGCAGAATTTAGACATTCATGCACTTATAGGGATTCGTATTCTAATGGTAAATCCTAGTGTCTCTCGACCATCCAGGATTATTTCACTTTAACTCTCTCGAGCTTAAAGTGTACAACTAACGGTACAAACTCTCTAAGAGGTTAATCTGGTTAAGGCATTAACATGTAAACAGGGGTTGGTAGCCCTGTTTCCTTGTCACACTCTCTTTTCCAAACATGTAACTTTTCTCTCGAACAAGTTAATGTTATAATGGCATATTCTATATGTTTGCAACCACAAGAATTTAATTAAAACGAAGAGAGTAATGATATAAGTAGCATACGCATCAAGAATTCACAAACTCATAGTAATAGATAGTATATTACAAGGCTTCCATAACCCTAACAGAGAAGTTTAGCTACTCATGATTACAACGGAATTCACAATAGATATAATCATCATACCACAACTCAAATAATCTTCGCAAGGGGATGATTTTAACGTCAAAGAGGGATGACGTTTTTCCTCTTGGTCCGTTGCACTCACGAGAGCCGTGTTCCTCTATCAGAAATTGTAATGTGAATAATCCCAAGTGTCGAATGAAATAAAAATAATGACAATAAGAAATTGAATGCTGAAAAATTCAGCAAATAGGGTTTTTATAGCATCCTTGTCCTAGTCCTACTCGGTTACTGCATCCTTGTCCTAGTCCTAATAGGTTACTGCTGCACCCCTAAGTATTAAGATATACTGATTCTGCCCGGGACAATTTCTCCATGCATCATATTCAGTCCACAAGCTTCCAAAAGCTGCATTCCTTCTTACGTGAAGTTTTCCTTTGCTGCCCAAGGGTCCACAAAGTGCTAAAATCTTCATCATTAATACCTAAAAACATGCTAATCACGTTGGTTAGCTCACTTACAGGAAGATGGACTAAAGGTGCAGGAATTATATATTTTATCCTCAAAACATAGCTATAACATCACCAGCATGGACCCTTCAAGACCATTCACTCGTAGTAGAGCAAAAGAGAATCAAGATCTACAAATGTTGTTTGCAAGTAAAGAAGCTTTAGAGGATCTTGAAGGGTACCAAAGGAAGGAATTCAATGTATGAAACATGAATCGGTCTGAAGAAGGGGAAGTGAAGGGGCTAAGTGTGAAAATAGACACTTCTTAAATTCAAATATTCACAAAATAGAAGAGAGCCAAACAAAGCCTTTGTTTCATTAAGGGAATATTTATAAAAAATAATCATTATTTTATTTCCTTAGTATAAATAGGATATTTCCTTATTTTAGATGGAAGTTTTGATGAATATTAAACATTGAAAATTGTTGTTGCTTCTACGTGAGTAATTAGTGAGTACTTAGTCTTGGTGAAATCTCAAAATTATTAGTGAACTTATTTTGCTTGATTAATTAAAGGTTATCGATTCATCGTTATTTTGCTTTTTCTTTGATATGTTTAGTAAGGTTGATTTTAAATTGTTGAAATCAATTGGAAGGTGACGGTTTTTGCCCCTTGTTGCCCATAATTTCAAGAGCTTAAATACTAACCCACCTATCCTTCCATTTTTTCCTTTACTTGTTGTTATTCTCTTCTTTGATTCTTGTCATTTTGGTAACAAGAGCCTAGATTGTGGTTTGTTTCCAGAAATCCTAATCTTTGGATTTTGATCTCTTCAAAAATCTAAAATAATAATAATAATAATAAGTCCAAAAAAATCAATTTTTTTGTTTTGATTTTTTATTTTTGACACTAGATCTTGATTCTCTATTATTTTTTATTCTAAATCTTGAATTTCACTTAATTTAGAGGTGCAGAATAGAAATTACCATTGGAGGATTTGACACCTTTGAAAATTTGTGTAATGTGAAAGATGGGTTTATTTTGGCATGGTTTTGAAGGAAAAAAATAGTGGGATTTGTTCGTGGCATTGAAAGAAATATGTGGGAGAAAATTTTGCCAAATTCGGAGTAGTAATGAAGAAGATATGAAGTTATGATATTGAGGTTTTTGTTGGTGTCCTTGAGTTTCTTCATCTAGTTCTTGAAGAAGAAAATGGAAAAAGTAAACTTTGATCTAAAATTTTGAGGTCAAAGTTGGTCAAAGTGTTAGTGAGGCCATTTTTGGAAATTTAAAAAAAATTGAAAAAATTCAAATTCCACATAGACTACCACGTCAGCAAGTCAAAGAGTCAATATCAATGCAACAGCCACTCATCATCCCCGTCAGCAACCAGACAAAAGTCTGAGCAGTCAGCGTCACTGAAAAGTCTTGGCGCTTGCTATGGCACTCCAACCAGTAAGCTTCTAAAGCTCAGTGCCCTAGGAAGGGTAAAATGCTTGCTGGGACACTCAAACTACTAAGCTCCCAAACTATTTCTAAGTGTCCAAATTTCGTTCTTTGTCTACACATTCTTTCTTCGATTTCTAAATTATTTAGCGAGTAACTAAAATATCTAATTACTTTTTAACTAGTTTTAAATCATCAAATCCTTTCTTTGATTCCTCAAATTTAGCAATATAAGTAAGTTTTTCTACTTTTGTTTCTTTGTTTTTTTAGTCCTATTTTTTGTGCTTTTTTTCTTCGACTTTCTCATCTTAATTCGTAGATAAATTCTTGATTCAAGTTATTTATCCTTCAATCGATTCATCCTTCTTTCAAGAGTTAAAAGAATCCACTCCACCATAAAGTATAGGTGATCTTGAATTGATTGAACTAATCTAATTCACTACTAATTTCAAGACGACAATTTAACAAGTGAGTTGAGAGTTTACATGCGAGCGGCATGAGGCTTTTCCTACTAATATTACTTGTTAAGTTTTGTAGGTGCCATGTCAAATAAAATTCCAAGTTGGGAGGGCTCCAACCATATATTGGAGGCAATCACCCATCTCACCAAACAAATAGTGGAAATAAATAAAAGATTAGGAGGTATGCAGGAAAGATTAGTACAGGCGAAGAGAGGAAAAAATTCCAATAGAAGATGAGGGTGTAGGATGGTGTTTGTACAATCCACCACCATTACTCAAGGTAAAGCTCATGAGTTATGCTACCCTCCACTAAATCAAACTTGAAACTTCTAACAACCTACCATCCAAGCGAACAACACTCCAAATTTTCCAAGGAAACCTACACCATATCCCTAACAACAACCCTATTAGTAACCATAAGAGAATTGAACCTTTGTGGACAATCAAATCAGATACCATACTCCACTCTGAAACACATTACATGCATCCTTACATGGTTTCCACACATCACCCCAACAAAACTCACCACAAATATCATACCAAAACTACCAATATCAAAATCCACTCTATGATGAAATGAATAATGAGTTTAATAAAGATGAATATTGGATAGATGGAGGTAGAGATAGTTATGGAGTATCACGGGAAGGAGTTCGGCCTCAAGAATTGAGGTATGACTAAGGCAAGGGGGGTCAAGATTATGAAATAAAGAAGATAGGATGGGAAATAGAGGATATATTATAGGATATAGAGGTGATAAGATAGAAAATAGAGGAGATAGGTTTGGTAAGAAGAATGATCAAGATCGAGGCTTAAACACCATCAAGGTCACACTTCTCAAGTTCAAAGAAAGTAGTGACCCCGATGGTTTCTTGGAATGGAAAATTCAAAGTGAGTAGATCTTTATCACAAATAATATCTTGGAGACGTTGAAGGAAAAGTATGCTCTCACAGAATTCAAAGGCTATGCCTCTACTTGGTGAGAGTTCAAGAGGTGGGAAAGAGAGAATCATCACAACTATAAGTTACCTACATGGCTAGAATTAATTTAGAAGTGATCAAGAAGGTATACATGTTGAAGAAAGGTTCCAAAAATGTAGAGGAATATTATGATGAGTTTTAAAAATTGAGAATTGATTCTACACTTAGAGAAACCTTAGAATGTAGGATGATTCATTTTATGGAAAATTTGAGGCATGATATTTTGAGACCTTTGAAGCTTAAACACTATGATACTCTCGAAGCGGACTTTCATGATGCCTCAAATATAGAAGAGGATTTGAAAGAAAAAAGATCTTATAAGGCCAAGACTTCTTCCACTTCCACATGGGACAAGAATAAGATAATTGGAAAGCGATGTCTCCTAAAGGAAAATCTAAGGGTATTGGCCAGGATATTAAATTCAAGCTTTTTACCCGTCCAAATCAAGTTAGAATCCACAAGAAGGTATCTATATCAAACCTAACTTTCCTCGACCTGCTATAATCCAATGGTTTTGACGTCAAGGAAGGGTACATGTTACAAGTGAATGTCTTAATAGGAGAATGATTATTACACTCCTGGATGAATATATAATAGAGGATAAAGAAGAGTGTGATGAAAAAGGTAAGTAAAGGGAGAGAAAGTGAGAAATAGGAAGATACTTTAGAGGTAGAGGAACAAAAGTTGGATGAGAGGGTGAATTTTTCTTGTTTATTTGAGAAAGAAAGACCCTTGCTAGTTGATGATAGAAATTGAGAGTGAATACTAATATTTCAAGTGTTGTGTGGGGATTATAGAAGCCCTTGCCAAAAAAGAACTTGATCATAGTGATAATCTATTCCATGCTTGGTCCAAAATCAAAGATAAGGTTTGTTCTTTGATTGTATCTTTGATTATTGATAGTGGGAGTAACACCAATGTGGTGAGTAGTTCTTTAGAGGAGCATATGCAAATACCAACCAAAAATATTGCAAACCTTACAAAATACAATGGCTCGATAAGAGTAGTGAGATAAAAGTCTTAACACAGAAAAGTATTTGATTTAGTGTAAAAAAGTATAATAAGGACTTGATTTGTAAAGTTGTGCCTATGTCGGCTTGTCATATGTTGTTGGGATGACCAAACAAATTTATGTAATGCCCCTAATTTTTGGCCCTTGAAAATTCTTGAGCTTTGGGCTCATTGCCTTGGTTACGACTAGACCTCCAGAGTCGTAGGGTATCTTGACAACTCACTGCAATGAGTCATAATAAAACCAGTAAGTTTGTGTCTTGATTCTTCTCTGAAAATGAGTGGCTCACTATGATTCGTGAGGATATGTTATGATTCATAGGTTCAAATCATAGGATCTCTAGTGTTCAAATTATTTGGGTTCTGTGTTGTTCATGGCTAGAACTTATGAGTTGTAAGATCTCATTATGAGTTATTTGGTAGAGTCATAAGGAGGGCAGTGTATGGGTGTCCTAGTCACTATCTTGGGTATGACTCGAGGTCACGAGTCATAAGGTATGGGTATGAGTCAAAGGGTTGACTGATAACCAAAGGTGGCCTTATCAATCTTTTAAGTAGAGGGCATTCTGGACATTTCCCCCCGTGCCCAACTTAAAAGCCATATCTTATAACTTCCTTAGTGCATCATTAGCTATCTAAAACACGTAAAATAACCTCTCAGAACACTCCTAAATCTTCCAAGCCAAGAACACATAGGGTTTTCATCAAGAACATCAATTAGGGCTTTCAAGGGTGATTTCTCTCCATACTTCTTATTGATTAAGGCATGTTACTCTTTCTTCACTGTCAATTTTTAAAAAAACGTGATTCGAAGTATTATTCATAGAATATTTTTATGGGTTTTGGACTATGGGTTGAGGGTTTTAAATATAATTTGTTTAAATAATTCTTCAATTCTATCTAGAAACTATTATATTTAAATTGATGGTTGGTAAATTCTTTAGGGTACATGGAAAAGTTGGATGGAAATAGGGGTAAATGGAATCCCCAAATTGATTGTTTTCGTATGGAAATTGGTAATAAACTTAACCTATTTGCATAATTGATTTTTGGTTTATACCTTATAACTTGGCCTGGCTTGTTTCTTAAAACTAATGCATGATATAAATGGTTAAATAATTAAGGATGGTTTTGAAAAACCTTTAGGGGTACAGGGGAATCCCCCAAGTGGTCTTATTGATAGAGTCTGCAGGGTACATGGGAATCCCCTAAGACCTAGCATAATGACATTGCCTATAAGCTATAGTCAGTATGACAATACCACTTAATAATGCCATAATTATTTACTTCTATATTGGTGGTTTTGCAATGTGTTAAATGTTTCAATCAGGCGATAACGGGGTTGTGATAGTTATCCATGCGAGTGTTAGTCCAAAGGATGGATACTGGAAACTCATGTTTGCCGACATGAGGGTTAGTCTTGATGGCCATGTTCTTGCGGGGTATACGAAATCCCCCTAAGACTGTACACGTATATATGATATCTTTAATTTGTGCAACTACATGCACTAGGCCCATTCAGGGGGTAACAATGGACCTATATGGCCCATGGATGGACTTATGATAGTAAAGATACACAATCCAGGTTAAATTTTTAATGTTCATGCTAAACCTTGTTCCCTATCCCGACATGATATATATACATATATGTATTTTTATATGTTTATGTGTATTGGTTTGACTTGGTTTTGGATTGATGACATCACTTTATCCTTATACCTAAATTATATGCTAGTGTTTACCCCGCTAACCGTCTTTGGATGTATTTCCATGCAATGCAGAAATTGGCCATACTCCCACTCTTTCTACTCAATGACAGGGATTCAGGGATAGCCTTTGGGTCAGACTGAAGTGGTGAGCTTCCCTACTATGAAAGACCCTATTTCAAGCTATGGACTTCGTTATACCTTTATTATTCCTTTTGGTTTTGGTTTGGATATGTTCGGGGCAAAACCCGATTGGATATTATTTTATTTTGATTAGAGGTTTTGTCGGACTACTATGTGCATGGACGGTGTCGATATCGATGTCGGTATTGGTATTGGTATTGGTATTGGCATTAGTATTGGTTGGTCATTTGTTTATGGATGGTTTGTTTTGTCTATAAACTTAGTACAACGTTATTAATTTGATATTCTCTTATTTTTATGCTCATAATTCATCCAATAATGTGTGTCAGGTATGATTAGTGGTTTGGGTATTTAGGGGTAATGTCTGGTCTTCATTGGTCTTGATATCCACGTCATGTCCATACCCTGGTTTGGGTTGTGACAAGATGGCATTAGAGAACTAGGTTCATGGTTAGTTTGGTATCCATAAAGCCATATGGAGTAGAGTCTCTTTTAAGGGTGTGTATCATGCCACACTCATAAGAGAGAGGCTACGAGGCATTTAGAAATATTTATCTTTCTTTTGTTCAAGTTTTGGCTGTAGAATATAAGGTCCTAAAATCTTCTCTAATTCTCATTTGTTCGCTTTTCATATCATGCCTCTTAGATGATCTGAAGCTCCTGGAATCTCCTCTGTCCCACTCAAGGACAATTCTAATGGGAAACACCATATTTATAAGGTCCAGACACGGTCTAGGGGTCCAATTTTTGATTGCCCTTTAGAGTTCCACCGATCCCCTTTAGTCCTTCTCGAGCTCCTCAGGCTGTTGTGACTAATATTGAGTTCTATCAGTCTATTCATATGCTGGATCATATGGTAGCTTCTCAGACTAAGCGTGGTGCTTGTGTTACTCCATCTTCTAAGGCCACAATGGTTGGCCAATTTATGGGATTGGGCCCTTTTGTGTTTACTGGTGTTAAGGTTGAGGAGTATCCTCAAGGTTTAATTGATTCGATGGATAAGATCTTATAACTTATCAGTTGAATAATGCAGTATAACAATGTTATGAGGAATATAAGAAGTCTAGGGGAGATGATGTTGACCTTACATTATGGGATGATTTCTCTCGTGCCTTTCTGGAATGCTTCTTTCCACGGGAATTGAAGGAGGCGAAAGCGGAGGAGTTTTTCAACCTAAAGCAAGGCAAGATGTCAGTCAAGGAGTATTCCTTAAAGTTCCACCAGTTATCTCGGTATGCTCCAGAGTTACTATCTAGCATGTAGGCTAGAATGACAAAGTTCACTTTTGGGTTATCCCGAGACTTGATCATAAAGAGTAAGGCGTCTTTGTTAAACAAGGACATGGACATCTACCGATTGGTGCTGTACATAGAGCAGGTTGACAAAGAGAAGAAAAAATAAGTAGAAATAGGGGAGAGGTAGAGTAATAAGTTTAGATTTTTTTTATCAGGGTAGAGGTCAACAGCAGAGTTGCAGGGATGGTGGAAAGTGGTCTAAGAAGAAGTGGAGCAATTCTGAGTCCTACTCGATAGCTAGTGCTCCCAACTCAAAGTCATCTGGTAATACACGCTTTCAGGGTGGCGGCAGTTATAGGGAACGGGGTACCCAATCTCAGGCTAGTGGGGCCCAATCAACTCATCATATTCTCCTTACAAATTTTGTGATCAATTGCATCGGGGTTTCTATGAAAAGGGAAGGGCAAGTACTTCAAGTATTGGCAGCCAAGGCATCTTCTCAGAAACTGACCCGTGGGTAATGTTGCTTCTGGGGAAAACAAGGTTCTTGTTGCCTCTTCATTAGCTCTAGTATCAAAGAGTGCCTTATCTAGTTTCGGTACTAGTAAAAACTGTCTCTATTCTCTCACTACTCGCCAGGAGTCTAAAGCATCGCCTTATGACATTACTAGTATATTAAAACTATTTTCTCGTGATGTGTACTATTTACTTGATATAGGGTCCACTCTTTCTTTTGTGACTCTATTTGTGGCTTTGTATTTTGGTTTTGGTCCCAAGTATATTTTGGACCCCTTTTCTATATCTACCCCGATGGAAAACTCTGTGGTTACTAGAAAAGTCTATAGGGGGTATGTTATATCTATTGGTGGTAGAGAAACTCTAGTGGATTTGATAAAGTTACACATGATAGATTTTGATGTCATATTGGCGATGGACAGGTTGCACTCGTGTTATCCTTCTTAGATTGTCGAACATGTAAGGTCATGTTTAAATTTCTTAATGACGAGGTCATTGAGAGGGAAGGGGATTCTCTAGTGGCTAAGAGAAGGTTCATATCATATCTTAGAGCTCAAAAATTAATTTCCAAAGGGTGTCTATTTTATTTGGTCCATGTTAAAGATTCTTACTCAGAGAGCCCTTCTTTACATTCCATCCCAGTGGTGAATAAATTTATTGCGGTCTTTCCTACTGACCTTCCTAATATACTTCCTGTTAGGGAGATTTATTTTGGGATAGATCTTGTTTCGGACACTCGTTCTATCTCTATTCCCCCGTATAGAATGGCTTGAGCTGAGTTAAAAGAGCTTAAGAAGCAACTAAAGGATCTTTTAGACAAGGGTTTCATCCGTCCTAGTTTGTCCCCATGGGGTGCTCCTATTTAGTTCGTACAAGAAGGATGGTTCCCTTCAGATGTATATTGATTACCAATAATTGAATAAGGTGATGGTAAAGAATAAGTACTCACTTCCAAGGATAGATAATTTATTTGATCAGCTTCAGGGTGCTAAGTTTTTCTCAAATATCGATCTTCGGTACAACTATCATCAAGTAAAGGTTAGGGAAGTAGATATTTCTAAGACTACCTTACGAACCCAATACCATCATTATGAGTTATTAGTCATGTCTTTTTGTTTGACTAATGTCATGGCGGTATTCATTGATTTAATGAACAGGGTCTTCCACCAATTTCTGGATTTATTTGTCATTGTATTCATAGATGATATTCTGGTGCGCTATAAGAGTGAGGTAGATTATGCCGATCACCTCCGCATCGTGTTGCAATCAGCAGTTGTATACAAAATTTTTGAAATGTGAATTCTGGTTGAATTTTGTTAATTTGGTGGGTCTTGTCATTAGTGAAGGGATCATGGTGGACCCATAGAAAGTTACAGTGGTTAAGAAATGGCCTAGGCTCATGACTCCAACCTATATTCGGAGATTCTTGGGTTTAGTCGGTTACTACAGGAGGTTTGTGAAAAGTTTCTTGACTATAGCTACCCCATTGACTAAGTTGACCCAGAAGAAAGTGAAGTTCTTGTGGAATGATGCTTGTAAAGGTAGTTTTGAGAAGCTGAAAGATAACTTGACTTCATCTCCAGTTTTGACATTGCTCAAGGGTAATGTTGGATTCATGGTTTATTGCGATGCGTCCCGTATGGGACTTGGTTGCATTTTGATGCAGCATGATCAGGTGATAACCGACTTATGATTTGGAGTTATTGGCGGTGGTGTTCGCATTGAAAATCTAGCGTCACTATTTGTATGGAGTTCATGCGGATATCTTTTCACATTTTAGGACCTTTAATATGTTTTCACCTAGAAAGAGCTTAATCTAAGTAAGAGGAGATGGCTTGAGTAGCTCAAGGATTATGACATAAGCCTTCACTATCACCAAGGTAAAGCTAACGTAGTTGTTAATGCTCTTAGCTGGTTATCCATGGGGAGTCTAGCCCTTTTGGATAAGGAGAAGCGAGAATTGATAAAAGATATTCACCATTTGGCTAATCATAAAGTTAGTCTCGTGGACTCTAAGAAAGGTGGTGTGTTTGTGCAAAAGGTGGTGCAGTCATCTCTTGGTACTAAAATAAAGGAGAAACATGTATTAGATCCTAAATTGATAAAGATTAAAGAGAGATGTAGGCCAGCAAAGGGTAATGGCTTTTGAGATTGGAAACGATAGTATCTTGAGCTACCAAGGTAGACTATGTGTTCCCGACGTGGATGTATTGAGAGAAAGGATTTCGGCTGAGGTTCATGGGTCTCATTATACTATTCATCCTGGTTTAACAAAGATGTATCATAATCTTAAGGAGATTTATTGGTGGAACAATATAAAGCGAGATGTGGCCAGTTTTGTAGGTAAATACAAAGTGTGTCAAAAAGTAAATGTTGGGCACTTGAGACCCGGTGGATTATCACAAGACCCGTATGGAAATAGCAGGTAATCAATATGGATTTCCTTACCAGTCTTCCCTGGTTTTGAAATCAGTTTGATTAGATTTAGATCATCGTGGATAGGATGACTAAGTCTGCTCATGTCTTGCTAGTGAAGACATTATTTGGTTGAGGATTATGCCAATTTATTTCTTGGGGAGATCATGAAGTTACATAGTGCTTTGGTTTTTATCATTTTGAATCATGATACTTAGTTCTCATATTACTATTAGCGATCATTTTAGAGAGGTTTGGGAAATAAGGTGAGCCTTAGTACTGCTTTTCACCAACAGACAAATGGGCAAGTGGAAAGGACAAATTAGGTCTTAGAAAATATGCTTTGGTCTTGCGCGATGGACTATGGTGGTAGTTGGGTAGATCATTTGCCCCTCATAGAGTTTGCATATGATAATAGTTATCAATCTAGCGTTGGTATGGCTCCTTCTGAGGTATTGTAAGGTATGAGGTGTCATTCTCCTATTAGGTGGTATAAAGTTGGTGAAAAGGAGTTGTTCAGTCCTAACTTAGTTTACTAGGTCATGGAGAAGGAGAAGGTGATTCGGGATAGGCTTAAGACCACCCAAAGTCGCTGATGTTTCGGCTTTTGACGAAATATTTTTCATCTTTTTCTTGGGAAATTGCATGTTTTCAAGCAACCAAGGTTGCATTTAACATTAGTTTTTAGTGTTTCAAGGTAAGGAGCTGACTGAAGGAAAAGACTCAGAAAATTAGAATAACAACACTTTTGACGGTCAAAATGGTGAATCGTCAATTTTGCGATAGACCACCAACTTAACCATTAGATCGAGGCAAAACTCATGAATTCTGAAGACCCAGCGACGGACCATATGGTGGACCGTCAATTTGGTGATGGACCACCACTTTGGCCGTCAGCGCTCAACAGAACCAGGCATCTTGAAATGCTTAGCGACAGCCAACATGGTGGACCATCGATCTTGCAAAGGATCACCACTCCAGCCATCGGGATTATCCATAATTTGACTCTCCAGCATCATCAGCCACGGTCAAGATGGTGGATCGTCAATTTTACGATGGACCACCATGTGGACCATCAGTCTTATCCAGAAAGTGACCCTCCAGGATCAGCAGCAACGAACCAAATGGTGCGCCGTCAGACTTGAGACGGACCACCACTTTGGCCATCTTTTTGGACGTGAATTTTGTATTATTTTAATTTTAAGTTGTTTTTACTTGAGAACATATAAATATCCAGTTTTAGGTTTTATTAGGGGTCTTTTATCCATCTTTTATTTTTCTACTAGGTTTTCCATACTGAAAATACACTGTTACATAGTTTTTGTCTAAGATTCATTCGAGATTGGTGGATCTAGATTCCCTTATCATATTTTCTATTGAAGATTGAGAACAATAATTATAACTTTTGTAAGAAAACTTTGAATTAATTTATGATTAACACAATGGTTTCTTCTCTTTCTTGGGTGGAAATGTGTGGCTAAGCTCCCATAACTTGGGTTATCGGAGCCTTGATGTGAATAGTTGATTAGGGGCTATTATTCTATTAGATTCCCATGATTAATTAATATTGCATAAACCCTTCTTCACTTTAATGACTTTTCTTGGTTGCAAACTTAAAAAGTTATCCCAAGAACAACACTTGTTCGAACAGAAAAGTATTTGTTGGGAAAAGAAAGGGTATAATAAATCTAAAGGCCTTAACCTTTGGATAGAGGGTGGATGCCTTAACCGGATCAACCAATGTGAGAATATAGTTGAATTAATAATATGTTTCTTAAGTTTGAAAGAACTAAGGCATAAGATACTCATTTAGGTTGAGAAACTAATGGGTAAACCATAGAATTCAATTAATCTTGCAATTAGAATTGTTCATTGGGATTTCAAAATAGTTCACAACCCCAGCTGCTTAAGCATCTTGGTAACCATAACTCTAGTTTGACTTCACTCATTGAATTACTATTAGTAATATAACCTACAGTTGGACTACTTTCTATGAAAAATATTTGAATATAATTGATAAATTAAAGGGAGTTGAGTCTACCAACTCTGGGGTGACCACTATGAAGAGTGATTTTTCCTCCATGAGTCAGTTGGTAAACTCATACTCTACTTCTATCAAGCAGTTGGAGCAGCATATGAGCCAACTCTCAGCTGCATTGAATCAGACAAAGAGCAAAACTTTGCCAAGTTATACAATTCAGAATTCTTAAAATGATGGCTCCTACATGGCAATTACCACACAGAGTGGTAAGGTATTACCAGGCCCTTCTGTGGGCAAAGCTGTGATTCCAGAGGATATTGAGCATGGAGAAACATATCTAGTGGAGTTTGAAAAACTGGATAAAGTTATTGATAATACACCATCCAACCATCAGCAGGTTGATGAGTTGGAAAAGAACAAGGGAAAAGAGATCAAAGTGGTGGTTACTACAATCCTAAAACCACCTCCTCAATTTCCCCATCGATTGAAAAAAAAGGTCGATGACACAAAGTTTGGCAAGTTTATGGCCATGCTTAAGCAGTTGACAATCAACTTGCCATTGGTGGAGGAAGTAGCGAAAATGACTGGGTATGTAAAGTTCATAAAAAATCTTGTTATGAAGAAGCGGATAGTTAGTTATGAGACGGTGGACAATCTCCATCATATGGTGCTATTTCAACAAGGTCGTTGGTGTAGAGAAGGCAGACCCGGGAGCATTTACTATCCCATGCACTAATTGGGTCTCTTGATTTCACAAAATCTTTATGTGATTTGGGAGCCAGTACAAACTTGATGCCGCTTGCTGTGTATAAGAAATTGGGCTTGGGGGATCCTACTCCCATGAACATGAGATTAGTTATGGCAGATAGGTCTGTAAAGTGGCCCGTGGGGATTTTATATGACATATTAGTGAAGGTGGCCAGTTTTATATTTCCAACTAATTTTGTCATTCTTGATTGAGAGGTGGACTTTGAGGTACCCATAATCTTAGGTAGACCTTTCCTCGCAACTAGGAGTGTACTTATGGATCTGAAGGCAAATGAGCTACTATTCAGGCTGAATGATGAAGTAGTTTGATTTTATGTATGCCAGTCCATGAAATAGCATAAAGGTATGAGCGTATTTTCTATTATGGATGTTTAATATGAGGAGGTGCATGAAGTACCTATAGAAAAAAAAATTGTTGTGGAGACTTTAGCTGCTATATTAATGAATTTTGATCAAGACGGTATTGAAGATTATGAGGAGACTGTGTGTGCCTTGACAAGCATGGGGTCTTATTCTTATGCACCCAAGAAGTTGGATTTGGACTTGAAAAATTATCCTAGTCCACCAGCAAAACCGTCTATTGAAGAGCTATCCACTTTGGAGCTGAAAAAAGTAGCCTGGTCATTTAAGGTATGTGTTATTAGGCAGTGGGAATTCACTACCTATTATTATTGCAGCTGACTTAAGTGAACAACATATGGAAGCACTCATTTCTAGTCTTAAGAGATATAAGAGGGCTATTGGTTGGACGATTACAGACATTATCGACGTTTCTTCTGGTATATGCACACATAAAATCCAGGTAGAAGAGGATTGTGTCCCAACTATTGAGCATCAGTTTTGTGTTAACCCACCTATGCAAGGGGTGGTAAAGAAAGAAATTATCAAGTGGCTAGATGCAGGAGTGGTATACCCCATCTCTGATAGTAAGTGGCTAAGTCATGTTCAGTGCATTCCCAAGAAAGGGGCATGATAATGGTGGCTAACGAAAAGAATGAGTTAACTCTACTTAGTCCTGTTACTGATGAAGGGTGTACATGGATTACAGAAAACTCAACTCGTGGACATTGAAGGACCACTTCCCAATGCCTTTCATAGATTAGAAGCTTGATCGATTGACAGGAAGAGGTTGGTATTATTTCTTGGATAGTTTTTATTGTTACAATCAGATTTCTATAACCCCATAGGATCAGGAGAAAATGGCATTCACCTGCCCATATGGTACTTTTGCATTTAAGAGGATGCCATTTGGATTGTGTAATGCACCCTCTACCTTTCAACGATGCATGATGTCTATTTTCTCAGATATAGTTGAAAACACCTTAGAGGTGTTAATGGATGATTTTTCTATGGTAAGAGATTCGTTTGAGTTGTGTTTGGTAAATTTGAGTAGGGCCTTGCAGTGATGTGAGGAGTTCAATCTGGTGCTTAATTGGGAGAAATGTCATTTCATGGTCAAGGAGGGCATTTTTCTCGAACACAAAATTTCAGCAAAGGGGATTGAAGTTGATCGAGCTAAAGTTGAGGTTATAGAGAAGCTTTCACCTCCTATTTTAGTGAAGGGGGTGCGTAGTTTTCTTGGTCATGCTTGCTTCTATAGGAGGTTTATCAAGAACTTCTCAAAGATTGAAAACCCCTTTTGCAAACTTTTGGAAAAGGAAGTCAAATTCTTCTTTGATGATGATTGCTTAAAGGCATTTGAATACCTTAAAGGGAAGCTGGTTGATGCTCCTATTATTGTTACACCGGATTGGTCAAAACCATTTGAGATCATGTGTGATGTAAGCAGTGTTGCCCTTAGAGCTGTGTTGGGATAAAAGAAAGACAAATTGTTTCATCCGATCTATTATGCCAGCAAAGCACTGAAGTGAGCTCAAAAGAACTACACCGTTATGAAATAGGAACTTCATGCAGTAGTCTATGCTTTTAAGATATTTCGGGCTTATCTGCTGGAATCCAAGGTAGTGGTCCACACTGACCGTGCAGCCTTGACATATTTGATGGCAAAAAAAATGCAAAACCAAGGTTGATCAGATGGGTGCTGCTACTTCAAGAGTTTGACTTCGAATTTAAGGATAGAAGGGTTGGAAAATTGAAGTGGCGGATTATCTATCTAGGCTGGAAGGTGAGCAAGCAACTAGAGATGAATTTGAGATAAATGACGCATTTTCAGATGAGGAAATCTTGGCTGTTGTTAAGGAGAAAATACCTTGGTATGCTGATTTTACAAATTATGTGGTGAGAGAGGTAATACCAGAGAATCTTTCCTTTCATCAAAGGAAAAAATTTCTCCATGATGTGACTCATTACTTCTGGGATGAGTCATATCTTTTTTGGGGATGTATAGATGGTATTATTAGACGGTGTGTCCTATAAGTAGATATGTTGAGTATATTAAAATTGATTCATACTTCCCCAATTAGAGGTCACCATGCAGGTGATCGGACTACAAGGAAAGTGCTTCAGAGTGGCTACTATTGGCCGTGTTTCTTCAAAGATGCCTACGAGTTCGTGAAGAAGTGTGACCAATCTCAAAGGAAAGGGTCCATCTCAAAGCACCATGAGATTCCAACGTCTAAAATGGTGTAGGTAGAATTATTCAATCTCTGGGGCATTGATTTCATGGGGCCCTTCGTGAGCTTATTTGGGATAAAGTACTTATTAGTATCCTTTGAATACATGTCAAAATGGATTAAGGCAGTGGCTCTGTCAGATAATAAAGGGAAGAGAGTTGTTGCATTCTTGAGGAGAAATACCTTCTGTCGCTTTGGGGTACCACATACAATCATCAGCGATGGAGGATCACACTTTTGCAACAAGATTTTCAGAGCTACCTTGGAAAAATATGGAGTTAAGCAGCATAAAGTAGCTACACCATACCACCTATAAACCAGTGGGGAGGTAGAAATATCTAATTGGGAAATCAAAGCTATCCTTACCAGGACTATAAATGTTAGCAGGAAGGATTGATCTAGGAAGATGGACGATACCTTATGGGCGTATCAAACGGCTTCCAAGACACCTATTGGCATGTTGCTATACCAATTGGTTTATGGAAAGGCGTGTCATTTGCCGATTAAGTTAGAGCATAAAGTGTTGTAGGCACTAAAATGGCTTAACTTGAATTGGAATAAGGCAACGAATATGAGACTAGGGCAGCTGAATGAGATGAACAAGTTTTGTCTTGGAGGTTTTGATTGGGCAGATTTATACAAGGAAATAATGAAGAAGTACCACGACTACAAGATTGAAAAGAGGGATTTCCAGAGAGGTGACTTGCTATTTTATTCAACTCCAGACTCAAATTGTTTCCAGGTAAGCTCAAATCCAAATAGCCCGACCCATTTAAAGTGAGTCAAGTCTACTCATCTGGAGTAGTGGAACTTGAAAATGAAGACGGAAATGTCTTCAAGGTAAATTAGCAGCGTGTGAAACTGTACATCGGTCCAATGGACTCGATTAGGAGTATTGATAATGTCTATCTTGATTAAGTCTGAGTAATTGAGATAACTGAGTCGTGCCGTGATGATAAATCAGGCGCTAGTGGGAGGCAACCCACATTGTGTTGTTGTAAAACATTAGTTAAATTATTTTATTTTTCTAGTGTATTTTTGATGTGCTTATGAAGTGTGCAGGATTTAAAATGCAGAAAAAAAGAGTAATACAATTGGAAAAATAAGGAAAATCTGAGCTACTGAAACAAAAGTGACGGTCGATTTGGTGGAACGCCAGTCATCTGATGGACCACAATTTCCACCATCACAAAAATGCTAAAGATTTCATTCACTAGATAAATTTAACGGTCAAAGTGGTGGACCATCACAAATTTGGTGGACCACTACATCGACTATCAAAAATCAAGTTGGTGGACTAAGTTCTGGCAAGGAGCGATGGTCAAAGTGGTAGACCGTCGAAAAATTGGTGGACCATCAAATTAACTATCGTAAGTAAGCTGAAGTGACCATGTTCTGGTAAGACACGATGGCCCTATTTGTGGTTCATCGCACGTCCGACGGTTCATCGCTGAGGACGTCAAAATTACCCTAGCACTGGGTCGGGTTGGGTTTAAATTGAGATTTATTTAAGTAACCCTTTTCAACTTCTTCAACTGACCAAATTCCTTTGTATTCAAAGAATCTGAGGGAATTTGATCTTTCTAGGATTCCCCATCTACTTCTTTTTGCTCTATTTGAGAAAACTCATTTCTTTTCTTTATCTTCATCACAAGAAATCTTGAAAGTAAATTACTAAAGTTGTAGTTGATTTTGTAATTTGTAAGCAAGTAGGAAAGAAGCTACTGTAACACCAAGGTATGAGCACCAACCTTCTCTTTTTGAATTGAAAGAACATGAAATGATGAAGTGAGTTGTTCACTAAAGTTCCATCTTGTGTTATTCTCTTACTTTGAGTTGTTGTATGTTTGGAAACTTGAGTATGCAATGTGAGTGAAGTCTGAGTAACTCACATGTTTAAAAATAATAAATAATATGTATAACTGTGAAGTGAGTGTCAATTGTTGCTTAAAAATAGGGGTTGTATGCTAAATGGTTGACAAAATAGTGAGTTGAAAGCTCGAATCTTAAGAAGGAGGTGCGACGGTCGAAATGGTGGATCATCACTTTTACGACGGACCACCAAATTAACCATCACAACAACCCCAGATGTAACACCCACTAGATAAGATGCGACGGCCTAAATGGTGGACCGTCGCTGTCTCGATGGACCACCAAATGGACTATCACTTGTACCTTAAATTTCAGTCCTTCTGGATAGGCCCTAACGGACCACCTGGTGGACCACCAGTTACTTGATTGACCACCGGTGTGGCCGTCAAATCAAAATTTTCATTGTTTATGTTGTTTTGTGCTATGAACTAATTCTTTACTTCTTTTTCAGGAATTATGGCTCATAAAATACCACCAAATAGAGGAGGAAGATCTCAAAGGGGTATAGGCAAATCTCCATTTGCCTATAACACCAGGCAACGTTAAAAGAAAGCCCTCACGCTCTCCCAGTTTGAAGAGGAGAGTGACATTAGTACAAGTACCACCATCTCAAGCCCATATGAGGCAACGTTTTCTATAAATCAAACCGAGACTATCAATGTAAAATGGAGGCTACTAATGTGGGAGAGAAAACAGAAGTGATTGATATGGATACTAAACCTGAGGATGCTAATGTAATCAAGTGTAAGGATCCTCAAGTTTGAGAAGCGCTTAGATAGCAGACAGAGGGAGCACGAGATAAGTTCTATGATGGATTGACACCTACAAAAAGAGGGATAAAAAGGCCCTTCGTAGAGGAGCATCAGATTGTGACAACGGAGCTGTATGAATATCCTGAGTTAGAACATTGCTTCAACGAGTATAAACTAGCATGGATGAGCAGGCCACCAGGAGCGTATCAACCGAATTGGGTAAGAGAATTCTTTGCCAATTATCTTGCTCTAGTAGAAAAGGACTATCCAAAAGGGATGTCAGTTATAAGCTTTCCGAACAGAGAGTCTGTACCTGTCCGAGGAGTCACAATTGATATTTCATCCCAAATAATCAATAGGATGCTTTCAGCCCAATGCTTATTATTATTATTATTATTATTATTATTATTATTATTATTATTATTATTATTATTATTATTATTATTATTATTATTATTATTATTATTTTATTACTATTACTACTACTACTACTACTACTATTATTATTATATTATTATTATTACTTTTTTTTCTATTATCATTACTACTACTGCTACTACTACTACTATTATTATTATTATTACTATTATTACTTTAATTTACTACTATATATGTTTTACTATTATTATTATTATTATAATATTATTATTATTATTATTGTTACTATTATTACTTTACTTTACTACTATATATAAGTGTAGGTTGGGGTGACTACCTAAGGTAGTTCAGTAATTTTAGTCACCCTAACCTTTACTTATATATAGTAGTAAATAAAATTGTTACACATACGTATGATTTTTTTCTTATATTTATTAGTTTTTTCCTTATTTTTATTGTCCAATTAAATGGTTACATATGCATATTGTTTTTTCCTTATATTTATTTATTTTGCCTTCATTAATTATTTTACTAATATTTTTATTTAGACCTTTGTAATCGAATTATACATGATATTTTCTTATAAATATATTTTTGTTCCTTATTAAATGACTATCGAGGGTATTTCAATAATTTTATGGTGTAATAAAATGGTTACACATGCATACTGCTTTTTTCCTTAAATGTGGGAATACACTGGGTTTGTTGTTGTTGTTGTCCTCATTTTTATAGTGCAATAAAATTGTTAAACATGCTTATTGGTTTTTTCTTATATTTATTAGTTTTATCCTCATGTATTATTTTAGTAATATTATTGTTTTCTATTTCATGGATAGTTGGGACTAGTACTCCATCATGGTAAAATTCTTGAGGAATCCTCACAAATTTCTACCCCAGTTTAGGATGAAACACATCTTTTATACATTCTTGTGAATCGATATACTATTTTTTTGTGGAATTTTTAAGGTTTTCTCGAAACCTCAAAAAATTTTCCCTATTGTTTTATTTTGGAGTCTTACATTCCTGATCCACTCAAAGAAAATATTAGTTTAAGAGAAATGGTTGTCCTACATTTCAACATTGTGATCTCAATTGGAATCTGCCTTTATATGCTCAAGAGTTGGGCCTATTAATCTAATACTTTACAGGTTTAAGAATCTAGAAGAGCCTTTGAATTGGATATAGATGAGAAATAAAATCTTTATTAGATTAAGATCAGACCCAAGAGTGGGCTTCCTTTGTATCCAAATAGAAGTCAAATCAAACGTAGTTCATGAGTATAAACAAAGGTAGATAAAATAAATAAATTTTATTAGCGATAAGGAAGATAAATAGAGAATGATGGAATCTCCTATTTTCTAGAGTGGTACATGCTGAAGGAAACTGTTGAGAAGGTGTTGGTGCATGTTGAATGAAACAGTTGAGAAGGTGTGTGGATAAGGCAAGAATAAGGAGATACAGTCCAAATAATATTTTGTCTTGAGCGAGAAAAAAGAAGGATGGAATCTTTCTGGTCATTGAGTATATTTGTCATATTGCAGTCCTTTAATTGAGTCGATGTACAAATGCTAGACAACCTTTAAATAAAAATAGTAGATCAAACAAAACAAGAGTCAGTATACTCAATAAGAAAAGAGATATTATAACAATATGAGTCATATTGCTAAAAGTGGACTTTAGGGTGAATGAGTGGCCTAGAACTTAAGCTTGGGGGGCAGATTAATATCAAAAAATAAAAGATAGGCTATGGCAGGACCTAGGTTCTAAGTTCGTACATGAAACTAATTAAGGTATGAACAAATAAATAATGATAAGGTATTTAAAAGTGCACATAAAATGTCGTAGGCATTTTATTTTAGATATTGTGGGGGGTTGAAGATCTGAAGGGTTTTAAATCTTTTGGAAGAATTAGTTTAACTGCAACATTTAGTAAAACTTCATTTCCTAGCTGAGTAACGGCCGAAAGTGGCTATTTTGGTAGCTGTAAAGGCGGCTTGAGAGGGGCCACCGGTTTAGGCTTGCCGGCAGTTATTGGTCGCGGCTAGCAGTGGGGCAATGGCAGTATTGGTTGGAGAGGATTTTTGCTGGCTGGAGGTGGTGGATCACTGGTTGTTATTGGCCGACGGCGATGCGGCATGGTGAGGGTAAGAGATCAAGGAGGGAGAGAAAATAAAAGAGGAGGCAACTCTTTTTTTCTTTTGAGAAATAGGATTAGGGATTTTGGGTATATAGGTTAAAAATATGAAAAAAATATATGGGTTAAAAATATTTAAAAAAAAAAAAAGGAAGAGTTAATCTCAGACATTGATTGCCTGAGATCGGCGGTTGTGATTAAAATTGAGAGGAATTTATTAAGTTTGTTCAAGATTTAAAATTAAATTAAATTGAGCTAAGATTGACATAGATTCGATAAAAATAGGCTAGAAATTAAATAAGTTGGGCAAACTGAATTGACTTAGTTTGCTTTTTATAATAATAATAATAATAATAATAATAATAATAATAATAATAATAATAATAATAATAATAACGACAACAACAACAACAACCGCAACAACAATACTACAAATTGGATGTTTGTATATTACGGGTGTAAACATTAAATAATTTTAATAAATATTAACACATTATCCAAAAAAATATTATATTTAAATTAATAAATTGTTAAAAGTGATAATAAAAAATTAATAAAATAATTTATATATTTTTACATCGTGTGATGCACATTATTTATTTGGTATAAAAATAATGCGTAAAAAATACTAATATCCAAAATTAATAGTTTTTGATAAAATAGAAGCATAGGGGGCATATCGAAAAGTCAAAATTGGGTGTCAACACTATAAAGATTTGGTTAAATATAAGTACCTAAATTTGGATGCCAAGGTCCATGGCTAAAGCTTAACTGTGAAGTCATCCACCACTTGAAGAAATTGTTGACAAAGAAGTGCTGCTAGATCGGCTCTAGAGGATCTTGATTATCTCTAACCAACCTCAAAGAGTATCTCTAACCCATTATTTTATCATAGCTAATTACTTAGAGACAAAGCATTTCGTTAAGTATAGGATGAAATATCTGCCAATATTTGGTTAGGGTGAAAGATATTATAGGGTGATTTCTCTCAATTATTTATTTTTTAGTTGTTTGTTGTATATATGAGAAAAATTGAAAAGAAATGAAAAAATATAATAACATTAAAAGATTTCTTCTTTTGTTATTTAGAATGGAATAATTGTTTGTAGGGGTGTTCATCGGTTTGGTTAAAAACCAAACCGAACCATAAACCAAACCAAACCGATTAAAAAACCCGAAGTTTGATTTGGTTTAGTTAGGTTTGGTTTTAAATTTAAAAAAATCGATGCTATTTGGTTTGTTTATAATTTTACTTACAAAAACCGTGAAAATAATCAAACCGAACCGATAAATTTTATATATATATATAGTATAATTATTTATATATAATTTATAAATAAAATATAAATGTTTTATTATATTTAATATAAAACTAAATTTTAATCTATATCTAGCCCAACCAATACTTTAGCCCAATTGCCCTAAGCCCCAAACCCAAGCACAACTCTACCTACTATTACTAATCAATTAACCCTACGGTCCCTACCTCACTTTTTCTGCTTTAGCTTTCACAATACGAGTTACCATGGTCCCTGGTTCAAATGTTAGTTTTATGTTGTTAATTTAACCGTTTTCCTATATGATTAGCTCACCTAACTAGTCTTTAAAATAAACAGATAACTCAAATTTGCCCAACTCTATCTCTTTTTGCAGTACATTGCAATAGGATACAAAGCTCTATTTTACAATGTACATGTATGTGTTTATGTGTTGTTGGATAATCTTTGTGCCTACAATACAAGACTGGTGCTTTTCATCTCAGTGTTGGTTTTGTTTAATATGTTTGTTCTGATTTTTAAGAGTTTATAGTGTCATTTGTCCATTACTGTGCAAATATTTCATGAGAAATTGTTCAATGTGATACTATTTTCTATAGATTAAAAAAAGGAGTTTCTTCTAGAGATGGTTGGAGTAGGCTAGTAAATAACCGAAAAAAACAAAAAACTAAACCGAAAAGAATCAAACTGACGGTTATTTTTTTTGTGCTTTGGTTTGATTTAAGAAATTCAAAAACCGACTAAATTAGTTTTTGTTATGGTTTTAACCACTAACCGATCCAAACCGGCCCATGAACACCACTAGTTGTTTGTTGATTTTTATCCTTTTATTCTTTAAATATTTTTTGGAGGCAGCTGGGGTTTGAATTTTGGGGGTAGGGCATGAGGTAAGAAAAGAATTAAAATATTTTTTTGGATGAGGGATGGTAGGGGTTGGGGGTCGGGGTAGGGGAGTGAGGGTGGGTGAGGAAAAAATTAAAATTATTCAAAAAATTTAATTTTTTGGGGGGTGGGGGTTAGTAGGGGTAGTGGGTCAAATAAGGGGGAGAAAAAAATTTGAATCTTTTTTTAAAAAATTAAGTATTTTTGAGGGGGAGAGGGTTAGGGTTTTGGATTTTGGGTAGGGGATGAGGTAAGAAAAAATTTTAAAATATTTTTCTTGGATAGGGGTGGTAGGGGTGGGGTGGGGAGGTAGGGGATTGGGGGTCGGAGCAGGGATAAGTGATTTTGAGAGTTGTATGAATATTTTAACTTAAGAGTGAGGTTGAAAGAGATTTTTGAAAAATATTTTCCTTACGTTTTGAAGGGAAGTCATTTTCCTTAGATTTGAGGAAAATAAGTTGATTTGAAAAATATTTTAAAAATATTTAAGACAACCAAACATGAGAAAATTGGAAAACATTTTTCAGAAAATATTTTTCTTCATACCAAACACACTCTAAAGTTATTAGGAGTTAGAGAGTATTTAGGAGCAATTGAATGTTAAGTGCTCCAGTTACGTGCTACACTGGACTGATAATGCAAGTTGTTTTTTGAATTTGAAAGAATATTTTTAAAAGTGAACGACTTTTTTTAGCCTCTTAGGCTTTTTTACTTGACTCTTGTAATATTTTAGCTTCAATTTGGATCATTGTTGTTTACTTAATTGAGATTCTGTAAGGATCTTTCTTAAGTTAAACATATGACATATGTATTAGGTGTTTGTTGATATTTCATATTTTTCATACCGATGTTTAGAACTTATAAGAAATATTTGCAAAAAAAAAATTAAGAATGTTAAGTTTAGAGGATGATATAGGTGTTTCTTTAGTTAGTCATATTTTTATCCTTTACTTTATCTACGCACAATGAATTACCCTAGTTAGCCCCAGTGAGCCATAGTCTATTCTTTTACAACCACATAAGATACATAATCCTTGTATTTTAATTGATATTTAATTTGATCCAGAACTCCTAATCACTTTAATTTAAAAATTAAAGTTGAAAGGAGCAAGAAGAAAAAAAGGAGAAATAGTTGAAGCGGAACGTCAGTAGAAAGATTAAGCGTGCAAGTAAATTTTAAACCCTATTGATAGGAGCAGAAAAAGTAGAAAAAGAAAAGAAAAAAATATGTTTGATTTCCCTTTACTAATGGTATGTGACCTTGCTTAAAGAGATGGAAAAATAAAAAATGCTTATGGGTAAGAAGAGTACAAGAAAGAAGATGGTCAACTGAGTAAGTGCTTAGAAAATATAGTCAGTATCTCTAGAGAAAATAATTTCTATGCATCCTTTAGCCAACATTGCAACCATGAAATTCTTACTTCCTCTTAAATGTGACGTTTTTATATTAGTGGAGCAGTACACTAAGGGCAAGTTTATGGTTCATTATATGTTGCATGTGGAGTTCCTTGTAAGAGTGGGCATAATTCTATTTTTATGCACATTCATAAGATATTTTTTATACTGGTGAGCTGTCACGATCCGAGATTACCCTAGTCATAACATGGTACTTAGTGCTACAAGTAACCCCAAGCTAACTTATGATTTGGCACAAGCTTTAAATACAAAAGAAGAAAGGTAACAAAATATTGTACAAAAGTTATTTAAAAGTTTCTGATAATCAAAGCAATATCAATTGTAATTGAAATACATCACTGTAAACACATCTAACTGTCTGACCGTCTGAAAGCCTCTAAACGTGATGGGATGTTGGGATCGTCTGAAATAGCATGAAATAAAATACTGGGATGAATAACTAATAATACAACTAGTACTAGATTTATAAGGACTCACCAATGCTGCAACTGAGTGGTCTAGGAACGGACTACGCGCGATCTGGGAACTGGGCATCCGAACCTATGTTATAAGACAACATAATACAAAGGAAAGTATGTGATCAGTACTTTAAATTTACTGGTATGTAAGATGCAAGATAACTAATTTACATATATACTGAGCATGAATGCAAGAGCATCAAATATCGAATGCAAGACCAAGTATAAACATGTACTGAAATAATTTGAATAACTTGATGACTAAGATAATGAACACTTGGTCATGCAAACTTGAACTGAACATAATCTAAATAACTGAACTACGGACTACGGGAGCTAACAACAACTGACATAACCCAATCTGAGCTTATCGAGGTTCAACCTGTAACCCCAGTTGGAAGGGTGTTGATACCTTACCAAGGCTATCAACAATGGCTGGCGTGGATCTACCAATTTGATGTCCCAAAGGACTATGGTGTCAAGCCTTAACTAATGGGTGACCCCTAAGAGGGTTTCAAGCCTAAATTGGTATGTGACCCCCCATAACCTACACTATCAACATAGTTTTAGAACTTAAGGACTGCTACTAACGACTCTGCCTAACTGACTGGGGATTCGTCATCCCTACGTTCACTCGGTGCTAAGTGTTACTCCCAACTAAATGATTCTAAAGTTTAGATAAAATATAAACTAAATAATGATATTCTCAAGTCATGGTATTATGAAATTAATACTATATACATAACTTAAGAAATCATGAACTTGTAAATTGATGCATGTTTTAAACCTTGTTATTAGGTGTTCATAACCCACAACATAGACTAATGCAACTGATCATAAAAGTGGTAAAACTAACCATAGTATGAAAAATCATTATTAATACTCAATATGTAAATAGCTAATTTTGATATGGATAATGAAGATTATCAAACGTATGGAAACATAATTCACGTAAGGAAACATATTTTCATGGTTCATAATCAAAACAACTAAGAGCAAGATATGATAAAATTCATATTTATCTTAAAACTTTATATAAAAGGGAAAAAGAAATTATTGATATTTCTTGGGACTCAATAGGTGAAAGGGGCCCATTGATGAATATCCCACATACGTGAGAATAGATGCCTTGATGAAATTCTTGAAGTTGATCTTGTTCTTGGGAAACCCTAGTTTTCTTGACCCAAAAGAAAGTTAAGTTCCTGTGGTCAGATTCCTGTAAGAAGAGTTTTCATAAATTAAAGACTCGACTCATGTTTGCCCCAATTATAGCATTACCCAATGGTACGGATATTTTTGTAATGTATTATGATACCTTTAGAGTTGGTTTGGGTTGTGTGTTAATGCAAAGAGGTGAGTTTATAGCCTATGCCTCTAGACAGTTGAAGCCTCATGAAAAGAATTACCCAACCCATGGTCTTGAATTAGCTATTGTGGTGTTTGCATTGAAAATCTGGAGGTACTATCTGTATGGTGTGTATATTGATGTGTTCACAGACCACAAAAGTTTGCAGTATGTGTTTACTCAAAGGGATTTGAATCTCCAACAGAGAAGGTGATTAGAATTGTTGAAAGATTATGACATGAGTGTGTTGTATCATCTGGGCAAGGCCAATTTAGTAGCAGACGCCCTTAGTAGATTATCTATGGGAAGTGTTGCTCATGTAGAGAATGATAAGAAAGCGTTAGCTCGAAAAGTTCATCGATTACCTAGATTAGGTGTTAGGTTGGTTGAGTCAGCTGAAGGGAATGTTTAGGTTCAGAGTAGTTCCTAATCTTCCCTAGTTTCAGAAGTGAAGGAGAAACAAGACATGGATTCTATTTTGGTCAAACTAAAGGAGTCAGTTAAGGACCAGAAGGTAGAAGTATTCTCCCAAGGGGGAGATGGCATGTTGAGATACCAAAATAGATTGTGTGTGCCTTATGTTGATGAGTTGTGACAGAAAATTATGGCTAAAGCTCATGGTGTGTGTTATTCTATTCATCCAGGTGCTACCAATATGTATCGCGACTTATAGGAAATCTATTGGTGGAATAGTATGAAGAGAGATATAACAGAGTTTGTAGCTAAGTGTGCAATTTGTCAATAGGTTAAGGTAGAGCACCAAAGACCTAGTGGTACGTTGCACGTTTTAGTATCCTCACTTGGAAGTGGGAAGAGGTGAATATGGATTTTATGACTAGTTTACCCACTTCACATCGTAATCATGACTCGATTTGGGTTATTGTAGACAGATTGACTAAGTCAGCTCATTTCTTGCCAGTTCACACATCTTAAACAGCTGAGGATTATGCTAAGTTAGATATTCGAGAGTTAGTCAGATTGGATGGAGTTCCCTTGTCTATCATATCAGATAGGGGTACTCAGTTTACTTCCTATTTTTGGAGAGCTTTTCAAAAGGGACTTAGTACCCAAGTTCATCTTAGTTCAGCTTTCCACCCTCAGACAAATGGTCAAGCAGAGAGGAATACCCAAACTCTAGAAGATATGTTGAGGGCATGTGCTCTTGATTTCAAAGGTAGTTGGGATGAGCATTTTTCATTGATTGAGTTCACTTATAATAACAGTTACCATTCTAGCATTCAGATGGCCTCATTTAAGGCTCTTTATGAGAGAAGATGTAGATCGCCCATAGGTTGGTTTGAAGTGCGTGAGGCCACTTTGTTTGGGCTCGATGCAGTGTTTAAAGCTATGGAGAAATTTAAGTTGAATAGAGAAAGATTGAAAACAGCCCAAAGTCATCACAAATCATATGCAGACGTGAGAAGAAGGGACCTCGAGTTTGAGGTTAGTGATTTAGTGTATTTGAAAAATTCACCTATGAAAAGGGTGAAGAGATTTGGCAAAAAGGGGAAGCTTAGTCCCCAATATGTTGGCCCTTATAGAATTCTGAGTCGTTTTGGGAGAGTAGCTTATGAGCTTGATTTGCCCGCAGACTTGTCAGTCGTTCATCCTGTATTCCACATCTCTATGCTTAAGAAGTGCATCGGTGAGTCCACTATTGTAGTTCCATTAGAAAACTCAGATATTCAGAACAGCCTTTCATATGAAAAGATTCCAGTTGAGATTTTAGATCATCAGATCTGTAGACTAAGGAACAATGAAGTCCCCTTGGTCAAAGTTCTTTGGCGGAATTAGTTTGATGAGGGTGCCACTTAGGAAGCAGAAGCAGATAGCGAGCCAAGTACCCTCACATTTTCTCTGAAAACTCAGATTTAGCTGAAGGTAATACTCTTCCTTGATTCAGTTCTTTTCTAATCATATTCTCAACTATATAGTTGCCCTCATGTAAGTTCATGCACTCACAGAATTACTCAGAAGCTTAAAATGATTTAGATTCAGTTTTTCAGTTTATTTCAGTTGTACATGATAGCTAGTAGTCTTAGATTCCCCAGTATTCTCAGGTTATCTAGCCACATTCGCGGATAAATTTTCCCAAGGGGGAGATATTGTAATACCCCGTACCTTTTCTAGTTAAAATCTGCCCCTAGAATGATAAGGGATAGCTTCCAAAATGAAGAATAATTATTTCTTGTGGAATTTTCCCGATTTAGACCTCTGATTGTGTGGGAAATTTAATAAGCTTTCAACGATATAAGATTCTCCTAAATCCGATGACCGAGTGAGAAGTTAGGGCTATTTTAAGCCTCAATCATAAACCATGATTTGGGTCCTTAGCGCATCGCGGAGATGGTTTAAATGATAATTGTCAAATTTCAATGAGACTCCACAATATTGGTGCGTCGTGGAGAGGTCAAATTTCCCATTCGTCAAGATCCAGTGAAACTCCGTGATTTCCCCGCATCACGGAGAATCCCCTTTTCTCGTTTGTCCATTTTCAGTGGCTCACCGCGATGATGATGCATCGTGATGATGGCCAAATAGAAATATAGTAGAGCATCACGATGTCTCCACATCATGGTGTCTTTACAGGTACCAATTGGCAGTTTCTAGTAGGCTACCGCGATCATGGCGTGTCGCGCCATGGGCCAAATTTGTGAATTTTCCCAATTCTAAGTAAAAATTTAAAAGGGTTTCTTTGGTCTTTTACCAAGCCCTAAGTCATGAATAACAGATGATTTAACCTATCCTAAGCATATTACATTCACTATTCACCAAAATACTCTCAAGAAAATCCTAGATCATCAAACTTTCTCCCCAAGAAATACAAATTCCTCTATTAATTCTCCAAGGAAATTCAAGATTAAGAATCCACAAATCTAGAACTCTAAGAATTCATCTCCAAAGCATCAATAGAGATCCAAGATTCAAGTTTTAGCATTTAGTTCATCAATTGAGGTATGTGGGGTTATAAACAAGGCTACACCTTTCATCTTTGTGCCCAAAACTTATTTTAATTACGAATTTACTGAATTTTATATGATTTTCCATGAAATTAAAGTTAGGATTTATACCCATTAATGTTATTTACAAGCTTATGAGATTTCCAATGATATAGAAATTGAATTACATGATTATGTTCATATTTTCATGCATATTGCAGAAATTTCCATATTTTGAGTTGAATTATCAATGTTTCCATTATCAAGCATGGACATTTTGATGCTTTAACATGAGATTGATACATGGGTCATTAAGCCCTAATTTAAGATTGTTATTTCAAGAATTGTTGTGCTATAAGCACCCAATGATTAGTTTCCTTTCAGATTATAGATAAAGATTTAACCTTTTGGTCTCAGAATAGATATGAAATCCACTTTACAAATTCAGATTAGAGATTTAGCTTTACAGATATACAGTTGGTTTTTATTACAAACCATTAGACTATTTTAAAGTGGATTTTCTTCAGAATGAGTATACATATTTAATAGGAGTAGTATTTAGCACCGAGATGGGTACGTTACTACAGTTTCATACCCTAGAACTACGTGCTAACGTAGGATTTATATTATTTCCACTTCTACGTGGATGACAAATATGTGATCACTTAGATAGGTTATACTCCCTGGCAAGAGTATGACTCCTCTCCCCAACGTGAGGATTCCTACTTAGGGGGACAAGAACGTTCGAATCCATGAATGCTCACATGATTTATGTCGGTTAAGAGAACCTCCCTGCTAGCTAACAGAAAAGATTAATAGAAAAGCTTTTAGAAAAACTAAGTGTAAAGGCACATAAACTTACTCAGATATTATTTTACTTTAGATTTTAGATTACAGATAAAATGGTAAGTCCTTTTTCACTTAGCCATATGATTTGAGAATAGAACAGAAATACAGATTTTAGAACTAAGTGTTGGGACTCACAATATATATATTATTTGTATTACTATTTATGATTTATGATCTTCAGATTCCAGATTACTCAGGACGATGTGAGTCATTTACATTTAGCATGCATGATATTATAAATTGTGATGATATTGCTTACTTATTGCATTCACCCCCATATACTCAGTACATTATCAAAGTATTGATCCACATATACGTCTATGTGCTACATTATCTCATAATGTAGGTTCGGGTACTCAGTCTCAGCAGCGTGAGTGATTTTCGATCATCTCATCTACATCCTACAGTTTATTGAGTCCTCATAGTTCGAGGACTTAGCTATTCAGATTTCCAGTTTACTAGTAGATGTTTCATTATTCATTTCAGATATTTTGAGTCAGCTGGGGCTTATCCCAATGACTCTCTTGACTCAGTCAATAGAGGCTTGTCGGACTACTAGATTCAGTTTTAGACTTTTGATTCAGTATTCAGATTTTTTAGTATTGTTATACCTAGACTTGGGAGATTAGTATGTTTTAGATAAGATTTCCGTATTTATTATGTTTCCATATTCATATTTTCCTTATGTTGAGATTCAGATTTAGTAGAAAAGAAGTCAGGGTTTGCTCAAGACTACTTATAGTTTGGAGCACCATGTAGCATCCTGAAAATCAGATTTCGGGGCATTACAAAAAGTCATGCTTTTATATGATCAGTTTCCTCCCATTTGTTCTCTTTTTGATAGTGTCTTGAGATTTTTATGTGAATTACACTTATGTTGTGTATTTTGATGTGTAGAAGGGAGATTAATTGAGTCTAGAAGTAATTTGAGCATAACTGAATTTTGAAAGATGAGTAAGTCAAAATGTTGTTCCATGTCAATAATAAAGGTATTTGGCAAAAACAAAAGTTTAACGAAGACAAAATGAGAAGAAAACGTAAAAAAGGCATTAAGAGGACACTTAGGGGGTGTCCGAGTGCAACCGGTCACCCCAACAATTGAAAAAAAATTATTAATAAAAAATTTTCCTATGAGGCCACCAAAGTACAATTGATGTTGCCCAAGATTACATCTCCAAGAAAGTATAATGTGGTCTCTGTCAAATATATAACCCAACAAAGGTTGGGGTCGAACCCACAGGGAATAGACTGAATCTCTATCACAAACTTATTGAAGTAGTCAAAAAGTGCAGAAACGTAAATGGAGAATTTTGTGAAAAAAGTGACAGTATTAACAGATATTAATTGCATTAGGTTAAAATCAATATGAGATTAATACTGGGACTATGTCCCCCTTGACTTCCTAACTTCGTAGACTTATCATGCTTCATCAAACTATCTCAATGCCTTGTATGTAGAATCTGACAAATTATGTATCACCAATCGTCCTGTGAATATTTCATGACCCAATTTCTTGGATCATGACAGCGCCTACTATAACCCACCAGTAGGCAAATCAAACCCATAGTCTAAAATGGCGAGTAATGAACTACCCAAGAGATAAAAGAAAGAATATGGAATATCTGAAATACACGATCAATATCATAATATAATCCCAAAACCTAGTGGTATCAGTATAAGAGTTTCTAAATGTAACAAGAGTATGAAGTGAAGTACAATGAATACACTGATAGAACTTATCTCTGGATACAACATAGAGACTAGTCTATTACATAAGAGAAAGATAAGCAATACTCCAAATGTCAGGATCTAACTCTAAGTATTTAAACTATGTTATCTCCACACGTTGCACGCATCAACGGTGATAAATCATACTATGATCTACAAGTTGCAGAAGTGTAGTATGAGTACCAAATGAATGGTACTCCGTAGGCAACTGTCAACTGAGCTCCAAAGATAAAGCATATATATATATAACATATAAACAGAATGAAAAAGTACACCCAAATGTCTAGAAACCATATAAGACAGCCAATGACATAATAAGGATAACCTACCCTATTCATGTCCAAGAGACTTAACATATTAAGGATAAGGAAATATTAAGGATGCACTATCTTATTCCAGTCATAGTTAGGAAACTCAACACTATATCGCATATCACTGTCCAATATACAAGTAATAGTAGAAAGAAGATATATATAAATATACATGGCCAAAGAATGAGTATATAATTGGAGTAAATGAAGGAAATGAGGGATATGATGTAATACCATAGCTAATATATATATATATATATATATATATATATATATATATATATATATATATATATATATATATATATATATATATATATATATTACTATCTAATAAGAGGCAAAAGGCAAGAGAAGCCGGCAGCTCTCCGTCCATGCCTGTTTCATCATCTGTTTCTTCCATTATTTTAATTATGTGATCTCTAATTAATTATTATAAGTTATTTATGTATTAATAATTATAATATTTAATTAAAAAAAGGAAAAATAGATATTTATGATCCCGTCTGCATCATAAGTTGCTTCCTTTGTAATTTTATTATATCATCTCTAATTTGTTATTATAAGTTATTTATGTATTAGAAAATTATAATATTTAATTAAAAGGTAAATAGATATTTATGACATGTCTGCTTCAGCTGTTTCACCCAGGTATTTTTTAATAGTAATTTTGTTGTATCACTTCTAAGATAAAAGATGTTGGAATCATACCTCAAGTCTCGATACCGAATCAATGACCAATCTATCAATAAATTAACATAACAATCATCACAAAAATGATAACAATATCAATAACAGCGCGAGTAACCGTCTATTCTAGATAACCAAACACCAAGTCGAGCCTATGTGTGCCCCCATCGCCCCAGGATCAGAAGGTTCAATAAGCATACAACAACATAAGGCATAGTCATCACCCATATCTATGCAGTCCTCCCATACTAGCTGATAGACATAAGCACATACTAGTGATAAGCGACGCTCATTCTAGAATAAATGCTAGGTATGCAATCAATATGACAATCTCATCATCATAACCATCTCCACCATCATAACCAACCTACATCCTTATTAGGTATATATATATATATATATATATATATAGTTTTAACACATAGGTATAGCCAAACTCGAACTGGTAGATGTACACATAGGCACATCAATATAGTCATTATTCGGCCTTGTCGGGTATCATCACATCATCATAATATCCTCCGGCCGTTCCAGATATCATCACATCATTATAGTATCCTTCGGCCTTCCTGGGTGTCATCATATCATCATAATATCCTCCAACCTTGCCGAGTATCATCATATCATCATAATATCCTCCAGCCATGTAGGGTATCATCAAAGCATCCAAATTAATGTCAACAATACAGAGCAAGCTCCACGAGGGCTAAAGTAAAGTGCAAGCCCCAAGAGGGATAAAGTAAAGTGCAAGCCCTATGAGGGATAAAGTAAATAAACATAAAAAGGAAAGCAAGGTAGAGTATATTTCCATAATTCATCGTTCATCATCGATATCACATATCATCATCAATATCAAATTATTAATAGGTGCATATACATAAAATGAATACTATAACTTTCATCGAATTTTACCTGAAATTTATATTATCAGTCTAGCATCTTTCTCTGTTCCATATCTGAGAGATGTATATCTAGATATGATAGGTGTACGGACTTAAGTCGTGGCTAAAAGAGTGTAAATCCATAAGTTTATTGCCTAGAGAGAACTTCGAGACTAAATTATTATAAAAATGTAGAGAGGGTCAAAATCTCTCACGACCGGGATAGTTAGTAGTATCAAATCATAGACCAAAACTTATTATGGGCAAGTCTTTAAAACATCTTTATTAACCTGTTTTACATGTAAGTTATTCATTAAAACAAGCATTTATTGTTATGAAGAAATTCATTTTAAGGTATAAAGTAGGCTTTAATCCATATTTAGTGACAATCACAATAATATTATAATCTAATTGGAATCCTATCTATAATCGATGGAACAATCATGAATGTACCAAATTTATGCATGTCATCACTAGTATTCATACAATGGAACCATAAGCATTAATATATCAATAAACTACAATCACAACCTCTACTAGGATAAACACTTTCCGGATGGTCAACTCAAATTATAACACAACCTTGGACCCAATAATGTGTCCGGAATAATTATAATATCATAATCATAGATTTTGGCCCATATATATATATATATATATATATATATATATATATATATCTGAAGCCCATATCAAAATCATATTTATAAATCATCTTATTTTAAATAAGCCATAGTGTATTTATGAGGCATAACATCTTTATAAGTCATAAGGCATATATATAATCGTATCACACATAGAAGGCATCTCACATCTAGAAGGAATAATGCATCAATAAAGCATAACTCATAACTATGAGAAATATCATCTCTATAGGAAAATTATCATATCTAAGAGGAATAACATCTCCAAAGGTCCAACATCATAACTATGATGAAATACATCTCTATAGGACATTATCATAATTTGGGAAAAGTCATCACATTTTATCAAGCCATGATGTAAACTTATTCTAAAGGCTCAATAGTCTCAACTCAGTCAAACATCTGCAACTATGTCCACAAGGGCTAACACAAGTCTTGGCCAAAGGTGGGCCGAAAGAACCCACTTCTAATCCTCAATTTCCATACTTACGAAATTTATTCCCCAAACTAGGTGAAGGTATCTAGTTCAACTTCTATGTGTCATGTAAGCCATAACCAATCCTAATCTAAGAATTTCATCAAAAAACAAGTGCATTTAAGTCAACTCTACTCAAATTACGATTTCAAGTTCACTAGACTAGCCCAACTATGGTTAATCATACTAACCATAATTCCAACACTTAAACCACATCCTAAACCTAGCTTCATATCTTATCTATGATACAAATTAGTTCAATCTAGGGAGAAGTCAATAGGATTCAAAAAGGATAGTAAACATTTCAACTTACGGGTCAAAACCCTCATCTAAACACCAAACTTCAATATTTAATACTAAGTCATTCTACCCATAATCAAACTTAACGTTCACATTCACACGCAATATATAACATGCATCATCTTACGAAGAAAAGTAGACAAAAGCCTACCTCAAAGTCAAACCGCCAATCCTTGTATTATTCACCAAAATCTCGTCTTCATTTCATAATCCCAATATGTCATCACACTATCAAAATCATAATTTATTCATCAATATGAGAGTAACGATACCCATATTGCACCATTGTGCTTCGGTTATAAAAAAACACCAAAACTCCAAGTAGGTCCCACTTATGAAAAATACATTTCGAGGCCAACCCAACATGGTATCAAACTCATGGAATCAAAACCCTTACAATGGGTGAAAACCAAGAAAACTTTGGGTTAAATCAAGCCCTAAGTGAATTTGGAGTTTTGGTCAAAAACCAAAAAATTCATCAAGAAAGTGATGAAACCATACCTTAATTCGGATGATAATCACGATAAAATATGTTAATCAAGTTGAATTATCATACCCTTTTATGGTTTTTAGCTCCCAAGGATGAACAGAAAATGGTCAAAATTTCTATATTAGGGTTTTTTTATACCCTTACAAGTTAAGAGATATTGCTATCGCCATTCCTTAGAGTGCAATCACCCTTGTGCAATTTCTATAGGCCTATTTCAATTGCCATAGTGTGACCATGATGGTCCTTGTGCGATCACAAAGCACCAACACCAGCAAACTTGGAAAATATTCCAAGTTTCCAATAATGCCTCGGGATTCATTTGGAATCTGATTTTCATAAATGAACTGTGTAACCACACTAACTTTAATATTTTCAGATGGATTGGTGAACTCAGATTTTTCATTCAAGGTCATTTTAATCAAATGTAGGTACCACACCCAAATTACCAATTTTTCAACTTTTCGACCATTAGGTCAAAATGAGCTCGGGTGCATTGGGACTCAAACCAAAGGTCTACCTATCCTAAAATCGACACTTCGGAGCTACTGTCATAGTCAAAGTTCACATTTGAGACCATTTTACTGAAGTTTTTGCTCAATGGCCATTTTGGACCAGCAAAGACTTTTAAATATGGAATTGCCTCTAAAAACTAAATGAAGTGCTTGGTAATCAAACTGTCAGTCTCAACAAGTCATAAATGACTTGAGGCAGCTATGGGAAAGCTCTAACAGTTGAAATAAGCAAAAATACAGAGAATGACCTGAAGGGCTATTACAATAGCCATTACTAAAAGGACTTTCGTCTCAAAAGTCAACTAATAAAAAAATCACAAAATATCTAAAGAATAAGGTACTGGGCCCACATGCTCCAAGCATGACTTCCTAAACAACCTCAATAAAGAGAGAAAACTTTAGATGGATTTCTCCACAAGTATCCCTTTTCAACCATCTCTCTCACTTAACTTCCAAACAATCAAAACTCAATCTCAACCATCAGCTGGCCTTCAACTAAAATGAAAAATGCTGATGCATGCAAATCTAAACCACAACACACTAATACTATCTCGATACCCGCACAAGTCAACAAAGGCTCTTCCAAGCCAAACCTACCCAAGGCATGAGTCCTACAACCGACTCCAAATCCAAATATAACCATCTTTTAACAATCCATACTTTCTATCTACTCCAAACTAGGAGGAAAATTATATGAGTTTCATTTATGCAATCTTATTACAAAGAACTCGAAGAACTAAAATTGATCCACTGAAAGTCTATTCAGCAAACATAAGAATAATCCCATAAGGTGCTATCTTGGAACACAAATGGAGATAATCAAGAATGCAATCTATGTTAATGCAACAAGTAGTTCAGACAATAATTAAAACTAAAATCTAGAAGATCAAGGCATAACTACTAATCATTGAAAGATCCACTTAAGGATATCCCATTAACCAGGAACAAAACCATTCGGAATCCAGCTAGCTCAAGTATATTACTTTCACTGAGCATATCATCCAAAGTTCCCAAAGAAAACTAATAACTCAAGGTCAAGGCTAAAAGGACCAATACCAGATCCATGGGCCATCATCTAAACACTTATCAACTATAATCCATCCAAAGTCGAGAAGATCAGATAGGCAATCGCGGAGTAGGATCAACCAGCTTATAAATAAAATTCAAACTAAGAAATATCTAAGATAAAGCTGCACTCAAGCTCTACAACTCTAACCAAAAATCTCAATACCAAAGTTGAATCGCTTGATCTCAACTACCTAAACCAAACATGAAACAGATAGGCATTAATACTCCAAATCCATCATAACTTTCAAATTGCCATCCCATGGCGTCAAATCCAAAATTGAGCAAACAAATTCAAACCAAGGTCAAATACTCACATCGACCATACTATCTTAATTAGACATATTTTTACCAGATCATGTAGAGCTAAAATCAGAATATAGAAAAAGAAGAAAATCATAATAGAGGATAAATCACCAGCTAAAAAAAATAAGAAATCCACTTCATAACTGCTAGGGGAAATGGACTGTCAAAGCATACTCAAGAACTAATAAAGTTCACAAACCATACTTAGTGATGGCAAAAACACTAGCAATTCAGAGAAATGCACTTAAGCTAGAAACTAACCAATCTAACACTTTATCTCAGCAAAGAATAGCCATAGGTACATATCATTATAGGAGAATTACTCAACTATGTCTCATTACGCCAAACAAACTCTACAACAGGATTTACTGAATCCACCCGAGTAGGACAATCATCACTCGATCCATTCTTGATTCACATCATCGAAGATGAAAAATACCAATCTCGAAACCAAGGTTAATGTTAAGACCACCACCAAAAAATCAAACAATTTAATATAAAAAATTTCCAATTTGCCAACTTAAGAAACATTCACGGGAAAGGACAGTTGCCTCTAATCTCTATATCATTAACAAGAGCAAACTATCACAAGGAGATAAATCCAAAAAATCTAAGAGATGAACTCAGGATATCTCAATATCAAAATTAAACCAATTATTGGAAATGAAATAGCCATAAATGAAGAACAGGCCCAAAAATGGTCGAGCTCACAAATGAGCTATATATAAAAGGATAGCCAAAGCAAAAACCTTCACACACAGGAGACAAGTGTAGTGATCTCAACTCAATAATAGGCAATATAACCAAATTGCCAACTGTAGAACACTAAAGAACTAAAGAAGGTCAACTTACCTTCGATATAATAATAGATTCCTGAATCAATCTAACACAGCTAACCAAGAGGGAGAAGAATCAACCTCGCCTCACTATAAGGAAACAAATCAACAAATCAGGATATATCTACTCAAGTCATTGAATAAGAATTGCAAAAATATAAATTTCTAACTAGTTAGCACTTTTGTATATAGCTACCCCATGAGGATCAATTATATCAAGTAATAATATCAAATAGTATCAATAACCTCAAGCGGTGATAGAAATAGCAACAGCAATATCCACATCAATATAATGAATAGACGGTACCAAAATGAACATCAATATCATACACCACTAAGGACCATAATAAGGACAATATGCCAAGATAAATGGGACTCAAACCCAAATGCTACCCCTATAGAGAGAAAAAAATCAATACAGATATACCTCATCAATTACTAAAAAAATAAGCCAGGGAGGTAGTCATATAATTATGAATTTATTAAGAAGGCATACAATAATCAATATAAACTCATGAGGGCATATAATCTTAAATGGGAAGAACGACCCGAATACACACAATGAAAAAGATAAATACAGAGATATAAATGCATACCAATCATGGCAAAATCCACAATCACATACATGATGGATCTAAGAGAGTATAAATCTGAATGGGTCCAAACTCAGACCGACCAAATGAATCATCAACTAAGGCACCAAATACACTACTATAATCGAAGATACTGCAACATCACAAGGCTAATCTAAAATAAGTTTAGAAACCCCATGTTGTGGACACTCTTTAGACCATTAACCGATCTCTCTACAGTAGTGACAAACTTTTGAAGCTCGAATCCAAGAGAGAAACATAAGCTAAGACCAAATAGCTCGCAAAATGACACTAAGATCAATCATTAGCATAATATCCATCCTTCCCGCAATCATATCATGACTCAGGAACTCTACAGGTTGGGAATGCATACTAACTCAGTTTAATTAAGTAAATCACATCTGGGGAGCTCTTAGAACCAATGTCTAATCTTGCCACAACCAAAACAAAATCCTAGATAAAATACCTATAGCAATTTACTAATGACATAGCCTCTTACCGCCACCTCCGTAATGGCTCTTGTGTAATCAACAATCTGAATAGAGGAAGACCCAGCTTCTATCAGGTGCTTTGACATCAAATAGAATAGAAATGTTAATCCTCTAATAAATCCACACACCATGCCTTGCTCAAAGGGATATAGTAAAGTAAAATGTCTGTCCCACTCGAGAAATCCAATATCATACTCAAAAACATGTAAAGAATCTTGATGAATAGCAATCAACCCAACTCTAGTCTAGAATTGCTTGAAGAATCAAACATCATCCATGGCTGGGAGAGATCTACAATATGACTCAAATCATCAATGTTGACCTTCGAAGGTTAAAGCAATCACGATACTTACTAGATACTACACTGACCCTAAATCCTTTGACTGATGGTGAAGATCTTCAATATCCATCTCTGACTCTTTGGATTAATTCCATAAAATAATCCCAAAACCTAATGGTATCAGTACAAGAGCTTATAATATAACAAGAGAATAAAGTGAAATATAATAAATACACTAACATAACTTATGTAATACCCCGTATGATCTTAAGCTCGATTCAGCTTCTAGTTGTACACTTAAGGGGTCCAAGACTTGGATTTTTCACTAAGTTCTAAGGACTTAGTCATTTTCAAGACCTCTAAACTTTGATGATTTTTAATTTGGTATTCCCAACCTTGAGACATTGATTTTTTAGTTAAAATATGTTCGGGGTTGATAAAAGGTATGTCTCGAGGAAGTTTCAGTTCTATATGGATGGGCTTAGGGGTGTGTTTGGAAAATGAAACCAGTAGACCCAATGAGATTGACCTATAGAGTCTGATCTATTTCACCGAGATAGAGACTGCGATGACCGATCTAGTATGTTGGACTAGAGCCATGGCGCAAAACCTGGCCTTTAAGCTAAGGGTCATTTGGGTCATTTTCCCTTATCCTATTACATCTATAACACGAATCGGGCCTTTCAAAAGGGCATTATTTTCCTATTTCACTCAAATTGCTCCCAAGAAAACCCTTCTTATTCCCCAAGAACAAATTCAAGCTTTATTCTTAAGAAATCAAGAGTTCAAGCTTCCAATCCAAGAAATCTTTAAAAATTCAGTTGTTAAGGTATGTGGGATGTTTATCCATGGGTCCCTATCACCCATGGAGCCCAAAAACCCTCTTTTGACTTAATTTATGAGTTTATACTTGTTCAAGATGAAATAAATCCATGAATCTCCTATCAATTCAATTTCAAGTTATGGTTACAAGTGTTTTCAAGTGGAATGAGTCATATTATGTTTTAAGTGTTGCGATTCTCGTGTCATGTTCAATTGATTTTAGGATAAATCCCCCAGTTATAAATTTATCCATGTAATCATGTTGTTTCCCCATGCTTAAGACATTTCTATGTTTAAGATATGATTCTTACATATTTGATGAAATGTCCATGTTTTGGGTCTTTGAACCATGATTACGTACTACAGTATTTCAAGTTTGATATCATACTTTTATAATCATTCAGTGCTGGTGGGTTACGAATACACTATACTTATGTGTTTTACATGATTTCAAATTTTCAAGTAACAATTTAGTTAAACCATAGACATTACTACTTTTCTTAGTTCATATGACCATAATGAGCACTATCAGATATATTGTTCGACTAAACTTAGTTTAATTTATTACCTGTGTCAGTTCAGTTGGGAAAAGGATTTAGCATCAAGGGAAGCTAGGGATGAGGGCTCACTGCCAGATCAAACTGGGTCCTTAGAAGTAGTCCCTAAGTTCCAGAACTACTTAGCCAGCGTAGGATTATAAGATGTCAACCGCCAGTTTAGGATTGACATTCTCTTATTGGTCACCCGCCAGTTAAGACTGACTCATAGTCCTTTTGGACACCAAACTAGTGGATCCACAACATAGCCAGTGTTAGTACCTGTGGCGTGGTACTAACACTCTTCCAACTAGGGTTACAGGTTGGACCCTGATTAGCTCAGATTAGGGCATGTCGATTATATAATACCTTTCACAGTCTTAGTACAATAATCAGTGTATTTTAGTTCAGGTTTGCTTTCCAAGAGTGTTGATTTTCAATTATTCAGTTATACAGCTTTTAGTCTTTCAGATTATAGATTATCTCAGAAACATGTTTTTGCTTAGTCTTATATTCTCGTACATTATATGTTTATGTATTTATGCTCAGTTACCTCATGCAGTTCATCCACTCCTCATCTCATATACTAGTACATTCAAAGTACTGATCGTATACTTTTCTTTGAGCTATGTTGTCTTCTAACATAGGTTCAGACGCACAATTTCCTGACTACTCTTAGATATCTCAGTGTTATTCAGCAGTGTTAGTAGTGAGTCCTCATCCATTGAGGACATGATTTGTTAATTTTAGTTACTTTAGTATTTTCTTATATTTAGTCAGTTAGAGTTAAATGGGGATCTGTCCCACCAACTTCTCATTATGTTAAGAGGCTTTCCGACAATCAGTCAATTATTTTGGTATTATCAATTGTTTTCATATAAACAGTTCGTTTCTAGTATTCTATCAGATATTTCAGACATGTTTTGATATATATTTTCGTATCTACTTTTACAGTATCTTATCAGCTTACCTTCTACACATGTGTTTTATTATAATTTTGTTCAGTGTTCACAGCAGGTACCAGCTCATGGGTTAGCTTGTTGTCACTTGTGGTCATAAACACCATTGTCACAACTAGGGGACAGCCGTGGGTCGTGAAAAAACTTAGTATTAGAGCCTAAGGTTTTAAAGTATCCTAAGGAGTCTGAAATTTGCGTTCAGTAGAGTCTTTTGCATGGGTGTGAAGCGCGCTACACTTATGGACAAGAGTCTATGAAATATTTTTAGGAAAGTTTCCCTTCTTTTAGTGTTCATGTCGTATGAAAAATCATGAGCTCTATTTAAACTCTCTTGCTAACTCATCCTTCATTTTATTTATAGATAATGCCTCCTAGAAGAAACAACAGAAGAAGGAATGGGGATTAGACCATACCACTGCCTATTCAGGAAGATCCCTTGAATGAATATGTTTCTTACGCTGATTTTAGGGCCACCTTTATAGCCTTATCCCACTCGGTAGTTGCACAGAACAACTAGAAGACTATTACCCCAGCCAATCTAGTGGAAAACACGGCTGCACTTAGGATTTGGGATTTCACTCGGATGAATCCCTTTTGGTTTTCAAGATCCAAGTACAAGGAGGATCTAGAGGAGTTTTTTAATATGGTAAAGAAGGTGACTGGTATCATGGGTTTCACTTTGATTGAGAGTGCAGAGTTGGTTGCATATCAATTATAGGATATAGCTCATAGCTGGTTTAAGCAGTAGACAGAGAATAAAGGTATGGAGATAGGTCCTAGTAGGTGGGAGGAGTATGCCACAACTTTCTTAGACAAGTTCTTTCTATTAAAGTTGAGGAAAGATAAGGTTGAGGAATTCATTAATTTAAAGCAAGGTAGTATGAGTGTGAAGGAATAATCACTTAAATTCACTCTATTTGTAAGGTATGCTCCTAATATGGTGGCAGACAATATGTCTAGAATGAGTAAGTTTGTATATGATGTAGATGATAGTGCAATTAAAGAGTGTAGGAATGTCATGTTAATTAGGGTGATGGACCTCTCTGGACTCATGGTTTATGCTCAGCAGATTGAGGAGGTAAAGAGTAAGGAGAGGGAAAGAGAGAACAAGAGGGCCAGAACAGGTAGTTTTAAGTTTTCTTAGCCAAGGTCAGAAGGTGGTAACCGTTCTCAATTCCATCAAAATCTTCATCCCCAGCTCCATCTTTAGGTAGTGCGCCAGTGCCCAAGTTCAGGCAAGATAGTCAAAATAGGGCGCTAGTCTCTAAGTCCTAGGGTAGTGTGAACAGTCGTCGTACTAATTCGCTTTGTCAAAAATATGGTAGAATTTACCAGGGTGAGTGTAAGGCTAGTAGTGATGTATGTTTTGGATGTGCCAAGATATGCCACAGGGTACGAGAGTACCGAGTAGTTGCTCATAGGGGAAAGGATTTGTGCTACCATAGATAGTCTAATCTTTTATAAACTCCAGTAGGTAGCCTAACTTAGCAGGGTACCACCTCCAGTACACCCAGTGGGCAGCGTTAGAATAGGTTGTATGTACTCCAGCCTCGACATGATTAGGAAAGTTCTCCTAATGTGTTTATTAGTATGTTACAGGCTTTCCATTTTCATGTTTAGGCATTGATAGATCCCAAAGCTTCACTTTTCTTTGTGACTCCTTACATAGTTGTAGATTTTGATGTTAGTCTCGAAACATTACTAGAGCCTTTCTCAGTGTCTACCCCAGTGGGTAAATCTATTATAGCCAGAGGGGTATACACAAATTGCCTGGTCACAGTGTCTCAGAAAGTCACCTCAGTTGATCTTACGGAGTTAGAAATGAATAATGTCAATTTCTTTCTCGGCATGGATTGGCTCCACTCATATTATGCTTCAGTTGATTGTAGAAATAGGGTCGTTCAGTTTCAGTTTTCAAATGAACCAGTCATTGAATAAAGGGGTAGCACTTCAGTGGTTAAGGATCAGATTGTTTCATATATTAAAGCAAGAAAGACTATATATAAAGGGTGTGTTTACCATCTTTTTTGAGTCAAAGACTATAGTTCTACGACTCCAAGTCTTGAGTCACTTTTAGTAATAAGAAAATATCTAGATGTGTTCCCTGAAGATCTTCTCGGAATTTCTTCTGTAAGGGAAATTAACTTCGAAATAGATCTCCTACCAGATACCCAACCTATATCTATTCCACCTTACAGAATGGCTCCAGCTGATCTTAAAGAGTTGAAATAATAGTTAAAATATCTCTTAGATAAGGGTTTCATCAGGCTCAGTGTTTGTCTATGGGGCACTCCAGTCTTGGTCGTTTATAAGAAAGACGGTTCTCTCAGAATATACATTAACTACCGTCAGTTTAACAAAGTCACAAGTAAGAATAAGTATCCACTCCTCAAAATTGAGAACTTGTTCGACCAGCTTCAGGGTACCTATTATTTCTCTAAGATAGACCTCAGATCCGGCTATTATCAGCTTAGAGTTAGAGAATATGACATTTTAAAGATAGCTTTTAGAACTCGATATAGTCACTTTGAATTCCTAGTTATGTTTTTTGGACTAACGAATGCCCCTGCAGCTTTTGTGGACCTGATAAACGGGGTGTTCAAACAGTACTTAGACATATTCATCATAGTCTTCATTGACGATATCTTTGTCCATTCTCTTAGTGAGCATGATCATACATACCATTTGAGACTTATGTTGCAGAAGCTTAGAGGTCATCAGTTTTTTGCCAAATTCAGTAAGTGTGAATTTTGGCTAAGATTAATAGCTTTTCTTGGCCATATGATTTCTGATGATGGCATTAAAGTTGACCTGCAAAAGACAGAAGCAGTAAAAAACTGGACCAGACCCGTCTCACCATCAGATATCAAGAGTTTCTTGGGTTTGGCCGGCTATTACAGGTGATTTATTTAGGGGTTTTCTTTTATTGCATCCCCCATGTCTCTATTGACTCAGAAAAAAGTCAAATTTTAGTGGCCAGATTCTTGCGAGAAAAGTTTTTAGGAGTTAAATACTCGAATCATTTCCACCCCAGTCTTGACTTTTCCAGATGGTTCTGATGGATTCGTAGTTTACTATGATTCTTCCAGAGTTGGTCTTGGTTGTGTTTTGATGCAGAAAGGCAAGGTCATAGCCTATGCCTCTAGAAAGCTTTAACCCCATGAAAAGAATTTTCCTACCCATGATCTTGAGTTGGCAGCTCATGTATTTCACTTAAAAATTTGGAGACATTATCTTTATGGGGTTCATGTTGATGTGTTCACTGATCATAAGAGTTTACAGTATGGCTCACGCAGAAAGATCTAAATCTTTATCAGATAAAGTGTCATGAGTTGTCAAAAGATTATGATATGAGTGTGTTGTATCATTCGAGCAAGGCCAATATAGTGGCAGATTCTCTTAGTAGATTGTTTACGAGTAGTGTTGCTCATGTTTAGGGACATAAAAAGAAGTTAGTCAGTGAGGTTCATCAGCTTGCTAGATTAGGTCTTTGGTTGGTTGATTCAGATGAGGGTAGTATATAGGTTGAGAATGGTTCAGAATCTTCATTGGTGGCTAAAGTAAAAGAAAAGTAGGACAGATATCCTAGTTTAGTTAAGTTGAAGGAGGTTGTTGGAGACTAGAAAGTGGAGGTTTTCCCCTAAGGGAGAGATGGTATGCTTAGTTGTTAGGGTAGATTATGTGTTCTGTGTGGTGATGGATTGAGACAGTAAATACTTATAGAAGTGTATGGTACGCAATACTCTTTCCACCCAGGAGCCACTAAAATGTACCATGATTTGTGGGAAATCTATTAGTGGAGTGGTATGAAGAAGGATATTGTAGGGTTTGTGGCTAAGTGTCCAAATTTCAGTAGGTCAAAGTTGAGCACCAAAGGCCTAGTGGTACATTACAGGAGTTTAGTATCCCCACTTAGAAGTGGGAAGTGGTGAACATCAATTTTTTAATAGGGTTGCCTTGTATGCGTTGTCAGCATGATTTGATATGGGTCATTATCTATAGAATAACCAAATCAGCTCATTTCTTGCCAGTTCAAACTTTGTACTTAGTTGAGGATTATACCAGGATTTATATTATGGAGTTGGCTATGTTGCATGATATTCTGTTATCTATTATATCAAATAAAGGTACTCAATTTACCTCTCACTTTTGGAAGGCTTTACAGAAGGGTCTTGGTACACAAGTTCATCTCTGTATAACTTTTTATCCTCAGATAGATAGTCAGGCAGAGAGGACTATTTAGACCTTAGAGGACATGTTGAGAGCATGTTTTATTGACTTTAAAGGTAGTTGGGATGACCAATTACCATTGATTGAGTTCACCTATAACAATAGTTATCACTCTAATATTCAGATGGCTCCGTTTGAGGCTCTCTATGGAAGGAGATATCGATCTCTTATTGGTTGGTTTGAGATAGGTGAAGCTTCTTTGATAGGGCCATATTTAGTGTTTGATACAATGAAGAAAGTTCAAATGATACTGGAGAGGTTGAAGACAACCCAAAGTCATCAAAAATCTTATGCAGATATGAGGAGAAGGGATCTTAAATTTGAGGTTGGTGATTTGGTCTATTTGAAGATTTAACCTATGAAGGGAGTGAAGATGTTTGGCAATAAGGGGATATCAGTCCCCACTATATTGTCTCATATAGAATCTAGAATCGTTTTAGAAAAGTAGCTTATGAGCTAAAGTTGCCTGCAGATTTGGCGTCAGTACATTTGGTATTTCATGTTTCCTTCTTAAAGAAATGTATTGATTATTCAGAAGTAGCTGTTCATTTACAAGATATAGACTTTAAGGAAATCATTTCCTATAAAGAAGTCCCATTGATATCCTTGATCATTAGAGTTGTAGGCTAAGGAATAAAGAAGTTCCCTTGGTTAAAGTTCTTTGGTGAAATCAGTCGGCTAAGGGAGATACTTGGGAAGCATAAGTAAATATGCAAACCAAGTACCCTCAAATTTTCTTTGTAAACCCAGATTCAGCTCAAGGTAACGATCTTCCTTAGATTGACTCTTTTTCATTCTCAGTTTCATCTATGTAACCAATCTCATGTTATTGCATGCATTCGCGAAATCAGTTCAGTTCATGTATCGTGTTTCAGACTTAGTTATATAATCATATTGCAGGTCATGCATGTTCAGTATATGATCTCAGTTTCCTTGGTAGTCTCAGTCTAGCTAGTCTCATTCGAGGAGAAATATTACCAAGGGGTAGATATTGTAATACCCCGTAAGATCTTAAGCTCGATTTAGCTCCTAGTTGTATGCTTAAGGGCTCTAAGGCTTAGATTTTTCACTGTGTGCTAAGGACTGAGTCATTAAAAGGAACCTTAAACTTTGATGATTTTTATTTTGGTCTTCCTAAACTTGAGACGTTGATTTTTGAGTTGAAATATGTTCGGGATTGATAAAGGTATGTCTTTGCGAAGTTTCAGGTTTTTTGGGACGGGCGTAGGGGTGTGTTTGGAAAACAAAACCAGTAGAACCACCAGGATAGGATCGCGGTGTCTAGTCTAGTATGTCGGGACAGAGCCCGTGGCACCTGGTATAGTCCGTGAAACTGGATCCCGCGGCGCGGGGCTTACCCCACCTTCTGGAGCCCGCGGTGCGCCCATTCCTTTCATCCAGCCCCTTGGCCTTTAAACTAAGGGGCATTTGGGTTATTTTACCTCATCTAATTTCATCCATAACACGAATTGGGGCCTCCAAAGGGGAATTATGTGCCTCTTTCTCTCAAATTGTTCTCAAGAAAACCCTCTTTCCTCCCCATGGACAAACTCAAGCTTCATTCTTAAGAAATCAAGAGTTCAAGCTTCCAATCCAAGAAATCTTCAAGAATTCAGTTGTTAAGGTATGTGGGATGTTCATCCATGGGTCCCTTTCACCCATGGAGTCCATAAACTCTCTTTTGGTTTAATTTATAAATTCATACATGTTCAAGATGAAAGAAATCCATGAATCTCTTGTTAATTCAATTTCAAGTTATGGTTACAAGTGTTTTTAAGTGGAATGGGTCATATCATGTTTTAAGTGTTGCGATTCCCATGTCATGTTCAATTGATTTTAGGATAAATACCTAAATTATGAATTTAACCATGTAATCATGTTGTTTCCTCATATTTAAGACATTCCTATGTTCAAACTTAAGATTCTTACATGTTTGATAAAATGTCTATGTTTTAATATAATCCCATGTTCAAGCTTATGATTCACGTAACGATTTAGTTAGACCATGTATATTACTGTTTTTCTCAATTGATATAACAATGATGAGCACTATCAGAAATAATGTTCAGTTAAACTTAATTCAGTTCAGTACCAGTTTCAGTTCAGTTGGGAGTAGGATTTAACACCGTACAAACCTAGGGATTGGGGCCCACCCGCCAGATAGGACGGGGTCCTTAAAAGCAATCCTTAAGTTCTAGAACTATGTAGCCAATATAGGGTTATGAGATGTCACCCATCGGTTTAGGATTGACATTCTCTTAGGGGTCACCCGCCAGTTAGGATGACTCCTAGTCCATCTGGACCCCAGACTAGTGGATCCACATAGCTAGTGTTAGTACCTGTGGTGCAGTGCTGACACCCTTCCAACTGGGGTTACAGGTTGGACCCCGATTAGCTCAGATTGGGGCATGTCGGTTATATGATACCTCCCAAAGTCTCCATACAGTAATAAGTGTATTTCAGTTCAGGTTTTATTTTCAAGTGTATTGATTTTCAATTATTCAGTTATATAGCTTTCAGTCTTTCAGATTATAGATTATCTCAGAAACATGCTTATGCTTGGTCTTGCATTCTCAGATATTACATGTTCATGCATTTATGCTCAGTTACCTCATGCATTTAAGACAGTCCTCATCTCATATACCAGTACATACAAAGTATTGACCTCATACTTTTCTTTGCTCTATGTTGTCTTATAACATAGGTTCGCATGCACGGTTTCCCAACCGTTCTTAGAAAGCTTATTGTCACTCAGCAGCAGTAGTGGTGAGTCCTCCTCCATCGAGAACATGATTTTCTTATTTCAGTTACTTCAGTGTTTTCTTATGTTCAGTCAGTTGGAGTTATTTGGGGGTCTATCCCATCAACTCCTCATGATGTTTAGAGGCTTTTAAATAATCAGTTAGACAGTCAGTCAGTCATTTAAGTGTTATCGGTTATTTTTAGATAGACAGTTGGTTTATAGTATTCTATCAGATATTTCATACCTATTTTTTTATGTATTTCAGTATCCAGTTTAACAGTATCTTATCATCTTACCTTTTGCACATGTGTTTTATTACATTTTTGTTCAATGCTCACAACGGGTACCAGCTCATGGGTTAGCTTGTGGTCACTTGTGGCCGTAAGCATCGTTGTTGCGACTAGGGTGTAGCCTCGGGTCGTGAGAACTCATCTTTGAATAAAATATAGAGATTATCCTAGTACATAAGAGAGAGATAAGAAATACTCCAAATATAAGAAGCTCACTCTAAATCTCTGAACCATGGCTGCTCTGCATGACACACCCATAAATGTCGATAACCCATACTATGATTTGCAGGCTGCAGAAGTGTAGTATGAGTACAAAGCGAATGGTACTTGGTAGGCAACTGCCAACTGAGCTGCAAAGATACAGAAGATATATATATAACATATAAATAGAATTAAAAATACACCCAAATGTCTAGAAACCATATAAGACATCCAATAAGATAATAAGGATAACCTATCCTATTTGTGTCCAAGAGACTTAACATATTAAGGCTGAGGAAATATTGAGGATGGACTATCTTATTCCAGACATACTTAGGAATCTCAACACTATATAGTATATAACTGGCCAATATCCAAGTAAGAGCAGAAAGAAGATATATATAAGTACACAAGGCCAAGAAATGAGTATATAATTTAAGTAAAAGAAAAAAATGAGGGATGTATGGTTATACCATAGCTACATATAGCTAAGTATGTGTGTGTGTGTGTATATATATATATATATATATATATATATATATATTCATAAGCAAGGGTTACTCAAAGTATATCCTAAGTCATCATACTAGCTATTTAAGACATCACAATCATAGTAGGAGCTAGTGCTAGAATACTCAGGGTTCTAATCCATATATCAAGTCATCAGACGGTCATGCATAATAATGTAATCATAATACAAAAGAGGTTGGAATCATACCTCAAGTCTCGATACCATTTCAGTAACCAATCTGTCATACATTAGACATAACAATCATCATAACAATGATAACAATATCAATAACAGCATAAGTAATCAGCTATTCCAAATAACCAAACACCTAGTCGAGCCTATTCGTTCCCCCACCATCCCAGGCTCAAAAGGTTCAATCAATACACAATAACACAACACATAGTCATCACCTATATCTATGCATCCCTTCTATACGAGCTAATAGACATAGGCGTATACTGGTGATAAGCGATGCACCTATAAGAATGAATACAAGGTATACAATCATACCACAATCTCATCATCATAACCATCTCCATTGTCATAATCAACCTATGGCATTGTTGGGTATATATATATAGTTGTCATACATAGGTCTTGCCAGACTCGAACCGGTAGATACACACATAGGTACATTAATATAATCATTCTCTGTCCTTGCCAGGTATCATTAAATCAACATTATATCATCCGGCCTTGCCAGTACCACCATATCATCATAGTATCCTCTGGACTTATCGAGTATCATCTCATTATCACAGTATCCTCCGGCCATTCCTGGTATCATCACATCATCATAATATCCTTCGTCCTTGCTGGGTGTCATCATATCATCATAACTTCCAAATCAGTGTCAACAATAGAGAGTGAGCCCCATGAGGGCTAAAGTAAAGTGCAAGTCCCATGAGGGCTAAAGTAAATAAGGAAGCAAGGTAGAGTATATTTCCATAATTCATCATTCACTATACAATAGAAATATATATATAACATGAATATTATAACTTTCATCGGGTTTTACCCAAAATTTATATTATCAATCTAGCATCTTTCTCTATCCCATATTGGAGAGATGTGTATCTGGATATGATAGGTACACAGACTCAAATTATTCCTAAAAAGTGTGAATTCATAAGTTTGTTTCCCAAAGTGAACTGTCGAAAAAAATTATTATAAAAGTGTAAAAAGGGTCAAAATCTCTCACAATCGGGATAATTAGTAATATCAAATTATAGACTAGAACTTTTCACAATCAAGTCTTTAAAACATCATTATTGACCTCTTTTACATTTAAGTTATTCATTAAATTCGTATTAAGGTAGAAAGTGGGCTTTAACCCTTAGTTAGTGACAACAACAATAATATTATAATCTAATCAAAATCATCGATGCAATGATCATAAATGTACCAAACTTATCCATGTCATCACCAATATTTATACAATAGAACCATAAGCATTAATATATTAATAAACTACAATCACATCCTTTACGAGGATAGACACATTTTGGATGGTCAAATTATATCATAACACAACCTTGGACCCATTAATGTATCTGGAATAATTATAACATCATAATCACGACCTTTGGCCTATATACATATTCGGAACCCATATCAAAATCATATTTATAAATCATCTCATTTTAAATAAGCCATAGCATATTTATGAGGCGTAACATCTTTATAAGCCATAAGCCATATTATAATAGTCTCAAACATAGAGGCATCTCACATATAGGAGGCATAATGCATCAATAAAGAATAACTCATAACTATGAGGAATATCATCTCTATAGGCCAATTATCATATCTAAGAGGAATAACATCACCAATGGCCGAACATTACACCATGATGAAATACATCTCTATAGACCATTATCATAATCCAGGGAAAGTAATCATGTTTTATAAATCCATGAAGTAAACTTATTCTAAAGGCTCAATAGTCTTAACTCAGCCTAACATCCGTAACTAAGTCCACAAGGGCTAACACAAGTCTTGGCCTAAGGTTGGCCGGAAGAATTCACTTCTAATCCTAAGTTTCCATACTTAGGCGATTTATACACCAAACTATGCTAAGGTATCTAGTTCAACTTTTAGATGTCGAGTAAGCCATAACCAATCCTAAAATAGGAATTTCATTTAAAAATTAAGGTATTTAAGTCAACTCTACTCAAATTATGATTTTAAGATCACTATACTATCCTAACTAAGGTTAATCATACTAACCATAATTCCAACACTTAAACCATATCCCAAACATAGCATCATATCGTATCCATGCTACAAATTAGTTTAACCTAGGGAGAAGGCAGTAGGATTCAAAAAAGATATTAAGCATTTCAACTTACGGGTCCAAACCCTCATTTAAACCCTAAATTTAATATTCAATAATAATTCATTCTATCCATAATCAAACTTAACATTCACATTCACACGCAATATATAACACGCATCATCTTACGAAGAAGAGTAGATAGAAGCCTACCTCAAAGCCAAACCACAAATCCTTACATCTTCCACCAAAAGCTTATCTTTATTTCACAATCCTAAAATATATCACACTATCAAAATCATAATATTATCATTAATACAAGAATAAAGATACACATATTGCACCATTGTGCTTCAGGTCCAAAAATTACACACAAAACTCTAAGTGGGTCCCACTTATGAAAAATACATTTTCAAGGACAACCCAACATGGTATCAAGCTCATGGAATAAAAATTCTCAAAAATGGGTGAAAACCAAGAAAACTTTAGGCTAAAATAAAGCCCTAAGTGAATTTAGAGTTTTGAATCAAAAAATAAGAAATTCATCTAGAAAGTGATGAAATATTACCTTAATTCCGATGATAATTAGGATAAAAGATGTTAATCAATATCCCAAGTTACCCACAAGACTTAATTTTGAGTTATCATTCCCTTTTAAGGTTTTTAGCTCTCAAGAATGAAGAGAAAATGGTCATAATCATGACATTGGGGTTTATTTATATCCCTTCAGGTAAAGAGATGTTGTTATCGCCATCCCTTGGACTATAATCACCCTTGTGAAATCATCATAGGCCTCTTGTGATCGCCATAATGCGATCATATTGGTCCTTGTGCGATTGCCAAGCACCAGCACCAGCAAATTTTAAAATTTTTCAAGTTTCCTTAACACCTCAGGATTCATTCAGAATCCTATTTTTGCAAATGAACTATGTAACCACACTTACTTCGACGATTCGAATGCATTGATAAACTCAGATTTTCCATTCAAGTCGTTTTGACCAAATGTGGGTCCCACACCTAAATTATCAATTTTTCAACTTTGTGATTAATAGGTCGAAATGAGCTCGGGTGCAGTGGGACCAAAACCAAAGGTCTACTAGCCTAAAATTGATATTCTGGAGCTGCTGGCAAAGTTAGAATTCATATCCGAGATTATGTTACTATAATTTTCACTCAGTGGCCATTTGAAACCAATGAAGACTTCTAAATTGGGAATTGGCTCTAAAAAATAAATGAACTACCCAGTAACCAAACTATCAGTACTAGCAAGTCATGAATGACTTAGGGCAGTTATAGGAAAGCCCTAACGGCGAAAATAAATGAAAATATGAAAAATTACCTGAAGGGTCATTACAGAATGCCTTTGATAAATTTCACTTATCACCTTTTGAGTCTCAGAGTGTCGCCTTACTAACCCTTGTTCTGGATCCGAAATTAACTATTACCTTTCGGGTCTCAAATTAGTTAGATGAAGGTTGATAGTTTTAAATCACTATTATCATCTTCTTTTCCTAATCTCTACCTCTCTTGTGGAGACGGTATCGAATACAGGCAGGTTCTTAACTTCTGCTGTTGGAAAGCAATCAAATCGAAGAAAATCATAATACGTACAAGAACATCAATCAAGAACGAACTTGCACTTCCTATACTTTGTTATTCCATTAGGGCCCCCACAACCCTAGTTAGGTAATTTAGTCGCTCATGTTTTCAAGATCTTATATTGAATTCATAGTAAAAATAATATGAATATCTTACAATATATTAAGAATGAAAACTAGAATCTCAAATTGATATCCAACGTGAAAACAAAGAACAAGGACTCCAAGATCAAAAGTCAAATCTCAAAATCAATATAGTGTTGTACTTATAACGAGTGTGTAAACTAATAACAAAACAACAATAGGGTATTTATAGAATACATCAGAACCCTAAAATGCCTAACAAAAATGAAAAAGGAAAACTTGGCCGGCAACTACCTATGGACCCACTTACGGGTCGTAGGTACAACCTACGGACCTATTAGGGTCCATAAGTCTTAGAGAAATCAGCAGTTTTCAAGTCTTCCACCTACGATGACACTTACAAGGGGCATAAGTGCTACTTACGCCCCATAAGTAGGGTTCATAACTCCCAGAAAAAATATCCAGACTTTCAAAACTTGGCTCTGTCACTTATGATGCCACTTATGAGGGGCGTAAGTCCCACTTACGGCCCGTAAGTGGATCTGTAAGTGGGACCTTTGCATGCTTCAAGAGAAGAAACCTAGTTTCCTACAACACAAACACAAAAACATATCACATCTAGAAAAAAGGACCTAAGTACTTGCATATTTTTCAATTTTAAGCATCTAAAGTGTCATGATACCATGGCACATCAAAAATTTAGGCTAGTTTTTAGCCGATCCATTTAAATTGGAATATCCAACCCAGAACCTTTAGGACTCTATATAAATCTTGAATAAGTTTTTTTAGTCATTATTGCAACAACAACATAATACCTAGTGTATTCCTACAAAGCAGAATTTGAGGAGTGTAAAGTGTATGCAGTACATACCACTACCTCAAATGAAGTAGAGAGACTATATTTTTATTCATCATTGATGCATAAAAGCTCATAGAGGAGTGGAAGAACAATATTTGTAAGATTTTTACTTTATTTATTAGTTCTTTAATCATTTATTCATCACCACTACATAAATTTAATTTCTTGTAATTAATTTATGAGTAGCTTATCTTTTGGATTAAGTTTGTGGTTGAGGACATGAAATTTGTTTTTTAATTATTATTTTTTATTATTTAATTATTGAGTTATTTATTATCTCTTAGATTGACGGGGTTAAACACTTTCGCTTTGGAATATTGGGTACCAAATTGTAGGGGGTGCGGATATCTTGTGTGGTAAAATAGATCTATTATAAGTAGAATGGATCTATTTTTATTTGTGCGTGGATATTTCTTAACTTCTCTAAATATTTTTATTTTGAGTTTATTTATGTTAGTTTTATCGATATTCATATCTTGGAGGGTGATTATATGGTAATTGGTAGTTTTATCGATATTCTTATCTTAGAGGGTGATTATATGGTAATTGGTTAAATGCTTTACTATAGTATATTTTATTTTTTTCCATTAGTTTTTGTAATTCTTCTATATTATTTTGAAGGTATTCTAAATATTCTATATCTTTTGTTTCAAAATATCCAATTAGATTATCTTTCATAAGTTTTTTTAATAATATTATTTCTTCCATATTTTGTCTCCAATATTTTAAATATTCATAGTGTATCATTTTATCCTGTAGTAATTGTAGAGTTACAAATTTTTGTATAATAATTTATCCTAATTGTACTGTAATGTATATCTAATTCTAGATTTTCAATGTTATTTATTATCTTGTGTTATTCTTCTCGTAGCAAGTTTTTAAAATTATATAAACTATCACATATACTTTTTCCTAAATTTTCTAGGGTTTCTTCTATCCATATTAATTTTTCTTTTAGATTCTCCATTATTTTTCTAATTCGGTTTCTATAATTAATTTCTTTATTTAGATTATCTTGATTTTCTCTAGTTTTTCTAATATATTCTAACATTTCTTAATCTGAATAATATCCATTTGGGTAATTATCCAGGTATAACTGTTCTATCCAATTTATAGTTTCAATTTCAAAGTCTAATACTTTTTCTAATCTTATTCTCTTAATATCTATAATTTCTATATCTCTAAGTATAAATAAGATTAAGATTTTAAGATTATCTATCATTTAAAATTGGTTAAATACTTTATTATAATATTTTTTAGTTGTTTATTTTAATCTCATTAATTCTTCTATATTTTCACTAAGAAATTGTATATATTTTATATCAATTTTCCAAAATTCTAAATATACATAATTTATCATAGTTAGTGTGTGGATTTGGTATGTAAGTATTTATAAGAGTAGTTCAGTAGGTGTGGTATATAATTAATTCTAGTCATATAATATCTATCAAATATTTTTTCCAATATGATTTTTCTTATATCTACTATTTCTATATCCTTAAGTACATATCAAATGAGTATTTTAAATTTATCTACCATTTCGTCAGATAAATAATTAGTCATTTTTCATAAAACTGTTATTTTCAGAATATTCCCTTCAATCATGCACATAACAAAATATGATCACTTTAGATTGCTATATACTAGATTATTCTTAAATAACATATTCTTCGGTCATTATTAGCATGTAATCTGGATACTTTTTCCTTAAACAGCGCCTCTACTCTGGTTACTCCCCTATCACGACTTTCTTGTCTCACCGGTTTCACCTTTAGGATGGCATAGTTCTTAGGGATTTTTCTCCTTTTCCACTTTGCTAATAAACTTCTTAACATGCTATTTTTTGAATAATTCTATTATAAAGGAACTAACATGAACTTATTTTATCATATCATGATTGTTAGGAATTTATGAATTTAGCTATTCATAATAGTAAATGAATATACTTGTTCTGGTAGATTTGGTAATTCTAAGCTTTGTTCCTCCATAGATTTTTTTCATTAAAATATACTTATTTTTTAATAAATAAGCAAAATTTTTGTTGTGGACAAGAGATTTTGTGCTTCAATGTATGAAGGCTTACCTTCATCTGAGCGAATGATCTTCCATTTATAATACTAAAATCAAATATTTTACACTGTTATAACTTTACACGTATCTACATACTATTCCTAATCTTTTATCTAAAGTATTAAAAAATTAAAAAGGTCAAAAAGCCTATAGTAGGCTAATAATGGTACCTAACCTAGTAAAGACTAACTATACAATGTCTTTTACGTAAAAGAAATCAAAAGCTATAATAATTCACATGTTGAAAACTATAAGTCATATGTCCTTTTCATATCTTTAATGACTTTTTGATAACTTTGTCTTCTTTTCTTTATCCGTGGTTGATTTTCCTTTGTTGTTGTATCTATCTTCCTTTTATTGCTCTGTATCTCCATTAATGCTTCATATCTTGCATCTTCCAGCTGTCGCTTTTATCTTTTTCTATTCCAGTTGAACTTCTGGGACAATATTATCTTCTCCATTACATTTTGAACATTGATGGTCTGGATATTTATGTCCAATTAACTTGCAATATTTGGTTAATAATTCTTCCAAAATAAATTTTTTTCTAATGGCTCTGGCGATAGGTTTTTTCTCTGGATTGAGTAACGTCAAGATCCATTGCCTAATGACTTCCATATCTGCTTCTCGTGGTTCTTTTGAATTTGAGTATACTATTACATTACCTCTTGAATAATAACTCCATATAGGATTTCTGTTGCGATAAGTGTTTGCTTAATCATGGATAGTCCAATAATTCAATTATTTACATAAAAATTTGGTATCTCAATTCTAGGTATTTCTAGTTGTTGAGTAATATCTTCTGGTATAATCATATCTCGGATCTTTCCTATTTTTACAACTTGTATAGGTGATTTAACTTCATCATACAATATCTCTACTGGTGTTGTGTAAAATTTTATAAAAAATAGGTTACCTTTGGTTATCCTTTTAAAAATAGTAAATGACTCATATATTTCTGGTATAGTGGATATTTCATTTTCATCTTGGGTATATATGGTACTAAGTAGTCCATATTCGTAACAGGTTTTAACTAGACTTGGTTTGGTTTTGGGTAAAGCAATTAGCTTATTGTATCCGGTTAGCTTCTGGGTTATGTAATTCGTATGTGGTTCTTGGATGTTTATAGCTCTATTGTTGGTATTAAGAAGGTTTGTATTTTGTAAATATTTTCTATGTATGTTCGGGTTGTATAGTTGTAGGTCTTTTTGTCTTGGTTTAAGCTATCTCGGTATGTTCTAATTTATGGGGGTATGAACATAGGATCTTTTGGTGTATTTGGAATAAATGGTTTATCAAATAGCCTATTTAGGTTTATATTTGTGTTTTTCCTAACTCCTTTGCTTGTACCTGCAGAAGTAGATTGATAAACGTTATGGGTTTTATAGAGTATCCCAACGTCTCCTTCTACCTCTGGAATTTTAATGTCTTCCGATCGACATAGCTCTGCACACTGCTGAGTTAGCTGATTTGTAGCTTCAGACTTCAGTTTTACTTCATTAGTCTTTAGCTTTTCTATTTCATTACCCATACTGTCCACTTTTATTGAAAGCGTAGTTAGGGTGTTGAATATCTTTTCTAGAGTATCCTCTTCTATTATATCAGTCTGTGTAGTTTTGTCTTGATATGTAATCTGCAATAACATTTTTGTTAGTACTAATTACTTCAATTGTAAATGTGAAATTTAATATATTCAAGACCAGTCTCCAAATCTCTTTTGTTGTAACTGAATTTGGTATTTTTTTTGTCAGCCACCAACGTACCTGTGTATTATCTGTTCGTACAATAAACTTGTTATATACAATATATGGCTCAAATGCTAATAAACATTTATATAATGAACATAATTCTTTTATATTTATTTCCCATTTTATTTCTGTTTCATTAAACGTACCTGAGTAGTATCTACAATGGTGTTCTAATTTTTCTTCTTCATATCTATATTTGAGTACTTCTCCATAACTACATTCACTAGCATCTGCTTCTACTATATATATAAATTTTCTATTTTCGTCTGAAAATTATAATTTTGGTAATTCTTTACAAAGTATTTTTATTTTTTGAACTTATTTTTTATCTTCTTCATTGTAATTATATTCTACATCTTTTTTTAATTTTTTTTGTAAAGGCTTTAGGTTTTCTGCTAATTTTGGTATATATTCTTTTACTTGGTTTTCTAATCCTAAAAATGATTATAATTTCTTTTTTGTATCTAATTCTTCTTTTGAATTTATTATTTTTTGTACTATATGTTGTTGCATTTTTACTCCACTTTTATCTATTTGTATTCCTAAAAATTCTATCTGATTTTTCATGATTTCAGCTTTCTTTTCACTTAAACTTATTCCCGATTTTTCTATTATATCCGTAAATTTTTCTAATAATTTTAAATGTTCTTCTTTGGTTTTTGTATATAATAGTATATCATCTATATATACTATACAATTAGGCAATTGTTTAAAATAACTATCCATAAAATGTTGATATCTACCTGGTGTATTTTTATATCCAAATGGTAGAACATTCCATTCATAAAATCCTTGTGGTACCGTAAATGTGGTTAATTCCTTAGATTCTTCTTCTAACTTTAAATGGTAAAATCCTGATTTACAATCAAATTTACTAAAGTAATTATATCTTTATATTTGTCTTATTTTTAATATCTTATTTGGTATTGGGTAATTATATGTCATAGTTTTTGCATTTAAATTTCTACAATCAATAACCATTCTACTTTTTCCTCTTTTTTGTTCACTATGTTTATTTACTATAAATGCTATTACTTTTTTGTATATATTGTTTTTTTAATAATTCTTCTATGTGCATTTTAAATTCTTTTAAATCGTCAAAATTATATGTTAATGGTTTTTGAGTTATTATGCTATTTTTATCTATTAATTCAATTTTTATAGTGGTTTTATGTTTTTCCCATCCTTTTAATGGATCTTCACTATATAATTGTTCTAATTTTTTCTTAATTATTTCTATCTTACTTATTGAAAATATAGTTATTTCCTTTTTATTTATTGAAAATACGACCAATTCTATTGTATCTTCAGTATTTTTTATATTTTTTAATTTTTGTGTAATTTTTTCACTTCCTTCTATCCAATCAGTTTTTTTCTTATTTTATTAGTAACTCTTTTTGCTCTTACTTTCTGTTTACATGGTGTTGTAAACCACCAATCCGTTCTAGTTATTATATGTGGGTATAATTTATCTAAAAACGGCATTCCTAAAAGTATATTTTTTGATGTTAGCTCATAATTATAGATTTCTTCTATTGTTAATATTTTATCCCATACTTGTGTTTTTACATTCTTAGCTTTATAAGTAATTAAGCTTCCTTCGTTATTAAATCCTTTAACTATTATTGGTGTCTTTAATTTATCTCATTTACTTTTTGGTAAACAATTATATCTACATAAATTAGCTTCTGCTCCTGTATCTATCATAGGCGTATAATATCTACTGTAATACCCTTCTACTACTATCTTCATTAGTACATATATTTTCATATCACATTAAAGCTCTTCTTAAGAATAATTTCTCTCTGTTATATGTTATAGATAATTGTGTATGCTCTATATTATATGATTTTACTTGTTCTAGCCATTTTATTCCTAATATTGTGTCTGCTTTTTGCATTTCTTCCTTTATTTCAAATTCTATTTTTATTTTTCTAACTTCTATTGTTATTTCTTTTTCTGCTATATTTTTAGTGTTTATTAAGCTTCTTGGTAGATCTGAGCATATATTATTGTCAGATTTTATTTCCTCATTTTTTATTAGATATCTTGCTATATAATTTTCTTCTTATCCTGTATTTAAGAGTATTAAATATTATTTTTCATTTATTGTTTCTATTATGTAATATTGGTTTAAATTAGTTGTTGAACTTGTTTCATAACTTGTTCTTTTTTATGAACTTGATGATTCTGTTTTTTCATAAGTTGTTCTTTTTGTTGTGCTTATTCAATCATTTATTATTTCTAAATTTTCTTCTATATCTATGTCTCTATAACTATAATCATTATTATCAATTGTTTTTACAAATTGTTCGAAAGTACTTTCTATTTGTATTTTGTTAATTTTATTTTTTTCCGTTATTTTATGTTTTGTTGTTAATACATATAGATTTTTACATCTTGCTGTAAATATTTTACTTCCTGGGGTTAGTTCTATTCCTGATATTTTTCAATATAATACTAATGGGTTATCTATATTTTTATCTGTTATTGCTACTGAATAATTCACACTTATTATAAATTTAAATTTTTGGTATATTAAATTTCCTTTTATGGCAGTTATTATACTTTTTTCTATAGGTTTTATAATTCTATCATCTGCTAGGTATAATTCTATTGGTGTATCTATTCCTTCTCTGAAACACGCTTTTATTAATATCTCTGTACCTCCTAGGTGTACGTATTTTATTGGGTCTCTAATTTTTATATCGTTTATTTCTTTATTAATTATCCTTTTTGTTACTAGTGGTATACTAGCTTTACCTTTTGCATATATACAGTCTATTACATGTTCTTTTTGGCTTACTACGTAGTATTCTTCTTTTCTTTTACTAAATATATTTTTTATAGTTGGTATTTTAAATATTTTTTCTACATTTAAATATAATTTTTTTCCTTTCATTTCATTAAATATGTAACTATCAAATATTATTTTTTGATTTGTTCCTTCTTCGTTTAAATATTCTTCCTTTGTTATTATTTTTATATCTTTTTCAGTCATTTAATTCATCTAATTCACTATCTATTTCATTATTTGTTTCATTCTCTGAAATTTCATATATATTATCTTCACTTTCTAATTCGTAATCTATATAATCTATCTGCATATATTCTGTATTTTTTATTTTTATTTCTGATATTTATTTATTTTTTGAGTTTTTAGGTAATTTACGACTCTAGCTAAATGTCCTAATTTTTCGCAATTATAACAAGTACATTCTTTTATAGATTTCTTTTTCCTATATGATCTTTTATGTTTATAATAATTTACATAATATCTTTTTCTTGGTTTCTTATATTTATATTTTGATTTTTGTATTTCTTATATTTCTTATGTCTTTTTATTTTCTTGTAATATCTTTCTTCGCATCCAAATTGAGGTGTTATTTTATCTTTGCAACATGCTAAATTTCTTATTAATGTTTTTTTCATTTTTATTTCTTCTCTATTTTTTTCACATAGGTTTTTATACCATTGTTGTAAAAATTTTATTCTTGCTTCTAAAATATCTACTATTTTTGCTTCATCCCAACTTTTTATTATTTTTGAACTAAATGGTTCAAGTAATTTATTAAAATATAATTTTATTATTTCTTTACTTTCTTTTGTATTATATGTTCCTTTATAATAATATTATTTAAATGCACAAGTATACTCATCTGTGTAACACATATTACATGTTGCTAATTTTAACATTAAATTTCTTTTTGTATCTTTCTCTTCATTTTGTTCTTCTTTTGTTGTTGTCATGCTGCTAAATTCGTCTTTTATAGCTATTTCATATTTTTTAATAATTCTATAGGTGTTAATTTAGTTGTAGTTGTTGATGATATTTCTTCTATAGGTTTTTCAGTTCTTAATACCTTCTTGCTATTTTCAGTTAAATTTGAAAATCATAATTTCACTGTTCCTATTAGCGTTCTTTCTATATATTTTGGTGCATCTGTTACGTTTATATTATTATCTAATAATTATTTTGTCATATATCCTATCCATAATTGTATTATTTTTTATGTATCTATTACACAATTTAAGTCTAAAAAGTTATAATTTTTATTAACTATTTGTTTTGATGTCCATTTGTCATATTCATCTTTTAGACTATATCTTTTAAATTTATTCTTATAATATGTAGGTTTTCTTATTTCTGATGTTCTAGGTATTATATTTTCATCTTCTTTTTTGTCAAGAGTATTTATTTCTGTGTTTCTATTTTCTAAGTTTTCTTCATTAATTACTTCTTGTTTTTCATTAATTTCTAAATTTTTTGTATTTGTTAAGATTTCTGTATATGTTTCACTATCTTCCGAATCATAATTATCTGTTTCTTCAACATCTATTGTATTTATTTCTAATTTTTCTTTAAATTGATTTATCTCATTTAATCATTTTTGTTCTATATTTTTTTCTTCTTTTTCTTTCTGTATTTTTTCATACAAATCTTTTAGCATTTGTAGTTCTTTTTCTAATTCAGCAATCCTACCATTTTTAGTTTCTTCTATTTTTCGTATTTCTTCTGTAGTTTGTTTTTTTACTTTTTATATTTCTTTTTTTCTATCTATTTCTTCATTTTCTTTTTCTATTCTTACCATAGCTGTCAATTTATCTTCTAATTTTAATTCTTCTTTTTCTAACATTAAATATAAATGTTCACCTATTTTCTTATACCTTCTTCCTAGATTAGAAAATACTATTTTTATTTTTAATCCTTCATGATTTTCATATATTTTTTCATCTATTATAAATTCTTCTTTGTTCATTTTTTATTTAATTGTTAATAGATCATGTTGGTATGTATATTCTAGACTATCTATTGTCGATTCTAAATTTGATATTTCTTCTTTTTGTGCATTTATTGGGTTTTTACTGACTCTGGCAATTATGCTATATTGTAGTCTTTCTATCCTTATTTTTAATTCTTTACGTTTTTTAGATATTATTTGCTTTAATTCTTTATATTTCGGTAACTTTTGTACTTTATTCATCTAAATAATATTTTAGGGAATATCTAAATTTAGTTTTATCAAATAAGTCAGTCATAATTAATAATTTAATCAAATAATAAATTAATTAAATAATCCATCCAAATATATATTACTTCCGTAACTTTAAACATAGACTTGAGCTTTAATAATATATAGCAAGACTTGAGTATATAAATAATATATAAAATTTGTGTATGTAAGGTATCGGTTTAATTTGATTGAGTTTTTTAAAATAAATTTAATGAATCAAAATCAAATGTCAACTTTTTTAATCAATTTGATTTGATTTTCATCCAATTGTGTAACCCCGACTTGTCGGCTGTTGGAATAAAAATATCGTATGGGCTTGGATCTTGAAAACCTCTGAACTAAATTATGATTTAAATGCAATTTAAACTATTTTAATTTCTTTTTATAAAGGTGCACCAAAAAATCGTGATTCTTAAATTGAATTTCAAATCAAACTTTTTAAAAAAAAATCAAAATCAATAATGTCGGCTCCATGGTGAAATAAGTAAAGCAATTGCTTTAGATTCCTAAATTTGGAGGGCTCCATTGTTTAAACATAATAGACTTAATAGGTTTTTTAAAGAAAAATTTGAATATTTTTAGTAAAAAGGTAGTGATGTTTTTCATATAAAAAGAAAGATAATTATTGTCATATTTACGAATAAACCGTTAACATCAGAATAATTGTTATGAGATGTGCAAATGCTTATTTGACATTATTAGATAAAGAGAATTTAAAAAGTTATTGTTTAATCTTGAATGGTGCTTAAAATATAATAGTCACTTTCTGATATTTTGATGATATAACTTTGTTTTTTAAATTAAAGTGTTAAAAAAATAGTATGAATGAGAACTAATGCTGTGATCGACATATTCAATCCAGTAAAAGTTCTTTATCCTCTTTCAAATGAATATATTTCTTGTAAATAATGTTAACAGTTGCCTTAATGGAAAAAATTCTTTCAAAATTAAAAGTAAAATGTCTTACCTAAGATCAATAATTTTCAAAAAAAAAGTTCAATGAGTTCGCTATATTAATATTCAAAAAATAATTATTTAAAAATATTAATAACTTTGCATCTTAAAAAATGAAAAGAATAACTTTTTTTTGTGAAAAAGGTTTTATATTTTAAAACTTAAATCATCTAAATAAATTGACTTTAGACCATTAAAATATTTGAGTCGTCCCTGAAAAGGAACGTCCAAACAATTTAATGGGTAGAAAAATGAGTCAATTCTCTATATGGACACTCACGTATTGAGAAAATCTCACTAAAATTATTCAGGTACTGATAAGATCCTACTAAAATCACTTTTAAAAAAAAATTCCCCTAAATAATCATTCACTATTGAAAAGATTACACTAAAGTTATTTTTGAATTATTTCATATCAAGTTATCCATCTATGACTAAGAAATCTTGGTTGACATGACATACCATATTAATTTATTATTTTTCATGTCATGTACAATAATACTTAGACTAATTTTATGTATAAAAATATTGAATCTAATCATTTAGTTTTAAGTGTGTCAACTTAAGTCCCTAGATCATTTTTTAAATGACTTCTAAACGAGGGTGATTTTTCATATAATTACTCATTAATTTGAGTATAGAAAATGAAATTTAGTTATCTATATTAATGTATATCAATCAAATATGCTTATTTAAAAAAGATAATACAATCAACCCATTCATAACCCCAAGTCCCAACTATAATAAAAAATAAATTAAAATTTAGAAGTAATGCGAAGAAGTAGCTTGATTTTATGTGCATTATATGAAATTAGATAATCTGCCCGCGCTTCGCGCGGTAATAGAAAATTTAAATATATTTTTTCTAATATTTGAATGTATATAGAACTATATTAGGTGTTCCACTACTTTTTTCTGATATAAATAAGCTTCCTTTCTGTTATATCTTTTTTATTTCTATTTCTCTCCTCTTCTCCTCCCATGATTATCATCTAATCAATTCGACATATTTTTTTCTTCCCAACTATATATCATTAATTTATTTAATTAGAGTATATATTCTTTTAAAAAAATCATGAGAGTAAGTTCAAGGACAGTTGGATTGTTGATTCCACCTCCTTCAATTCAAACTTTATCAGCAGATGTTTCCTTCATTTTATTTACAATATTTTCTCGGGCAACAGTTACAATGAAATTGATAATTATTTTCTTTAATCTCTTACTTCAGAAAACTGCCTAAATACTAAAGCAATGGTTATGATTCTTTACCTTGAGGCTTAAAGTTGACGGGTTTCTTAGTTCTCTTGAATTTATTAACTACAATAAAAAAAATCATAGAAAAAAAATTGAAAAAAAAAAAGTAAATTTCTGGAAAATGAAACGTGTCACATAATTGGTAATATAATCATTCATAATAGCATAATCATTCATAACATCATAAGTTGACTACATCTTATCAAAACATGAATGAGGGAGTGAAAAAAATAATATTATACATCTGTAGTTTAAAGAGACTCATACAATCACCCAGTGCATCATCAAACCTGAAAAGATCACAAAAATATACACAAATGACATTCTTAACTCATACTTATTTTAGATTTTGAGCTTTAAATGGTTTAAACTTTAAATTGTAAACATTCCTGGCAACATCTATGCTTGTCGATTTTATTTCTATTCTTTTCTATGCTTTCACAATCTGATTTTGAGCTACAACTTAAACAGAATGAACAACCTCACACTGAAATAAGTAAACAGTATTCACTAAATAAATCAATTCAGAACAAACTTGACTAATGTAGCAATTTAATATAAGAAAATAAGTATAAATATAAAATTTATCAACCAACATAATCAACTTAGCACTTGATATTATTGTCTCGTTTTAAGATTATTAATTAGACATAGATTTCAATAAATTTTCATATCTCTATGTTTTCAATTTTTATATTACAACTTTTGGAAAGGAAATTTGCTACATGATATGTTGGTCTAAATATCGATGAAATTTCATTCCCTCAAAGAATCAGGTTAAGCATCCAAAAGTTATTCCATCTCATAAAATTCATGTTTATCAATTTATATTTTTTACCACTTATCTTGCATATAAATATAACAAGAAAAAGGAGAGATAAACATTCAACTACAAGAAAAAATAGAGTATAATATTAGAGTACTAAGAGAAACAAATATGTGAGACTCCATATGCATAAGCATGAACATACCTGTATGTTTGTGCAGGAGAATACAGTGCTATCAGATCTCCATCTTTTTGCCTTTATCGTCATAATTACTTTTTTATCATTTTTATGATACGATTGTGATAGACTACTATTATTATCAAGTTCTCTTACAATGTAATTTTCAATCTCGGAGAGGATATTCATATAAACATCTTGAATTTTTTTGTCATGATAAGGAAAGAGATTTGTGCTTTTTCAATATCTTCATCCAACAAAAAATAGCTTATAATGTAAAAAGCACTTGGGGATACGTCTTTAGTAACTGGGAACCCACTGTATAATATCACCAGGTTGTTGTGTATGTAAAGTTAATAGAGAAATTTTATTTTCACAATTTAAATGGTTTGAATTCAAATTGGCAAGAACAACATAATCTGATAATTAAATTTGCTAAATAAGGTGTAGTTGGAACTATTAAACTTTAAGTAGAGTATCAATAGTAAAATATTCGAATGATTAAATATAGTTAACCTGCTTTCGCATACTTTTAACTTAAACGACCACTATGTCTCTGTAAGAAAATTTGTGATTTGTTATAATATTTAGCTTATTTTTAACTTGGTTAGTTCCACCACTCTTCTTCATCACACTAAACACGTAAAATTCAATAGAGCCACAACAACTAACTTATTTTTCTCAATTGTGATAGCAAAAAATCAAGTTAAAAGGCATTGAGAAGTTGGCATTCTCAGCTTTATTTTTAAGTTGCGCGGACTCTTTACTTTCGATATTGCACCAGGTCAGACTCTCTAAAAATACATGACCTACACCTTTTGATATTTTTGAAGAGTTTGAACAATATAATTATCTTACACGAGAAGCTCAATAAGTTTGACACACTTTAATAAGCATGAAAAGGCTCAATCAATCAAATTTACACTGTTAAGTAATCTAAGTGCCTAAATATGCATATTTGAATCAACAATATCTAGGAGCCTCCATCTTCCCAAAGTTACTGTGCCTACAAATATTTGATTCCTCTAGGTTCAGATACTAAGGTAAACCTCATTCCATAACTCTAATGAATGATCTATATTTTGTGTACTCAAACATGTTGGGGGATTTAAAGGTTTTCTTTGGCAAAACGCTTAAGGATCGGGTGAAGAATGAAAAAATGTCCAAAAAAGTCTATTAAGTAATGTTTTCAAACCTAATTATGAATTGAACCAAATTGAAGTATTTATTTGTAACAAATAAAGCTAGAACATCAACTAGAAATGGAGGATGGCCAAACAACTTTCAAAGCCTAACTTCTCTAATTTAGAATGCTGAAGTGAATACTCCTCCAACAAAATAGCAGAGAAAATATGACAACATCAAAAAACAACTAAAGTAGTCAATAAATATAAAATGACCTATAAAAGCAACAAAGAAGTAGATTTAATCTGCAAGCTATGAGAATCAATTAAAATACAAAATATGTAAGGAACAACGTGCTTGAATAAATAATTTGTTGAGTTTCTGGGGGTCTTTCAACTAATTTTAAATCAAATCAATCAGCGTATATTTTTATAGACCGAGGAAAACAGACAGAGCAATGCGTATATGTAAGCTTTAGTCTTCTTCTGAATAAACTTAGCTTAAAAAAATAATTAGAGATTATTAAAATTTGAACATATACAACCATCACAGAACCAACAAAGCAAACAAAATATTCGGGATAAATTTTAATAAATATGATAAACAAAAGCAACAGAGTTAAAGCATGTAACCAACTAAAGACAAAACCTTTGTTATTTAGGTAGTTTAAAATACACATTAAGAATGAATAAACATGGTAAACAAAAGAAATAGAGTTAAAAGCAGGTAACCAATAAACCAAAGACAAAACCTTTGTTATTTAGCTAGTTTGAAATACACATTAAGAATGAATATGAACAATTGATGATAAGACGGATTATGAAAAGAAGATGCCCAAATGATAAAAAGATTTTGAGATCATAAATCGGTCATAGCTGATCATTTTGCTCTGTGTTGCTAGCAATTTTGCTGGTGAGTCATGCGAACATTATAAACCTAGCTTGTGAAATTGTTGACAACTGCGGCCATGAAAGGGATCTGATTGATATTAATTTTTCATGAATAATAAGATTCCTGAAAAGAGAAAATCAAATTTAAATTATAGTAAATTTTTCATGAGTTGTAGAAGTGTTTAGTAGCTTTACGTGAAAAAATAAAATCATAGTAAAAGAGACGCCATTATTAGAGGAAAATGGAGAGGGAAGAAAACGAGATGCTTTGGCAAAAATTATAGGAAAAGACGTCATTATTAGGTTTATTAAATAGTAATTAATAAATGTGACTTTTGATTGGAAAAAAATGATTAAAAAAAATAACATTTCCAGAAAAAATTAAAAAAAATAACTCAAAAAATCAGGAAAGATAAATAATTTTCCTCATTATTGTGGCACGCCACATTAACATCCTACAATAATTTTATATATAGAGAGAGAAAGAGAGAGAGCATATTAAAAGTGTGAAAATCCTTAGAAAAGTAATTTGAATTTTTTGTCCTTCATTAAAAGTCTCTTCTTTAGACAAAATCGTCTTTTCACTATCCTACAATTATTAATTAATTATTATATTTATAATATTTAAAATTAAGAAATCCTAAAATATATAGGAAGAGGAATTAGGTGAATTAATAATTAAGGAGTTATAAAATACATGGTAAGAGCTATTAGAAGAATTCGTAATTAAGATTTTCTAAAATATATGGTACAAATAATTTTTATGTATTAAATATATCTTTATTTGGATCATGGAATTCTTTATTTGAATTAGGTTAAAAAATGTGTAATATTTAAATATTTTAAAATTATTAAATCTTTTATTCATTCAATCCATGTAAATTATAAAATATGTTCATGTTTATAATGTCACGTGTGCAGTTAATATTTTTGATCAAAAATATTTTAATTGTTGAATCCTTCCCCATTTAAACTAAAAAAAGTCCTAATACTTAATATTTTTTAAATTCAATCTGTCTAAATCATAATATATAACACTTCTAAATAGAATTCTGCTTTATATACAAAAATAATTTTTATAATTCTATCTAAGTAATATTTTGGATTACAATTGACTAGAAACATACCATTCTTCTATTTCTACTACTATTTTTTTTATTTTTTGTTTTTGAAGTCGTCTTCTTATATTCATTATCATCATTCTTTGAGTGTATTTTTTTTTATTAATAGTTTTAACGATTAAATATGAATTATAAATAATCAACAATTGATAAAATTTCTCGTGTTTATCTTATAGTTGAAAAATTTGATCGAAGAAGTAGACGAACCAAGTATGTTGCCGCTGAATGAAATAGCCAAAAATCTAAAGTTTATCTCTTTTTTTTCGTTCTTTGTTTAATTATAATTTAGTTTTAAGTATATTTCGATATATTATTTGTTAGTATTATAGTTAACTCTTTAGTTAAACTTATTTGTGGAATTCAAAAATATAAGGCTATAATTAAGTGTGAAATTTGAATGTATAGATTAACATCGAAATAACTCTACCTTATATTTTGTTGCTATGCGTTTGTTTGTTGTAATTAATTTCAGTATTTTTCCAATTTTGTTAACAACATTATACCTTGATGTTTCAAAAATCATGAGGTTCTTTGAATAAAAGTCCAAAAATATATAAATATTCAGTGAGGTGTTTCAAACATGTCTTGCACAAATTTTTGTTGAGGTTTTCTAATTTTGTCATTCTTTTCCTTCTTTTATTTGGATTAATAAAAATTTAATTGTAAAAGTTGCTATTTTTTTAGATTGATGTTTTTTTACTTTTGTTTGCTTGATTGGGTTTTTTATATTTTGTTTCTTTTTGTCTTGTCATACTCTTAACTAAACGAATAAAAATTACTTTATATTTGACTTTTTTTGCTTTTGATTGTAAGGTAAGTTGTTAATCATAATTAAATATATTGTGATGTCAGTTAGTGCAAAGACACTGCTATTATGATGCTGAGTTAGTGTTAAAAAATTGCTCTTCTGATTCTCCTCTGCTTTTATTTGTTATAACTAAATTTATTGTAAAAGGTATGTTAGATTGTTAAGCTAGCATTGCCTCACTTATTCTTATTACTATTAGCATCAGTAATCAATCGTTACTAATTATGTGATAACTATCAAGATTTTTATATTCAAGTAATTTTATAAAATGAACTCGTGAAAGTAAGGTACACGCGCAAAACGCATACATCTAAACTAATATATATATATATATATATATATATATATATATATATATATATATATATATATATATATATATATATATATATATATATATATATTAGAATCCCTATCAACTAATTATTTATTTCAACAAAGAGAACTTAATTTCATTTGTAATAAACATCCGAATAATTACTTTGAATTTGATAGATTTAAATTAGTAGAATATGCAAATTTAAAATTCGAAATAGTTAAAGCGAATAAAATATAATAACTCCTCAATTTAGTCCGGTTATGTACTTTTTTAGCAGCAGAGAAACAAGTGAAGCAAGCGGAAAGAGGGAAACCAGTGGAGATAGAGAAGCCAAAAAAGTAGCTCAAGTGGCATCGTGTTGTCCAAATAAACTACTCCCCAGCAATTTGTTAGTCTTACCTAGGGGTGGACGTTCGGTCGGTTCTGTCTGAGTGTTTAATATCAGTTTGGTTTATCGATTTTCAGATTGACAAAAATGATATCCATAACCAAACCGAAATATTAATGTAGTTAGCCTCTCTTTTTCATAACTGAACATTTAAAATTGATGGATTTTTTTAGAAAAAATATTTTTTTCAAACCTATTTTTCATTCCCAAATATAAATAATTATAAATAACTCAACATGGATGAAACGAAATGGAGTAATCATAAGCTTAACATAATACATAACGTCATTAATCATTACATATAATATAACCTTGCAGAAATAGTCTACAAAACAACACAAAACTCATAAAAATAGTCCATGAAACAACATACTTTCTGCATAAATAGTCCAGAAAACAGTCCAAAGTCACCAAAATAGTCCATAAAATATTTGAGTCACTAAAATAATCCTTAAACAGTCTGCGGCGTATGCGAATTTGCTATTAAATGTTAATTGTGAATGTAAATTACTAAATATTATATATATATATATATATATATATATAACATAATATTATATATAATATAATATAATATTATATTATATATATTATATATATAATAAAATATATATATATATATTATTTATTTATTTATAAAATTTAATTTTTTGGTTTAAACCAATTTTTTTAAAAAAAACAAAAACTGAACCGAAAAAACAAAATTCTAAAATTACAAACCGAATCCGATCTAAAAAATTGAAAAACTGAAACCAAATTAAATTTTGGTTTTTTCAGTTTAAACCAAAATATGCCCACCCCTTGTCTTACCAAATGATTTGATTTCACATGAAATTTAAAAATATATATATAATTTAAATTTTTTATTTTTAAATTAAAGTTATGTGAAATATATTAAAATATTTTTTAATATTATAGTCTTGAACATTCTACTTGGAAAGCTAGAATTAAAGTATTATAAAAAAAATATTCTTTTTGAAACGGACTAAGAGTCTGTTTGGATAGGATTAAAAAATAATTTTTTAGTTTAAGTGATTAAAAGTTTGAAATAAGTGCTTGTAAATTAAGTAGATAAGTGTTTGGATAATCTAAAAATGAAAAAAAGTTGTTGATGTGTTTGGTAAACAAATGATGTTAAACACTTTTTTTTGTTTGACCTAAATGTCCTTAAAGTTGTTACCACCATAAATAAGGTTGATTATTTATAATTTTAATTCAAATAATTCAAAATAATTTCTATTTAAATGCACTTTCAACATAAAGTGATTATGTGAAGTCAATTTATAAAAATAAGATACTCCCTCTGTTTAAAAAAGAATGACCTACTTTGACTTGACATAAAATTTAAGAAAATAAAGAAGACTTTTGAATCTTGTGGCCTTAAATTAAAGCTTTGTTAAATGTACCAAAATGTCCTTTAATCTTGTAGTCCTAAACATGACATGTGGAAAGTTGAAATTAAAGTATTGCCAAAAAGAGAAAGGGGTCATTCTTTTTTAAACGGACTAAAAAGGAAAGTAGATAATTCTTTATGAAATGGAGGGAGTATTTTTTATTTTTAAATATTAAAAAAAAAAAATATTAGGACATGTTTATATAAAAATAGTATTATATTGTAATATCACAAGCTTGTACCATTTGGTTATGTTAAAAAATATGTAAACCTCTGATGTAATGATAGATTCGCAAGAAAAAAAAGGAGAACGATGAAGAGAAAACTGGAGGGAAGAGACAAAGAGAAGCAACAACGAGAAACTGTCATAATCCAATTTCTCAGGTCATGATGATGCCTACTATAATCCACCAGTGGGCAATCCAATCCCGTAGTCCGAAACTGCTGGTAACGAACTATCCATAAGAATGGAAGAAAAAATGCGGAATAAATGAAATAAGAGACTAACATACATAAGATAATCCCAAAACCTGGTGGAATCAGTACAAGAGCAGCAAATGTAAGAAAGATACAAATAAGGTACTAAATGAATATACAGATACAACTATCTCTAAATACAACATAAAGACTAGTCTAGTACATAAGAGGGAGAAAAGTAATACTCTGAACGTCAGGATCTCACTCTATGTCTCCGAACTATGGCTACTCCGCATGACGCACACAACACCGGTTATAACCCACACTAAGATCTGCAGGTTGTAGACGTGTAGTATGAGTACCAAACACGCAGTACTCAATAGGCAACTGTCGACTGAGCTCCAAAGATAATGAAGATATATATAGCATATAAACAGAATGGAAACTACACCCAAATGTCCAACAACCACATTAGAAAGCCAATGAGATAATACGGATAACTATCTTATTCATAACCAAGAAACTAGCATAATAAGGCTAAGGAAGTATTAAGGATGAACTATCCTGTTCTAGCCATACTCAAGAACCTCAACACTATATCGTATATCACTGGTCAATATATAAAATAAGGGGTAAAAGAAGATATCTATGAGTATATAAGGCCAAGGAATGAATATACAATTTGAATAAATGAAAGTAAAGGGATATACGATAACATCATAGTTACATATATATGTATATACCTACACACATATATATATGCATATATATATGTATATACATATACATATACATATACATATACATATACATATACATATACATATACATATACATATACATATACATATACATATAAATAAGATAAACTCGAGGTACAACCTAAATCATCAGTCTATCATCTTTAAGGGCTTCGTAATTATAGTAGAAACTAGTGCTAGAATACATCAGGATTTCTAATTCATACATCTAATCATAAGTTAATCATGCATAGTAATAAAATCATAAGATAGACGAGTCGGAATCATACCTCAAATCTCAATACCAAATAATTAACCATTCTGTACAAACTATCCATAACAATGATCATAACAATTATAATAATAGGAATCATAGCGCGAGTAACTAGCTAGCCTAGACAAACAATATCTAATCGAGCCTTTAACGAACCCTCCACCGCCCCAGGATCAGAAGGTTCAATCAAAATACAACACACCATAATGCATACTGTCACGACCAAAAAATAAGGATCATGATGGCACTTGTCGCGTCATACCTTGATAAGTAAGCCTATCATCCAAACTGATACAAAAAGAGGAAAAGACAAAAATATCCCAAGGTAAGGCTTCTAGAACGAAGCCGAACTATACAAGTAATCATGACACTGCATAAAGGACTATCCAAAATACCGATCATACCCAAAACCAGATGTCACTAGTGTAAGAACTCCTAATACGATCAAAGAGTCAAATACATCAAAAAATAACCACAAAGAAATGATATTTGTCTCCGAATACTAATAAAGACATACCTATTATAAAAAGATAAAGGTGAACTTCGGACGCATGAATGTCCAACCACTACCTTGGAAACCTAAAAATCGCCCGAGTCAAGCAAGCTGAGGCGCACTCGATCTAGGACCTGCACTAAAAGAGAGCATTAGGCATGAGTATGGTCCACTTAAACTCAGTAGGTATCATAGGCCGACCAAGCAAAGTAGTAAATAAAGCATACAAAATATACACTAAGAGTACGTCACCTGCAATCAGAAAATATCCCATAACGGTAGCCCACACCGCTTGCACTAATAGTTCTAATATATCTCACATATATTGTAACATCACACCAAGATAGAACAAAAGTACGTATTATATCACATATAAAAAGAAAAAGGGGGAACATGCATATACAAGATAATCAAACATAAGTAAAAGAAGATACGATAAATACATAGATGACAAGTCAATATGGAAACACAATACAATACAACATAACACAATAAAGTAAGTGCAATGTATATGATGATGATGATGATGCACGAGGTCGTCGCCCAACCTCCGGGATCATCGCACAATTCTCGTATACACCTACGGAGGCAAGCCTCCCAATGCAGGACCCATGGGGGGTCGTCAACCCGTATACAATCCACATATATCATATTTTCTTTCTAGCACATCCCTCCGAAAGGTGTTATCAGGTGTTGCTAGTGTTTCTCAGATGCTGCCACGGTGGTACGAATGTTGCATGAATGAGTTTGATATAAGGATGTAATGCTCACAACTAATCACAATGAGTATTTTCACAACCAACCACATGATATATTTACACAACTAACCACAATGATACATTTCCACAACCAACCACAATGATACATTTCCACAACCGCATGAGCCAATATTCACTCATTATTTTCGTTTTATCCATGAATTTTCACATGTATCTTGTGCCAATAAAGTATGAATATAATCACAATACACCAATGGTACCACATTAAATATTTTAACAACATAATACAATTATTCACATGTATTCAAGGCTATGAATATCACATAGGACCCACACGATCACACAATCACATAATATCTCAATTTTGATAATTATCACATATAGGCCTCCACACGGGCACAACACATAAATAACTATTTTTCATGATTAGTTCCCACCCTTAACATGCATTTTGTATTATCATTTACTGCCCAATCCAGTCTGAAAGAGTTAAGCTATAACCTACCTTAAAAGCCGAAATCGATCCGCTATACTTGAACGTGTGATCTTACTTTTCATGAACAACCCCAAACTCCACTAAAAACATCAAATATGAAATCGACACATCAAAATAAAACCAACGACACCCATATTTACTATTTTTTGGGGTCAAAACGGACCTCCGAAATGGGTTTCCGAAAAAATAGGAAAAAACTAGAATTTTACTTCAAAAATATGATCTCCATTTTTTTGGAACCTATAGCTAAAAATCCAAGTTAAATTCAGTCAAAATGAGGTTCAAATCAAAGAAAAATTATTTTTCAGCTTTATTGGGTAAAATCTTTGAAATCTGGGTTAAAATCAAGAATCAGAGTTATTTTGAAGGTTAAATTGATGAAAAACTAGTAATTATAAGATAAAAACATTATTCAAGTGAAAAATGGTGAAAATGACGTTTAAAATTAAGCTCTAAGATTTTTGGGGTTTTGAAAAATTAATTAAGAAATTACTAAGAAAATGGTTAGTTGTTACCTTAAATCCATAATAAAACCAAGAAATAAGTGTTAATCTAACTTCCCAAGCTCCCACAAACTTTACTTTTAAGCTCCCATACTATTTTAGGGTTTAACTCTCAAGAGGCAAGATGAAAAATGAGCAAAATGAGCCAAAAATGGGTAAAAAGGACTTTTATATAGCAGAAAATCTGCTACAATAGTACAGATTTTCTTTCCTAAGCCCAAACGAATTTCGATGAGGAGCCCAGGATTCGTTCAGAGTTCGATATATACAAACGAACTATACAACTATACTAAATTCGACGTTTCGGACACGATGACGATATCAGATTTTCAAAATATATTATTTTCATAAAGTTGACCCCCAAAACCCGAAATCACATCTTTTCCAATCCGAGGGTCGAAATGAGATTTAAAAGCCATAAAATCAAACAAAACACGCTAACACCCTAAAATTGACATTACAAATCTGCTGGAGAAGTCGGATTTCCCATCCGATGTCGTTTCGACTAAATGTGGGTCCTACATCTATATTTCTAATTTTTCAACTTTCCAATCAAAAGGTCGAAATGAGCTCGGGTACACCGAGATCCAAATCAAATATCCATCTAGCCTAAAATTGATATTCTGGAGCTGTTGGGGAAGTCTATTTGGCCATCCGTCCACGTATCAAAAGATATCCACATAAGTCCAAAATAAGGCTCTCGAAGCATCAAAAATCACAATGTTGAATAAATGATACCAAAATGCATCGAAAATCATGTCAATCACTCCCATACCCCAGAAATACCATAATAAAACTATGGGGAGGGGTAAAATAGTCAAATCACACAAAATCACAAATTTCACATATTTCATCAAAATTTTAGGTCATTACATCATCCATCACTAAAAATCTTGTTCGTATTCGAACTAAGGCAAGGAAATACCTGAATTAATGAAGGGTGGAGGATAACAACTATGCATATCAGACTTGACCTCCCAAGTAGCTTCATCTATAGGTCGATGTCGCCCGTGGATCTTAACCACAGGGATCACTCTGGAGCGTAACTGCCTAACATCCTTAGCCAAAATGGAGATCGGCTCCTAAACAAACGACAACTGCTCATCTAGCTGAACTGACCCCTAACGAATAGTATGAGACTCATGAGGAATATTGCGATGAAGCATAGAAACATGAAAAGCTAGATGAGCAACTGATAGATCAGGAGCAAAGACAACTCCTAAGCCATATCACCAATAGTTCAAAGAATCTCAAATGAACCAATATACCTAGGGCTAAACTTGCCCCTCTTCCCAAACCTCATCACACCCTTCATGGGTGAAACTCAAAGAAAAACACAATCACGAACACCAAATCTCAAGGCACAAAGTCTATGATCAGCATAGAATTTCTGCCTACTCTAAGCCGCTCTAAGTCTATCCTAAATGACCCGGACTCTATCCAAAGACTCACGAAGCAAGTCTGTACCTCAAGGTGTCAGCTCTGAAACATCAAACCAACCTGCTGGGGAGCGACAATGCATACCATACAACGCCTCAAAATGAGCCATATCAATATTAAAACGATAGCTATTATTACATGGAAACTCTACTAAACCCAAATATTTCTCCCACTGGCCACCAAAATCTATCATGCATACGCGAAATATATCCTCCAAAATGTTAATAGTTCGCTCTGACTGACCATCAGTTTGGGGGTGAAACACTGTGCTAAGATCAACTCGAGTACCCAACTTATCCTGAAAAGTCTTTCAGAAGTAAGATGTGAACACAAAACCTCAATCTGATATAATGGACATCGACGTACCATACAGACACATAATCTCATGAATGAAGATAGAGGATAACCTCTCAGTACAGAATGAGACCTAAACCAGAATAAAATAAGAGAACTTGGTCAATCAATCTACGATGACCCAAACACTGTCAGAACTATGAGATGTATGAGGAAAACCAGTTGCAAAGTCTATAGTGATCCGTTCCCACTTACACTCGTGAATGGGAAACCTCTGAAGCAATCCACCAAGCTCATATGCTTGGACTTCACCTACTGGAAATAAAGGCAACGAGTTATGAAGTCCACCACATCTCACCTCATACCATACCACCAGTAGTTCTGTCTTAAATCACAATACATCTTAGTCATACCTTGATGGATAGAATATCTGGAATAGTGGGCCTCGTCCAAGATCAAACTAATCCAATCACCCATTCTCAGCACACAAAATTGATCTCCAACCCATAAAACTTCATTTGAATCAAGTGAGTCTTTCTTAGCCTTCCTCCTTCACACCTTCTCTCAAATCAACCTCAATCTAACATTATCAAATTGATGAGCTCGAATCTACTCCATAAAAGAAGATCTAACATCCACAAATGCCAAAATAAGCCCGGTGTTGAAATATCAAGCCTAAACATCTGGTTGAACTTCTAAGGCCAAAGTCTGGTGCCAAACACTGAAATTCTAAGGCCAAAGTCCTCTCCTGGGTCAAATGATGCGTCAAGCTACCTATGCTAGTCGACTTTTAGCTCAAGTCATCTACAACCACATTAGCCTTGCCCGGATGGTGGAGAATAGTCAAGTCATAATCCTTAAGAACCTCAACCCAACGACGCTGCTTCATATTAAGATCTCACTGGGTGAAGAAGTACTGAAGGCTATGATGATTTAAGAAGATCTCACAACAGACTCCATACAAGTAGTGCCTCCACAACTTCAAAGCAAACACAACTGCCACTACTCCAAATCATGGGTAGGATAATTTCTCTCATGAGGCCTCAACTGACAAGACATATAAGTAATTACCTTGATCTCCCGCATCAACACAACACCTATCCCAAAACCTGAAGCATCACAAAAGACGGTAAATCCCACACCTTCCTTGGGCAAAGCCAATATAGGAGCTGAAGTCAACAAATCCTTGATCTTTTGAAAGGTCGCCTCATAAGCATCGGGCCACGAAAAAGAAATCTTTTTCTGGGTTAACTTGGTCAATGGAGCTGCAATAGATGAAAAACCCTCGATAAAACACCGATAATAGTCTGCTAAACTAACAAAACTCCAAATCTTGGTGGGCAAAGTAGGTCTAGCCCAATCACAAACTGTGATAATCTTGGCTGGATCAACCATAACACCTTCCTTAGTCACCATATGACCCAAGAAAGAAATAGACTCCAACTAAAATTCAAACTTAGAAAACTTGGCATACAACTTCTTATCCCTCAATATCTAAAGCACAATACGCAAATGCTCTTCATGCTAAACCTTACTCTTGGAATAAACCAAGATATCATCTATAAACAGAATAACAAAGGATATGAGATACGATTAAAATACCGGTTCAACAACTCCATGAATGCGGCAGGGGTATTGGTAAACTCAAAACACATGACCAAGAACTCATAATGACTATATTGAGTCCGAAAATCTGTCTTCAGAATATTCAAAGCTTTAATGCTCAACTAGTGATAACTGGACCTCAAATCAATATTCGAAAACATCGCAGCACCCTGAAGTTATCAAATAAAGCATCGATGCGATGAAAAGAATACTTATTATTAACCTTTACCTTATTCAATTATCGATAATCAATATACATCTGCATAGACCCATCTTTTTTCTTCACACACAAGATAAGCGTACCCCAAGGTAAAATACTAGGTCAGATAAATCCCTTATCCAATAACTCCTGCAACTGATACTTCAGTTCCTTCAACTCTACTATAACCATCCTACAAGGAGGAATAGAAATTGCTTGGTGCCCGACTCAACATCAATAGCAAATTAATATCTTGATACGGAGGCATACCAGGAAAGTCCATAGGAAACACGTCTATAAACTCACGGATAATACGGACAGAATCCAAGAAAGGAGACAAAACAACACTGGTGTCACGAGTATGAGCCAAGTAGGATAAACATCTCCTCTCAACCAATTTATGATCCTGAACAAAAGATATAATCCTCTTAGGATCCGAATGAAGTGCACCCTTCCAAGTTATCCTTAGCACACCTAGCGAAGCTAAAGTCACGATCTTAGCAAAATAATCTAAGACGGCATGATAAGGATCCCACTAATCCATGCCTAAAATAATATCAAAATCGACCATATCTAAAATAAGCAAGTCTACCAAAGTATCACGCCCGACAAAAGTCATAACACAAGATCGGTACATCCGATCCACGACTAAAGAATCACCTACCAGGGTAGATACATGAAAAGATATGGCAAGAGTCTTACTAACAGAATTAAAACCTGAAGCAAAATACATAGACACATAGGAGGTTGTCGCACAACCCCTGGGATCATCGCATAATCCCCGTATACACCAATGGAGGCAAGCCTCCCAATGCAGGACCCATGGAGTGTTCATCAACCTATATACAATCCACATATATCATATCTTCTTTTTGGCACATTCCTCAAAAAGGTATTATTAGGTGTTGCCAGTGTTTCTCATATGTTGCCACGGTGGTACCATGTCTCATGAATGAGTATGATATGAAGATGTAATGCTCACAACAAATCACAATGAGTATTTTCATAGCCAACCATATGATATATTTCCACAACCAACCATAATGATACATGTCCACAACAGCATGAGTCAATATCCACTCATTATTTTCATTTCGTCAATGAATTTTCACGTGTCTCATATGCCAATAAATTATGAACATAATCACAATACACCAATGGTGCCACATTAAATATTTTAATAATACAATATAATTATTCACATATATTCAAGGCTATTAATATCACATAAGACCCCCACACAGTCACACAATTACATAATATCTCAATTTCGATAATTATCACATATAGGCCCCCACATGGGTAAGACACATAAATAACTATTTTTCATGATTTGTTTCCACTCTTAACATGCATTTTGTATGATTATTTACTACCCAATCCGGTCTAAAAGAGTTAAGCCATAACCTACCTCAAAAGTCGAAACCGGTCTGCTACACTTGAACCTGCAATCTTACTTTTCACGAACAACTATGAACTCCACTAAAAACATCAAATATAGAATCTATGCATCAAAACAAAACCAACAATACTCATATTGACTACTTTAGGTTTGGGGTCAAAACGAACCCCCGAAATGGGTTTCCTAAAAAGAAGGATAAAATTGTAACTTTACTTCAAAAACATGTTCTCCATATTTTTAGAAACCTACAGCTGTAAACCCAAGTTAAATCAAGTAAAAAATGAGGTTCAAATTAAAGAAAAATTATTTTTAAGCTTTACGGGTAAAATCTTTGAAATTCGGGTTAAAATCAAGAATCAGAGTTGTTTTGAAGGTTAAATTGATGAAAAACTAGTAAGTATAAGATACAAACATTATTCAAGTGAAAAGGGGTAAAAATGGAGTTTAAAATCAAGCTCTAAGATTTTTGTGGTTTTGAAAGATTAATTAAGAAAATGGTTAATTCTTACCATGAAATAGGTGTTAATCTAGCTTTCCAAGCTCTCACAAACTTTACTTTTAAGCCCCCCCACTATTTTGGAGTTTAAGCTCAAGAGGCAAGATGAAAAATGAGCAAAATGGGCCAAAATGGGTAAAAAGACTTTTATATAGCAAAAAATCTGCTACAATAGTGCAGATTTTCTTTCCCAAGTCCAAATGAACTTCGACGAGGAGCCCAGGATTCGTTCGGAATCTGATATACACAAACAAACTATACACCCATAGTAAATTCAACGTTTTGGACGCGATGGAGATATTATATTTTTAAAAAATATCATTTTTACAAAGTTGACCCCCGAAACCCGAAATCATAATTTTTCAAACTGAGGGTCGAAATGAGATTTAAAAGCCATAAAATCATACCAAATATGCTAACACTTTAAAATTGATATTTTGGGTCTTCTAGAGAAGTCGTATTTTCTATCCGAGGTCGTTTCAAATAAATGTGGGTCCCACACTCATATTTCTAATTTTTCAACTTTCCGATCAAAAGGTCAAAATGAGCTTGGGTGTACTGGGACCCAAACTAAATGCCTACCTAGACTAAAAGAAATATTCTGGAGCTGCAGGCACAGTCCGTTCGTCCATCCATCACACGGATCAAAAGATATCCACATAAGTAAAAAATAAGGCTCTCGAAGCCATCAAAACCCACAATGTTGCATAAATGATACCAAAATAAATTGGACGTCATGCTAATCACTCCCACACTCCAAAAATATCATAATACAACTACAGGGATGGGTAAAATAGTCAAATCACATAAAATCATAAATTTTACATATTTCATCAAATTTTTCGGTCGTTACACATACTCATCACCCATACCTATGCAACCCCCAAAAGGCTGATAGATATAGGTGTATACTAGTGATAGGAAATGAGCATGAATGGATGAATGGAACAAAATCCACAATATCATTCTCGATTCAAGTATCATAATGTATATCCAGACTCAAAGCGGTAGGTTTAATCAATATCATAATCATCATCACCACAACAATCATCATCATAATCATCCTTAGAAATCAAACTAGGTATATAAGCATATCATCCAATCAACCTCCATCCTTACCGGGTATATAAGTATATCATCATAATTATCCTCCGACCTTGCTGGGTATATAAGCATATCACCATAATTATTCTTCGACCTTGATGGGTATATAAGCATATCATCATAATCATCCCTCGATATTGCCGGGTATATAAGCATATCATAAACATATATATATATATAATATTAATACTATAATCTATCATGAGATTTTATCCAGAATTTATATCATCAATACATCATCCTCTTTGTACCATACCGGAGAGACGTATATATAGATATATAATAGGTACACGGACTTAAGCCATGGATAAAGAGAGTGTAAAATTCGTAAATCATTGCCTGGGGTAAACTTTGGGACTAAATCATCATAAAAGTGTAGAAAGGATCAAAATCTCTCATGATCGAAGTAATTAGTAGTATCAAATCATATACCAGAGTCTGTTTTGGTCAAAACTTTGAAACATTATTTTCCATCTCTTTACACATAAGTCATTCGTTAAGACATGCAAATTTTTCATGAAGAAATCTGTTTTAAGGTGAAAAGTGAGCTTTAGCCCCTATTTAGGAAAAATAGTTTTAATATCTATTTTAGTAGGAGTTGTACCATTTACCAATTTAATGACCATGAATGTACTGAATCTAGGCATGCCATCACCAATATTTTAAAACTAAAACCATAAGCATCAATATATCTATAAACTAAAACTATATCCTTTAAAAAGATAAATACTTTTCAAATTTCTAACTACTATCATAACACGGCCTTGGGCCCAATAATGTGTACGGAATAATTATGATATCATAAATCACGGTCTTAGGCGCATATATTTTTGAAACCCATATCAATAATTATATCCATAATCCATCTCATGTTTATAATCCATAACATATTTATGAGGCATATCGTATCTATAGGCCATCTATGAGGTATCTGATATCTATGACTTATAGTATATCTATAAGGCATCTCACATCTAAGAGGCATAATATATCAATAAGACATCTCACATCTAGGAGGCATAATATATCAATAAGGAATCTCACATCTAGGAAGCATAATATATCAATAAGACATCTCACATCTCGGAGACCCAATATATCAATAAGGCATCTCACGTTTAGGAGACATAATATATCAATAAGTCATCTCACGTCTAGGAGGCATAATATATGAATAAGATATCTCACATCTAGGAGGCACAATATATCAATAAGGCATCTCACTTCTAGGAGAAATAATATATCAATAAGGTACCTCACATCTAGGAGGAATCATATATCAATAACTATTGTTATGCCTATATTATTAAGCATGTCGATCGGCAATATCATAAATTAAGTTTGAAAGCCATATAATATCTCGAAGCTAATAACCATAATTTGGGAAAAGCCATCATCATTCACCAAGTCACAAAGTAACCTTATACTAAAGGCTCAACAGTCTTAACTATGTTTAACATGCATAAATAAGTCCACAAGGGTTAACACAATTCTTGGCCTAAGGTGGGCCGAAAGAACCCACTTCTAATCCTCAAATTCTATATTTAGTTAAATTCTACTCCGGGCTAGAATAAGGTATTTAAATTGAATTCTAGAGGGTCCATAAGAAATAATTAACCCTAAGATAGGGATTCTACCTAGAACATGAGCAATTAAGTCAACTCCGCCTAAATTATAATTTCTAGATTACTAAAATAGTTGAAATAAAGTTAATCATGCTAACCATGCTTCCAACACTTAAAATACATCCCAAATCTAGCATCATATGATAACCATTCTATAAATTAGCTCAATCTATGAAGAAGGCAAAAGGATTCTAAAAGTGTAATAAATATTTCACCGTACGGGTTAAGTTACATATCTAATCCCCAAACCTCTATAATCAAGACTAAGTAATGGTGTTCTACCCATAATCAACCTTAATATTTTCATTCACAGGCAATATATAAAATACATCATCTTGTGAAGAAGAGTTGACAGAAGCCTACCTCAATGTCTTATTGCAAATCCTTAAATTATTCACTAAATGTCTGTCTTTAATCTATGATCTCAAAATACGACTATTCTATCAAAATCATAATTTATGCATCATTATGAGTCAAATAAGACCCATATTTTCATATAATGGGTTGAGTCAAATTTTGGGTCAAGAACAGTCCCGCAGGGCCATTAATAGAATCCAAAATTAAATCCGTCACGAGGTTCCTCTAAGAAAAGGGGAGTTGTGCTTAAAATTTTAGCATAAATAAAACACAAATCGAGTCTCAAATCAACCCTTAAAGTTTAGGAATTTAAATCCATAATTTCTAAGAATTTATCAAAAAATTAAAGAAATCTTAGCATGAATCTGAAGGTAAACCATGTAATAACCATTAATGTAATACCCAAGGTTTTGGACTCTGAAAATTTCTTGAATCTTACCCTCACTACCCAGGTAACGACTCCTGTGGTGAGCCGTACCCAGTCGTCATGATTCGTAGGGTTTCACTCATAGTCTAGCTAGTAGGATGGGCTAGTATTTCTATTTTGTTCACGATATAGCCCTCATGAGTTGTAGGGTAAGGTTACAAGTCATAGGGTATGACTCGTGACCATAAAATTAAAGGGTCAGTGCTTGGGGTCTCAATCTATGAGTCTTCGTGACGACTCATGACAAGTGACCATGAGTTATTACCTGACCCATAACGACTGGGTGCTATATTTCCTACCCGTTTTCATTAAGGGAATTGTGATCTTTTCTAATTATCCCACTATTTCCTATGAATTAACCCCCACTTTATACCTACTTTAACATAAAAATCATCAACTCATAAACTACTCTCCTCTCAAGCTTCTAAGTCAAGAACGGGCTAAGATTTCAAGGGTTTGATTATCTAAGCTTCAATTGGTGATTTCTCTTCCAAAATTCTTGGTGTCTTCAAGCAATGTATCTCTTCCCTAAATTATTTTTATACAAAGCATGTTTTTAAACTATTGTCCATGTGGTTTTAGTTATTGGATTTTTAATTTGTGTGGAGGGGTTTGGAATAGTTACTATATAAATTGATTTCCTCCGGGTTTTGAATTTGTTATTTATCTTTTATCCTATGGTTTTGAACTAAATAAATACATATGTGGGGTAATTGGAATGGGGAACATAGGTTTTCCCAAAATCTATGTTTTAATAGTTTGTAATTGGCGTTACCCTCAACCCAAATTGGTCTATTAGTTTTGAGACATAGATACATGCATAATTGAACTCATTTTGGAAACCTTACATTCCATAAAGGGTTAATAGAACTTAAAATGGTTTTTAAAAGGCCTTAGTATCCATGGATTGGTTTTGAATTAGAAACTTTGGAGTCAATGTGCCTAATTGGTTTTGAAATGGCATAAGGGAATTGGCTTGCAAGTGTAACTTTATTTGGTATAATGATACTAACGATAAATACATAACTATAAGACTCCTTAATTAATGGATGGAAATGTGTAAATGGGTTTTAATTTAGGCTCAAAGAGGGTTATGTAGCTCACCGTGAAAGGTGAAGGTCTCGAGGGACCGATACTGAAAACCAATGAGTCATATGGACTCATTACAATCCATAAAGTCCCAATCAAAGTCAAACCAGTGCATGTTTCAAGTGTTGTTGTCCTGGTGATGACTAGGACCCAAAGAGTCATAGTGTCCCCTAACGAGTAGTATGATGCAAGTCAGAAGGTCAATAATAGGTGTGCCTAATGACACTATCTTAGCTATGAATTGTGGTGATAAGTCATAATGTATTGTTATAAGTCGCAGTGTAACCCGTAGTCACTGGCAATAATTTTACAGTTTTTAAGTTGAGGGCACTTTGGACATTTTCCTATTTACCCACATATACCCTACGCCCATAAGACACCTTTGGGGAATTATTTTAACACCTTAACAAAGTGAAAAGCCTGTTTACTCTCTAAAGTTCCTTCAAGCAAAGCAAGTTAGAGTTTTTTCAAGGTTGAGCATCAAGGGGTCAATTCAAGGTTTCTTCTACATAATTGAGAATCTTTCAAGCATGTTACTCTTCACTAATTATTACTTTGCTAAAGCATATGTTTTAAAGTATTATTCATATGGTTTTGATGTTGGTTTTTAAACATGGTATAAGGGTTTTGAATGTTGTATTTGAACAATGTTTTCCCATGGTTTACATATCATTGTTTATGCATTAATTATGGTTTTAAACTTGTGGGGTGCATGGGTATGGTGAATAAACTAGGGGATTTTGATTTCCCCTAATTTATGAATATTGGCCATGTAATTGATAATGACCTCAACCCCATATTGTGAAATTGATTTTGAATACAAAAAGTATGCACATTGAACTACTCTTGAACTATTGCATAATATGAAAAGTCAATAAAGTATAATGATTTTGAATTGAACCTTATGGGGTGGTGTAATTCCCTCAAGCTAATATGTAATTGAACTAAGAAGGATGTGATTTCCCCCAAGTGATGATAATTGGTTTGACATGTTGATGCTACCTTACAAGTGTAGTTGGTATGACGATACCAATAGTGTATGCCTAAATGTGTATTATGGTTCAACGAATGGGAATGTGTGATAAATGATTTGATTGGGCTTTAATGAGTATTGTTTAGCTGAGTCATGAAAGTGAAGGTCCTGAGGGACTAATACTAGAAATTGCAGTTGCCTATGCGGGGGTCTAAATGACTACGTGGTTCAAGTCCCCCTTATTATTATTGTGTAATTGGTAGTTTCGAGTCCCTCATATTATATTACATATTTGGGTGCTTCAGTTACCTTGGCATGTAGGGTGGTTTGAGTCCCCCATGTTGCATATATACATCTTTTATTTTGTACAACTATATGCACTAGGGCCCTTCCAGCTAGGGGAGAGCGGGATCCATATAGCCCGTGGTGCCTTCTTATAGTATGACGGTTGAGATACACAATCCAGGATAAAATTTTAAAGTGCATGTTTAGCCTTGTTCCGCTTCCCGACATATTATTTATGTATGTATATGATGATGTTCACATGGTTTGGAATTGGATTTGACTTTGATTATTTTATCCCCTATCTCTGAGTTACATGCTAGTGCTCAATCCACTAACCGTCTTTGGCCTCTATATCCTCATACGATGCTGGCACATAGATACTTATACTTTTCCTGCTTAGAGTTAGGTGGATCATCTTGGTTCGTCAGTCATTGGTGGTAAAGTGATGAGCTTCCATTCTCTGAAAGACTTGGATATTTCAATAGTCTCCATGCATAAATTAGAACTGAGTGTTTACATTATCATTAACACTATCATTGTCATTGTCAGGGTTAGGGACATATCCCTATACTTTATTTATTTTGGTTTTGTTAGAAGATTTTATGGATTATTGTGGACTTGGGTGATGTTGGTTGGTCATTTTGGTTGGTTACCTTCTATTGAATTATAGACATGACTTAAATTCTTTGAGCTTATCTTATGCTATCTTATTATATATTTGGAATTCATCCGATGCTGGGGATATTGCATTCTTTTTTGTTAGGTTCAGGGGGTGGTCTCCAGTCCTCGTTGAATTTGAGATGCCCATCATGGCTAGGCCCTGGTTCAGGTCAAGACAAAGTTGACATGAGAGCCTAGGTTTGGTATCATTGGGTATCCATAGAGTAGTATCAAGTGAAGTTTTTTGTATGGGTGTGCAATGCACCACACTTATAAGGGAAAGGCTATAAGGAATTTATGAATATTTCCCTTTCTTGTTGTTCTACTTTGGCCTATAGAGTCTAAGATCTTGAAATCTCCTCTAACTCCCGTATGTTTGCTTTTTAGATCATATCTCCTAGCAAATATGATGCTCATGGAAACTCCTCTTTCTCGTCTGAGGAAAATGTGGATAAAGCTCGTCTTAGTTAAGGAGTTTAGGCCCGCTCTAGGGTCGTTTCTTCTGATTTCCCTAGTAGAGTTCCACCATTTTCCCTTGCTCTTCTCAAATAACTCAGGCTGGTGTATCTAATGCTGAGTTTTGCCAGTCGATCTATTTAATTACCCAGTTGGTGGCCTCTCAAACTGAGCATGTTGCTTATGTTGCCCATCTTCTGAGGCCACTAGAGTTGGCCAATTTATGAGGTTGAATCCTCCAACTTTCACTAGTTCTAAAGTTAAGGAAGATCCTCAAAATTTTATTGGTAAGATAAAAAAAAAATCCATGTGATGCATACTACTGATGTGAAGGGTGTATAATTTGTTGCTTATCATTTGAAGGGTGTGGAATATGAGTGGTATGAGAAAAGAGATCAATCTAGGTGTGATAATGTTGAGACTATTTTTGGGATGACTTCTCTAGTGCTTTTCTTAATCACTTCTTTCCTCAGGAGTTAAGGGAGGCGAAGGCTGAGGAATTTATGAAATTGAAGAAAGGCAGGATGACAATAAAGGAGTATACCTTGAACTTTCATCAATTGTCATGATATTCTTTGGAATGACTGTCTAATATGAGGGCTAGAATGAGGAAGTTTGCTTTCAGGTTATCTTGTGATTTTTTTTTCTTAGAAATCAAGGTTGACTTATTGATCAAGGATATGGACATGTCTAGACTTGTGGTGTATATACAACAAGTGAAAGAGGAAAAGAAGAAGAAAGCATAGATGAGTAAAAGGCAGAATAAGAAATTTTGATATTTGGATCAGGGTGAAGGTCAATAATAGAGTGGTAAAGATGGTGAAAAATGGTCTATGAAGAAGTCGGGTAGTTCTGGTTCCTACTTTACGGCTAGTTCTCCTTATCCAAAGATGTCAGATGACCGTTGGGTTCAAAATAGTATTGGTCCAAAGGCACAGGGTGCCCAACCTTAGTCCAATGAGGCTCAGTTAGCTCTATCATATCCCCTTTGTAAATTTTATGGTTTAGTGCATCATGGTGTTTGTGAAAAAAGGAGCAACAAGTGCTTTAAATATGGTCAGATTGGTCATATGTAGAGGGACTATCCTTCTAGGGTTTCTTTTAGGAAAAATAAAAACCCTATTGGTACTTCATCAGATCCTGTACCAAAGGGTGCTACATTTTCTTCTGGCTCTGGCATTCATCGGAACCGTCTATATGCTCTTGCCACCTACTAGAAGGATTTATAGGGCTTGTATAATGTCATTCTATAACAAAGAGACTTTGGTGGATCTGATAGAGTTAGACATGTAAGACTTTGATATGATTTTGGGGATGGACTAGCTATATTTATGCTATACATCTCTTGATTATTGGAACTGAGAGGTCCCACTTCCCTAATGATCCAGTGATTGAATGGGAAGCCAGTTCCCTAGTTCCTAAGGAAAGGCTCATTTTGTATCTTAGTGCCTAAAAATTAATTTCCAAGAGGTCCCTCTACCATCTAGTTCATGCAAAGGATTCTAGATAAGAAGGTCCTTCTTTACAATTTGTTCCAGTGGTCTACGAATTTCCCAAGATGTTCCTTGATGATCTTGTTGGTATTCCTCTTAATAGGGAAATTGATTTTGGAATTGATATTCTTTTGAATACTCGTTCTATTTCTATACCTCCTTATAGAATGGTTCCAGTCATCTTGAAAAAACTTAAGGAGCAGTTGAAGATCTACTAGATAAGGGTTTTATCCATCCTAGTGTATCCCCGTAGGGTGATCCTATTCTATTCGAACGTAAGAAGGATGGGTCCCTTTAAATGTGTATAGATTACTACCAGTTTAATAAGTGACTATGAAGAATAAGTATCTATTTCCTAGGATTGATGATTTCTTATATAAGCTTCAGGGTGCTAAGTACTTCTCCAAGATTGATCTTCAGTCGGGTTACCATCAGTTGAATATTAGGGAAGTGGATATCTCTAAGACTGCTTTTTGAACCTGGTATGGTCATTTTGAGTTTTTGGTGATGTCTTTTGGTTTGACTAATGTCCCGATGACATTTATGGATCTTATGAGTCAGGTTTTTCATTAGTTCTTGGATTTGTTCATAATTATGTTTATTGATGATATTTTGGTGTATGCTAAGAGTGAGGTGAATTATGCCGATCACCTCTACCTTGTGTTACAAACCTTAAAGGATCAACGATTGTATGCAAAATTCTATAAATGTGAGTTATGGTTAAATATTGTGACTTATCTGGGTTATGTTGTTTCTAGTGAAGGGATCATTGTGGATCCATAAAAAGTTGTGGTGGTTAAGAAGTAGCCTAGACCCACGACTCTAACCTATATTCGGAGCTCTTGCATTTAGCCGATTAGTATAGGAGGGTTGTGGAAAGCTTCTCTTCTATTACTGCCCCATTAACTAAGTTAACTCAGAAAAATATGAAGTTTTTATGGTCTGATGCTTTTGAGGGTGGTTTAAAGAAGTTGAAGAACTAGTTAACTTCGTCTCTAATTTTGACACTACCCGAGCGTACCATTAGTTTTGTTGTTTATTATGATGCATCCCAGGTGGGACTGGGTTGTGTATTGATGCATCATAGGAACGTGGTTTCATATGCTTCTAGGCAATTGAAGCTACTTAAGAAGAACTATTCGATGCATGATTTGGAGTTATTAGTTGTGGTTTTAGCTTTGAAGATTTGGCATCATTATTTGTATGGAGTCCATGTTGACATCTTCTTGGACCATAAGGGTTTAAAATATGTGTTTACCCAAAAGGAGTTAAATCTTAGGCAAAGGAGATGGCTTGAGTTGCTAAAGGACTATGATATGAGTCTCCATTATCACCCAGGTAAAGCTAACATGGTTGTCGATGCTCTTTGCAGGTTGTCCATGGAAAGCTTATCTTATGTAGATGAGGAGAAGTGAGGACTAGTGAAGGATATTCACCATTTGGCTAATCTTGGAGTTTTTCTCTTAGACTCCAAGGATGTTAATATGATTATGCAAGAGGTGGAAAAGTCATCTCTTGGTGTGAGGCAAAAAAGAAGCATTTTAGGATCCTATCTTGATGCGGATCAAGGATGATTTGGGTCACCATAAGGTGATGGCTTTCGAGATCGGTGGTGATGGTATCTTGAGGTACCAAGGCAGGTTATGTGTTCCAGATGTTGATGGACTGTAAATGAGGATTTTGTTTAAAGGTCATGAGTTGAGGTACACTGTTCATCCTAGTTCTATAAAGATGTACCGCGACTTAAGAGAAATTTATTAGTGTAATAACTTCAAGAAGGATATGGCCAATTTTGTGGCTAAGTGTTTAGTTTGTTAGCAATTCAACGTACATCACTTAAGGCCTGATGGGTTGTCTCAAGAGATTGAATTACTCATGTGGAAATGGGAAATGATTAATATGGATTCGTTACTGGTCTTTGATAACGCTCAATCTACAGCTCTCGTAGGAGTGTAAAGCGGTCGTTAGCAAATATAGAACCCAACCTGGGTTGGGTGTCGATCCCACAGGGAATAGCTTGGCCAACAAGTAAGTAAAATTACTAGACTTTTAGTGCAAGTCTCGTAAAAAGGGGGGATTGTAATGTGTAACCAAAACAATAAAGTAAAAGCTGAAAATAGCAAAGTAAAAAGAGAGAGGTTGTTACGTAGGTTGTAAACAATGAGAATTGAAGCGTTGGGGTTATGTCCATCTTCTGAGGTATACGTCTCTATTGACTATGAGTGTGTAGAATCGTGACATGCATGTGCTTATAGAGAATTGTAGTCGATGGTAAATCCAAGCGTCTCTCGACCTGAACAAGGACTATTTCACTTTAACTCTCTCGAGCTTAAAGCGTGTCTAACGGTACGAATTCTCCAAGAGGTTAGTCCAGTTACGGCACTAGCTTTTTAATAGGAAAGGGTGTCCTACTACCTTGACATTATCTCTTTTCCAGACAAATAACCTTTCTCTCGAACAAGTTAAATGTTAGACTGGCGTATTCTTGCGTTTGCAACCGCAAAGAATGTGGATTAAGATGAAGAGAATAATGATATAAGCAATATACGTATCACGAACTCACAAACTCACAGCAATAGATAGTATCTCATTCGGCTTCCATAACCCCAACAGAGAGGTTTAGTTACCCATGAATGCGAAGGAGATCACGATTGACATTGTTATTATATCACAATATTGAGTAATGGCGTGTAGATCAAGTGATAGGCGTGTGGCGTGTTTCCTTGGCTTGGTAATGATTCTCTTGTTGTGGAATTTAAGAATAGAAGAGTAGAAGAAGAAAAATAGAATTAATGGGAAGATTAGAAGAGTTGTAGAATTGTTGTGGTGGAAGAAGAGAGGGATGGAAGAATGTATTGTGGTGAGGGATGAATCTCTCCACTAAGGGAGGAGTTCATTAAAAATTTCTAGCATGATAGGGTATTTATAATACTCCTATCCTACTCCTAGTATGCTAATGAAATAAATAACCAAATCCTACTAAACTAAGGAAATACTTAACCCATTTGTACTAGGTTAATGTAACATTCTCCTAATCCAAATAAACTAATGAAATACATAACCCAATTGTACTAGGTTAATGTATCATTGTCAAAATCCAGCTTTGTGTCTGTAAGTCCCCAAAGTCTTCAGAATTACTGTTTTAGCTCGGGACAGATTTTCCATGCAGCAGTTTTGGTCCTTAGGCGTGTAGACTTCCTTCCCTTCCTTTGTGAGCTTTCTTTTGCGTTAAGTAAGCCATAAAATGCTGTATTTTGCATCATTTATACCTGAAACTTTACTAATCATGTTCGTTAGCTCATTTATAGGAAAAAGGACTAAAAGTGCATGAAATATATAGTTTGTTCTCAAAACTAGGCTAAAATATGGGCAGAATATATTGATATAGGCGCGTAATTTCGCCTATCATCAGTCATTAAATGTTCCATCATCACTTCAATTCCATTTGGGTCATCGTGGATAGGATGACTAAGTCCGCTCACGTCTTGCCAGTGACGACTAAATTTTTAGCGGAGGATTACTCTAAGATCTTCATTGAGGTGATCGAGAAGTTGCATGGTGCTACAGTTTCTATCATATCTGATCGAGGTACTCTGTTCTCATCTCACTTTTGGCATTACTTTCAGAGAGGTTTGGTGACTAAAGTGAACCTTAGTATCGCTTTCCACCCTCAGACAGATTGATCTATACATACTTTAGAAGATATGCCGAGGTCTTGTGTGATCTATTTTGGTGGTAGTTGGGTTGACCATTTGCTTCTCATTGAGTGTACGTATAATAATAGCTAACACTCAAGTATTAGTTGGCTCTATTTGAGGCTTTGTATGGTAGGAGGTATAGGTCTCCTATAGGGCGGATTGAAGTTTGTGAGTGATGTTGGGTGTATTTATGCATTCTAGCATTACTATTATAGCCTATTTAGCCTTGTTTTGAGGATGATTCATGTGCTTAAAGTGTTAATAATGAGATAAATATGCATATAAGTGTCCATGTAAGTGTTTACGATGTCTAATGGTGTTTCCAAGCAAGTTTTGATTCAAATTGATCATTTAGAGTTCAATCAAGAAAACAAGTGTGACTAGCTTGAGCTAGGTGTTTGTCTAGTCTTTCGTGTTGGGTTCTAACGTGTTTAATGAGTTTCTAAGGTTGTTATTGTGTATTTATATGTGAAACAACTTGGTTATAATGTTGAAGGGTCAATTGGATCAAGATAAGAGTAAAAACAATATGCTTAAGCTCAATGTGAATTTAGCCTATGCTTAGCTCGTGCTATGGTCCAAAAGCTTCAAAATGAACCCAAAAAAGTGTGTCCTCGCAATTAGGGCAAGTCGCTACCTCCACACCCATTTTAAGCCTCGCGATGCGACCTCCACTCCTATTTCCAGCTTGTGCATCACGACTTCCACTCTCGTTTGTAGTAAGTGCAGCGTGGCCCCTCTTCAAACACAGCCAAAAGTTGCACTACAACTCCTATTTTGCTTGGGACTACTGGGATACTATAAATACATCTTCTTAAACATGATTATTCACTTTTGGACGTCCTTGGAAGATATTAGAGGCTACCACAACTTCTTTTTAGGTTTTATAATTCTTTAGTTTAGTTTTTTTATGGTTTGTGTCATCAATCCAAGGGATTGGTTGATGAATATTTCTATTAAAGGCTAAACTCCCTTTTCGGGGTTAAGGCCAAGATCATGTCTACTTTTGTTTTGAATTAAATTTGTTGAATTTCCTATCATTATGGTTGTTTGTTTATTCTTGATTTAATTATTGTAAGGATTAACTACCTTTAGAATACATCAATTGTCAACCTTGTGATCTCGGGAGAGGGAATAAGGAGATAGAACATGGGAATAAACTAAGTATGGTTTGTATTCTTTTATGAAGAAGGAATTCAAATTAGCATTTAGTACAGGGATGTACTTAGATGTCTTACTTGATTCATACGTAAGATGATAACGTTAAGAACTTAATTGGATTATTACATCCCCGCTCAATGATGTAGTTGTAATGTCCAAGTTAGGTAATGGTTAGAGGTCGAGACACCATGATCATATGATTAATCCTACGAATCAACAACTAAGATAAGAAATTTAATGAACAAAGTTCAATGGTATAGTATGATTGTTCTTAAGCCTTAACCCTGGGTCTCTATCCATTGATTGTCCAAAGTCATTACTTTTCTGCTTTAGTTTAGTTTCTTTTGAGTTTTCAATTTCAAAACCTTTTTGTTTACTTTTCTCAATCATTAAACTAGAATTGGATAGTTGGCAAAACCAAGTCCATGTGGGATCGATATTCGATTTTTTTGAAGGCCACTTTACTACTTGGTAGACCACGTACACTTGCATGTGCACTTGGGCCCTATCAAGTTTTTTGCGCCATTGCTAGGGACTTGTAAATAGGCAACTATCTTATTTTAGTTTTTCCATCTTGAGATTTACATAGTTTTGTTTGTTTTAGTTTTTTGGTTTCTTTTATTATTTTTAATCACACTTTTTGAGATGTTAGCCTTGGATAGATGGTTTTCGAGGGAAGATAATTCTTGTCATTATTGAGGAGGACCCCACCACGGGACTTTTTATCCAGATTTTGATCCAAGCGTTTAGAGGGACCTGCTTGTTTCCAACCTGTGAAGCAGCCCACAAATTGGTCTGTGGTTTGTTACAGTATATATCACTCTACAAATATAGGTGGTTTTAATCTTGATTCAATCATGTTTGAGGGTGATGCTCAAAAGACAACTAAAGAGGTTAAGGAGATACAACCACCACCACAAGAATCGTAACCACCCAGTTTTCATCTTTATCTTGAGACTGGAATTGAGAAGGTGAATGAGAGTGAGTGTGCTATTGATTGTGTAAATTTAGACGTGGGATTGGTTAGTCCTCATTCAAAGCACTTTTCTATATTATGTTTAGACGATGACTTGTCAGTGGAATTATTTAAAATAGTGGAAGAGTGTGAAGATGTTGGAACAAAAATCATATATTTTTTATTTTACACCGAATAAGCAACATAAAAACATACGTCACCTTAAGGCCGAGTGGTTTACCATGCACATTCCATTACTCGGTTCATTAATCTTTGTGCCACCACCCTATGAGTGAGGCAAGAAGATGGATGCAAAGTTGTGGGTGAAATTCATATCATCAAGGTAGAGAAAAAAGTTGATTGGAACGTTCCGCGACACTAAATTAGGCATTTCTTGGGAGGCAACCCATGTTAAGGTATGTTTATTTTCAGTTCTTTATTTTTTTACTTCACGTAGTTTTTGTTTTTGATTGAGTCACAGGTTGATGGGAAGTCCGAGTACCAAAAATCTGAGCTTGAAGCATAGCGAAGACTGAGTGGAGTCCCCAGACCTTATTGATATTTAAAAATGCTACTAGCTAGGTCTAAAGACCTTAGGGAGTATTTTTATCTCCTACTTTTTAATTCACTTTGGGGACAAAGTAGATTTTTAAGTGTGGGATGGAGAAATTTCTAATTTTGGGCTCAATTTAAAATTTTTTGTTTAGGAATAAAGAAGGTATTCTTGTTGGTGCTATTTTTGCTTACATGGTGCAAGTGTTTTGTTTGATAAAAGCATGTTGAATGAGTGTACTGCTATTTTTGAGACTCTTCGACTTATGTTTATGACTCTTGTACTTGTTGGCTTAAATTTGAATTTGTGCTATTATTTGGTTGGGAGTCTATGATGATCCTATGTGAGTCAAGCCTGTGCCATGTGCGTGTGAGGTATTTATATATTCCTTGTTGCGTGTGATATCTAGAACTTTCCCGGTGTGTGTGTGAAGCAAAATAAAGAATATGAGTTTAGGATTTGATTTAGGTATTTCTTTGATAGCCTAGTTTTATACCTTCTTTTTTACCTACACTTTGTGCATAATCCCAGTTAACCCCCGTTGAGCCTTTAGCTTTTTCTTTGGCAGCCACATAAGTAGCTTAATCCCTTCTTTGATAGACCATAATTTGATCCAAAAAGCTCCTAAGTGCTTTAATGAAAAATTAATTGAGTAAGGATTTTGAGAAATAAGAAGAAAAAGGTGAAATTGAAGCCCCAAAAGAAATAGTTATTGGTGTTTAAAATTGATGTGTTATGGTTAAGAGTGAATAATAAAAAGAATAAAAAATTGGTCAAATTGAATAAGTTGTGCAGAGCATGCGCCCTCCATAGTGTTTGTGAAAATTCTTAAATGAGATGGGGTAAAAGAAAATGATATGGGTAAACAAAAGTGGTGTAAATTGGTTGTTGGATAATGGTTTTAATTGATCATGTGCTGTATTAAAGCGCTTAGGGAAGATAGTCACTATTCCTAATCAAAATAGTTCCTACCTGTCACTTAGACTATATTACAACCCAGAAAAGACCTATTTGATCTTAACCTTCATTATTCTGATATTAGTGGAGCACTATACTAAGGGCAAGCTTATGATTTATTATGTGTAACTTGTGAATTCCTTGTGAGAGTAAGCGTAATTTAATTTTTGTACCCATCATGTTATAAATTGCTTATTTGTGAGTGATTATGGGTAACTCTGTTATTGTGAGGTGATACAATAAAAACTTGGAAGACACAAAATCACTCAAAAATAGTCCACAAACACACTCCAAAACAATCCACAAATTACTAAAATCCTTGGACCGATTGAAGACCTCTCTCGGATTCACAAATACAACAAGAATACAAGGTGAACAAGGTGTATTTCACACCAAAACAGCAGCAATACGTGAAGAAAAAGATGAACACAAAGGCAAAATATTCGGATTTAACAATAACAACAAGAACACAAGATTACAACGCAAACACTAAACACAATTACAAGAAAGTAAAGGGATAGATAGATAGACCACATGAAGGTATAACCTTAAGAACCCAAGAATGGACATTCTTGGACCCTTAACACTATACACAAAAATAAAACTATCTCTTACGTGACACAAGATCGGATTGCACCTCTCTAGCATCAACGTTTTCAAGCAAAGCAACAACAAAAGAGAATCCACCCTATTGTTGTATTATAGTAGTCTCCATATCCTTTATGTTCCTTTCTACCATACTCCTCTACATGGATATATCGATTTTGGTGAAGTAGAGTTTCAGTTGAGAGGAATGATTTGGTAAGGGGGAGATTCGGTTGTGGAGCTTGGATGGGAGGAAATGGGCTTCCAAATCCCTCTTGTTGGAATTGATCAAATTGAGGGGGAAGTGACTCATTTAGGTCTCGGTTTTAAGGACATTTATTGGCTTGGCTTATAACCATGTCATTTAGTGGTAATCTTGGAGGGTTGATCGCTTGAGGTAAAGCTTCGGGAGTAGAAATATGAGAGTTCCTTCGATTCTCCACTCGATCCAAACTTTCAAGTATAGTAGACATATCCGAGCCCAACTTGTCAAGACTCGTATTCGTCTTAGCTATTTCTAGGGCAATAGCATCAAGGTGGGACAAAATGGTGTCCATTATAGAAAAGGAGTTACCTACAAAACAGAAAACACGTTAGTTGTACAAAAACATCCTTACTCTCTCTTTTATTTCTTGTCTCTCGGATCCCTCACACTCAATATCACAAGTATTGTAAGCTTGATTGTACTCCTAGAGGTGTTGAGAGGTCAATCAAGTGTGTACAACAACTCAAAAGAATAAAACACACAAAGGAACGTAAACACACACACAAAAAAAATGTGGTTTCAAACCAACTCACAATCTAGTAATTGGTCACTAGCTTGTAAGTTAGTATGGGAATCAACAAACGACACTAAGGACACAAAATGAAACTAAAAGATCAAAATTTAAGCTTAAAATTTGTCAGTGAGGAGTAATTGGTGACATGGCAGTCTTTGATTGGCCTCGATCAACAATTTTATTTTCCAAATTTGGAAGTCTAGGTCAATTCTACAATTTGGACTTTGATGGAAATTGTTCAATGGAGGGAAATACAAACTAGTCTTTGGCATTCAAATTTCAAGACTCAAAAGTCATTGACTAGACTTGTACTTCTCTTTAAAACATGAACCCTTGTTTCATGGAAAAGTGGTTGAGAAGTGATGTAAAGTCTTTTGGTGGTTGGGGATATTTCAAGACTAACAATTACTTACACCTCTTTCCTTCACCTTTTAGGGTCTATCATTTACTTTATGTTAACAAGGTGATGAATATGATGAAGAACTTCAAGAACACAACAATCAGAACAAGAACAACCAACAAAAATCTCCCAAGAACAACAACAAGTTCCAACGCCCAATTCCACAACAACAAGACCAATCATAAAACCACCAACAAACGACGAAGTTTCTTTGGTGTTGTATTTTCGGTTTTAACACTAGATGAAGGTTGTGATGAACAACAATAACACAAAAACAACCACCAATATCAACAAAAACACCAACCAACACCTAATAACAAGATCTCCACATGGCCAAGTTAAAACAATAACTTCAACTCACATCCACTTCTTGTTTACAACAACAACATCAATTTTTAAAGCTCAAATCTAGATATAAACTCAATGTGTTAGTGAGAAACAAAAATAACAGTTAGAGACAACAAATACAAATAAAAATCTCGGTCAATAGACAACAATAACACACTTTTCGTCCAAGAACACAACACGGACAGATGGCTATTTTTTCTGGAATTTTCAATTTTGAACACTTTTTATTTTTTATTTTTCCACTAACAAGCCCAAGATTGATCTTGTGGGAACAATATCAAGCCATGATCTGATACCAAATGATACGATAAAAACTTGTAATACACGAAATCACTAAAAAATAGTCCACAAACACACTCCAAAATAGTTCACAAATCACTAAGATCCTTAGACCGATTGAAGACCTCTCTCGAATTCACAAATACAACAAGAATACAAGGTGAACAAGGTGTATTTCACACCAAAACAGCAACAATACATGAAGAACAAGATGAATACAAAGGCACAAGATTCGGATTTAACAATAACAACAAGAACACAAGATTACAACACAAACAATAAACACGATTACAAGAAAGTAAAGGGATAGATAAATAGACCAAATGAAGCTATAATATTAAGAACCCAAGAATGTACACTCTTGTACCCTTAACACTATACACAATAATAAACCTATCTCTTACGTGACACAAGATCGGATTGCACCTCTCTAGCATCAACGTTTTCAAGCAAAGCAACAACAAAAGAGAATCCACCCTATTGTTGTATCCTAGTTTTGGTTTTGGTGAGGAGAGAGGACTTGTGTTCTTTGGTCTTTCAAGACTCACAAATATCATCAAAAACTAAATCTAAAAATTCTACAATGTTCCTTTAATAACTATTACAAAATATCAGTTAAAATGACCAAAAGACCCTTCAAAGAGTGGGGACCCATCTAGTGTAATTTATGGGCTGATTTGGGTGCATTTTGGGCCTTTTTTACACTTCAATTGCACATGCCAAAGCTCGGGTCCAACACGCACTCTCCTAAGTCCATATCCGAGATTATTTCTGTATCATGGGGGCACATGTTTGATGAATTTGGGTGACTTGTATGACATCTTGGATTGAATAATAAGCATCATTTATCTAACTATGTGAGTCAATACATGAGTCTAAGATGTTTTGGAGTAGTGTTCATGAGCTTTTAATTGTGTTGTAATATGTTTAGTGTAAAAACTTGCATTCGTGTAGTCATTGTAGTATTAGCTTGACTGTCTTGCATGTAGTAGAAATGTAGAGTATCCTTATCCTATTATACTTAGAGTAAAGAGTTGTTCGAGGACGAACAAGGCTTTAAGTGTGGGGTGGTAATGTTGGGTATATTTATGCATTCTAGCGTTGCTATTCTAGCCTATTTAGCGTTGTTTTGAGGATGATTCATGTTCTTAATATGTTAAAAATGAGATAAATACACATAAAAGTGTCCATGTATGTGTTTACAATATTTAATGGTGTTTCCAAGCAAGTTTTGATTTAAATTGATCATTTAGAGTTCAATCGAGAAAACTAGTGTGACTAGCTTGAGCTAGGTGTTTGTCTAGTCTATCGTGTTGGGTTCTAAGTTTTTTAATGAGTTACTAAGGTTTTTATTATGTATTTATATGTAAAACAACTTGTTTATAATGTTCAAGGGTCAATTGGATCAATACAAGAGCCAAAACAATAAGCTTAAGCTCAATGTGAATTTAGCCTATGCTTAGCTCGTATTTCTAGCTCTCCATTTTGGATGTTTTGTTGTTTTGAGCTATAAATTGTTGTGTTTAATTCTATAGTATGCTTTTTCAATAGACTATGATGATATATGAAGGATGTAAAATCTTTAAATCAAGTCTAAACAACTCAAAAAGGCTCGAAATGAATCAACGAAAGCACAATACAAAATTTCGCGCAATTTAGACACCAGAAATGTCTTGGGTGTGTTATATGGTCCAAAAGCTTCAAAATGGACCCAAAATAGTGTGTTTTCACGAGAATGGTGCGTCGAGACCTCCACACCTATTTTTATGCCTCGCGACCTTCACTCTTATTTCCAGCTTGCGCGTCGTGACTTCCACTCCCATTTGCATTAAGTACAGTGCGGACCCCCTCCAAACACGGCCAAAAGTTGCACTACAACTCCTATTTGGATTGGGAATTCTTGGATACCATAAATACATCTTCTTAAACATTATTATTCACTTTTGAACGTCCTTGGAAGATATTGGAGGCTACCACAACTTCTTATTAGGTTTAATCATTCTTTAATTTAGTTTTTTTTAGTTTGTGTCATCAATACAAGGGATTTATTGATGAATATTTCCATTAAAATCTAAACTCCTTTTTCGGGGTTAAGGCCAAGATCATGACTACTTTTGTTTTGAATTAAGTTTGTTGAACTGCTTATCATTATGGTTGTTTGTTTATTCTTGACTTAACTATTTTATGGATTAGCTACCCATAGAATACATCAATTGTCAACCTTGTGATCTTGGGAGAAGGAATAGAGAGATAAAATATGGGAATAAATAAAGCATGGTTTGTATTCTTTTATGAAATAAGGAATTTAAATTAGCATTTAGGACAGGGATGTAATTAGAGGCCTTACTTGATTCACACATTGGATGATAGCGTAAGGAACTTAATAAGATTATTGCATCCCCGCTCAATGATGTAGTTGTAATATCCTAGTTAGGTAAACGGTTAGAGGTCAGGAAACCATGATCATGCGATTAACTCTACGAAACAAAAATGAAGATAAGAAATTTAACGAACAAAGTTCAATGGCATAGTATGATTGTTTTTAAGCCTTAACCCTGGGTCTCTATCCATTGATTGTCCATAGTTATTACTTTTCTGTATTAGTTTAGTTTCTTTTGAGTTTTTAATTCTAAAACCTTTTTATTTACTTTTACTCAATCATTAAACTAGACTTGTAAAGTTGGCGAAACCAAGTCCCTTGGGATCTATATTTGGATTTCTTGAAGTCCACTTTACTACTTGATAGACCACGTACACTTGCGTGTGCGCTTAGGCGCTGTCAGTGAGAATAGGTTGTATGGTCCCAACTTGGTTCACCAAGCTTAGGGCTGGATTTTCCAATGGGTATGTGTTCTATTCACTCGATCTTCCATGTGTTAATGTTGAGAGAGTGCATAGGCGATCCTTCCTTGGTCTTTCCTTTGGAAAGCGTGGTTGTCTCAGATTCCTTATCCTTTGAGGAAATCCCGATCAAGATTTTAGATCATTGAGGTCATTGATTGAAGACTAAGGATGTGGCTTTGATGAAGGTTCTATGGACGAACCAAAAGGTAAAAGAGGCCACTTGGGAAGCTGAAGAGGACATGAAGTCTAAGTACCCATTCTTGTTTTTCGCTTCAGAAAATCATGCATAAGGTATGTGTATTCCTTACCATTGTTGTTTTCTAACTTTGTTAAAGGGAATTATGATTTCCTTGATATCTTTATTTTCTGTCTTTGTTAAAGGTAAGTGTGGTTGTGTTTGGATTCAAATCATGCTAAAAAATTGCCTTGTCCTATTATTCGAGGATGAATGATCCTATGGGGGGATTATGCAACACCCCAGATTTTTGGTCCTTGAAGATTTCTAAAATTTTAGCCTCACTATCCTGACTACGAGTCTAGGGAGTCTTGACGAGTCGTAAGGGCCCAAATCATAGCTTAAGAAATATCTGTGTCTAAGTTTTCTATTCTGAGTATGAGTGGATCCCAATGAGTCGTATGGACTCATTTTGAGTCATAATGTCCCAACCGCAGTCAAACTAGTGCATGCTCCAAGTGTTGGTAATGAATAGGACCCAATGAGTCATAGTGTCCCCTTACGAGTCGTATGATGAAAATCGTAGAGTCAACAGTAGGAGTGACTAATGAGACTATCTTGGCTATGACTTATGGTAATAAGTCATAATGCGTCGTTATGAGTCACTGTGTAACCCGTAGTCCCTGTCAATAATTTTTAAATTTTTAAGTTAAGTGAACTTTCAACATTTTCCTCTTTACCCACATATACCCCATGTCTATAAGAAACCTTTGGTGGAATTATTTTAATAATTTGACAAAGCAAAAACCCTCTTTACTCTCTCAAGTTCCTTTAAGCAATTCAAGCTAGGAATTTCTTTTATTCTCTCCTCAACACCTCATATATCGGGTACATTATCCTCTGTAACAACATGTTCCTCAATAGTGTCTATCACATACACCACTCGCATATCAGTTAAGCATCTAGGGGTCAATTCAAGGTTTCTTCTCCATAATTGAGAATCTTTCAGGCATGTTACTCTTCCCTAATTATTACTTTGCTCAAAGAATGTATTTTAAATTATTATTCATATGGTTTTGATGTTGGTTTTGGAACATGGGTTGAGGCTTTTAAATGTTGTGTTTGAACAATGTTTTTTCATTGTTTACATATGATTGTTCATGCTTTAATTATGACTTTGAACTTGTAGGGTGCATGGGTATGGTGAATAAACTAGTGGATTGCGATTTCCTCCAATTTATTAATATTGACCATGGAATTTGTAATGACCTCAACCCCATATTGTGAAATTAGTTTTGAATTCAAAAAGTATACATATTGAACTACTCTTGGACTATTGCATAATGTGAAAAGTTAATGAAGTATAATGATTTTGAATTAAACCTTATGAGGTGGTGTAATTCCCCCAAGCTAATGTGTAATTGAACTAAGAGGGATGTGATTTTCCCCAAAGTGAGGATAATTGGTTTGGTATGTTGATGTTATCTGGCAAGTGTAGTTGGTATGACGATACCAATAGTGAATGCCTAAATGTGTATTATGGTTCAACGAATGGGAATGTATGATAAATGATTTGATTGGGCTTTAATGAGTACTGAGTAGTTGAGTCATGAAAGTAGAGGTATTGCGGAACTAATACTGAAAACTACAGTTGCCGATGTGAGGGTCTAAATGACTGCGTGGTTCAAGTCCCCCTTATTATTATTGTGTGATTGAGAGGTTCGAGTCCCTCATATTATATTACACGCTTGGGTACTTCAGTCACCTTGGTATGTCGGGTAGTTTGAGTCCCTCATGGTGCATATATACATCTTTTGGTTCATGCAACTAGACATACTGAGGCCCTTCTAACTAGGGGAGAGTTGGACCCATATAGCCTATGGGTACCTTCTTATGTAATGATGGCCGAGCTACACAATCTAGGCTAAAGTTTTCAAGTGCATGTTAATCCTTTTCCCCCTTCTCATCATATTATTTATGTATGTATATGATGATGTTCACATGGTTTGGAATTGGATTTGACTTGGTGATGTTGGGCGTATTTACGCGCCTAAGCACCATAATTTTCCCATGTTTTAGCAGTTTTGAGGATAAAATATATAATTCTTGCACTTTTAGTCCATTTTATTTTAAGTGAGCTGACCTACGTGATTAGCATGTTTTTCAGGTATTAATGATGAAGATTTCAGCATTTTATGGACTTTTGAGCAGCAAAGGAAAACTTCACATTAGAGGGAAGGCAGCTTTTGGACTGAAATGATGCATGGGAACTTTTTTCCGGGCAAACCCAGCATTTTTAAAGACTTAAGGATGCAGCAGTAATTTAGTAGACAAGGACATTATAAAAACCCTATTGCTGAATTTTTCAGCAAGTTTTTAATCATTATTCCGTTTTCAGAATTTGTAAGTTAAGACAGAGAAAAACGCTAAGGCTACACGAACGGCTAGAGAGGGCAAAACGTCAACCTCTTGTTTGACGCCAAACTCATCCCCATCGTGAGATTATTCTAACTTTGGTATGATGATGATGTCTTCGTTGATTTCCGTTGTAATCATGAGTAGCTAAACTTCTCTGTTAGGGTTATGGAAACCTTGTGAGATACTATCTATTGCTATGAGTTTGTGAATTCTTGATGTGTATGCTACTTATATCATTACTCTCTTCGTTTAAATTGAATTCTTATGGTTCCAAACTTAGGAATATGCCATTATACAATTAACTTGTTCGAGAGAAAAGTTACATGTTTGGAAAAGAGAGTGTGACAAGAAAATAGGGTTTCCAACCCCTGTTTACACGTTAATGCCTTAACCGGATTAACTTTCTTGGAGAGTTCGTACCATTAGTATACACTTTAGGCTCGAGAGAGCTAAAGTGAAATAAATCCTTGATGGTTGGGAAACACTTGGATTTAGAATTAGAAGACGATTCTCTATAAGTGCATGCATGTCTAAATTCCACGTTACTCATAGTTAATAGAGAAGTAGAACTTACAAGGTGGACATAACCCTAACTTATTATTCTCTGTGATTAAATCTTACTACATACATTGTTTTATTCGTTACTTTGATATTATTAATTCACGCATAATCAAATCCCTCCTTTTTCGTGGAATTTGCGACCAACAGTCTACTAATAATTGCAACACTTAGTGACCAAGTATTCTCTGTGGGATTCGACACCCAACCCAGTTGGGTTCTATATTTGACAGCGACCGCTTACACTTTCTTACGAGAGCTGTAGTTTGGGCGTTATCACTTGGTTTATTTTATCTCCTATACTTGAGTTACATGCTAGTGCTCAACCCACTAATCATCTCCGAACATTGTATCCCCATGCAATGCTGACACCGAAGATACTTCTACTTTTCCTGCACAGAGTTAGGTAGATCAGCTTGGTTTGTTGGTCATTGGTGATGCAATGGTAAGCTTTCCTTCTCCGAAAGACTTGGACATTTCATTAATTTCCATTCATAGATTAGAATTGAGAGTTTATATTATCATTAACATTGTCATTATCATTGTCAGGGTAGAGGGCATATCTCGACACTTTATTGATTTTGGTTTTATTAGAAGGCTTTAAGGATTACTGTGGACTTGTGTGATATTGTTGGTCATTTTGGTTGGTTGTCGGATATCGAATTATAGATATGATTTACAATTTTTGAGATTTTCTTATGTGATCTTGTTATATGTTCGAAATTCATTCGATGTTGGGAGTATTATATTTATTTGGTTAGGTACAGGGGGTAGTCTCGAGTTATTTTTGGACTTGATATGCCCATCATAGATAGGACCTGGTTCGGGTCGTGATACTTCTCTCTATATAGGACCAGAAAGGTCAGTTTTTAATTACCTAATAAATCGGTGATTGAATGGGAAAGAAGTTCCTTGGTGCCTAAAGGGAGGTTTATATCTTATCTTAGAGCCCATAAGTTAATCTCTCAAAGGTGTCTATGTCACCTGGTTCAAGTTTAGGATTCTGGTTCTGAGGGCCTCTCTTTGCAATATGTCCCTGTTGTTAATGATATTCCTAAAGCTTTTCTTGAGAATCTTCCTTACATTCTTCCCGATAGGGAAACAGACTTTGGGATTGATCTTCTACTGGATACCCATTCTATTTCTATTCCTCCTTATAGAATGGATTCGGTTGAGAATCTTCCTTATATTCTTCCCGATAGGGTGGTAATGTTGCATATGAATTGGAGTTGGTTTCTAGTTTGAGCTTAATTCGTTCGGTGTTTCATGTTTTGATGTTGCGAAAGTGCGTGGGTGATACTTTGACAGTTGTTTCCTTAGAAGAGGTGGGTATTTCAAATTCCTTATCCTATGAGGAAGTCTCGATTGAGATTTTAGATAGGCAAGTTCATTGGTTGCGGACCAAGGATGTGGCTTCGGTAAAAATTCTTTGGAAGAACCAAAAGGTCGAGGAAGCTCTGTGAGAAGCCAAGGAGGACAAAAAGTCCAAGTATCCATTCTTGTTCTCTATTTTGGAAAATCGTGCTGGAGGTATGTGTATTCCTTAACATCTTTGTTTTCTGACTTTGTCAAAGTAAATTGTTATCTCCTTGGTATTTTTTTTCGTCTTAGTTGAAAGTAGGTGTGGTCATATTGGAGTCAAATCATCCTAATAAACGCTTTGTCCTATCATTCGAGGACAAATGATCCTAAAGAGTATGTAATACACAGGGTTTTTGGTCCTTGAAAATTTCTGAAATTTTATCCTCACTGTCCTGATTACTAATGTACTATAGAAATATAGAACTTTCAACGCTTAAAACTATGAAAATATGTAAGTTTCTGAGGTTGTTTTGTTAGATATAATGCGCTTGGGTATGTTTTGCAGGAAATCATGTTTTGAATGATAAGTTCATGAAAAAAAGGTAAAAATGGTGCTTTGGCTACTTATTGGAGCAATTATGGATGTTTTGGACACTTTCTGGCTTGTTCATGATCAAACCATGTGCGGAAATTTAAGAAGAGCTGAAAGAATGACTCCCAGCACTTGCTAAGTTAACATGTGGATGGAAAGTAGTAGATTTAAACTGCATGTGGGCAAAGTAAGTGTCAGAAGTCCAAAATCTCGAGAACTAACTTGCAGGAAATTTTGATCTGGCATTTGCGGGCGCCATTTGTGCCCTCCCTACAGGATAAAAGTACTACATGTGCCCAAGGACAGGGTACAAGTAGAGGCCATAAGTGGACATTGACTCTTTTTTCTCCTACTTCATTTGGGCTTTAATTTTAGGGTTTCCCCATATACTATAAATACACTTTACATGTTTTTTAGTAGTAGGAATGTACTCTTGATACTTACAAACATATTTTAATTCTGAGATCCAACTTTACTCTTGGAATTCTCTTGTATTGACTTCAATTGATTAAGTCAGTTACGGTTTTGGGTTTTTCTACTTCTTATTATTGTGATTTTGATCTATGATTTCAATCATGAATGTTATTGATTACTTTACAAGCATGAGCGGTTAGAACATAGCTAAGGTTGTGGAAACCCTGCCAGATTGACAAAGTAGGGGAAGTGCTATTGTTTTTCTAAACCGATACCCATGCATGCATTTTTTTATCTTTATTTTAATAGTTATTTTAGCGGTGGCCAACGTTAAGATTCCGCCTAGATTATTGCTACCTACTTTAAAGAAGTAGTGACTAGGAAAAGATAACTACAATAGTAATTTGAAGTTTAACTATCGATCCATGCTACTAGGTAATATCTAAGTAAGATGGTTATCTATTATCTAATAACTAGACACTAAAAATATAATAGTTAACTTGGATCAAGATAAGGGGTAGTAAGGCTACATCTTGAGACTCAAAAGGTAAAGAGTTAAATCCATATGCTCATCCAAAAAACTGTAGATAGTACATAACTTATAAGATTCTGCATGCAAGGTATCAGGTTGGTTAAACAAACCATAATAAGCTTGAGGAGTTGAAAAGCTAGGGGAACACAATTTTAGTGTTTACCAATGTTGATTATGATAGAAGTTGATATTTTCTACTTGTTTGATATAGTTATTCTGATCCCCGATTTACTATTTCGGCTTTTTCCTGTTGATTACAGCATTTGAGATCCATAAGTCCGCGTATTCCCTTGGGATTAGACCCCAACATTTATTGTATTACTATATTTGACAGCGAGCACAACTATTTTTGGAGTGGAGGTGTAGCTTGGTCATTATAAAATTTTGGCACTGTTGTCGAGGAATACAGTGTTGATTTGTGATTTGAAATTGTTGCCATTTTTTTTGGTTGTTTTTAGTTGGGTATACATCGGTGTATGTCTAGCACATAGAGTAGAGGAAATCCCTTACTCCCACTGAATTTGAATCCAGAGAGGATCCTAGAAACACCTAGTAGGATGATAGAGCTGAAGAGAGATAATCTTCCTGAAAAAGTTCGTGATGATGTGCCACCCCCACTTCCTGAAGGAGTTCAGGATATTATTGACCAGTAGATAGAGGTTCTGTTAGCACAAGCTGCTAACTAGAGGAGGCAGAAAAAGCTCAACGCTTAGTTTGGAAGGCAGAGCTAGTTGTACATCAACCTAAAGCAGACTACCAAGCAGCACTCGGTGGAAAACAAAATAGAGTTCAAGGTGTCCGAGCCCATATGATCCTAGCATACCAATACTTGAAACCATATGAGGATGATAAAGTGGATCGGGGTATGTTGAGCCGACAGAGACTGGTGCTATTATTCCTCCTGTTTTACCCTTAGGCATTAAGTTTAATATATCGAGTGCTATAATCCATCTATTATACATAAATAGTGTGTTTGCGGAGTTACTTACAGATGACGCAAACATGCATCAAGCTAATTTTACAGGAATTTGCACTTCATATACATATCCAAGGGTGAATCAAGACATACTTAGAATGAGGTTGTTCCCTTTCTCCCTTACAAGAGAAGCATCTTTATTGTTTGGGGAACTTCCAAGAGGATCTATCACTACATGAAATGAGTTGTTGCATAGACAATTTTTGAACCAATTCTTTCCTCTATCTAGGATGTTGTAGCTTAAGGATGCGATCTATAATTTTAGGCAGCTACAGTTTAAATCTATGTATGAGGCTTGTTTCAAGTTCGATAGGAATTTGAGTATGGTACCCAACCATCGAATTTTAGGGACAAAATTATTAGAGTTATTCTATAGAGCCCTGACCATCAGTTCTAGAACCATGGTAGACACTGTCCCTATAGAAGCTTTTATGAGATTACACTAGGAGGTAGCTTCTGATATTCTAGACCAATTCTCTCTCACTAATTGATGGTGGAAAACATAGGAGGTAGAGTGAAGTTCTGGCACTTACACCATTAGAGTTTTTGGTGGCCAGAGAGTAGCTGATGATTCTGTAGTGCAAGAGATTGTGCTACTGAGGACTAATCTTGGGTTGCTGGCAAAGCAATTTGTGACTGTGAATTCTAAGAAATTTCATGCAGTAGGAACACAGGGTGCAGCTTCCAGAGCTTATGAGTCAGCATTAGACGAGGAGGCTAGGTATTCAAATCGTCAGTTGGAAGGTTTCCAATCCCAGGGCAAGGAAATCAAGGTCGAAACTACTATAATGACATATATAGAGACCGCAGTAGGGAAAGAGATGGTGATTAGAGATAGAGAGATGATTATAAGGTGAAGGGAGACAAGTACATTCCACCCGAAAGATGAGATACAGAATCAAGAATGGAAGAAATGTTTTCTAAATTGGTGAAGGGTCAAGAAATTTAGGAGAACATCCTTAAGGAGATTAAGGCTGACATTTTGGGGTTGACCCAGAAGGTGGAGTCTCATGCCACTGCTATCAAGCAGTTGGAGCACCAGTTCAGCCAATGTCTGCTGTGATCAAATAGAAATATCCTGTTACTTTTCCGAGTGACCACCAACTATAAGTCATTATTTAGCTATGTAATACCCCATACATTTCTAAGCTAGAACATGAACCGTTCTTCCTACATGTAAAATCTCCTATCCTGTAATTTGTATTTGAGCATATGACTTACCATGAGTATCCTAGTGAGAATAAGCTTATGATGTGTTAAATATATTCATATGAGTCACTTAAGGTAATGCAAGCTAAGAGTTTTTGAATCCATCAAGTTTTAGAGTTTGATTTTGTAAGGGTCATCTTTGAAAGAGCATAAATTGATAAATATGTGGTATTTTTGTATATTTCAACCCCTACCAAATTGTAGAGAATCGTATTAGCTTTCTAATGATACTAATTTTACAAATATCCGACACCCGAGCAAGAAGTTATGGCTTTGCAAAGTAGAGTGTGTCGCCTAACCAATCGCACATGGCTACTGGAATGGGTGTGCGATAGGTTGTACGACGTACACCCTCAAGTGTGCAATAAGGTGTGCAACACATACCTTAGCTTATGTGATAAGGTGTGCAGTGCACACCCTAGCATATGCGATGAGGTATGCGACACACACTTAGGGTTCCAGCAATGAAAACACTCTATTTTTGAGTTATTTTGAGGACAACTAAGTCTTTTAACACTCCTTACACGTCCCTAAACTTTACCTTACGAATTTAACTATTTATAATCACATCATAATCCTATTATCAGTTTAAGCACATCATCCAAGAGCATAATAGGAGCAAAATAACTAGGGTTACACAATCAAGAATGAAGGTCCAATCTTTCAACAATTTCGTTACCATAAAGGTATATGGGGTTTTTCAACAAGAACACTCTTTCGTTCTTGTGCCCAAAATTGGTTTTCTTTTACGAAGATTACATGATTTTATACTTTTTCCTATGAATTTGAAGTATGAATTTATACCTTATATTGCTTTCATGAGAATGTTGATATGGTTATACATAAAGCTGAACTTTTCAGATTTAAAGTGATTTATATATATGTCTATGATATGAAGCATAAACCTTGGAGGTTTTATTTTGATATTGATAGATGGGTCTTTGAACCCTATTTGAGATTGTAATTTTTGAGAAATCATGTGTTATAAGTATCTTGAGAATTGAATGAATTGACATGATGTAGAAAGATTTGACCTTTTTGGTCGTGAAAGATTTGATTTTGAACCCAAGTGAGAAAAGAAATCCACACTATTTGATTGAATTATGATAAAAGGGGTAGCATAGTGGCTCCCAATGCAAAGTATTGAATTGTGTAAGGTGGATTGTCTTTTAAAAATTTTGAGCTAAGTCCGGGAGTAGTCTTTATCACCGAGTGGGAAGTGTGGTACTTCCCTAGAACTACGTGCCCCGTAGGATGTGAGCCTAAGACTGATATAGTGATTACTAGTGAATGAATGAATTATTAAAGTCTTACTCCGATGGCAAGGATAGGACGGCTCTCCCCAATATGGGTTGGATATTGGACTCCATATAGCTCACATAGTTTATGTCGGTTATCAGAAACTCCCATAGTGTGTCCCTACTCTATCTAAGATAAGTGTGTATGGTTTGAAAACTATAATTTTCTGAGAAATTTTCTTATTTTCGAAAGATTAAAATGTATGCTCTAAAGAAAGTTGTTTCAAGACTTGATTACTTTACAAGTTTGAAATAAAGAAGACAGTGAATTGAGAATTTATTGTAAGGACTCACTTGTTTTACTTTACATGTATTATTCATCCATGATTATGGTGGTTTAATTCAAGCTAAGTGAGTCATTTACATGAGCATGCATGTTTCTTATAAATATTGTGATATTGGATTATTGAAATTGCATACACCCCCATATACTCGATATATTTTCCATGGTACTGACCCACATACTCGTATGTGGGCTACATTTTCTCGTAATGTAGGTTCAGGTGCTCAATCCCAACCTCGATAGTGATTCCCGAGCACGTTGATCTACATCTTCTGCAGTGGTGAGTCCTCATGAATCGAGGACATGTTATTCAGACTTTTAGTTTTATTAGGAGTTGATTACTTTTGTTCCTTTGAGTTCAGGTCAGTTGGGGTCTGTCCCAATGGCTCAATAGTACATTGAGTAGTAGAGGCTTGTCAGGCTGGATTTGTGAAAATTGTCAGAGGTTTTGTATTTTGTTACTTTTACAGTACTTATCCACATTTCATTTAGATTTGATACAATGGGTTTTTATGATATTTCTTTCAACATCTTTATTTAAGTGTTTAGATATGTTAGCAGGCTCAAAGGGTTAACTTGGGGCTACTTGTAGCCTTAAGCACCGTATGAAATCTTGGGACCCATTTTTGGGGCGTTACAAGCTATCACCACTAATTGTGGTGCCACTATTGATGATCCCATTATACCTAATATTGAGGAGTTGAGGATTGATAGAACTGAGAGCGATGAGACACCTAAGGTAGAGTTTAAGAAGTCAACATGAGGTAATAATTACTTTGAGTATGATAGTGGTGAGGACTGGGTTTTCAAGACCAATGATTATGTTCGCCCTTATTTTGCAACTTCTTCCTTACCGATAGTAGAAAAGAAGAAGGATCCTAAAGCAGTCACCATTCCTATTCTATTGGGCCTTTCAATGTCAAGCAGGCTTTTTGTGACTTGGGATCGAGAGTAAATATGATGCCACTGACTATGTACAAGCTATTGAGGATGGGGGTATTCAAACCTACTTCCATAAAATTATTGATGGTTGACTCATCTATGAAGAAATCAGTAAGTGTCTTATTGATTTATAAGTGTGGCATCCCTTATATTGCCGGATGATTTCATGGTTCTTGATTGTAAGGTGAATTGTCAGTCCCCCATTATATTGGTTAGACCATTCCTATCCACTGGCAAGGCATTGACTGATATGGACTTGGAGGAGATCACCTTCAAACTAAATAATGAGCAAGTAGTGTTTGATATATGTATGACAGTCCAACAACCATATAATATGCGAGTGGTGTCTGTAATAGACTATTGATGAGGATATTGTTATTAAGGACAGTGCACCAAATGCACCAGGTGTTAATGGGAGACGTGTCTCAGACCAGTTTACAGAGATTGAGATGTTAGATCTAGGATATATGAGGAAGGAGATAGATATCTTGCGAGTAATTAATACTTATTCTATGAGTCGTAGGGAGTCTTGACGGGTCATAGGGACCTAACCATGGCCTAATCAGTAAGTGTGTGACTAAGTTCTGCTCTGAGTAAAAGTAGCACAGTAAGAGTCATAAGAAATTGTTATGAGTCGTTGGGTAAAAATTGTGAGATATCTAGTGTTTAACCCTAATGGGTTTTGTGATGACTATGACTGGACCCTACGAGTTGTAGGGTCCCATTATAAGTCGTATCAGTCGATTCGTGGGTTCGACAGTGTGTGAGTGCCCTGGAAACTATCTAGGTTATGACTCATGGTAACCAGTCGTAATAAAACCTTATGAATTGTATAGTGACCTATAGTCACTGACGATTAAAGTTAAGCTTTTAATTTGAGGGAACTTTGGATAATTCCCTCCTTACCCAATTAAAACTCCACGTTCATAAAGCACTTAAAAGGGGTTATTTCCCATTCATAGCATAATAAAACACTTCCAAAAACTCTCTCAAATCTCTCAAGTATCCATACTTTAGGTTTCTAAGAGGTAGATCACCTAAGGACTCCAGGGTGGAATTCTCTCCATAAACTTGGGTATTTCAGGCATGTTACTCCTCCCTAGTTGCTAATTTGTCAAATGTATAAGTTCTAAAAGTGTTTTTCATACATATTAATGTTGGTTTTGAAACATGGATTGAGGGTCTTGAATAATTGTTGTATATGTTATCCCTGCATGGGTTATATTTAAATGGTGATTTTAAAATCAATACGATGCACGGAAACGGTGAATAAATTAAGGGATTGTGATTTCTCCAAACTTGTGACTTTTAAAGTGGTTATGACTTCAACCTCATATTGTGAAATTAGTTTTGAATATGAAAAGTATGCATATTGAACTACTCTTGAACTATTGCATAATGTGAAAAGTAAACAAAGCATAATGATTTTGAAATTAGACATTATGGGGTTGTGTGATTTCCCAAGCTAATGTATAATTGAACCAAGTGGGCTATGAATTTCCTCAAATTATGAAATTATTTTGACATATTGATGTTACCTTTCAAGTGTCGTTGGTATGATGATACCAATAATGTATGCCTAAATGTGTATTATGGTTCATTGAATGGGAATGTGTAATAATTGTTTTAATTGGGCTTTAATGAGGGTTGTGTAGCTGAGTCATGAAAGTGGAGGTCCCGCGAAATCTCCACTGGAAATTGCGATTACCGACGTGAGGTTCTAAATGATCGGGTGGTTCGAATGCCCCTTATTATTATCATATGATTGAGAAGTTTGAGTCTGTCATATTATATTACATGATTGGATGCTCCAGTCACCATGATATGTCAAGAGGTTCGAGTCCCCCATAAAATATATGTATATCTTCTAGTTCGTGTGGCCACACTCATTAAGGCCCTTCCTGCTGGGGAAAAGCTGGGCCCATATAGCTTGTGGGTGCCATCTTATGTTATGACGGTTGAGCTACACAATTTAAGCTAAAGTTTTAAAGTGAAATTTAACCTTTGTTCCCTACCTCAACACGTGATGTATATATATATATATTTTCATATGATTATGAGTATTGGATTTTGGACTAGTTTGAATTGATATTCATGGCATTATTTTATCCCCTGTCCTTGAGTTGCATGCTAGATTTCCAATCGCTAACCGTCACTAGATGATGTATCCCCACGCGATGCAGGTATCAGAGATACCTTTACTTTTTCCATGCAGAGTTAGGTGGATCGACTCAGTTCGTTGATTCGTTATGATAAAGTGGTGAGCTTTCATTCTCCGGAAGACTTAGACATTTCATTAGTTCCTTTCATAGATTAGAATTGAGAGTTTACATTATCATTAGTATTATTATTATCATCTGTCAGAGTCAGGGACATGTCCCGACCAAGACTGATTTTGGTTTTTTTGTTAGAAAGCTTTGTTGGATTACTGTGGACTTGGGTGATATTGGTCGATTGTTTCAGCCTATTACTACTTTCCGGTCACAGACTTATCTTTTATTTTTTAATCTTACCATGTGCTATCTTGTTATATTTTTGGAATTCATCCGATATTAGGTATATCAAGTTGTTTGGTTAGGTGCAATAGGGTGGTCTTCAGTCCCCGGTGGACTTAGATACCCATCACTGTCAGGCCCTGGTTCGGGTCATGACACATAAACTACTTTCTTCTCTCAAGCTTCTAAGTCAAGAACAAGCTAGATTTTCAAGGTATTGATTATCTAAGATTCAATTGGTTATTTCTCTTCAAAATTTCTTGGTGTCTTTGGGCATATATATCTTCCCTAAATCGCTTTTATAGAAAGCATCTGTTTAAATTGTTATCCATGTGGTTTTAATTATTGAATTTTGAATGTGGGTTGAGGGGTTTGAAATGTTCAACGCGTCGCATCGACATTCCCAATTCTGCCAGTCCAGCGATGCGTTCAGCGACGCGTCGCGTTACTATATATATGCATGGCAAATTTAAATGTTGACCGACAATGGTTAGGCAAAGTGTCATCATCCTATTTTAATATAAGTTGTCACAAGTACCAAAGGCGGTGGGGGGTATTTATTCTCTATATAATTAAGAGATTATATATAGGCACTAGGGAGACACGTTGACAGCTAGTCAATCTTGGACAAAATTAATTGAAGAGTTGCACACTCAAAAACATGACAGCACACATGCAAGTTATTTCGTCTTATCAAGTAGTAAAGTGGCTTCAAGGAGGGACTTGCGTTTGTCAATTATCAAAATCTAGTTTAACAATTGAGATAAAGTAACCAAAAAGAGAGTTTGTAATTTTATAAAATAAATAATGCATAGAAATAGAAGTCTTGGGACAATCAATGGATTAAAACCCACGGTTAAAGCACTTCGAACAATCATACTATGTTATTGAATTTCATTCGTTAATTTTCTTATCTTGGTCATTGATTCGTAAGGTTAATTGCATGATCATGATTTCCCAACCTCTAATCTTTTACCCAATATGGATACTACAAATACATCGTTGAGCGGGGATGTAATAATTCAATTAAGTCAATTAAAGCTATCATCCTACATTTGAATCAAGTAAGGCATCTAAGTACATCTCTTTCCTAGACGTTAAATTTAATTCTTTATTTTATAAAAGAATAAAACCCCAAAATTTATTTATTCTCATGTTCTATCTCCATATTCCCTCTCCCGAGATCAAAAGGTTGACAATATATGTATTTTACGGGTGATCAATCCATAAAATAATTAAAACAAGAATAAACAAACAACCAAATATGATAAGCAAAATTAATCAAAATTAATCCAAAATAATAGTAATCATGTTCTTGGATTTAACCTCGAAAAGAGAGTTTTTAACCGATAATATTCATAATCGCAATCCAAATAATTGAATACATGATATGAAAAATTAAAAGATAAATAAAATAATTAAAAACCTAAAAATAGTATGTGCAGCCACCACAAATATTTTTGCCGTCTTCACGTGTCCAACAATTCCAATATTGTTCCAAAGTTGTGTCTTGCTATATAATATTCGTACCCAGGTGTCCAGCTCCAAGAATTCTCCACGAATTGACCAATAAAAACAATATCCTCCAAAATTCCCCGAATATATAATATTGTTCAAGCTGACCATAGGTTATGTATTTGTCTTATTTAAATCCTAATGTAAAAGTGATAAGGAAAGTAGCACGTCATCCGAGAAAGTCCCACTAAAAGATTCTCCATTCTCCTCCTTTTTCGTACCAATGCAATTATATTAAAAAAAAAAAAGTCAAAACCTGTGTCGGCCACTATTTTAAATTGTTGTGCTTAAAACATTGACGCGACGCATCGTGTTAGCGTCGCTGGACTGATTGGACTGAAAATGTCGACGCGACACGTCGAATTCGGATCGAATCACTGGAATTTGCCTCTAAAATTTTGGTTAAGTGTTGAACGTCCTATCCTTTGCCTATGACTTTTATAGTGTATTTTCAATGAATTTTTGGCATTTAAATCATCAATATATCACCGTATTCACCTCACAAAGACTTCTAAAATATTACGCACCATAAATTAGAGATTCAAACAACACAATAACCTTAATAATGAATCAAAACAAGAGCTAAGATAAGCCAAATTCCCAATGATCTTCCACTTATTTTTTCGACTCTTGACTTATTTAAATTAAACTTTGCACATTACAAACAAGTTATTTCACTCATAATTACACATTTAATTCATTTAAAACAAATTAAACACATTAGAATCCAACTGAACCAACTAGATACACACCTAGCTCAAGCTAGTAAAACTAGTTTTTCGAGTTGAACTCAAAATGACTCAATTAAGCACAAACTTATTTGAAAAATACTTTGAACATTATAATCAAATACTTGGACACTTAAATGCTTATTTGTATGAATATGAACATGTTAAGCACTCAAACTGCTCTCAAAACAAGGCGAAATAAGCTAGAATAATGATACCGAAGTGTATAAAACCACTTTAGATCATCACCCCACACTTAAACTCTTGTTTGTCCTCGAACAACTCTTTACTCTAAGCAGCAAAATTTGAGGTGACGCTACACTTCTACTAAATGCAAGACACTCAAGCTAGTACTACAATGACTGTACGGAATGTAAGTTTCTACACAAAGCACATTATAAACACAATTGATAGCTCACGAACACTACTCCAAAACATCCGAGCCTAAAGAATTGACTCACCTAGCTGGCAAACTCATGCTTATCATTCAATCAAGTACATCATACAAATCACCCACATTCATTAAACATGTTCACCTCACAATAAGAGAGTTACCCATAATCACTCACAATAATGTCATGCATAACATAATGGATACAAGAATCAAATTACGCTCACTCTAAAAAAAAACTTCACAAGTTACACACAATGAACCATAGGCTTGCCCTTAGTGTAATACTTCACTAATATCGGAATGATGAACTTAGGACCGAATAGGTCTTTTTCGGGTTGTAATGTAGGCTAAGGGACGGGTAGAAACTATTTGAGAATAGTGACTAACCTCTCTAAGCGCTTTAATACACTAAATTATACATTTAGAACCAATCTCCAACAATCAAATTACACTTTTTTATTCATCCGTATCTTTTATTTTTGCCCTATCTCTTTTAAGCATTTTCACAAACACTTGGTGGACGGATAGTTTACGACCATATGGATCAATTTTTCTCTTTTTTCACAACCATGACAATATTTTTAGCATAAATTATATCACAACCATCCACCACACATAAACTATCAACACCAATAATTATTACTTTGGGGCATCAATTTCACCTTTTTCTCTTATTTCTCAACTCCTTATCTAATTACTTTTTCATTAAAGCACTTAGGAGCATTTTTGGATCAAATTATGATCTATCAAAGAAGGGATTAGGCTACTTATGAGGTTTTCAAAGAAAAAGCTAAAGGCTCAATGGGGGTTAACTAGGATGATGCACAAGGGTAGGTCAAAAAAAAGGTATAACTAGGCTAAAAAAAATGTCTATATCATCTCCTAAATCCACATTCTTTATTTCGCTTCACACACACATCGGGCAAGTTCTAGACATCACATGCAACAAGGAATATACAAAAATCTCACATGCACATGGCACATGCTCAACTCAATAGGATCATCATAGACTCCCAACCAAATAATAACATGAATTCAAATTTAAGCCAACAAATATAAGAGTCACAAACATGAGCTTAAGAGTCTCAAAAATAGTAACTCACATAATCAACATGCTTTTACCAACAAACCCATTTGCACTATGCAATAAAAAATAGTACCTACTCAAATATCTCACTTATTCCTATCCTAAAAAATTTTAAATTGAGCCAAAAATTGAGAATTTCCCCACCCCCACACTTAAAAATATACTTTGTCCCCAGAGTGAACTTAAAAGTAAAAAGATAGAAATACTTTCTGAGGCCTCTAGGCCTAGCTAGTAGCATCTTCACATATAAATGGGATCCATGAGATCCATATTTTATCTTTTCCATGCTCCAAGCTCAAGTTTATGATATTCAGACTTTCCATTAACCTGTGACTCAACCAAAAACAAAAACTACGTGAAATAAAACTAAAAACCTGAAAAGAAAACATACCTACTTTAATTTAGGTTGCCTCCCAAGAAGCATTTGATTTAGTGCTGCGACACGACCTAATCATGTTTTTTCCTCCACCATGAGGATATGAATTTCACCTCCAACATCACATTTATCTTTTTGCCTCGCTCATAGGATGGTGGTATAAAGATTGAGGATCTGAGTAATGAAATATGCATGGTAAACCGCTCGGCCTTTAGGTGAGGTATGTTTTAATATTGCTTATCCGGTGTAAAATCAAGAATATAGAATTCTTGTTCCACATCTTCATACTCTTTCACTATTTTAAATGATTCCACAAACAAGACATCATCTAAACATAATGTAGAAAAATGCTTTGAATGAGGCCCAACCAATCCCACTTCAAAATTACACTATATTTCACACCCTCACTTTTATTCACCTTTTCAATTTCAATCTCAAGAGATACATGACAACTGAATGGTTGTGATTCTTATGGTGGTGGTGGCATCTCCTTAACAATTTCAATAATTTTAGTTTTCGAGTACTCAGACTTCCTCGAATTGTCAATAACTGTGTCTTTAATAGGTTGGAAATTCAACCCTACATCTACCTCCTTGGTTGTCTTTGAAGGTTCTTTATTGAGCTCCGTACCATTCCTCAAAGTGATTTCAATTATTTGTTTACTGTCACTTGACAAATCACCTTGAAGTCGGGTATTATATACCTATTGCACTTTCCGTACCTGGATCACTAAGTTCCTCATGAAAATTTTTTAATTCTCTAAAATGGTTGCATAACTCTTCATATCTGCTGACAACTGTGCTTTATTAGCTAGAATTTGTTTCAGTATTTCTTCCATATTGCTCGTTTGAATCGGGGCTTGGTAATTCTGAACCTGTGGCTGTTGAAACTGTTGCTGCTGATCGTAGGCATTCACATAGTATTACCTCTAATCATAGCCCATAAACATTACTGAATCAGGGTTGACAGCACACATATCTTCAAAATGACCACTATTGCCACAAACCATACACCATATAGAATTGTCATCACTCGAACACCATTTATCCCAGACTGTCATGTCAAGAAGTGTGACAAAAAGAGAAATAAAAGATAATAAAAAGAAACTAAAAAAACAAAAACTATTTACAACTCAATATAGAAAAACTAAAATAAGATAGTTACCTAGTTACAAGTCTCCGACAACGGCGCCAAAAACTTAAAAGCGTCTGAGCGCACACACTTGTGTACGTGGTCTTATCAAGTAGTAAAGTGGCTTCAAGAAAGCCCAAATATCGATCTCTTAGGGACTTGCGTTCGCTGGCTATCAAATTCTAGTTTAATAATTGAGATACAGCAACCAAAAAGAGAGTTTGTAATTTTGTAAAATAAATAATACGTAGAAATAAAAGTCTTGGGACAATCAATGGATTAAAATCCAGGGTTAAAGAACTTCAAACAATCATACTATGTTATTAAATTTCATTCGTTAATTTGCTTATCTTGATCGTTGATTCGTAGGGTTAATTGTATGATCATGTTTTCCCAACTTCTAATCTTTTACCTAATATGGACATTAAAACTACATCGTTGAGCGGGGATGTAATAATTCAATTAATCAGTTAGAGCTATCATCCTACGTTTGAATCAAGTAAGGCATCTTAGTACATCCTTGTCCTAGATGCTAAGTTCAATTCTTTATTTTATAAAAGAATAAAAAGTCAAACTTTATTTATTCCTACGTTCTATCTTTCTATTCCCTCTATCGAGATTAAAAGGTTGACAATATATGTATTTTACGGGTGATCAATCCATAAAATAATTAAAACAAGAATAAATAAACAACCAAATATGATAAGCAAAATTAATCAAAATTAATCCAAAATAATAGTAATCATGTTCTTGACTTTAACCCCAAAAAGAGGATTTTTAGCCGATAATATTTATAATCACGATCCAAATAATTAAATACATGATATAAAAAATTAAAAGTTAAATAAAATAATTAAAAACTTAAAAATAGCGTGTGCAGCCACCACAAATATTTTCACCGTCTTCACGTGTCCAGCAATTCCAATATTGTTCCAAAGTTGTGTCTTGCTGTACAATATTGGTACCCAGGTGTCCAGCTCCAAGAATTCTCCAGGAATTGACCAATAAAAATATATCCTCCAAAATTCCCCAAATATATAATATTGTCCAAGCTGACCCATTTCTCCAAAGTTGTATAGGTTATGTATTTGTCTTGTTTAAATCCTAATGTAAAAGTGATAAGGAAAGTAGCACGTCATCCGAGAAAGTCCCACCAAAAGATTTCATTCTCCTCCTTTTCATTCCAATGCAATTATATTAAAAAAAGTCAAAGCCTGTGTCGGCCACTATTTTAAATTGTTGTGCTTTACACATTGACGCGACACACCACGTTAGCGTCACTGGACTGGTTGAACTGAAAAAGTCGATGCGACACGTCGACTTTACGTCTACACAACGGAATTTGCTTTTAAAATTTTGGTTAAGTGTTGAACGTCCTATTCTTGCCCATGCCTTTTATAGTGTATTTTTAATAATTTTTTGGCCTTTAAATCATCAATATATCACCATATTCACCTCACAAAACCTTCTAAAATATTACTCACCATAAATTAGAGATCCAAAAAACACAATAACCTCAATAATGAATCAAAACAAGAGTTAAGATAAGGCAAATTCGCAATGATCTTTCACTTATTTTTTCGGCTCTTGACTTATTTAAATTAAACTTTGCACATTACAAAGAAGTTATTACACTCATAATTACACATTTAAATCATTTTAAATAAATTAAACACATTAGAATTTAACAAAACCAACTAGACACACACCTAGCTCAAGCTAGTAAATCTAGTTTTCCGGGTTAAACTCTAAATGACTCAATTAAGTACAAACTTGTTTGAAAAATACTTAGAATATTATAATCACACACTTGAACACTTAAATGCCTATTTATATCAATATGAACACGTTAATCACTCAAATTGCTCTCAAAATAAGGCAAAATAAGCTAGAATAATGATAGCGAAGTGTATACATCCATCTCAGATCATTACCATATGAATTGATTTCCTCATGATTTTGAATTATTTATTTATATTTTATCTTGTGGTTTTGAGCTAAATAAATGCATGAATGGGGAATTGGATGGTTTAATGGTTTGGAATGGCTTTACCCTCAACCTAACTCGGCTAATTGGTTTCGAGACGTGGATATAGGAATAATTGAACTCATTTTTGGAATCTTACATTTCATAAAAGGTTAATGGAACTCAAAATAGTTTTGGTAAGGCCTTGGTGGCCGTAGATTGATTTTAAATTGGAAACTTTGGAGTGGATTTGGCTAATTGATTTTGGAATGACATAATAAAATTGGCTTACAAGATTAACTTTATTTGGTATTACGATACCAACGGTAAATGCCTAACTAAAAGACTCATTGGTTAATGTATGAGAATGCGTAAATAGTTTTAATTTGGAATTAAAGGAGGTTGTATAGCTCGTCATGAAATTTGGGGGTCCCGGGGGACCGTTACTAGAAACCACATTTGTCGATGTGGGGATCTTTATGATTGTGTGAATAGTTCACACTTTATATATATTATGGAATGAATGGGGTCATGGATTCCTTGGCCCTTCCTCGGATTTTCCTAATTCGTACTGATAACACGTGCTGGGACCCTTTCAGCAAAGGAGCTGAACCCATATAACTAGTGGATGCCTTTAGAATGGTTAGAGCTACACAGTCCAGGTTAATAATTTTAAAATATATTTTGAAGCCTTGCTACCTATCCCGACATCTTATATATGTGTATATAAAATGTGTGAATATGGTTTTTGAATGGATTTGGACTGATTTGGTTATGACATTATTTTATCCTTTTTCTGAGTTACATACTAGTGCACATCCCACTAACCATCACCGAACGCTGCATCATTTCATGATGTAGGGTCCTAGGGGTTCTTCAGTTACTTTGTGTAGAGTTAGATGGTTCGAGTTCATCCGTTGGTCAGCTTGAAGTGGTGAGCCTCCATCTTCCATAAGGTCGGACATTTCATTGCTTTCTTTATGTTTTTAGAAATCCCATCAGTTTTTTTTCATACTGCTGGATTGTATTTTGGCCATGGTCTGGGGCATGTCCCGACCTAACTTGGTATTTCGATTTAGAGGCTTTCACGGACAAAGTGTGGGTGGTTATTATTATTGACTCTTAGTCCCCATTGAGTTATCTATCTATCTTTCATATTATGTTTGAGTTGCTTACGCTGTTATATTTATTATGCTCAGGTGACTAGGCAAAGGGGGTGGTCTTCAGCCCTCGATGGGCTTGAGATACCCATCGTGACTAAGCTTGGGGTTGGGTCGTGATAATTAACCAGGATCCCCAAACTATCCACAAGATTTAATTCCATATTATTTCGCATATAGGATTTTTAACTCTCAAGAAATGGGCAAAAAAGAGCTGAAATGAGGTATTTATACCCACTATGGGTTCTCGGGAGTCGCTATCGCAACTCGACAGTAGTGATCTCCACATCTTGTGTTTGCCCATATGTAATATCCCAGAATTATTAAGATCTAGAACTATCAAAAGATAGGCCATTAAGTTAGTTTTTCAATGCCACAAGCCTCACCTTAATTCGATGTTGTGAAAAGAAGTTATGAAAAATTCCCAAAAGGGCATGTTGAATTGTCAGTGGCAACGACTCTAGCCATGAGTCGTTACCAGATATAACATGTCATTGTATATGAGCCGTTTTCACTCCAGTAAGGGTCTCAATTTTGGCCCAGTGGTAACGAGTCCAGCTTATGACTCGTTATGAAACATAACGTGTTACTATGAGAACCCGTTGCCACATTAGTAAGAAATTTAAAAATCGAGCCCCAGACCACGATTACTCCTAACAACCCATAATAAGTCCTAACGAGTCATTAGGATGGTAGGCGTTACCATAATAGAAGGGACCCAAGACCTCAGGAGTTCGGGTCACAACTCAGACCATCACTCGTGATCTATCATAACAAGTCGTGGGGTGAGTTGTGACGACTGGAACTAAAAATTCCTGTACGATTTTTAAAGGGCTTTTAAGTTTTTTCTCTCTCTTTTAAACCCAAACCCACGGTGTTTAGGCCTTTTCGGGAGTGGTATGAAAGATAAAAATCCCCCAAATTCATATTTAATCATAGGGAGTGGTATGAAAGATAAAAATCCCCCAAATTCACATTTAATCGTAATTCCATCCACAGAAATCAAAAGGGGTGATTTTTCTCTTCCCCCAAAGGCAACTAGGGTTCTTTAAGTTCAAGCTAAATTTCAAGAAATTCTCTAAGATATTTTCTTCTAGGTATGTGGGATTTCATCAATGGGTCTCTTTCACCCATTGAGTCCCAAGAACTCTTTAAATTCTCAAGCAAAATTCCTTTCCCCTTAAATTGGGTTCCAGACCAAATATGAGTTTATTTGCTATCATCAGTTTATGTGTGTAATCAAACCATGAGTATGTGCTTTCCCTGAGATTGTGATCCCCCATGTTCAAGACCATGAATTTTTGTCTATCATGATAAGTTGTTAAGTTGTTGGTTTTAAATTATGAAATTCCATTATCATGCTCCAAAAATTGTTATCATGTCTAATTTTGTTAGACAAAGCTGGTGGTTTATGAATATCCGATACCTAGGAGTCTAAAAATACATCAGTTTACATGTTCATACTTACTTAAGATTATTCAAGCATTGTTACTTTCAGAATACCATGACTTGAGCATACCAATTATCAGTCCATGTTTCAGTTATAATTTTGTGTCATTCAGTTGGGAGTAAAACTTAGTACCAAGTAAACGCAAGGATGATGGCTCCCCCATTAGTTAGGCATGATACCGTTAGTAATAGTCCCTAAGTTCCAGAACAAAGGCGGCACCATAGGTTATAAAGAGTCCCCCATCAGTAGAGACATAACACCCTAGTCCTTTGGGATATCAATTTAGTGGATCCACAGCAGCTAGTGTTGGTACCCTTGACAAAGTACTGACACCCTTCAAACTAGGGTTACAAATTAGACCCTGATTTGCTCAGGTTGGGGTATGTCAGTTATTGTTATCTCCCACAATCCTTAATTTATGTTCATCTTATATTTCAATTCAGATATACATGACCTTGTATTCAGTTATTCAGTTTACCTAGCACATATTTATACTTGGTCTTACATTCAGTTCATATGTTCATGTATTCACGTTCAGTGTTTATATATCTGTTAGCTTGACATCTCCCATACTCAGTACATTCAAAGTACTGATTGCATACTTCTTTGCGCTATATTATCTCGTAATATAGTTTCAGACGCTCATTACCCGGACCACACTTAGCATGTTTATGTTCCGCTCAACTGCAGTATTTATGAGTCCTCATCAGTCGAGGACTAGTTATCATTTGTTTATTTTCAATACTTATATTTATTTCAGCTAGTCAGAGTTAGTTGGTGACCTGTCCCAATAACTCGACATGATTTAAAGGCTTTCAGATAGTTAGACAGATGTTAGGTTTTCAGTTTCATTGAGTAATTCAGATAGTATTAGTGTTGACTTGGTTGTTATTCATTATCAGTTCATTTCAGTTATCTTCCGCTCAATATTTTGTTACTTTCCTTCTATTTCATAGCTTATACCAGGCCATGGATTATCTTGGGGTCACATGTGATTCTAAACACCATTTTACGACTATGGGTAATCTCGGGTCGTGACAACACGCTAACTGCGATCATGATCAGAGCCTAGCAAATGTAACATATGGGGCCTGATCAGACTTGTCGCGATCGCGACATATACACCGTAATCGCAGTATCTTGATGACTACCACGGGTATCGCAATCGAGACCTTTGGCACCGTGACAGCGATGTACGGATACAACAACAGAATTGGAAAGTCTCCAAGTCTCCGTCAAACCATCAAAATTCATTTGAAATCCCGTATTCGCAAATGAACTATGTAATCATACCAAATTCGACGTTTCAAACTCAATAGCGCTATAAGATTTTTCATCCGAGGTTCTTTCGTTGAAATGTGGGTCCCACACCCAATTTCTAATTTCTTAACTTTTCGGCCAATAAGTGAGCCCGGGTGCCTCAGGACCCGAACCAAGAGTTTACCTAATCTAAAATCTATATTTTGAAGTTGATGACACTGTCGAAATTCTCATCTGAGGCCATCCACTAGGAGTTTTGGTTCAAAACTAAATTCTAAACAACGAAAGCTTCAAAATAAGGAAATAAGCGTAAAATGCAAACGAACCGTTCGATCATCTAACTGACAGTTTCGACAACTCATAAATGACCTGTAGCCATTGTGAAAAGACTCAAAATGCTAGAAATACACGCAAATCAAGAAAATAATCTAAAGGGTCATTACAAAAAAAGAATGAAAAACTATATATTTAAGGGTTACAAATTTAGGTTATTGTTGGAACTAAAGAAAAATATAAAGGATAAAAAAAATATTTTAGTCAAACCTAAAAGAATTTTAATCTAAAAAGTAAAAAGTTGAGAGTGCCAACATTTCACTTTTTAATTTTTTTAATCATTTTTTAACTTTTTTTAAACACTTTTTTTATATTACCAAATATCTAAAAAAAGCTAAAAAAAAATAAATTTAAAAATAGTTTGATCAAATTTTAATCCTATTCAAATAGGCTCTAGCCTCGAAGTAGCAATTTTTTTTAAAACAAAGGAGTACCTTTTATATTCAATATTAAAGAACACTGGATAAATTTGAAATATCTTTAGCTCAGATTGAATTTTTATTATTTTCTTTATGTCATGTCAAATTTAGATAAATAAATTTAAATGTAAGATATTAATTTATGTGACACTATTTGATTTTGTGACAACTTTTCTTTTTTTAAAAAAAAATTACTTTTAAATTTATTCTTTGATATAAAATAAATCTTAAGTTATAAATATTTATGTAGTTGAAAATTATCTTATTAAGAAAAAATAATGTATAAAGTTAAGTTATTTTTAATTAAGAGAAGAATAATTTCTTTTTAGATAGGCTTAAAAAAAGATGCTATAGTCCATTCAAATTATTTTGCTTACTTTTCTTTTTAATTTGTTTTAAAAAAATTAATTTCCTTTTTATCAATTTTTCGCATGACATTTTAAAAATTATAAGATCAAACGATACATATCTTTAATTTAAAATTATAAAATTTTAAAAACTTTTCAATTTTCTTAATTTTTTTTTATCATATCAAAACTAATCAATTAATTTAAAACGAAACACTTATAAATTAGTATAGAAAGAGAATAATTATTACAAGTAACACAGGTTAAAGGATTTTCTCCACAACTTGTAGATTCAAAGGGATAACAAAAAGAAAAAAGAAAAAGTAGAAAGTACAATCTTTTTAGTGGTAACTAGAGAGGGCGTGATAATCAAGAACATAAAATAATATTTTCTCCGTTCAAAAAAGAATATTATCTTTTGTACTCATTTAAAAATATTTTTATTTTTATTAATTCTACTTATAAGACTTCACTTAATTAAAATAAATAATAATATATTATTTTAATAAAAAATCATCTATATCTATAATATATTAAAAGTGTAAAGGATTTTAGAAATGTTGTTTGAACTTTTTGTTCTTTATTAAAAGTCTTTACTTTAAGTAAAATCATCTTTTTACTATTTTTTTCTAATATTTAAGAGTTGAAAATTAATTAAATATATTTATAATAAAACTTTTTCTTATTAAAATTCATCAGAATTACATAATTTTTTTAATTAATTAAATATATTTATAATAAAATCTTTCCTTACTAGAAGTTATCAAAATTAATGACAACTAATATTTTTTTCATTAGTTTAAGAATTCTAAATCAACTAAATTTGATTTTAAGAAGATTTGAAAATTTTAGAAATAAATATAAAATCGTTAGAAGAAGAAAAATTTAAGAAGTATCAGATTTCTAAAAGTTTTAAGTACGTAATAAGAATGCAATCAATGATGTCTCTCTTGGCCTGTGGCAACAAAGAAAAATGATACTATATGGCAGACGCAAAAGTGATAATCCGTCAATCACTTGAAACTTATAATGGTAAAATACATATGTGTATATGTTTACATTATTATATTAAATTGTGAAAGATTTTTAAAAATTGATTTGAACTTTTACACTTTATTAAAAAATCTCTACAGTAGACAAAATTATTTACTTTTAAAGATTCAAACGTTACACGTGCGAAACACGTACGGTTAAACTAGTTTGATAAAAAAACATCAAGTCTTTACTTATTTTTTAAACTACATATTCGATCAAATTATGATATATATATATATATATATATATATATATATATATATATATATATATATATAAAGGAGATCAATAGTGAATCCTGTGTGGCATGCCTTAACATGCCTTAGAGGCCTCCAAAGCTATTTATCTTTTTTTATGGGTTTTTTGAACATTAATTAAGTTTTCTTCTATTTTAAATATTTATGTGTATAAAGAAAACTAAACCACTCTATCATTTATTCTATAAATGTTATCATTCATTGCTCTATTAAAAAATATATATATTTAAGAGTATTAAAGTTTATTGAGGAATGCCAAAAATTTCTTACAATTCTAAACTGATTTCATGATACAAAATTTATGGAAGAAGTCTAAAAGTTTTTTCTCTTTGTTGGTAGTAATAAAAGAAATTTTCTTTCACAACTCATATATTTAATGTATTGTTAGGTTTGTAATTTTTGTTAGTTTTTCGTATTTTTTTTTTCATCATCGATGTTTTCTTCTCATCAAACTAACATGACTTGCTTGCAAAAGAAGATTCATGAGAGCATTAGCAATAATTTGGTATGAAGAGTGTTACAACATCAAGTACAAGATTATTCTGATCGAAATTGAAAAAGGTATGATTCTTCAGTGTTTCAATTTGTATGATATTTTTCATTTCTCGAAATTTAAGTTATGTAAACTTTAGTTAATATTGAGAAGAATTACAACTTGTAATAGTTTTCATATAATTTTTTTTCTATCTTTCAATTTTATCATATTGAGTTACTTTTAATAGACTACATATATAACTATTAAATACATCTGGGTTATTCTGTAATTAGTTATTCTTCAGTTCTCTATATATACAGCTGTAACCCCTTCAATATCAATAAGATCAATTATTATTAAATTATATCATGGTATCAAAGCTAGGGTTTCTTCTTCCGCCCAAACCCTAATCTCTCCTCTTTTCCGACGTGTGTGCGCCGCCGCCACCGTCTACACCACGCCGCACGGCCTCCCTCCTCCGCCGTAGGTCAGCGCCATGGACAAGGTTGTTGATCCTCTGTCAAATTTACCGTCTGGAGTAAAATTACTGCTCAGGAATCTCCACAATCTCATCCCCGAAAAATTATCTGACAACAACTACCCGGCCTGGGCACTTAACGTCCGCACCGCCCTCGCAGCCAACTTGCTGCTCGGATGGATTGACGGTGCGGAGAAGCCGCCGCCCGAGACAGCCGAGGAGGACGGCGTCATGCTCCCAAATCCCGACTACCTTCCGTGGATGATTGTAGACACTCAGATCCGAGCCTGTCTTCTCGCAGTTATTAGCCCCTCTGTGCACAAACACGCCCGGAGTTTTCTCACATCGGCTTCACTTTGGGATGCACTAGCCACAAGGTACAACTCTGTGTCCACGGCTCATATTTTTCAGTTGCGTGACAGATTGCATACTCTTCGGAAGGGAACGAAGACGATGACTCAATACCTTGATGATGTGGCCTCTATTCTGTCTGACCTAGATGCTGTGAACGAGATTATTCCTGAACGAGACGTGGTGAATGCCGTGCTACGTGGTCTTCCGTTTGGCTATTCCTCTCTCAAACAGCATATTCGCCTCTCACCTGTCGAAATCACTCTGAATCAACTGTCTGGATGGCTTAATGCAGAAGAATTGAATCTAGACATGGAACACAAATTACTGCTCGGAGAAGCCAGTTCCACCTCTGGCATCACGGCTCTCTACTCGGCTGGCAGCGGGGGCTCGGCCAGGGGTCGCGGTGACGATCGCCGTAACCAAGGGCGAGGCAGCGGCGGTGGTGACCGTCGGAACGCCGGGCAGCAAGGCAGAGGCGGGCCTCCACCGAGGGACGGCTTCCAGTCAGGCCGCGGACAGGGACGAGGAAACCAGCGGGGTCCCACACGAGATCTTCCGACGTGCCAAATTTGTGCTAAACGGGGCCATTCTGCGGCTAATTGCTGGTATCGTTATGATGACTCGCAGAATGTAAATAGCCAGTCCGGCGGATCAAGGGCGATGCATGCGTCCACAAACGCTCAATCTGGCGATTGGTATCTAGACACAGGTGCTAACACCCATGTGACGTCGGATTATTCACAACTTCAAGCTCCTCATCCGTATCATGGCTCAGAAACTATTACAGTAGGCAATGGTCAATCTCTTCCCATCACAAACACCGGCTCTGGGTATGTCTATACCCCAAATGGTAAATTTCATCTCTCAACCCTTCACCACGTCCCTTCCCTCACATCCAATCTTTTATCTGTTTATCGCTTTACTAAAGATAATAACTGCACCCTCATTTTTAATGACACCAATTTCCAGATAGTGGACAATACCACAAACCGGGTGCGGTACACGGGCCGCTGTGAGCATGGGCTATACACTCTTCCATCCGGGTCTCCGTCTGTTGTGAGTCAAGCCATTCTCTCGTCCACCTGGCATCGCCGGCTTGGGCACCCATCATCCGCCATTACCAAATCCATTTTATCTTCCTTAGGTTTTAATTTTTCAGAGAAATTACATTGCGAGTCCTGTTCAGTGTCTAAATCTTGTCGTTTACCTTTCTCACTGTCTGAACACAAGGCCACTGCGCCATTTTATTTAATTCATTCTGATGTTTGGGGTCCAACCTCAGTTCCTTCTGTTCAAGGTTTTCGTTATTATATCTGTTTTGTTGATGATTACAGTAAATTCACTTGGCTTTATCCTCTGAAATTTAAATCCGAAGCTTATACTGTTTTTGTCAACTTTGACCGAATGGTTCAAAATTAATTTAATGCCAAAATCAAAATTTTTCGAAGTGACAATGGCAAAGAATTTGTCAACAATGCATTTGGTGTTTTTCTTCAAAGTCTAGGGGCTCTTCATCACACTTCATGTCCATATACCCCTGAACAAAATAGCGTTGCTGAGCGCAAACACCGTCACCTAATAGAAACAGTTGTTGCGCTCCTCCATGATTCCACCTTACCCGTTTCCTTTTGGGTTGATGCCCTTGCTACTGCCAACTACCTCATAAATCGCATGCCTACTCACACTCTCTCCAACTCCACTCCATATGCCCGTCTCTATAATCATCCACCCGACTACATCCATCTCCGCCCGTTTGGGTGTCTGGTTTATCCCTGGTTGCGTCCACACACTCAACATAAACTTCAACCTCGGTCCACCCCTTGTGTCTTTCTAGGCTATCATCCCACTATCAAAGGTTACAAATGTTTCGATCCTGTATCTCAGAAAACATATGTTTCCCGTCATGTTCGTTTTGTGGAGGAACAATTTCCTTACACAAGTCTTTCCTCTACTCCATACTCCCCCAATCCACTTGGCATTGTGCCATTATTTCCGTCCTTTTCACACGCTCATGCTCCGGCTCACTCGGCACCTAACCCGGTACCCCACTACACCACTACCCACTCGCACCAACTACCCACCCACCCGAACCCCCAAACCTCCCACCCGAACACCCAGCCGACTGCCACACAACCCACCACTTCCTTACATCATGCTCCTAACACACATACAGCCACCCCATCCACCGCTGCACATCCCAGCTCCCACGGCAGCCCCACCCAACCCCCGTCCACCCATCATACAACTCCTCCACCCCTTCCTAATCACCCTCCACTCAACACTCACCCTATGACAACCCGAGCCAAGGCCGGTACCTTCAAACCCAAAGTCTACCACACTCAAATACCCTTTGATGCACATCCCATAACTGAGCCTACTACCTACAACCAAGCCTCCAAAAATAGTTTCTGGTGCCAAGCTATGGATGAGGAATTTCAGGCTCTGAATGAATAACGTACATGGGATTTGGTACCTCTGCCTAGTAACCGAAAGTCTATTGGGTGCAAATGGGTGTTTCGCATCAAACAAAATTCAGATGGATCTCTTTCTCGCTATAAAGCACGTCTGGTTGCAAAAGGGTATCATCAGGAGTATGGTGTGGATTATAAGGAGACCTTCAGCCCTGTTGTTAAGCAACAGACTATTTGTCTGGTCTTGTCTCTTGCTCTTCACTATGATTGGCCGCTTCATCAGTTAGACGTCAGCAATGCCTTTCTTCATGGTCATCTTGAGGAAGACATCTATATGGTTCAGCCACCGGGATATGTTAATCCCAACCGTCCTCACTATGTTTGCAAGCTTCGCAAATCACTGTATGGCCTGAAATAGGCCCCACGTGCCTGGTACACACGCCTCTCTACTTTTCTGCAGGGTCTTGGTTTTCGCACCTACCATCATGACAACAGCCTCTTCACCCTTCACTGTTCTCGAGGGACAGTCATCATTCTTATCTATGTGGATGATATTGTTATTACAGGCAGCTCGTCATCACTCATCACTGAAATTACTGAGGCTATGCATCGTGACTTCAAACTTAAGGACCTCGGTCCTCTGGAGTTCTTTCTTGGCCTCGAACTCATCCGCAAATCGGGAACCATATTGATGCATCAGACAAAATATACCCTTGAACTTCTAAATCGAGCTGGAATGACAGACTGCAAACCCGCGGTCACTCCCATGGCAGTCCGCCAATCCCCAGGGCCGACTACTCCCTTTGTCGATCCTATACTATATCGGAGCCTCGTCGGTGGACTTCATTATCTTGCTGTTACTCGTCCGGACATCCAATATGCAGTCAATCGAGTCTCCCAATCAATGCATGCTCCCACAGAACAACACTTTCAGGCCTTGAAACGCATTCTGCGCTATCTTAAAGGTACTCTTCAATGTGGAATTTTATTTCAAAAGGGCTCGTTTGATATATCTGTTTTTTCTGATTCGGATTGGGCTAACGACAAAGATGATCGGAAGTCCACTATTGGATATATTGTTATGATGGGACCGAATCTGATTTCCTGGTGCACCAAGAAGCAAACGCGAGTGTCCCGTTCCTCCACAGAAGCAGAATATCGTGCCATGGCTGCGGGTGTTGCTGAAGCCATGTGGTTACGATACCTTACGGATGCACTTGGCATTCCCCCGACGAAACCACAGATTTATTGTGACAATCAGTTCACTATTTGTGTTACCAAAAATCCAGTCCTTCATGATCGTATGAAGCATGTTGGGTCCGACTGTCACTTTGTTCGCGATGAGGTACTTGCAGGAACGATGGCCACGCACTATGTCCCATCTACTGACCAGCTTGCTGATATTCTCACCAAGCCTCTTCCGTTACAGCCTTTTCAGTATCTCTGCTCCAAGCTGCCCCTCGTTACCGTTGATCAGCTTGCGGGGGGATAATAGACTACATATATAATTATTAAATACATCTGGGTTATTCTGTAATTAGTTATTCTTCAGTTCTCTACATATACCGCTGTAACCCCTTCAATATCAATAAGATCAATTATTATTAAATTATATCAACTTTAATCCGACTTAACTTTGCAAAATTAATTAATCTGACTCTCAATAGGTCAAAAAATCACCGAATTTGGGATTAAAGGTGTCCCTTTTAATTCAAATGTTAAATTATAACATGGAAGGAATTTCATACAAGGGATATAAAAGTTTGATTACATATGTAGCTAAATTCCTTTTTGCGGCATTACTTACATATTTTTTATTTTTACGCATTATTTTATTATATTTTTAAAATTTTAAAAATCAAAAAGCCATTGGTAAGTTACAAACAAATGTTAGTTGAGAAGTCTAAGAGTAAAAGTCTAATTATCAATAGCGGTAAGTTAGATTTATACTACACATTTAGTTTATTGTTTGAGATTCATCTTCTTCTTTTAAATTCACTCATTGTCTTATATTTTCACTCATTTGTAATATAGGAGAAGTACATATTATTTTTTGTTGTTGGTACTCTTTCACTTGATCAGTCTCTATGATATGTATATTATATCTTTGACAAACACCAAAATTTAGATATTTTTATATTAGTTCTATTTTTATTAGACGAGATATATTTTATATGATTCGAAAAAAAAAATGATGAACAAATCCTACTACGATCTAAAAAAAGCTCCCAAGTAATTTTTATTTCTACTGATCTATTTTTTTTTTTTTTTTGGTACCTTGACATGTGAGTTTGCTTTTTGACTTGGAATCATTATCTAAAAAATATTGATATTTTATTACGTACTATATAATAGTTGTAGTTATTGGGGATATCCAATCTTATAAATATTCCTTATTCAGTGAGTTTTTGTGATTTCATTTTTTTTTTGTTTCAGGTTGAAGCGCTTAGAGAAAGATTCCCGATTAACATGATTCTAATCTATTCACGACTTACAAAATACTAATTTATTTTAATTTTTCTTCTAAATTCATGTATTCATATTTCATGAACATCATATTCAATACCAATGTATATTAAAAAGATATCATGAGAACTACGTATAAGAAAAAAAGGATGACAAACTTTAAACTAAATGTGAAGATTATTTATATTTTATTTATGTATTTTAAACTTTTTATTTTTTCTTTAGTAAAATCTAAATATGGAATAGTATTTTTTTAATTTATTTTATGGGTAAAAGAATTTTTTTTATCCAGTTGTGCGAAGCATGACCAAATACCCTGGTATAAAATAAAACTGAGGGAGTACTATAATTACACTAAGACGGGATAGCTAAAGGATAAGAATGGGTTTATCATTCAAAGCATACACGTCACCCCTTCTAATCTCTCCTTTTTTGATAAATAAGTACGTACGCCTCTTTCAGATTTGCTGAATTATGTTTTTCTTTAGATATGGATTAGATAAGTAGTATTTTGTAACATGCCTCGCACGTGTAATGTTTGACTATTTAAAATTAAATAATTTTATCTATTATGATAAATTTTAATAAAGTGTAAAAATTTAAATCATTTTTTAAAAATCTTTCACGCTTTAATAAAATAATGTAAATATAAATATATAAACATATATATTTTACCACTTGAAGTTTCAAGTGGGTGATGAATCATCACTTTTACGTTTGTCATATAGTATCTCTTTCCCTTGTTGCTACATGTTAAGAGAGACGCATCAATTTGAACCATATTTGTGTTACGATTATTATTATTTTTTTATATTTAAAATCTTTTTTATTTTTAAAGTCTTATCTTTACAAAATCATTGATTACATTCTTATTACGTATTTAAAACTTGTAAAAATCTGGTACTTTTTAAATTTTTCTTATTCTGACGGTTTTGCATTTATTTTTAGATTTTTTAAATCTTCTTAAAATCAAATTTAGTTAGTTTAGAATTTTTAAACTAATGAAAAAAGTATTAATGTTCATTAATTTTGATGATTTTTAATAAGAAAAAGTTTTATCATAAATATATTTAATTAATTTTCAACTCTTAAATTAGAAAAAAATAGTGAAATTTTAATGACTTCTAATAAGAAAAGGTCTTACCATAAATATATTTAATTAATTTTAAATTCTTAAATTTTAAGAAAAATAGTGAAAAGATGATTTTGTCTGAAGTAAAGACTTTTAATGAAGGACAAAAAGTCCAAACAATATTTCTAAGGTCCTTCACACTTTTAATATATTATAGATATAAATTATAGATATAGATTATAGATATAGAAATAGATATAGATTATAGATAAGGATTAGATAAGTAGTACTTCTTGTATTTTTTTTTAGTCCGTATAAAAAGGAATATTATATTTTCTTATTTAATTTATTTAATGACATTATTTTTATTTTATTCTTACTAGATTTCACTTATCAAGAAAAGACAATAAAAAAATTAAATATTAAAATAACTTTAGAAAAAAGTAATTTTGTAAACCTTACAAAGTCATTACTTATTTCTTATAAATTTCGTGATCGGTCAAATGACGACATATGAGACGGAAGTATTATGTATTTTGGAGAATAACTTAAATCATATTCATACAATCATATGTTTGGAATGAATTTTGAGAATAAAGAATTTCTTTGGTAGAACATTTGATTTAATGAGCCAAGTAACTGAACACAAAATGCCTCAAGTTCTAAAAAGTGCAAACACATTCAGACTTGTCATACTGCTTGTGTGAGACGTCAACAACTAGCAGCTAATATCTTTGGCTTAATCGCCTACGTCACAATTTTTCATAAAAGTAGAAAATAACGGGGAGCAAAAAAAAGGAATAAAAACTGGGAGCAAAATAATCCTCATGTAGAATCAATTTCAAGTTGATAAAAAAAGTACGCCTAGAGCCGTCATAGCCAGATCCGTTGGGCCGATTTAATCTGTAGACACGTGATTTTTTATTCTCCCCCAAGTATAATATATATATTTTTTATTATTAAATATTTATATTTGATCTGATATTATTTTAATTCTTAATTTATTTTTTAAAAGAATTTCATTTTAAAAATTATGAAAAAAAAAACATTCAAAAAATAAAGTTACATTTTAGGATATTTTTATTTTTAAATAATATGAAATTTTTTTCCAAAAAAAGAACTATATTTTTTTTTAATTTAGATCTTATAAATAAGCTAATAATTTTATTTTTCTTTATTTATATTTTGTTTTATGTTAGTTTTATTTTTATTATATTTTTCTTAAGTATAAAAAATTAATTAGTTAATATTTTATTATTATTATTATTTGTTTTATATATAATTTATCTATTTTAAATTAAAAAAAAAATCATTATCGTATAAAACTACTTCCCCCCCCCCCCCCCCCCCCCCCAACCCCCAAGGAAGAGAACAACATGAAAAATTTAGAAGGCATTAGAAAATTAAACAAAAAAGAAAGAGAGAAAAAGGTAAGAGAAAAGAGAAAGGAGGGGACGAACAGTGAGGATTAGAGAAAACAAAGATAAAGAATTTGAAAAGAGAAATCATAGAAGGAGAGGTGCAAAACTTAGAAAAAACAAAAAGAGAATATCGAAGAGAGTACAAGACGGATAGATAACGAGTTGAAGTTTGAGGTTTGGTTCGTAATTTTGAGTTCACAACTTTTTATTTTTTTGTTGTTGACAACTATTCTCCTAAGAGGTAACCCTCTATCTTTCTTTGTATAATGTAATATCATGATTATGAAAAATTCAATTTCAATATTATAAAGCGGAGTTATTTTTATTTTGTATTTGTTGCTATAATATTTAAGTATTCAAATCTTTGTTTTGGTTAAATTTGAAGTGGGATTTCATATAATATATGATTACATGCATGCATGCATGCATGGATTTGACAATTATAAATATTCATATATTAGTCATGAACAAGTCCCAACTTTATGTATTTTTGCTATAAAAAAAAAAAACACTTGAACATAGAAAAATAAATAAAAAATAAAGATCATACATGCAACACGTGAACAAAAATCAAGTATCAACCATCTTACCTTTCATTCTCTATGCATCACTATTCTCACCTTCAAATTCCTCTATTTTGAACTTTTATTTTTCGGAACCTTCTTAAACTGTTGTAGCCATAATTTTCCTATCAAAAACCGACAACAACTTTTCTTCTCATAACATTTGTAACTTTGTTTATAAATATTGAGTTTGCTAGTTCTTACTTAAGTGTAATCCTTTTGGTTAAGAATACCCATCACTCTGTTTGGTGAAGTCAAAAATTGATTTTTAGAGTGAGTTTGTTTATAGGTGTAACCCTTTTGTCCTTAGATTTGATTTCTCATGTTGTCTATAGTTGGCACAACTGAAAACAAAAGCTATGACTATGATTTTATCACTTGAAAAATGAGTTATTTTACTCTGCAAGATAATACCACCAAGGGATTGAGTTTATCTGATTCGCCATAGTTAATATTGTAAAGGGTGTGAGGTGAGTTTCAGACTAATTTCAAGCTCGTTGTGAATTTTAAGAAAAGAGTAAAACAAATGGACAAGAAAAACTATCGTGAGTTTATAAGAGACGAACCAATGCCTTTTAATGCTAGATAAGTTTTAGGCACGTTCAATATATGTTTGTCTCGAATAAGAATGGGGCGAACGCATCTTTCTGATACGTTTAAAATAATTCGAGGATGCAATATTGCACTTCAGGAAAGATCGTCTTAATATTAATTTTCACTAGTTTAATATAAGATATATAGACAGATTTTAGATATTAAAAATGAGCGAACTTAGGCCCAAACATAATTTATCAAAATAGTTTAAGTCAAGATAAGTCAATAAAGCGACCGTGCTAGAACAACGGGACTCGAGGGGTGCCTCACACCTTCTCCTCGTTCAACAAAATTCCTTACTTAATCTTCTGTTTTCGCAGACCATAATAAGAGTCATTTCCTTTTGATTAGGGATTCAATAAGGTGACTTGGAACACCATAACTCAATTCCAAGTGGCGACTCTGCTAATAAACTAATCCCTATTCAATATCGTCACTTTAATTGAAAAAATCCTTCGACTTGACCCTCGGGCGAAAAAGGGGTGTGACATCTCTGGCGACTCCGCTGGGGAAATAATAAGAATTCGAGCTTTTGATATTGACTTTACTTGTTTTAATTATTGTTATATTGTGTTTGCTGGCCTTATGTGCTACTTTTCGCTCATTTACTGCTTTGATATTGTTGAACTGTATTATAATTTGTCTTCTCTTACGCACTCTCTCTAAGTCTCTGAAATAGAATAGAAGAAATGCAGTGCATGCATCCTATTTTCTTTTTGATATAGCCAGAGTGTCAAGACACCTGGTGAAGGATTATAGTCACACATGTTAGGCGGGGTTCGGATCGGCAATGAAGATGGTGTTGTCCTGCTACCGATCAAGTTGTCCCTCCCCGGCTTGAGTGTCCGCTCGGGTAAGCCAGTCTAGACACCTATCCCTATTAGGCTTAAACTTAGAAGAACTCAAAACTCAGAATCTAGTTATCCCTATTAGGTGCCGCTTTATTTGCATTATATGCATTTGACTTAGTGAAACTCGACATAGGGGTCGGGTCTATCTAGGACAGGTGACCTATTTTATAAAAACCAACATGTGCATCCTACGTGCTCTTTGACATTTGCTTGGAAGGTTGTTTGTTTGTTGACCGACTTTAGACAACTTTAAAATGCAAGAGATTATATTATCCTCAAATTTAGTGAATCATTTTTCAAAAGAAAGAAAAAAATTTAGTAACATAATTTTATGATCTTCATGAACTGTGAGGGTCTGATTCTCACTATTTAGCGGGATACGTAGGAATCTCTTTTCGGGGTACGACCCTATCTTTTGAAAAATTATTCATAGATTTATTGGGAAATATTTTGAAAAAATATGATTGGTTTCATGATTATTTTTCTAATCCTCAAGTCCAATTTTGTATATCTTAATAGCCCTGAATCTTTAAGGATCATGAGGCTAAGTTTTTATAAAATACAAAATATATATAAATCTTAACCGTCCTGAACCTTTAGGGGTCATGAGGCTGAATTTTGTACGACATATATTTCAAGAACTTCGGACACCTGATTTTCACATTAATGAGATACGTGGGCAACCCATATCGGGTTCGCTGATATTCTTAAGAAAAATTTTGAAAACATCAAGCCTTGACACATTCGTTATTTTCAAAGTCAAAAATAGTAAGGTGATTGATTTGCAGCTAAATTGGCATCTTATTCATGCAATAGAGGTTCAAAGAAAAGAGAAGATGACCCACAAAAAATGATATAAGGTCTAAGATGAGGTGGTGTAGATTATTAGAAATAAGGAATAAGAAGAAATCGTCAGAAAGGTGAAAGTTCAAAGCAAAATATGAGTAACATGTGCAAGGATTAAGAGAGAAAAAAGAATGTTTCTTACAGGGTTTTGTATATGTTTTCCAATATTCACTTGCCTCTAAGGTCCAAAACATCAAAGTTGGATAGGAACGAGGGCATGAAGATCCTTTGGGTAATTTGAAGAGGTTTTGAAATCAACTAAGAGGAGTAGGGGAAAAGAGAAACTGCTGACGGCTTACTTTGGAGAGAGTTTGATGATAATAAATTCAAAATGGTTGGGGCCAAAAAAAAATGATGATGTAGCAATGATTATGGAGACTCCATTAAGGCCGACTTGCAAACTAGTGGCTAAAATATTAAGTTCGGCAATTTAGAAGTCATTCCACTCTCCATGAAGGAGTTTTGGTAGTTTGTTTTGTTTTTCTTTCTGCTACCCGAATTATTTTGGGTTATAGTTTGGGATCTATATTATCTTATTTTATTATTATTTCTATTAAAATCCTTTTGTCTTTTCTGTCAATAAAATATTGTGTCCCTTTTATCTTTTATTTTTATTTAATTTATGATGTGGTTGCTCGTCTTTTTTTTCTTTACATAGTTCTTTTTATGTGATTTTCAGTGATATGATATGCATGATGAATTTTCACCTGATCTTAAAACCTAATTAAATTCTGAAATATTTGACCAAGAAGATAGAGTTGAAAGAAAAAAAAAGCATAAGTGTAGAGATGTTTGGTGACCGAGTTGTAGCCTCACTTCAATAAAATTGAGGCAATCACCCTGCGAATCAGAAAATAACTTGGTCTTCAATAGAAGGTCCATATCTACTATTTTGAATAAGATCAATCAGAGAATATATAGTTTTCACTATTAAGAAAATCAAAAGGATGTTAGATAAAAAAAGACATGAATCATTCATTGAGAGAAAATTACAATATGTGAACCTGCATGTTTCACATTTAAAAAAAGTGACACACGTGCATGAGTTTAGTCACGATCAATGTTGAAAAGATGCATATGATCTTCATGTTCCACTCTCAGATTGCAATGTTATGTACTTGTGTTTTTAAGGATTGATATGACAAATGCATTTCATTCTGCTACCTAAATGTTGTGTCATCCTTTGTTATCGTTTTTGAGCTTTAGTGTTATTTTCTTTCATATCCCCTCTTTTGGAATCAATATAGATTCAACAAAGCTCGAACGAAAAGTGTCGAGCAAAATTCTAGAATCAGGAAAGTTTAAAAAAAAAAAAAGCAAAGAAAATATGGAAAAAAGAAAGAAAAGGGAAAAAGAGTCAATAACTACTGAAAAAAAAGCAAAAGAATGATTTGCCTGAACTACGTTCGACCTGATTCTTGCTATGACAAGATACGTAGGCAATCCTACTCTGTGGTTCGGTCCAACCAAAAGAAAATTCAAGTTACCTAGAATAAAATAAAACTGGGGCAAAAGTTTATTTCCTTAAAAGAGTTGATTCTAAAAGTTGTATGTTTCACCCAATATTATGTAAATTTTTTAGTCTCATGCTTCCCTTTCTTTCTAACCTTTTCCAAAAGTCAAGTTACAATCAAAGAAAGACCTTCACATCGATCTTTGAGAATGTCAAGGCTAAACATGTTATGGGTGCAAGATGTTTCATATGTTGGGCATTATTTTCAAAAAGAAAAAAAAATGAAAAAAATGAATGAGTAAAAATGAGAGAGTCTTATAGGTGAAAATCCTTTTGGGCATCATAAGGCGACCGTGAGTTGTGACATCAATAAAAATGAGATTATTATTGGTAAGAGTCTTCATGATCATCATAAGACGACAATGAGTTGAAAAAGAAAAGAAAATGAGAGCGACTTGTTGGCGAAAACCCATCGAGGTGTCACTAGCCTAAGGAGGATTATAATCCAGAGGGAACAAGTTTAAGAATGGCTCCCTTTCAAATTCAATGAATGGGAAAAAAGTGATAGTGATTAGTTTGGATAGATCAGATTGTTTAATTCAAAATGCATGTCATAATCTCTAGAATCAACTGTCATACCCAGATAAAATTTTCTTTTTGACATTTTTTTAAGAAGAGATGTCTGTTGTCCTTTCCTATTCTTTTTGTTATTTTTATTTTTATTTTTTTATTTTTTATTTTTGATTTTTGTGTCTTTGTGGTCAAAAGAAAATCACTATCGTCAACTTTCATATATTTTTGAGTCAAAATTTTGTCAAGATAAGTTAGGAAGGACTTCAAAATTGCTCCCAACTCCTTTAGTTATGCAAAAAAAGACAAAAGACCAACACACAAAGATAACATGTTTTAAAAATAAAGTAAAGTACTCGAGAATGCTTGTTATCCGATAGTTTTTGGACTCATAAAAGTATAAAAGGTATATTTGAAGCTGAATTCCGAGGCATCATGCAAGAGAAATATGATTTGAGTTAAAATATTTTAGTATTCAGAATTTTGGGTCAATACTACAACAAGTCAACAATACCTATCAATGATTTGCAATGGAGCTGGGCATGACAAGTGCAAGAGATCGTCTCAGTAGCCAAATGCCACAAATCAACCACCGTACTTTTAAATTAAAAAATTTTCTTTTTATGAAACAAAAACATGTTTTACCTTCATATCAAAGGTTTCAAAGCTTAACTATTAAAAGCTGCAATGTCTCACTTCTGCAAATGCAAGAGGCAGTACTGTTACACAGATTTGACAATCAATAATGGTAAAAACTCATCATTTTAACTCCTAGGAGAGGCACTTCCTAGTCTGGATAATTCAAGATTCATTTGTTAGGTAAAACACTTCCTAACTTGAACCTTCACTCCTAGAAGACAGACTTTCTAGTCGAGTCATTTCATTTAACCCTTAGGAGACACACTTTCTAGTCTGAATAAGTCAGTTTTTATTTGTTAGGTGAAGCACTTCCTAACTTGAACCTTCTAAGACACACTTTCTAGTCTGAATAAGTCAGTTTTCATTTGTTAGGTGAAGCACTTCCTAACTTGAACCATCAATCCTAGAAGACGAACTTTCTAGTCGAGTCATTTCATTTAACCCCTAGAAGACGCACTTTCTAGTCGAGTCATTTCATTTAACTCTTAGGAGACGCACTTCCTAGTCTGAATAAGTCAGTTTTTATTTGTTAGGTGAAACACTTCCTAACTTGAACTATAACTCCTAGAATACGTACTTTATAGTCGAGTGCTAGTCTGAATAAGTCAGTTTTCATTTGTTAGGTGAAACACTTTCTAACTTGAACCATCACTCCTAAAAGACGCACTTTCTAGTCGAGTCATTTCATTCAACTCTTAGGAGACACACTTCCTAGTCTGAATAAGTTAGTTTTCATTTGTTAGGTGAAACACTTCCTAACTTGAACCATCACTCCTAGAAGACGCACTCTCTAGTCAACTCATTTCATTTAACCCTTAAGAGACACACTTCCTAGTCTGAATAAGTCAGTTTTCATTTGTTAGGTGAGGCACTTCCTAACTTGAACCATCACTCCTAAAAGACACACTTTCTAGTCGAGTCATTTCATTTAACCCCTAGAAGACGCACTTCCTAGTCTAAATAAGTCAGTTTTCATTTGTTAGGTGAAACACTTCCTAACTTGAACACTCACTCTTAGAGGACGCACTTTCTAGTCGATTCCTTTAATTTAACTCTTAGGAGACACACTTCCTAATTTTGATCATCAATTTTAATCTGATGAGACGCATTTCTTTAGCAGGGCTTTGATTCCCACTCTGTACTGTACTTTTCAAAAGTTGTGATCTGATGACACTCGTAAAATTTACTAGTGAAAACTGGGGCAAAATTTTGTTCATGTTTACTGGAATTTATTTTATGCTCAGGACCGTCCTAAAGAATGAGAATTTATTTTATGCCTAGAACCCTCCTGAAGAATGAGAATTTATTTTATGCTCAAGACCCTCCTGAAGAATAGGACAGGACCCTCTTGAAGAATGGAAATTTATTTTATGCTCAGGACCCTCCTGAAGAATGGGAATTTATTTTATGCTCAGAACTTTCCTGAAGAATGGGATAGGACCCTCCTAAAGAATGGGAGTTTATTTTGTGCTCAGGACCCTCCTGAAGAATGGGACAGGACCCTCCTGAAGAATAGGAATTTATTTTGTGATCAGGACCCCCGTGAAAAATGAAAATTTATTTTATGCTCAGGACCCTCCGGAAGAATGGGACAGGACCCTCCTGAAGAATAAAAATTTATTTTGTGCTCAAGACCCTCCTAAAGAATGGGACAGGACCCTCTTGAAGAATGAAAATTTATTTTGTGGTCATGACCCTCCTGAAGAATGGGATAGGACCCTCCTGAAGAATGGAAATTTATTTTATGCTTAGGACCCTCCTGAAGAATCGGAATTTGCTTTTCGCTCAGGACCCTCCTGAAGAATGGGACATGACCCTTCTGAAGAAAGAGAATTTATTTTATGCTCAGGACCTTCCTGAAGAATGGGAATTTACTTTTTTCTTAGGACTCTCTTGAAGAATGGGAATTTACTTTGTGTTCAGTACCCCCCTGAAGTATGAGACATTATTTTTCTATGTAATCTTTTATTTTGAGTTCAGGAACATATTTGAAAAATAATAATAAAAAAAAGTCCAGGAGCCCGCTTGAAGAACATGGTGAAGAAAAGAAAGTCCAGGAGCCCGCCTGAAGAATAGGGTGGAGAAAACGTAACTCCAGGAGCCCACCTGAAGAACAGGGTAAAGAAAAAGTAAGTCCAGGAGCCCGCCTGAAGAATAGGGTGAACATTATCAGTTGCAAGTTCAGGAGCCCGCCTGCAGAATAGGGTGAAGATTGTCAAGTTCAAGTCAGAGGAAAGTTTGAAGAATAATCAATTATCAAGTTCTTCTCTAATATCAAAAGCCAACGAAAAGGGACATTTCGTGTTTCAAGTTCAACTAAGAATAACGACTATCTCACCATTTGAGAAGTCATGAAGATTCAAGTCAAGATTCCAGAAAAGTACCATAGTAGAATCTTTCGCTTGTATCTTCATTTTACTTTTTGTTATTCATTTCAATGTAAAAGAAGAAATTTGGAAATCGAAAACTCGACAGAATCTGACTCAATCTCTAGCTCATTGTCTCCCTATTTTGCCTTTTTGATCTATTCATGACCTGATTCTCTTATAACTCGGGATAGGTAAGCGGTCCAAAATCAGGACTCGATCACATCGTTTATTTTATTATATTTTATTTAATCTTCACTTTTTGAATAATAGGAGGATCAAAAATCATATCTTTGTCTACTTCTTTGTATGAAAACTCTTTGAGATTTCAAACAAAGAGGGAAAAAATGTAGACACATGATTTTTTACCCTCCCTCAAGTATAATATATATATTTTTCGATATTAAATATTTATATTTGATCCGATATTATTTTAATTTTTATTTTATTTTTTAGTAGAATTTCATTTTAAAAATTGTGAAAAAAAAACATTCAAAAAATAAAGTTACATTTTAGGATATTTTTATTATTAAACAATATGATATTTTTTTCCAAAAAAAAACTATATATTTTTTTAATTTAGATTTTATAAATAAGCTAATAATTTTATTTTTCTTTATTTATATTTTGTTTTAGGTTAGTTTTATTTTTATTATATTTTTCTTAAGTATAAAAAAATTAATTAGTTAATATTTTTATTATTATTATTTATTTATATATAATTTTTCTATTTTAAATTTAGAAAAAGAAGAATCATTATCCTATAAAACTACCCCAACCACCCCCTAATTTCTCTCAACCTCCCTCAACTTCCCAACCCGCCCCTACACACTATATTACACACACACAGATAAATAACACACAAGGACACACGGACAGACCCCCCCCCCCCCCCCCCCCCCCCCCGCCCCCCAAAAAAAGGAAACTGAAACAAAACAAAAAAGACAAAAAAGTGAACAACATGGAAAATTTAGAAGGCATTAGAAAATTAAATAAAAAAAAAAAGAGAAAGGTAAGAGAAAAGAGAAAGGAGGGACGAACAGTGTGGATTAGAGAAAACAAAGATAAGAAAGAATTTGAAAAGAGAAATCATAGAAGGAGAGGTGCAAAACTTAGGAAAAATAAAAAGAGAAAATCGAAGAGAGTACAAGACGGGTAGACAACGAGTTAGAGTTTGAGGTTTGGTTCGTGATTTTGAGTCACAACTTTTTCATTTTTTTGTTGTTGACAACTATTCTCCTAAGAGGTAACCCTCTATCTTTCATTGTATAATGTAATATCATGATTATGAAAAATTCAATTTCAATATTATGAAGCGGAGTTATTTTTATTTCGTATTTGTTGCTATAATATTTAAATATTCAAATCTTTGTTTTGGTTAAATTTGAAGTGGGATTTGATATAATATATGATTACATGCATGCATGCATGGACTTGGCAATTATAAATATCCATATATTAGTCATGAACAAGTCCCAACTTTATGTATTTTTACTAAAAAAAAAATAACATTTAAACATAAAAAAATAAATAAAAAAATAAAGATCACACATGCAACGCGTGAACAAAAACCAAGTATCAACCATCTTACCTTTCATTCTCTATGCATCACTATTCTCACCTTCGAATTCCTGTAGTTTGAACTTTTATTTTTTGGAACCTTCTTAAACTGTTGTAGCCATACTTTTTCCTTCAAAAACCGACAACAACTTTTCTTCTCATAACATTTGTAACTTTGTTTATAAATATTGAGTTTGCTAGTTCTTACTTAAGTGTAATCCTTTTGGTTAAGAATACCCATCACTTTGTTTGGTGAAGTCAAAAATTGATTTTTAGAGTGAGTTTGTTTATAGGTGTAACCCTTTTGTCCTTAGATTTGATTTCTCATGTTATATCTATAGTTGGCACAACTGAAAACAAAAACTATGACTATGATTTTATCACTTGAAAAATAAGTTATTTTACTCTGCAAGATAATACCACCAAGGGGTTGAGTTTATCTGATTCGCCATAATTAATATTGTAAGGGTACGAGGTGAGTTGCAGATTAATTTCAAGCTCGTTGTGAATTTTAAGAAAAGAGTAAAACAAATGGATAAGAAAAACTATCGTGAGTTTATAAGAGACGAACCAATGCCTTTTAATGCTAGATAAGTTTTAGGCACGTTCAATATATGTTTGTCTCGAATAAGAATGCGGTGAACGCATCTTTCTGAGACGTTTAAAACAATTCGAGGATACAATATTGCACTTCGGCAAATATCATCTTAATATTAATTTTCACTAGTTTAATATAAGATATATAGACAGATTTTAGATATTAAAAATGAGCGAACTTACGCCTAAACATAATTTATCAAAATAGTTTAAGTCAAGATAAGTCAATAGAATTTCTTACTCAGTCTTCTGTTTTCGCAGACCATAATAAGAGTCATTTCCTTTTGATTAGGGATTCAATAAGGTGACTTGGAACACCATAACTCAATTTCAAGTGACGACTCTGCTAATAAACTAATCCCTATTCAATATCGTCACTTTAATTGGAAAAATCCTTCGACTTGGTCCTCGGGCGAAAAAGGGGTGTGACTCAACCCGACTTGTAATTTGATGGGATTGGACTTCAATTTTTGCAGTCCATTTAAGAACAGAGCTTTTTAGCCCGATTCGAATAAGTTCATGTCTCGTGGGGCTTGAGCAATGTAGGTTGAGCTAGCTCGTGAGCCAACTCGTAAATCAAATACATGAAATTATTTAGATTGCTTATTAATATTTTTACTAAAAATTACACAAATACACAACTTATGTTTTCAATATTACAAAAAATCTCAACTTTCTAAACATATTACAAAAATCCCAACATTTACACAGAATGTTATGTATATGTCGGCTATGTTATGTATATTAATAAGGAGAGAGAGTAAAGTAATTTAAAAAATCGAAGAGAGTAATTACTTTTAAAAGAGTTGATATTAATGTTATTTATACTTTTTTTTTATTTAATTTGAAAGATATCATGTCAAAAGTTATTTAATTTCGCTATTTAAAGTATTTTTTAGGGTATTGAAGACTTGATTAACAAGTATTAATACTATGTAATATTATTTGATAATATTTATGTTTATTAATATTTTAAAATTAAATTATAAAATATTATTTTTTAAAAAGTGATCTGGCCTGCGAGGTTTGTAGCCCGCAAAGTAATGTTGTGGGCTTGGTGTTTTTAAGCCCATCATTTTGATGGACCAACCTAATCAGACTCGTCAAATTCAAAACTCGTATGAGCTAACTCGAATAAACTGGACCAACCTATATTGACAGTTCCAAGTAAACGTATGCGAAAAGAACTGTTCTATCGTATGACAAAATACCAATCACATCAAAGTTATCCTCTTGTGAATAATCATATCCCCAAAAATTTACACAAGGCATTGCCTCTTCAAAACACGCCAAAGCAATGGCCGGAGCAACAGTCAATGAACAGTGATCAAATAAACACTCTTCTTCGAATTTTTTTTGTTAATTATATAGGTTAAATATAAATATTTATGATTATATATAGATGTTGTTACACACTTTGACAAGCCAAAAAAGCATAACAGTGGTTAAGAATGCATTTCCGCATCAATAACCCTGGTTCGAACCTTGTCAGGTCCAATCGTGCTTTATTTTTTAAATAGTTCTTTGCCTAAAAAAAAAAAATATGAGCACCCTTAACCAAAAACTTGGCTCCGCCGGTTGCGCCAAAGATACACAGAATCATGTCTCAACCAAATACAAGCAGCTTTACGTAGTAGGATAAAGATTTTTACACTCATAATAGAAGAAAAAATACATCAATCAAGCTGGCATTGTGGTCCATATCCACTCAAGAACAAAACCTAACTTTTCATTCCATGATATAATTGGGAACACACTGATTCAAGATCATCTCAAACACATGAAATGAAATTCAAGATTTACAGGCCATTGATATATACATAGATTATAAATATGAATTTCTCATAAACAAAATACTATACAAAACATTGTATTCCCTTTTCGAAAATAGAGCTAGCTAGAAACAATTAAAAAAACACTATTCAGATTAAGAAACTTTGAACCACAGTAGCGAGCAAAGCACTTAGGAAAAAGCTAAAATATTAGCAAAAATGGCAGAAATGAGATGCAAATCGATAGAGATTAAAAAAATACCCAAATAAGAAAAACACAAAATAGAGATTAAAAGGCTAATCTCTCCACCAGCCGAAACTGCTATTTACAACCAGTAATCTTCAGTAATGACCATGTATATTTACAATAAAAGTCAAGAGGCCTCAGATCCCAAAATTCATTACCAGCAAAACAAATCATAACCCGAACCCGAATCACTTCACCAGTTTGGAAACCCATCCAACATCCGAAGCACCAGAGTCAAGAGAGTTCTCCATGCTCAGTTTAGCATAAATTTTGGCTCTGAGATCCCTTCCAGATTCTACCCTCTCCATAGCTGGCTCTTCTTCGCAACTCTTCTCCCACTGGTCGAACACTGCCAGTCCTAAGCCGATCGGATTCCGGGTCGGCGTTGTTGGCAGGCTCATGAACCCGGGCCGGAGCACTGATGGGCTCCGTGGTGAACCAAACCCTGGAGAACCCATTTGTAACCCCCATGTAGGGGTAGGAGTACTACTCATACCTCTCACCATCCCAATCTGCATATTACGCATGGATTCAGCCAATCCATTAACAGAGTTAAGACTCAGTGATCCACGTGGAGTCACCGGAGGCGAGTCATATGGCGGAGACGACGAGAACGATTCAAATCCGAGTCGACTCGGAGACCCGTCGAACGAGTCAAGCAACTCAGCATGGCTTCGTGGACTGTTCTGAGGAAGAACACGGAGTTGCTCCGGCGTGTGAGCAAAAAAGCACACGCGCCGGCGGCAGTGGGTCCCATCCTTACAAGGCTGCGTACGATAGCGAGCAGGGTGAAGCCAACACTCGAATACGCCATGCGCGTACTCACATGCATCACCTTTCTTACATTGACCTTTACGAAACTCAGGACAAGAAGTGCCGGAGTAATGATACTTACGAGGATCTCTCCGGCGAGCCTTCTCGCCGGGATGAGCGTACGGACACTCCGTCCAGTCATGTGACCTTCCACGTGCACACTTCCTCACCTTGAACTCATACATACGGAAGTTATCACATGAGAAAGCGTCCACCGGAATGTCCAACCCATCAGAATCAAACATGACATCATTTACATTCGACGGCAGGTAACGCTGCAACGCCGTCAAGGCGTCGAAAGCAGAATCAGGACTAACGGAGAATGGGGAGTGAACATCAACCGACTGATCATCCATAACATCCCAAGGAGGCACTTGGACGGTCGGATGTGAGTGAGGTGATCGGCCAATCATCATCATTTTTTGAGTCTCTCACTACTGCTTCTCCTTACCATGCCTTCAGAAGAAGCTGATGGATGCAGCAATATAAACTGCTTTATTAACCATGGTTAAGAGGTTGGGTTAGACTATAGTTCGGTTAAAATATCTACAGTTTACCTCTATCCACTATCTACTTACTCTGCTAGGGTGAAAAATTAAATTCAGAGAAGTAGATATCATCCCACTTGGCGCGGATTACGAGGTCCACTAAGGTGGTTACCTGTATACAAGGACACGTAGCATATTTTTCCTTCTTTGCCCGGATGTTTTCGTTTCCTCTAATCTATTATTGGATCATTAATTATATTGTAATTATACAAATTTATTCACTATATATTTACCAAATACAGCGATAGCTGAAAATAATTACCAGATATATTGATGGCTTAAAATAATTATGAAATGTTGTCTCACGTTTTGATAATGACTAGTTGATATTGGAGGACTAGGTCTCTTGCTTATTGTGACTTGGTGTAACTATCACATTTCTGCATAATTTTATCCGCTAGTGCAATAAACTATGCAGGTGTGTAGCGTATCTGATTAGACACCTGATTCAATCAAAATTCAACCCTGATTTATAAACTACTATAAATAAAAAAAGGTGCTTCTCCTAAAATAATTTTTGCAATTTGAAGAATTCCATGGTAATGGAGAAAACATTCTCAAAGCTCAAGTTCTAAATCTCTTTATGCTTAATGTCTAGGTGTTTTTGAGTCGAGTCTTGCTTTGTAATAGATTTACGTATCATATAAGAGTAAAGATTTCTTTTGGCAGTAGAGTTCTTAGATAGAGTTACCTAAGGTGCATCAATTAGAGTTAATCGATTTTGAAGTGGCTAAGTTGTGAAGAGGTAGTTGTAGTAGAGCTATTAAAACATGTAGAATTTAGAGTTAAGTTCATTGGAGTCCGTAATCAATGAGTTTTTATTATAGTGAAGATTGAGTGTTTGTGAGGGCAATCTGTGTTTTTTCTTCCCTTGAGTAAGGAGATTTTTACGTAAATCACTGTGTTCATTTATTTTCTGCAAGTTTTGATTGGTTACTATTTTATTGCTATTCTCCTAATCTTAGGGACCTGGTCCCTTGAACGGTGGTGCACCCCTTACATTTCAACAATTGATGTCAGAGTAAGGACACCCTAAAAAGTTAACGCTTAGAGTGATTTTTTGATCACGACTGCTCCATCTAATCTAGAGGAAGGACAATCTACTACTAGATCACCCCGCTTTAATGAGAATACTATGAGTGGTGAAAAATCAGGATGTATGACTTCATTATGGCTGAGGACAGTGAACTGATGGATGTAATACTGGATGATCCTCATGTGCCAATTAGGTAGGTCAAAGAAGGAGACATAACCAGAATGATTGTCAAAACAAGAAGAGAATATGATGATGAAGATCGCAAGAAAATTAAAAAGAACTTCAAAGCAAAAAAGTTACTTGTGTGTGGAATTGGACCTGATATTATAAGTGAATTTTTGCTTGCGAAAATGCAAAAGAAATTTGGTATTGTCTGAGAACAGCTCATGAGGGTACTACTGATGTGAAGGAGTCTAATGTAGACATGTTGACCATTCAATATGAAGCTTTCTCCATGGAAAAAGGAGAAACCATTCAAGAAATGCATATAAGGTTTACTAATGTGCTATAAAAATAGAGCACTTTCAATGCTTAAAACAAGCAAAATATGCAAGTTTCTGAGGTTATTTTGTTAGATATAATGCGTTTTGGGTATGTTTTGTAGCAAATCATATTTTGGATGCTAAGTTCGTGAAAAGGATGAAAAAGTGTTTTTGGCTACTTTTGGAACAACTATGGATGTTCGGGACACTTTTCGACTTGTTCGTGATTAAAACATGTTCTAGAATTGAAGAAGAGCTGAAAAAATGACTCCCGAAACTTACTAAGTCAACATACGGACCGCATTTAGGACCTACGGAGCTCCGCAAGTAGGCAAAGCAAGTGCCAGAAGTCTAAAATTACGAGAGTTGACTTGCTGAATTTTTCACATCCGATACCTGCACCCTGTACCTGTGCTTACCCTACGGACCATTGGTACTACCTACGGCCAGGGTTAGGGAGCAGGTACAGACCACATGTGTCCACCGACCCTATTTTCTCCTATTTCGGTCGGGCTTTGGTTTTAGAGTTTCCTTATATACTATAAATACCCTTTATGTGTTTTTAGTAGGAGTTACGAACTTTTGATACTTACAAATATATATTGATTCCAAGATTTGATTTTGATCTTGGGATTCTCTTGTATTGACTTTAGTTGATTAATTTAGTTACGGTTGTGTATTTTTATGCTTCTTATCATTGTGATTTCATTTATGCTTTTGATTATTAATGTTATTAATCTCTTCACAAGCATCCGCGGCTAAAAACTCATAGCTAGGGTTGTGGAAACCCTAGCGGATTGACGAAGTAGGGAAAGTGTTGTTATTGTTCTAACCGATAACCATGCATGCATTGCTTTATCTTTATTATAATAATTTTTTTAATGTGTGCACATATTAGGATCCTGCCTAGATATGGCTACTTACTCCAAAAAAGGAGTAGTGACAAGAAAAAGATAAAGACAACAATAATTTGGATTTTAACTGTTGATCCATGCTTTTAGTTTTGATCTAGGTAAGATGGTTAGATTTCATCTAATTAACTAGAGACTCAAAAGGTAATAGTTAACTGGGATCAAGATAAGGGTTAGTAAGACGACATTTTGAGACTAAAAAAGTAAAGGGTAAAATCCTTTTGCTCGTCCAAAAGACTACAGAAGGTACATAACTTATCGATTCTACATAAAAAATATTGGGTTGGTACAACAAAGCACGATAAGCCTATGGAGTTAAGAAGCCAGAGGGAACACAATCTTAGTGTTCACCTACTACTGATTATAACTGGCGCTGATATAGTTCCTTGATCGAGATTACTACATAAAGCTCCCATTTACTTTTCTTGTTCTACCCACTGACTACAACTTTTGAGATCTACAATTTTACGTATTCCCTTGGGATTTGACCCAAACCTTTGTTGGGTTACTGAATGTTGACAGCGTTCCTATTGTCTTCTGAAAGGAGATGTAGTTTGAACATCATCAAAATTTGACGTCGCTTCTGGAGAACACGGTGTTGATTTATGATTTAAAGTTGTTGTCATTTTTGGGTGTTTATTTTTGTTCTTAGTTGGACATACACCGGTGTATACCTAGCACATAGAGTAGAGAAAATCCCTTACCCCCACTGAATCCGAATCCAGATACGGTCCTACAAATACCTTGTAGGATGTCTGAGCAGAAAAAGATGAGCTTTTTAAAGGGGTTTGTGATGTTGTACCTTACCCTCCCCCGAAGGAGTATGAGATATTATTAATCGGAAGACTGGTGAGCTATTAGCTCAAGCTGAAGCTAAGAGGGGTTAATGGAAGAAGCTCAGTGGATAGCTAGGGATGCAAAGCTAGATGAGCAGAGACAAACAACATACCGCCAAACAGTACTTGGTGGAAACCAAAACAGAGCTAGAGTTTCCCATGTTTAAGTAATCCCAAGATATCAGTATGAGCATCCATATATAGTTGATGAAGAAGAGTTGGATATATTGAGTCGGCAGAGATTGGAGCCATAGTTCCTCACGTTTTACCCTCAGGCATCAAGTTTAACATAACGAGCGCAATGATTGATGATAGGCGAATTTACACGCCTAAAGTGCTATATTTTACTCATATTTTAGCTAAGTTTTGAGGACAAAATATATAATTCATGCGCTTTTAGTCCTTTTTTCTGTAATTGAGCTAACAAACGTGATTAGCAAGTTTTCAGGTATACATGATGCAGATTTCAGCATTTTATGGATAACTTGACGCCAAAGAAAGCTTCACGAAAGAAGGAAGGGGAATCTTACACGCCAAGGACCAAAAGTGGCGCATGAAAAATCTGTCCTGGGCAAAAACAGCAATTCTGAAGACTTTGGGGACTAGCAGTAACTTAGTAGGATTAGGATAATGATACATTAACCTAGTAGGAATAGGATAGGGGTATTATAAATACCCTATTTTGCTAGAGATTTTTAATCATTCTCATTCTACTTCTTATTCCACAACTTACAACTCGGATTATAATTCTTCCATTAATTCTACTTTTTATTGTTCTTCTATTCATCTACTCAATTCTTAATTTACACAACAAGAGAACGTTACTTTGCGAGGGAGTTCACGCCTAAAAACGCCACACCACACCTTATTACACGAGATATTTATTGTGGTATAATAATAATGTTTATTGTGATTTCCTTAGCACCCATGGGTAACTAAACTTCTCTGTTGGAGTTATGGAAGCCTTATGAGATACTATCTATTGCTATGAGTTTGTGAATTCTTGACACGTATGCTGCTTATATCATTACTCTCTTCATCTTAATGCAAATTCTTGTGGTTGCAAACGCATAGAATACGCCAGTATAGCATTAACTTGTTCAAAAGAAAAGTTATATGTCTGGAAAAGAGATAATGTCAAGGTAATAGGGCACCAACCCTTGTTAAAAAGTTAGTGTCGTAACTGGATTAACCTCTTGGAGAATTTGTACCATTAGATACGCTTTAAGCTCGAAAGAGTTAAAGCGAAATAGTCCTTGTTAGGTCGAAAGACTCTTGGATTTACCATAGAATACAATTCTCTATAAGCACATGCATGTCTGAATTCCGCATAACTCATAGCCAATAGATACGTACAACTCATAAGGTGGACATAACCCCAACTCTCAATTCTCATTGGTTAAATATCTTACTAAACACTCTTTCTATTTACTTTGCTATTTCTGTTTTTACTTTACTATTTTGTTTACATTATTTGCACATTAAAATTCCCCGTTTTACGAGGCTTGCACCAAAAGTCTAATAATCTTTGCTTACTTATTGACCGGCTATTCCCTGTGGGATCGATACCCAACCCAGTTGAGTTCTATATTTGACAACGACCGCTTTACACTCTTACAAGAGCTGTAGATTGAGCGTTATCAAAAATTGGCGTCGTTGCTGGGGAATACGAGTGTCAATTAAATTTGTGATAATTACTTGACCCTTTGGTCAAAGATTTTTGTACTTTTACTTTTAGTTTTTGTTTTTGTTTTCTGTAGGTTTTTATTCAGTGCATGCCCCATACTCGAAGTTCTGGTCAACCGTTATTACCTATCAATCCTGAACCACAACGTATTGGCAGAATGGAGGCACAACACGAAATTGAAAGGATGGCTGCTCAATAGGAACATGCGAGACTAGCTGCTCTAGCAGCCGCTCAAGTGCATCAACAGAATATTGATAACCCTGGGCGAGCAATAAATCCTGAAGACGAGGACCTAGGTGATGACGAGTTAGTAAACCCTAGGTATGCTGCTGAGATCGCAACACCTGCCAACAGAAGAGATCTTCAAGTAAGATTTAGGCATGAACGCCGACCTGTACAACCAGCTTTCGATGATGATGATGATGATCTTGATGGAGCCGGAGCCACAGGAGCCATTATTCCTCCACCATTGGCACCCGGAGCCAAGTTTAACATCACAAGCACCATGATTCAGTTATTGCAACTCAAGGGATTATTTGGTGGACTAGCAGGCGATGATCCGAATATGCACCTGATCAACTTTATTTCTACATGCAAGTCGTTTGACAATCCTGGCGTTGGTCAGAATACAATTCGATTACGCCTATTTCCATTGTCTCTGTCTGGGGAGGCAACTCTATGGTTGAATGGGCTGACTCCTGATTCTATTACAAATTGGAGGCAATTGAGAGACACTTTCCTAGAAAGATTCTTTCCTCCATCCAAAAGAGCACAATTAAGAGATAAAATCAGCAACTTTCGGCAGCTTCCAACCGAAGCTCTTCATGAAACATGGGAGAGGTTCAAGACGAAGCTTATGAGGTGCCCAAACCATCACATGACCAATGTACACCTAATGGAGATACTATACAGAGCCTTGAATTCAATAACTAAACCAGTGGTGGATAATGCGGCTGGAGGATCATTTATGGACATCACCTTTGGGCAGGCAAGCAATATGCTAGATCGGATGACGAAGCAAAGTAAATCTTGGCATACCAGGGATTCTAAGGTAGCAAGCCCTACTATACCTATTGGCATGACTGTTGAACAAAGGAGAAGAGAATAAGAACGTGATCAAGATATGACGCACATGAAAACGCAAGTGGATCTTCTTACAAAGCATCTATTATTAGGGAAGATCGAAAAAGTCAAAGCTGTTGCGTTAAAAGAAAGAGACGAATCTGATTCAGAAGAAGAAGCCAACTACTTGAACAATTAAGGGGGTTTCCAAGGTAATACCCAAGGAAACCAAGGTCGGAACTACTATGATAAATCTGGAAACAAAGACCAAGGTAGTTGGAAGAACAAGAATGAAAAGAGTGGTTTATACGTTCCCCCAGGAAGACGTGACACCACCACATCTGGTTCTGGAAATATGGAAGATATGATGGCTAAACTGTTGAAAGTAGTGGAAGCAACCAGCGCAGGAGTAACGGAGGTAATAAATGATTTGTCCTCAATGAAGCAATTGGTTGACTCACATTCCACTCCAATAAAGCAAATAGAGCAGTAATTGAGCCAACTTTCTTCAGCACTCAATCAAATAAAGGCTGGCACTCTACCTAGCGACACTGTGCAAAATTCAAGGAATGATGGATCATGCATGACTATTACTACTCGAAGTGGTAAGGTGCTGGAAAATTCATCCAAAGGCAAGCAAGTGGTCGACGATGTAGCGGACAACAATGATAAGGCTAATGGAGAAAACGCAATAGAAGCCAACCACGACGTCCATGACGTCACACCGAGTATATTGCAGCCTGAAAAGACTGAAATACGAAAGCAAGAGGAGAAGAAAGCCGTGGAGAAAACAATCCCACTTCCACCACCACCTTTTCCCCAAAGATTGAAGAAGATTGCGGATGATACAAGGTTCAGCAAATTCATGATGATGTTAAAGCAGCTGACCATCAATGTTCCGTTGGTGGAGGCACTAGAACAAATGCCTGGGTACGCAAAATTCATGAAGGACCTTTTAACAAAGAAGCGGGCGGTAAGCTATGAGCCGGCAGATAATGTTCATCATTGCAGTGCAATCGCTACAAGATCGCTAGTTTAGAAAAAGGCCGACCCTGGTGCCTTCACTATTCCTTGCACTGTTGGATCTTTGAACTTTGCCAAGGCATTGTGCGATATGGGTGCTAGCATCAATTTGATGCCACTATCCGTCTACAGGAAGTTGGGGTTAGGCGATCCAACACCAACCAATATGAGGCTCGTGATGGCTGATAGGTCGGTAAAATGACCTGTGGGCATCTTGAATGATGTGTTGGTGAAGGTTTCTTCATTCATCTTTCCTGCAAACTTTGTTATTCTGGATTGTGAGGAGGATTCTGAAGTTTCCATAATCTTGGGACGCCCTTTCCTTGCAACAGGAAGTGTGCTTATTGACATGAGAGCTAATAAGCTGTTATTTCGGTTGAATGACGAAGTGGTCCGTTTTGATGTATGCAAAGCAATGAAGCAACCCAACGATATGAATGTGTTCTCTGTAGATGATGCTTGTTATGAGGATGAGAAAAACTTATTTGTAGAGAAGCAGTCTATTGATGAGCCATTGTCTGCTGCGCTGCTGAATGTTGAGCATGAGGACGATGAAGATTATAAAGAAACTATGTGTGCTCTAACAGAAATAGGGTCCTATTCTCATACTCCTAAACAGCCGAACCTTGATCTTAAGAATCAACCGTCACCAACAGCGAAGACTTCCATTGAAGAGCCACCAGTGCTAGAATCGAAAGAGCTCCCCAATTATCTAAGGTATGGGTTCTTGGGAAGTGGAAATACACTTCCTGTGAGTGTGGCAGATGATTTAAGTGGACAACATGTAGAGGCTCTCATATCTGCTCTGAAGAGGTACAAGAGAGCTATGGGTTGGAGTATTGATGATATAATTGGTATCCCTCCTGGGATATGTATGCACAAGAATCATCTCGAAGAAGATTGCATGCCTACAAGTAAGCCTCATTGTCGTCTGAATCCATTCAGAAAACGATCCACCATCTATCTCGATGAAGTCTAAGTAATCGAGATAGCTATGTCGTGCCACGACAATAAATCAAGCGCTTGGTGGGAGGCAACCCATCGTTTTTTATTTTTGTCTTTCTTTCGTTTTATTACGTGTTTGCTTTTGATAAATAAAAATTCAAAAAAAAGAAGAGTCGTGCCACGACCAAAACTATGGCGCTTGATGGGAGGCAACCCATCGTTCTAATCGTCTTTGTTGTTTTTGAGTAAATGTAGGTGCAAAGAGGTGTAAAACGAGAAGGTCGGTTTCAAATTTTGATTTGGACGTATTGCATGTTAAAGGTGGTAAGTTAGGAATGAAGAAGCAAAAGGCTATGGATAGGGCATTGCTTATGAAAATATAGGAAACGAACAAGGCTAAGCCTATGTAAAACTAGGCCACGAACAAGACAAGACATATACTATGGCCTAAGCTCTCGGAATCTAGTGTGCCATAGCATAGGCGCCGCCCATGCCCAAGTATGCCATAGCATAGGCGCCGCCTATGCCAATGCCTTTTGTCTCTGAATCTCATATGCCATGCAAAAGGCGCCGCCTATGCCTAAGAATGCCATGGCATAGGCACCGCCTATGCTCAACAATGCTATGCAAAAGGCGCCGCCTATGCCAAGCATAGGCAAAAAAAAGGCGCCGCATATGGTCACTTCTTATCTCCAAAACCGATTTTAAATGGGTCAAAACCCGACCCAACCTTCCCCTATAAATAAGAGACTTAGTCTTGATCCAAAAAGACATTGGAAACCTAGCATAAGCGCCGCCTATAGCCTCCAAATCCTCTCCAAAATTTTCCTTTTGCTCTTTTACTTCACAAGAACATCATCCAAAGACATCAATCAAGTAAGTACTTCTTTGTTCTTCATTTATATTCCGTAAGTACTACACTACTACTCCTATTATGAATTGTTAAATCTTGAAATAGTAGAAGTGACTTGAATGTGGTTGATGTGTTGTGATACAACTAAGTGAGTGAAAGAATATGTAAGAATGATCTTAACATGTTTTCAACTTGAATTTGATTTTGATGCACTGTCATACTTTTGTGGAATTGACATGGTCACAAAAATTGCATAATCTTGTCAATAGAAAGTTTACATGTTGGAATAACTTGTTCATCAAGATGAGAATTATGGTTGACTACCAACATAGGAGGTTGTGATTATTTCTAGATGCTATACCTTGATTCAATCCCTATGTAGTAGTCTTGATATATCAAACATAAAAGTATTGCTAAGAATACAAGAAGTATGACTGAACTGATTTTATTGTTGGAATATAGCACCTAAAACGTATGCCGATGAAGTCTGAGTAATCGACCACTTTCACTTCACTAGTCTGTACCAACAAACTAATTGTGGGGTGGTGCCACTACTGCTTGTTTATAGATTGTATCCATCGAGATGACGCTAACATGAACATTGTTTTAGTCTCAGGTACAATGGCACCCAAAGCAAGACAAGGCAAAGATAAGGCAACCACTTCCCAAAAAGGCAAGAAAAGAGGATGCAAAGAGCAAGGAGAGTCCTCCTCGATGCAAGTACCACGCCGTATGTTCGGAATTAAATGGGTTTTAGAGGAGGAAGCAAAGGAATGGTATAGGAACAACAAAGAGAAAAAATATGTTCATGTGGACTTGATAAACAAGGAAAGCCTAGCAAAGAAAGAACCACACATGTTGGCCAAGATCATGGCGTTACATCTTGATTTCATCTTCCGAGACATGGGATAATGCAATCTCGATTTAACAAGAGAATTCTATGCCAACTGGTCACCGAAAACCACAGGAAGCGAGGCCAAGATTTGGGGCCAAGTTTTACAACTCAATGCGGATTTCTTCAACTCCTTTCTTGGCTTGCTTGCTGTTGATCCATCACCATTCAGAGAGCTGTACAGTAGACCTCCATATAGAGCCATTCGACACACACTCTGTGGAACAAGGTCCATGGCGCGGTGGAGTAGACACAAGGAAACCGGACGACACAACACCTTCCCATATGCTCCTTTGAATAGAGAAGCAAGAATATGGTTGCGCATAGTTAACTCTTGCCTAATTCCAGGGACTCAGTACACAAAGATAACACGAGATAGAGTGTGCTTGGTATACGCATTGATGACGAATGTCCCTATCAACATTGGGGCAATTATTCAATCTACAATGCGGAAAGCTAGGCTACACAAGAGGTCCCACTTCAGTTTTGGCAACCTGTTAACTGCAATATTGAGAAAGGAGGACATCGAAGAGGAACCTGCTGATCATAAACTCCCACACAACCCGAAGAAGGTTGACCTCACAAAGGTGAAAGATGCTGAATCCACACATGGCGTCAACCTTACTACTGCTGAGAGACATGCTCGAGATGAGAGTTTCTTTCGCCATCTTTATGGCATGACTCGGTTTACAATGATGAGCGGTGGCCGTGTTCCAACTGCTGCAGAGCTCCAACAACTGGATTATGACTACCCAATGAATGAGCACACGAAGGCGATGTGTGGAGTAGGTACATATTTTGAGGAACCTCTTAATGACGATGTGCCGACTGATGATGATCGACAAATGCCAGACTCCGACGTGGAGGAGAATTTTGATGACGACGACTCCAATGATGATTCCGACGAAGGGGGTATGACCCCAGACATAGAGGAGGAGTCCGACTAACCAGGTTCTTCTTATTTATTTTCCACTGAGGACAGTGTGTCCCGTCTAAGTGTGGGGTGCTGGTATTTGCATGCTAACCTTCCTTATCTGCATTTGCTTATTTATGTGTGTTTGGTTTATTTATGTTTGTTTGTTTTAATTTTTTTAGGAATTTTTTGTTACATAAAATTGTTCTAATAGGCAGCATGGTATTATGACAAGAGTCTGTGATAAAATTATTACTGTTGAGACGTTTAGGCTCTAATAGTGACTCATTATGTGATAATTATATGGTTCAGTTCCTTCATCTGTTGGGTCAAGAGTCTATACTGCTTCCAATAAAGTCGATCATGTGCCTTGTGTGTGTGAGATGATAGTATATTCTATGCTTGTGGCTGATGCTAGAACTTGCCTGGTATGTATGTAAAGCGAAATAAAGAGTGTGAGTTTAGGAGATGATTTAGGCATTTCTTTGGCAACCTATGATTGTTTACCTTCATTTTATCTACCCATGGACATCATCCTAGATAACCCCCTTTGAGCCTTAAGCCTATTTTCTTTGACAGCCTCATATGTAAGCCTAATCCATTTGTTTCAAGACCATAATTTGATCCAAATTTCTAAGTGCTTTAAAGTGTAAAGTCATGTGACAAAATAAGAGAAAATTGGGGGAGTATGAAGCCTTAGATGGTATTGGTGCTTGAGTTTGTTATGAAAAATAATTGCTACTATAAGAGGTAAAGAAAAAGGAAAAGAAAAATAAAAAGTTAATTCTGTTCAAAATTGAAAAACAAAAGAGGTGAGAAAGGGTGGTGGATTAAAAGAATGGCAGAAAGGTTGTTTTAAAGAGAGTGTAAATGGCATAATGTGATGTATTAAAGCACTTAGGAACATATTTACTATTTCTGGCCAAAATAGTCCTACCTGTCCCTTAGCCTACATTACAACCAGCAAAAGACCTATTTGATCCTAAGCTTAGCATTCTGATATTTAGTGGAGCATTACACTAAGGGCAAGCCTATGGTCATCAGTTGCAGCATATGAATTCTTTGTGAGAGCGAGAGCAAGGATACTCGTATACCCATGTTTCGATAAATATACTATACTTGTGAGTGATTATGGGTAATATATTGTGAGACACACATGGTTGATGAGTTTTGGGTAGTTGTGTATGATTCTCTGTGCCTTAACTTTTGAATACGAATTAACCATCATCATGAGTCTATATTAGAGGTTGAATTGTTTCTAGTAATGATCAGAAAACTACTCTTTGTTAATGATTGCTATGCCTGTCGTGATGACTATTTTGTGTTGTTACTGTGAAACCCTAAGTAGATGTTTAGATGGACATGATAATTTGTTCGAGGATGAACAAAGCCTTAAGTGTGGGGTGTTGATGATAGGCGAATTTACACACCTAAAGTGCTATATTTTACCCATATTTTAGCTAAGTTTTGAGGACAAAATATATAATTCATGCGGTTTTAGTACTTTTTCCTGTAATTGAGCTAACAAACGTGATTAGCAAGTTTTCAGGTATAAATGATGCAGATTTCAGCATTTTATGGATAACTTGACGCCAAAGAAAGCTTCACGAAAGAAAGAAGGGGAATCTTACACGCCAAGGAACAAAAGTGGCGCATGGAAAATCTGTTCCGGGCAAAAATAGCAATTCTGAAGACTTTGGGGACTAGCAGTAACTTAGTAGGATTAGGATAATGATACATTAACCTAGTAGGAATAGGATAGGGGTATTATAAATACCCTATTTTGCTAGAGATTTTTAATCATTTTCATTCTACTTCTTATTCCACAACTTACAACTCGGATTATAATTCTTCCATTAATTCTACTTTTTATTCTTCTTCTATTCATCTACTCAATTCTTAATTTACACAACAAGAGAAACGTTACTTTGCAAGGGAGTTCACGCCTAAAAACGCCACACCACACCTTATTACACGAGATATTTATTGTGGTATAATAATAATGTTTATTGTGATTTCCTTAGCACCCATAGGTAACTAAACTTCTCTGTTGGGGTTATGGAAGCCTTATGAGATACTATCTATTGCTATGAGTTTGTGAATTCTTGACACGTATGCTGCTTATATCATTACTCTCTTCATCTTAATGCAAATTCTTGTGGTTGCAAATGCATAGAATACGCCAGTATAGCATTAACTTGTTCGAAAGAAAAGTTATATGTCTGGAAAAGAGATAATGTCAAGGTAATAGGGCACCAACCCCTGTTAAAAAGTTAGTGTCGTAACTGGATTAACCTCTTGGAGAATTTGTACCATTAGATACGCTTTAAGCTCGAAAGAGTTAAAGCGAAATAGTCCTTGTTAGGTCGAAAGACGCTTGGATTTACCATAGAATACAATTCTCTATAAGCACATACATGTCTGAATTCCGCATAACTCATAGCCAATAGATACGTACAACTCATAAGGTGGACATAACCCCAACTCTCAATTCTCATTGGTTAAACATCTTACTAAACACTCTTTCTATTTACTTTGTTATTTCTGTTTTTACTTTACTATTTTGTTTACATTATTTGCACATTAAAATTCCCCGTTTTACGAGGCTTGCACCAAAAGTCTAATAATATTTGCTTACTTATTGACCGGCTATTTCCTGTGGGATCGATACCCAACCCAGTTGGGTTCTATATTTGACAACGACCGCTTTACACTCTTACAAGAGCTGTAGATTGAGCGTTATCAATGATCCATTTCTTAAATTTGAAGGGTGTGTTTGCAGGTCTACCTACAGATAGTGCAAATTTGTACCTTGCTAAATTCGTCTGGATTTGCAGTTCGTATACAAATCCAAGGGTGAATCAAGAAGTACTAAGATTGAGTCTGTTCCCATTCTCACTTACAGGAGAAACATCTTTATGGTTAGGGGAACTGGCAAGAGGCTCTATCACTACATGGAATGAGTTGCGCAAGAAATTCTTGAATAAGTTCTTTCCCCCATACAGGATGTTGTAGCTTAAGGACAAGATCTATTACTTTAGACAGTTGCAATCAGAATCTATGTACAAGACATGGTTTAGGTTCAAGAAGAAGCTGAGCATGGTGCCCAATCATCGATTGTCAGGGACGATCTTATTAGAGATATTTTATTGAGCCTTAACCATCAGCCCCAGATCCATGGTAGACACTATATATGGAGGGACTTTTATGAGACTATGAAGGGAGGCAACTTTGAGATATTAGATCAGATCTCGCTCACTAATCGAGGGTGGCAAACTCGGGAGGCTAAAAGGGGATCTGGCATAAATGCTATTGGTGCCCCCTGGGACTAAAAAGTAGCTGATGACACAGTAGCGTAGGAGATTGCGTTGCTAAGAATTGATCTTGGGGTACTATAAAAGCAGCTTGCAGCAACGACTTTTGAGAAAGTAAATGAAGTAGCAGAACAGGGGTCAGCTTCCAAAGCTTACGAGTTAGAATTGGAGGAGGAAGTAAATTATATGGATCATCAGTTGGATAGTTTTCAAGCCCAAGGGCAAAAGAACCAAGGTTAGAACTACTATGACAGATACAGAGACTGTTGTAGAGAGCGAAATGGTGACTAGAGAAAAAAAGATGACTACAGAGAGAAGGGAGATAGGTATATTCCACCTGGCAAACGAGATGCACATTCCAAAATGGAAGAGATGCTGACTAAGATGGTGAAGGATCAAGAAAATCAAGAGATCAAACTTAAGGAGATTAAGGCTGACATTTCAGGATTGACCCAGAAGGTCGAGTCACATGCCATTGTTATCAAGCAGCTGGAGCACCAGTTCGGACAGATGTCAACAACTCTAAACCAGAGGCAGCCAAGTACCATTGAGAAACAAATGCAAAATCCAAAAAATGATGGTCATGTAATTACTATAAGCCTACCAAACGGGCCGGGCTGATCCAGCTCGACCCGACCCAGCCCGGCCCACTAAGAAAACCCAGCCCAGTCAGCCTACGGGCTGTAGGGTACCAGGTCCTTAGCTGGGTTATTTTTGGGTTTGGGCCCAGTTAACCTGGCTCGGACCAAACCCGGTTTGAGCCCGCCGGTTAATCGGCCCAGATATATTTTTTTTTTTTCAAATTTTGGATTTGGTCAAAATCTGACCGTTGGGCCCAACGACTATATTACCACTTGGGCCCTTAAAACGACTCAATTGGCCTTTTTTAATAGAATTTTGTTTTCATTTTAAATATTTTTTTAATCCAAAAAAAATTTCTACAAATACCCTACACTCTCAAATTATTTTTCGCACAAATTTTCATTCTCTCAAATCTCGTTCTCTCTCAATTCTCAAATATTCTATATATTTAAATTCCTAAAGTTCTCACTTTAATTTTTTATTTTTGCGATTACAAAGTATGAGTGAAAATTTCTAAAGTCGCAACCTTCGGATACTTCTAAAATTTGGTATTATCATTCCATCTCTTACGTTTATTTTTTAATTAGTGTATTAATTGTTGAATATTTCATTTTATTATATTTGTATTTTGAATTTTTTTAGTTTAATTTATAATATGGATAAATTAAGAAACCTCGCCACTAAATGTGTTAAATTTTTTTATCCCAGAAGTGGTAGTAGTAGCAAAAAGCGAATTGCTAGCGGTAAAGGTACTTCAAGTAGTAGATATACCCGTGTGCCTTTGCCTCCAGTACCGCTTGGTACACCTTTTGAGGAAGAAATAGGTGTAGGTCCTCACGATATGGATTATTAGAAGCTCAGGAAAATTAGGTATAGAAGAAGAAAATGAAGTAGATGCGGTTAATTTAGACGAAGATGATAAAAATATTGGTGAGACACCTGTAGTAGGAAATACTAATGTTAGATTTGAATCGGTTAATCTCCCTCCCCGTCCTCCATATGCCTCAAGAGCTCGTAAAACAACTAGTATTGCATGATAATTTTTTGAACGTATATTAGATACTGAGGTGCAATGCAATATTTGTCAACAAATATATAAGCATAACAGCGGAGGCAAGCAAGAGGGTATAGATACGTTAATAAGACATATAAGTGATGCTCACAAAAGAGAGTTAAATATTGCATGAGGTGGTGCAGATGTTGGTGGGCCAACGCAAACTAGAATGGACCCAGCGACCGATAAGGTAATGAAGAAGTATATAAATTGAGGGCCGGAAAGAAATAGCTAAAATGGTAGTTATGGGTTGTTTACCTTTTAGTTTTCTTTCTTCTGATTCCTTTATTCATTATATTCAAGCAATTTACAATCCTATGTTTAATGGTATTCCTAGAAGTACTTGTCGGTATGATATTTTTAAACTTCATTCACAATATTATTTTTATTTATCAACATTGTTAAAAAATATTCAATGTAGATTGTCCCTAACTCCTGATCTTGGTCATGCTATAAATAAAAATAATTATTTAATCGTTACTTTTCACTGGATGGATAGTAATTTTGAGATGCAAAAAAATATTCTTGCTTTTTTATATGATGAAGATCGTAAACATACTGGAGATTTTATTGCTGATTCGATTGTTAAAGTTGCAGAATTTTATGGTATCAAAAATAAAATCTTATATGTTGCTTTTGATAATGCTTCTAACAACAAGACTTCTATAACAAGGTTAAAATCTAAGCTATCTCCCCCGTTTCCTGAAATTTTTCATATTAAATGTGCAGTTATATATATAATTTAATTGTAAAAGATGATCTTGAGTTTTTTGAGCTTTATATTGAAACAGTCCGTCTTGCTGTTGGTTTTATTCAAAGAAATAATCAAAGAAAAAGAATTAGAGAATTTAAAGTTACATGTCAAGAAAATGGAATTGCACCGATATTGATGCCTGGGGAAATTGATATTAGATGGAATTCTACGTATGATTTTTTAAAAATTTATTATAAATATAGAGTTCCAATTACACCAGCTTTTAACCAACATTGTGGTTCATTTGCTGATTTCATGCTACATGATTCTGATTGGATTGTAATTAATGATCTTGTTAAGTTTTAAAGAAAGTTTTATATAGCTACAGTTGAATATTTCGGTGCTTATAATCCTGCTGTTTGTAATATTTTGGCTTATATAGCCGATATTTCTGGTTTGCTCAAAGAATATAAAAATAAAGAAGGTTATAAAGAAGCTGTTGGTGCCATGTTTACTAAATTTAAAAAATATTTTTTTCCGATTCTCCCTATTTATTTGGTTGGTGCTATGCTAAATCCGTGCATGAAATATAATACTATGTGCCACTTTAGTCCTCTTATTTATGCTAACTTTGAAATAAATACTAACAATGCTTCTCAACAAGTACAACCTGATTTGTGGACGGCTATGGGTGATGTGAATGAATACCAAGAAAAATTATATAATCACTATGCTGATTTAGTTGATTTAGCCGTACCTACAAATATCACTCCAACTGTCGCTCCTCATCCTCCCGAGGAGCCATCATCTTCTAAAGGGTGTCACATAGTAGTTTTTCTGATTCCTTTTTTGATTTACCTTGTTAGAATAATGTTGATGAGAGAACTTACACATCAACTTATCGGAAAGAGCTTAAATATTATCTTTAGTCGCCGTCATAGGATCCCAGATAACGCATCAACATGTTGGATTGGTGGAAGAGTAATGAAACACAATATCCTGTGGTTTCAAGATTAGCTAGAGATATCTTGAATGTTTCAATGTCAACCGTTGCATCAGAGAGCGTTTTTAGTCAGGGATGACAACAACTTGGAGACAACCGACACTCGTTGGGAAGCAACACAATGAATGTTCTAGTTTCCTTCATATATTGGATTAGAGTGGAAAGAATAAATCAAGGAATGGAAGCGGAGCCGAACGACGAGCAGAAACTTGAAGAAATTATGTGTTCACGGGAGAACTCAGCAGAATCAAGTCCAATGCATGGTTTTTCCCCCGTTGACTTTGACTATCCTATGCAAGTTTTTGTTAATATTAACCTGAATGAGTTGGAAAAAATGATGCATAATTTATAGATTTTTCATTCATGTAAATTATAAATTTTGGATAATTTTGCAATCAATCAAATTCAACATTCATTCACTCCTTAGTCCTTACTTTGTAATTTTTTTCATTTAATAATTTAAATTGAATTTCTAGTTTAAATTAAAAACTTACTTTTAATATATTATTAATTTACTATCAAGTATTATTAATTTATTATATTAAGTAGCATATGTTTTGTATATTTGTGTAAATAACTCCTATAGATGTGTATATTTAATCTATACATGTGTATATGTTTTATAAAATGTATATATATTGTAGTATATATATATATATTGTAGTATATGTTTTATTTAAAGTAGTACATATATATTGAATGGTGCATATATATGTGTATATATCTTCTATAGATGTATATATTTAATATATACATGTGTATATGTTTTATAAATTAGTATATAACTATATATATATATATATATATATATATATATATATATATATATATTGTAATGTATATATATTGAAGTATATTTTATTTAAAGTAGTACATATATATTGAATGGTGCGTATATATGCGTATATATCTTCTATAGACGTATATATTTAATGTATACATGTGTATATATTTTATAAATTAGTATATAACTCTATATATATTGAAGTGTATATATATATATATATATATATATATATATATTAGTATATGTTTTATTTAAAGTAGTACATATATATTGAATGGTGCGTATATATGCATATATATTTTCTATAGACGTATATATTTAATGTATACATGTGTATATGTTTTATAAATTAGTATATAACTATATATATATATATATATATATATATATATATATATACATATATATTGTAGTATATGTTTTAATTAAAGTAGTACATATATATTGAATGGTGCGTATATATGTGTATATATCTTCTATAGATGTATATATTTAATGTATACATGTATATATATTTTATAAATAAGTATATAACTATATATATATATATTGTAGTATATGTTTTATTTAAAGTAGTATATATATATTGAATGGTGCGTATATATGTGTAGTGTATATATCTTCTATAGACGTATATATTTAACGTATACACGTGTATATGTTTTATAAATTAGTAATTAGTATATCAAAATATATAATTATATATATTGTAGTATATATATATTGTAGTATATGTTTTATTTAAAGTAGTACGTATAGTCGTACATATTGAATGTTACGTATATCTGTGTAATTGTATATATTTGTGTATATTTTTTAAATTCTAATGTAGTATATACTAGATATATAGTGTATATATATTGTTTAACGTATTTAAAATGTATATAAGTGGGTATATATAGTGTCTATTGAATTTTTTTTGATCGGGTTTGACCGGATTTTTAACCAAATTTGACCGGGTTTGGGTGGGTTTGATTAGGTTAGGTTAAGTGGGCCGAGTTATGTTTATTTTTAAAAATTTTACTGTTGAACTCGGACCCGGCCCGACCCACTTAACCATAACCTGGACCCAGCCTGACCCATAACTCGGCTAAATTTAATAGGCTGATTTCTGGTTGACCCAGCCCGGCCCACTTAACACCTTAACTTACTATTACCACGAGGAGTGGTATCACTACTATGGATCCTCTACGACCTACTGCAGAAGCTGATGATGATGAGATACCTGCTGTTGAGTCCGAGAGGGAAATAAGTGATAAAAGTATAGCTACTGAAGACAAAGATAAGCCGGTCATTGAGCCAGAAATCAGACAAATTTTGAGACCACCCACATCTTTTCCTTAGAGATTGAGGCAAAAAAAGAGGAAGGTAAGTTCAATCGATTCATTCAGATGTTGAAATAATTAAACTTGGACATACCTTTTCTAGAGGCATTAGAGCAGATGCCTGGATATGCCAGGTTCATAAAAAAATTGGTCATAAGGTAAAAATGAGTACTAATTGAGGATGTTGATGGCGTGCACCACTACAATGCAGTCACAACTAAGTCTTTATCACAGAAAAAAGTGATTTCAGAGCATCCACTATACCATCCATTATTGGGTCATCCCAATTTATCAAAGCTTCGTGTGACTTAGGAGCCGATATTAATTTGATGTCGCTAGCCATATGCAAGCAATTGGGCTTGAACCCTTCATAATCGACTTCAATGTAGCTGTTGACGGCTGACCGCACAGTGAAGAAGCCTTTGCAAATCCCTTTTGATGTGATCATGAGGGTGGATAACTTCATCTTTCTAGATGTCTTTGTCATCTTGGACTGTGAGGTTGACATCCAGATGCCCATTATATTGGAAAGGCCATTTATGTCTACAGGTAGAGATATGGTTGACATGGACAAAAGTGAGCTAAAATTAAGAGTCAATGATGAGGAGGCTACATTCAACATCTAAAAGTCAATGAATCAACCAACCGACATAAAGGTAGTGTCGGTGATTGATTATATTGATGACCCCGGAGGATACTCCTATGGGTATCTTGATGAATTCTGAGTAGTCAAGATACTCGCATCGTGCCACGATATTAAATCAAGTGCTGCATGGGAGGCAACCCATGGGCTTATTGGTGAAGTATGAGTAACTAACATAGCTACATCGTGCCGCGATGTTAAATTAAGCGCTGAGTGGGAGACAACCCACTATTATTAGTGTTCACGCTTTTGTTGTTTTTCTTATAGGTTTTTAGCTCTTAGACTCACTCGGAATATGATAAAAATTTCTAAATTCATCGATTTCCAGGTAAGGGGGCTGTGTGATCAACCCATAATGGTCACAAGTCCCATACGGTAAGTTGAGAAATAAGTTAAAAAGTTCAAATTTTGAGGATGAAATGGAAAGTTATGGACTTTGGCATCTAATTTTATTTTTGGGACCTCAAACTTAGGTTGCGAGACCTTAAGTATTTGGAAAAATATCAAAACGCCAAGTATAAATTACAGTAAAATGGGCTAAATTACAAGTATATTTCCAAAAGTTTTTGGGCTGAATCTTTCAACACTGCCTGTTATGTGACTAATAGATGTCTAATTAGATCTCTCTTGAACAAAACTCCATATAAGATTGTGTTCAGTAAAAATCCTAATCTTGACTATTTCAGACCCTTTGGATGCAAATATTTTGTTTTAAACAATGGAAAGAATGAGATAGGGAAATTTGATTCTACAAGTGATAAAGCGACATTTGTGGGGTACTCCTCAACAAGCAAAGCATACAGAGTTTTTAATAAAAGAACTTTATGTGTGGAAGAAAGTATATATGTAATCTTTTATGAGTTAGGAAAGCAAAAGAGTTTTGGTGGATATGAAGATTCTAACGTAGAAGAACTCATTCCTATTCAAAGAGATGGTATAGATGAATCTAAAGGTCAAGGACAGACTAATACCTTTGAGAATGTATAAGGTTATGGTGAGTCATGATCTTAGCTTAGACTCCAGTTATGGATGAGAAAAATCAAGAAGGATCTGGTCAAAATTCTCAAGGACCTGGTCCCAATAGATCTTAGCCTAGAATATCAAATTAGAAGCATAAATCTTCTCACCCCATGAAAATCTAACATCCTCTTTGGAATTTGGAATTCAAATAAGAGCTTAAGCTAGAAGTTTTATGGCCTTCTCAGCCTTCTTGACATAAAATGAGCCTAAAAATAATAAAAGAATCTCTTAAAGATATTGACTGGATTAATTTTATAAAGGAGGAGCTTCAACAATTTGAAAGGAGGAAGGTATGGCACCTGGTCCCCAGGCCCGCTGACAGAATAATTATTAGGACAAAATCGATGGACAGAAATATGTAGGATGAACATGGTTCTATTAGTTATAATCAGGAGAAAGGGATTGATTATGATGAGATATTTGCTCCTGTTGTAAGGATGGAAGCTATCAGGATTCTAATTTCCTTGTCTACTTATATGGGGTTCAAACTCTTCCAAATAGATGTCAAAAGTGCCTTTTTGAATGGGTATTTGAAGGAAGAAGTTTATGTCAAGCAATCTCCAGGTTTTGAAGATGTAGATTTCCCACATCACGTGCTCAAACTGGATAAAACTCTCTATGGTTTGAAGTAAGCACCTAGAGCTTGGTATGAGAGTATTTTAAAGTTTCTTCCGGAAAATGGCTTTAAAAGAGGGAAATTTACAACACTCTCTTCCTGAAGTTTTGAGGTAGAAACTTTCTGGTTGTCCAGATCTATGTTAATGACATAATTTTTGGAGCTACTTCTGAATATTTATGTCAAGATTTTGTAAAATTAATGGGGAGTGAATTTGAAATGAGCATGATGGGTGAATTATGCTTGTTCCTAGCTTACAAATCAAACAAACCTCTCAAAGGACTATGATTTGTTAATAAAAATACATCAAGGAGTTGTTGGAGAAATATAATATGGGAGATGCTAAGCCAATTGATACTCCAATTGGAACCAGTTCAAAAGATGGATAATGATAAACCTAGTCCTTTAGTAAATGAGACCATGTATAGTGGGATTATTAGATCCCTACTATACCTCAAGTCAAGCAGGACAAATATTATATTTAATGTGGGAATGTGTACCAAATTTTAGGACTGTCCAAAAGAGTCTCACTTGAAAGCTATAAAGAGAATTCTAGGTATTTGAAAGAGACAAAGAACCTGGTCCTATTCTATCCATCTAGATTAAACTTTGACTTAATAGGCTATGTTGATGCTGATTATGCTGGATACTTGGTGGAGAGAAAAAACACTTAAGGAATGGCTTATTTTCTTGGTTTGTCTCTAATTTCCTGGGGTTTTAAGAAACAAAACTTAGTTGCACTATTGACTGCTAAAGCTGAATATGTGGCTGCAATTTCTTCTTATGCTTAATTATTATAGATTAAACTCCGGCTGAAGGATTTTGGAGTTGTTTTAGACACTATTCCTATGATATGTGATAATACAAGTGTTCAAAACATTGCTAAAAATCTAGTGCAACATAAAAGGACAAAACATATTGATGTGAGGCATCACCTTTTGATAGACTGTGCTGGGAAGGGGGCCATTTACACGAGGTTCTTTAAGATTGAAGATCAAGTAGATGATATCTTTACACAAGCTCTTAACAAGGAGCAATTTCTAAAGAATAGGTTGAGGATGGGGTTGATAAAAATAAGTTGACCGACTTGATGAATCAACTTTCCTTTATCTATTGGCTAAGATCAGAAGACATGTATTCTTAATAAAAGTATGTATTTATTAGTCTAACTCTGTACCATATCTTTTCAGGTATACACGCATGGAGAATTACTTTGGAGGATAACAAATGAGACAAACACTATATAAAGCCTCACTCATGCAAGGGAGGGACCTGGACCCATCTCACAGGTTAGTACCACAATGTGTACTTTAAAATTTCATAAAATTCTGTTTGAAAAAGTCACGTCCTTTCCCTTTTCTACTTAAAAGATGTAAATCCCTAAAAAAGTGAAGAGTTGGACTTATTAGGACCAGACACATTATTTCCTTATAAAGTTCCTAAAATTACAATGTTTGGTCCCATTAAATACAAAATCAACTCTTTCTCTCTTTCATTCATTTTTCAAAATTTAATCTCAAGCTTTCAACTTCGAAAGCAGTGTGCACTAAATATTGCCTTTCTCATTTTTTTTCATCTCAAAGGAATCAAAATAGCTGACAATCTTACACCCTTAAGCCTAAAAAAAGACTTAGAAAATGCACAAAATCTGTCACTATAGTCAGAAATTCCCACCACAAAAAATCCTATTATATCAGTGTCCACAATTATAGAGGACATCTCTTCAAAACCTCCTCAAGGAATTGAGTCAATCCCTTCTTTTATACCCCTTCCTAAAACTACTACCCCCTTGAATGAACCTATTTTGTAAGAAACTCCAAAAGCCATGGAAACTCCTTCTGATTCTGCCATAGTAGTAAACCAAAGTCAAGCCTTCGATTCTGCTACAGAAATTGAATTTGCTCTAAAACCTATGCCCCCAAAAGACTTAGACAAGGTTGACGCCTCTGAAACCTTGAACAAACTCGGTTCTCCTATTCATTTGGAGTCAAATCCTATCTTCGCCCAACTTTTTGATAAAGAGATTCTTGTGAAAAGTTTTATTCTCTCTAGTAGTGAGGACTAGGTTGCTGAGAATTTGATCTTGCTCTCAAATAATCATATGGAGAATTCCTTTGGTTTAGAGAAGCATTATGTAGGTGAGAAAGTAGGAGATTCATCTTTTAAAGTAGATAAAACTAGAGTAGGGAAGTTTGTGCAACTTCCAAATGAGGAGAATAAGATTAATGATAATGAATTACCTCTGAGATGGTCATTGAAGAAGAAAAGAGGAAGTAAGGGTAAATAAAAAATAGGTTATACTGGGGTAAAACTCACTAGGACTTATTCAGTTAGGGGTACTAAGAAGAATCTGTTGGGAGATGCTATGAAAACAAACAAATTAGCGACTACTAAGAGAAGAAAATTGAAGAAAGTCAATGTAGTTGAATATGAGAATATAGAAGTGGTTAATGTTAGAGAAGGTGATGAAGAGATTGATCTTGATGTTGTTGCTGCAACAGAAAAAAGGAGAAAAAAGTGCATCATAAAGGAAGGACCAAGTCCTCCCCTTAAAAATCTAAAAGTCCTACGGGGATGAAGCCAAAACATATTACGATAAAGAAAAAGAAAGTATCTGAGGGACCCAGTCCCAAGAAGAGCAAGGTAGAAGAAGAAAACCAAGCCGTGGTTCTAAAAAAAGTAAAAAGGATGAAGTCGAGAGGTCTGTCTAGAAAGAAAAGAAATAAAATTCTCAAAACTCAGAAGGTGCTGACTAGAAAAGTCTTTTGACTCTAGGATTTTTAAAAAACCTGGAATGATAGAAATAGTAGAGTATGTGAGACACCAGAGCTGGTTTCACCTCTTAGAGGAACTATTTCCCTCTGTCCATGAAGGAGAGGTGAGGCAATTCTATTCCATTATGGAGCTCTCAGATGATGGGGTAAGTTTGACTGCCATGGTTCAATAAAAGAAACTGAGGTTAGATGAAGAAATACTTGGGAAAATTCTAGATGTTCCCATTGTTGGGGTGAGGACTGTCTCAAAACAACAACCCTCAATAAAGTTTATGGTGGATGCATCAAAAGTAAGGGAATATCTGTGGCTGGTATCAGAAAGAAATTTCTTAAAGGTAGTTTTAATTGGTGTTTGAGTTTGTCAACAAAGTAGTACTACCTAGGTCTAAAAAGATAAATACTGCTTCTACTATATGTGATTGCGTGTCTTAACAAGTTTGAGTTGATCAGTTTGCCTACCTTGATGATTCAACACTATATAAAGTGATCCTTGAAAAGGAGAAAAGGCATGGTATGCCTTGTGAATACTTTTTGAATAGAGTGTTTGACCATTTTGGGGTAGTCCAGGAGAAAGGAACTCTTGTAACAGTTAAATGAATGTTCAATCTGACTACCCGGATTGAAAATTAATATGTTGAAGGAAAAGTCGGGACCATTTCCCAAGTGTCAGAACTATTAGTTGTTCAGGATAGTTTGAGTAAGAAGATGGAGGAAATGAGAGTTTTCTGGCTTATAAGGATGCATAGATCCTAAAATTAAAGATGAAGAATCAACATCTTAGCTCTGAGGGACCAGGTGCTACTTAAGCACTCAACACCGAAAATGCAAATCTAAAGAAAAAGGTCCTAGCACTCATTGATGAGGTTCATAGCTTGAATGTAGAAGTGAATAAACTAACTAAGCATCTATTAGACTCTCATGTTGCTGAGAGTGCTAGGATGGAAATGCTTCTTAAGTCCCTATCTCCAAAACCTCCATCTATCTAAGCCTTCCCCTTGTATTGTCAACTCTCCCTATGTTAGTTTCTCCTTTTTGATTTTTATGGATTTCGAGGATCAAAGATTTTATGTTATTTTACTTTTAACTATAATTGTAGTTACCTTTATTACATGAATGAAATCTTTATTTGTGTCTATCATCTATCTTCTATTTATACAAAGTGTTTATTTGTATTAGTGTTGCCCAGTGGCCATGAGTTAACTGATTGTGTTTACTCTAATCATGGTTTATTGGTCTTACTTTTTTATGACGCAAAAATGGGGAATACTAAATTCATCATGGTAGGACCAGGTGCTATAAGACAATTTGTTGCTATTAAAAGGGGTAATATTAATAGGGAGAACACAGGTGAATGCTGAATCATTGAAAGAAAACATGTTGATAGAGGGAACACATACTGGTGTACAAAAGTAGTGCTTGTTCTAAAGTTGAATGAATTTTGATGCCCTGAGCTTATAGTTTGTCATCATAAAAAAGGGTAAATTATTGTCTCATGTTTTAATGATGAGTAGTTGATATTGGAGGACCAGGTCCCTTGCTTATCGTGACTTGGTATAGCTATCACATCTCTGCATAATTTTGTCCGCTAGTGCAACAAACTATGAAGGTGTCCAACGTACCTAATAAGACACCTGGTCCAACCAAAATTCAACCCTAATTTGTACACTACTATAAATAGAAAAAGGTGCTCCTCCCTATATAGATTTTGCAATTTAAAGAATCCCATGGTAACGGTTAAAACTCTCTCAAACCTCAAGTTCTAAATCTCTTTGTGCTTAAGGTCTAGGTGTTCTTGCATAGAGTCTTTCTTTGTAATAGATTTAATCATCATATAAGAGTAAAGATTTCTTTTAGTAGTAGAATTATTAGGTAGAGTTTCCTAAGGAGCATCGATTAGAGTTAATCGATTTTGAAGTGGCTGAGTTGTGAAGAGGTAGTTGTTATAGAGCTATTGAAATTTCTAGAACTTTGAGTTAAGTTCATTGGAGTCTGTGTTCAATGAGTTTTAATTATAGTGGAGGTTTCCACGTTAATCATTGTGTTCATTGAATTTCTTCAAGTTTTGGTTGGTTACTGTTTTAGTGCTATTCTCCTAATCTAGGGACCTGGTCCATTGAACGGTGGTACGCCCCCACGTTTTTACATGAAATATAACAAGAATTTCTAAAATTCATCTTATATTAATGATATAATAATATCTGAAATTCATTTTGATCATTTATACCCTCGTTCCTATAATTCACGTTATATTAGCATTTCAATTTTTCATTGTGATATGACAATTCACTTTGTATATTGATGTGGTATTGATGCAGATTGCATCATTGTTTCAATAATATCGAGCTAATTTCAGAATTTGTTGTATCACTAATACAAAGTTACTTACTCCTGAAACAATACAATTAGATTGATCGAAGTGATTTGAGGGCATGTGTGTTAAATTGGTCTTGCCATATAATAATATTCTAATAAATCATTGCAATGATTTGATTTTTGATAATTTTTATGAAATACTTATTTTTGTGTAATTTGATTATTTTACCACTCTTCGTGGTTGCTTTGTTTTATTTTTGGGGGTGTGCAGATGATTGGCATGATTTTCAATGCTTTTCAGAGTGATTTGTGCGAGTTTATAATTTTTGGTGGTTAAAATAACGTAATAGTTGGACGCTTGGTTCTCCAACTTGGTTCTAAGAACAACACTCCGCTCTACAGGGTATCACCAAGGATGATCACTAAGGACGCTTGGTTCTCTTATACCTAAGACCTCATTCATCCAAATGCTACCTAGCGCCCAGCATAGTCATCTAAACTCCATCCTCTAACCCAACAAAATGACCTAACTACCAACCCACCATTTCAAAATAAACCTCCGCCCTATACGTCAAAACTTTCCCTCGATTACCTTCCCAAGTCACCAACCTTTCCCCTTCCACATACCTTATCGAAACTACCAATCTACCTATATCATTTCCGTATTGCTATCCCTGAACTAACACATTTCCTTCATCAATATCAATATTTAAGATTCACACTTAGCGTCTATCAACCACTAGGCACTTTCTAACAAAGCACCCTATATCGGCTATACATATATAGTCCACCCCAAAAAGAGGACACTATAAATTCCTTATTTACCCAGCAACAATCTATGCATTTTCGGGGAAAACTATCCCATTTTTTCGTAATAGAAAGGAAACACTCCACGAAGAATCACTAGAACGGGTGGAACCCTTTTTTTCTAAAGGGGTTCTTTAATGGACCCTTAAGCCCCATTTGACTCAACTGAAACCATTCTATTACGAAGGAATAGAAATTTAGACAAATGTCCAGAATAAAACCAATCCACAATTCAATCCATCCAAAAGAAGGACACCCTGAGGGTCATCAGGAAGGACCTCAGGAAAAAACTCATTTACCACTGACATCGAATACAAAGAAGGACCTTCCGAGTTAGAATCTTTAACCTGGACCAAATAATAATAATGGAGACAACCCTTTTGAAGATTAATCTTCGATCTCTAACATATGACATAACCTTTCCCGTAACATCTGGGGAACCATCCATCCATCCCATATCCAACTCACTCGAGGGGTCTAAAGACAACCTTACGGGTCTAACAATCTAATAATGCATGGCACGAGTGTAACTAATCCATACCTAGAACACCATAGAAGTCCACCATATCTGAATCAAACAAATCCACCAGAGCTTTCTTACTACCAAGAGATACCACCCCCTTTAGACTCTTTGGTAATCACAAAGTCACCCATCAAGGTAGAAATATAAAGAGGGTTCGAAACACACATTGGTTCAAAACCAAAATACTCAACCAGAAATAGGGTCACATAAGAGGGAGAGGACAACGAACCATGTAGCCATACACATCAGGAGAAAAGATTTTTCAACATACCTGTGTTAACATCAAAACATGCCTCGGGCTCCTGAGGAATAGTAAGGGCATTGAGATGATCCCGACCACTGTCGAAGCCAAAAGTAGCATCCCTCTATAAAAGAACTAGAGAAGTGGTAACCGGTGTCCTATTTTCCTAAGAGACAATTATTATGGGATACTCCCGTTGCATATGACCCAACTGACTGCAATTAAACTAATGATTCCTCCCTACCTCACAAAAACCACGGTGCAACCGACCATTAAATCTATAAGAAGGATAGGATGGTATGGATTGAGCTCCACTGGCTTGAGGTTGGGCACCTTGTTCCACAGAAGCATTACCAATTTGAAAACGTCTGTCTCCTAACGGATTTATGTAGGGAGTACTAGCCATAGCAAAGGAGTCAGGACCCTCCCAACTCTTCCTTTTGGACCACATACCACTATAATGTTGGCCTCTTTTTTGTCCTGAAAATCGAGCCCTCTTATTCTGCTTATTTCCCAACCTTGCCTTATTCTCCCCTGTACCAATAGGATCAGACTGGCATGATAAAATTGTCACTATCTGGGTCAATAGATAAATAAAATGTCAAAAGTCGACATTGGTAACCCCTCATTAAGGTAACCGAACACGAGTGCCACCTTTTGAGGAAGGGTCAATGGAGATCGGTGGAACTCCATGAGGAACATCCGAAACTATGACCCTTAATGGGGTTTGAGCCCCATGAGTTGGACGAGATCCATGCATGTCTTCCTAAGGTGGGACAAATGAGTTTCCAAATACTTTAGATAGCTGAGAGGACATTATCTGAAAACTGAAACAAAGAAGATTTAAGGAAGAGACTCCATAGCCCGAATATAGAACAACAAGAAAGTGAAACATTACTAGATGCCTCGTAGCCTCCAGATTATAAGTGTGGTCCACAATACACACAAAAGCAAGACTTTACTCGACACGGCTTTGTGGATACCCCATGACACCAAAACCTACGCTCTGATACCAACTTGACAATACCCAAACTGGGGATTTGTTGTATTAGGCTTCTCATGTCCAACTAGGACTAGAGACCACCCCCGATACCCAACCCAACCAATCAACATATACCCTATGTCGGATGAATTTTAAACATATAATAGAATAACACATTTACCAATGTAATTACTTTGAGATAAGTCTATATCCGAGACCAACCCAACCAAGTCAATCCATCCAATAACCAACCAACCAAAATAAAAATGAAAACCCAATATATATACCTAAATATATCATGACCATTTCTATACCTAAGTCTACAGTTGTCCATAAAAATCCTCTAACTAAATCAAAGAGTACCTAGTCGGGACATGCCCAGGACAATAATCAAAAACCAAACTCTAAGAGAAGACAATAATACGTAAAATAATCCATAACATGAAATAGATGCCTTTCGAACTATGGAAGCTCACCCCTTCAATCCAACACCAACTTTTCCCAAATTCGATGAATAAGCAGGAGTAGTCCAGTTCCTCCATCGTGTGAGGATACAGTCGCCGGAAGATAGGTTAGTGGGTGAACGCTATCAAGTACTCAGGATAAGGATAAAATAATGCCAAACTCTAAATCCAAGTAAACCAACCACATATATGCAAAACCATACATACATATATATATATATATATATATATATATATATATATATATATTCCATACCGAAAGTGGGAACCGGGTTTAGCATGCCTTTAAAACCATTAACCTATGTATGTGTAGCTTAACTGTTATAATCCACCCACGGATTATAGGGGTCCAATCTCACCCCCTGGACAGGCCTCCATGCGTGTAGCCACACGAACCATAGATACCATAGGACTAGGGGATTCCCATGTACCCTTCGCTTTTTCATGATACATATATATAAGTGTTATGGGATTCCTGTGTACCCTTCAAGTATAGGGTCGCCATGCCCAATCCTTATGTCGACATACTTGAGTTTCTAGTTTCCATCCATTAGACTCACACCTTCACATTTAGCTATCACACCCCGCCATTATTGCTCAATTAAAATCACTATACATAACCTAACCACTAATTCCATTCATTATGAACCAAGGCTATCATAAGTGGTATCGTCATACCAACTATAGCTTGCAAGCAATTTCTTTGATCAACCTTAGGGGATTCCCATGTACCCCATAGGTTACATTATTTAGTTTACTTGGAGGATTCCTATGTACCTCACAAGTACATCATTATTAGACTTACTTAGGGGATTCCCGTGTACCCTACAAGTATCTCATTATTAAGCTTTGCTTGGGGGATTCCCATGTACCCCGCAAGATATTCATCATTCAAACCAAATTTTATTATTTTATTCACTTAGGGGATAACCATGTCCCCCTTAAGGTTTTCATTCAAAATAATTTCATTGCCACCAAGGCCTTACCATTTAACCACTCAAAACCGTTCAAAACCATTTCAAACCATTCATACCGTTCAAAACTATTTTAACCATTCAATCCATTTTAGCCATTCAAAACCATGTAAGTCCATGCAGAAACCATCCAAACCAATTTAGGATTCTATTAACAAACCATCCCATGCAATGGCTTCAATAAAATTTCAACAATAGAGTAAAACGTTCTCATAGGTATTTTATGAAACATGTTGTGGGCATACCTTTACCAGGACCAAAACCAAAGCATAAATCATCAAGTTTAGGGTTACCCATGACCCATTTGTTAAGCCATAACCAAAAAGCACCCACATATGCAAACCACCACCAAAACTATGCAAAAACATAGTTTATACCAAGAGTAAATAATACCCATCAATATGCATCAAAAACCTCAACATTGGTTTTCAAAACCACCATTCATGATTCATAATCAATGTTTAAAACATATTAAAACATTTCTTTAGTTGGAACTAACAATGAAAGAGGAGTAACTTGCCTAATACAAGACAATTCACAGAAGGAAACTTGACTCTTGGGCCCTTGGAAGAACACTTGTGGAAACCCTAGCCTCCAATCTTCAAGAGTGAGTTTGAAATAGTTTTTGGAGTATTTAATCCACCAAGTAAGTGCTATGAGAGGACACAATGAGTTATATAGCATGGGGACATGAGGGGTTTGGTCGGTATATGTCTTAAATGCCCTTAGCTTAAAAATTGAAAACCAACTCTTAGGAGGGTACGACTAACCCCTCCAAACCGTACCCTAGGGTATGAGTGGTACCCTAACTTATACCCTAAAATTCACCAAGGAATTCGACACTGGTCATCATACGACATCGATGCCAACCTCGTACCCAAAGGTATGAATGGTTCCCTAAACCATACCTTAGAAATAATCGAATCCACTAGACTAACCTTAGGTCATCATATGATTTTCCAAATACCACTCTTACCCTATTATATGACTCATATGATGCCTAATTGTATCTTGGACAGACCCAACCAAAACATACTAGCCTGTATACTAGAAGAGGTACCCCAACCCATATCCTAGGGTATGACTAGTACCCATGAGTCATACCTTATCCAGAGTCTCAAACTTAGCAATGTTTTGTGATAGTCCAAGTTTAAGGCGTTTTATTCTCCCTCACATAGGATCATTCGTCCTCAAATGACGAGTAAGGAAAAGCACATGAAAGAGAACACATTAACACACACCAAACCTTTTCTTTAACCAAAAATAAAAGACAAAGGCATAATTCAAGATGAGAAGATCATCACATACCCCAAGCACAATTTACACCCCAAATACCTCCATTCCAACCTCTAACTAAGTTAGAAACAACGACATAAGAAAATCCATCCTTTCTTTAACTAAGTCAGAAAATAATGATGCGATAAATAACACATACCGTATGCACAAATTTGCAGAATGAAGAACCGACACGGGTTCGTGGACTCCATGTCCACTTCTACATCCCAAATGGCTTTCTTGGGCCTTTGGTTCCACCATATAACCTTCACCGTAGCCACACCTTCTTGTTTGGAATCAGTGAACTTGCCAACCCTAGATCCTCACCGTGAACTTTTTATAGACTAAAGAGTCCGAGATACTAATATCACCCAAAGAAACCAACCAACAAAGGACCACCCACACTTTACCTTAACACAACTACAAGGAACACCGAATGAATGGAACTCATGATAGAGGGCAAGTCCGATTAAACTTACAATTTACCAGAGACATATCACCACGAGAGTCTAAGTCTAACCATGCACTACTTCCATGTTCAAGCCTATCCAAAGCAAAGAGGAAATTAACTTAGGCCATAAATCTCTGCTCCTTACACCCACCTAAAATACTACTCCACTCCTCTTCTACTGCTATAACCAAGCATTATACTCCATTAAGATTATCAAGTTCCCAACACAATGGTTGGTATATCTATCAACCACAACATTCAAGACTAGTTTTTCTATACCTGCGGTGCGATCTATCCTACTAAAGGTTTGGCAACCTCTATCATATTTTACAAAGATTCTTCACTACCTACTCCTCTTCTAACCACTTTTAATGAAGACAACCTTACCTTACCCTCCAAAACCTTAGCTCTAGTAGTCACCCTAGACTCTCTCCTACTTAGAAACTTCTACTTCTCTGTTGATTCAAAATATCACTACAACTCCAAAGCCACTACCACCCTAACATAAGAAGGGCCATTAAGGAACTAACATACAAGAATTCCTCATACTACTCAAGAAAAGATCCTCGAAATAAGCCATGACATAATATGATTGAGGTACTTCATAAAACCTACCTAGGTTACAATTGAAGAAACATCCCAACATAACACACCATAATAGGAGTCCTTAGGAATGGACACCAAAAGACATACAACCACATACATTATAGGTGATGCAACATAAGGTCAAGATTCATATATAGAGGACAAGGGGAATATAAAATGTGAACCTTAAGCATAAGCACTATTAGAATGCATGCAGTACTAAGAGAGTGCTCTTAACTGAGATAGGATAGCATTGCTAGAATATGTACCCCAACCTTCACTAGAAGTCCACCGTTAGAAAAAGATTAAAGATAAAACCTCAACCTTTACCTCACTATACCTATAAGAACAATACTCCGCTCTAAAAGGTATCACCAAGGATGATCACTACGGATGCTTGGTTCTCTTATACCTAAAACCTCATTCATCCAAATGCTCCCTAGAGCCCAGCATAGTCATCTAAACTTCATGCTCTAACCTAACCACCAACCCACCTGTTCAAACTGAACCCTCATCTTATATGTCACAAATTTCCTCCGTTTGCCTTTCCAAGTCACCAACCTTTCCCCTTCCGCATACCTTATCCAACCTACCAATCTACCTCTACTATTTTTACATTACTATCCCCAAGCTAACATACTTTAGTCATTAATATTAATATCTAAGATTCACACTTAGCATCTATCAACTACCAGGCACTTCCTAACAAAGCACCCCATATACACAATACATATATAGTCCACCCCACAAGGAAGACACTCTAAATTCCTTATTCACCAACCAACAACCTATGCATTTCTAGGGAAAAACATCCCCTTTATTTGTGAAATAAAGAAAATACTCCACGAAGTATCACTAGAATGGGTGAAACCTTTCTCAAACATAGCTCGAACATAGAACAACAAGAAGGTGAATCTTTCTAGATGTCTCGTAGCCTCCTGATTATAAGTATAGTGCACAACACACCCATAAGAAAGACTCTACTTGACACGATTTTATAGACACCCCATGACACCAAAACCAAGGCTCTAATACCAACTTGACATGACCCGAATCAAGGCCTTGTCGTAATGGGCATCTCAAGTCCAAATAGGATAGGAGACCATCCCAATACCCAACCCAACCAACAAACATATGCCCTATGTTGGAGGAATTTCAAACATATAACAAGATAACACATTTAATAATTTAATGACTTTGGGGTAAGTCTATACCCGAGACCAACCCAACCAAGTCAATCCATCTAATAAGCAACCAACCAAACCAAAAACTGAAAACCCAATGTATATATTTAAATATATGATGACCATTTCTATAACTAAGTTTGTAGTTATCCATACAAAGACTCTAATCCAAACCAAAGAGTACCTGATCGGGATATGCCCACAACTATAGAAGAAAACCAAAGTATAAGAGAAGAAGATAATATGTAAAATAATCCATAACATGAATTGGATACCATTTGAACTATGGAATCTTACAATTCAGTCCAACACTAACTATTTTTGAATCTGATCAATGAGCAGGAGGAGTAGTATGTCCAATTCTTACATCGTGTGGGGATACCACCGACTGAAGATAGGTTAGGGGCTTAAGGCTAAAAAGTACTCAAGATAAGGATAAAAAATACCAAACTTCAAATCCAAGTAAACCAACCATATGCATACACAACTACACATATAAAGAGGGTTCCAAAAATACGATGGACCAAGACCAAAATACACAACTATAAATAGGGTAACATAAGAGGGAGGGTACCCTGGACCATATAACCACACATATCACTAAAAAGAGTTTGCAACATACCAGTGTTAGCATCAGAAGATACCTCATTCTTCTGTGGAATAGTAAGGGCATTGAGATAATCTCGACTTGTGTCAGTGCCAAAAGTAGTATCCCTCGGTGCGATATTTAAAGAAGTGGTAACCAATGTCTTATTTGCCTAAGACAATCATTATGGGATACTTCTATTGCATGTGACCCAACTGACCATAATTAAAATAACGATTCCTTCCTTTCTCACAACAACCATGATGTGACTGACCACAATATCTATAAGGAAGATAGAATGGTGCAAATTAGGCCCCACCAGCCTAAGGTTGGGCACCTTGTGCCTTAGAAGTATTACTAATATAAAAATGTATGTCTCACAACAGATTTGGGTAGAGAGAACTAGCCATAGCACAGGAGTCAGGACCCACCTAACTCTTTCTCTTAGACCATTTACCACCATAATGTTAGCTTCTTCTTTGTCCAAAAAATCGAGACCTCTTACCCTGACTATTTCCTGATATTGCTTTATTTTCCCTCATACCAATAGGACCAAACTGGCATGACACAGTTGTCACTATATATGTCAAAAGATGTATAGAATGTAAAACTTAGCATTGGTAAACCCTCTTTGAGGTAACCCAGCACGAGTGCCACCTTCTAAGGTAGGTTCGAGAGAGATCGGTGAAACTCCATGACGAAAATCCAAAATATGACCCTTGATCATGTTTGTGCCCTAAGAGTTGGATGATATCCATCCATGTTGTCCTCGAGTAGGACAGGTGAGTTTCCAAGAACTTTAGAACTTTGAGAGGTCATGATCTAAAAAGTGAACCAAAGAAGATTTAGGTAAGAGTTTAAGACCTTAGACTCCATAGCTCGAACATAGAATAGCAAGGACACCCTATGTCACCTATAAGCAAGACTCTACTCGACACGGTTTTATGGATACTATATGACACCAAAACCTAGGATCTTATACCAACTTGATAAAACCTGAATCGGGGCCTTGCTATAATGGGCATATCAAGTTAATTGGGACTGGAGACCACCCCCGATACCCAACTTAACCAATCAACATATACCTTATGTGGGATGAATTTCAAACATATCACAAAATAACACATTTAAGAATGTAATAACTTTGGGATATGTCTATATCCGAGACCAACCTAACCTAGTCAATCCATCCAATAACCAACCAACCAAACCTAAAAATTTAAACCAAATGTATATATATAAATGTTTCATGACCATTTCCATACCCAAGTCCATATTTGTCCATACAATGCCTCTAATGAAAATAAAAGAGTACCTAGTTGGGACATGCCCATAACCATAGATGAAAACCAAAGTCTAAGAGAAGAAAATAATGTGTAAAATAATCCATAACATAAAATAGATGCCTCACAAACAATGGAAGCTCAACACTTTAATCCATCACCGACTGTTCCTGAATTCAATCAATGAGCAGGAGGAGTAGTCTGTCTGGTTTTTACATCGTGTGAGGATACACCCGCTCGAAGATAAGTTAGTAGGTAAACACTAGCAAGTACTCAGGATAAGGATAAAATAATTCCAAACTTCAAATCCAAGTAAACCAACCACATCCATACATAAACATACATACATACATATATAATCCATGTCGAGAAAGGGAACCGAGTTTAGCATGTCTTTAAAACTATTAACCTGGGTATGTATAGCTTAACTATCATAATCCACGCGTGGGTTATATAGGCCCAGTGTTATCCCCTGGATGGGCCCAGTACGTGTAGTTGCACGAACCAGAGATGCCATAGGAGTAGGGGATTCCTATGCACCCTTCGCTTTGTATGATACATATATACAAGTACTAGGGGATTCTCATGTACCTCTTAAGTAACGGGTCACCATTCCCAATCCTCATGGCGGCACACATGAGTTTTCAATGTCCGTCCAATAGACTCATGCCTTCACGGTTAGCTATCACGCCCTGTCATTATTATCTAATTAAAATAATTACACATAACCCAACCACCAATTCCTTTCATTATTAACCAAGTCTATAATAAGTGGTATCATCATACCAACTATATCTTGCAAAAAATGTCTTTAGCCAACCTTAGGAGATTCCCATGTACCCCATAGGTTACATTATTTAGTTTAGTTGGGGGATTTCATTTACCCCACAAGTACATCATTATTAGGCTTACTTGGGGGATTCCCGTGTACCTTACAAGTATTTCATTATAAATCTTTGATTGGGGGATTCCTATGTACCCCACAAGATATTCATCATTCAAACCAAATTTTATTATTTCATTCACTTGGGGTATTCCCATGTAGCCCACAAGGTTTTTATCCAAAACAATTTCATTGCCACCAAGGCCTTACCATTTAACCATTCCAAAACCATTTAAATAACTCAAAACCATTTCAAACCATTCACACTGTTCAAAACTATTTTTACCATCCAATCTATTTTATCCATTCAAAGCCATGTAAGTCCATGCAAAAACCACCCCAACTAATTTAGAGTTCCATTAACAAACCATACCATGCAATGGATTCAATAAAAGTTCAACAATAGAGTAAAATGTTCTCATAGGCATTTTATCAAACCTGTTGTGGGCACACCTTTACCAAGATAAAAACAAAAGCATAACCCATCAAGTTTAGGGTTACCCATGACCCATTTGTTAAACCATAACCAACAAGATCCCACAGATGCAAACCACCACCAAAAATATGTAAAAACATAGTTTATGCCAAGAGTAAATAATACTCATCAATATGCATTAAAAACCTCAACATTGGTTCTCAAACCACCATTCATGATTAATAATCAATGTTTAAAACAAATTTAATCATGACTTTAGTTGGAGATAACTATGAGGGAGGAGTAAATTGCCTTATACACGAAGATTCATAAAAGGAAACTTGACTCTTGAGCCCTTGGAAGAACACTTGTGAAAATCCTAGCCCCCAATATTCAATAATGAGTTTGAGAGGGTATTTAGAATATTTGATCCACAAATGAGTGTTATGAGAGTCTACAATAAGTTATATAGTATGGGGAAATAAGAGTTTTTGGGTAGGAAATATCCGAAAAGCCTTCATCTTAAAAGCTGAAAACCAACATCTAGGAAAGTACGAATTACCCTTTCAAATCATAGCCTACGTAATGAGTGGTACCCTAACTCATACCCTAAAATTTACTAAGGAACTCCAAACTGGTCATTATATAACATCCATGCAAAACTCGTATCTAAAGGTACAAATGGTACCCTAAACCGTACCTTGGACAAAATCAATTCCACTAGACTAATCTTAGGTCATCATATAATTTGCTAGATACCGCTCTTACCCTATTATAAGACTCGTATGATGACTACTCGTATCTTAGATAGAACCCAAATAAAACTTACTGACCAGCAGATGTGAAGAGGTACCTCAACCCATATCCTAAGGTATGACAAGTACCCTGGAGTTGTACCTTACCCAGAGTCTCAAAGTTAGGAAGTTTTTCTAAGTATCCAAGTTTAGGGTATTTCACTACAGGTTATTTATGACTGTCGGTACAATGATCGGATAGTTTATTTGAATTTTAGGTTTATTTTCCTGTCTTGGAACTTTCACTGGTTAGTATTTATTCTCAGACTAAAAATCTTAGTAGATGATCTTGGATACAAATTCTGATGCGCCAGCAGATCTAAAATGTCAATTTTAGGCTAGGTAGACTCTTAATTTGGGTCCTGAGGTACTCGGGCTCATTTTAAGCTATTGGTCAGAAAGTTAAGAAAATAAAATATAGGTGCGGGACCTATATTTGGTTGAAACAAACTCGGATAGAACACTGATTACCCCATTGAGTCTGGAATGTTGAATTTGGTATGGTTATATAGTTGATTTGGGTATACGGGATTCTGAATGAATCTTGAGGGCTTGGCGGAGACTTGGAAGACTTTGGAAGTCTTAACTGTCATCTGGTGTAGTGACTATTGCAAGCCATATGCTGTGATTACATACCCTTGGTAGAAAGATAGTGCAATTGGGGAAGAGGTGTTGCAATTACAACACCTTATGAATTCATCAAGTGGTGCGATCATGAGTCATAGGATACAGTAGCGACTTATACGTTCAACCTTAATAAGCTGGAATTATAGGTATCAAGCCACGATAGCGGGACTCGTGTACCTGGTATGGCTATAAATAGATCCTTTAGGTCCCAAAATTAGCTATTTCACACCTATTTCTTGAGATATTAAACCGTAAAGAGCAATATTAAGTGGTATTAAAGCTTGTAGGTGATTTGGGTAGATTGGTTATTGATTATTCCATAATTTCCCTTCAATTCATGGTAAGATGTCTTCAATTTCTTGATAAATTCTTAGATATTAGGGCTTTGAATTCCTAAACTTTAAGGTTTGATTTGAGAATCGATCTGTGCTCAACTTTTGAATACAACATCATTATTCTTCGAGGGATATTGTGATGGTTTTAATTTTTGGATTCTATTAGCGGGCCTCGCAGGCCCATTATTCACTCAAAATTTGAATCGACTTGTTATATGGCAATATAGGTCTTGATTTACTCCTAATTATGCGTAGATTATGATTTTGATAGTGTAGCGTTAATTCGAGATCATGAAGTGAAGATGGATATTTTATAGATGATTTAAGAATTTGTGGCTCGACTTTTAGGTAGGCTTTTGTTTACTCTTTTTAACAATATGATGTGTTTTATATATTGCATGTGAATGAGAATGTTAAGATTGATTATGGGTAGAACACCATGACTTATTTTTGATTATTAAAATTTGACGATTAGATGAAGGGTTTTACCCATACGGTGAAATACTTGTTATATTTCTAGGATTCTATTATCTTCTTCACAAATTGAGCTAATTCATAGAATGGGTATGATATAAGGCTAGGTTTGGGATATGGTTTAAGTAGTGGAAGCATGGTTAGTATGATTAACCTTAGTTGGACTATTTTAGTGATCTTGAAACCGTAATTTAGGTGAAGTTGACTCAATTGCTCATATCTTAGGTGGAATTCCTATCTTGGGATTGATTAAGGCTTATGTTCCATCTAGAGGTCAATATAGAAACTTTAACCTAGTGTAGGGTATAAATTACTTAAATATAAAACTCGAGGATTAGAAGTGGGTTACTTCGGCCTACCATAGGCCAAGACTTGTGTTATCCCATGTGGACCTATTTACGCAGTTAGACATAGTTGAGACTATTCAACCTTTAGTATAAGGTTACTTCATGACTTGGTAGATAGTGATGATTTTCCCGAATTATGATTTATGGCCTAGTGATATATTATGCCTCTAAGATGTGAGATACCTTATTGATATATTATGACAACTAGATGTGAGATGCATTATTGATATATTATACCTCCTAGATGTGAGATGCCGTATTAATATTTTACTCCTCCTAGTGTGAGATGCCTTATAAAGATGATTTATCGCCTATAGATATGATATGCCTTATGGATGTGATAAGGCTTATAAATATGTTATGCCTCATAGATATGCTATGGCTTATAGATACGAGATGACTTTCAAGTATGATTATTACTATGAGAATTGAATATGTAAGTAAGCCTAAGTCCATAATTACAATGTTGTAATTATTTTGGACAAATTATTGGTCCTAAGGCCATGTTATGATATCGGTTGGATATCCGGGAAGTGTTTATCCTCATAAGGGATGTGGTTGTAGTTCATATTTATATTGATGCTCATGGTTCCATTGTTTGAATACTTGGTATGCATATACTTGGTACATTCATGATCATTAAATCAATATATGATACGATTCTAACTAAAATGTGATTTTATTACTGTTTTTCCTAAATAAGTCCTAAAGCCCACTTTTCACCTTAAAAATGGATTTCTTTATAACAACAATTGCCTGTCTTAGTGAATAACCTAAGTGTAAAAAGATGAAAAATAATGCATTAAAGATTTGGTCAAGACAGATTACGATCTATGATTTGATACTAATAATTACTTCGATCATGAGAGACTCCCACCCTTTCTACACTTTCATAATGATTTAGTCACAGACTTTAACTCAGGCAATAGATTTTTGGATTTTCATTCTTTTTAGCCATGACTTAAGTTTATGAACCTATTATATATCTATATACACATCTCTCCAATTGGGACAGAGGAGGATGATATGTTGATTGTATGAATTTTAAGTAAAACTCGATGATAGATTATAGTGTTGATGTTATATTTATTTGGTGATGATATACTTATATGCCCAAAAATACTGGAGGATAATTATGATGATATTATTATATACCTGGCTAGGTCGGAGGATGATTATGATATTATGTTTATATACCTGGCAAGACCAGAGGATGATTATGAAGATGATGGTTATAATGATAATGGTGATTATGATATTGATTATACTTACCGGTATGCGTTTGGATATACATTATGATACTTGGATAAGTTATAATACTGTAGATTCTGTTGCATTCATCTTTGCATGCACATTGCCTATCACCGGTATGCACCAATATCTATCAGCCTTATGAGGGGTTGTATAGGTATGGGTGATAAGTATGGTGTGTGGTGTGTTATATATTGATTGAATCTTCTAAACCTAGGGCGGTGGGGGTTCATAAAATGTTCGATTAGGTATTATTTTATCTGGACTAGCTGGCTACTCGCATTGTCATTGAAATTATTATTATTATTGTTATGATCATTTTTATGGCTATATTGTGATAGATTGGTTGCTGATTCAGTGTCGAGATTTGAGGTATGATTTTGTGTTTTCTATCTTATTATTTCATTATTATGCATTATTAACTCATGATTAGACATATGTATTAAAACCCAAAGTATACTTGTTAAAACCTTTGTGGGTTGCACCACATAGTGAAGGACCAGGTCCCTCCGGATCAATTACAAGAGATAAAACTGTAGTACAACTATGAGGTACTAAAAATAAAGGCAGTGCAAAAATGTAAGAACACATGAATTTTATTTGGAAACCCAAGAAGGGAAAACCCACAACTTTCCCTCACAACTACCTCCAAAATCCACTATATCAACCTCTTGATTATAGTAAGATTTCAGCCTATCTCTAGGCTCCTTTTTTAATAGTACCTCTCCGACAACCTCATCTTGGTAACTCTACTAAGGACACTCACTAATGACTAACTCTAATCAACAACAAGATTAGGTAACTCTACCTAAGAGCTCTCACAAAATGAAAACATTACTCTTATAACATGTGTAGTTTGGTTATAATTTAGCACTCACTCAAGACCAAGTTCAATTTAAACATAAATAGTCATCTAAGAACTTGAGAAGTATAGAAATGTGGTTTGATGCCTCTCTTTTCACTCTTTAGAATGTGAAAAAACCAATTGTTAAAAAGGCATATCTTTTTTGTTAATAGCTGTGTGATGATTAGGGATGGAATATCATTGGACCAGCTGTCCAAATCAGTACAAAATAACACCTTCAAGTTGTTTACATAAGAGGACAAAATTGTACAGATACTGTGTGCCAGTTGTATAGAACTTTACACGTCCAGAGACCTGGTCTCTTACAGTTTGGGTGCTTATCATCTAAACTATATATTGAAAATTTCCCCATTTTTGATGATGACAAACTAAACCATATATTTTTGAGCATCCATACACATTCATCACATTTAATTAGAGTGATTACCACCTAAGGATGAATGTTCTCCTATCTTCATGCTTCCTTTATCAATTAACACAGGGACCTTGTTTCTTGTTATCATTTGCTACAAAAATTTATTGTTTCTTCCCCGTATCATCATGCACCTTCATTTAGTGCATATGAACACTATTCCTTTGCACTTGATCACTCCCCCTATCAACATGACTCTATTTATTCATTTATTTAGCATATCACATACTTCCCCTATAAGTATGCTATTCACATTCACATTCATATAGAATATCTGAACACTCTGAAAACTAAATACCTAGTATATCCCAGTATTTAATATGTATTCCCCCTATTGGCATCATTGAAAATGATTAACACTTAACAAAGAGTAGATTAAACACAAATTAGTTAACTCATGGCCACTAGGGCAACACTAACATGAATAATAACTTTGGAATTTAAAGAGAACAGATGTAATATACAAGGAAAAGATTCATTCAAAAATAGGATAAGTATCATAATAGTGCATAAATTAAATGTTTTTTTGATAAAAGCCACAGGAATCAAGAATGATTAACAAGTGAAGGACTAGGAAAAAGAGTCTGAAGGAGTAGGGTCGGGTTGTTGTTGAGATGCGTTATGTTTGCATTTGACCTAAGGGCCTCATCTGTTATGATTGAAATCCTTTTATTTAGTTCAACATTCTGAGTTTTAAGCATTTGATTTTCACATGGTCTTTATTTGGAGAGATACTTAATAGTCTCCCGAAGCTTGATGATTTCTTCCTTTGCAGCTAAATTGCCCTTTAGTTCTTCTATTTTCTGGCTTAGCTCCCTTTGATAAAAGCTACCTGACTTGACATATTCAGTATCAACTAATGTCTTATTGCCAAGAATTTGAAGCATAATCCATTTGGTTCCATTCTAATAGATAATACCAAACTGGTGAAATACCTTGTTCAACCAATATCCATAAGGCGTGCCATGCTTTTCATTCTTTCCAAGAACTACTTTGTGAATGTATTCCATCATTAATACAGGTAGATTAATGAATTAAAAACTATTAAGGTATTCCATTATATAAAAATTAGTGTCTGAGGCAATGTTTTTCTATTGTGACATAGGAACAATCACTTTGTTCACAAAGTCAAAGACCAATTGAAACTCACTCTTGAGTGATTTCCTAGTCACTACAGCCACAGATTTCCCATTGATCTTGTATGCATTTTCTAAGAATTGTATTGAAGGAAACTTTTTAATGACAGTTCTCACCCCACATATAGGAGCTTCCAAAATCCTTTCCAATGTTTCCTCATTCAGCTTTATCTTCTTTCCTTGGACTTGTACAGTCAGATACTTTGCTTCTTCTAAGAATTTCAAAGTGAAATAAAATTCCCTAGCTGTCTCAGAAAAAATAGTGGGAACATGTCCTTCCATGAGATACCTCTACCCTTGATGTTTAACAAACTCAACAAGTTCCACTATACCAGGTTCTACTAGCACGTTTGAATAAAAAATCCTTTTAGTAAAAATCTTTTGATTCTTCAAGAACCTGTTTCTTTCTTGCTTGGATATACCCTCATTTTCTCCCTATTATTTTCTTTGGTGTAAGTGATCACAAATTCTTTTTCAGCTACTTTTCTCTTCTTGAGACGAGGTCCCTCAAGAGTGAACTACTTCTCAATAAAACTTCTAGGCCATTTTCTAAAATTTTTTAGTGTTTTACTGACATCAGTTTTCTTATGATCAACTAAGCTCTTTCCTGGGCTATTTGACAATAAGATGAGATTTTCAACAACCCAGGTTCCACCCATCACAACATCATCAAACTAGTTTTTAAGATTCAGGAATAATTATTCATTGACAGGTTGAGTGATGAATGACTTAAGCTTTGGAAGAGTAAAAGAAGAAATATATTTTTCAGGATGGTTTGGAAAGGAATTTTTCATAATGCTAAGCTTAGAACCCTTTGAATGACAAGAAACTGGGAGAGCTGTAGCCATCAAAAAGGTATTTTTCTTAGAAGGGCTATTTAAAATTTGGATTTTACCTTTTTGAAATGATAAGGAGTGGGTGCATCAAGTTTTAAGGAATAATGAGCACAAGAAAGGGTTTTCAGGGGAATAAGATGCGATTAATATTAGATTTTAGGTTACTCACCTTCCCATTTTGAATAGATTAACTTTGTTATAAGATGCGATTAATATCAGATTTTAGGTTACTCACCTTCCCATTTCGAATAGATTAACTTTGTTCTGACACAAGGACAGAAAGACAAGACTTTTTTCTTGACAAAACAGGTAGAATTTTCACATACAAGATACTAACTTCAGATATGGGACCAGGTCCCTCTCTAGTTTGAATGAATCTCAAACTTTGTTCTTGTCACATATGTCTACCTCTAAAGTTGTTCCTATGGGTATATACCTGCAAGGGTAGGGTACTAAGTTAGACAAATATGTACCTAGTTTACCAAGGATACCTGCCTCTTGAACATAGCCAATTTTGTGAAGATACACTGATTCACTTGATAGTAGGTCAAGAAGATTTGATCATCCTATGCATCAACTTATTAGGTTTATTACACCATATGATACTGTGACTTGTTCTGGAAATAGGTTCGAGGACCAGGTCCTATACTGGGAATTTTTCAAGCGCCCAAAGTTCTTTTTGCATTTCATTGAACTTGATAGCTTCTTGTATATCCTATGAGATCATTCTTGGAATAGGAATGCTAATCATATACGACACCTTCACCTTGAAGTGTCTCCAAAAAGAAAATACAATTAGACCTTTCATTTAGTCTTGATTAATTATATAAGAAGAAAATTTTTCTAATTGCAAACCCTTTCTCCCTCTTATACCTACAATCATTTGTTTGACTTGGGAAACCATTTGAGTTTGAGTTCCCAGTAGAAAGACAGAGGTGTGATTAAATCTCTTTTTGTCTATCTTAATAGTATGGGCTTCTTCGTGTTTTCCCAGGTCTTACCACTTTAGAATAGGTGTTTCCCTGATGAACATATCTAACATTTGTCATTCTTGCTCTAACCCAGCTTTTCAAGTCTTCTTTATGGTGCCCATCTCTCCCATAGTAAGTGCACAAGGGTTTATATACTTTTATTTTAACATTTTGAACATCCTTGCCTTGTGAACCAGATGATTGATTTTTCTGATGATATCCAAGACCCTAACCATTTTTGACACCTTAATTAGTTAAGTTAGAAAGGATTTAAGAATACGCAGTCCATTGTATAGATTTTTTAAGTTCTTTCCTTAGACGGACCAGGTCCCTTTCTAACTCCTCATTCTTCTAAAGTGCAGTCATGAGAAGACTTTAAGAATCCTCCAGTTTTCTTCAAGCTCAACATGAAACTTTGAGACTTCCTTCTTTTCTTTACACTTAGAAGTCTCTACTTTCTCTAGTTGACTCACAAAACTCAGTTTCTGATATCTAGAGAGTCAAAGCTATTAACTCAAGCTCTTGACTTTCCGTTTTTTCTTCTAAATCACCTTTTTCATTTGTTCTTTCGCACAAGGATTCAATCAACATATTGGCAAACCTTTTAAAATTTATAGCAGAGTAATTCTCCAAGTTTTCTTTAATGTCAGTAAGTGTTACCTCATCTTCATCTTCAGTGTTTACCATAAAAGCAAACAAGGAATCAAAGTTCACTTTCTAATCTTTGACTACTAGCATAGATTCAGCTTTAGTTTTCTCATCTATATCTGAACTACTGAAGGAATATTCCCATACTACTAGACCCTGCTTTACAACATTCTCAGCTGCTGCGTTCCTTCTTAATTTTTCAAGATTTTGATTATATTTTTGTATTTTGCACTTTATCATGAATGCTTCAGAATAACTATCTTTGTGACAGCCTTGAATTTTACCATTTCCTTTGCCAAGCTGACCACTCATTTTTATAGTTTTGATAATTTTTATTGCCAAAAGTGCAACATTGTTGTCTTCTCCACCTGGGTCAGATTCAGAATCCTTCAAGATTAAAGATGTTTTCCTTTTTTCTCCTTTTCTATCCACCTCTAGTTCAGTTAAAGTGGACTTATGATCAGAATATTCTAGGTGTAAACCTTTTAGAGTGAATCCGCTTTGATACTAATTGTTGGAACCCCACACAATAAAGGACCAGGTCCCTTAGGATCAATTACGAGTGATAGATCTGTAGTACTTCTATGAGGTACTGAAAATAAAAAGAGTATAGAAATGTAAGAACATAAGATTTTTTCGTGGAAACCTAAAAAGGGGAAAACCACGGCTTTCCCTCACAAGCACCTCAAAAATCCACTATAACCAACCTCCTAATTATAGTAAGATTTCAACCTACCTCTAGGCTCTTTTCTTTAGTAGTAACTCTACTATAAGATCATCTTGGTAACTCTACTAAGAATAGTTACTATTTACTAACTCTAATCAGCAACAAGCTTAGGTAACTCTACCTAAGAAGCTCTCACAAAAAGAAAACACTACTCTTATAACATGAGTAGTTTAGTTATAATTTAGCACTCACTCAAGAGCAAGTTTAATTTAAGCATAAAAGGTTAGCTAAGAACTTGAGTAGCGTAGAAATGGGGTTTGCTGCCTCTCTTTTCACTTTTTAGAATGTGCAAAAACCAGTTATTGAAGAGGCGTCTCTTTCTTTTTATAGCTGTGTGATGATAAGGGATGGAATATCATGGGGCTAACTATCTGAGTCAATACAAAATAAGACCTCCAAGTTTTTACATAAGAGGACAAAACTTTGCAGATACCGTGTGCCAGCTGTATAGTACTTTGCACGTTTTGGGACCTGATCCCTTGCAGTTTAGCTGCTCATCATCCAAACTACATAGAGTAATACTAGCACTAGTTCCTGCGATGTTTTTAAGGTATTAAAATGCTAGTTAGATGATTTAGATTGTACTTGAGTTGAACTTGTTTATATTTATATGTATATGTATATCTATCTATATGTAACATGGAGATACTGTATATCCCTTCCTTTAATTTATTCAGATTGTATATTTATTCCTTGGCCTTGTGTACTTATATATCTTTATTTCACCCTCATTTTTTTATATTGGCTAGTGATATATAATTTAGTGTTAAGACTCTTGATTATGGCTAGAATAGGATATTTTATCCTTAATACTTTGCTAGTGTTATTATGCTAGTTTCTTGGTTACGAATAGGATAGTTCATCCTTATTATCTTATTAGCTTTCTTATGTGGTTGCTGGATATTTTGGTGTAGTTTTCTATTATTTTTATATATTGTATATATCTACATTATCTTTGGAGCTCAGTTGGTAGTTTCCCATTGAGTACCACATATTTTGTACTTATACTACACTTTTGCAGCCTGTAAATCATAGTATGGGTTATTGTCATTATTGTGTATGTCATGAGGAGAAGCTATGGTTCAGAGACATAGGGTGATATCCTGACATTTGGAGTATTACTTTCCTTATCTTATGTACTAAACTAGTCTCTATGTTGTATTCAGAGATGGTTGGATCCGCGTATTCATTTAGTACCTATTTGTTTCCTTTTATGTTAGAAGATCTTATACTGATTCCACTAATTTTTGGGATTATCTTATGTATGTTAGTCTTTTATTACATTTATTTTGCATTGTTCCCTTCATTTTTTGGGTAGTTTGTTACTAGGAGTTATAGACTATGGGTTAGGCTTGCCTACTTGCGAGTTATAGTAGGCACCATCATGACCCGAGAAATTATGTCGTGATAAATTAGTATCAATGCAAGGTTTACTGTCTTATTAGTAGAAGATCTAAGTGCTTAGTAGTGTCTTGTGAATCGGTGCAGGGACATCCATGACCTATCTTTGGGAGGCTACAGGCATTCTTAAGAAATTTATTTCTTGACTCCATGTCGTGTGACCATATTTCTATGAGTGTCAAGCACATTATTTGACTCTATTCTGTCCCAAATAGTCCATGCAAGATTGTCGATAAATGCGGAGGAGAATTCAATACATATTTTTAAAGCTTTGGTGTAGTGTCAGACTAGAGAGCCATAGATGGATATCAAAGATCTTCAGTGTTAGCTAGAAGATTTAGGGCCAACTTAGGCTATGTAGAGCTCACGGCTACTTCATCCCTTTAATGTTGAACATTGGGGATCCTGATGGCGGGTACCTCACAGCCAGGGATGCCATCTGGTTCATCAAGAAATTCTCATACCAGAGTAAGGTCTATTGGTGTTCATCAGGGTTCTTTATTAGTTTCTGAGTAAGAGATTAGGTTTCTTGAGTGGGACAGGAGCATTTGTATATCCGAATGTTATCACTAAAAACTAAAAATGACCATATCAGTTCGAAAAGCAGTCTTAAGGATATTCGCCTCCCTAATCTTCAATTGATGATAATCCGACTGAAGATCAATTTTAGAAAAGCATCTAGCAACCTGAAGCTGGTCAAAGAGATCATCAATGCTATGAAGAAGATACTTATTCTTTACCATCACCTTATACAACTATCAATAATCTATGCATATTCAAAGAGACCCGTCCTTATTACGCACGAAAAGAACAGGAGCACCCTATGGACAGACACTAGGGCAAATGAAACCCTTATAAAAATGATACTTAAATTGCTCCTTAAGTTCTTTCAATTCAGTTGAATCCATTCTATAAGGATGAATAGAGATAGGATGGGTACCCGATAGAAGATCGATCCCAAAGTCTATTTCCCTATCACAAGAAATACCAGGAAAATCATCGGGAAACACTTTAGGAAATTTATTAACAATCAGAATAGACTGTAAAGAGGGAAACTCAGAACTAGAATGTTTAACCCAAACTAGATTGTATAGACACCCCTTGGAAATAATCTTTCGGGCTCTAAGAAAGGAAATAAATCTTTCCTTAGGAAAGATTGAACTTTTTTCCCACTCAGTCACTTATTCAATTGGGAATTGGAAACTTACCTTATGGGTCCTACATTCCAAGAAAACATAGCATGAATGGAGCCAATCTATCCCAATATCATATCAAAGTCTACATATCTAATTCAATCAGATACACCAATGTCTCTCTATCACCAATAAAAACCACACAAACCCTATAGTCCCTTTTATCTACAACAAAATTACCCACTGAGGTATATATAAAGAAGGGATTGGAAATTCAATCAAGATCAAAATCAAAATGAAAAACCACATAAGGTGTCACATAAGAAAGGGTAGAACCCAGATAAAGCAGACAATATATATCACGAGATAAAATTTTAAATATACCAGTAACAACATCAGGAGGTGCCTCAAATTCTTGATGGGTGGCAAGATGTAACGCCCCAAAAACGGGTCTCGAAAAGTCACACGGTGCTTAAGGCTACAAGTAGCCCCAATCTAACCCTTTGAGCCTTTTTCATACCATTCAACAGTCATCGACAGTATTACTATAATCAAACATCAAGATATTCTACATAATATCATAATTTAAGATGTAAGAGATGTGGAAAGTAATAAAATACGACCTCTCCATAAGACTGATCAATCTAACCATCTAATCTGACAAGCCTCTACTAAATTGTATAACACTGAGCCATTGGGACAGACCCCAACTGACCCTAACATCAGGGAATAATATGATAACTCAAAATAAAATAGTAAAATCTAAAATAACCAATCCTCGAACCATGAGGACTCACCACTGTAGAAAATGTAGACCAATGTGCTCGGAGAATCACGTCAAGCCTGGGAATGAGCACCTGGACCTACATTATAGGGAAAATTTAGCCCACGTATGAATACATGGGTCAGTACGATGGAATATGGATCGAGTATATGAGGGTGTACGCAAGTTTTCATAAAAGTCCTATATCACAAATATTCATAGGAAAATATGCATGCTGTAATAAGAGACTCACATAACTCGAAATAAAATCATCATAATCAACATAGAGTAAAACACATCGGTGAAAACATGTGAGTCATCATAGTAAATCCTAATCACTTTCATAATCATTTTCAAGTCATTAAAATGAGTAGCTTTCATAACAATTCTCTTTAAGATATAGAAATATTCATCAAATTCTTCAAAAACGATAACTTTGTCAACTCACACTTTCAAACTATAACATTTTTTATCTCAATTAGAAGAATACACACATACACTGGGAGTCTATTACAACAGACATAATCCATGTGAGCTACATGGAGTCTAACGTCCAACCCACGTTGGGGAGAGCTATCCTATCCTTGCCATCGGAGTAGGACCTTAATCTTTTGTTCACTAGTGATCACTATATCAATCAGCCTTAGGCTCACATCCTACGGGGGCACGTAGTTCTAGGGAAGTACCAATCGTAGCTATACCTCCCACTCGATGCTAAAGACTACTCCCGGACTGATCTCAGATCATTTCAAAAGAAAATCCACAACAACACAATTCAACAATTCATATTGGGAGCCATCATGCTACCTCCTTTTCATAATAAATCAAAATGTGGATTTCTTTTCTCATTTAAGTTCAAAAATAACTCTTTCAAGACAAAAGGTCAAATCATTCAAATATCAAGGTGTGTATAATACATTACTTCACCAAATATCATAATCTCAAAGAGGGTTTAAATCCCATATATCAACACTTGAGCAAAACATTTCAAGATTCATACTTTGTATAGCAAACAAGTATAACTCATATAAAAATCTGGAAATTCAACTTGAAACATGATATTAACATCAAAACTCAAGGAATTTATCTTTAAGACATCACAAAAACATCATAGTTTCTTGAACAAGAATATAGGATAATAGCTTCCATCTCAAATTCATAATTAGTCAAGTAAAATCACGTATCTTCGTAAAATAATACAAATTTTTGGACACAAAAACGAAAGGATGTTCTTGTTGAAAACCCCACATACCTTTATGGTAACAGATTCGTTGAAAGATTGGACCCTCAATGTTGATTGTGTAACCCTAGTTATTTTTCTCCTTTAGTGTTCTTCGATGATGAACTTAGATTGATAATAGGGTTATGATGTGTTTAGATTCTATTAAATTCGTTAGGTTCAGTTTTGGGGTGTGTAAGGAGTGCCAAAATACTTAATTGCCCTCAAAATAATCCAAAAATGGAGTGTTTAAGTCACTTGAAACCACAAGATATGTGCCGCATATGATATCGCATATATTTACATAGGCGCCGCATATGATATCACCTATATTTACATAGGCGTCGCATATGATATCGCCTATATTTACATAGGCGCTGCATATGATATCGCCTATATTTACATAGGCGCCGCATATGATATCGCCTATATTTACATAGGCGCCGCATATGCTATCGCATATGCTTTCCAGTGGCCATGTACGATTGGTTAGGCGACGCACTCTACTTTGCAAAGCCATAACTCCTAGCTCGGGTGTCAGATTTTTGTGAAATTGGTATCGTTGGAAAGCTAATTCTATTCTCTATAATTTTTTGGGTAGAAATATGCCAAAATACCACATATTTATCAAGTTATTATTATTCAAAGATGAATCTTGTGAATTCAAACACTAAAACTTGATGGATTTCGAAACTCTTAGCTTGTACTACCTTAAGTGACTCATATAACCACACTTAACACATCATATGCTCTCTTATAACTATGGTAATATTGGTAATTTAGGTGCCCAAATATGGCTCACAAAATTGGGGTTTTCACATATATGAACAACAGTTCATTTTCTAGCTTAGGAAAGTGCGGGGCATTATAATATCTTCCCCTTGGGGATATTCGTCCTCGAATGATGCTAGGTATACTAAGAGTACAGAGTAAATGAAGGGTACCTAACTGAAGCAACTTGCTAATCTTGCCTCTACTTCATTCTATATTTCGGACACAACAAGGAGTGCATGACTCATGAAATCACAGCTAAATAGTATAAAATAACTGCCGAACTACTGCGATTCTGCATAGAAAAGGAATGATTTAGAGCAAAATGGTACCTTCGGTTTGATTGGGGCATGAGGAAAATAGGTGCGGATACTTGGATCGCATATCCGTCTCAGTTTCCCAAGTTGCACCTTCAACAGATTGGTTTCGCCACAACACCTTGACCAAGGGAACTTCTTTGTTCCTTAGTCTTCGGACATGTTGATCTAAAATCTCAACAGGAAATTCCTAAAAAAAAAGACTATCTTGCACATCAGGGTTTTTTGAAGGATCTACAACAACATAATCACTAACGTATTTCCTAAGCATAGATACATGGAAGACAGAGTGAACGGAAGATAACTCTGAAGGCAACTCAACCTGATACGCTACCTTACCGACACGACTAAGAACTCTGTAGGGGCCAACATAATGTGGACTAAGTTTCCCCTTGTTCCCAAATCTCTTTACTCCCTTCATGGGTGAAACCTTCAAATACACCAAGTCACCAACTTCAAATTCAAGGACTCTTCTCCTCACATCAGCATACGACTTCTGACAATTCTGTGCGGTTTTTAATCTTTTTTTAATCACTTTGACTTTTTCCATAGCCTCAAAGACCGAATTAGGACCACTCATGGCTGCTTCACCCACTTCAAACTAACCTATGGGTGACCTACATTTCCTTCCATACAAAGCCTCAAATAGAGCCATGCCAATGCTAGAGTGAAAACTGTTATTGTAAGCAAACTCTATCAACGGTAAATGCTCATCCCAACTCCCCTTAAAGTCAAGGGCACACACTCTCAACATATCCTATAAGGTTTGGATGGTCCTCTCAGCCTTACCATCTGTTTGCGGATGGAAAGTGGAACTCAAATGCACTTGGGTACCAAGACCCTTCTGAAAAGCTCTCTAAAACTGTGAAGTGAACTGAGTACCCCTATCTGAAATGATGGACAAGGAAACTCCATGCAGTTTGACTAATTCCCGGATGTACAATCTAGCGTAATCCTCAGCAGTATAAAATGTATGCACAGGCAAGAAGTGCGCAGACTTAGTCAGTCTATCTACAACAACCCAAATGGAATTATGATGGCATCGGGAAGGAGGTAAACCAGTTAAAAAATCCATGTTTTTCTCTTCCCACTTCTAAGTAGGAATACCAAACTCCTGCATCATACCACCAGGTCTTTGGTGTTCTACCTTAACCTGCTGGCACGTCGCATACTTAGCCACAAAGGCTGCTATATCCTTCTTCATTCCACTCCACCAATAGATTTCCCACAAGTCGCGGTATATCTTGGTGGCACCAGGATGAATAGAATATCGCGCACCGTGCATTTCAACCATAATTCTCTGTCTCAGATCCTCAACATCCAGAACACATAATCTATCCTGCAATCTGAACACACCATCCCTCTCTTGGGAGAAAACCTTCACCTTTTGGTCCTTGACTGATTCTTCCAATCTGACCAAACTAGTATCTATGTTTGAGAAATAAATTGCACCTTGCAATTAGTCAAACAAATCGTCTATTCTAGGAAGAGGATACTTATTTTTGATAGTGACTTTATTCAACTGGCGATAGTTAATACACATACGTAAAGAACCATCTTTCTTTCTCATAAATAACATAGGAGTACCCCAAGGAGAAACACTGGGCCTTATGAAACCCTTATCTAACAGATCTTTGAGTTTCTCTTTCAACTCCTTAAGTATTGCAGGTGCCATACGGTAAGAAGGAATAAAAATGGGCTGAGTATCAGGAAGAAGATCGATCCCAAACTATATCTCTCTATCAGGAGGTATCCCTGGGAGATCCTCTGGAAAGACATCAGATAACTCATTGACAATGCTAACTGACTGGAGAGTTGGAGTCTTAGACTTAATGTCCTTGACTCTAACCAGATGATAAAGTCACCACTTGGAAACAAGTTTTCTAGATTTAATATATTGAGTTGATGATAGCCGATAGAAGGTCTATATTTAAGAAGTAAATTGCTCCTTGCAATTAGTCAAACAAATCGTCTATTCTAGGAAGAGGATACTTATTTTTTATAGTGACTTTATTCAACTGTCGATAGTCAATACACATACGTAAGGAACCATCTTTATTTCTCACAAATAACATAGGAGTACCCAAAGAAGAAACACTGGGCCTTATGAAACCCTTATCTAACAGATCTTTGAGTTGCTCTTTCAACTCCTTAAGTTTTGTAGGTGCTATACGGTAAGAAGGAATAAAAATGGGCTGAGTATCAGGAAGAAGATCGATCCCGAACTGTATCTCTTTATCAGTAGGTATCCCTGGGAGATCTTCTGGAAAGACATCAGAAAACTCATTGACAATGGTAACTGACTGGAGAGTTGGAGTCTTAGACTTAATGTCCTTGACTCTAACCAGATGATAAATTCACCACTTGGAAACAAGTTTTCTAGCTTTAATATATTGAGTTGATGATAGCCGGATCGAAGGTCTATGTTTGAGAAGTAAATTGCACCTTGCAATTAGTCAAACAAATCGTCTATTCTAGGAAGATGATACTTATTTTTGATAGTGACTTTATTCAACTGGCGATAGTCAATACACATACGTAAGGAACCATCTTTCTTTCTCACAAATAAGATAGGAGTACCCCAAGGAGAAACACTGGGCCTTATGAAACCCTTATCTAACAGATCTTTGAGTTGCTCTTTCAACTCCTTAAGTTTTGTAGGTGCCATACGGTAAGAAAGAATAAAAATGGGCTGAGTATCAGGAAGAAGATTGATCCCAAACTATATCTCTCTATCAGGAGGTATCCCTGGGAGATCTTCTGGAAAGACATTAGAAAACTCATTGACAATGCTAACTGACTGGAGAGTTGGAGTCTTAGATTTAATGTCCTTGACTCTAACCAGATGATAAATTCACCACTTGGGAACAAGTTTTCTAGCTTTAATATATTGAGTTGATGATAGCCGAATTGAAAGTCTATGTTTGAGAAGTAAATTGCACCTTGCAATTAGTCAAACAAATCGTCTATTCTAGGAAGATGATACTTATTTTTGATAGTGACTTTATTCAACTGGCGATAGTCAATACACATACGTAAGGAACTGTCTTTCTTTCTCATAAATAACATAGGAGTACCCCAAGGAGAAAAACTGGGCCTTATGAAACCCTTATCTAACAGATCTTTGAGTTGCTCTTTCAACTCCTTAAGTGTTGTAGGTTCCATTCGGTAAGAAGGAATAAAAATAGGCTGAGTATCAGGAAGAAGATTGATCCCGAACTATATCTCTCTATCAGGAGGTATCCCTGGGAGATCTTCTGGAAAGACATCAGAAAACTCATTGACAATGCTAACTGACTGAAGAGTTGGAGTCTTAGATTTAATGTCCTTGACTCTAACCAGATGATAAATTCACCACTTGGAAATAAGTTTTCTAGCTTTAATATATTGAGTTGATGATAGCCGAATTGAAGGTCTATCTTTGAGAAGTAAATTGCACCTTGCAATTAGTCAAAAAAATCGTCTATTCTAGGAAGAGGATACTTATTTTTGATAGTGAGTTTATTCAACTGGCGATAGTCAATACACATACGTAAGGAACCATCTTTCTTTCGGACAAATAACATAGGAGTACCCCAAGTAGAAACACTGGGCCTTATGAAACCCTTATCTAACAGATCTTTGAGTTGCTCTTTCAACTCCTTAAGTTTTGTAGGTGCCATACGGTAAGAAGGAATAAAAATGGGCTGAGTATCAGGAAGAAGATCGATCCCAAACTATATCTCTTTATCAGGAGGTATCCTTGGGAGATCTTCTGGAAAGACATCAGAAAACTCATTGACAATGCTAACTGACTGGAGAGTTGGAGTCTTAGACTTAATGTCCATGACTCTAACCAGATGATAAACTCACCACTTTGAAACAAGTTTTCTAGCTTTAATATATAAGATAAAATGACTCTTGGGAGATACAAAACTCCCTGACCACTCAAACACAGGTTCATTAGGAAACTGAAACTTGACCACTCGGGTACGACAATCTATAGAGGCATAACAAGAATGAAGCCAGTCCATACCCAGAATAACATTAAAATCCACCATGTCTAAGTCAATCAGATCAGCCAACATGACTCTACAAAGGACTGTAACAGGACACTTTCTATACACTTTCTGGGTAACAATCGAATCACCCACTGGGTTAGAAACTAAGATAGGCTTACGAATATTTTCAGGGCTCATTTCAAAATTCCTAGCAACCAGAGGTATAACATATGAAAAACTGGACCTAGGGTCCAACAAAGCATAGACATCAAGCTGAAGTATACGGAGCATACCAGTAACAACATCGGGAGTGTCCTCCTGTTCTTGGTGATATGGCAAAGCATAGAACCTATTCTGTCGCTGACCGCCAACAGTGTTAGAAGATATGTCCTGAGCTGGGGCTGGGCGAGTCACCTAAACTGGAGCACTAGAAGTCTGAGTCTGATTCTGAGGGAGATTATCACGACGCCCTTGCCTGGCATGTGGGGACTCCCTAAGTTTGTGACTCAAGTTACCACACCCAAAATAACCTTTCTTCTCACCTCAAAACTCACTCGGGTGGGTCCTCCCACACTTAGGAAATGAAGGATAATTTGTCTTACTGCCAATACTGTACTAGGACCTGGCTGCATATGACCTGCTACCATATTCCTGCCCACCCCTAGTCGATGGTTCCTGTATAGATGAACGACTCTAAAACTGAGGGCGATTCCCTCCCTGCGATCTAGTCTGACCCTGTCCGTGATGCTCGAACCTAGCTCTCTTAAATCTCTCATTCTATCACTCTCCTTAATCTTGTCTACTTCAATCTGTTGGGCATGAGTCATCAGCCTGGAAAGATTCATATCACTATTTAACATAGCAGACCTGCACTCCTTAACAACATAGCTAGACACTCCTATCACAAATTTACTCTTACTGTCCCGATTATTAGCTACTAATTCAGGAGCATATTCGGACAACTGATTGAACTTCAGACAGTACTCTTTAATAGTCATAGAGCCTTGTCGCAAGTTCATGAACTCCTTTACCCTTACCTCTCTCATCTCTAAAGGGAAAAACTTATCCAGGAATGCATCCCAGAACTCCTGCCAAGACATAGGGGCGGAAACCTCACCTCTACCCTTCCTCCAAGCAACTACCCAATCATATACAAGGTCTTTCAACCGATATGCTGCAAACTCCATACTATGCTCCTCGGGGACCTGCATCACCTGAGTAATCTTTTGCACCTCCTCCAAGCACAACTGTGGATCCTTATCTGGCTTAGACCCATAAAATTCTGGTGGATTCATCCGCATAAAGTCATGGATCATCGCAGCAGCTGAATCACCTCCCTGCTGCTGTAGATCCGGGGTCAGATTGGCCTGAACATTGCAGTGATAGCTTGGGCCAACGCCTGAAAGGCTGCCTGAAATTTAGCATGGGACACATTTTCATTCAATGGGTTAGCAGACTGGGGTTTCTGACCATTGTTATTTCTTTTAGCTCAGCGAGGAGGCATATTCTGAAAGAGGAGAGCACGAATTAATAGCTGAAAGGAAACAACCGTAAGCATGATGGACTTCTGAAAGAAAGAAATAACACTTTTTCCTAAAACGTCTTGTAGCCTCTTACTCATAGATGTGGCACACTACACACCGATTATCAAGACTCTACTTAACACGGCTTATTAGACTCCCTAGGACTCCAATAACCTTAGGCTCTGGTACCAAGTTTGTAACGCCCCGAAAATGGGTCCCAAAGCATCACACGATGCTTAAGGCTACAAGTAGCCCCAAGATAACCCTTTGAGCTGTTTTTATACCATTCAACACTTATCAATAGGATTACTATAGTCAAACATCAATATATTCTCCATAATATCATAATTCAAGATGAAAGAGATGTGGAAAATAACAAAATACGACCTCTCCACAAGACAGATCAATCTAACCATCTAGTCTGACAAACCTTTACTAAACTATATAACACTGAGCCATTGGGACAGACCCCAACTGACCCTAACATCAGGGAATAATATGATAACTCAAAATAAAAGAGTAAAATCTAAAATAACCAATCCTCAAACCATGAGGACTCACCACTGTAGAAAATGTAGACCAATGTTCTCGGAGAATCACGTCAATCCTGGAAATGAGCACCCGGACCTACATTATAGGGAAAATATAGCCCACGTACAAATACATGGGTTAGTACAATGGAATATGGACCGAGTATATGAGGGTGTATGCAAGTTTTCATAAAAGTACTATATCACAAATATTCATAGGAAAATATGCATGCTGTAATAAGAGACTCACATAGCTCAAAATAAAATCATCATAATCACCATAGAGTAAAACACATCGGTGAAAACATGTGAGTCATCATAGTAAATCCCAATCACTTTCATAATCATTTTCAAGTCATCAAAATGAGTAGCTTTCATAACAATTCTCTTTATGATATAGAAATATTCATCAAATTCTTCAAAACCGATAACTTTCTCAACTCACACTTTCAAACTATTACATTTTTCATCTCAATCAGAAGAATACACACACACATTGGGAGTCTCTTACAACCGACATAATTTATGTGAGCTACATGGAGTCCAATATCCAACCCACATTGGGGAGTGCTGTCCTATCCTTGCCATCGGAGTAGGACCTTAATCTTTTGTTCATTAGTGATCACTATATCAACCAGCCTTAGGCTCACATCCTATGGGGGAACGTAGTTCTAGGGAAGTACCAATCACAGCTATACCTCCACTCGGTGCTAAAGACTACTCTCAGACTGAGCTCAGATCATTTCAAAAGAAAATCCACAACAACGTAATTCAACAATTCATATCGGGAGCCATGATGCTACCCCTTTTTCATAATAAATCAACATGTGGATTTCTTTTCACATTCGAGTTCAAAAATAATTCTTTCAAGACCAAAAGGTCAAATCATTCAAATATCAAGCTGTGTGTAATACATTACTTCACCAAAGATCATAATCTCAAAGAGGGTTTAAATCCCATATACTAACACTTGAGTAAAACATTTCAAGATTCATACCTTGTATAGCAAACAAGTATAACTCATATGAAAATCTGGAAATTCAACTTGAAACATGATATTAACATCAAAACTCAAGGAATTTATCTTTAAGACATCTAAAAAATATCATAGTTTCTTGAACAAGAATATAGGATAATAGTTTCCATCTCTAATTCATAATTAAACAAGTACAATTACGTATCTTCGTAAAATAATACAAATTTTTGGACACAAAAATGAAAGGATGTTCTTGTTGAAAACCCCACATACCTTTATGGTATGGATTTGTTGAAAGATTGGAACCTCAATGTTGATTGTGTAACCCTAGTTGTTTTTCTCCTTTAGTGTTCGTGGATGATGAACTTAGATTGTTAATAGAGTTATGGTGTGTTTAGATTCTATTAAATTCGTAAGGTTAAGTTTAGGTGTGTGTAAGGAGTGCCAAAAGACTTAATTGCCCTCAAAATAACCCAAAAATGGAGTGTTTAAGTCACTTGAACCCATAAGATATGCGCTGCATATGATATTGCATATATTTACATAGGCGCCACATATGATATCACCTATATTTACATAGGCGCCGCATATGATATCGCCTTTATTTAAATAGGCGCCGCATATGCTATCGCATATGCTTTCCAGTGGCCATGTGCGATTGGTTAGCCGACGCACTCTACTTTGCAAAGCCATAACTCCTAGCTCCGGTGTCTGATTTTGGTGAAATTGGTATCGTTGGAAAGCTAATTCTATTCTCTATAATTTTGTTGGTAGAAACATGCAGAAATACCACATATGTATTAAGTTATGTTCATTCAAAGACGACCCTTGAGAATTCAAACACTAAAACTTGATGGATTTCGAAACTCTTAGCTTGTACTACCTTAAGTGACCCATATAACCACACTTGACACATCATAAGCTCTCTTATAACTAGGGTACTCTTGGTAATTTAGGTTCCCATATATGGCTTACAAAATTGGGGTTTTCACATATACGAACAATAGTTCATTTTCTATCTTAGGAAAGTGCGGGGCATTATACAAGAGTATAAAGAAAATTCTGACCATTGCCGGTACTTGAAGTAGCAACCTTTAGCGTAGGAGATGAAGAAGTAGAAATCAGACCCTTATTATCTCTAGTAGTAACATTATTTAAAGGATAGTTCTATTGGATATGATTAAGCCTGTCGTATTTAAAACACCAATTCCCCCTCATCATAATAACCATGGTGCAACTGCCCATCAATTTTGTAAGAAAGATAAAATAGGGCTGACTGAGATCCATTAGTCTAGGTCTGGGCACCCTGGGTCATAAACCCACTATAAGCCTAAAAGCGACGATTTCCAAACGACTTAGGATAAGGAGTACTAGCTGTAGAATAAGAACTAGAATTTTCCCAAGCCTTTTTCTTACCCAACTACCTACCATCTCTACCATTGCTCTGTTGGCCTCCACCCTACTCTGAATATCTAAATTTCTTCGTCTGGCTTTATCCCATTTCTGCTTGTTTCTTATTCTCATCCTCAACTTACTGCATATAAACCACTAACCTAGAGATATCCATATCATTATTGAATATAGAAGCCTTACACTCCAATATTAAGTCACACAACAAGCTTAAAGCAAACTTCCTCATCCTAGCCCTCATGCTAGATACTAACTTTGGATCATGGCGAAACAACTGGTGGAATTTCAAAGCATACTCCTCCACACTCATCCTCTCCTACCTCAGATTCACAAACTTCTCAGCTTTAGCTTTCCTCAAAACATGAGGAAATAAATGATCAAGAAAAGCTCTATAAAATTCCCCTTCATATAGACTGGTCAAGAAAAGCACTATAAAATTCCCCTTCATATAAACATGAGGAAATAAATGATCAAGAAAAGCACTATAAAATTCCCCACTGATAGTCCATGTCCTTTAAATGATATGCGACAAACTCCATACCCTTCACTTCTGTAGCATGTATTACCTTGAATATTTTCTTTATTTTATTCACAAACCCTTGAGTATCCTCTTTAACCTTTGCGTCTGTAACGGTCAGAGGATTTAACCTCATACACTAGCTAACTCTAGTGATCTTAGAAGATAGAGCGATAGAATGAACATGGTTAGGCTAATAAAAATAAGAAGTTACCAACTGAATCTGCAGATAAATTGATCAATAAAACTCGACATCAGAAATGTCTACTTAGGGCAGTGAGGCATGATTATTATCAACTCGAGAATCCTGAGGAGGACTGGCAGGAATCGATGGAACTCCACGTGGGTAGTCAAGAGCCAGGGCCCTATACCTACTTTAAACTCTATATGTAGAACGAGTCCCATCCACATTATCCTCAGGTGGGAAAAAATGTTTCCACGAGCATCAAATCTTTGAGAAAGCATGATCTGAAATGCGAACAAACAAAATTAGAGGAGTTTTCAAGACCTTAGACTCTATAGCCCCAAAATAAATCACAAGAAAGGAAAATATTCCTAAATTCCTTGTAGCCTCTCCCTTATAAGTGTGGCATACTATACATCCATAAAAGAGACTCTACTTGATACGGATTTATGGAAACCCAATGACCATGAACCTGCACTCTGATACTGAGTTTGTCATAACCTAAACTAGGGCCTGAACATGATAGGTATCTCATGTCTGTCGAGGATCGTAGATCACCCTCTTTACCCTAGCACTAGAACATAATGCAATTAGCAGCGGATGAACTTTGAAAATATCACAAGATAGTTAAGAATCACCTAAACAACCTAATCTATAGTAATTCACGAACCCTCTAATAACTAAGAACAACCTAAGTTAGGACATTCCCCTGACCATAGCCAAAATGAGTCCAAAAGGAATAGTCTAAAATATGAATAAAACTAGATCATGAAATAAGGGCCTTCAGGAGAATGGAAGCTCACCACTTTAAAGATAACTCTTGAGCTATCCAAGAATTACCAATCACTATGTAGGGAAATCAAAAGTGTCTCTATTCCCTGCATTGCGTGTGGATACAACTTTTGAAGGTGGTTAGCAGTGTGAGCACTAGAATTTAACTCCAGATAAATATAAAATAATGCCAATTAAAATCTAATCCAAACTCAATGTATATGTTCACATGCATGCATATATATATATATATTATATGTATAAGGAACGAGGTTTAGCATGAGAATTAAAACCATTAACCCAGACTATGTAGCTTTAACTGTCATCCATACCCATGGGCTATATGGGTCTAGCTCCTCCCTACTAGTTGGGTCCAACTCCTCCCTGTTTGTTGGCCCTAGTACATGTTAACTACATAAACTATCAAGGATACAACCATTCCAAATTACATATATAATTAATGTATGAAATATACACTGCCATAAAAATCAATCCCTGTGCCGATAAATATGGTTTCCAATGTCAGTCCCTCAGGATCTCCACCTTCATGACTCAGCTACACAATCCTCTTTAAGCCTAATTAAAATAAGTTTTACATAACCTATCCATTTAACCAAGGAATTATCCATTAGTGAATCAACCATAGGTATGGATATACCATTATGCTTTTAAGCTTATAATTATGCCAAACCAATTCTATCAACTTCGGGTAATGCCACGACCCCCTTTGTTCATTAAATCAAGCTTAAAATAAAAAAACATGGCTAACAAGTCCTTCAAAATCCTTTTATCGATTTAACCATTTATGTAATAAAATTGTTTAGGGAAGTAAGACAAAACATGTGATTAACCATATTCGAAATCCAATTATGCAAGTGGGTTAGGGAACATAATTTCCTAAACCAAATTCCAAACCAAAATTATCAAATTGGCGGAATAACTTGACCCCCATCCCATTCACCATACCCATGCTCCCCAACGGGTTTAAAAATACATAAATAAAATATGAACACTTGCATTACAACCAAGGGAATGGAAATCAAGTAACAATCTTTCCAAAACCCTTAACCCAAATCAAAATCCATATTGAAATCTATATGAATAACCATTTAAAAATATGGTTTAAGTAAAACATGTTTAAAGGGAGAGGTACATGCCTGAAAGTATCACAATTATGGAGAGAAATCACCACTTGGAAGCTTTAAATGGTCAACCTTGAGCTATACTATCTTGTTCTTGACTTAAGGATTTGAGAGAGTTTAAGAGTATGTTTTATTATGTTTTTGTATGATAATGAGGTTCCAAAAAGGGTTTTAAGGGCGTGAGTAACTAATGGGGAAAAGGAAAAATATCCAAAGTACCCTTAATGAAACACTAAAAAATTATTGCCAGTGACTACGAGTCACCTTATGATCATGAGGACATGTTACGAGTCAACATTGATGACTTATAGTCTGGGTAGAAACATGGGGCCTCCTCACTGGGTTGACTATGAAAAGAGCCCTATGAATTTTAAAGAGTCATTATAACTCGTGAAATCTAATTGTATCCATACAAGAAACATGGGCAACCCTTACGGGTCACCTAACGACTTGAGCCCTGCCAGCTGTATGGATACCTTAAATCCTCATTAGGTGATCTATAGTCTGATTAATAATCTCAAAACTCAAGAAATTTTAAGAGGCTAAAATTTGGGGGGTTACAAATACCTGCTTACTACTACTGGATAGGAATTGTGAAACACTAACCCATACAAAATTTTATGAACATATTCAACGTTGAAAAACTTTTCTATCTTTCTGGTCGCTACCTAACCTCTATCTTAACTAAAGCATTAATATACTCTAAGTCCCCTTAATTTGTAAATCTCTCTCAAAGTGCTATTAAAACATCCACACAACACCTTTCTGGCTCCATTAATACATAATCTACTAAATTTCAGATAAACACTATCCCTAGTTTACTGCTACTAAACTTCTAGGTTCATGCTTCTAACTCTAAGTCATGGGGCCATAGAATTCAGATAAGGTATCTAAGGGCACATATTACTTTGTCTTAGTGAACTATTTTTATGAACATAAATGAATTATTTCAATGATTGGAACTTAAAGTTATTGATGGAATCCTTAAAAGCCCATGTGCAATCTCATAATTATTTGTGGGGGCTGTTTAAGAAATCTCTATTGGTAGAAATTTAAGTTTGACTGGTTCGGCCACATAAAAAATAAAGCACAATTGGCATGAATAGAGCAATGTAAGAATTTATATAAGTTTCTTAAAGAACATCTCTACTGCATGACCTGAGATATGAAATAAAGGAAACCTTTCTTAAATGCTTAGTATCCACTCGATGAAAAGTACAGATGTCTCTATACCATTCCACAAGACTCTACTAGACATATAAACACCCTAGGAGACTTTAATCATGTTCTCTGATACCAAGTTTATCACAATTCGAGACTACCCTCTAGTCATAACATGGTGCTTAGAACCACAAGTGATCCCAAGCTAAATTTTACACTGGCATGATGCTTGAGCAACTAATTTAAAATATATATAAATGCTAAATTTTTTGAGCAGAAGCATAATTATGATATAATCTATGTCAAAACATTATTGTTATAAGTTTACAACCCTATAATCCAAAATATTGGGGAATTAAAATTATATACAATAACTCTAACTAACTATCTATAAAGCCTCTACTAATACTGACTATAGGTAGTCGAGACATGATCCTAACTATACCCAATAAATACAAATGGATAAGAAAATACAATACAAAAATGCAAATGGCTTGAGTCCTCAAAATAAGAGAACTCATCACGTGCTAGCTGGAAGCCGTGAAATGCCTGACCCAGATGTGTGAGCTACATCTGGTACCTATTTTATAAATCAATGTATCCACACAGACATATATATGGTCAGTACTTCTGGATTATATAGAGTATGTAAGATATGCACTAGTCATGAAAATACTTAAAATATGCTTTAAAAATAAGGACAGAAGCCCCTTATGAAATATGCATTTAAAACATAGCTGTACGTAAAAACTGTAAGGCATGGTGAAATTTACAAATCATGAGATAAAATATTTCTATAATCTGGGATATGGTAGAAACATGAATACTATTTTTAATCTCAAGTTAAAGCTGAATATGTTGAAAAATTATACTGATGGTTATGTCTGAATTTTGAGTCTGAAACTGTGGGATGTGAATTGATGTAATAACCAAGTATAAACATGTACAATATATTTGAATAATTGAATGACTGAATATAAGGTCATGCATAGCTTAACTTAAACATAAGTTGAACATAAACAAAGAACTGTGGGAGCTAATTACAACCGACATGCCCCAATCTGAGCTAATCAGTGTCCAACTTATAACCCCAATTGGAATATTGCTAGTATATTTCAAAGGGTACCAACACTGGATAATATGGATTTACTAAACTAATATCCAAAAGGACTAGGGTGTCGTTCCTCTACTGGCGGGTGACCCCTACTAGGGTGTCAGTTCTCAACTGGTGGGTGACTCTCATGACCTCTGGTGGTAATGTAGTTTTGGAACTTAGGGACTTATAATAAAGGTCTCAGTCCTCAACTAGTGTGTGATCTTTCATCCATACGTTCCCTCGGAGATAAGTACTACTCCTAATAGAAAAACATTGAAACATGAACTGAATTACTCATCATGATATCATTATGTAAGTATTAACTGTGTATAATCTGAAGTTCTCAAAATATGTAAACTGATATATGCATGAGTCCCTAGGTATCAAGAGTTCATAATCCACTAGCTTTGACTAATGCATAATGAACATGATAATAATAAATGCTGATCATAATAGAAAATTTCATGAATAAAGCCTACAAATTCAACAACTAACCATAATGTGGAAATTCATGATTCTTGAACATGGGAGGATGCCATTTTTATGGGACAAGATGTATTCATGGTTTAGTTATAAAATAATCTGAAGAAATAAGGAAAAACTCATATAACTTGATCATATGCTTGAATTTGGGGTTATATTATATAAAGCATACATGGGCATGAGAATAGCATGACTGATATAATATGGGCCTAAGAATCCATGAATAATCAATAAAACATATTTATAACCAAAAATTATACCATGGGGGATTGTATTTAAGTTTAGAATAACAATTGGGTAAAAGCCCTAGATTAGGAAAATCATAAAATTCATCAATAAAAAGTTATTAGTTTGGGCATGAGGATGAAAGGAAATCCTCATTAAATACCCACATACTTGATTACTTTAGATTCTTGAATTAAAGTTTTAAAGATTTGGACTTGGAGATGAAAACCCCTAATATCTTGCTTTAGAGAAGAGAAAATCGCATGTTCTTGGAGAATTTCCTGAGTTGTGCTGAGAATGAGGAATTTGGATTTGTTTTGAATTTTTAATCACTCTTAAAATATCCTAAATGACATAGTTTTGAGGTTAAAAGAGTGGGAAAAGACTAAAAAAAACTCCTTAAAAATCGTCAGAAAGTCGTCTGGAAGCAGTCCCAACGACTTAGTACATTACTCGTAGGGTCAGGCCATGAGTTGTGACTTGAGTCATAGTCTGAAACCCAATATCAGTCTCTACTTCTTACACTTGGACTTCCTCCTAATGACCTTTAACGATACATTACGAGTCATAGTTTAGGCAGCTTTGATAGTGCATATGTATTTTGGCCATAACTTTTCACTCCGATATCTAATTAAGGCAAAATTTGTATCAGTGACAAGATAATTCAATTATCTATCTGTTAGAGGTATTGACTAAAATATTATTAGTATACCAAAATTTATGCTTATTTGGACTCGTCTATAAGATAGGAGCTATTTATGACCATAATATGTGTCTAAATCACTATAAAACTATCAAAACATGAGGTTTTATCATTCCTGAACTTAAAGCATAGTTCAAATATTATCTTGGATTTTAGGGTGTTATAGAGTCCTATTTAACTTTAATTGTGAGCTTATTTTAGCACTTTAAATATTATATTAATTGGGATTTATGAGAGTTAATAGTGAGATATGAGTTCATTTTTTTCCTGCCTTATTGTGATGATGTTTAGGCATTATTTTATACATATTGTAGCAAAAGATATAACTAAATGTCTGAATAAGTTCTAGAGATATTAGAATTCATAAACATTGTATCACCGGATTGAATATTATGAAAGCTTACTGCTCACTCCACTTTATATACTATTTTGAGGGTGCAATGAAGCCATAATATTTAGGGGGACCTTATAAGAATTTGTATTGTATGTGAATGTAGTTGGAGGAGAAAGGGTTGAAATAATACCATTAAATTAATTAATTATGGTTTACTGGCCGACTACTATTTTGGAAATGTTAAATAGCCCAATTATGTTGATAAGCTACTAATACTAGTTTTAATATACTCTATTGTACATTAATAATCTAAATGAAGGACGTTAATTTAGGGTGCTATTGGAGTTGTACAACAAGGTATTTAAGATTTCATGATCCTATACTCTTTGTCATAAATCTAAATCTTGTGGTACATAGTAAGCTTCCTAAGTGCTCTTCCTTTCAAATGATACATGTTCCGTCCAACTGCACACGCTAGTGTACGTGGTCGTGCAAGTTATAAAGTGTCCCTTTTGAGCCGAATATTGATTTCTCAGGGACTTGGTGTTTAGCAAGTAATCTAACTATAGTGTTACTAAGGAGATTAAACAAGTGTGAGTTTAACCAATATAAAGTTGAGTTTTGGAAATTTTAACGTAAGAAAGAACAATAATAAGAATAGAAAGAGTTTGAAAAAATACTAAGAAGGACTCTAGGGTTGAGGCAATTAGAACAATCCTACAAAGCTATATAATTTTGCTGGTCAAGTTAATTATCTTTATTGATGATTTACGTGGTTAATGATCTTTCGATCTTCTAATTATCTACTAAATTAGCCTCAAAACTATTTCATTGATTGGGGATGTGAGAACTAATTCAAAAGCATTTGTATTTTGTCCTGTATTTGAAATAAATTTGAGGGTATTAAAGTACTTTCCCTTCACCCCAATCATCCTTTAATACGAAATTCATCTTTAATTAACCTAGTTACTTAATTATTCCCCCAATTTTCCCACAAATTAAACCATTCTCTCTCAAGAGACAAAAACCCTAGTTCAAGAGATCAAGTACAAAGTTCAAGAATTCACCAAGAACTTCAAAAAATCTCATAAATTAAGGTATGTTAGGTGTTCATATATGGGTCTCTTTCACCCATAAAGTCCAAGAATCCATTTTTAAAACTTCAAGATTCATGAATCATGGTTTACATGTATGAAATTAGATTGTATTTATGTTTTGGCATTTATTGAGTTTTTAATCCAAAATTAATGGTATATTCCATGAAATTGAATAACATGTATATTGAATTGAGTAATCCCCATGTTATAATCCATGAATTTGCAAGTTTGGGCATTGTAATTGCCATGTTTATGTGTTATCCATGATTTAAAGTCCAAGTTTCAATAATTGTTCCTAGTATGAGTTGATTTACATGATTTCCATGATAAACCTTCAATTTGCAAGTTGATTGTTATAACCATGTTTACCCTAAGTGTTTATGATTTAGTAAAAAAAGAATGCCTTCTATGTGTATGATAAATTATCTATGAGAATGAAATAATGCCATTATAGCATGCTAACATGTATTCTCCATTCATATATAAGTTAATGCATTACAAGTGTTTGATAAAATATCTCTATAGATGAATTATGACGAAGTGAACATTATTATTATTCAAGATCTTGCTTTGATTTACTTTTCATGCTATTGAGTCTAGGGGGTATTTAACACTTGACAAGTTAGATGTTTACCTAGAACCAGTGTCAGTGATAGAATAGTATCAGTCATGTCACAATCAATTAAACTCATTTAGTTACAAAACTCAAGAAAAACTCAGTAAACTCTGCATCAGTCAAGTCTAGTTTAGTATACTCAGTTCAGTGTATTTCAGTTGGGAGTAGGATTTAACACCGAGCGAGCCTAGGGATGGGGTCTCACCCATTAGTTAGGACTTGGTCACTAGAAGCAATCTTTAAGTTCCAGAACTATGTAGCTATTGTTCATGCATATGAATTATCCCTTGCATTCAGCCTTACCTCATTTAGCATACCAGTATATTCCACGTACTGACCGTATACTCTTTCTTTGTGCTTTGATGTCTCATATCATAGGTTTGGATGCTCAGGTTCCTGACCGTGCTTAGACAGATCCAGTCAGCAGTCGCAGATTTAGTAGCGAGTCCTCATATATCAAGGGCATACATTTATTTTAGTATTTTAGTTATTGGATTTAGTTTGGGCCTTGTCCCATCAACTCTACTTTCAGACAGTTCAAATTAGAGGCTTTCAGACTATATTTGTTAGATAACATTCAGTATTACAGACTATTATTTCAGATGTTATATTTTATCAGTATTTTAGACTTTGAACCTTATGGAATTTTAGCCTAATTATATTTATTTCAGTGTTATTATCCAGTGCTCATAGCAGATATTAGTCATGGGTTAGCTTGTAGTCCTTCGGGACTGTATGCACCGTGTGACGACTATGGGGTAGTCTCGGGTCGTTAGGAACTTGGTATCAGAGCCTAAAGTTCAATAGAGTCCTAGAGAGTCTAAAGCTGTATCAAGTAGAGTCTTGTACATGGGTGTGTAGCGCGCCACACTTTTGGTCAGGAGGCTATGAGATGTTTTAGGAACAGTTTCCCTTCTTACAACATTCATGTCGCGCGAGTGAGCATGAGCTCCAATTAAAAAATATTAGTCTAATCTGCTTCTTCCTTTCCTTTATAGAATATTCCTCCAAAAAGGACTAACGAAAGAAGGATCCAAAATTAGTCAGCCCCACAGCCCGTTCAGGCAGATCCCCTGGATGAGCACGTCTCTCATTCAAAATTCAGAGCTGCATTCACTACTCCAGCCAATTCATTCGCATCTCAGAATGAACGACCAGTTGCTATTCTGGCCAACATAGTGGCCAATACTACTGCAACCAGAATTCAGGACTTCCCTCGAATGAATCCTCCCCTATTCTCAAGATCTAAGTCAGACAAGGATCCACAAGAGTTCCTCGATCAGGTTCAAAAAGTCACAAATATCATGGGAGTGACTTCCAATGAGAGTGTTGAGTTAGTATCTTATCAGCTACAAGATGTAGCTCATACGTGGTTTAAGCATTGGCAGGTAGATAGGGGCACAAATGCCGAGCCCATAGAATGGAAATAGTTTAATACTGCCTTCCTAGATAGATTCTTTCCCTTAGAGCTGAGAGAAGCCAAGGTGTTAGATTTCATAAACCTCAAGAAAGGTTGTATGAGTGTGAAAGAGTATTTCCTCAAGTTTACTCAGTTATCCAGGTATGCTCCTTATGTAGCAGCAGACAATAGGTCCAAAATGAGCAAGTTCATATCTGGGGTGTCAGATAGTATGGTTAAGGAGTACAGAACTGCAATGTTGATTAAATGGATGGATATATATAGGCTTATAGTCCATGATAAATAGATTGAGGAGCATAAGCTTAAGAAGAAGGAGAGAGAATAAGAGAGCCAGAATGGGTAGCTTTAGTTTTGCTTAGCCTAAGTCAGAATGCGGTAACCATTCCCAGTTTCTTCCTAAAGTTTCAGTTCCAGTTCCATCCTCAGCTAGTGCACCAGTACCAAAGTTCAGGAATTATAGTCGAGATGGATCACCAGGCTCCGAAACCCAGGGTAGTGTGAGCAGTGGTCGTACCTATCCACTTTAAGAAGAATGTGGTAAAAATCACCTAGGTATGTGTAGAGCAGGCAACTATGTGTGTTTTCGATATGGTAAGCCAGGCCACAGGGTGCAGGAGTGTAGAGTAATGGCTCAGAGAGAAAAAGATTTACATCAACAGAGTCAGTTCAACCATCCTCCAATCCCACCCAATCACCCAACTCAGTAGGGCGACACTTCCAGTACCACTAGTGGTCAACACCAGAACAGATTTTATACACTCTAGTCTCTCCATAATCAAGGAAGTTCTCCTGATATAGTTACGGGTATGTTATAAGTCTTTTATCTTTATGTTTATGCCTTGTTAGATCCCAAGGTTTTACTTTTTTTGTAACCCCTATATAACCATCAACTTCGGTGTCAGACTCAAAATATTAGCAGAGCTCTCCTCAGTGTCTACCCTAGGTTTTAGATTAAAGTGGTGACAACTCAGTTTAGAATTATTGACTAAGTGGTTCACAACTTTAGATTAATGGCTTTAAGCTAAAGGGAGATGGTAGAACAAGTAACCAAGTCAGGCTTTCAGATTTTAGTAGTAATGTCAGTATTGTCAGTACTCATGCCCTTCATGTCAGCTCTATGATCCTAGCTCATATTTGGCCACATTATAAAAAATCAGGTTCGCTTATCGTTCCTAGTATAAAGAGTCCCAGTTCACTCAGTAGAACGAATCATGTTCCATGAATATAGGAACTCCACCTCAGGTCATGCAACTTATGACTCAGGCACTCATACCTTATAGTATGCTTAGTTCCCATGACTCATGCTATGCTCATAATGATCAGCCAAATTCAGATTTCGTCATGTATATCCTCAGTTTAAACCTATTGATAAATCCATGTTATTGATATTATATTCCTTAGGCTTCTGCTAAATGTCAAGTCCAGTATAGTGTCCATTCATGCTTCAGGTCCTCATGTTCTAACCTTCAGTGAACTTTTCTTATGAAATAATATAGTGATGAGCAGTTGCTTAGATGGGAGAGAGAAAATGGTTCATGTTAAGAAAAGATTGTTACATGCTTGTTTTACACGAGGTTTAATTTACGAAGATAGGCTTGAATGTCATGTTGATGAGTAACTGGATAAATGTATTTCAGAGATTTGAGTAGGCTTGAACTTAGCGGGAGAATTCAGTTCAGCTTAGACCTCAGTAGGTAGGGTTATTAGTGCCCATATTACAGAGTTTTAGCCATCTTATGGTTTCTTATTCAGATATCTAATTCAAACCATATCAGGGTTACTTACTCCCTAAAGTCATTAGAACCTTATAGAAAGAGTGTCTCAGAAATGCTCCATTCAAGTATAAGTTTTCAGTATGAGTTAGTTTGTAATGCTAACAATTCAGTTTAGCAGTCAGGCGGACAAATTTAGATGGTTTCCATCTTTTCATCTACTCGTCTTATCGCAAAATGGAACATCCTAGTAGTTACGAGTTCAGCCTAGTTTAAGTATCATGCCTCAGTTTCAGATCCCATATAATCAGTCACGATTCAGTTCTTAGGTTCCTAGTGCATCATCTCATGTTTTTCCTTAGTATCTCAGCTAAGTCAGCGTTTTCGAGGGACATAGTGTCCCAAGGGGGAGCTGTACTATAATCCCTGAGCTTTCATGCTCTAAACCTTTCATTCTCTCTTCACATCTCGAATCCAGTTAGGGATAATGGGTACTCATAAGTTGACCCTCTCATTCCAATCTTAGCCTCATCACTATTCCCAAGTCATGGCATGTATTCAAGAAATTGGTTCAATTTATGTATTCAGTTCATTTATCATGTTTCAGGCTTAGTCTTACCCTTAAGTTCCGATTCATACATGTTCAGTAAATGATCTTAGGTTCATCAGTATTCTACGCTTAAGGTAATAGTCTTTCTTAGCTATACCCAGCTCCATGTTTTGTTACAATTATAATCTTGATACTCCATTACCGTTGCATATTCCGTCATGCATTCATGAATCAGATCAGTAACATACCCATGCATCGGATATGCATGTTCAGTATAAGAACTTAGTTTGTCAGTAGTTCAGTCATGTAGTCAGGTTTTAGTTTGTGTGTTCAGTATGTAAACTCAGTCTGTTATGTTTCTCAGCTTAATCAGTCTTATTCGAGGATGAATATTCCCAAGGGGGAGATATTATAATACCCCATATTTCCCTATCTTAATTTAAGTTTTAGTAAATGTGTAATCCCATACAAAAGGTTTGAAATAAACAGTAAATTTAAGTTTAGAGCCTGCTATTGCGTAGGAAATTCAATTAGCTTTCCAATGAAATAAAGTTCGCCTAAATCTAACACTCGGGCGATGAGTTTGAGCCATTTTAGTAAGACAGTGTGCCACCTAAGCCATCAACGCATCACAACGCATGACTAAATGAAAATCGTCAATTCCTATGTTTCTCCGTAATATTGGTGCGTCGCGCTATAGACCCAGTTCACAATTATCAATTTCTATTGAGGCAACGCAATTCCACTGCATCGTGTGAAGGACCAAAATTGCATCCAGCAAGACACCGCAATGGCGTCGTGTCACGCCACTAGTCTGTTCCACGTTGTCCATTTTCCAGTGCTACGATGCGAAAGCACCGGGATACGTCAGGTGCTAAAATCAGGAATTTTTAGTAATTTTGACTTTTAGATCTGCGGGCATTAAAGCCTTTTGCCCTTCACCCCAATCATCCTTTAATATGAAATTCACCTCTAATTAACCTAGTTACTTAATTATTCACCCAATTTCCCCCCAAATTAAACCATTCTCTCTCAAGAGGCAAAAACCCTAGTTCAAGAGATCAAGTACAAAGTTCAAGAATTCACCAAGAACTTCAAGAAACTCATAAATTAAGGTATGTTAGGTGTTCATATATGGGTCTCTTTCACCCATAGAGTCCAAGAATCCATTTTTTAAACTTCAAGATTCATGAATCATGGTTTACATGCATGAAATTTTATTGTATTCATGTTTTGGCATTTATTGAGTTTTAAATCCAAGATTAATGGTAGATTCCATGAAATTGAATAACATGTATATTGAATTGAGTAATCCCCATGTTATAATCCATGAATTTTCAAGTTTGGGCATTGTAATTGCCATCCTTATGTGCTATCCATGATTTTGAATTCCAAGTTTCAAGAATTGTTCCTAGTATGAGTTGATTTACATGATATCCATGATAAACCCTTCAATGTGCAGGTTGATTGTTATAACCATGTTTACCCTAAGTGTTTATGATTTAGTAAAAAAAGAATGCCTTTTATGTGTTTGATAAATTGTCTATGAGAAAGAAATAATGCCATTATAACATGCTAACATGTATTCCCTATTCATGTACAAGTTAATGCATTATAAGTGTTTGATAAAATGTCTCTATAGATGAATTATGACGAAGTGAGCATTATTATGTTATTCAAGATCTTGCTTTGCTTTACTCTTTATGCTATTGAGTCCAGGGGCTATTTAATACCCAACAATTTAGCTGTTTACCTAGAGCCAGTGTCAGTGACAGAATAGCATCTATCATGTCACGATCAGTAGAACTCAGTTAATTACAAAACTCAAGAAAAATTCAATAAACTCTATATCAATCCAGTCCAGTTCAGTATACTCAGTTCAGTGTCTTTCAGTTGATAGTAGGATTCAACACTGAGCGAGCCTAGGGATGGGGTATCACCCATTAGTTAGGACTGGGTCCCTAGAAGTAGTCCCTAAGTTCCAGATCTACGTAGGAAATGTAGGTTATAAGATGTCACTCGTTAGATAGGGCTGACATACTCAGGGATCACCCGCTAGCTTAGGACTAATCTCAGGGGTCACCCATTAGTTGAGACTGATTCCACAACATTCGTTAGTACCCGTGGCACGGTGCTAACACCCTTCTAATTGGGGTTATAGATTGGACCCCAACTCAGTTATCTTATCTTATTTGGGGCATGTCAGTTAGATTATTACCTCCCACAGTTTCAGTTTCAATTTTTAGTATAGGACTCAGGTCAATTCTACAGAGTTAGGACTGTCAGATATAGTCAATCAGTATCAGTAATCACAGATTATCAGTTACTCAATATTAGAACTCAGTACTTAGCTTTAGAAAATCTTAGTTACAGTATATCTACATGCACAGATTGCATGCCCAGTATTGATAGTAGTTTCAGTTATTCATGTACTCTCACATTCTGTTATTCTGTATTGTTCAATTAGTTATTGTTTATACATATGAACCCTTGCATTCAGCCTTACCTCGTTTAGCATACCAGTACATTCCACGTATTGACCTTATACTCTTTCTTTGTGGTATGATGTCTCATATCATAGGTTCGAACGCTCAGGTTCCTGACCACGCTTAGACAGATCCAGTCAGCAGTCGTAGATTTAGTAGTGAGTCCTCATCTATCAAGGGCATACTTTTATTTTAGTATTTCAATTGTTGGAGTTAGTTGGGGGCTTGTCCCATCAACTCCACTTTCAGACAGTTCAAATTAGAGGCTTTCAGACTAGATTTTTCAGATAGCATTCAGTTTTACAAACTGTTATTTCAAAGTTATATTTTATCAGTATTTTAGATTTTGAACCTTATGACATTTTATCCTAATTCTGCATTTATTTCAGTATTATTATCCAGTGCTCACAACAGATATCAGTCATGGGTTAGCTTATGGTCCTTCGGGATCATAAGCACCGTGTGGCGACTAAGGGTTAGTCTCGGGTCATTACATTTTCTCATGTAGTACTGTGAAACTTTTGTGATATACCTTAGAACTATGTACTTGTGAACGCATTAGGCTTGTCGTATTTCCATCTATATTCAATGGGTAATGTGAATTTGATGCCTTCAAATCAATGCCTTAAATCTCATGCAAAGATTGTCTACTTATTTTTGGAGCTAAACTGTAACTTCAGTTTGCAGCTCTTAAATTCTATTTATATTTGACTTCTTAGCTTCAATTATTTACAAATAAAATATCATACTAATCATAAAGGCTACGATGTACTCTTCTGCATTCAGTACTATTGTTGTGATCATCCTAATCCTATCCTTCAGGTTCTTTTCTCTATCATACAAATCATAAAGGCTCTGATGTAATCTTCTGCTTTCAGTACTATTATTGTGATTATCTTATTCCTATCCTCCGCGTTCTTTTCTCTTCTCCATTCACCTTATTCCAAACTCAAATCAATTCTTTCATTTATGCTTAAAAAACACATTGCTTTATCAGAATATATACTGTGCATACAATAATGTTGAAAATTGATAGCAAGATTTTACATCTTCTTTGTAGTAGGGGATGTTAATTTGACCGTGTAGTAACTTTGAATAGTTTGGCAGTACCTCAATTTAAGGATAGTAATACAACTACTAAGCATAATAATACACTTTTATGTCAACATTCAGTAGGAAAGATGTGGACTTGCAACTTTGATCAATTACTCTCGTCACATTAGATGATGTGAAGTGCTCTCTAAGAATTTTAAAAGTACATCCCTTTTTGTGCCAATTTTACTAGATATTAGTTATGAGCATGATTCTTGATCATCATATAGCTTAGAGATTTCAATTTTTGGATTAGTAATATCTTGTATTTGAGAATTAGATGAGAAGTTCTATTTTATCTACCATGTGACTTAGAGGTCACAGGTTCAAGTCGTGGAAATAAGATCTTGCAGAAATGCAGGTTAAAATTGCATAAAATAAATCCTTGTGGTTCAGTCCTTCCCTGGATCCGCACATAGGGACAACTTAGTGCACCCGGCTGCCCTTTCAGCTGTATTTGACTTTTGATATGAGCAAAAGGCTTATATAAGCTCTGAAGATGTTTTTCAGCTTAACTCTAATTACTTGATGGAAAATGCATCTTTCGTGATGTCTATGTTTGTATGTCTACTGCTGCTGACACTGTGTATTTAGCCATTCTGTTACTTTTCATAGTTTATTCATTAAAAGAGAGTTTGAAATCTGTACATGGCTGGTATTTGCTGTTTTGTCTTATATATAAGAATTTTCATCAACTTCTTTAATATTGCCTGTGATGAGTATTTATATTCTAAATCTTTATATTTTATAGAGTTGAAGAAGTTTGAAACCCCAGCTGTTGAAAAAAATTCCCGCTGTTTAAACTTGCTGCATTGTTTAAAAGTATGCGCTAGATTAAGTTTAAAGAAAAAGAACCACAATATTATAAGTTTTGAGTAGATGTTATGCTTCCTGTTCAATTTATGCTTCTGTGAAAACAAACACAGGTTGTAAGCTTGGTGAGGTAAACTTCAAAGATACACCATCCCTAGAGAGTTGTAGTGCTTTCCAATAATTTTAAAAGCAGATCCCTTTTTGTTATCTTATACAAAAATCCAACCTTTGGCACTTTGATATCTTAAAGTCGAAAACAAATTGTTTACATGTTGGATCAGTTAAATGAATACTCTTTTATGCATCGACAGTGAAACCCACTGAGGTAGGTAACAAGTATGTTGGGGAATTAGTCGAGAAGCAAGCAACCTTGTTTGAATATCTTGGTTAAAAAGTTTCTTTATCAAATGGAATCTTAGGTAAAAAGTTTGATTTTAAAAATGGAATCTTAGCGAACTAATCTCACGCTGTGCTGACTTGGGTACGACATCAAATGTAACTCTTTTAGTTGTTTATAATAGTTTTCTCATTTTGTACTTTTGTGTTCAGCTGCATATGTCTTATTATTGTTGTTTAATGAACTGCCTTTATTGTTTGAAAAAGATACTTAATGATATACCTTAGAACTTGAGTGTAGTGTGAAATTTTAATGATATACCTTAGAACAAATTTGTAGTAGAAACTGCAGTACCAATTTTTATTGGAAACAGAAGGATGAATTATTTGAACTCTTATGGAACGTAGGATGATAAAAAATAATCCAATACAGAAAATAATTGCAACAAGTATGAAGTGTCCTATTCGTCATAATAGTTATGAAGTGATTCAAACATCAGTAGAGCTCCCGAATAAACATTACTGAACCTGTTCTTTGAACCCTTTAGCCGACCATGGACACCCTTCTTCCTGAATACTCTAACTGCAGAAACCAAAACTTCTTTTATCTCTTTTACATTTCCATTGTGTTAACTTCTTCCTACTTATAGCTAATATCATTACCTTTGTCTCTCCTTTGTCTCTGTTTACCTAGAAACACTGCTTATTTTAGACATACTTAACCATGAATTTCATTAAAACCAAATTATATGCAAAGATCATTCATACAAACAGATTAGTCATGGAGAATAGATGAATATTGGGCACAACTTCATGTATTTACAACTGCTATTTATGTATTGCATACTTCCCATTTTATAGTCTTTTCGAGGCTTTCAGATGTGGAAAATTGCAAATCCAAATCATTATTGGTTGTTTGGGGCATTGCAAATGATTGGTGGGGAGTCCGTTTGGTGTGGTCTATGGCAAACATGGAGAAGTATTTCCTACTGGGTATCTGTGATATATTTATTTTTCAAAGAATGTGTGCGAGTTCAAAGTTGGTCTTGTTTTTTCCCTGGAGAATATTATGGCTAGAAATTTAAGAGAGGAACAAAGAAAAGGAAGTTTCAGATAAGAAAAAGTTTGTAATAACTAAAAGTTACAAAACTATTACTATTAACCTTCTTCAGTTTAGTTTACTTCCCTTCTATGCATCTCTATTCTTCTACTTCTTGGTACTTTGCCTCTGCATGGTTGTATATTTTATGTTGCTTAGAAAATTCATGCAAGTGTTCATCATTGTCTTGGTAAATTTTACTGTAAGCCTTTCTCTATGTTGTCCTTGAACCTTAGACAATATCTTTGCTTGGAATCCCCGCCAGGTAATCAGTTGCCAAGCCATTTTATTCTCATCTTCGTGACTCATATTCCTTTCTACAACTCCATGGTTAGAATAAACATCACTACAACTGCTTATAACAATTTTCTTTTTACTCTTTGAACCTTTTGGCCGGCCAAGGACATTGTGATTCTATTCTCATTCTCGCAATTGCATATAAGATGTATTTCATCTTTACCAGTAGCATTACTATTACTCAGATAGCCTAATGTGAGCTCCTTCTTACTTTTTCACTCCTTGGGATGGAGAGTTCCATTTGTTGACTTCACAACTACAACAGAAAAGAAAATACTTTTCAACTTCTGTAACTATTTTTCTAATCTTAATGATAATGCAATTAATTATGGAAACAGAAGATAGTACTTTGTTATATTCAAGTACATTAATTATTGAATAAAGACGATGATTTCTTGGAAAAGTTGATAAATGTGTGGGGTCCTGCAAATCTAACATTTAAAATGCAGTGTAACTACTACTACATGTAGTACTATATGTATAATCCTGATAATTTCATTTATGAGTATTTGGATACTAATAACTAAGACGAATTCAAGTGTTTACAATAGGTCATAAACAAGTTCTTATTCGTTTGGTTATAGGAATAGTTCTTGAATAAAGAATGTTAATATGTAATACTATATGTAAAATCCTAATAATTTCATTTATGAATATTTGAATAGTAATAACTATGATCAATTCAAATCTTTATAATAAGTCATAAAAGTTTTTATACGTTTGATTATAGAAACAGTTTTTGAGTAAACAATGTTAATAGTCTTCAAATCTTATTTGTTTTTCTTTCTTTGCTGTTGTAGCTTTTGTACGCAAACTCTCAACATTTGCTATTGTACCGTGTTTCACTTAGGGCGTAATATTTTAGTTACCACATTCAAATGAGATGTCTTCTTATTCTGTTTTTTTATATTCAATGCACACTATGATCTTCTGTTTCCAATTACATAACCTAAATTTGTTCTATTTGACTTTTAATCCTATTGTGTAACCACATTTTTTTGTAGGAATTAAAAAAAAGCAACCATGAAAAAGTATAAAATGAAACCTTTGTGAAATCAAATGTCTCAAATAAAAAGATAGATGACTAATACCTAAATGGAAAGAAATCTTCGATGTCGTGTTACTTACAGAGAAATGCCATCGGAACAAAAAAAATCACTTCTTGAACGACGAAGAGTATAACAGGCTGCAAAAAAGCAACCTACAACAGAAAATTCTATTGCTAGCGCTCCTAATTCATCATTTCCTTCTTCAGAGCCTCGCAACAAGATTCTTCCTCAACCTACTCTATATATGAGGGATAAGCCTTCTGCTTCTATAAATGGTTGGCTAGATCTTTCATATATTACCACCATTTATGTTTAACTTTCAGGAGTCTAAGATATCGCGGGACACAAAGCAACACAAATGGGTTTCTAGAATATCAACCAATTACCTTGCTCTCCTACTACTTTAAAATTATTCTAGACTGTAAATTTTGTGCAGCCAAAAGATTTCAATATGAAACTCCAACCTTCTGTAGTAACAATGGTTCCATAAAATTGGCTTCACACCAACTACCTCCTGCATTAAAGCATCTTTATTATGGCTAATCTGAACAATCTAAATATTTTCGTTCTTACAGTTGAACATACAATAACATGTTTGCCTTTACTTCACTTGGTGTAAAGTATGATAAGGACTTGGAAAATATGACTAAAGGTGTTTACACATTTAAGGTACAAGGACAAATGTACTATTTTTTTCCTAGACTACTGCAGATAATAAAGCCAAAAATTTACAACTTTATTTCTATGATAATGAGAATGAGAGAGTAAATAGAATCGCTTTCTCAGAAAAGCTAGACAAATCTATTGTTGAAAACTTGGTGGATATTCTACGAATTAATCCATACTCTCAATTTCTGAAATATTTAACACATATTCTAGATTTATCTAATTTATATGTTGCACTTAAATGTGATTCTATCCTGGATCAACGAACATACAACTTACCTAATGTATCACAAGTAGCAGTTATATGGACTGACGAAAAATTGAATAGTCCTATTTCCATACCTCATATGCATGTTCACACGTAACAATGACCAATTGCTTCACTATTACTATGGTTGCTATGACTCCTTACAATACAATTTATTATTTCCATATGGTGAAAATAGATGGAATTGTGGTATACAAAAAATTTTGCAACCAAATAATTCTTCGACAAATCGTTCTTCTTGCAAACATGAACAACTTCCACATGTCACAAACATGTCTTCCATTAATGGATACCTTAATATTGAAGAAGGAGTTTTACAAAAAGAATAACAAAAAAAACACTGTTTGTTGTCGTGAATATTGTTATTACAAATTACAAATTACAAATTAGAGATAATGAAGAAAATGACATTTTACATTCTGGAAAGTTATTCCAACAATATTCGCTCGATCAATATATAAAAATTGAAACACAAAGATTGGATTTTTTTTACCTAACCAAGATTTATTTTAAACTAAAATATTAGCGGGACTTATTGATCTACAAAGATTAAGAGAAAGAGAAGTTTCAAATATTGGCCGAAAAATATTCTTGCCTGCTACCTTTATAGGGGGTCTACTAGATAAGTAACGTAGATACATGGACGCCATTGCATTAGTACAATATTTTGGAAGATCGGATATTTTCTGTACAATGACATGTAATCCTTCATAGCCTTAAATTGAACATTTATTGCTAACAATTGATGAAATTCAACATAGACCCGATTTAATAAGTCTAGTATTTAATGCAAAAGTGGAAGAATTAAAGTCAGATATTATTAAAACGAAGATATTTTAAAAAGTTGCTGCTTATATGTATACTATAGAATTTCAAAAAAGAGGTCTTCCACATGCTCATTTTCTTATTATACTTGAGGATGATTATAAACTATTAACACCAAAGGCTTATTATAAAATCATTTGTGCTGAAATACCTGACATTGACGCAAATAAATATTTACACTCTTTGGTGATTAAACATATGATGCATAGTCCTTGCGAAAGTTTTAACCCCAATAATTTATGTATGAAAATAAAAGGAACTTGTAAATTTAAATACCCTAAAAATTACGCAAATGAAACATTTAAAGACGAAAATTCATACCCTATTTATAGAAGATGAGACACTGGAAGATTTGTAAAAGTTAGAACTCAATATTTTGACAATTCATGGGTCGTACCATACAGTTCATATTAATTAAGTAAATTTAACTGCCACATAAATGTTGAAATATGTGAAGATATTAAAGTCATTAAATATATCTACAAACACTTTTGCAGAGGTCATGATAAAATAAGTTTCAATTTATGAAGTAATGAAACTAATATAGAAATAGACGAAATAAAATAGTATCGTACAGGTAGATGGGTATCCCCACCAGAAGCTATGTGGTGTATGTTTTCCTTTCCTATTAGTGAAATGAATCCAAATGTTTATCCAATTCAATTACATCTTCAAGACCAATAATTTATCTCTTTCAAAACAACTGCAAAATTAAGTTCAATTTTGAACAATCCAAAAAATAAATGAAGATTGCTAACAGATTTTTTCAAAATGAATCAAACAAATAAACATGCCATTGAACTTAATTTACTATACAAGGAATTTCCACAACACTTTGTCTGGTCAATAAGTGATAAAATATGGACACACAAAAAATAAGGTTATGCCATTGGATGTATTATCAGCTGTCATCCAATTGAAGGAGAAAGATACTATCTACGGTTATTACTAATGAATATACAAAGTCCTAAATCATATAAAGAACTTAGAACTATAAATGGCCTATATTGCACATATTTAGAGAGTCTGTAGAAAAAAAGAATTGTTAGCTTTCAATAATAATTTAATTGAATGCTTATCAGAAGCTACAACTTACCAAATACCATGTAGCTTACGTCACTTATTTTCCGCAATATTAGTATATTGCAATCCTGCTAATCCAAAAGCTTTAAGGAAAATATTTAAAAGACCAATGTCTGAAGATTTTACAATTACAACAAATATACCAACAACTAACATTCGTTATATGATTATGAACCACATAAATACCATATTACATTCAATGGGATAAAATAAATGAATTCAAACTCATATCATAAAATTTTACACCTTCCATATTTTCTTACAGAATAACACAAGAGTCTAGAGACATCTATTTAGAAAGAAACATAGTTGTAACTTGTAACACCCCTCAAAATGCTCTTATAGTCTACGACTTAGAGCATGTTCAGTGAAGCAAAAATCCAGACCCAAAAGTTTGAGAGGTGTCTTACCAAGTGTGAAATACTTTGAACCTGTCGAATTTCCCTAATATCAACTTTTTGTCGTGTAGATCATTGAATAAGCTTTCTATCGATACTAAATTCTCCCAAATCCGATACTCGGGCAAAGACTTAGAGCTATTTTTGTGAGACAGTGTGCTACCTGACACTTTAGCACATCGCGGAGCTAGCCAAAATGGAAATCGTAAAAATTCAGTGAGCCTCCACAATTATGGTGTGTCGCACCAAGGGTTAATTTTAGAATTGTCAATTTCCAGTGCACCAATACGATTCCACCGCGTTGCGGTGCCTTTCCAATTCGCAACCAAGGTGGTAACGTGATTGCCACCGCGTCGCGCCGTCATGCAGTTTTCTAATTGTCCAATTTCTAGCAAGATAGCCCAATTATGGCGCGTCGTACGAACATGTAAAATTGAGATTTTTTAGTTTAATTCCAAGGGCTTTTTTGTCTTTTCGCACTCTTCTTCAGCCCCTATATATACTCGATAAAAGGCTCTCAACGTCATCTCTCATCTTCAACATTAAAACTAGGATTTTACAAAATCAATACCCTTATTTATTCTTCAAGCAAAATCAATAGAGATCAAGAGAAATCAAGAGGAATCAAGAATCTCTCCAAAGAACTTTCAAGAAAAGAGTTTCCCCAAGGTATGTAGATATTGATTCTTGGGTCCCTTTCATCCAAGAAGCTTAAGAACCCTTTTTATAAAATTTAAAGATCCTGTGTTTATGGGTTTTAATGATTCATGTGAGTTGAAATTGATGTTCCAGTTCTTATTGAGTTGTGATTCATATTTGTTTACAATGTTTTCAACCTTTGACCCTAGTATGTGATGTTCATGATAAACCCTCTTCAAGTTGCTTGTTAGATGATGTGTTCATACCAATTAAGTGTGAAAATGGTTAAATAAGCAAAGCACACTTCTAATACGTTCGATAAAATGCTTATGTGAAAAATTAGGGCCATTATGTAATGTTGATTAGGAAACCCCAAATTGTGAGCAAGCCCATGCATTCCTAGTGTTTGATGAAATGTCTTAGTGAATAAATTATGATATCATACCATGAAATCCCCAATTAGGTGTAAACCCATGCATGCCTAGTGTTTGTTGAAAGGCCTTAGCAAACAAATTAAGACATGATAGTAGTAAATTCTCCAATTACGTGCTCTTTGATACATGATAAGCCTTTAATATATGCCAAGTGCTTGACGAGTTAGTTGTAACATGATAGTATGAAGTTTTCCCAAATTATGTGCTATCTAATACATGCCAAGACTAATATATGTACGAAGTATTTGATGCAAGACCTTGTTGAATAGAGTATGATCCTATAGGATGTTTATCCTATGCTATTACATATCTATAATTCCTAAATGCTTGAAGTGATGCCTTAATAATTGTGATTATGAATAGATGTTTATGATTTCTAAATGCTTGAGGTGATGCCTTAGTGATTGTGGTGGTGAATATATGCTTATGATTCCTAAATGCTTGAAGTGATGCCTTAGTGATTGTGATAATGAATAGATGTTTATGATCCCTAAATGCTTAAAGTGATTCCTTAGTGATTGTGATGATGAATAGATGTTTATGATTCCTAAATGCTTGAGGTGATGCCTTAGTGATTGTGGTGGTGAATAGATGCTTATGATTCCTAAAATGCTTGAAGTGATGCCTTCGTGATTGTGATAGTGAAGACATGTTATGATTTCTAAATGCTTGAAGAGATGCTATAGTGATTGTGATGATGAATGAATGACCGTGGTTATGACTAGTCAAGAATAGTTATGTTTTACTTTTATATTATCAAGTTCTGGGGGTATTTATATCCGACAATTTAGCTGTTATGTAGAGCCTGTGTCAATTTTCACAATAATCCTAGTCGGGCCATGATTTTCAAAACTTAGTGAGTTATAGAACTCTGAATCATCAGATAGATATATAACTTAAGAAATCTCTGTAATCTTAGTAATCTTCGTAATGCCCATATCGCTAGTAATCTAGCCTCAGTATTGTACTCAGATTTGATCTTATAGTATTCAAGTGTTCAGTTCTGGCCTCGATAGTGACCGAGTAATCTATTCAAACACTGTATCATCAGTTAGATACCGTGATTCAGTAGTATTCCATTAGATACGAAACCTTGTAAACTCAGCTTAACTCAATCAGATCATTTAAGAAAGGTGATCAGTATTAAATTTAGATCAGTTTGTGTTCAATTAAGAAATTCAGTTTAGTATCTTTTAGTTGGGAGTAGGAGCTATCACCGAGCGAGGGAAGGGATGGCAGTTCCTCATCAGAGAGTGGCTGAGTCGTTAGAAGTGATCCCTGAACTCCAGAATTATGTATCCAGTGTAGGATGTAGGAGTCCCTGTCAGTAGAGGCTATCACCGTTAGAGAGGTTTGACTATTATATTGCCTTAGGTAGACTTCCTTCAAGGGTCATCCTTTAAAGAGGCTTGACAAGAGAGGTCTTTATCCATGGAATAGTATTGACACCCTTCCATCTGGGGTTATAGGTTGGACCCCACCTGTGAGAGGTCGGGGCATGTCGGTTAAGTAACTACTTCCCACTGTTGCAATTTCAGTATCAATCTTTAGAAATCAAGATTATGATGTACAGTCGTCTATCTCAGTGAGGAGCTCAGTTAGTCCCACTGATTCATGACCATTCGTTAGATAGGCTTGGTCTGATATATAATTATTGGTTATCAGATCCAGAGATCTCCTGATAGATAGGCTTGATCTCAGTCTCAAATTCAGTTGAGTATTCTTATTATCAAATCCAGAGATCTCCCGATAGATAGGCTTGATCTCAGTCTCAGATCCTGTTGAATATTCTTGTTATTAGATCCAGAGATCTCCCGATAGATAGACTTGATCTCAGTCCCAGATTTAGTTGAGTATTCTTGTTATCAGATCTAGAGATCTTCTAATAGATAGGATTGATTTCAGTCTCAGATTTAGTTGTGTATTCTTGTTATCAGATCCAGAGATCTCCCGATAGATATGCTTGATTTCAGTCTTAGATTCTTTTGAGTATTCTTATTGTCAGATTCGGAAATGATCATTTTCTTATCATTGATAATAGATTTTGGAGTCATCCTTTATAGAGAGGTTGATCTCCGATTCTGTCAGTTGGGAGCAGTGAGCTCAGAATTAAGTCATTTTTATCTGAGTATATTCAGTATATCAGTTATCAGTATTAGATGATTCAGTATCTCAGTGTTAGTAATGAGTTCAGATAATAGTAAAACGGTATTCGAGTTTCAATATCTAGGGTTGTGGTGATTGTGATTATGGTTTGTGCATTCCTTTATATGTTCTCGTTCGGTACTCTCAAGATTATTCAATTATGTTACTGTTCATACATGAGCCCTTGCATTTATCCTTACCTCATCTACATACTCGGTACATTCCTATATTGATGCATTTGAGCTATGGTATTTTATTTGACACCATAGGTCCAGAGGCACGTGATCCAGAATTCCCTTAGCAATTTAGTCCTAGTCAGCAGCAGTAGACGTAGAAGTGAGTCCTTTTCATTCGAGGATGATCCTTGTATAATCATTGCATCAGACTTTATTTATTTTTAGTTGACGGAGTTAATTGGGGGCATGTCCCATCAACTCCATAGTTCAGACAGTTAGAGACTTTTTGGATGGATGTATTTGTATTCAATTTTCTATTTTGAGTATTTATAGATGTGTTGAACCTTATGGCTTATTTCTACCTATTTTTTTTCCGCATTTATTTTCAGATATTATGTAGTGTTCATGGTACAGATATCAGGAAACGGTTAGCTTGTGCTCCTTCGGGGTCATGAGCACCATGTAAAGACTAGGGGTTAGTCTTGAGTCGTTACATAACTGAAGAAGATTTACTCCTATACAGGAAACTAAACAAAGAACAATATGTTGCTTACAATGCCATTCTTAATAAAATATTCTCAAATGAACGAGGAGCTTTTTATATTGATGGACTAGGAGGAAATGGAAATTTTTTTTTATACCTAGATTTATTAGCTACTGTGAGATCCAAAGGACTTATTGCTTTAGCTACAACAACTTCTGGGGTTGCAGTTTCTATTCTCCCAAGAGGACGAACTGCTCACTTATGCTTCATACTTTCTATCAATATAAATAAAAATTACAACTGCAATAGAAGTAAACAAAGTTCACTTGCTTCTTTAATTTAAGATATCAAGTTAATAGTGTGGGACAAAGTATAAATTACAATGAAAAAACTTGTTGAGACTTTTGATTTATTGCTGAGAGATCTTATGAGTGTAAATATACCTTTTGGTGGAAAAGTTGTTGTTTTTGGAGGTGATTTTAGAAATACATTACCAGTTTAAAAAGTTGAATAAAAGAAAATTTTATTCGTGAATGTTTACTAAACTCAGATATCTGGAATTATCTAGAAAGATTTCAGCTGACAGAAAATATGCAGGCACGAGAAGATCCTACATTCTGTTAATATTTGCTTAGAATTGGGGTTGAAAAAGAACAAGTTAATTACCATTACAAAATTAAGATTCCAAAATACCTACTTATTCATTTTACAAATGAGAAGGAATGATTAAACAATTTATTCAAAACTATCTAGCCTGAGTTAAACATGACCTTGATGGACACATCTAATGTAACATCACGTGTCATATTAACAACCAAAAATGATTTGGTAAATGAAAGTAATGAAATGTTCATTGATCAATTCCTTGGTACTACTGTGACATTTGTTGGTATAGAAGAAATTGTAGAGCCCAAAGATCAAAGAGAGTTTGAAGATTTCATACATACTTTAAATCCCATAGGACTGCCTCCTTATAAGTTAGTTCTAAAGAAAAATTGCCCAGTTATATTACTACAAAATTTAAATCCTTCAGAAGGTTTATGTAATGGAACTTGCTTAATTTGTATTGATTTCAAACCTCATATTATTAATGATAAAATTGCAAGTGAATATTTTAAAGGCAAACATGTTTTCATTCCCCGCATACCCTTATTATCACCACAAGATGAAAAATTACCAATTCAATTCAAGAGAGCACAATTTCCCATTCGATTATGTTCTGCTATGACTATAAATAAAGTTCAAGGTCAAACACTACATTTTGTTGAAATTTATTTACACAAACCTGTATTATTACTTGGTCAACTTTATGTTGCTTTATCAAGAGGCAAAAGTTCAAACTGTATAAAAATGATAATACAACCAGCAACAACAGATGATCTTGATGATCATTCCACTTACAATATAGTAAATAGTGAAATCATTAACAAGGCATTCTGTTAAAAATAGTTCTCACTAGTTCCATGTAAATTCCTTACATTTTGCTTTTTACTATATGCAATTCATCAACCAACTCCTACTTTGCTCTTACAAATGTGAAACTAAAATTTGGCAACCTCTTTTTTAAATTGTCCAAGATAGTGGGAAATTCAATACCCATTTGATGCTTAACTACATGTAGGAACAATGTTTAGTCTATTATAAAATTTTAACTCACTGTTGATCCAATTGTCTTATTTTTCCCTCTATTATCAGTTTGTACCATGGTGATTGTTGTTCTTTTGCATGAACAAACATCTCAACTTTGGTAAGCCTCACACTTTTGGTGCTTTAATCTTTCTTTCACTTCAATATAAATTGTGTCATATTACAATTATCTCACTACATACATATTTGAAGTAACATTAGTGTTGAAATTTTGTTGTTTCTACTATAAATGTATACTTTTGCTATTTTGCAGGCTATAAAAAAGATGAAAGAAAGACTAAATATACATACAATCACCTCTCAAAATAAAAGATAAAGTATTTGAACATGATCTTTCAGGATGAAAAGGTAACTTTTTATTTTTAAAATAAAATCATCTATTTACATTCCTTACTTTTGCCTCTTATATTACTACTATTGAAAAAATTACCTTCAGGACAATCAGGTAAAAACAATTGTTTATGGTGATAATATCCCCCTTTATCAAGATATGTTTCAGCTGTTTCACACATATTTGATAACAGGTTCACGTATACAACGACCAACTCTGAGATATGAAACACCATTTCGATTGGATTATTGATAAAAAGACCATAGTGGATCTAATTGATAAAAATGTCTCAGATGAAATAGAGTTACCACCACCTCGAATGGTCAATGCCACATCATTTCAAGATATAAACAACCAAGCCTCCCGAGTTTCAATAGAACAACTTCAGAAAGCAGAATACAGTATGCTCATTTCATTTGTTCTATCATTAAATATCTACTTCACATAAACTAACATATAGCTTTTTCCTAAGAGTTATGTTAGCAATAAATGTCAGCTGTTTTGTTCTAAAACATGTTACCAACATTCAAAAAAGATTGCAGGAACTCCTTGTTATTGATATCGAGTAAGCATATTTGCCAAACTTAGTACCATTTTTCTTACTTTACAAAAAAAATTATACAACATATTAATTTCTACAATATACTCAGCAAATAAGCTTACACATTCACATTATTGGAAAAATCTCTCATTGAAGAAGAAGGCAAGAAGTTTCTTGCACAGTTTCAACAATATCCAATCATCTGTAGTAGGCATGTTGGAGTATCCAAGTACAATGGTAAACTAATAAACATACCATAATTAATTTACTTATATCACTTTTGGCTTTCTTCTATAATGTCATTGTTGCTATTATAATTATTGTAGGCATATCGTAGACCATAAAATTTAACACAACAATACAAATTGATCCACCATATTTAGAATGCCTTCAACTGCACTCACGGTATCAATATACTTTACTTTGTACTAATTTGTACATTATTATTGATATGGTAAAATCCATCAAACACCAACTGAAATAGGGTTGTAGAAAATGCTGAAATGCTCAACTCTTTTGCAATGAGAAACACATCCCAATCTGGATCTCTGGCGTCTGCTCCAATAAATGAAGAGATAGTGTCAATTGCTTCCATTCAGTCGCAACAAGATGGTCGTATCATCTCTATTTACCTAATTCATGACTTATGGTAAAATTTATCCTTCTCATGGTAAACAACACTTTCTCCAGAGGGTCGTGCTTTCACAATAGAGGTACAAATAATTCTACCAAACAGCTTCAAATATTACTATGTCTTAGGCTGCCCAAAGTATCCCCAGGAAGTATGAAATATAGAGAAGAAAATTTTTTACTGTATGAATTGTCATGAGAGAAATATGCTGACTCCCAGGTACTTAGGCACTAATACTATACATAAACCCACAATATCAATAACATATATCTCTTTGTTAACTAAAGTACTAATGCATACTACTTCAGGTATCAATTCGATGTAAACTTGACAGATGACACTGGCTCAATAATTGGAACTACTAGTGGAAAAGAAGGAGAAACATTATTGTCTCTTACAGCAGAACAAATTTACTAGCTTGCTTCAACTAATGTATAAAATTTAACCATCAAATACACATATCAACATAATTATTCAACAAACATAAAACATAAATACCTTTTTCCACAAAATGAGTCCTAATCAATGCAACATACTGAAATCAGACAAAATCAGTATCTATTCAGAATTCAAGTAAAAAAAGTAGATTCCTGCACTGATCATACAATCTCTGGGAAAGTCTACATTTTAGCCTATACTGAAAAAGGAAACATCATTCCCTCTCTTCCTGCACCATCCACATTTCATATCAAAGAAGGAAACAAAAATAAAAAAAAGATTATACATCCTCCGTTGAACAATCCAAACAACAAAGTGAATGCCAGAACATGCTCAAGATGAAACAAAACATGGAGCCATCAACTCCAATGAATAAAATAAAATATTTCCAACAAATTACTTTCATATTCTCTCTCTTAATATTTATAAATCTTTAATATAATTACTATAATATTTTCTCACTACTTATATTACACTCTCTTTCATTCTTGTTAAATATATTTGTAGGTTGGCTAACTTTCCTTTTGCAGTTACTTTTGAATTTTGTGGAACAAAGGAGTTTGTAAATTTTGTAAAATATTGTTCTTCCTTGTTTGCACCACTGTGAAGATTTTTAGAGAAAAGAACTACCAACTTACCCTCTATCATCTACCCAACGGCCCAATAAGTCAATTATCTCCTTAATATATATTCTAACACATTTCTTTCTGTTCACCGTTATTCCGTATTGAAAGAATACAAGTTATTGAACTATCTTCTCTTCCAAATGTATTCAGATATTTAGAAGACAGAACTGACTTACATTAGGCATTGAAGACTCAGAATATTTTGGTAAAAAATATTTCAAACTACTAAATTCATGTAGCAAATTATGGCCTTTTCCCCTTATTTCATTATTTGTTTTCATAGGTAGTGACCCTCTTACTGACTAAGTAAAAATCTATGATTTTGGAATTCAAAAGTATTGATAAGTGTAAATCAAAAATTTATTTCTGTAGCTCTTCTTAATTTATGAACTCTGCTTTATACTAATTTTTCTTATTAGTAAACATTCACTTTGTTTTTATATGTTCAGTTGTTCTGTCAGTTATGTATTGTGTTCATGATTTCATCCACTACTGGGACATATGGTTTATATAAAAATGCTCGGCCATAAGGATATTTAGTAATCCAAGATTACTGAGAAAACATAATTCTCTCTCCTTTTTTTATGTGTGTGCGCACTAATCCTTGCTCATGCATTTTTCCCACATGTGTGTATCTTAATACTATCCGAACAGTCAAATGACGTGGAGAAGTAATACACAAACTTTATGCATGTTTTACTTACCCTATCTCTCTCTGTCTCTCCCATTCTTTTTTTGGGGTGGGGGGTGGGGTGGGGTGAAAGACGTATCTTTAAGTAATGGTGGACCATATGGAATTTTCTCACCAAAACACTTTGTTGACCAATTTCTACCTCTGTCACAATGTTTGTTCCTTTTCCTTGTAGCTCAACATCAATTAATTTACTCTTTAGTGGTGAAATATATTTGCTGATGGAGTACTCTTTGGTATGCTGCTCTTCACAATTGTTTTAATAACAGAACATATTGATAAATGATCTAATCTTTCATGCTGCAGATTTTCTTAATTCAGAGTGTATCCTTAAGAAATACTTAAATTGCATCAATTAGTAAGGATTGGAAGTTTGAAGGGGCTAGAAAGCCAAGATTCTTGACCTTTTAATGGTTTAAACTTGTTTCTCCTTGGTATGTTTGCAGCCTCTTGATAAGTTTTCTTGGAAATCCTCAAGAGTCTCAGTGAAATAATTTTGCAATAGCATAAAGGTTGAATGGAGGTTGTTCAGATATTTGATCCTATGCACAACCCCTAAATCCAGAAGGAAGAAGTAAAAAGAGAATATAAAAGAAGATTGTCTGGAAGATGATATTACAATTTTAGAGTACGTATATATGTATTTCTGTCTGTTTAACTGTCCTTCCATCCTTGGTATGATCTACGAATACATGCAAGGGTACTATTTTTTATGCATCGTCTGAATCCTTGGCTTTTTGCTACAACTTGTCTTTGAAAAAGATCTAAGTGTAAGAGAGGAAGCATGTCAAATTGGTTTTCTCTTTAGAGGATTTACTGGTTCCTATCATGCTTTTAGATTCTTGCTAAGAAAGCTGAGAAGAAAAGAGACACCCTTAAATACGTAAGTACAGAATGCTGAATTATCAACTTAAAAGTTTTAATTTACTTTCTACAGTTTTGCTTTGAGAAGGTTTTGATACTTTATATCCTATCAAATATATTTAACTTTTCTAAAGGTGATGATGGGGCATAATTTTAGCAGGTTTAGTGACAGGTCTGTCTATTTTAGCATTAGATGATTCCAACACCAAATATTGATCCATACTTTCTAATGTACTACTTTTACACCAAAAATACAAATTATGCAAACATTTTCTCTTGACTGTAGAGATACAACTTTTCCCTTCAAATTAAAGCATTTTTTCTTTCTATCCATGTGGTCCACAATATTCAAATAAGAATGGTCTTCCATACTTCATACTTCTTGACACTTTTTGACCTAGCCAGATTTTGAATAAATAGTGAATCTTCTAAGGCATAACCCATGATATACCAACAATATTTAGAAAGTGATCTCACCACTGTCTAGAAAACCTATAATGAAGTAGTAAATGCTCCTTAATCCTTTGAGGTCCACAAGTCAAAATTGTCTCCTTGTATTTGCCATAACAAATCTGAATAATAATATTTTTTATACAAAATGTTGTATAAAGATTCGTTTCGTCAAAGATTTCATTAGATATATTTGGTATGAAAGGAACCCTACTTCTAGGAACAAAATTTCTATTATGTGGTTAGCGACGGGTTGATAAGAAACAATGCCTCTGTTAGATTGAGATTGGTTAAGAAGTCTTTGCTAAGGTGCCATTGCTCAGGATAAAATACCTTGATTATGGAAATATTTTGAGAGTAGTGTTTCTTTGGAGGACTTTGAAAGAGGCTTCATATGATTTTGCTAATGACCACTTATGTTCCTATTATTATTTTTTGGAACATTTTTAGATGAGAAAAAGAGGTAGAACAGTCATTAATGTGCTTCAATGTGCTAGAACAATAAGTAGTTTAAAAAGGTACAAATCATGTATTTTCACCTTTATATGTAACTTTACCTTACATTTCTATTTTCAATTTGGTGCAATCTATGGACTGCTTCTCCATTAAGGTTTTAATAAATACACTCCTCTATCCTTTTATTTTATTTTAACAAATTTTTTAATGTGTTTTGATTTTTTCGTACTGAAATAGGCAGCTATTGAAGGTGATGTTGCAACACAACACCTAAAGAAGAAGTCATTTAAGAAGTTAAATTCAAAAAATAAGATCTTATTTCTCCACTACTCTCTTCAACAAAATGTTGTTTCTACAACTAACCAACAATGTACCACTCTTGTAACAATAACTTACAACTTTGGCACTTTTTGTACCAGCAAATGGTTATATGTAGTACTTTCACAAACTAACAACATAACAATGTAATATTTATTCCACATACTATGAAGCATAACTATTTGTACCACATATTATGAAACATAACTATTTTATCTGCCATCATATTTTTGCTCGTGCATAGCAAAGGCATGGGAACGGGCCCACTAGTGTATGCATTTATATGAAGAAAAGGGTAGTACAATCATCATATTAGAAAAATGGGAATAATATTTACAGTTAGTGATAATATTATACCCCTACAACCAAAGGATATGGTGCATTAGATGGGGCTGCTCCTTCCTTAATCAGAGGGCTCGGGTTCGAGTCCTGGATATGAAAAATCTCTGGTCGGGATCGCTTCATCCCGAATGGGGCCCTACATAGCATGAATCCGAATTATTCTAACTCCAATTAGGGTACCAAATACCGAATGAGAAACCAAAAAAAAAATAATATTATACCCCATGTTTGAGATTGAGTACTATGCAAATTATGTAAAATCATAATAAAACTCATGCACTCAAGTTTAATTATTGAGGAGGAGAGAGGGAAGATTGGACAAATTGTCAACCTACATACTTTAAGTAGACGTGCTTAGTGTTGAAGTCAATAATTGATGCCTAAATTAAATGGACGTTGCTACAAAGGGAGGTCAAAGTGAAGAATTTTTAGGATAAATTACAATTTTTAGGATAAATTACAAAGAACCACAAACCTAAGAGACCTTATTATTCAAAATTCCTTACTTTTTCAACAATTACTTAAAATCTCGGATTTTAGATTTTACTCTTGATACATATGAATAAAATCCCCACCCATGCAATCTATTTTTATTTGAAGATTTTTTTTCAAATGTTTCATCCCCTAAAATCTCTCCCAAATTATCATCAATTGATACAAATTTCATCTCATATACTGCAACTTCTTCACCAATTTCATTGTCTTTTTTAAATTTTTTTATCAACTTTTCTTGTGTCAATTTTGAATTCTTTTTCAACTTTTAAGTCAGTACCCATTAAGGAAAAGAGGAGAAATTGAACAATGTGAAAGTGACATATACGTTGTGATAATGATTCATATTTTTAATTTATTTATAAATTTTTGATACATTTAACATATATTTGAGAAATGTAAGTTGTTTATATTGGTGTGAGATTGATTTTTTAATAGTTAGTGAGTAATTTTATGAAATATATCATTGTGATACATTTAGAACCAGATGTACCATAATGATACATATGGAACCAGATGTATCATAATGATACATCTTGAACCAGATGTATCATAATGATACATCTGAAATCAGATGTATTATTTCCATGATTTGTGCCTAATTTTACTCCCCATAATAATTGAAAATTAGTTACTTCCTTATTTAACTAACCACTAAATAACAAATGTATCACAATACATATGACATATACAGGTGATACATATGACACAATGCATATGACATATTAAGTCAATACTGGTGATACATTGGCATATACATTGTGATAGTGATTCATATTTTAAATTTATTTATAAATATTTAATACATTTAACATATATTTGACAAGTGTAAATTATTTATTTTGGTGTGAGATTTAATTTTTAATGGCTAGTGAGTAATTTTACGAATTGTATCATTGTGATACATATTAAAATAGATGTATCATTTCCATGATTTGTGCCTAATTTTACTCCCCGTGATAATTAAAAATTAATTACTTTCTTATTTAACTAATCACTAAATTACAAATGTATGACAATGCATATGTATTAAGGCTAAAAATATGCATCACAAATTTAAAAATCTGGGATATGATGTATTTTAATAAATTATTAGGATAAAGTGTTATAAACCTTAAACATTTCGGGATTTATATAAGTTATCCTCTTTTTTATGAATGTGGAAAAATTAACAATAGTTGTATGAGGTATTTTTATTTTTTACAAGTGTATTATGTGTCCCATGTCAGAATACTCCTTCTTTCTTGCTTTTTTCTTTTCCCTAGAATAGTTTCTCTATTTCATTCTCTTCTTTTACCTCTTACCTTTTATATATTTTCTCATTCCTTTTTTTTCCAGGTAATAGTTCTATTTTTCATTCTTTACAATCTAATAGAAACGAGTGGATTAATACTAATTCGAATTTAATTTTATAAAGTGTTGTCTTCCTTTGCTAAATATCTGATATGAATGGAATAATAGTAGTTTGGATTTAACTTTTTATATTTTCATATGATAAAAACATATGTACTTATGGTTACATGAGTAAATTCTGAAAAGGATACGAATATATGGTAATTTTTTCCTGAAATTCAAGAGGTTCTGGGGCGGGGGATTGAAAACTTCTTATGACTCGACTGATCAACCTTGACAGTCAACTTACCTCCAGGTTAGTATAATGAATAAAACAGAATAAAACTGAAAGCAAAAATAAGAAAATAAGTAAAAACACAGAGATTTATCCTAGTACAGATCATCGGTGTGGTGTCTACTCAGTCCCTCTGGGTTATAATAGCTTCATTTAGAGCTTTCAATGTAAGAATAGGGGTTGTACAATATGTGAATCCTATTTTATTATTCAGATCTTATGACACAGCCTCAATTGGTATAACTAAGATGACTCGATCTTTGTTTTTTTTTTGAAACAATTATAAATTGAGAGTTATAAAGCTTTATGAAGACTAAAGATCGAGACACACTGAGAGTTTTTTGTGAAGTTACATAAGTTGTCTTCCATCTTCTATGGTTTTGTATAGTCTTTAACTTCAGTAGCTTCTTTTCTCTGAAAGGAAAACCCAAGGATTTTCTGCTCAATAAAATTTTGATTTGATTCGTTGATTGAGGCTTCATATCAAATCTTATGACCAAATCGTATGACAGACTAGCAGATGCATAGGAGTTTGTTGAACTTTACAACATATATTAATGAAACCATTGTGACTAATTGATCTTGTTACACATAATCAAACAATACAGGACAAACACATCTTGTGAGGTAACATTACTTAGAGATCCTTTCATTAAAATTAACGTGGTGGAAATGATGTGAACTAAAATTTGATGCTTGAAATAGAGTGACAGAGGTCAAAAATATGATAAATTTGCCTCTGGTTGGCAATTACAACTTTAGCATCCGCAACACTGACTTCAAAGTCTTCTATCCAGGTACCATTCATGAAATGAACCATACCCGAAAATTTGGTATGAAACACTTTCTCAAATAGAAAATCTTTCAAGATAATTCTAATTCCTAATACAAAAGTTTTAAGCTCTCTGTTGTCCTTTGAGATACAAAGATTAGCATAGAAGATTTAAAATAGGTCCTCAAAGACCTTTGTTCCATAAAGATAAAAGTACAAGGACAAACATAGTGCCTTAAATTTCACAGATTAATTGCTGAAGATGATAACTTTTCCAAGAACAATAAAACAACTCTTGAAAGTGAAAAACTTTTCTCAATAGCAGACGGTCCAGAATTTGCACATGTCTTCTAGAGAAAGATTTTCTAAAGAAGAGGAGCGATATTTTTTGCAAAAATAGATTGCAAAGGAGAAATAATGATTTTTAGGGTTAATGAATGAAAAGATTTTGAGGAGGCTTCTTTTGAGGAAACAATATTAAATATGGTTCCTCAAATGAATTCTTTTGAATTTTGGAGAGGAATTTAGTTGGAGGACTTTAAAGGTTAACCATGAATATGGTTTTAGGCATAGGAAGAAGAATGCAGAGGGACAAGGGAGAAAATAATTTTTACCTTATGTTAAGGAAGAGGAATCGATGAGATGAATAGAAAGGGGGATGGACAGAGAGACATATAAAGAAATAGGTTTAGAAGGATGAGGCAGAAGGGAAGAGTCACAGACATAGGGAAGATAAAAAGGCGAAGGGCGCAAGTAAATGAAATGAAAATAACGTGGTGAATTTGTTGGTGTAGAAATAGGGTAATAATGAGGAGAAAAAGAGGGGTGAAATAAAAAGACAAGAAAATATTAACCCCAAAAAAGATTGGACAATATTTTGTTTAAAAAGTACTGGTAGAAAATAATAAAGTAGATTTTAGGAGATCATTCAATGATTATTTTTTGGTCAAGCATGTAATGTCGAGTTTTTCTTGGAGAAGACACAAATGATCCTCTAGTAGAGGTTTTGTACAAATGTCGGCAAGCTGATTTTCTAAGTCAACAAAATTTAGCACAAAATCACCTCTTTCACATAATTAAGAATAAAATGATGTTTAATATAAATTCTCTTAGCCCTAGAATGATGCAAAATATATTAATAAATTAATGACACTAGTATTAGCACACATATTTGGTACTAATTCAAGTGATAAATCAAAGGCAAATAACATATGCATTATCCAGAATATCTGAGTACCCTAGTTGCTAATAGCTATATATTCAGCTTCGGTGGTTGATAAGTCCACTGAGGTTTATTTATTTCAATGCCATGATATTAAGGAATTTCCAAGAATTTGACACATCCCATTGGTGTTTTTTAAATAATTTTTATCACCTGCAAAGTCAACATCTAAATAGCCAATTAAATCAAGGTATGAAGAGTGAGGGTACAATAGCCTAATATCCTGAGTACCAATGAGATAGAAAATAATCCACTTTACCATAGTAATATTGGACTCCTTGGGAGCTAACTGAAACGTTAAACATTTGCAGATGCTAAAAATAATGGCTGGTTAACCCGTCGTCAAGTACAGTAGAGATCCAATCATCCCTCTGTATGTTTTTTCATCAACGTATTTTCTGAATGTATCTGAGTCAAGATTTGTTGAGGTACTCTTTGGGGGTTCCAAAGGCTTTTCCTTTATCCATTCCAAATTTCTTAATGAGCTTCTTTGCATTTTTGGTTTGGTTGATAAAGATTTCTTTTGAAGTTTTTTGATTTGTAATCCCAAGAAGAATGTAAGTTCATACATCTCATTTCAAATTCTCCCTTCATAAGATTTGCAAAACTCTCACACAAAATAAAGTTAATACTACCAAATATTATATAACAACAACAACCATAAAGACAGTATGTTCCCACATAGTGGGGTCTGGTGAGGATAGAATGTACGCAGTCCATACCACTACCAAAGATTATATCATCCATAAATATTATACAATAAAAAAACTAGAGTCCATGTTTTAAATAAAAAAATTTGTATCTATTTTACCTCGTTGAAAATTATTATTTAATAGAAAAGTACCCAATCTCTCATATCAAGCTTTTGGAGCTTGTTTGAGACTATAAAGTTCTTTCGAGAAATTGAAAACATGATTTGGATAAGAGGGATTTTAAAAATTAGTAGGTTGTTTGTCCTAAATCTCTTCATGAATAAAACCACTGAGAAACTCTTAACATCCATTTGATATAACATAAAGTGCTTAAAAGCGACAAATACCAATAAAATTCAAATCGATTACAACCTTGCTATAGGAACAAAAGTTTCATCATTATCAATACCTTTCTTCTAGGAGTATCCTTGAGCTACTAACCTGTCTTATTTTGGATGACTTACCTTCTTCATTCAGTTTGGTTCTGTAGACAAATTTGGTTCCAACAACTGAGCAATTTTTTGTTTTTTTAACTAGATTCCAGACTTGATTAAATTTAAGTTGATCTAGTTTTACTTTTATGTCCTCAATCCAAGATTCATCTTTGAGGGCCTCGTCAATCTTTGTAGGTTTAATTTGAGATACAAATGCTACTAATGCTTGTTTTCTTAGTGAGGCTCTTATCTGTATATGATTATTTGGATTTCAAATGATAAAATCATTTGGAAAACTTGCACCGTCTCTATTTCTTTGGAACATTTATTTTGATATTATAATAAAAAGAGCTGACTTTGGTTGAGCCATAATTGACTCAGAGGTGTCTGGCTCAGGTGTTTTGTCTAGCCCAACTATTGATTGAGAGTTATTTACCTATTCCTTATCAAACTCAAGCTTACAAAAATAAGGTTAGATTCATCAAATACAATATGCTTATATTGTTTACACAAAGATTTTATTTATTGTAGGCTCAATAGGAACGACTAGTGGAATAGTAACCAAAAAAAATACCTTCATCGCTTCGTGGATAAAACTTCTCTAAGTTATTCTTGTCATTGTTATGGAGGAAGCATTTGCATATAAAAGGATGGAAATAACTGATGTTGGTCTTCTTTTCTCTCCATAGTTCTTAAGGTGTCTTCTTTAGGATAAGTCTGATGACACCTGTTGACAATGTGACATGTTGTGCTTACTGCCTTTGACCAGAAGTGATCGAATATGTTTTGTTCAAGAAGTATAGTTTTTGCTGTCTCTTTAAGGGATTGTTAATTCATTCCACCACACTATTTTATTGAGGGGATTAAGGAGATGAGAAGTTCTGAGAATAACTGTCTTGAGCACAGTACTCAAATGTTTTATTTTTGAATTCTCCTCCATGATCACTATGAATGTAGGTAATGAATATACTGCTTCTCTTTGTACTCTCCTTCAAAAGATCTCAAAATTAGTGAATGCTTCATGCTTATGATCAAATAACATTACCCAAGTAAAATGAGAATAATCATCAATAATGATAAATACATATATCGTTCCACCAATACCTGCTGTCTTGGTGGGGACAAATAGATCCATGTGGATTATTTGAAGGAGCTTGATAGTACTGACAATGTCTTTGACTTTCAAATATGTTCGACTCTATTTATAGAGTTGACAAGCATCACAGATGTGATCCATTTCAACCTTTAGTTTTGGTAGACCATTTTCCAATTCAAGTTTAGAAAGTTTTTCCACGGAATGCATCTAGCATGCTCATGCTTCTTGTGCCACAACCATGTGTCATTGGTTTGTGCAGTGAGACATATTGGTGTAGAAAAATCAGGATTATTTAGAAGGTAAATATTATCAACACGATCACTGATAAGAGAGATATTTCTTTTCACACTTAATGGAGAAACTCTAAGCTTTGAAGGATACTCAAAATCCTATATCACACAGCTGGATAATACTCAACAAATTGTGTTTGAGTCTATCCACAAGATATACTTAATGAGTTCATAAGAGGAGATAAGTTTCACAGAGCCGACTCCAATAGCTTTACCTTTTGCATTATCCCCAAATCTAATTGATGTGCCTTTAATTTTCTTTATAGAATAAAAATTTTCTTTTTTTGATCATGTGTTTAAAACATGCACTATCTATGACACATATTCCTTTTCTTTAGTTCTTGAGGACATGTTCCTACAAAATGAGAAAATTAATTTTGTTTAGGTATCCAAGTAGTCTTCGATTCTTGAGGGTTAGATGTAATTCCTTTGGGTCTCTAAACCCACACTCTTCTATACATCTGTCTGCAGTTGTGTGATCTTTTCTATTTCTTACCATAGGTGTAGTAGACTGGTCTATGAAAAGAGAAGGAAGTTTTAGAAGAGTTGAAAGAGTTTGACGAAGAGCTTGATTTAACCTTAAAAAAAAATATTTTCTCAAAACTATGACTTGGTGATTTTCTAATGTTGTCTAACTGCATTTTCACATCATCAACTTCTTCATGAAGTAAGTCAATTTCAATTTGACTTGCTTAAAGTTCAATTTGCTAGTTCCTTCTTTAAGATTTTATTTTTGCCAATTTTTCTTTTCTTGAGCAATTTTATTGTACTAATCAATGATCTTTTGAAGCTCATCAATGATCATATTAATATACGAATGAAGAAGTTTGTAACTATGATAGTTAAAAGGTCTTACCTCACTAGATTCACCCATTTCCATGAAACACATATTTTCAATTTTTGTCTTAGTCTCGTCTTCATCACTCAAGCCTTTAAAGTTTTTTCTTATTTGATGATCTTCTCGTTAATTCTAAAAGTTTTTTTTGATATAACCTACTTTACCACAATGATAACAAAGATCATCATTCCTTGTGAATTCATTATTCTTATAGCCTTGAGGTCTGCGCTATCTTTGTCTTAAAATTTGTGTTACTCCACGATTTATAAGAACCATTCTTTTATTGTTATCTTCATCTATGTACTCTTCTTCTCCCGGTGTTACGGCATTAAAGGCTACAAGTTTTTTTTCTTCCTTATCATACCTGTTAATGTGATTTTGTTCATAGGCAATAATTTTACCTAGTAGTTCATCATAGGTCATATTGTGAAGATCCCCATCTTCTAGAATGACAACTTTGGGTTTCCATTTTTTTGGGAGACTCCTTACAAGCTTCTTGATCTAAAGGCTATTTGAGTAGATCATCCCTAATGATTTCAGCTCAAAATTTTTTTTACTGGATCGTACAAATATTGACTCCATGCCTTCATTTTCTTCCATTTGGAAAAGCTCGTATTCATTGACTAAAGCACTGATCCTTGCCTTCTTTACTTTGGCAGTACCTTCGTAGGTAACTTCTAATTTGTTCCATATTTATTTGATCATTTCACAGGTTAATATCTTGTTATATTATGCTCCGCTGATTGCATAATTAAGTAGGCTTATATCTCTTGCATTTGTTTCAATTACCTCTCATTGTTCCTTGGTGATTTTAAAGTCTTTGAAATTATTTAAGTCAAGACTGCTTGATTCCTTGTCCTTAAGTTTGTCCTTGTATTTAAGCCCTAGTATAGGTTTTGATTTCTTCTTGATGACCACCCAATGTTGAAAGTCATTTGATTGTACCAAGATCTTGAATCTGTTCTTCCAGTGCAAATAGTATTGTCCATTTAAGTATGGTGGTCTTGTTGATAAGTGCCCACCTTGAACAAGCGCTCCTGGAATTTGGTATTTGATCATTTTATCTTTACTCACGTGCGCTTAAGTAGCACTTGATAGTGAGACCAACTCTAATACCAATTAAAATTGAAGAGGGGAGGAAGGAGATGGGAGAATTGAAAACTTCTTCTTAGTCGATTAATCAGTCTTGAAAGTCTACTCACATGCAGTTTAATATATTGAATAAAATAGAATAAAATGAAAAGTGTAAATAAATATATAAGTAAAAACACATAGATTTATCCTGGCTAAGATCATTAGTGTGGCGCCTACTCCTATCTCCTTGGGTTACAAGGTCTTCCTTTAGAGCTTTCAATGTGAGAATGGAGTTATAGAGGGGTTGTACAATTTTTAATTATTATCTTGTTATTCAGATCTTGTGACATAACCTCAATTGGTATAACTAAGCTGACTCAATATTTCTCTTTTTTTTGTAACCATTGTAAATTAAGACCCGAACCCTGCGTAGGAGGGAGCTTTAGCGCACAAGCTTCCTTTTAGCTGTAAACTGAGAATTATAAAATTTTATAAAGACTAAAAATTTAAACACACTGAGAGTTTCCTGTGAAGTTGCATGAGTTGTCTTCCATATTCTATCGTCTATATATAGTCATCATCTTCAGTAGCTTCTTTGGTCTAAAAGGAAAACTAAAGGAATTTCTTCTTAATCGAGGATTTGATTGGATTTAGCATTAGATAAAGTGGCATTCATATATACAAATTTTAAGCATCTTGAAACAAAGGGAAAATGCATAGTAAACAATGATAAATTGCAATGTCCATATTTAAGACTATCACCATCGAAGGGGTGAAGGGGCTGGGATGGCTAAAGCTGAGTTTATCACATAAAACATATTTATAAGATAGTAAGGTAGCTAAAGGAGTGGAAAAGCTAAGTATCCTATTCTTCATTAGCCAACAAAAGGACTCGCAACAAAATGAGAGGGTCTATGGGTCAAATTGAGATTGATAATTTGGGGAGACGTGCTATTATCTGAATAGTTGTGGGTGGAAGCATCCCACTATATTCATCCCATCAATATCAGTGAAATAAGAGTAGCTAGAGGCATCAGAATACAAGAACACAATGGCAAAACGAAAAGGAGTTCCACAATAAAATTTCTCGGATGTGATAGCATGTACCAGTTGACTAGATCTCTCATAACAGTACAAAAAGAATAACACAATCCCATCCAGCAGAGAACACAACTGATTCAATAGAGACAAACAATAAATTAGTTCATGCAAGAAATGCAAACAATAAGAAGGAAAAAGAAACCAAACTCACTTCTGCAAGCTGAGAAATACTCGATACAAGGTCCAGATGGGCCTATTGTTAAGCATCCGAAACATGCAGACAAGGAAGCAGATATTCTCAAAGTGAAACATCGTGCAATAGGAGGCATATGGAGAATGATGGAAATGGAAACTGGATGTATTTTGAAACCCTACTCAGGCGTTATATGTTTTTTTGATTTTGGACTCGGGTTGGGCCGAGTTGGTAGGATAGGAGTAGAATTTTTATTTTTGTATTTTTTATAATTTGTTGGCCCATTGGTGTTAAGACTTTATTTGATCATTGATAAATAAAATACCTTATTAAACCAAAAAAAAAAAGAAAAGATCGGATACCCTGATTGATGCCTCATACTGATAGCACGCCCATATCAGATATGTTCGTGTATTGAGATATGTTATGTTCTTTGGTGAACCGAGTATCTATATCTCTATATGTCCATATCAGATGTTTCCATATAATTTATACAATGATTTTACTTATTTGAAAGCCCTGGAATTCCGCCGTAATGCTGATTTATGCTCTATGACCTGCTCTTTCTATATACATCTTTCTAGTTCTATATCTTGGGGATCTTTTCCATGCTTTGATTTGATTCCTTCCATATGTAGTCATGATACCATAGATTACATTTGACCTTGAGGCCTTCCAGATTTGGTCATGCATGTTTATTTTATTAGTTTGTCATTATTAAAACATTAAGTTATTTTTAGGGGGCTAACAATTCCTACTTTGTGAGACATAGAAAAGATATTTCTAATAAACTCTGTGCTCAAAAAAATAATTTCAAAAACAGGTTTGGTATATACAAAAATGAAATTTATTATAATGAAAGTATTGTAAAAATGAAAAGTGATAAAAATATTAATAACTCAAGTACAAGAAAAAACAACAGTAAGACAATTGAAGAATGAAACAATAATGTTTTCCAACATTAAAGACTAGTAATGTAATTTGCAGAATTCACTAAGTTATTTAATTGGTCAATTATCCCTTTTCCATTTTTATGTTTGTTAAATATTTCACCAATTTAGATTTAATCTAATGATTATTGTTGATCTGAATTTTTTAAGAGTTTTTTTTTATTCAAGATTTAATTTTTTAAGGTCGCATCGGAGTTCAGGTTTAATTTCTTGGGATATGAATGAAAATTTTCAAAATTTCATTTTTTATATAATGTTCAAGTATGCGTTTAATACAAAAGAAGTTATTCTTGTTAGAACTGTTCAATTTTTTCTTTTTTAAAATAAATAAGAGTAATTTAATAAACTATACGTTAGGGCTGTTCAAAACTGAACCGTATCCGATAAACCAATCGTAAAATTGACTTATTGGCTTATCAAATAAATGTTTGATGAATAGATTAAATTTTATAATTAATGAATTATTGGCCTAGGGATGCATTACTTAATTTCCTTATCAGATAAATCATTAACCCATTAAAAATTACCATACATACGTATATATAAAATACATATGATATTATATTATTTTAAAATACAAACTCAAACCTATAAGTAATAACTTAAAGCCCATTACTAATTAACCCTAATATAATATTATAACTAAAGGGCATAGTTGTAAACTGTAAAGTGATATATCATTATATTGGTTCAAAGCAAAAGCTCTGAATTAGCTTCCTCTTTGAATCCTTCTTGCGATTTGATTTACGTTTCTCGGTAGGTTAAACAACAATTTTAGTTTCCATGTAGTAATACATTTCTAGTTAACATAACAAATTTTGCCAATAACACACCCACTGTAGTAGTTATTCATCGTGCTAATAAAAATGTCACGTTCCTAAATTTTTATATATGGTTGCAGAAATAGAACAGTGACAACTCACTGTATACTGCATACAACTATTGGCTTTGAATGGTTTGACAATTGACCTAAAATGCTCTCCTAAAGCTTCTCTGGAAAGCAGTCATTGTAGTATAGTGGTGAGTATTCCTGCCTATCCTGAGGGTGAAGAAGTGTTCTATTTTGTAAGTTGCCTTCATTCAAGCAGGATTTGTGGAGGTATGATACACCGCACAATAATAATTTATCCGTTACTGAGTCAACCTATATTTTATTGGTTGGCTAGTGGACTTGTATTTATTAAAATAGATAACCAATAAGCAAAATCATTAAGTGTGATGGTCCATCCGATCCATCCAATAAGCTACCCTACTATACATAATATTAATGATTTTTCTTAATGAACATAAAAAAATAATTGAATGGAATAAAAAAAATATTTTTTAAATTTCATTAATTTACGGGTGCATGATTAATGAAAAGAAAAAAAAAATAATCCAAATGATTTTGCGAAAGCACAAAAAAACATAATAGTAATGCCAATCCTTTTTTTTCCTGCCATGTAAAACAGGAGTACCAAATTAAAAACCCATAGAATATTGTCATGCCCCAAAATGCAAAGGATCATGATGACACTTATCGCGACAAATCTTAACAAGTAAGCCTATCACACGAACTTATACAAAAGAGAAATGATACATAAATCCCAAGGTAAGTCTTCTAGAATGAATCCGAACCATACAAGTATAATTAATGTTGAAAAGAACAAAGCCAATAACAATACCATAACTCCCCAAAACCTTAAGTCAACAGTGTAAGAACTACTAATACAATCCATGAGTGAAATACATCAGAAGATCCTACAGGAACAATATCTGTCTCCAAATACTAGTAAACACATAAACTAATGCAGAAAGATAGAAGTGGACCCCTGATACATGAAGGTCCAAACACTACCTTTAACAACTTCGTAGGCTCCCAAAATTAAGCCATATGAGACACACTATCATGGGAAGAGCACAATAGGAATAAGTACGGTCTATTTGTACTCAGTCGGTATCCTAGGCTGACCGAGCAAAGTAGAAAATAAAGCAACAAAATACACACTAAGGGCACGTCACTTGTAATCAGAAAATATTCCACAATGATATCCCATACTACTTGGACTAACAATTTTATAATTTCTACATATAATACAATAAAGCACTAGAAAAGAATACAAGTATATATTTATACCACATATAAGAAAGGAAAAGGGGAACAACATATATAAGAGCATCAAGTACAAGTAAGGGAGGTTAGAATAATGGATAGGTAATAAGTCAAACAAAATATACAATCACATCATGAGTGAAATAAAGTAAAAAAAATAAGAATAACGATGATGATAATGATGATGATGTAATGAACGAGGCTATCACACAACCTCGAGGCCGTCACACAACCTCTGAGACCATCGCACAGTCTTCGTATAAAACTATAAGCTAAAGCTACCAGATGTAGGACCCATGGGTGGTTTTTCAACCCATATACAATCCATATATCCATATCTCCTTCCTGACACATTCCTCGGGGAGGGTTTTATAAGATGTCACATTTTCTATCATTAAAAGGTGTTGCAGTATTTCTCAATATTTCTATAGTGGTACCATTATTTTATGAATGAGTATAAGGATGCAATAATAAAAACCAACCTCAAAGAGTATTTTTACAACTAACCAATATACCATTATGTGAGTCAAATATCCACTCATTATTCCTAACCATTAATAAAATCCAACATGATTCATATGCCAATAGAGTATGAATGCATCATAACACATAATTAGTACTACAACACACTTTTTCATCAACCATGGTACAATTATAATTATTTATACAAGGCAATAAATATCATATAGGATCCCACACGGTTACACATAGCACATAATGTTCAAAAACCAGTACATAATATCTCACATAGTTCCCCATATGACACAACAAAATAAGATAGCCATTTTTCTTGATTAGATCCCACACCCTTAACATTCTTTTGTATACAAATTAACCACCCAACCCAATTTGAAAGAGTTAAGTCATAACCTACATCGAATGCCAAAAACCGATCTACAACACTTTATCCAGAATCCCTACTCCTCTTAAATGGATCCAAAATTAACTAAACTATCAACATTTAGAATTTACGCATTAAATAGAAGTAGAGGACGCGCATATTACCTATTTTCAATTTGAGGTCAAAACGGACCCCAAAAATAAATTTTTGAAAAAGAAGGGCTAAATAATTACTTTATTTCAAAAATATATTTTCCATACTTTTAGTATTATATAGATGAAAACCCATGTGGAAACAGGCTAAAACACAGTCCAAATTAGAGGAAAACCATTTTTAAACTTTATCGGGAGAATCTTCGAAATCCATTTAAAAATCGAGAATCGAAGTTGTTTTGAAGGTGAAATTGAGAGAAAATGAATAATTATAGGATAAGAAACCCACTCATGTGAAAAAGGAGTGAAAATAAGATTTATATTGGAGGAATATCATTTTTAGGCCTTACGGGCCAAAATCCCTAAATTTCATACTTTAGTTCGTGTTTAAAACAAGAAATTAACATTAAAATGATAGAAATTAGTTAAAATGAGTGTAATGGAGCTTATCCAATCTTAGAAATGGAGAAAGTTTCCCAAAAACACAAAACCCTAAGCTCCAAGTACAAAAAATAGTGTAAATGGCAAAAACGGGTATTTATATATAGAGGCCTCGCTATCGCAAACCTCAAATCGTGATCATAGTACCTTGACTGGAAGGCCTATATCTATTGCAAAAGGGGTGTTTTGATTGTGAAACTTCACCTACTGGCCCTATCATGATCACAGGTGCACTAGCTGGGGACTTGGTGCAATCCAAGTCTCTGCAGGCCCCTCTAGATTCATTCGGAATCCCGTGAATGCCAAAAAATATGCAATCTTATCGAATTTGATGCTCCGGACTCAATGGTGATATTGATTTTTTCAAAAAATATCATTTTCACAAAGTTGACCCCCAAAATCCAAAACCACAACATTCATAACCGAGGGTCAAAATGAGATTTAAAAGTCATAAAACCATACCAATCATGTTACCACCCTAAAATCGACATTCTTAATTTGTTGGCATAGTCTATTTTGCCATCCATTGTATGGATCAAAGGATAATGAATGAAGTCTACTATAAGACTCTCGAAGCCTTCAAAAATCACAATATTAAATAAATGACACCAAAATGCATCAAAAATCATGCCAATCATTTTACACCTCAGAAATACCACAAAATAACTACGGAGAGGGGTAAAATAGTCAAATCACACACAAACATATATTTTACATATTTTATTAAAATTTAGGTCGTTATATCCCCACTAAAAGTTTAGTTCATCCTCAAAATAAAGGCAATAGAAATACCTAAACCAGCAAAGCGCTGGGGATAAGAACCACACTTATCAGACTCGACCTCCCAAGTAGCTTATCTATAGGTCGATGCCTCCACTGAACTTAACCATAGGACCAATTCTAGAATGCAACCGTCTAACATCTCTATCCAAAAAGAGACGGACTCCTCAACCAAAGACAATCTCTCATCTAACTGAACCGACTCCTAATGAATGGCATGAGACTCATTCGGAATGTAACAATGAATCATAGAAACATGAAACACTGGATGAACAACTGATAAATCTTGGGGAAAAGCTAACTCATAAACTACATCATCAATAGTCTGAAGAATCTTAAATGGACCAATATACCAGGGGCTAAGCTTGCCTCTCTTCCCAAAACTCATTACACCCCCCATGGGTGAAACTCAAAGAAAACCATGATCACCAACACCAAATATCAATGAACAAAGTCTACGATTAGTTTAGAACATTGTCTACTCTGAGCAATTCGAAGTCTATCCTAAATGATCCAAACTCTATCAAAAGACTTATGAAGCATGTACGTACCTCGAGGTATAAGCTTAGAAACCTCAAACTAACTCAGTAGAGAGATTCAACGCTTACCATAAAAAGCCTAAAAAGGAGCACGAATCATATCCTCAAAAACCAAGATAGTTTGCTCTGAGTGACTGTCAGTCTGTGGTGAAATGTTATACTACGATCAACCCGAGTACCCAACTCATCTTGAAAGGTCTTATAAAAGTGACAAGTGAACACAAAACCTCGATCATAAATTATAGACACTGGCACAACATGTAGTCTCACAATCTCCTGAATGTAGATACAGGATAAATTTCAAATCACTAAAAGAGACCTGCACTATAATGAAAAGTGCAGGCTTGGTCAATCGATCCATGATGACCCTAACACTATCAAATCCATGAGAAGTGTAAGATAATTTATTCATGAAGTCCATAGTGATCCATTCTAACTTCCACTCAGTAAAGGGTAATCTCTAAAGTAATCCACTAAGTTTCAAATGCTTAACCTTCACCTATTGGTAACAAAGGCAATGAGCTATAAAATCTGCTACATCTTTCTTCATACCACCCTACCAGTAATGTTGTCTAAAGTAATGATACATCTTAGTCACTCCCAGATGGATGACATACCTAGAATAATAGGCCTCTTCCAAAATCAATCAAATCTAATCACCTACTCCCAACATACAAACTCGGCCCCCAATTCTCAAAACACCATTGGAATCATGTGAGTCTTCCTTAGATGCACCACCCAACACTTTATCCCATATCAACCACAACCTAGATTCATCAAATTAATGAGCTCGAATTTGCTCTATCAAAGAAGATCTAGCCTCTACGAATTCCAAAACACATACACATGTGTCGAAATATAAAGCCTATCCAACTGATTAGCTAAAGACTAAACTTCCAAGGACAAAGACCTCTCCTGGGTCAAAAAATATGCCAAGCTACCCATGATAGTAGACTTTCGACTCGAGGTATCTGCAACTACATTATCCTTACATGGATGATAAAGAATAGTTGACATAATCTATAAGAAACTCAAGCTATAAAAATTGACTCATATTAAGATCTGGATGGGTAAATAAGTATTGAAGAAAAATCTCACAATGTACTCTATACAACTAGTGCCTCCCCAACTTTAAATAAAAAACAATTGTTCAGAACTCCAAATCATGGGTAGGATAATTCTAGATTTAGTTGACGAGAAGCATAAAAAATCACCTTACCTTTTGACATCAACATAGCACCTAACCCAACTCTTGATACATCATAAAAGATGGTAAAACCCATGCCTTTCTTAGGAAAAGTTAAGATAGGAGTTGAACTTAACAAATCCTTGAGCTTTTAAAAGTTCACCCTACAAGAATCAGACCAGTAAAACCAAATATTCTTCAGAGTCAAATTGGTCAATGGAGCTGCAATAGATGAAAAATCCTCAGCAAAACACCGATAATAACCTACCAAGCCAATAACACTATGAATCCTATAGGTGACATAGGTATAACCCAATCATGAGCTACTGCAAACTTGGCTAGATCAACCATAATACCCTCTTTAGTCACCATATGACCCAAGAAAGAAATAGACTCCAACCAAATCTTACTCTTGGAGAACTTGGCATACAACTTGTCATCCCTTTATCTCTAAAGTAAAATCTAAAAATGCTCCTCATGTTCAGCCTCACTCTTGGAATAAACCAAGATATCATCTATAAATAAAATAACAAAGTTGTTGAGATACGATCAAAAGAACTGATACATCTACTCCATGAACACGACTGGGGCATTAGTCAACCCAAAGGACCAGGCCAAGAACTCATAATGACCATATCGAGTCCAAAAATCTATATTAGAAATATCTAAAGCTCTAATCCTCAACTGGTGTGAAACACCCCAAATTTTGTCCCTTGAAAATTTCCTAAGATTTAATCTTACTACCTTGGTTATGACTGGACCTTATGAGTCGTAGGGTGTCCTGACGAGTTGTTCGGATGGGTCATAACCAAATCAGTAAGTTTATGGCTTGATTTTGCTCTGTGTATGAGTGGCTTACTAAGAGCCGTAAGATTAGATTATGAGTTCGTAGGTGTAATCATAGGGTGTCTAGTGTATGTCCCAAATTAGGATCTGTGTTGACTACAACAAGACCCTGAGTCGTAGGGTCATCTATAAAATGGTTCTATTAAATCGTAAGGATAATAATATAGGGTTATTTGGTGGTAGTGCCTTCATTACGACTCATGGTGACGAGTCTTAAAGAATGGTTACAAGTTAAGGGGTTGGCTCATAATCAAAGGCGTCATTTTTTTCAGCTTTTAAGTTGAGGGAATTCTAGACATTTCCCCTCTTTACCAACTTGAAACCCACATCTTATAACCTCTTTGGGGTGTCATTATTACTCAAAAATAATAAAGTAACTTCTCAAATACTCCCAAATTCTCAAGGTTAAGAACACTTAGGGATTTTTTAGAGACTGATCAATTAGGGCTCTCAAAGGCGATTTCTCTCCATACATCCAAATATTTAAGGCATGTTACTTTTCCCTCATTATAAATGTTGTAAAATTATGTGTTTTAAGGTATTATTCATGATATGTTATATGGGTTTTGAAATAAAGTTTGGGTTTTTTGAATCATTATTAATTGAACAATGTTTCTCAAGGTTTATAAATAATTTTTATGATTTAAATATGGTTTTAAATTTACTAGTGCATAGGTATGGTAAATAAACTAGGAAATTGTGATTTTCTCAAACTTATGACTTTTAAAGTCGTTATGTCCTCAATCCTGTACTGTGAAATTTGTTTTAATTATGAGTACCTAGGAATTTGTAAAATTGAACTAGTCTTGAATCATTACATGATATGAATAGGTATTTGAAATATATTGGTATGATTTAATTAACAAAGAGAGTTGAGGAACCCCTTCGTGTATTAATGAACATAGGGAGTTTTTTTTTGTCTAACTTAATGGAAATTGTTTCGGCATAATGTGTTACCTTGCAAGTGTAGTTGGTATGATGATACCAACAATGTATTCATTAATGCAAAGTATTTTTAAATGAATGGGAATGTGTGATACTTGTTTTAATTGGGCTCTAATAGGGTTGTGTAGTTGCGTCGTAAAAGTGGAGGTTCAAGTGACCAATACTGAAAACCACATTTGCCAATGTGAGGATCAAAGTGACTATGGAGGTATAAGTCCCCCTTATTATTAATTCACGATTAGGGAGGTTTGAGTCCTCCTTAAATCATATATTAGTGGGTGCTTAAGTCAACTTTGTATATGTTAGGAGGTTTGAGTCCCCCATTTGCATATATATGAGATTATTCTCCGGTTAGTGTGGCTATACACGCTGGGGCCCAACTAAAGGGTGAGAGTTGGGACCCATATAGCTCTTGGGTACTATTATATGATGGTTGAGCTATATAATCCTTGCTAAAATCTTGAAATGCATGTTATGCCTTTTTCCTTATCCTGGCATGTGTTATATATATATATAAATATGTTTATGCATTTTATTATATGCATTAATTTTTGAATGATTTTAAACTATTGATCTTTTCACTAAGTTATCCTTATCCCTGAGTTTCATGCTAGCGTTCACCCCGCTAACCATCTTTAGATCATGTATCTCTATGCGATGTAGGAATTAGTCATACTTTTACTCCTCCTACTCAGTGACTTAGATTTGAGATCAGTTAGCAAGTCAGATTGATGTGTTGAGTTTCCATACTTCGAAATACCTATATCATGATTATAGTTTCCTTTACATTTTGACTATTCCTTAGGATTTGGTTTTTAGTTATTGTAGGGGGAATGTCTTGACACTTTATTTATATTCAGTTTTTGATCATAGATTAGAAGGCTTTATTTGGACTATTGTGGCTACTGGGTGATAATATTGGTCATTTGGCTAATTGTCGATAGTTGGTTATGGACATGCTTTTAAAACTTTCTTGGACTATTGTACACTATCTTGTTATATGTTTGATATTCAACCAACCTTAGGGTATGGTGTATTTCTTTGGTTAGGTGTAAGGGGTGATCTCCAGTCTACATAGGACTTGAGATACCTGTCATGGATAGGCCCTGGTTTGGGTCATGACAAAAGTGGTATCAAACCCTAGGTTTGGTGTCATTGGGTGTCCAATAAGGTCATGTATAGTAGCATCTCTTTTTTAGGTATGTAGTGCTATAAACTTTTAAGGGAGAGGCTACAAGATATTTAGGAATGTCTTTCTCTGTTGTTTTTTTATTTCAAGATATAGAGTCTAAGGACTTGAGTCTCTCTAATTCTCATATGTTTATTTTTAAGGTAATGCCTACCAGATGATTTGAAGCCCATGAAAACTCCTTTGTCCTACTTGAGGATAAAGCTTATAGGACAAACCCTTCTTATGGGGTATAAACCTGGTTTAGAGGTTGAGTTCTTTATTTCCCTTCTAGAGTTCCACCGGTCTACTCTAGTTCTTCTCAAGCTCCCAAGGCTGATGTGTCAAATAAAGAATTTCTTTATTCTATTCATATGTTGGCTCAGTTGGTAGCTTCTCAATCTGCACATGTAGCTTTTGTTACTCCAGCTTTAAAGGCCACAAGGTTTGACCAGTTCATGAGGTTGAGTCCTCATGTGCTCACTAGTGTTAAGGTTTAAGAGAATCCTCAAAAATTTATTGGTGAGATGGAGAAGATTATCAAGTTTTTTTATACTTCTAATGTAGAGGGTGTAGAATTTGTGACCTATCAACTAAAGGATATAGCATACCAATGGTTTAAGGAATAGTAATTGCCTAGGGGAGATAATTCCGAATATGCACTGTGGGATAATTTCTCTAGTACTTTTCTGGACCTCTTCTTTCTTTAAGAGTTGAGAGAGGTAAATGTTGAAGAGTTAGTTAATTTGAAGAAAGGCAGGATGACGGGCAATGAGTATACCTTAAAATTCCATCAGTTGTCTTGATATGCCCCTAGTTTTTGTCTAGCATGAGGGCGAGAATGAGAAAATTTTCTTCTGGGTTGTCCTGTGAGTTGATTATAGAGAGAAAAACTACCTTATTGAACAAGGATAAGAATATCGCCAGATAGGTTGTTTTTATGCAACAGGTTTAAAAAGAGAAAAAGATGCAGACGGAGATAGGGGAAAGACAAAATAACAAGTTTAGATTTTTTAATCAGGGTAGAGGCCACCAATAGAGTAGTAGAGATGGTAGAAAGTGATATAATAGGAAGTAAGGGAGTTTTAGCTCCTACTTTGAAGCTAGTTCTCCTTATCCAAAGCCATCGGGTGATCGATGTTCTCACTATGATGGTGGGTATAGGGTGTAGGGCTCATAATCTCAAGCTAGTGGGGCTCAGTCTGTTCCATAATATCCTCCTTGTAGATTCTGTGGGCAGGTGCACCGTCGATTGTATTAAAAAGGGAGGAACATGTATTTTAAATTAGGTCATACTGGTCACTTACAAAGTGATTGTCCTTCTAAGGTTGCTTCTGGGGAAAATAAGATTCTTGTTTTCACTTAATCAACTCCTATACTAAAGGGTGCTGCTTCAACTTCTAGTACTGGCATTGGTTGGAGTTGCTTTTATACCCTTCCAACTTGTCAGGACTCAGAGGCATCCCCTGACATTGTCACTGGTATGTTACAACTCTTTTATCATGATATGAATTTATTGCTTGATCAAGGGTCTACTCTTTCTTATATGACCCTATTTGTGGCTGTGCATTTTAGTTTTAGTACTAAGTATATCCCTAAACCTTTTTTGTTTCTACCTCGGTGGGTGACTCTGTGATTGCTGGAAGAGTCTATAGGGGTTTTGAGGTTTCTTTTGATGGTATAGAAAATCTGGTAGATATGATAGAATTAGACATGATAGATTTTGATGTCACATTAAGGATGAACTGGTTGTATTCATGCTATGCCTCCTTAGATTGTCGAACTCATAAGGTATTGTTTAAATTACCGAATAAGCCAGTCATTGAGTGGGAAGTGGGTTCTTTTGTGCCTAAGGGAAGGTTCATATAATATATGAGAGCTCAGAAATTATTTTCCAAGGAATGTCTCTATCATTTGGTCAAGGTTAAGGATTCTAAATTGAAGGGTCCTTCATTACAACCCGTTCCCATGGTTAATTAATTCTCCATGGGTTTTCTTAATAATTTTCCTGGTATACCTTTGGATAGAAAGATTAATTTTGGGATTGACCTTGTTTTGGACACTCGTACTATCTTTATCTGTCCCTATAGAATGGTTTTGACTGAGTTGAAGGAGCTTAAGAAGTAGTTGAAAGACGTCCTTCATAAGGGTTTTATTCATACTAGTGTGTCTCCATGGGGTGCTCGTATTTCATTTATGTGTACAAGGGATGGTTACCTTCAAATGTGCAATGATTACCGTCAGTTGAATAAGGTTACAATGGAGAATTAGTATTTTTTCCTTGAATTGATAATTTATTTGACCAACTTTAGGGTGCTAGATGTTTCTCTAAGATTGATCTTAGGCCGGGTTATCATCAACTAAAGATTAGGGAGGTGGATATTCCTGAGATTGCCTTTCAAACCTGGTATAGGCATTATGAGTTCTTAGTTATGCCTTTTGGTTTAACTAATGCCTCGACAACATTCATGGACTTGATGAATAGGGTATTTTATTAGTTTTTGTTTATTTTGTCATCGTGTTTATAGATGATATTTTGGTGTATTCTAAGAGTGAGGTATATCATGTCGACCACTTCCATGTTGTGTTACAAATTATGAAAGATCAGTATTTGTATGATAAGTTTAGAAGTACGAGTTTTGGTTGAAAGTTATTACTTATCTAGTTCATATCATTTCTAATAAAGGGATCATGGTGGATTAGCAAAAAGTTGCAGTGGTTAAGAAGTGTCCTAGGCCCACGACTCCAACAGATATTTAAAGCTTCTTGGGTTTAGTCGATTACTATAGGAGATTTGTGAAGTTTTTGTAATCTGACGCTTGTGAGGGTAGTTTTAAGGTGCTGAAAGATAAGTTAACTTCATATCTAGTTTTTACTCTGCCTAAAGGCAGTAATGTTTTTGTTGTCTACTATGATGCATCCTATGTAGAAGTTGGTTGCGTGTTTATACAATATGGTAGGGTAGTGGCCTATGCTTCCAGGTAGCTGAAAATTTATGAGAGGAATTATCCAAATCACGACTTAGAGTTGCTAGTTATGGAATTTGCACTAAAGATTTGGCATCACTATTTGTATGGAGTCCATGAAGATATCTTTTCCAATCATAAGAGCCTACAATATGTATTAACCCTAAAAGAGTTAAATCTCAGGCAGAGAAGGTGGCTTGAGATGCTGAAAGATTATGACATGAGCCTCCACTATCACCAAGTTAAAGCTAATACGGTTGTTGATGTTCTTAATAGGTTATCTATTGGTAGTCTAGCTCATGTGGATGAGGATAAGCGGGAGTTTGTGAAAGATATTCATCATTTGGCTAACCTTGGAGTTCGTCTCTTGGATTCTAGAATGGTGGTGTGTTTGTGCAAAAGTGGAGAAGTCATCCATTGCTTGTCAATAAAGGAGAAACAAGTATTGGATCCTATATTAATGAAGATTAATTGGGATATGGGGTGGCAAAAGGTTATAGCTTTTGAGATTGGTGGCAATGGTATCTTGAGGTACCAAGACAGATAATGTGTTCCAGATGTAGATGAATTGATAAAGAGGATATCGAATAAGGTGTATTAGTCATGTTTCATTATTCATCCTGGTTAGATAAAGATGTATCATGCTTAAGAAGTTTTATTGATGGAGCAATATGAAAAGAGATGTGGCCAATTTTGTGGCTAAATGCATGGTGTATCAGCAAGTGAAGGTTGAGCACTTAAGGCCTGGTGGGTTGACTCAAGAAATTGAGTTTCCTATATGGAAGTGCGAGATAATTAATATGGATTTTGTTACTGTTTTTCTCGATCTTAGAGTCAATTTGATTCAATTTGGGTCATCATGGAAAGGATGACTAAGTCTGCTCACTTTCTTTGAGTGAGGACAAATTATTCGACAGAGGATTATGCGGGGATGTTCCTCTAAGAGATTGTAAAGTTATATGGGGGCTCATATTTCTATCATGTTAGATCATGGTACTCAGTTCTCATCACACTTTTGGCATTTGTTTCAGAGAGGTTTGGAAACTAAGGTGAGCCTTAGTACTGCTTTCCTCCCGCAGTCGGATGGGCAAGTGAAAAGGACTATTCATACATTGAAAGATATGCTTTGGTTTTGCATGAATGACTATGGTGGTAGTTGGGTTGATCATTTGCCTTTTATATATTTTTGCATATAATAATAACTACCACTCTAGTATTGGGATGGCTCCGTTTCAGGAATTGTATATTAGGATGTATAGATCTTCTATTGGGTGGTTTGTGGTTGGTGAGAAGGAGATGTTTGACCTGAATTTGGTTCACCAAGCGATGGATAAAGTGAAGATGATTTGAGATAGACTCAAAGCTACCCAAAGTCGCCAAAAGTCCTATATGGATGTTTGGGTGTTCTTAAAGGCATCTCCCATTGAGGGAGTAATGCATTTTTGGAAGAAGGGGAAGCTTCGTCCCTGGTATGTCAGCCTGTACTTTGAATTGAAGAGGGTTAGTAATGTTGTGTATGAGTTGGAGTTGCCTCCTAGTTTAAGCTCCATTCATTCGATGTTTCATGATTTGATGTTGAGAAAGTGAACGGGTGATTGTTCAATGGTTCTTCCTTTTAAAGAGGTGTGTATTTTGGATTCCTTATCGTATTAGGAAGTCCCAGTTGAAATTTTGGATTAGCAAGTTCGTCGGTAATGTACGAAGGCCGTAGCTTCGGTAAAGGTCCTATAAAGGAACCACAAGGTTGAATAGGATACTTAGAAAGCTGAAGAGGTCATGATGTCCAAGTATCCATTCTTGTTTTCTGCTCTGGATCATAGTGCTTAAGGTATGTATTATTCTTTTTTTTTTCTAACTTTGTTAAAGGAAAGAGTGATTTCCTTGGCATCTTTATTTTCTGAGTCTATTAAAGGTAAGAGTAGAAGAGTATGAAATAAAATCATGCTAGCAATTGCCTTGTCCCATTATTCAAGGACAAATGATCCAAGTGGGGGAAAATTGAAACACCCTAGATTTTGGACCTTGAAAATATACTAAGCTTTGTGCTCACTATCCAGGTTACAACTGGATCCTATGAATCATAGGGTGTCCTAACGAGTCATTGGGATGAGTCGTAACCAAACCAGTAAGTTTGTGGCATGATTATGCTCTGAGTACAAGTGGTTCACTAAGAGCCATAAGGTTATGTTATGAGTCATTAGGTTGAATCATAGGTTTTTTTAGTATAAGTCCCAAATTAGGTTCTATGTTGACTACGATTAGACCCAACGAGCCATAAGGTCCCATTACCAATGGTTCAATTGAGTCATAGGGATAATAGTATAGGGTGGCTTGGTTGTACTTCCTTGGTTGTGACTCGTGGTGATGAGTCGTAAGGAGTGGTTACAAGTCAAGGGGTGACTCGTAATCAAAGACGACACTTTTTAGATTTTAAGTTGAGGGTATTCTATACATTTCCCCTATTACCCAACATGAAACCAATTTTTATAACCTCTTTAGGGTGTCGTTACCATTCAGAAAAAATAAAAGTAACTTCTCAAATACTCCCCAATCCTTAAGGTAAAAAACAATTAGGGTTTTCAAAAGGTTGATTAATTAGGGCTCTCAAGGGTGATTTCCCTCCTTACATCTAACTATTTAAGGGATGTTACTCTTCCGTCATTGTTAATTTTGTAAAAGCATGTGCTTTAAGGTATTTTTCATGAGATGTTTATATGGGCTTTGTAACAAAGGGTGGAGTTTTTGAATGATTATGAATTGAACAATGTTTATCATGGTTTATATATGATTTCCATGTTTTAAATATGATTTTGAATTTGTGTGTTCATGAGTATGGTGAATGAACTAGGGAACTGTGATTTTCCCAAACTTGTGACTTTTGAAGTGGTTATGTCCCCAACCCCATATAATGAAATTCGTTTTAATATGAGAAGTGTGGGAATTTGTAAAATTGAACTAGCCCTGAACTATTGCATGAGATAAAAAGAGGTATTTGAAATATAATGTTATGATTTAATGAAAAAAGAGAGTCAATGAGCCCCTCCATATATTAATGAACAAAGGGAGTTGTTTTATCCAGGTTAATGGAATTTTTTTTGGCATGATGTGTTACCTTCTAAGTGTAGTTGGTATGATGATACCAACAATGTATGCCTTTATGTGGAATGTGGTTACATGAATGGGAATGAGTAATACCTATTTTAATTGGGCTCTAATAAGAACTGTGTAGCTAAGTCATGAAAGTGGAGGTCCGAGTTATCGATATTGGAAACCGCACTTGCCGATGCGGGGGTCAAAGTGAAAAGGTAAGTTCGAGTCCCCTTTATTATTAAATCTTGATTAGGGTGGTTCGAAACACCCATAAATCTTTTTATGATCGGGTGCTTAAGTCACCTTGGTATATGTTAGGAGGTTCGAGTCCTCCATGTGCATATATATGAAATTATTCTCCGGTTCGTGAGGCTATAAGAATTGGAACCCGACTAGGGGGTGAGATTTTGGGTCCATATAGCTCGTGGGTACTATTATATGATGGTTGACCTACATAATCTAGGCTAAAGTCTTAAAACACATGTTACACTTTGTTCCTTATCCTGGCCTATGATATATATATATATATATATATGTGTGTGTGTGTATGTGTATGTGTATGTGTATGTGTATGTGTGTGTGTGTGTTTATGTATTTGATTATGTTCATTGGTATTTGAATGATTTTAAACTGTTGATACAGTTATTATGTTAACCTTATTCCCGAGTTACATGCTAGCATTCACCCCGCTAATTGTCTTCGAACACTGTTTCCCCACGCAATGCAGGAATTGGTCATACTTCTACTCCTCCTGCTCAATGACTTGGATTTGGGATCAGCTAGCGAGTTAGATTGAAGTGGTGAGCTTCCATACTACGGAAGAACCCATTTTATGACTGTGGTGAGCTTCCATACTACAGAAGACCCCATTTTATGAATATGGTTTCCTTTATATTTTGACTATTCCTTTGGATTTGGTTTTTGGCCATTGTCAAGGGCATATCCTGACAATTTATTGATATTCTATTTTGTATCATAGTTTAGAAGGCTTTGTTTGAACTATTGTGGCTATTGGGTGGCATCGGTCATCCGTTTGACCGGTTGTTAGTGGTTGGTTAAGGACATAAATTTAAAACTTTCTTGGGCCATTGTACGCTATATTGTTATGTGTTCGGAACTCAGATGAACTTGGAGTGTGGTGTGCTTGTTTTCGTTAGGTGCATTGGGTGATCTCTAATCCACATGGAACTTGAGATACCCATCACGAACAGACTATAGTTCGGGTCGTGACATGATGATAACCAGATCTCAAATCAATCTTCACAAACACCGCGACATCCTGAAGCTAATCGAACTAATAATCAATACGAGAAAGAGGATTCTTATTCTTAACTATCACCTTATTCAACAATCGACAATAGATGCACTTCCGCATAGACCCATCCTTCTTCTTCACAAACAAGACATGCACACCCCAATGTGATACACTAGGTCGGAATAATCCCTTATCCATAAACTCCAGCTAGTGGTCCTTCAATTCCTTCAACTCAACTGGGACCATACTTTTAGGAGGAATAGAAATGGGGTTGGTTCTCGGCTCAACATCAATAGGAAAATCAATATCATGAGTTAAAGGCATACTAGGTATATTTTTAGGGAACACATCTACGAGCTAATAGACAACACGAACAAAATCTAATGAAGGAGTTGAAGCAACACTAGTATCACAAATATGAGCCAAGTAAGACAAACATCCCCTCTCAACTAATGGACGAGCCTGAACATAAGATATAACCCACTCAGGACCTAAATGAAGTGCCCCCTTCCAAACTATCCACGGGCATACCCGACGAAGCTAAACTCACAATCTTAGCTTAACAATCTAGAATAGCATAGTAAGGAGCCAAGCAATCTATACCCGAGATGACATCGAAATCAACCATATCTAAGACAAGAAAATCTACCCAAGTTTCACGCCTAGAAAAAGTCACAATACAAGATAGGTACACCCGATCCACCACTAAAGAATCTCCTATAGGGGTAGATACACGAATAGGAATGGTAGGAGGCCCATTAACAGATAAAAACCAAAAGAAAAACATGCGGACACATAGGATAAAGTTGATTTCAAATCAAATAATATAGATATTGATCTGAAACTTACGGGGACAATACACGTGATCACAACATCAGAAGCCTCTACTTTCAATTTAGAGGGTATAACATAGCACTGCCTACGACCACCAGCTGGCTAAGTAGCCCCATGACCACCATAGGCTCCACTAACTCTGCCCCTCGCACCTCTGGTAGAACCCTTACCTCTCATAACTGAAATAAAAATAACTCTAATCATACGATGGGGATATTTCTTGGCCAAATAACCAATATCATCACACACAAAGAAACCTCTACAACCCCACTCAATAGGAGAAGGAACCACTAGGCCCGGATGGACACCCTGAGCTACTGAACTAGAAGAGCCACTACTCAAAATTTGCAAGGTTGCTTGCATTGTTCTATTATGATACCCACGAGAACCTCTAAAATATCTGCCCCGAGAAGCCTGACCTCTAAATTCCCCAAAATGGCACACCTTCTTGGTGCCAACCTAAGATGTTTGCAGAATAGACCCAGTCATCTTAGAGTGATCTACTATACTCTAAAGGAATGCTCTAAATACAACCATCTAAGATGTAGCCAGCTGAAGAGAAGTATCCAAACCCTTCATAAACTTTTGAATCTTCTTAGACTAGGTGGAAATACTGGCCTGAGAATATCTAGACAAGGCATGGAAACATGCCTCATACTCTGTAACAGTCATGGCACCCATCTCCAGTCGATCAAATGCATCTCTCACGACTGTCAATCAAGCACTTATAGGCATCCTCACCATAACAACAATAAATTTGGGGGGACCCATATGAGTAAATCTCTTAAACTGTTTCTAATACTTAGAAGACATAACTATACTTGCATCAAGAGGAAGAATAGTGAATCTATGGTCTGAGATCCCATCAGGGGAGGTAACATAGATGAAAGATGAACTACCGACCTTGGAATACCATACTCATATGCCAACACTAAAATAGGAAAAGTACTATGGGTTTGTGGAGTACCAAGAGTAGAAATAGGTGTTATTAGAGGATCCACTCTTGGGACCCGAGGAACACCAAGCGCACTCCAAGGAGCGCCCTCAAAACAGGTCAACAAGTGAACTAACAGCCCCTCTAAAACTGGGGTAGAAGAACACAATAGAACTGAAGTAGGGTCCAAACCTCCAACATTCTCAACCTAATACTCAGGGGAAAGTCCCCTCTCACCACTCCAAGATGGGGCAGATCCACATGCCTGTCCACGACCCTATGTTCGTCCATGACTCATAAGTAGACCTCTAAACTGGGCTATTTCCATAAATGAATGCTCCACATCTATAACCTCATGAGATTTATTCATCACTATCTGTGTAGAAAATAATGAAATATAATTTAGAATATAAGGTATGCAAGAAATTCACATGATAAGGGACAAAATGAGGGAAATATCCTAAAGACATCCTATAGCCTCTCGAAGATAGATATGGACGTCTACATACCATTCTACGAGACTCTATTAGACATTCCGTTCTTACACCATTAATACCAATGAACATGACTTCTCTAATACCAATTTATCCCAACCTAAACTGTAAAGGGTAATGATGACACTTGTCGCAACGAACTTTGATAAGTAAGCGTATCATAAAAATTGATACAAAAGAGAAATGGTATTTAAATCCTAAGGTATGACTTTTAGAACAAAGCTAAACCATACAAGTATAATAAATGCAGAACGAAACATAGGAAATAACAATACCATGACTCCTTAAAACCTGATTTAAATAGTGTAAGAACTACTAATACAATCTATGAGTCAAATACATCAGAATATCCAATAGGAAAAATATTTGTCTCCAAATACTACTAAAGATATAAACTAATAAAGAAACATACAAGTGGACCCCATACATATGAAAGTCGAACCAACACCTTGAACAACTCTAAAGGTATCTAAAATCAAGGGACAAGAGACGCATCCACACCAGAATCTACACCAAAAGGGCAAGTAGGGATGAGTACGATCCACTTTTACTCAGTAAGTATCATAGGTTAATAGAGAAAAGTAGAAAATAAAGTCTACAAAATACACACTAAGTGTACGTCACCTAAAATAAAAAATTATCCCATAATGGTTGCCCACACCGCTTGCACTAACTGTTCTATAGTATTAATAAATAATACAACAAAGCACCAGAAAAGAATATAAGTATACATTTATACCATATATAAGCAAAGGAAAGAGGAACAACTTATACGAGAGCATCAATTACAACTAAGGGAGGTTAGAGTAATGGATAGGTAACAAGACAAATAAAATATACGATCACATTATGAGAATAATAAGGTAACATAATAAGAATGATGATGATGATGATGTAATGTATGAGGCCGTCGCGCAACCTCGAGGCCATCACACAGCCTTTAAGAACATTACACAATCTCCGTATACACCTATAGGGTTAAAGCTACAAAATGTAGGACCCATGGGAGATTCATCAACCTATGTACAATCCATATATCCATATCTCCTCCCCGGAATATCCCTCAGGGAGAGTTTTATAAGATGTCTTATTTTTTGTCCTAAAAAGGCATCGCAATGTTTCTTAATATTTCTAGGGTGGGACCATTATTTCTTAATAGCAATGCTCATAACCAACCATAAAGATTATTTCCACAACCAACCAATATACCACCACTTGAGCCTAATATCTACTCATTATTTTCAACCATTCATGAAATCCAACATGATTCATATGCCAATAGAGTATGAATACATCACAACACATAATTCGTACCACAATACAGTTTTTTATAACCAAGGTACAATTTTGATTATGTATACAATGCTATCGATACTACACAAGACCCCACAGGTCACACATAACACATAAAGTTCCAAAACCTCCACATAATATTGCACATAGGCCCCCACATGGGCACACCATAATAAGATAGCCATTTTTCATGATTAGTTCCAACATCCTTAACATGATTTTGTATACAAATTAACTACCCAACCAAGTGTGAAAGAGTTAAGCCATAACCTCTTTCGAAGGTCAAAAATCATTTTGCAACACTTCGATCTCGAATCCTCAATCTTCACGATTAGATCTGAAATCAACTGAAATATTAAAGTATAGAATCTATGTGTTAAAAAAATCCAATGACATCCATTTGGGACATTTTCAATTTTGGGTCAAAATGGACCTCTGAAATGGATTTAAAAAAAAGAGCAAAATCATAGCTTTGTTTCTAAAACATGTTCCCTATATTTTTAGGTGTCTGCAACTAATAATGCAAGAAAAAATGAGTTAACAATGAGTTATAATTTGAAGAAAAACTATTTTTAAACATTAGTGAGTAAAATCTTCGAAATTCATTTAAAAATCGACAACCAAAGTTGTGTTGAAAGTGAAATTAAGGGAAACTGGATAATTATAGGATTAGAAGCTCACTCAAGTGAAAAAGAAGTGAAATTAGGGTTTAATTTAGAAGGAATATCATTTTTAGGCCTTACATGCCAAAATTCCCAAATTTGTACTTTAATTCATGTTTAAAACAAGAAATTGATGTTAAAGTTGGAAGTCATTAGTTAAAATGAGTGTAATAGATCTTACCCAAGCTTAGAAATGAAGAAAGTTTCTCAAAACCAGAAAACTCTTAGCCCTTAGTCTAAAAAATAGTTAGAAGTGGTGAAAACATGTATTTATATACAGAGGCCTCGCGATTGGGGACCTCTTATCGCGATCACAGTACTTTGACTGGAAGGCCTATCATAATCATAAAAGGGGGTTGTAATTGGGACACTTTCCTTGCTGTCTCAATCATGATTATGATATTCCTATTGCAATCGCGGGTTCACCAACTGAGTGGTACACCAACTAGGGACTGAGTGCAATTCCAAGTCTCTGCAGGCCCTTTGAGATTCATCCAGAATTCTATAAACACAAACAAACTATGCTATCATATCGAATTGGATTCTCCAGACTTAATGACGATATCAAATTTTTGAAAAACCATCATTTTTACAAAGTTGAACCCCGAAATCATAATCATAACTTTTCAAACCGAGGGTCAAAATGAGACTTAAAAGTCATAAAATCATACCAACCATGTCACCACCCTAAAATCGAAGTTCCAGATCTACTGGTGCAGTTTATTTTTCCATCCATCACACGGATTAAAAGATTATTATTGAAGTCCACTATAAGGCTCCCAACATCACCAAAAACCACAATATCACATAAATGGCACTATAATGCATTAACCGTGCTAATCATCCCCACACTATAAAAATATCATAACACAACCATGGGGAGGGGTAAATAGTCAAATCACACACAAATACATATTTTACATATTTCATCAAAATTTAGGTCGTTACAATAACATAAGAAAAACATAAAACTGATATAAAACAAGTAGACAAAAGGTAGAGAAAAAAATAAATAGAAATACTAAATTGTATTACAAATGGAAAAAAAGGTAAATATGAGGAAATAAAGGAGAGATGAGTCCAGAGCTAAAAGAGACAGTTTTTCAAGTCTAGGAGTGAAAATGGATAGTCATATTTTTATGTAACAAAATTGACAGTTTTTCCAAAAATGGGCAAACTAAACTAATACCATTAACACCGTTTGACAACCATTTGGTGAAAAAAAATATTTATATGGTTTGCTCAAAAAGGAAAAACCAATTTTTTATAAATCCTTTTTTAATAGTTTGCCCATTTGTGGGCAAACTACTTTTATTTGGAATAATTAATTAAACATCGCACTATTAATATCCCTGAAATGATTCTTATTGATGTGAATATTTTTTCACTTCAATTTTTTTAAAATGGTATAATTTTTCACTAATAAATATGTATTGTTGTTCACTGTATTTTATATCATTATTCACGAGCAACATTCGTTATTCGCAGATCATTTTCTTTTTTCACAAATAGTTGTTCATTTAAATGTCTTATAAGAATAAAAATAATGAGTGACACCATTAGGGTTAGTTTATTTTGGGGTGGAGAAGTTTTGGATGAATGTATTTTGGTTTTGATATACTCTTCCTACAAAAACGGGTTAAGTGATTTGTGGGTAGCCAGGAAAAATGTTCAAAAAGAACTCTTGTTTAATAGATGATTATAAAGAGGATCACTGTAATTTTAGTAGGAATATGATTTCTACTTTGTTGATTCCATCGATTATGAGTGGCGCACAATTTAGTATTAAAACAGTGCAAGAAGTTACGTAATTGATGTTAAATTATACTCTAAATTATAGAAAATTCCAAAAAGCTCATAGGAAAGCTTCTGTAAAGGTGTTAGTTTTAGCTCATTCATAGTAATAATACTAGATAGGTATGCCTGTGCTATGCACGGGCCCAACACATAATTTTGCTGTGAACCTTAATAATCAATTACTATGTAAAGATCAATATAAACTAATTGTTGTATATTATAAGATCAATTTCACTATCACAGATATATCATAAGATCACAAATATATGTTTTATACAACCATGAAAATATCATATTTCTTGTTTCTTATATGACATTCACATATGTTATGACCCGATCTAGGGCCTTGGACATGGCACGTACCCGATACAATCGATAGTTAGAGTGAACGTTCGAGCATATCATCCAAGCATACTTCTAATACAAATGAATATAGCTGAAATAATATGAATTTTAATTATGAATTCCTTAAGGTATAAAACTTAACCAATGTTTATTTGCACTGCATCATGTCAAGCAATACTAATAGTTACGATAAATAAATACTAGAAAATAAAAAGTTCATTTGACAATTATACTAGCCTGTGAAGCCTCTAATAAGTACCTATGCTAAAAAGAAAGTTAATATAAATAAGTCAACACATCTCTGTAATACTCCGATCTTTTCTTAAGCCTAAATCCATCTTTTGAGTGAATATTGATGACTTCCAAATTAATTGTTATTTATCTCATGTTGTATTTTCCTAAATTATATTCTCGATCTTGTGAATAATTGGATAAACTTTCCATTGACATAAGATTCACCCAGATCGGACACCCAATGAGGAAGTTAAAGTCATTTTGTAATTCCCCGAGACTCTAACCAATAGTGCAACCATGAATCAAGATCTTGAGAAATAAATTATAGTGATTTGGTTGTTTTATAATCAAGGATGGTGTGTATTAAGGTCTTAAAGATGTCCTAACGATTGGGCGAATGAAAACATTCCCTACCGATTGAGTTCTTGGGAAGGATATTGGTTTAGTCAACTTCAAACGAGAATATCTCTCATTATACTTGGTATTTTTGAGCTCATGACCTACAAACAGATATAAAATTAATTTAGATACCAATTTCTATAAAATCCGATATCATAGCGATGAGTTATGCCCATTTTACTCTAACATGGTTAAGCTGGAAAATAGTGACGACGATTCTGACGGGCTGTCACGTTTCTGACGCTATTTCTGACGACATTGTCACTTTCTGATGACATTTCTGATGACTTCATCAGCCTTAGGCAGAAAATAAAATTTTTTACCCTTTTGTGACGATATTTCATGATGGCCTATCACGGGTCTGACGGCCTATCACGGATGTCGTCAGCAATTTTCTTGGCAATTAAGGGATATTTTTAAAAGGGTATTTTGGTCTTTTCCATATATTTTGACCCTCTATATATATCCAAGTAAAGAAGAAAACTTCATTTTTCTTCCATTTCATCAAGAATACTAGGTTTTCTCTCTCAAAAATTCAATCCAAATTTCCCAAGAACATCAAGAGTCCAACCATAGATTTTATAAATTGGTTCAAGATTCAAGGTACCCAAGTTAAAGGCATCAAGAACCCTAACTCAAGAATTGGAAAAGGAGTCTATAACAAGTTTCTTCATTCAAATTCATAATCAAGGTATGTAGGATTTGAACAAGAACACTTCTTTCATTCTTCTGCCCAAAGATTTAATTTCTACTATTGAAATCCATGATTTTATAAAGTGGGTTTACACCCAAATTACTTTATTAATGATTTATGATATTTGAGCTATTAAAGAGAGATACACATGACTATTTACTTATTTTATTTCTTAAATTGAGAACTTATGCCATGAGTTGAATATTATTATTATGAGTTGATGATTTTCGAATGATTTGAGATATGAGTCATGATTTAAGATTTTCTATGAGAATTCTTTTATTATTGAATAAATATATATTGATATTCGAGCTTGAGAGTCAAGAATGAGTTCTATGATGTTTTCTTAAAGTTTTTGATACATGATTATTTTAGAACATCCAAATTATGACTTGATATTTAATATTGTAAATTTCATATTCTACCATGAGTTGGTATTTCAAGTGCTTTCAAGACATGTGTCAAGATTTAAGCTTCCTTATGAAAAATTGGATTATTGAGTATGTTGATTCATAAGATTGAGTTGTTATAATGAGTCTTGATATTTCCTCAAATTTATTGATGTTGCCATGACTAAATGAATTGATACATCTTGATATTGAGAAAGATTGTTTGATTTTGAGTCGAGTTAGGAATCCATAGTTGTATATGATTTACCGATGAGATATATATTTATGTTTTGGTCTTTAGAATGGACCCATGAATTTATATTGATTAAGGTGGATTTCCTAATGCGTTCTGAGCGGAGTCTGGGAGTAGTATTTAGCACAGAGCGGGAAATATGATATTTTTCAATAACTACGTGCCACCGTAGGATTGATATTGATGATTGTGGGCCATAGGCTGAGTATAGGATTGTAATTGAGAAATTGAGGTTGTACTCCTTAGCAAGAGCACGACACCCCCGCCAATATGGGGTTCTCTCCTTAGGAGGGAAAAGCATTGGACTCCATGCGGCTCATATGGTATAGTTATGTTGGTTATAAGAAACTCCCAAGCCCATAAGAGTTCAAGTTTCATGAGTTACCGAGTCACTCTAAGTCATGACTTAAAGAGTTTGAGTCAAGTATAATTATTTATGAGATTTATAATGCTTGTATTATTATTGATGATTTACAAGGAATATATTTCAGTTAATTCAAGCGAAGAAAGTTGTTATCTTCAACATGAATGATTTTCATAATCATTTATGATATTATTTGTAATGTTGGATTGCACCCCCATATACTCAGTACACTCCTTAAAGTACTGACCCCCATATATTTCTACATGCTAAAGTGCCTTATAATGTAGGTACAAGTTATAGCGCAGATATCGCATTCAGTCAGTTCGTAGCTTCTAGTCAGCAGGTGATGAGTCCTTTTGATTCGAGGGCATGAGTTAATTATACAGTTTGAGAAGTGTTATATTTTTCTTACTTTATTCGTATTGTTATTGGGTAGTTGAGAGTCATGACCCGTTTATTTAAAGTCAGTACCAGTAGAGGCTTCATAGACAGTCAGTAGAAGTTGATGTATTCAGTTTCAGTTTCATTTGTAAAAGTAGAGTTGTAATCTTGTAAAGTTTATGTTTATATTGATCAAGTTTAGAGAAGTTCTATATTTTTGATAACTTTATATAGATTTATGCATTTTATCCAGTAGTTTATGAGTTATGCCAGTAGGAGGGTTAGTTTGGGGTCAGTTGCGCCCCTAAGCACCGTGTGACGTCCCGGGACCCAAATTTCAGGGTGTTACAATCTCATCTAGCCTCTTGGTAGAAAAGAGGCTCACTAATTGTAGAAGATAGAGATCCCAATAAGGCGCATGGCCACAGACTTGGGAGCCAGAACATACAACATAAAATGATGTAGTGCCAAAGGCGGTTAATACGTAGAATGTACTGGTATATAAAACTATTTTAGGAAGAAAGTATAACAAGAGATTATAAATGAAAATATAATTCAAATTTAAGTGAAGATAACTGGAAAGTAGAAAGTAAACTAAATTTATAATTGACCAAGAAAGATTTAATTCCTTTGATTATTTGTGGGAGAAAGAAATAAACCATCATAAACTACTAAGTGGGCTCATGGAGTCTGATCTCGACCCGATCAGCTAAGTCATCCTATACCTTGTCAGGCATAGGAAATGACATGACATAATTTGCTAGAAAGTATCCATGGTTTTCCCCTTTTCGAGATACCTAAAATAAGAGTCATCTTACTCGCCGAGTAATCTCTATCCTATGTCAACAAACATAGTTGGGCATTTATCATTTTAACCTATGCCTTCATGGTGTGCTAACTAACTCCCTTATGCTCATGGAGTTATCTTATTTATTCATTTTCAAAGTGTTAATCATAATAGAATCGTGCTTGTGGTTTAACCTTTTTAGTATCATATATATAATTTAGCCCTTTTTGGGCTATTGTTAGGAATTCAACCACGTTGGGTTCATAAGTCTTTTATTTGATACCATTTCATAGCATTTTGGGAAGTTAAAAATATATTATGTTAAGGGTTCATGAACATGGATTCCATAACTCTTGAGGGATTATGTTTATGAGATAGCCATAAAGTATGTAATTACACAATGTGTAATAGTTGGGATAAACCAAATCTATCCGAAAAAATGACTCTTAAGTAGTTATTAAGATCCTCACTAAAATCTAGAAAATTTTGCGGAGCATTGATGTAACTATTGAGGATATAATGAATGTATTACAACTCTGTAGTAACTGAGTAAAAACATTTTATAGAGAAAGGAAATATTCTTGTAGACATCTGGCTAATATGATATTTGATGCTACTTGTAGATTTGAGTTTCCCGATTCATCAAAAATTACCTAGGCAAGCAAAGAAAGATTCTTAATCTAGAAAAACACCAGGCTCCTAATCTACACATCAAGTCAAAGAACATCAGATTAGATAGAATATGGAGGGAAGGAGAATCAGTGTTTAACTTATGATTATCAGTACAGTTTAGAATAGTCTTAGTGATATATTTTCACATTTTATAAAGGACCACGACACTCATCTTCTGAATATTTAATAATCTAGTTACAGAGTTGCAGATCTAAAAGTATAGTGAGGATGTTATTACAAGAAGCCTACAATAATATGACAGTTGGAGAGTAACAAGACAATCTACATTAAGATTTAACAACACAAAATTTCCATTCTTTAGCAAACTCATAATTTTGGTTACCAATATAAGCCAAGATTATGAAGTTCATGGTAATAAATTTGATTTATTTCAGAAGTTCAAAGAATTCTAAAGAAAGAGTAATCCTTCCTACTTGATAAACTTAAAAGAATTTTTGCACGCTAACATATAATCAAATTGGATCAGAGATCAACTTAACAGACAAAAAGGATGTTTTTTTGTAGTTAATTAATCCTACGTCTTTCAAGAACTTTAGAAATAGAAAATAATCATTAAATATTATTGAGAACACCATGTTATTGAATGTATAGGATTTAGATTCCAGATTTAGGCAAAACCATTCCATATGTTATGAATACACAAGAAATTGTTAGGACGCCAAGAGGAAATAAAACTTAACAGGTTAAAGATTTAAGTTAACTACTGAATAAAAACACACAGACACTATCTGTTCGAAAGGAGATTACAGAAAAGGTATTTGGAGAATAGTAAAATATCAAGAAACACGATGAAGGGATGGTTCTACTACCTCAAAATGTTTGAAGAACTTGAAATTTGAAAGAAGGAATTTAAACTATATTATTTAGAAGATTTCTCTTTTGTTTCTTAAGATTTGAGTTTGAGGGGTGGAATGGGTATATCTACTGGTAGAAAACGTCTGAAAACTGATAGGGAAGTGAGGATTTTAGCGTGCAAACATTGAGGAAAATAGAGGGACTCTTTTTATGACATCAAACTGATGGAAACAAAGGGTTTTCTTTTATTTTTACGTATGTGAAACTGTTGAAAAAAATGAGAATTTATTTGCTGAAATAAAATGTTCTTCTATTGAAAATAACTCCTAGAAACTAAAGAATTAGTAAAAAATTAATAGCTTGGTATAAGGTAAAAAGGAAAAGACAAAATTTTCCTGGTGTAATGGCCCAATTTACAAGTCATGATGGCACCTACTAAATCCCGCCAGTAGGTAAGCCAAAAACATAACCCGAAGATAATGCAATGGGTTAATTCGGTAGAAAATGCCCATGATATGTCAAATTGAAGAAACACAAGCTGTTAATAAACAAGAAGTTCCATATAGCTAAAAAAAGTATACACATGATACCAATCTCACAACCTGGTTGAGCTAGTACAAGAGCATCTAATAACATCAATACAGCTGAAAAGTCTAGAGTAGTCAATATATCTGTCTCAAAACAAAATACTTAGAATAAGGATAGAATCTTAGAATAAGGATAGAAGGAAATAGGTGACTCGAACTCCAAGAGCTTACCATATCTACGAAAATCAATCACTGCATGAACAAGAATCAACAACAAAAACTAGTACTCGGATCTGCAACAAAAATATATAGAAGTGTAGTATGAGTACAAAAATAATGGGTACTTAGTTGGCATCATCGACCGACAGGGCTAAATCATGATATAATACGAGAGAACATAAATGAAGTCTAGATACAAAATGAACCCGAATGATCTCCAACAACACTGTACATTATAAGTAATTAAACTGGAATAACAATATAACATAAGGTATCAACACATACCAATATCCCCGTGAATAAATAGTTTACAATTCGGAATAATAACATGTATGAAAACATAAACACAAGCAACTACAAACTAAGAAATTAACTCCCATACACCAACTGGTGCAAAAAAGTAAAGAACTTATCACAGCCTTTCATACGACTGAAGGGTACACACAACAGAAGAATAAAACAATCAACCAACATTATAGATAAATTTCATTGTCATATACCCATCATACCACAATTATCATCAACAGGTGATTTACCAATTTTTCACAATTCAGCAACATTAGACAAAGAACTCACCTTCCATAATATTATCATCATTTACAATCTTTGTATCAATACACATTAATCACCATTTACTAGGTAACCATCTTTTATTACTAGTCTATTTGACTACTCGTCATCATATATCCTCTAATCATCATTCAACAACTATTTGTCATGTAGCCACTAATTTTTCTTTGTTAGCTAACCATCAATTACCAACAAGCATTATTTATTACCAATTAAACCTCATTTTAACCTGGACATTATTAGCCACTTAAACCAATATCCACCACTAATCCTCATTTAGCACTAATAATCAACTATACCACTTTTTAAATATTTTTCACTTACGGCTACAACCAACCTCCCTAATATCAACATTACCCAAATTACTCATAAGTATGTATATATATAAGAATATAATTTACCATACATAGGGCTAGCTGGACTTGAATAGGTAGATATACACATAGGCGAATTAATATAATCATTCTCCAACCTTGCCGTGTATCAATGCATCATCATAATCATCCTCCATTCTTACTGGGTATCAATATCATCATAATGTCCTTTGACCTTGCTGGATATTAAAATCTCATAACAATGTCCTCCGGCCTTTCCAGGCATCAATAAACATATATAATCATAATCGGTGGAAAAATCAATAACATAAGGAATCATAGGAACCACATCCGAGTTAATCTTTTCAAGACCCGTATTCGCCCTAGCAATGTCTCGGGACATAGCATCAAGGAGGGCTAAAATGGTTTGTATTTTGGCCAAGGAATTATCTTCAAGATTCAGATTTACAACATCAAAACACCAATAATGTTCAATTATTTGAACCACAATCTACAAGATCACACAAACCTACAAGACAAAACAAACGTTGTTGTTCAAGAAAATTTGTTTCAAGACTTTGATATTCAATACTACATATTTGAGGAAGATATTTCGGCTATGGTGTAGGTGAACAAGATTTTAGAATCTCTTTACAAGAGTCAACAAGACTTTTACCAACTTTTCACCAACTTGCAACCTTTTGGCAAAACATCCTTTTGGAGTAGCCTTGTCTATTCCTCTTTTGTCTATTATTGAAAGTGTTGTTACTCTTTTTTGGTAAATATGCTTTTTGAATGTCTCTTTTTCTTTTAATACTTTGGTGTTGTCTTGGAATTATTTTCAAGACAATCACAAAGTCTTATACGTCTTTTCTCTCTTCAATATCAATCAAATACTTATTCAACACTACACAAGAGTAGAAGATGAACACCACCATCACCGCCTACAAAACCATCCACTTAACGACATAACACAACTCGAATCTTGCTCAAAAACTTGGGTGGTAGACTCATAAGTATTGAGGAGAAAAACAACCAACAATAGAAACAAACTAAGGCAACAAAACAAACTCAAATCTAGACATAAATCTCGGCCAAACACTACAACAACAAGAAGAACATTGACCAAGAACAAGAACACTTTAACTTTTTTTTTGGATTTTTTGACTAAGAGAGCCCAAGATTGGTAGTTTAGGAACACAACCTGCTTTTCTATAGTACCAAATTATATGGAAGAGACAAGAAAATCACAATATGACACAAAAATAGTCCACTCAAAAAGGGAAAAACAGAGGACCCTTTGAGATCAATTTTCGGCCAAGAACAAGAATACGAGTTTGACAAGTTAACAAGGTGTAGGTGACACAAAAATCAGCCAACCAAACTAAGTTACAACATAATATACTGAACAGTGAAGAAAAACGACCATTTTATAACAAGATAACACCACACGACTTACAACACAAGATAAAAACTACTACAAGATGACAACAAACGAAAGGATAGATAGCTAGTCAAAGGTGGTATATATCCTAAGAAACAAAGAGTATATTAAAATCAAAGGCCCTTAACACTTACACACAAAAACACCTAACTCTTATGACGACAAAAAAGCGGAGTTCACCACTCAAGCACCAAGGTTTCTAACAAATAAGCAATCATAAGAAATCCCACCCTTGAATGCAATTCTAACTACAAGTTTTAATTTTATGTGTCAAGGAGAGAGGACTTGGTGTTTCAAAAGTTCAAGACTTACAATAATCATCTACTAAAGAACTAAATACCTAAACTAATCAATTTATAGACTTATTAAAATGGTAAGTTGAAATGACCAAAAAGGCCCTTTCATGAATGGCTTCAAGTAGGCACCCTTGGAGTGCTATGTATGGACGGTTTTGGTGTCCATTTAGGTGCTCCTTTACACTTCATTTCAATCCACCAAGTCTCGGGTCCTACCCACACTCGATTAAGTTCATATCAGTGATTATTATTGTATCATCCTCTCTATCTTGAGAGGAATTTTCCCACAATTTTATTTCTTCACCTTGCTCAATGGGCCACTTCAAATAAACCACTAAAAATAGCTTGCAAAATATGAGATGGCACCAAAATAGTACGCAAAGTAAATGAGGAACACAGGATCTCATTAACAAAAGTCTCGACCAACTTCCTTATTTTGAACCTCGGTGTCCTCTCCATCTTGAGATTTTCCTTCAATCTCAATCGTTTCAATTCCTATATATCCATTTGGTGGAAGGTTCTATATTGGTCCCATGGACAAACTCTTCACCCATGCCCTCAGTATCCCCTTTGATCCTAAGTATTCATCTAAACTCTTCTTTCATCATATAAGCCTCATCATAGACTCCATATCATTAGTGTTCCTCTCTTCTATGTTTTTTTATATGGACGTGTCGGTTTTGGAAAAGTGGAGCTTGGAAGGAAGGAGTTTGATTTGGTACTGGTTGACACCTTTGGTTAAGTGGTTCTTGTATGGGAGAGTTCTATTTTAGTGGAGGAGTTTGGTTTCCAAGTCTTTCTTGTTGGACTTGATCAAATTATAGGGGAGGTAGTACACTTAGGTCTCAGTTTTGAGGGTAATTGGAAGCTTGGCTTATGGAATTTTGTGGTGGTCTTGGAGGGTTGATAATTTAAGGTAATGTTTCGGGGGAAATGATGGTGTAAATGTTTTGGTCATACCCACTAGGGGAAGTATGGAGTCGAGGAGTATAAGCATGAGAGTTCCTTTGACTCTCCATATGATCCAACCTCTCAATTATAGAAACCACATCCGATTCAATCTTTTCAAGACCCACATTCGCCCTAGCAATGTCTCGGGACATAGCATCAAGGTGGGCCAAAATGGTTTCTATTTTGGCAAAGGAATTACCTTCAAGATTCAGATTCACAGCATCAACACACTAACAATGTTCAAGTATTTGAACCAAAAGCTACAATATCACCCAAGCCTACAAGACAAAACACACGTTGTTTTTGAAGAAAATTTATTCCAAGACTTTGATATTCAATACTACACCTTTGAGGAAGATATTTCGGCTATGGTGTAGGTTAATAAGATTTTATACTCTATTTTCAAGAGTCAAAATTCTTGTACCAACTTTTCACCAACTTTCACTCTTTGGGTAAAACATCCTTTTGGAGTAGCCTTGTCTATTTCCTCTTTTGTCTATTCTTGAAAGTGTTGTTACTCCTTTTTGGAAAATATGCTTTTTGAATGTCTCTTTTTCTTTTACTACGTTGGTGTTGTCTTGGAATTGTTTTCAAGGCAAGCGCAAAGTCTTATCATTCATTTCTCTCTTCAAGATCAATCAAAAACTTCTTCAACACAACACCAGAACAGAAGATGAACACCACCACTACCAACAACAAAATCGTCCACTTAACACCACAACTCAACTCATATCTTGCTCAAGAACTTTGGTGGTAGATCAATAAGTTTTTAGGAGTAAGAGAACCAACAATAGAAACTAACAAAGTCAGCAAATCACACTCAAATCTAGACATAAATATCAGCCAACAACAACAACAACAAGAACACTCGTCCAAGAACAAAAACACTTCAACGTTTTTTTTTTTAATTTTTCGACTAAGAGAGCCCAAGATTGGTAGTGTAGGAACACAAACAGCCTTTATCTAGTACAAAATGATATGGAAAAGACTAGGAACTCATGATGTGACACCTAAATAGTCCACTCAACAATGCACAAACCGAGGACCCTTTGAGATCTAGTTTCGGCTAAGAACAAGAATACGAGTTTGATAAGTTAACAAGGTATAGGTGACCCCAAACTAAGTCAACCAAACTAAGTTACAACACAATATAATGAACAATTCAGAACAACAACAATGTTATAACAAGACAACACCACATGACTTATAACACAAGATACAAACTACTACAAGATGACAACAAACAAAAGGATAGATAGCTAGACAAAGGTCGTATAAATCCTAAGAACCAAAGAATATATTAAACTCTAAGACCCTTAACACCTAAACACACAAACACCTAACTCTTACGATGACACAAGAGTAGAGTCCACCACTCAAGTATCAACTTTTATAATAAACAAGCAATCAGAAGAGATTCCACCCTTGAATGCTATCCAAGTTACAAGTTTAGGTTTTTTGCCTCAAGGAGAGAGGACTTGGTGTTTCAAAATTTCAAGAATTACATTAATCATTAACTAAAGAACAAAAGACCTAAACTATTCTATTTATTGACTTATTAAAAAAGTAAGGTGAAATGACCAAAAAAGCCCTTTATTGAATTTATTCAAGTAGGCACCCTTAGAGTGCAATGTATGGACGGTTTTGGTGTCCATTTAGTTGCTCCTTTGCACTTTATTTCAATCCACTAAATTTAGGGTCTAACACACACTCGATTAAGTTCATATCAGTGATTATTCTTGTATCATCCTCTCCATCTTGATAGGAATTTGCCCACAAATTCAAGGCTTCACCTAGTTCAATTGGCAACTTCAAATAAACCACTCAAAATAGCCTGCAAAATATGAGAAGGCACCAAAATATTCCTCAAAGTAAATGATGAATACGTGATCTCATTAACACAAGTATCGCCCAACTTCTTCCTCTCCATCTTGAGATTTTCCTTCAATCTCATCCATTTCAGTTCCTATATCTCCACTTGGTGGAGGGATCTTTATTGGTCCCATGGACAAAATCTTCATCCATTCCCTCGGTATTCCTTTTGATCCTACGTATTCATCTAAACTCTTTTTCCATCATATAAGCCTCATCATAGAATCCATATCCTTCATGTTCCTCTCTTCCATGTTTCTCTATATGGATGCATCAGTTTTGGAGAAGTGGAGCTTGGAAGGGAGGAGTTTGATTTGGTGGGGGTTGACGCCTTTGGTTAAGTGGTTCTTGGATGGGAGTGTTCTGTTTTAGTGTTGGAATTTGGCTTCCAAGTCCTTCTTGTTGGACTTGATCAAATTGCGGGGGAGGTGGTAACCTTAGGTCTCAGTTTTGAGTGTAATTCAAAGCTTCACTAATGGAATTTTGTGGTGAACTTGGAGGATTGATCATTTAAGGTAATGTTTTAGGGTAAATGGTGGTGGAAATTTTTTGGTCATGCCAACTTCAGGAAACATGGAGTCGAGGAGTATAAGCACAAGAGTTCCTTCGACTCTCCATATGATCCAACCTCTCAATCAAAGCAACCACATCAGAGTCAATATTTTCAAGACCCGCATTCGCTCTAGCAATATTTCGGGACATAGCATCAAGGAGGGACAAAATGGTTTCTATTTTGGCCAAGGAAATACCTTCAAGATTCAGATTCACTGCATCAATACACCAATATTGTCCAAGTCTTTGAACTACAAGATACAATATCACACAAACCTATAAGACAAAACACACGTTGTTGTTGAAGAAAAATTGTTCCAAGACTTTGATATTCAATACTACACCTTTGAGGAAGATATTTCGGCTATGGTGTAGGTGAATAAGTTCTTAGACTCTCTTTTCAAGATTAAAAATTCTTCTACCAAGTTTTCACCAACATTCACTCTTTTGGCAAAACATCCTTTTGGAGTAGCCCTGTCTATTTCTTCTTTTGTTCGTTCTTGCAAGTGTTGTTACTCCTTTTTGGTAAATATGCTTTTTGAATGTCTTTTTTTCCCCCTACTTTGGTGTTGTCTTGGAATTATTTTCAAAACAAACACAAATGCTTATACTTCATTTCTGTCTTCAAGATCAAACAACTTCTTCAACACAACACAAGAATAGAAGATGAACACCACCACCACAAAAAACAAAACCATTCACTTATCACCACAACTCAACTTGAATCTTGCTCAAGAACATGGGTGGTAGACTCAATAAGTGTTTAGGAGAAATAGAACCAATACTAGAAACTAACAAAGACAATGAAACACACTCAAATTTAGACACAAATCCCAGACAAATACAACAACAACAATAAGAATACTCGACCAAGAACAAGAACACTTCAACTCTTTTTTTTTTTTTCATATAAGGGAGCCCAAGATCGGTAGTTTAGGAACACAACCAGCCTTTCACTATTAAAAAATGATATGGAAAATTCTAGGAACTCACGATGTGACACAAAAATAGTCCACTCAACAAGGCATAAACCGATGACCCTTTGAGATCAAGTTTCGACCAAGAATAAGAATACGAGTTTGATAAGTTAACAAGGTTTAGGTGACACCAAAATAAGTCAACAAAACTAAGTTACAACACAATATAATGAACAATTAAGAACAATGACAATTTTATAACAAGACAACACCACACGACTTACAACACAAGATACAAACTACTACAAGATGACAACAAACAAAAGGATAGATAGCTAGACAAAGGTCGTATAAATCCTAAGAACCAAAGAATATATTAAACTCTAAGACCCTTAACACCTACACACACAAACACCTAACTCTTACGATGACACAAGAACAGAGTCCATCACTCAAGTATCAACTTTTATAATAAACAAGCAATCAGAAGAGATTCCACCCTTGAATGCTATCCAAGTTACAAGTTTAGGTTTTCTGCCTCAAGGAGAGAGGACTTGGTGTTTCAAAATTTCAAGACTTACATTAATCATTAACTAAAGAAAAAAAGACCTAAACTATTCTATTTATTGACTTATTAAAAAAGTAAGATGAAATGACCAAAAAGGCCCTTTATTGAATTTCTTCAAGTAGGCGCCCTTGGAGTGCAATGTATGGACGGTTTTGGTGTCCATTTAGTTGCTCCTTTGCACTTTATTTCAATCAACTAAGTTTAGGGTCCAACACATACTCGATTAAGTTCATATCAGCAATTATTCTTGTATTATTCTCTCCATCTTCAGAGTAATTTTCCAACAAATTCATGGCTTCACCTCGCTCAATTGGCTACTTCAAATAAACCACTCAAAACAACCTACAAAATATGAGATGGCACAAATATAGTCTGCAAAGAACACGAGAAACATGGGATCTCTTTAACACAAATCTCGGCCAACTTCTTTATTTTGAACATCGGCTTCTTCTCCATAATGTGATTTTCCTTCAATCTCATACATTTCAATTCCTATATCTCAATTTAGTGGCGGGTTCCTTATTGGTCCCATGGACAAACTCTTCATCCATGCCCTTGGTATCTCCTTTGATCCTATGTATTCATCTAAACTCCTCTTCCATCATACAAGACTTATCATAGACTCCATATCCTTTATGTTTCTCTTTTCCATGTTCCTCTATATGACGAGTCAGTTTTGGAGAAGTAGAGCTTGGAAGGGAAGATTTTGATTTGGTGGAGGTTGAAGCCTTTGGTTAAGAGGTTCTTGGATGGGATGATTTTGTTTTAGTAGAGAATTTGGCTCTAAGTCCTTCTTGTTGGAATTGTTATAATTGGTTGGGAGGTGGTACACTTAGGTCTCAGTTTTGAGGGTAATTTGAAGCTTAGATTATGGCATTATGTGGTGGTCTTGGAGAATTAATCATTTGAGGAAATGTTTCGGAGGCCATGATGGTGGAAAAGTTTTGGTCATTCCCACTTAAGAAAACATGAAGTCGAGGAATATAAGCACAAGAGTTTCTTTGACTCTCCATACGATCCAACCTCTCAATCATCATAACCACATCCGAGTCAATCTTTTCAAGACCCACATTTACCCTAGCAATGTCTCAGTACATAGCATTAATGAGGGCCAAAATGGTTTTCCTTTTGGCAAAAGAATTACCTTCAATATTCGGATTCACAACATCAACACACCAACAATATTAAAGTATTTGAACCAATATCTACAATATCGCACAAACCTAAAAGACAAAACACACGTTGTTGTTGAAGAAAATTTATTCCGAGACTTTGATATTCAATACTACACCTTTGAGGAAGATATTTCGTCTATGGTGTAGGTGAACAAGATTTTAGACTCTATTTTCAAGAGTAAAAAATTATTCTACAAAATTTTCACCAATTTTCACTCTTTTGGCAAAATATCCTTTAGGAGTAGCCTTGTCTCTTTCCTCTTTTGTCTATTCTTGAAAGTCTTGTTACTCTTTTTTGGAAAATATTCTTTTTGAATGTCTCTTTTTCTTTTACTACTTTGGTGTTGTCTTGTAATTTTTTTCAAGAAAAACTCAAAGTCTTATACTTATTTTCTCTCTTCAAGATCAAACAACAAATTCTTTAACACAACACAAGAACAGATGATGAACACCGCCACCATCACCAACAAAACCGTCCACTTAACACCACAACACAACTCAAATCTTGCTCAAGAACTTGGGTGGTAGACTCAATAAATGTTGAGGAGAAATATAACCAACACTAGAAACAAACTAAGACAGTAAAACACACTCAAATATAGATACAAATCTCGGCCAAACATAACAACAACAACAAAAACACTCGACCAAGAACAGGAACACTTTAATTTTTTTTTTTTGACTAAGAGAGCCCAAGATTGGTAGTGTAGGTACATAACCAGCCTTGCTATGGTATCAAATGATATGAAAGAGACTAGGAACGTATGATATGATACCAAAATAGTCCACTCAACAAGGCATAAATCGAGGACCCTTTGAGATCTAGTTTCGGCCAAGAACAAGAATACAAGTTTGACAAGTTAATAATGTGTAGGTGACAACAAAATCAGACAACCAAACTAAGTTACAACAAAATATATTGAACAATGAAGAACAATGAAAATGTTATAACAAGACAACACCACACGACTTACAAGACAAGATGTAAACTACTACAAGATGATAAAAAAAAAAGGATCGATAGCTAGACAAAGGTGGTATAAACCCTAAGAACCAAAGAGTATATTATAATCTAAGACCCTTAACACCTACACAACAAATGTTTCAAACAAACAAGCAATTACAGGAGATTCCACCCTTGAATGCTATCCTAACTACAAGTTTTGGTTTTGTGCCTCATTGAGAGAAGACTTGGTCTTTCAAAAGTTCAAGACTTACAATAATCATCAACTAAAGAACTAAATACCTAAACTAGTCTATTTATAGACTTCTTAAAAAAGTAAGGTGAAATGACCGAAAGGGCCCTTTAATGAATGGCTTCAAGTAGGCTCCCTTGGAGTGATATTTAAGGATGGTTTTGGTGTAGATTTAGGTGATCTTTTTCATTTCATTTGCATCCACCATATGTCGGGTCCAACACAGACTTGATTAAGTTCATATCAGTGATTATTCTTGTATCATCCTCTCCATCTTGAGAGGAATTTTCCCACAACTTCATGGCTTGACCTCGCTCAATTGACCACTTAAAATAAACAAATCAAAAGAACCCGCAAAACATGAGATGACACCAAAACAGTGTGCAAACAACCTGAGGAACATGGGATCTCATTAACACAAGTCTAGGCCAACTTCTTCTTTTTGAACCCGGGATTCCTCTCCATCTTGAGATTTTTCTTCAATCTCATCTATTTCGATTCCTAAATCTCCACTTGGTGGCCAGTTCCTTGTTGGTTACATGGACAAACTCTTCCTCCATGCCCTCGATATCTCCTTTGATCCTATGTATTCCTCTAAACTCTTTTTCCATCATTTAAGACTCATTATAGACTCCATATCCTTCATGTTTCTCTCTTCCATGTTCCTCTATAAGGACGAGTCAGTTTTGGAGTAGTAGATCTTGAAAGGAAAGAGTTTGATTTGGTGGAGGTTAACACCTTTGGTGAAGTGGTTTTGGAAGGGAGGGTTCTATTTTACTTGAGGAATTTGGCTTCCAAGTCCTTCTTGTTGGACTTGATCAAATTGCGGCGGAGGTGGTACACTTAGGTGTTAGTTTTGAGGGTAATTGGAAGATTGGCTTATGGCATTTTGTAGTGGTCTTGGAGGATTGATCATTTAAGGTAATGTTTTAGGGGAAATGGTGGTGGAAATGTTTTGGTCATGCCCACTTGAGGAAATATGGAGTCGAGTAGTATAGGCATGGTATTTCCTTTTACACTCCATATGATCCAACCTCTCAATCATAGCAACCATAGCCGGTCAATCTTTTCAATACTCGCATTTGCCCTAGCAATGTCTCAGGATATAGTATCAAGGAGGGCCAAAATGGTTTTTATTTGGCGAATAAATTACCTTCAAGATTCGGATTCACAAAATGAACTCACCAACAATGGTCAAGTATTTGAACCCTAAGCTACAATATCACACAAAACCTACAAGACAAAACACACATTGTTGTTGAAGAAAATTTGTTCTAAGAGTCTGATATTCAATACTACACCTTTGAGGAAGATTTTTTGGCTATGGTGTAGGTGAATAAAATTTTAGACTCTCTATTCAAGAGCCAAAAAGTCTTATACCAATTGTTCACCAACATGCACTCTTTTGCAAAACATCTTTTTTGAGTAGCCTTGTCTCTTTCCTCTTTTGTCTATTCATGAAAGTGTTGTTACTTCTTTTTGGTAAATATGCTTGTTGAATGTCTCTTTTTCTTTTACTACTTTGGTGTTGTCTTGGAATTGTTTTCAACACAAACACAAAGTATTTTACTTCTTTTCTCTGTTCAATATCAAACAACAACTTCTTCAACACAACACAAGAACAAAAGTGAACACCACCACCACCAATAACAAAACCATCCACTTAACACCACACAACACTCGAAGCTTGCTCAATTACTTGGGTGGTAGACTCAATAAGTGTTGTTGATAAAGAGAACCAACACTAGAAACAAACTAAGAAAAAAAGACATTCAAATCTAGACACAAATATCGGCCAAACACACCACCAACAACAAGAACACTCGACCAAGAAGAAGAACACTTTATTTTTTTTTTGATTTTACAACTAAGAGATCCCAACATCGGTAGTGTAGGAACACAACAAGACCTGCTCTGGTACCAAATGATACGGAATAGACTCGGAATTCATGATATGACACCAAAACATTCCACTCAACACGGAACAATTCGAGGACCCTTTGAGATCTAGTTTCGGCCATGAACAAGAATACAAGTTTGACAAGTTAACAAGGTGTAGGTGACCCTAAAATCAGCCAACCAAACTAAGTTACAGAATGATATAATGAACAATGAAGAACAACAACAATGTTCTTACAAGACAACACCACACGACTTACAACACAAGATACGAACTACTACAAGATGACAACAAATAAAAGGATAGCTAGCTAGACAAAGGTGGTATAAATATTAAGAATCAAAGAGTATATTAAAATTTAAGACCCTTAAAACCTACACACACAATCACCTAACTCTTATGATGACACAAGAGCGGAGTCCGCCACTCAAGCACCAACATTTCTAACAAATAAGCAATCACAAGAGATTCCACCCTTGAATGCTATCCTAGTTATATGTTTCAATTTTGTGCCTCAAGGAGAGACTTGGTGTTTCAAAAGTTCATGACTTAGAATAATCATCAACTAAAGAACTAAACACCTAAACTAATATATTTATAGACTTATTACAAAAGTAATATGAAATGACCAAAAAGGACTTTTAATTAATGGCTTCAAGTTGGATCCCTTAGAGTGTTATATATGGAAGGTTTTGGTGTCCATTTTGGTGCTCCTTTGCACTTCATATACTTCCACCAAGTCTCTGGACCAAGACACTCTCTCGTAAGTTTATATCCATGATTATTCTCGTATCAGCTATCGCAACTTGCAGGTGTGTGATCACACTAGCTTGGCCCTACACACAGAGATCGTGATAGGCCTTGGCGATCACACTATATCCTCTACATGAGAAGTCACGATCGCAACAATTTTGGAGATCGCCAGCACACCAAATAGCAGCTGAAAACTTGGAAAATCTCCATGTTTCCGTCATGCCCTCGGGATTCATTTGGAATACCCTATATGCAAATAGATTATGTAACCACACAAATTCGATGTTTCGGACATGATGGCACATTATATTTTTCCATTCAAGGTTATTTTTACCAAATATGTGTCCTACAAATATATTTCATTTTCTTAAATTTTTTACCTATTGTTCAAAATAAATTTTGTTCCTCGAGACCCAAACCAAAGGTCTACCTACCTTAAAATTGACATTCTGGAGCTAATTCACCATCAAAATTTGCATGAGATCATTCTACTAAAGTTTAAGCTCAATGGCCATTTGGAACCAACAAAGACTTCAAAATGAGGAATTGATTCCAAAAACCAAACGAACTATCCGGTAACCAAATTATCAGTCCCTCAAGTAATAAATGATTTCGGGAAACTATGAAAAACTCTAACAGCGAAAATAACCAGAGATATGAAAAATGACCTGAAGGGTCATTATAATATCCTCTACTCAAGGAACTTTCTTCCCCAAAAGTTTAAGATTAGGATGTACCTGAAGTCTTGAACAGGTGAGGATACTGGGCCTATATCTCGCTCTCCATCTCCCAAGTGGCCTTCTCCACTGGGTGGTTCTTCCACTGAACCTTAAATATAGGAATATCTCTAGTGCTCAACCTCCTTATATCACTAGCCAATCTAAGCATATGTTATTCTATAATGGTCAAATTCTCATCCAATTGGACTGAGTCCCATTTAAGCACATGAGACAGATCAGGAATGTGCTGTTGTAATATGGAGACATGGAAAACTAGATGGAGAATAGAAAAAATCTGGAGGTAGATCTAACTCATAAGCCACCTCACCAACGATGCAAAAAATCTCTAAAGGTCAATATATCCAGGACTGAGATTGCCTTTCCTTTTGTACTTTATCACACCCTTCATGGGCTATATACGGATGAATACACAATCACAATCTCCAAATCTCAAAGCACAAAACCTATTATCTACATAGGCCTCCTTCCTACTTTAAGCTGTTCTCAACCTATCCTGAATTACCCTAACTCTATCCAACGACTAATAAAGGAAATCAATATTATGGGGTCTAACCTAGGAAGTTTCAAACCACTAATAGAGAATGATACCTCCGACCATATAAAGAACAAAAGGTACCATCTTAATACTCGAATGATTACTATTGTTACAAGAAAATTCTGCCAAGGTTAAGTGTTGCTCCCACCGGTATCCAAAATCCATAACACAGGCTTGGAGCATATCTTTAAGAACCTGAATAGTCTGGCTGACTGGCCATCTATCTATGGATGAAAGGTTGTACTAAGATCCACATAGGTACACAAATCGTCCTAAAAATCTCTCCAAAATCTCTAGGTGAATACACAACCTCGGTCTGTAATGATAGAAATGGGCAAACTATGCAAATGAACTATCTCCTGAACATAAATACGAGCCAACCACTCAGCAATGAAGGACTATATGAATAGGAATGAAATATACTGACTTGGTCAATGATATATAATTACCCAAATACCATCAAAACCATAGGAAGTATGAGGCAAACCACTAGAATTCATAGTAATTCGCTCCCATTTCCACTCGGGAATAGGCAACATCTGAGTCAGTCCACCGGGTCGTGAATGATCGGTATTTACCTATTGATAACATATACAATGAGATACAAAGTCTTCCATATCTCTCTTTATTCCACTCCATTAATAATACTGTCTCAAATCTCTATACATCTTGGTTATGCCAGGGTGAATAAAATATCTAGAGCTGTGAGCCTCATGCAAAATCAGCTGAATTAATTCATCATTATGTGAACTACAATACAATCATTAAATATCAAAACACAAAGAAAAAGAATGGTGACTCTTTTCAACACTCCACTCCACACCTGATCACGAATAAAGCAAAGCTTTCTATCCTTAAATAGACAATCCTAAATCTGCTCAAATAATAAAGACCTTGCCTTAAAACCACCAAGAATCCTCCTAGGGTCTAAAATATCAAGGTGAACCATGAAGTTGGTTAAGGACTAAATGTCTCGTGCCAATGATTCTGATAAATTGAAATAGAAACCAAGCTACCCATACTCACTGTCTTCCAACTTAAGGCATCTTCTACCACATTTGATATGCCCAGATTATATAAGATGGAAATATCATAGCCCTTAAGAAATTCCATCTATCAATGTTGTCTAGCATTAAGTTCCCTCTAGTTCATAATACCATCCTTAGAAACCACATAACCCAGGAATGTCACCAACTGAAACCAAAATTTACACTTAAAGAACTTGGCAAAAAGTACATGATTTCTCAAAGTTTGGAGCATGATCCTCAAAAGCTGCGTAGGCTCCTATCTACTCCTCAAATATACAAAGATATCATTGATGAATACAATCCCAAAGGAATCCAAATAAGGCCTTAATACTCAGTTCATCAAATCCATGCATGTTGATGGGGCATTAGTCAACCCAAAAGACATCACTAAGAACTTATAATGACCATAACAGGTACTGAAGTTGTCTTCGGGACATCCTCAACCCGAATCCTCAATTGATGGTAACCATAACTCAAATCAATCTTACAAATTACTACCACTCCCTGAAACTGGTAAAACAAATCATCATTGTGAGGCAAAGGATAATAGTTCTTCACCACCATCTTATTAAGCCGCCTAGAGGCAATATACATATACATGGAACTATCTTTCTTTAGCCTGAACCCTCAACTAATGGTAACTAGATCTCAAATGAATCATAGAAAATACTGTTTCTCCCTGAAGCTGGTTAAACGAATCACTAATTTGAGGCATAAGATAATGGTTCTTCATAATCACCTTGTTAAGCTTCCTATAGTCAGTACAATTATGCATAAAACCATCTTTCTTCTTCATAAACAACGTAGTATCTCCTTAAGGACATACACTCGGTCTAATAAAACCATTACCAAGAATATCCTAAAGCTGAGAATTTAACTCCTTAAGCTCGGTAGGATCCATACGGTAAGGTTCCATAGAGATAGGTCAGGTGCCAAGATCAAGATCAATAGAAAACTTAATAGCATTGACATGGGAAATACCAGTTAGGTTCCTAGGGAATACATCAGGAAGCTCACAAACAATAGGAATAGAGTCTAGTGATGGACTCTCCTCACTAGTATTAGAAATATAGGCGAGATAAGACTTACAACCCCTCAAAATAAGCCTCATAGAATGAACATAATAAATACTCCCCGTCAGCTCGTAGGTAAAAACTTCATTCCATATGATTGGGGTTATACCAAGCATGGCTAAGGTAATGATCTTGGCAAAATAATCCATGACTACATGATAGTGGGATAACCAATCCATACCCAGAATAATATTAAAATCCATTATATCGAGAATAACAAGATAAACATAAGTATCAATGTCACTAACCGTCACAGTAGATGATCTAAATACTTGACCCACTACTAAAAAATCACCCATTGGAGTAGAATTGCACAATGTCGTAGATAATAAATAATTGGACAACTCCAACCATGGTTTATAATAAGCAAAAATATAAGAATAAGTGGATCCTGGATCAAATAAAATAAGGGACATGGTGGGACACAAAAATTATACGTGTAACTACAACGTTCGACGTCTCAACCTTAAGTCTAGATGTACTGAGTACAACACACATGCCCACCACCTGTTCTTGACTGACCTCCTGTCTTGACTGCCTACAAACCTCCTCAAGTACCTAGAAAACTACCCTTGTAACCATGAGAACCATATTTAGCTGAGGGGTGAACTTCTCTAATAGGGGGAATACTCCAAGATGAAGCAACAATCGCCCCACGACTCAAACAGTTTTGTGAATAGTGATTAGAGAGTTCACAATTATAACATTAGATATGAGCTAAACTAGAACCAAAAAATCTGGCTGACCCTAAATAATCACCATGACTAGAATAACCCGAAGGTAAAATTCTACAAGACCGAATACTGCCCTTACTAGGCCAATCTCTGGCACTAAACTGACCTTCGTCAGTAATCTAAAGTGGTGTCTGAATAGGATGACTGGTTGACTCTAAGACTGATAGGATGGAAGCGAAGGATACCTATTTTGAGAACTACTATCTTTAGGTCGAGAATTATGATGGCTCTTACTGAAACTGCCTTGAAACCATGGCTTCTTATAACGACCCTCACAACCCTTACTATACATCTCCTTAATCACCCTAGTGTGATTCGATAGCTTAGAAAAACATATACTCATAACAACTAAACTCCTAGTAACCATGCAAATAGGAAGTCTCAATCCTCTAATAAAGCATTGAACCCTTGCATACTCATATCTAGAATAGAAGTCATATTCTTAGATAACTCATAAAAATGAGCCTCATACTCTGCAACTCTCATGAAACCCTACTCAAATATAGAGAACTTATTCCTTAAACTATCTTTAAGGCTGTGAGTCATATACTTATCCAAGAACATACTTTAGAATTGAATCTATAAAAAGGGAAAGATCCAGCTAGCCTAGAATCCATGTAACCTCTCAACTAATGATGATTAGACAAGTCCAACTGAAATATGGTGTAATCTATATGATGAGTTTCAATATGTCCCAAACCATCAAGCCTATACTCAAAAGCAATCAAAAACTCATATATATCCCCACCCGGGGCACTGGAAAATCTAGGCGGAGATAATCTCAAGAATCTACCCAACATCTTCTACTCCTCAGTAGACATAGAAGGCTAGGCAACCAGTGGAGGAGCAAATACCTTTGGTTCAACCAATGGTGTAGGAGAAACCTCAACTTTGTGGGCTACAGCTACAGACTACGCTCTTACCTTAGTACCACTCCGACCTATAAATTTTGCATCATCAGACGACACACCGTCACCTAAAACCAAAAGCTAAACAAACACATCTCTAAGTAATAAAGAAGAAATAAACCCTGGTGGATCCTAGGCTAGTCCCTGGCCCACCACTGGCTGGGGCAGAATATCCTCTAGCTCAGGAGCAGGAATAGGACCTGTGAAAGGCATTCTATCCTAGCCCCTAGCTGAGGACACATCACACAGTTGTTTACGACCTCTAGGTCATCCGAGAGTAGGAGAAGGATCCCTAGGCTCATTCTTAGGAACCTCATCTCATGTAGTAATAGAATGTGTCCAAGCTATCTGCAAAAGAGTAAAGTCAAGGGAATACTTCTACAAACCAACTCAGATTCTTAGAATGATATGAGTGAAATAAGTGAAAAACTCCTATGAATGTCCCATAGCCTCCTAAAGATATGAAACATATATCATTATTGCTATCTGTAGGACTCTACTAGACACTTGCTATTATACAAACAATACTGATGAAACCTAGGCTATGATACCAATTCGTCATAACCGAATTTATGATTCATGATGGCCCCTACTAACCCTACAAGTAAGTAAGCCAAAACTATAACTCAAAGCTAGCACAATGGGTTAATTTCATAGGAAATGCCCATCGTAGTTCAAATTCAAGAAACACAAGTTATACATAAACAAGGTGTTCCATATAGATAAAAAGAGTCCACACAAGTTACCAATCCCATGACCTGGTAGATCCAGTAAAGAGCATCTAATAACATCAATACAGCTCAAAAGTCTAAAGTAGTCAATATATCTCTCTCAAAACAAAAGTTTAAAAATAAAGATAGAGGGAAATGGGTGACTCAAACTCTAATAGCTCACCTTATCTCCAGTGTCACCATAAGAACAGGGATCAATGGAAATAGCTAGTACTCAGATTTTTACAAAAAATTTACAAAAATATAGTATGAGTACCAACACAATGGGACTTAGTAGGCATCATCGGTCGACTAAGCTAAATCATGATATAAGTATGATAAATGATAACATAAACTAAGTCAAGGAACAAAATAAACCTGAATGATTTCCAACATCGCTGTACATAATAAGTAATGAAAACAAAATAATAGTATAACATAAGGTGTCAACACATGCCAATATCGCCATCCATAAATAGCAAATAATTCAGAAAAATAACATGTCAAAAACATTAAAACAAGCATCTACAAACTACAAAATTGGCTCCCACATGACAATTAGTGCAGAAAAGCAATGGACTGGAGAGTTCACACAAGAGAAAAATAAGGCAATCAACAAACATTATAGCTAACTTTCACTGTCATATATCCATCACACCATAATTATCATCAACCAGTGATTTACCAACATTTCATAATTCACCAATATTAAACAAATTACTCACCTTCCATAATATTATCATCATTTACAATCTTAGAATCAATACATAATAGTCACCATTTGTTTGCTAACCATCTTTTATTACTAGTCCATTTGGCTACTAGTCTTCATAGATCCTATAATCATCATTCAACAACTATTTATCGCACAACCACTAATTTTTTTTGTTAGCTAACCAACAATTATTAGCTAACCAACAATTATTAGCTAGTATTATTTATTACCAACTAAACCTCATTTATCAACTAGACATTATTAGCCACTTAAACTAATATCCGCCACTAGTACTCATTCAGCTCTAATAATCAACTATACCACTATACAAATATTTTTCACTTATAGAGTACAACTGACATCCTTATTATCAACATCATCAAAATTACACATAAGTATGCATATATATAAATATATAATTTTTCATATATAGGTGTAACTGGACTCGAATCAATAGATGTACACATAGGCACATAAATATAATCATCTTACGATCTTGTAAGGTATCAAAGCATCATCTTAATCACCCTCTGGCCTTGTTGAGTATCAATATCATCACAATGTCCTCAGGACTTATCGGGTATCAATATCTCATCATAATATACACCGGCCTTGCCCGACATCAATACACACATATAATCATAATTAGTAGAAAATCCATTAGCATATGAAATCATTTAATGAAGTATCATGATATCAAACATAATTAATGGCATAACTTTCCAATATAATCAATAAGCATGGATACTAGCATAATTCATGGTACAATTGCTAATATCATCCTTAGAAATATCTTCTAGCATGATTTCTAGCATAATTTCTTTGCATGATCATAATCATAAGTAATATCATGAGCAATGGCCCTTTAATTCAATATAAATGGAGGCATAAAAGATAGTTTATCAATAGCTTAAGCAATATCTAATCCATGACATAATATTTATTCATAGTATAGTCAATAACATAATTTATAGCCCAGGCACTATCATAGCCAAGGACTCATTCAATAGTATATTTTGTAGCCCAATCAATAGCCATAATAATACCATAATTAATATCTAGTCATAAGATTATTTAACTAATCATGCATATGGCATAATCAAATTTTACCCCATACTAGATTAAGGTCTATAAATCCACTCTTAGATGTATAGTAATCCATGATTAGGTCTAAGGTAATGGTTCTTCTCAAACGCAAAAACTAAGCCAATATAGCAAATAAGGCAACATTCTTTTGGTATGAGAAACTAAGGCCAATTGACCATATGAATGAGTAACTAGAGTATTTTACTTAGTTTAGAGAAAACCAGGCATTCTCATATTAAACATGAGTAATGAAGTCTAATACATTGAGGTTCAAGGAAACAAGCTAAGTGTTTCAACTCTATGGTTATAATTTAGCCTAAACGATCCAAGTAAACCCAAATCTTACAAACAATCCACGTAGACCCAAATCTTATATTTAATAGACCCAACACCTAAAACCCATCCCAAATCTAACACAATATCATAAGAATACTATGACATATCTCAATCTGACAAGGGATAAACCTAGCCTACCTCAACTCTGAAAAAAGATCAACGAATTTCTAAACCTTCACTTTCCCTATATGAGAAGCCTCCTTGAGATTCCAAGCTATCAAAAATACATTTTACTCATCAATATGAAAATATCAATACCCATATTGCACCATTGTGATTTAGGTCAAAAAATTACTTCAAAAACCTCATTTGGGTCCCACTTATGGAAATTATAATTTTGAAACCAACCCAACATTATATCAAGCTCATAAAATTATTACCCTCAAGGATAGGTGAAAACAAAGCTAATTTAGGGATAAAATCAAGCCCTAAAGATTTTAGGGTTTTGAGAAAATAATCAAGATATTCAACCATGAGTTTAGAGGATACTTACCTTGAATCCGTAGGAGAATCAAGACATTGATTTTAATCTAGCTTCCCGCGCACACACAAGCTTCAACAGTTACTATAGTGACATGTAGATATGCAATCATATTACTTTTCCCCTGTAATCATCGATCGTGATCTCAATAGGCCTTGGCAATTGCACTATTTACTCTTTACGAGGAGTCACAATCATGGTTATGGTTGGCGATTGCTGGAACACCAGATAGAGCTAAAAATTTGGAAAATTACCATGTTTCTGTCATGCCCATGGGATTCGTTCAAAATACCCTATACACAAACAAACTATGTAACTACATAAAATTTAATGTTCTGGATGTGATGTCACTCTCAAATTTTAAATAAGAGGTCATTACGACCAAATGTGGTTGCGACACTCATATTAAAGTTTCTTAACTTTCTGATCAATAGTTCAAAATGAGATCGGGTACCTCAAGAAGCTAGCCAAAGGTCTACCTAGCCTAAAATTAATTTTTCAAATTCGCTGACATAGTCAGATTTTACATATGAGATCGTTCTACTGAAGTTTTTTCACAATGGCCATTTGAAAATAGTGAAGATTTTCAAATTGGGAATTGGCTTTAAAAACCAAATAAACTATATGGTAAACAAAATTTCAGTCCCAAAAAGTCATAAATGTCTTGGGAAAGCTATGGAAAATCTCCAAAGGAAAAAATAAGTAAAAATATGGAAAATAACATGAAGGGTCATTACACTTTAAAGGGACGTGGAAAGTTAATGAGTACTGGTTTTTGCGTGTTGTTTTCTTCATTCTTTTGAACTATTTCTATGTGGTAGTAGTGAAATCTTTGTCCTTGGTTATGGTTTTATGCCCCTATAATAGGTGAAATTTATATGAATCATTCTATTTTTATTTTCCACTAAATTTGAAGCACGATGATCTTAATTATGTAGCCATAACACCTCAACTTAAAATCATGACTAAAATATAAATGTGAGGCATAACATTATCCCTCTTTTGGAATCATTCATCCTCAAATGATGGTCTTAGATATAAGAAAATGAATGAGCTGAAACAATTTATTACTGTTCTATTACACTTATTAATCTAGTTGAAAGGTACTTATGATGAGGGTTTGACGATCAAGTATTAAGGAATTTAGAAGCATGAGTTATAAATACAAGAATTATCAAAATAAGGACATGAAGCATGTGTCCATAGAATCAAAGTCGCATATACATAAAGAACTACATGTGAGCATGGTTTTGACTATAGGTTCCACACAATCTTATGTTACATAATGAGAATCTAGGATATGTTGAACATAGTAGGATAATTATTTCCATCATAAATGATATGAAACATATCTGTTAAGCTTAACAATGCTTATCAACTATGTTTGCTCCTATGAATACCACACATAATTATTTTCACTTTTTATCCCCATATGAAGACATAACTACTATAGCCTAACTCTAACTGCATATTGTTTCCAGTTCAAGACTAACCTCAAGGTATATTAGGCATGAATACTTCATATATTTATCATATAAATCATGAATGGTGAGTTATTTGGGATATAGATAGTGACATAACATGAGTTTGAAACAAATCAAAAAGCATGAGTTCATAGGACTTGGCATATTGGAATTCATTGATTCATAGAGTAAGTCTGGGATCATTGAGTGAAGCTATTACTTTAATTCTAGGAACTGAGCATGGATGTAAATTATTATGAAATACATAAACCTAGACCATGGTTATGATACTGACATTAGGACATGAGAAGAGTGTCATAGTGACTTAAGTACAATGAACATTCTAGGATAAGAATGGGTTATTTTCTCATTATAGCTTTTTTCTGGGACTCATTATGTTACTATTTGTATCCCAAGACCTAAATTCTTCTTGACTCTATAGACATCACTCTATAATTTATGATCCTATTGATATACAGAAACACTTCCCCTAACACTTATGAAAATTGGTCTTTTGTTATTGCTCTATAATAATCATACCTCTACATTTCTAGCCAACTAATTTTATAGAATTATAACTTATATTAAGAGTCTCAATATTGTTTTGTCTAATCTATAATCCCCTGATTCAGATTGTAGGAATACCATACAATTCTTACCTGGAATTTCTTCACCTTACAAAAGATAAAGAATAATAAATTAGGAACACACCATACTTAGGATTTTAGAATCTCATCTACGATATATATCTCATGTTTTCTTATAATTCTTAAGATTTACTTGTTATCAAATGTTTTAGCTTCCATTCACTTATTCATCTAGAACCCACATATATCATACTTACACTTTCACACTTTTCACAGGTTAACAACTTAATTTCTGGCATATGCTACTATATCAAATCCTAACTAACATTATCACTCTCATACTACCCTTATTCTTACCACGATGATCATCTATGTCAAGATTTATGGTCTAGTACTAAACGTAGAATGTAGCACTTATCTACTTATACTACTCAGACTTATTGCAAATGAAGAGAATCAATAAACACTAGATTATTGAGGGCTCGTGAAAAATAGTAAATTTTTAATATAATCTCACAATCTATCTAATTGTAATCTATCCATAAATTTTGTTCACACACTGCTACTACTAATTCAATGACCTACCTAAAATACATTCATAGCTCTAAAAAACTAAGTAGGGGTACTCTTTTTAAAACACAAGGGGTAGCCTAAATTTGTCAATTCCTAACCACTCTATCCTTTTGTTCACAACATATACTTTATCATTACTAACACCATGGCACACCATCCTAACTTGATTCCTAGTTCAAGTATAATTCTAAGTCATCATTTCCAACAATACTTGCTCTAATTGCAACCATATAATCTATATAAAAATTATTACACCTTAGCCAACACCTAATGATATAGCATCCCATCAATTACTTAATAGGTACATAACTCTATGTATATACTTCAATCAATTTGCTACCTTCACTTTTTCACCACTACACTTTGAGGTCATATCTCTTTCTCTAAAATTCATTCTACTGCATACGACATACATCACCCCAAAATACCTTATATCTTAGGTGAAAACACTATCTAAGCATTGAAATACATACTTTCTCCTTCAAAACTGTCATTGGTAATAAGGTTTGAAAGGGTCTGAGAGCATATATTACGAATGGACAAACGCACTATATATATGAACAAAGGTTCATTCTATTGAAATAAATATCTTACATACAATAGTGGGCTCCCCTCAAACCTAGTGTAGTCTTTTAGAGTCCTGGTGGCTCTATATTAGGGCACCATAATGAAAGAAATCTGAGCTTTACTCTTTTATCTCCTTAAAGATGAGGTACAAATAAAGGAGTTTGAGCCACACATAAATATGTGTAATTTTTTTCGGCACCATTCAATTGTAAATATAGAGAATGAAAAAAATAAGACGCATCTCCTAAATTCTCTGTAGCCATCAAACCAAAAAGGTGGGGTACTTCACACCAGTAAAAAGGATACTACTAGACACGACATCTTAGACACCCTAGGATACTTGACTTATGGGCTTTGATATCAAGTTTGTTACGACCTAAGTCAGGGCCCAGGATGTGGCACACACCCGATACTATTGCTTTGGCTTAGTACAAATGGGGTTATAAGAGATTCAAAACCTTTAAAAGCCTAATCCATGTCGCTTAGGCTTCCCAAACGGGGGTATAAATGACCCCAAACCTCAAATTCAATGATTAAGCATCATTTAAGCTAAGAGAGATCAGAAGAGGTAATTTTTGTATCTTTCTCAAGAAAACTAGGGTTTCTCAAGCGTAAGATCAAATCAAAGAAGCTCTCTAAGGATTCCACTCTTAAGTATGTGGGATTTCATCAATGGGTCCCTTCCACCCATTGAGTCCCAAGAATCCCCTATTTTTAAAAGTATAACCCTTTGTATTTTATGGATTTTCAAGTAAAACATAAAGTACATAACTTTCTCTCAATTTCTTGAATATGAACCATGAGAATATGTTTCCCCATGTGATTTGTGTTTCCATACATTTGATAATCTTAGTCACCCATACCATGTTTAGTTGATTCTATGTTGATTATTATTTATGATTTTCCATCTCAGGATTAATTTATCATCACCATGATCAGTTGCATTAGTCTATGTTGGCGAGTAATGAACACCTAATAACTAGGTAATCATGCATGTCACAATTTTTAGGCTTTATGTTATTTAGATTATACTTGTATCACTAAAATTCAAAAAATTAACATGATGAGTATTTATCTGTATCAGATCATGTTAAATAAATATCAGTACTTATGTCCTTCATTTGGGAGTAATACTTAGGACTGAGTGAATGCAGGTATAACGGATCCCCCATCAGTTAGGCATGAGACCGTTAGTAGCAGTCCCTGAGCTCTAGAACTACCTCACCACCATAGGTTATGAAGGGTTCCTAGTCAGTAGAGTCATAACATGGTAGTACTTCTGGACATCATATTTTCTTGCCAGCCAATGTTGGTAGCCTTGGAAAGGTATTAATACCCATCCAACTGAGGTTACTAGTTAGACCCCAGTTTAGCTCAAATAGGGGTATGTCAATTGTAGTTAGCTCCCAGAATCTCCAATAGTTTCAAAGTCAGTTCATATTCAATTTATTTTTTTAGTCAGTTATGCATGTCCTAGTTTTAACTATTTAATTCATTTAGTACATGTATATTCATTGTCTTGCATTTAGTTACATGTTCATGCATTCATGCTCAGTTATATCAGTTAGAATTCCCATCATACATAATCAGTACACTCAAAGTACTAATCACCTACTCTTTGTCCTATATTTTCTCATAATATAGCTTGGATTCTAAGTTCCTTGATTGTACTTAGACCTTTGTGTGCTATTCAACAATTATCATGGTGAGTCCTCATTAATCAAGCACAAGTTATCAATTTTACCTTATACTATTTTAGTCAGTCTTATTTAGTTGGAGATTTGTCCCATCAACTCCCTGTGTTAGAGGCTTTCAGATATTCAGATTTGTCTTTAGTTTTTATCAGATATTTTAAATGTATTAAGTGTTTCCTTAATTATTATTTGTTATTTAGATTTTTAGTTTAGATTCCACCAATTACTTTATTTTTTTCTTTATTGCTCAACAATAGGTACTAGACCATAGGTTAGCTTGGGGTCACTCGTGACTCTATGCACCATGTGATGACTAATTGGTAGCCTCAGATCATGAAAAACCTTGTATCAGAGCTAGGTTTAAGGTGTCCTAAGGTATCTGAAATCCACTTTAAGTAGAATCTTGTTCATAGGTTTGAAGCGCACCGCACTTATGGGATAGATGCTATGAGACATTTTAGGAAAAATTTCACTTCTTTGATTTTTCATGACATGCGATGAGCGTAAGATCTATTGAATTTCTTCTTCTATCTCATCCTTCATACATTTATAGAAAATGCCTTCTAAAAGGAGTAATGGAAGGAGGAACGAGGACCATCCCACACCGCTATCAATTTAGGAAGATGCTCTGAATGAGCACGTATCCCATGATAAATTCAAGGCTACTTTCGAATCCATGGTTCAATCTGTGGCTTCTCAGAATAACCAGTAGGATATTTCCCTATCAAACCCAGTAGTGAATATGAAAGCATCTAGGATCCATGGCTTTACTCATATGAATCCCCCGATATTCTTCGAATCCAGGTTTGAGGAGGATCGCTAGGATTTTCTTAACTATGTGCAAAAGGTGATAAATATTATGGGTGTCACTTCTAGTCAGAGTATGGACTTAGATAATTATCAATTTTAAGCAGTGGCTCATACCTAAGTTAAGTAGTAAAAGAAGGATAGGGGGTCTGAAGCAGGGCTTGTAGAGTTGGATGAATTTTCTACAACTTTTCTAGATAAGTTTTTCCACTTGAGTTGAGGGAAGAAAAAGTTCAAGAGTTTACTAAACTTAAACAGGGCAACATAAGTGTAAAGGAGTAGTCTCTCAAGTTTCCCCAATTGTCAAGGTATGTTCCAACTATGGTGGCTGATTATAGGGATAAAATGAGTAAGTTTGCATTTACAGTTTCTGAGGATGTGGTCAAGGAGTGCAGGAATGCAATGTCGATTAAATAGATAGACTTTCCATATTTATGGTTCATGGTCAACAAATTAAGAAAGGGAAGCTTAATGAAAAGGAAAGGGAAAATAAGAGGCCAGAATTGGTAGCTTTAAACTTTCTTCACCAAGGTTAGATGGTGAGAATTATTCTCAGTTCTACCAGAAGTTCTCATCCCTATCCCCATCTTTTTCTAGTGCTCTAGTGCCTAAGATATGGTAGAAAACTCGTGATAAAACACTAGGCTCTAAGTCCTAGGGTAGTGTGAACTATGGTTGCACAAATATAGTCTGCAAGAGTTATGGTAAGAACCATAAAATTAATTTTATGGATAAAAGTGATACATGTTTGGGGTATGGAAAGTTAGGCCATATATTAAGGAATTGCCCAGCAGGAATGTGGAAGGGTAGGAATGATCATTAGTAGGACCAAACAAATTCTTATGCAACACCAGCAGGTTACCTGACTCAGCAAGGTGCCACTTCTACTGCAACCAGTAGTTAACACTAGAATCGACTTTATGCCTTTTAGACTCAACAGGATCGGGATGGTTCTCCTGATCTGGTAACTATTACGTTGCAAGTATTTCATCTATATGTGTATTCATTGTTAGATACCAAAGCTATACTTTAATTCATGACTCCTTATGTAGCAGTAGATTTTGGCATCAGTAACGAAATCCTAGCAGAGCCCTTCTCTATGTCTACCCCAGCCGATAGTTCTATTTTAGCCAATTGAGTGTACAAAAATTGTTCGATCACAGTATTTCAGGAAGTTACTTTAGTTAATATTATAGAGTTAGAGATTACTAATTTTGATGTCATCCTTGGCATAGATTGGCTCCGCTATAGATCTACCTTAGTTGACTATAGAGATAGGATTGTTTATTTTTCAGTTTCCTAATGAGCCAGTCCTAGAATAGAATGGTAGCACCTCAGTACCTATAAGTAAGTTTGTCTCTTTATTAAAGGAAAGAAAAATAATTTCTAAGGGGTATATTTATTATCTTATTTGATTAAAGGACTCAAGTTCCAAAATCCCAAATCTTGATTCAGGTATTGCAATAAATAAATTCCCAGTAGTGTTTCCTGAAGATCTTCCAGGGGATCTTCCTAAGTGGGAAATCGACTTTAGAATATATCTCTTTCCAGATACCCAACCCATTTCAATTCTAGCTTATAGATATCTTCATCTGAGCTTAAGGAATTGAAAGAATAGTTGAAAGATCTCTTAGATAAAGGATTCATCAGGCCTAGTATCTCAGCCAAGGGTTACTCCTATCTTATTCGTGCACAAGAAAGATAGTTCTCTCAGAAAGTGCATCAACTACCATCAGTTGAACAAATTTATACTGAAGAATAAATACCTTATCCCTAAGATTGATGACTTATTTGACCATCTTCAGGCTGCGCATTGCTTCTCTAAGATAGATCTCAGATTAGTCTATTATAAACTCAGAGTTACAAATTGTGATATCCCAAAGACAACCTTTAGGACTCGATATAGTCACTTTGAGTTCGTAGTTATGTGTTTATGGACTTGATGAATAGGGTGTTCCAGCAGTACTTGGACATGTTTGTGGTACTCTACATAAATAACATCTTCGTCTATTCCTGCAGTGAGGGTAAATATGCTGACCATTTGAGAATTATTTTGCAGACCCTTAGGGATCATCAACTATTTGATAAGTTTAGTAAATTTAAGTTTTTCTTGAAATTAGAAGCTTTCTCCAGTCATATAATTTTCAGTGAAGGCATTCAAGTTGATCCTCAAAAGACCAAAGTAGTAAGTAACTGGCATAGAACAATCTCTCCATCAGATATTAGGAGTTTCCTGGGTTTAGCTGATTACTATAGATGGTTTGTTGAAGGGTTAACTTCTATTTCCTTTACCAAGTACAAATTGACTCAGAAGAAAGTCAAATTTAAGTGGTCTAATTCTTGCAAGAAGAGTTTTCTAGAGTTGAAGACTCAACATATTTCTGCTCTAGTTTTGACTTAACTAGAGGGTTCAAATGGTTTAATGGTATATTGTGATGATTCCAGAGTTCATATCAATTGTGTTTTGATGAAGCTTGGAAAGGTTATATCCTATGTCTCGAAACAACTTAAACCCTATGAGAAGAATTACCCAACTCATGATTATGAGTTTTCACCAACTATTTTTGCCTTAACTATTTGGAGGCATTATCAATATGGGGTTCATGTGGACGTGATTATTAATAACAAAATCTTTCAATATATGTTCACTCAAAAATACATAAATCTTTATCTAAGATGGCAGTTGAAATAGTTGAAGGATTATGATATATCTGTCCTATATCACCTGAGTAAGGCAAATGTAGTGGCCGATGCCCTTAACAGATTGCCTATGGGGAATGTTCCTCATGTTGAAGAAGGATAAAAGGATTTAGTTTCTATAAAGTCCTTGGGTTTTGGTCCTTGAAAATTTTTAGAAATTTTATCCTCACTATCTTGACTATGACTTACCTCTACGAGTTGTAGAGTGTCTTGATGGGTAATTGGGACCCAATCATAACCAAATTAGAAGTAAGTGGCAAAGTTTTGCTCTGAGTAAGGGTGACTCATTATAAGTCATAAGGACTTGTTATGAGTCTTTGGGTGCAAATTGTAGGATGTCCAGTGTTTACCCAATTAGGTTCTGTGTTGACTACGATTGGACCCTGCGAGTCATAGTGTCCCATTATGAGTGGTTCCAGCTGAGTCATAGGGTCATCAGTGTGTGGGTGTCCTGGGAATTGTCTAGGCTATGACTCAAGGTGACAAGTCCTAATTAGTCTATACAAATTGTATAGTAACCCGTAGTCATTGATGACTAAATTTTAGCTTTTAATTTGAGGGCACTTTGGATAGTTTTCTCCTTGCTAAAAAAAAAGCCCCCGTCCATAAAGTACTTAAGGGGTTATATTTCATCCTTAACTTACTCAAACACTCCCAGAGATCTCTCAAATTTTCTCAAGCAGCCATGCTTTGGGTTTTTAAGAAGTTGGGCATCCCGGGATCAAAGATTAAATTCTTTCTGTGAAACACGGTATATCAAGAAAGTTACTCTTCCCTCATTGTTAATTTGTCAAAATCATATGTTTTAAAGTATTGTTCATGAGATATTGATACTGTTTTTGATACAAGGGTTGAAGGTTTTGAATGCTTGTTGTTGAACAATGTTTTCCCCTAGTATACATATGATTATTCATTCTTTAAAAGTGGTTTTGAACCTATGGGTGCATAGAAATGGTGAATGAACTAGGGATTTGTGATTGTCCCCAAACTTGTGATTTTTGAAGTTGTTATTAACCGAACCCCATATTGTGAAATTGGTTTTAAATATGTGGGAATTGAATTTTCCTTGAACTATTGCATAATGGTTTTGAATTAAACTATGTGGGTTTTGTGATTTCACAAGCTACAACATATTTCAACTAAGGGGATTATGAATTCCCTGAGTGATGTAATTATTTTGGCATGTTGTTTTCATCTTGCAGTGTAGATTATATGATGATACCAACAATGTATACCTTAATATGTAATGTAGTTTAATGAATGAGAATGTGTGATAATTATTTTAGTTGGGCTTTAATAAAGGTTGTGTAGCTGCATCCTAAAAGTGGAGGTTCAAAGGACCAATACTAGAAACTGCGCTTGCCGATGCAAGGGTCTATATGACCGGGTGGTTTGAGTACCTCTTATAAATTTCATTTGATCTGGAGGTCTGAGTCCTCTATATCTCATTACAAGATTTGGTGCTCGTGTCACCTTAATATACCGTGAGGTTCGAATCCCCCATAGTGCATATGTATATCCTCTAGTTCGTACAACAACACACACTTACTCCCTTCTAAATAGGGAAGAGTTAAGACCATATAGCCCATGGGTGTCTTTTTATATTATGACAGTTGAGCTATAAAATCCAGACTAAAGTTTTAGCCCATAAAAAACTTTGTTCCCAATCCTGACATGTGATATATATATGTATATTCATTTGATTATGTGCATTGGTTTTAAATGATTTTCAACTATTGATCATGGAATTATGTTATCCTTATTCTTAAGTTACATGCTAGTGTTCACCCTACAAATCATCTCCGGACGTTATATCCCTATTTGATGCAGGCACCAAAGCTACTTCTAATTTTCTTGAACAAAATTAGGCCTGCTGATTTTTCATATTGGTTCATTGTGTTGTGGTGAAATGGTGAGCTTCTATTCCCAGAAAGGCTTAGATATTTCATTAGATGTCTTTGAGTTGATAGTTACTTTTTCTCATTGTCATCTGTCAGAGATAGGGAAATGTCCCAACCAAGATTGGTTTTGGTTATTTATTTAGAATGCTTTATTTTGATTACTGTGGATATTTGGATATGTTGGTTGTTTGTTTGGCCAGTCGCTAGTAGTCGGTTATAGAAATGTTGTGAATTTCCTAAACTTGTTGCATGCTATCTTGTTTTATGTTTGGAATTTATCCGATCTTGGGATATTTTATGTTTGGTTTTGTTAGTTACAAGGGGTGATCTACGATTCACGTGTGACTTAAGATACCCATCACGGCCAGGCCTTGGTTTGGATTATTAAAACGATGGTATTGTAGCCTAGTTTTGGTTTCATTGGGGTGTCCAATGATAACGCTCAATCTACAGCTCTCGTAGGAGTGTAAAGCGGTCGTTAGCAAATATAGAACCCAACCTGGGTTGGGTATCGATCCCTCAGGGAATAGCTTGGCCAACAAGTAAGCAAAATTACTAAACTTTTAGTGCAAGTCTTGTAAGAAGGGGGGATTGTAATATGTAGCCAAAACAATAAAGTAAAAGCTAAAAATAGCAAAGTAAAAAGAGAAGGATTGTTACGTAAGTTGTAAACAATGAGAATTGAAGCGTTGGGGTTATGTCCACCTCCTGAGTTATATGTCTCTATTGACTATGAGTGTGTAGAATTCTGACATGCATGTGCTTATAGAGAATTGTATTTGATGGTAAATCCAGGCGTCTTTCGACCTATTCGAGGATTATTTCACTTTAACTCTTTCGAGCTTAAAGCGTGTCTAACGGTACAAATTCTCCAAGAGGTTAATCCAGTTACGACACTAACTGTCTAATAGGGAATTTAGGATGTGACCCTACTACCTTGACACTATCTCTTTTCCAGACAAAGAACCTTTCTTTCGAACAAGTTAAATGTTATACTGGTGTATTCTTGTGTTTGCAACCACAAAGAATGTAGATTAAGATGAAGAGAATAATGATATAAGCATCATACGTGTCACGAACTCACAAACTCACAGCAATAGATAGTATCTCAGTTGGCTTCCATAACTCCAACAGAGAAGTTTAGTTACCCATGAATGCGAAGGAGATCACGATTTACATTGTTGTTATACCACAAGATTGATTACTTTCGTGTAGAACAAGTGGTAGGCATTTAGGCGTGAATTCCTAGGCAAAGTAACGATTCTCTTGTTGCAGAAATTAAGAATAAATGAATAGAAGAAGAAAAATAGAATTAATGGAAGAATTCGGAATTGAGAAGTAGAATGTATCTCTCCACTAAGGGAGGAATGTTTTAAGATGTCTAGCATGATGGGGTATTTATAATATCCATATCCTAATCCTACTAAGCTAATGAAATACTTAACCAAATCCTACTAAGCTAATGAAATACTTAACCCAATTGTACTAGGTTAATGTATCATTATCCAAATCCAAATAAACTAGTGAAATACTTAACCCAATTGTACTAGGTTAATGTATTATTATCCTAATCCAAATAAGTTACTGCTAGTCCCCAAAGTCTTCAAAAATGCTGTTTTAGCCCGGGACAGATTTTCCATGCATCACATTTGGTCCTTTAGGCATCCAAGCTCCCTTTCCTTCCTTCGTGAGCTTTCTTTGGCGTCAAGTTATCCCCCAAATGCTGAATTCTGCATCATTTATACCTGGAACTTTTCTAATCATGTTCTTTAGCTCACTTACAGGAAAAAGGACTAAAAGTGCATGAAATATATCATTTGTTCTCAAAACATGGCACAAATATGGGCAAAATATATTGATATAGGCGTGTAAATTCGCCTATCATTAACACCCCACACTTGAAGCTTTGTTCGTCCTCGAACAAAATATCATGTCCGTCTAAACATCAACTTAGGATTTCATAATAACAACACAAAACATTCGTCAAGACAAGAACAACAATTATCAACAAAGAGTAGTTTTCCGATCATTAGTAGAAACCATTTAACCTCTAGCATAGACTCGTGATGGTGGTCAACTCATATTCAAAAGTTAAGGCACAAAGAATCATGTACAACTATCCAAAACTCATCAACCATGTGTGTCTCACAATATATTACCCATAGTCACTCACAAGTATAACATATTTTTCAAACATGGGTATCAAAATATCCTTGCTCTCGCTCTCACAAAGAATTCGTATGCAACAACTGATGACCATAGGCTTGCCCTTAGTGTAATACTCTACTAAATGTCAGAATGTTAAGATTAGGATCAAGTAGGTCTTTTGATGGTTGTAATGTAGGCTAAGGGACGGGTAGGACTATTTTGGCCAGAAATAGTGACTAAGTTCCTAAACACTTTAATACATCACATTGTATCAGTGACACTTTTTTCTTTCTTCCTTTCTTCTTTTTTTTTTCTACCACCCTTGTTCTCCTCTTTTGCTTTTCAATTTTAAACATAACTCACTTTTCAGGTTTCTTTTTCCTTCTTCTTTTCACAACATACCTCTTGTGATAGCACTTTCTTTTTCATAACACATTCAAGCACCATTACAGTTTAAAGCATCATACTTACCCAATTTTCTCTTATATTGTCACATAACTTTATACTTTAAAGCACTTAGGAATTTGGATCAAATAACGGTCTTGAAAAAATGGATTAGGCTTACATATAAGGTTGTCAAAGAAATAGGCTAAAGGCTCAAAAGGGTTTAACTGGGATGATGTCCAAGGGTAGGTAAAATGAAGGTAAACATATGTAGGTTGCCAAAGAAATGCCTAAATCATCTCCTAAACTTACACTCCTTATTTTTGCTTTGCATACATACCAGGCAAGTTCTATCATCAGCCACAAACATAGAATATACTATTAATCTCACACACACAAGGCACATGGTCGACTTTATTGGAAGTAATATAGACTCTTGACCCAACAATTGAAGGAATTGAACCACACAATATCACATAATGAGTCACAATTAGAGCCTAAATGTCTCAATAGTCATAATTGTAGCACATACTCTTGTTATAATCTCATGTTGCCTATTGGAATTATTTCATGCGAAGCTAAAAAAAAATTATTCCTAAAAAAACAAAAGAAACGACACAAAAATAAAACAAAGTAAACAGAGTAAACAAACATAGACAAACATATATGCGATAGAGAAGTATAGCATGCGATACCGCCACCCCACACTTATACGGGACACTTCCCTCAGTGGAAAATAAATACGAAGAACCTGGTCAATTGGATTCTTCCTCAATGTCGGGGGTCATACCCCCTTCGTCGGAATCATCATAAGAGTCGTCGTCAGAGTTCTCCTTCTCGTCGGAGTCTGGCAAGCGTCGATCATCATCGGTCGGCACATCATCGTCTAGAGGTTCCTCAAAGTAAACGCCCACTCCATATATCTCCCATGCATGCATGTTCATTGGATAGTCGTGGTCCAGCTGTTGGAGATCTGCAGCAGTTGGAACACGTCCACCACTCATCATAGTAAATCGTGTCATGCCATAAAGATGACGGAAGAAACTCTCATCACGAGCATGTCTCTCCGCGGTAGTATGGTTGACACCATGAGTTGTTTTAGCATCTTTGACCTTTGTGAGGTCAACCTTCTTCGGGTTATGTGGGAGTTTGTGATCAGCTGGTTCCTCTTCGATATCCTCCTTCCGCAAGATTGCTGTCAACAGATTACCAAAAGTGAAGTGGGACCTTTTGTGGAGTCTGGCCTTCCTCATTGTAGAGCGAATGATTGCCCCAAAGTTGATAGGGACATTCGTCATCAAAGCATAGAACAAACACACTCTATCTCTTGATATTTTGGTGTATTGAGTCCCAGGAATCAGACATGAGTTGACAATATGCAACCAGATTCTTGCTTCCCTATTCAATAGAGCATAGGAGAAGGTGTTGTGTCGTACGTGTCTCGGTGTCTGCCCCACCTTGCCATGGATCTACTTCCACAAAGTGTGTGTCGTATTGCTCTATAAGGAGGCCTAATGTACAGCTCTTTGAATGGTGCTGGGTCGACCAAAGGTAAGCCAAGAAAGGAGTTGATCAAATCCACGTTGAGCTGTAACACTTGGCCCCGAATCTTGACTTTGTTGCCTGTGGTTTTCGGCGACCAGTTGGCATAGAATTCCCTTGTAAAATTGAGATTACATTCTCCCATGTCGCGAAAGATGAAATCCAGATTCAACGCCATTATTTTCGCCAACATACGCGGCTCCTTCTTCGCTAGGTTGTCCTTATTGATCAAGTCGACGTGAACATATTTTCTTTCCTTGTTGTTCCTGTACCATTCTTTGGCTTCCTCCTCAAGAACCCATTTTATTCCAAACATTCGGCGGGGTAGTTGCATTGAGGATGATTCTCCTTGGTCCTTGCGACCTCTCTTCTTGCCCTTTTGGGAAGTGGTAGCCTTATCTTGTCGCGCTTTAGGTGCCATTGTTCCTAAGACTTAAACAATATTCATGTTAGCATCAACTCAAAGGAAACAATCTATAAACAAGCCGTCGGGGTACCACCCCACACATAGGTTCGTTAATACAAAACAGTGAAGTGAATGTAGTCGATTACTTGAACTTCGTCGACATACGTTTTAGGAACTATATTCCGACAAGAAAATCAGTGATGCATCACTACTTGCAGCCATTGCACTACTTTCATGTTAGGTATAACAACACTACTACATAGGGGTTACATCATGGTATAGTTATTTTCAACAATCACAACCTCCTAAGTCGGTAGGCAACTATAAGTCTTATCCCGATGAATGGGATAGTCAAACATGTAAGTATCCAAGTATCAAGCTTAAGCAATTTTCATAACCATAGAAATTCTGTAAATAGTATAACAATGCTAGAAAAACCAAATTCAAGTCGGAAACAAGTCAAGATTTATCATATATGTTCACTCACATGGTTTTGTATCAACAATCCAAACACATTAACATCACCAATAATCTTTCAAGATGTAGCAATTCATAATAGACATAGTAACGTAGTACTTACGAGAAATAGATGAAGAATAAAAGAGTACTTACGTGATTGAAGCCTTTGGAGATGGTCTTGTGAATTGGAAGAGCAAAAAAAGAAAAATTTTGAGATGATTTGGGTGGATGTGTGGCGCCTTTAGGTCAATTTCCAATGTGGTTATGTTTCAAGACCAAGTCCCCTTTATATATGAAAAGAATGGGTCGGGTTTTGACCCATTTACAAATGGTTTTGGAGACAAAAATGACCTCTATGCGGCGCATAGTGCTTTGCATAATCATAGTATAGGCGGCGCATAGTGTAGTGCATTTAGGGACATATGCGGCGCATAGTGTATAGCATTTAGGGACATATGCGCCGCATAGTGTATGGCATTTGAGATTCTAAGACCTAATGCTATATCATAGGCGGCGCATAGTGTATAGCACACTTAAGCATGGGCGGCGCTTATGTCTTTGCACACTAGATTCCGAGACCTTAGGCTATAGTATAGGTTTTGCATTGTTCGTGGCCTAGTTTTACCTAGGCCTAGACTTCCTCAATGCCTATTTTGGCATGAGCAATGCTCAATCCATATCCTTATGCATCCTTATTCCTAACTTACCACCTTTACCATATAATGCGTCCAAATCGTCATTTGAAACCAATCTCCTCATTGAATACTTCTCGCACCTATATTTGCTCAAAACCAATGAAAACGATTAGTACGATGGGTTGCCTCCCACCAAACGCCTTAGTTTTGGTCGTGGAACGACTCTTATTTTTGGATTTTCTCTTATCAAAAGCAAAACAAGTAATAGAACAAAAGAAAGACAAAACGAAAAATGAAAAACGATAAAACAATAAAACGATGGGTTGCCTCCCATCTAGCGCCTTATTTATTGTCGTGGATCGACATACTTTCCTCGAGTACTTAGACTTCGTCAAGGTAAGTGATGGCCATATAATTCATTGAGTCAAGAGGACCGATATAAGGTTTAACACGTTGGCCATTCACTTTGAAGACAACACCATTATTGTCTTCCAATTCGACTACTCCAGACGAGTAGACTTGGATAACTTTGTATGGACCAGACCACTTAGACTTTAACTTACTTGGGAAGAGATTCAATCTGGAGTTGAAGAGAAGTACCATATCACCCCTTTGGAAGTTTCGTCGAACAATCCGCTGATCATGATACTTTTTCATCCGCTCCTTGTATAGGTCTGATCTTTCATATGCATGGAGACGGAACTCATCTAATTCGTTCAGCTGCTCCAACCTCAGATTCTTAGCATCATCCCAATTCAAATTCAATTGCTTCAATGCCCACAATGCCTTATGCTCGAGCTCGATCGGTAAGTGACAATCCTTCCTATAAACTAGTTGATAAGGAGACATGCCAATGGGTGTTTTGAATGAAATCCTGTACGCCCATAGTGCATCATCAAGCTTCCTAGACCAATCCTTCCTATTTGCATTAACCGTCTTCGCAAGGATTTGCTTGATCTCGCGATTGGAAACTTCTACTTGTCCACTAGTTTGGGGATGATAAGGCGTAGCTACCTTATGTTTCTTGACACCATACTTGGCCAAACCTGATTTGAAAAGATTGTTGCAAAAGTGAGATCGTCCATCACTTATGATAGTACGAGGTACTCCAAAGCGAGAGAAGATATTCTTCTTTAAGAATGATACAACACGCTTTCCTTCATTGTCGGTCAACGCTACAGCTTCCACCCATTTCAAAACATAATCTACAGCAACCAAGATATACTTCATTCCAAACGAATTCATGAATGGACCCATGAAATCAATACCCCACACATCAAAAAGTTCTACCTCAAGAATTTTGGACATGGGCATCTCATGGTGTTTCGATATAGCCCCTTGGCGCTGGCATTGGTCACACCTTCTAACATAGTCGTAGGTATCTCTAAATTTTGAAGGCCAATAATAACCACTTTGCAACACCTTTCTTGCTGTCCGATTACCTGCATGATGTCCTCCAACTTGGGAAGTGTGGCATGTTTCCAAGATATTAAGCACCTCTACATGGGATATACATCGTCGAATAATACCATCCGCGTATTATCGAAACAAATATGGATCATCCCAATAGTAGTGTTGTTCGTCATGCATAAACTTCCTCCTTTGGTGGTAAGATAAATTGGCAGGTATCACGTTACTCACCATGAAATTTGCAAAGTCGGCATACCATGGTAATTTTTCCATTGTTGTTGCTAATATCTCCTCGTCAGGGAATGCATCATCAATCTGAATTTTAGGTTGCACCACATGCTCATTCTCGAGTCTAGATAGGTGATTAGCCACTTGGTTCTCGCAACCTCTTCTATCTTTGACTTCGAAATCAAACTCTTGCAGCAGCAATACCCATCGAATCAACCTTGGTTTTGCATCCTTCTTTGTCATTAGATACCTAAGATCTGCATGGTCTGTATGAATGATAACCTTAGTTCCCAATAGATAGGTACAAAACTTCTCAAACGCATACACAACCGCTAGGAGCTCTTGTTCTATAACAGTGTAGTTCCTTTAGGCTTCATTTAGGACCTTACTTGCATAGTAGATAGGATGAAATAATTTCTCCTTTCTCTGACCAAGAACAGAACCAACGACTATACCACGAGCATCACACATGACTTCGAACGGGAGAGACCAATCTGGTGCTACCATGATAGGGGCTTCAATGAGTTTTGCTTTGAGGCATTCGAATGCCTTTAAGCAATCTTCATTAAAGTCAAACTTCGTATCTTTCTCCAATAGTTTGCACAATGGACTAGCAATTTTGGAGAAGTCTTTAATGAACCGACGATAGAAACCTGCATGACCGAGAAAACTACGAACTCCTTTCACCGAAATTGGAGACGGTAGCTTCTTAATAACCTCTATTTTTGCTCGATCAACCTCTATTCCTCTTTCGGAGATTTGGTGCCCAAGAACAATTCCTTCTTTTACCATGAAGTGGCACTTCTCCCAATTTAGCACAAGGTTGAATTCTACACATCTTTGCTACGCCATGCTTAGGTTCGCCAAGCATGCTTCAAAAGACTCACCAACAACTGAAAAATCCTCCATGAATACCTCCAAAGTTTCTTCAACCATCTCAGATAAAATAGACATCATACAGCATTGAAAGGTGGCTGGTCCATTACATAACTCGAATGACATACGTTCGAAGGCAAACGTACCATATGGGCATGTAAACGTTGTCTTCTCTTGGTCTTCGGGGGCAGTACAAATCTGATTGTATCCTGAATAACCGTCCAAGAAACAGAACCATCCTTTCCCCGCTAATCGATCTAGCATTTGGTCCATGAATGGCATTGGGAAGTGATCTTTGAGTGTCCAAGAATTCAACTTTCGGTAGTCCATGCATACTCTCCATCCAGTGATGGGTCTGAGTGGAATAAGCTCATTCTTAGCATTCGCGACCACCGTCATGCCTCCTTTCTTAGGAACATAATGTACTGGACTTACCCATGTACTATCAGAGATTGGATATACAACTCCTGTGTCTAACCACTTAATAATTTCTTTCTTCACCACTTTTTGCATAGGTGGGTTCAGACGTCTTTGATGCTCAATGGTGGGTGTGCAATTTTCTTGAAGCTGAATTTTATGTGTACAAATCCCTGGTGGAATACCAATAATATCCGCAATAGTCCATCCAATGGCTCGTATATACTTGCGTAGAATAGCAATAAGAGCTGCAACTTGTTGCTCACCCAAATCGGCTGCCACAATAACTGGAAGTGTGTTTCCGCTTCCTAAGAATGCATACTTTAAATGACTTGGCAGCTCCTTCAATTCTAACGTGGGTGGCACTTCAATAGATGGCTTAGATGGTGGTGTGGGTCGATTCTTGAGATCAAGGTTCAGCTTCTTGGGAGCATAGCAATATGTCCCTAATCCCGATAGAGCACAAATAGCTTCTTCACAATTTTCAGCATCCTCATTCTCTCCATTCATAAGCACAACCTCCAAAGGGCCATCAATAATTTGCTCTTCTTCAAGTAATTCTTTCTCATCATCAAAGAAAACATCAGCCACCAAAAATACACTTAGATCTTTGGGTTGCTTCATTGATTTGCACACATCAAAGCGAACCACTTCATCATTTATTCGAAATGAAAGCTCATTAGCTCTCAAATCAATGAGCACACTTCCTGTAGCAAGGAAAGGGTGTCCCAAGATTATGGGAAATTCTGAGTCTGCCTCACAATCCAAAATAACAAAGTCTTCCAAAAAGATGAATGAAGAAACCTTTACCAATACATCACATAAAATACCAACAGGTCGTTTTACCGACCTATCCGCCATGACGAGCCTCAAATTGGTTGGAGTAAGATCACCCAACCCCAACTTCTTGTAGATCGATAATGGCATCAAATTGATGCTGGCTCCTAAGTCACATAATGCTTTGGTAAAATTCAAAGATCCAACGGTGCAAGGAATAGTGAAAGCTCCGGGGTCGGCCTTCTTCTGAACTATCGATCGGGTAGCAATTGCACTACAATGATGCACATCTTCTTTCAACTCATAACTTGCTGCCCGCTTCTTAGTCAAAAGATCCTTCATAAATTTCGCATACCCAGACATTTTTTCAAGTGCCTCCACCAATGGAACATTAATGGTCAGCTGCTTTAACATAGTCATGAATTTGCTGAACTTTATGTCATCTGCCACCTTCTTCAATCTTTGGGGAAAAGGTGGTGGTGGGTATGGAAGTGTTCTCTCCATGGTTTTCTTCTCCTCTTGCTTCTGTTTTTCAGATTTTTTAGGTTGCACAGCACTGGGTGAGGCGTCCTTGTCATCAGGAGTAGGTGCTGCGGCATCTTCTCCTTTTGTGTTGTCATCCATGCCTGCAACTTCGTCAACCACTTGCTTGCCTTTTGCTGAAGTTTCCAGCACTTTACCACTTCTAGTAGTGATGGCCATGCATGACCCATCATTCCTTGGGTTTTGCACAGTATCGCTAGGTAAGGTGCCAGCCTTTCGTTGATTGAGTGCTGCTGAAAGTTGGCTCAATTGCTGCTCTATTTGCTTGATTGAAGTGGAATGAGAATCAACTAATTATTTCATGGAGGACAAATCATTAATTACCTCCATAACTCCCGCGCTCGTTGCTTAAACTCCTTTTAATAATTTAGCCATCATGTCTTCTATACTTCCAGAATTAGATATGGTGGTGTCACGTCTACCAGGGGGAACGTACAAACCACTCTTTTCATTCTTGTTCTTCCAACTACCTTGGTCCTTATTTCCAGATTTATCATAATAGTTCCGACCTTGGTTTCCTTGGGTATTCCCACGGAAGCCCCCCTGATTGTTCAAGTAGTTGGCCTCCTCTTGCGAATCAGATTCGTCTCTTCCTTTTGATGCAATATCTTTCACTTTTTCGATCTTCCCTGATAATAAATGCTTTGTAAGAAGATCCATTTGTTTTTTCATATGTTCCATATCTTAATCACGTTCTTCTTCTCTTCTTCTTTGGTCTGCAATCATGCCAATAGATAAAGTGGGGCTTGCTACCTCAGAATCCCTTGTATGCCAAGCTCTACTTTACTTCGTCATACGATCTAGCATATTGCTTGCTTGACCAAAGGTGAGGTCCATAAAGGATCCTCTAGCTGCATTATCCACCACTGGCTTAGTTATTGAATTCAAGGCTCTATATAATATCTCTATTAGGTAAACATTAGTCATATGATCTCGCTAGCTTTGTCTTGAACCTCTCCCATGTTTCATGAAGAGCTTCAGTTGGAAGATGACGAAAGTTGCTGATTTCATCTCTCAATTGTGCTCTTTTGGATGGCGGAAAGAATCTTTCTAGGAAAGCATCTCTCAATTGCCTCCAATTTGTAATAGAATCCGGAGTCGGCCCATTCAACCATAGAGTTTCCTCCCCAGACAGAGACAATGGAAATTAGCATAATCGAATTGCATTCTGACCAACACCAGGATTGTCAAATGACTTGCATGTAGAAATAAAGTTGATGAGATGCATATTCGGATCATCGCCTGCTAGTCCACCAAATAATCCCTTGAGTTAAAATAACTGAATCATGGTGCTTGTAATGTTGAACTTGGCTCCGGGCGCTAATGGTGGTGGAATTATGGCTCCAGTGGCTCCAGCACCATCAAGATCATCATCATCATCGTCGAAAGCTGGTTGCATGGGTTGGCAATCATACCTAAACCGAGCTTGACGACCTCTTCTATTGGCAGGTGTTATGATTTCAGCATCACGCCTTGGGTTTAGTAACTCGTCATCAGCTAAATCCTCATCGTCAAGATTTGTTGCTCGCCCAGTGTTATCAATGTTTTGTTGGTGAACCTGGGCTGCGGCAAGGGCAGCCAGTCTTGCTTGTTCCTGTTGAGAAGCCATCCTTTCGATTTCTGCTTGTGCTTCCATTCGTCCTATGCGTTGTGGTTCAGGATTGATAGGTAATAACGGTTGACCAGAACTTCGAGTATGGGGCATGCACTAAATAAAAACCTGCAGTAAACAAAAACAAAAACTAAAAGTAAAAGTATGAGAATCTTTGACCAAAGGGTCTAGTAAGTATCACAAACTTGATTGACACTTGTATTCCCCGGCAACGGCACCAATTTTTGATAACGCTCAATCTACAACTCTCGTAGGAGTGTTAAGCGGTCATTAGAAAATATAGAACCCAACCTGGGTTGGGTATCGATCCCTCAGGGAATAGCTTGGCCAACAAGTAAGCAAAATTACTAAACTTTTAGTGCAAGTCTTGTAAGAAGGGGGGATTGTAATATGTAACCAAAACAATAAAGTAAAAGCTGAAAATAGCAAAGTAAAAAGAGAAGGATTGTTATGTAAGTTGTAAACAATGAGAATTGAAGTGTTGGGGTTATGTCCACCTCCTGAGTTATACGTCTCTATTGACTATGAGTGTGTAGAATTCCGACATGCATGCGCTTATAGAGAATTGTATTTGATGGTAAATCCAGGCGTCTTTCGACCTATTCGAGGATTATTTCACTTTAACTCTTTCGAGCTTAAAGCGTGTCTAACATTACAAATTCTCCAAGAGATTAATCCAGTTACGACACTAACTGTTTAATAGGGAATTTAGGATGTGACCCTACTACCTTGACACTATCTCTTTTCCAGACAAAGAACCTTTCTTTCGAACAAGTTAAATGTTATACTGGCGTATTCTTGCGTTTGCAACCATATAGAATGTAGATTAAGATGAAGAGAATAATGATATAAGCATCATACGTGTCACGAACTCACAAACTCACAGCAATAGATAGTATCTCAGTTGGCTTCCATAACCCCAACAGAGAAGTTTAGTTACCCATGAATGCGAAGGAGATCATGATTGACATTGTTGTTATACCACAAGATTGATTAATTTCGTGTAGCACAAGTGGTAGGCGTTTAGACGTGAATTCCTAGGCAAAGTAACAATTCTCTTGTTGCAGAAATTAAGAATAAATGAATAGAAGAATAAAAATAGATTTAATGGAAGAATTCGGAATTGAGAAGTAGAATGTATCTCTCCACTAAGGGAGGAATGTTTTAAGATGTGTAGCATGATAGGGTATTTATAATACCCATATCCTAATCCTACTAAGCTAATGAAATACTTAACCAAATCCTACTAAGCTAATGAAATACTTAACCAATTGTACTAGGTTAATGTATCATTATCCAAATCCAAATAAACTAGTGAAATACTTAACCCAATTGTACTAGGTTAATGTATTATTATCCTAATCCAAATAAGTTACTGCTAGTCCCCAAAGTCTTCAGAAATGTTGTTTTAGCCCGGTACAGATTTTCCATGCATCACATTTGGTCCTTTAGGCGTCCAAGCTCCCTTTCCTTCCTTCGTGAGCTTTCTTTGGCGTCAAGTTATCCACAAAATGCTGAATTCTGCATCATTTATACCTGAAACTTTGCTAATCATGTTCTTTAGCTCACTTACAGGAAAAAGGACCAAAAGTGCATGAAATATATAATTTGTTCTCAAAACATGGCACAAATATGCGCAAAATATATTGATATAGGCGTGTAAATTCCCCTATCATCATCCAACAATGCTTTGTTAAGTGGAATTTAGTTTATGGTTTTGTAGAGCGCCATATTTATAAGAGAAATGCTATGATATATTTAATAAAGTTTCCCTTTCTTGTTGTTGTATTTCAATCTATTGATTCTAAGGTCTAGAATATCCTCTATTTTTTGTATGTTCGATATTCATATCATGCCTCCCAGAAGATCAAATATTCATGGAAACTCTTCTGTGTCGTCTGAGGAAATTATTGATAGAGATCTTATTACTCTAGGAGTTTAGACTTGATCAAGGGTCACTGCCTCTGATTGCCATGAGGGAGCTCCACCGGTTCCCGCTATCCCTCCTTAGGCACCCTAAGCTAGTGTGTCTAATGCTGAGTTTCTCTAGTCGATTTATTAGCTTACCCAATTGGTGGCCTCCTAGACTGAGCGAGTTTTTTTTATTTCTCTATCCTTCGAGGCCACTAGAGATGGCCAATTTATAAGGTTGAGTCCTCCTATTTTCACTGGTTCTAAAGTTGAGAAAGATCCTTAAAATTTTATTGATGAGATAAAAATTATTTTCCATGTTATGCATGCTATTGATGTGGAGAGTGTAGAGTTTGCAGCTTATTAGTTGAAGGATGTTTCATACCAATGGTATAAAGAGTGGGAACAGTCTACGGGTGACGATACTGAGTCAATTTTATGGGATAATTTCTCTAGTGCTTTCCTTAATTGCTTTTTTTCTAAGGAGTCGAGGAAGGAAAAGGCCAAGGAATTTGTGAATTTAAAGCAAGCTTGGATGTCCGTAAAGGAGTATTCCTTGAAGTTTCACCAGCTGATGTATTATGCTCCTGAGTTGGTCACTAGCATGAGGGGTAGAATGAGAAAGTTTTCCTCAGTGTTGTCTCGTAAGTTGATTTTGGAGAGCAAGGCTGTGTTGTTGAACAAGGATATGGACATCTCTAGACTTATGGTGTGTATGCAACAAATAGAGAAAGAAAAGAAGAAGTAAGCAGAGATGAGTGAAAGGCAATTTAAGAAATTTCACTATTCAAACTAGGGTAGAGGTCAATAGAAAACTGGTAGAGATGGTGGAAAATGGCCTAAGAAAAATAGGGCAATTCTGGTTCCTACTCTACGGCTAGTGCACCTTATCCAAAGTCATCGGATGACCATCACCCACAGTATGATAGTGGGTTTAGAGAACCAGGAGCCCATCCTAAGTCTATTGTAGTTCAATCACCTTTATCGTATCATTTCTGTAGATTCAGTCACCATGGTGATTGTGAAGAAGGGCAAAACAAGTACTTTAAATATGGCTAGATTGGTCATATATAGAGGGATTGTCCTTTTAAGGTTGCTTCTGGATCCGGCACTGGTCATAACCCTCTGTATGCTCTTGCCCCCCGCCAGGATTTTGAGGCATCCCTTAATGTTTTTATCAGTATGCTTAAAATTTTCTATCATGATGTATATTAGCTGCATGATTTTAGGTCTACACTTTTTTATGTGACCCCTTATGTGGCTATCTATTTTGTCTTTGATCCTGAATGTATTTTAAACCTCTTCTCCGTGTCCACCTCAGTGGGAGACGATATTATGGCTAGAAGGGTCTATAGGGGTTGTGTAATTTTGGTCCATGGTAGGAAAACCTTGGTGGATTTAATAGAGTTTTACATGTTAGACTTTGATGTAATTTCAGGGATGAATTGGTTGCATTCGTGTTATACATCTCTTGATTATCGGACCCAAATGGTTAGTTTCTATTTTCCTAATGAGGTAGAGATCTAGAGGGATGGTAGTTACCTAGTGCCTAAGGGAAGGTTCATCTCGTATATTAGAGCCTGGAAATTGGTTTCTAAAGTGTGACTCTATCACTTAGTGAATGTTAAGGATTCTAGATCTGAAGGTCCTTCCTTGTATACTGTCCCTGTGGTCTGCAAATTTCTCGAGGTGCTTCCAGATGAGCTTCCTAGTATTCCTCCCGATAGGAAAATTGATTCTGGGATTGATTTTTTTTTTAACACTCATTCTATCTCTGTCCCTCCTTATAGGATAACTGCAACTGAGTTGAAGGAACTCAAGGAGTAGTTGAAAGACCTCCTTGATAAGGATTTTATTTCTCCTAGTGTGTCTCCATAGGGTGCATCTATTTGTTTGTTCATAAGTGTAACACTTTGAGACTACCCCTAGATGTCACACGGTTCTTAGGACCACAAATGATCCCAAGCTAACCTGTATACTGGCATAACTCGTGAGTAACTAAATAAGATACATTAATCTGAGAGAAATAAGCGAAAGAGATGTCTTTGATAAATATCTTCAAAACCAAAACTATCAAACAAGATTACAACTCTGGTCATACTAAACAAAACTAAAATTAAATATATCAACTATTCTGACTATCTATAAAGCCTCTACTAATATTGACTATAGGTTGCAAGGATATGACCCTCTACTATCTATAATCAATATAACATAATTAAAGAATGATACTGAAACTATAGTTCACTCGAGTCCTCGAATAAAAAGAGCTCATCACCTTCTTACTGGAAGCTTCAAACTGTCTGACTATGATGTGCTACAACTAGTACCTACATTATAAGACAATGTAGCACATATACATATATATGGATTAGTACTTCTGGAATGTACTGAGTATGTGGGGGTGAATGCATAAGTGAAACAATAACTTAATATACTCATAAACTTTAAAATGATGCATTCTATGAGTAAATGACTAACCTTAGGCTTGATTAAAACCAAAATTGCAAAATCATAAAGATGAGTAATGAAGCATAAAAATAAACTTTGTGAGCCTTAACACTTAGTTTCTGAAAGCTTTAATTTTATTCTTTCTTAGGGAGGTTCTTCTAACTGATATAAACCATGTAGGCTACCATGGCGTCCTACATCTTTCCCACATTGGGGAGTGTTGTCCTACCCTTGCCATCAGAATAGGACCTTAAATTTAATGATCATTATCTATTAATTCATCCATATTGGGAACAAGCTTAACCTATGTTGTCTTATAGTTCTAGGGCATGTGACCTTGGTCATATACCCAACTCGGTGCTAAATACTACTTCCGTATTACTTAATTCTCATACTTTAGGAAATCCACCTTAAAATAGCATAAGGGTTTATAATAAAAACCAGTTTTACTTTTCTTTACTTTAAACTATAATCAAAATGAACAAATGTGAATCCATATCTTAGCTGAGGATCAAAACATTAATTCTTGCTTTAAATCTATATATAAGCTTGTTATAGAATGCTTAAAAGCATAATCTTCTTGAAATCTCAACACTTAAACTTAGGGCTTAAAATTCATGCTTTAAACTCATGCTAATTCATACCAAAACTTCATGCTTTAAGCTCATGGTAATTCATACCAAAACTTCATGCTTTAAACTCATGGTAATTCATATCAAAACTTCATGCTCAATATAATTCTTTAAATACTTCAACAATAATAATTCAAGATAGTGCAATCTCATTCTTAATATAAATCTTGTAAGTTAAAAACATAAACATAAGCACTTCTGGATTCACTTAAAGCTTTAAATCTCATGATTATCACATGCTTCAAGAATATATAAACTTGGGTATAAATCCTATTTAAAATCAAGTAAGTAGAATCTTAAAATTATGTAATATGAGCACAAACGTGAAAGGATACCCTCGTTCATAACCCCACATACCTTAATAAGCTTGACTTTGAAAGCCTTGAAATCTTTTCTTTAGATTATTGGGTTTGGAAGCATAGATTCTTGATTATTTTGAAGAGAAAGTAACGGAGCTTTGAAGTTCTTTGAGAGAAAAGTGAAGGAGAATGGGCAAATTATGCTTAAACCAATGTCTAATCTCTTGTTTTTATGATTTGGGGCAATGGGAAAAGACCTAACTGCCACTCATAATATCAATTTTGTAACTGGAATGTTGTTTGGTGGCCTAGCGTGATGTGATGACATTCTCATTTCTATATAGGGTGCGACGTGATGCAGTTGTGGTGAACTATTGGAATTAAAATTCAAACATGACCTAATCCTCATCCAAAAAATCTGAAACATCCCCGAGACATGCTCCTTACACCTCTAAACATGAATCAAATCAAAAACCATCTTCTAGGATTTAGCAAAGTCAACTTAAAAATTCTCAAAGTTAGAGGGTCTTAAAAATGGCTAAGTCCTCAACACTTTGCTAAATTTCTAGGCTTAAAACCTCTTATGCATGTGCTAGGGGCTGAACTAAGCTAAGTCTAATATGGGATATTATGATAAGAAGGATGGTTCCCTTTGGATGTGTATTGATTACCGCTAATTAAATAAGGTGACCATGAAGAATTAGTATCCACTTTTGAGGATTGATGATATCTTTGATCATTTTTAGGGTGCTAAGTTCTTTTCTAAGACTGATCTTTCGTTAGGGTACCATCAATTGAAGATTAGGGAGGTGTATATCCCTAAGACTTCTTTTCAAATATGGTATGGTCACTTTGAGTGTTAATTGATGTCCTTCAGTTTGTTTAATGCCTTGGCAGCATTTATGGACCTTATGATGTAGTTTTTTTCTCATTTCCTATTCTCATTTTTCATTGTCTTTATTGATGATATTTTTGTGTATTCTAAGAGTGAGAAAGATCAAATCGTTCACCTCTGCCTTGTGTTGCAGGCCCTTTAGGAGCAGTAGTTATATTTTACGTTCTCTTAATATGAGTTCTTGTTAAATACTTTAATTTACCTACATTATGTTATTTCTAGTAAAGGGATCATGGTGGATTCATAGAAGGTTGTGGTGGTTAAGAACGCGCCTAGAACCATGACTCTATCCAATATTCAAAGCTTTTTTGGTTTAGCAGTCTACTATAGAATGTTTATGGAATGCTTCTCTTCTATCACTGCACCATTGACTAAGTTGACTCAGAAGAAGGTGACGTTCTTGTTGTCTGATTCTTGTGAGGCTAATTTTGAGATAATAAAGGATAAGTTGATTTCAGCTCTGATCTTGACTCTGCCTGAGGGTATTGATGTTTTTGTTTTTTATTATGATGCATCCCATATGAGACCGTGTTGTGTGTTGATGCCACATGGAAAAGTGGTTGCTTATGCCTTAATAAAATTAAAAGTCCATGAGAAGAATTACCAAACCCATGATTTAGAATTGTTAGTTATGATGTTTGCATTATATATCTAGCGATATTAATTATATAGGGTCCATGTTGATATTTATTCTAATTATAAGAGCCTGAGGAGCTAAATCTCAAGAAAAAGAGATGTCTTAAGTTGTTCAAGGAATATGATATGAGTCTTCACTATCCTCCTAGTAAAGGAAACATGGTAGATGATACTCTTAGTAGGTTGTCCATGGGTATCTTATCTTATATGGATAAAGTGAAGTGAGATTTAGTAAAGGATAATCATCAATTGGTTAATCTTGGAGTTCGTCTTTTGGACTCCAAAAATGGTGGTATGGTTGTTCAAGAGATGGAGAAGTCATCTCTTAGTGCTGAGGTAAAGAAGTACGTGTTGAATTCGATCTTAATGGAGATCAAGAATGATGTAGGTAGACATATAGTGATGGTTTTCGAGATTGGTGGTGATGGTATCTTGAGGTACCAAGGTTGCTTTTGTGTTCCCAATATTGATGGGTTGTGAGGGAGAATTTTTGCCAAAGATCATGAGTCGTGATATACTATTTATCCATGTTTGACAAAGATATATCATGTTCTTAAAGAGATTTATTAGTGGAATGATATAAAGCGAGATGTGGCCGATTTTGTGGCCAGGTACATCATGTGTTAGCAAGTGAAGGTAAAGCACTTGAGGTCGGGTGGGTTGACAAAGGAGATTAAACTGCTAGTGTAGAAATGAGAGGTAATTAATATGGATTTTGTTATTGGTTTTCCGTGGTCTCGCTAATAGTTTGATTTGATTTAGGTCATCCTATATAGGATGACTAAGTCTTCTCACTTCCAGTTAGGACTAATTTCTCTTCATAGGACAATGCCAAGTTGTTCATTGAGTAGATCATGAAGTTGCATTGTACTCTAGTTTAGATCATATCTAATTGAGGTACTCAGTTCTTATCTCACTTTTGGAGGTCATTCCAGTGAGGTTTGGAGACTAAGTTTACCCTTAGTACCACTTTTCACCCGTAGATGGATAGTCAAGATGAAAGGTCAATTCAAGTCTTGGACGATATGCTTCGGTCTTGCGTGTTTAGTTATGGTAGTAGTTGGGTTGATCACTATCCTTTCATAGAATTTGCTTACAATAACAATTATCACTCTAGTATTAGTATGTCTCTATTTGAGGCCTTATATGGTAAAAGGTATAGGTATCCTATTGGGTGGTTTGAGGTTGGTAAAAATAAGATATTTTACCAAGATTTGGTACACCAAGCCATGGAGATAGTAAAGGTGATTTGGAATAGACTTAAGGCTACCCAAAGTCGCCAAAAGTCCTACACAATTGTGAGGAGAAAGAAGTTGGATTTTGGTGTTGACGATTTGATTTCCTAAAGGTGTCTCCCATAAAGAGTGTGATTCGGTTTGGCAATAAAGGGAAGCTCAGTCCTCGTTATGTTGGTCCGTATTTGGTTTTAAAGAGGGTTGTTAATATTGCATATGAATTGGATTTTCCTTCTAGTTTGAGCTCCATTCATTCAGTTTTTCATGTTTCGATATTAGGAAAGTGCATGGTGATCGTTTGAGGGTTGTTCCTTTGGATGAGATGGGTATTTAAGATTCCTTGTCTTATGAAGAAGTCCTGATTGATATTTTTGATTGGAAAAGTCTATCAATTACGTACCAAGGATGAAACATCGGTGAAGGTTATTTTGAGGAACCAAAAGGTTGAAGAAGCCACTTGGGAAGCCGAGGAGGACATGAAGTCAAAATATCTGTTCTTGTTCCCCATTTTGGATAATCGTGTGTGAGGTATAAATATTACTTAACATTCTTATTTTCTGACTTTGTTAAAGGAAATTTTATATTCCTTGGCATCTTTGTTTTTGGTCTTGGTTAAAGGTAAGTGTGGTTGTGTTTGAAATCAAATTGTGCTAATAAATGCCTTATCCTATCATTCGAGGAGGAATGATCCTAAGAGGGTGGGGGAAGGGAACCATGAAATGCCCTGAGTTTTTGGTCCTTGAAAATTTTCTAAAGTTTTATCCTCCCTATCTTGACTATGACTTACCCCTATGAGTCGTAGGATGTCTTGACGGGTCCTAAGGACCCAATCATAACCAAATCAGAAACTAAGTCGAAAAGTTTTTCTCTGAGTACGAGTAGCTCACTAAGAGTTACAAGGACTTGTTATGAGTTGTTAGGTGAAAATACTAAGATGTCCAATGTTTTCCCAATTGGGTTCTGTGTTGACTACAACTGGACCCTACGTGTCATAGGTTCCTATTAAGAGTGGTACAAGCAGAATCGTAGGGTTATCTATGTATGGGTGTCCTGGAAACTGTACTAGTTATTACTCAAGGTGATGATTGGTAATGAGTCTATTCGAATCGTGTGGTGACCCATAGTCCAGGACGACTAAATTTCATCTTTCAATTTGAGGGAACTTTGGATAATTCCCTCCATTCCTAATTAAAACCCCCAACCCATAAAGAACTTAAGTGGCCAATATTTCATCCTTAACTTACTCCAAAACTTCTACAACACTCTCAAATTCTCTCAAGCATCCATACTTAGGGTTTCCAAGAAGTAGGGCATCCAAGGGCCCAAGGGTTGAATTCTTTCCATAAAACTTGGTATTTCAGGCATGTTACTCTTCCCTCATTGTTACTTTGTTAAAAACATATGTTTTAAAGTATTTTTCATGAGATATTAATGTTGGTTTCAAAACAAGAGTTGAGAGTTTTGAATGCTTGTTGTTGAACAATTATTTTCCATGGTCTACATATGATTATTCATGCTTTAAATATGGTTTCGAACTTGTGGATGCATGGGGTATGGTGAATGAACTAGGGAATTGTGATTTTCCCTAAACTTGTGACTTTTTAAGTGGTTATGACCCCAACCCTATATTATGAAATTGGTTTTAATTATGAGAAATGTGGGAATTGAATTATCCTTGAAATATTGCAAAATGGTTTTGAATTGAACCTTATGGGTTTTGTATTTTAACAAGCTATGGAATACTTCCACCAAGGGGGTTGTGAATTCCCCAAGAGATGTAATTTTTTTGGCATGTTGTTTCCACCTTGCAAGTGTATTTGGTAGGACGATACCAATAATGTATGACTTAAATTATAATGTAATTCACTGAATGGGAATGTGTGATAATTTTTTTAATTGGGCTTCAATGAGGGTTGTGTACCTGAGTCGTGAAAGTGGAGCTTCAAGGGACAAATACTTGAAACTGCGGTTGCCAATGTAGGGGTCTATATGATCGAGTGGTTTGAGTGCTCCTTATTAATATCATTTGATTAGGAGGTTTGATGCACCCACATCTCATTATATGATTTAGTGCTCATGTCACCATGATATACTGAGAGGTTCAAGTACTCCATAGTGCGTATGTATACCCTCTGGTTCGTGCGACAACATGACTGGGGCCCTTTCAGCTGGGGGAAAGTTGGGATCGTATATCCCGTGGGTGCCTTTTTATGTTTTGACGATTGAGCTACACAATCTAGGCTAAAGTTTTAAAGAGCATGATAATCCTTAGTCCCTTTCCCAATATGTGATATATATGTGTTTATGCATTTGATTATATGCATTGGTTTTGAATTATTTTGAACTATTGATCATGACATTATGTTTTCCTTATCCGTGAGTTACATGCTAGTGTTCACCCCACTAACCATCTCTAGATGCTGTATCCCCACGCGAATTAGGGACTAGAGCTACTTCTACTTTTTCTACATTGAGTTAGGCCAGTCGACTCATTTCATTAGCTTGTTGTGTTGTGGTAATATGGTGAGCTTCCATTCCTTGGAAGGCTTAGTCATTTCACCAACTCTCTTTCTTAGATTTGATTATATAGTTACTTTCATTATACTTGACATTTTCATTTTCATTCTCATTGTCATCTATCCGAGTCGGGGACATGTCCCAACCAAGACTTTGGTCATTGGTTATAGATATGTTTTGAATTTCCTTAAGCTTGTTGAATGCTATCTTGTTATATGTTAAGAGTTTTTATGACCTTAAGGAGTGTTGTTTTTGGTTTGGTTAGGTGCAGGGATGATCTCCGGCCACGTGGGACATGAGATACCCGTCACGTCCTGGACATGGTTTGGGTCTTGAGAGTTCGTGAGGTTCATAAGCTTTCTAGTTTGGGAGTTTGGTTGGTTGGTTCAGTCAAAGGTAGTTTTTTGGTTCAGAATAGTTTGGATTCTTCCTTGATTCTCCAGGTAAAAGAAAAGCAAAATAGAGATTCTATTATGGTTAAGTTAAAAAAGGCAGTTCGGGATCAAAAGGTTGAGGTTTTCTCCAAAGGGGAGATAGTGTACTCTCTTTCTAGGTAGGTTATGTGCTCCGAATATAGGCACTGAATATTAGTAGAGGAACATGGTGTACAATATTCTATTCACCCTGGATCCCATATGATATACCATAATCTGTAGGAAGTCTATTGGTGGAATGGTATGAAGAAGGATATTATTGAATTTGTGGTGAAGTGTCTAAATTGTTAGCAGGTCAAGGCTAAGCACTAGAGAGCAACTGGTATGCTTCAGGAGTTCAGCATCCCTACTTTGAAATAGGAAGTGGTAAATATGGATTATATTATAGGGTTGGCTCGCACTCGTCGTCTGCATGATTAAATTTGGGTCATTATGGACAGAATGACCAAGACATTCTATTTCTTGCCAGTCCATACTTCTTATTCCACCGAGGATTATTCTTGACTTTATCTCAAAGAGTTGGTAAATTCCATGGAGTCCTGTTAACCATTATTTCAAATTGAGGTACTTAGTTTACCTCCCATATTTGGAAGGCTTTTCGGAAAGGTCTTGGTACCAAAGTTTATCTCTCTACAACTTTTCACCCACGAACAGATGGTCAGGTAGAGAGGACCATTCATACCTTAGAGGACATGTTGAGAGCTTGTGTTATTGAGTTTAAGGGTAGTCGGTATGGCCACTTACCTTTGATTGAGTTTGCCTACAGTAACAAATATCACTCCAGTAGTCAGATGCCTCTATTTGAGGCTCTTTAGGGTAGAAGATGTAGGTCTCCTATTGGTTGGTTTGAGGTTAGAAAAGCAACTTTGATAGGGATAGATTCAGTTTATGAGTGGATGGATAAAGTTCAGTTAATTTGAGAAAGGCTAAAAACAACCCAAAGCCGTCAGAAATTCTTTGTAGATGGTAAAAAATGGGATCTTGAATTTGATGTTGCTGATTATAAGTATCTACAAATTTTGCGCATGAAAGAGGTGAAAAGATTTGGTAAGAAAGGGAAACTCAATCCTCGCTATGTTGTACTATATAGGATTTGGAGACTATTTTGGAAGGTACCCTATGAGTTAGAGTTGCCTACAGAGTTAGCATCATTACACCTCTTGTATCATGTTTCATTGCTAAAGAAATGAATTGGTGCTCAGACTTCAATCGTCCTCTAGAGAGTGTGGGTGTGAAAGATAACCTCTCCTATGAAAAAGTCCTAGTCGAAATCCTTGATTGTCAGATTCGTAGGTTGAGGAATAAAGAAGTCTCCCTAGTAAAAGTATAGAGAAATTAGTTCGTTGAGGGAGAAACTTGGGAAGTAGAAGTTGATATGTGAGCCAAGAACCACAATCTTTTCTCTTTGAATCCAGATTTATCTTGAGTTAATAGTTTCCATAATTAATTAAATTCTCTCATTTACTGTCTCACCTACCCAACCATCCTCTTATCAAAACATGCATTAATGAATTTAGTTTAGTCCATGCATCATGTCTCAGATTTAAAGATTCAGTCATAATTTAGTTCATAAGTATTTAGTGCATGATCTCAGTCTTCCTCGTATTCAAGCTTAGGCAGTTTCATTCAAGGACGAATGATCCTAAGGGCGAGATATAGTAAGACCCCATGTTTTCAAACTCTAGGCCCCTTAAGAGATAGGCCACTAAATTGGATTTCCAATATTGCAAGTCTCATCTTATTCCAAGGTCATAGAAAAAAGTTGTGGAAAATTTTCCCTATGGTCCTGACAAACTGCCATGACAACGACTCAGGTAACGAGTCATTACCACATATGATGAATCATCACAAGTGAGTCATAGTCACACCAATTAATAACCTAAGTTATAAACTCAGTGTCTTCAATTCGACCTTATGACCCATAATCAAAGACTAAGAGTCGTAAGGAGGGATTCGTGGTCACAAAATTGACTCACCAAGAACCCAGTCCTTTGGTTACCACTCCAGCATACGATTCAGAGTCAGTCCATACGAGTCATAATGTAGACTCATAGCCAGACCAGTGAATGGTACAAGACTCAAGCTTCAAACTACGACTTTACCTAATGTTAGAGGGAAATTGTAGTTAGATAAAAAAAGGACCTATACCTCAGGGTTGCAATTTATGATTCAAATCATGACTTATGACCTGTCGTGACAAGTCTTGAGGTGATTCATAATGACTGGATGGGTCTTTCTGCACATTTTTTCTGGGACTTTTAAGTTTTTTTTTTTTTGACTCCTTTCAATTCCTAATCCATGTTGTTTAGGCTTCCAAAAGGGGGTATAAAAATATAGAAACCCCGAGTTCCATGATTAAGTGTAATTTAACCCAAGAGATATCAAAAGAGGCAATTTTCCCATCTTCCTCAAACAAACTAGGGTTTCTTAATGGCAAGATCAAATCTAATAATCTCTCCAAGGATTCCATTCTCAGATATGTGAAATTTCATCAATAGGTCCCTTTCACCCTTTGAGTCGCAAGAATTTCTTATTTTTACAATTATAACCCTTTTCCTTTTATGGAATTCCAAGTAAAACATAAAGTACTTAGATCTCTCTTAATTTCTTGAATACGAACCATGGGAATATGTTTCCTTATGTAAATTGTGTTTCCATATGTTTGATAATCTCAGTCACCCTTACCATGTTCACTTGATGCCATGTTGAGTATTATTAATTTTTTTCCATATCATAATTACTTTATCATCATAATGATCAGTTGTATTAGTCTATCCTGGCGAGTTATCAACACCCAAAACCTAGGTAATCATGCATGTTATAGTTTTCAAGTTACAAGTCATTCAACTTATGCTTGCATCATTAAAATTTAGAACATTATCATGATGAGCATTTATCAGCATCATATCATGTAAAATAAATATCAATACCTATGTCATTCAGTTGGGAATAATACCTAGAACCGAGTAAGCATTGGAATGACAGATCCCTCGTTAGTTAGGCATGAGACCATTAGTCACAGTCCCTGAGTTCCAGAACTACATCGCCTCCTTTGGTAATGAGAGGTCCCCCAGATCCCTGATCATACTTAGACAGTTCATGTTCCATTCTCTAGCAGTCATAGTGAGTGCTCATCCATCGAGGACTACTTATTAGTTGTTATTTTCAGAAATTTATACTATTTCAGTCTATCGAAGTTAGCTGGGAGTTTGTCCCATCAACTTCCTATGTTAGAGGCTTTTAGATAGTCAAATTTGTCTTCAACTTTTATCAGATATTTTAGATGTATTAAATGTTTCCTTCAGTAATATTAGTTATTTAGATTTTTATTTTAGCTTTCACCTGTTACTTATCTATTTTTCTTCAGTGATCAACAACAGGTACCAGACCATAAGTTAGCTTGGGGTCACGTGTGACTCTAGGCACCATGTTACGACTATGGGGTAGCTCGGGTCGTGACAATAATAGGAAATAGATATGTCATTGGCAAAACTTATTCATTATGAAATTTTTTGAAATATTTACAACACTGAAATATATAAAACAAATCTGAAATTAAATACATCAACTCTAACTAACTATCTATGAATCCTCTACTAATAATAACTATAGGTATTCGGGACATGACCCCGAACTCACCCTAATCAATACGAATAAATAAAATGATACAGAAACTATAGTTGACTCAATTCCTCGAATCAAAAGGACTCATCACCTGCTGGCTAGTAGCTGCGAACATTCTGATATGATGTGTGGGCTATAACTGGTACCTATCTTATGAAACAATGTAGCCACACAAACGTATATATGGTCAGTACTTCTGGAATATACTGTGTATATGGAGGTGAATGCAACAATTAAAATTTATGTTGAACACACTTTCAAATTATGCATGCTTAGTGTAAAAGGACTCACCTTGATCATTAATAAAATTAAAAGCTGAAATATCACAAAACATAAATAATAAAGAATAATCTAATAAGTTTACGGAGTCATTACAATTTGTTTGTAAAATCTTTGCTTTTGTTTTCTTGGTGGGAGATTCTTATAACCAACATTAACCATGTGAGTTATCATGGATTCCAACGACTTACCAATTTTAAGGAGAAATGTTCTACCCTTTCCATCGCAGAGGCCCTTGAACCTACGATGGCACATTATTTCTAGAGAATAAGATACGCTTAAACAAAATTCCCCTTTCGGTGCTAAATTAAACTCCCAAAGCATATACATATATGCTCATACTTATGAAATCCACCTTAAAATAGCATAAGGGTTTATAAATTGAAAACCAATTATGTTTGTTTTCCTTAAATCATATTGATAAGGAAACCTGTGGATTTTATATGTTATCTGAGATCATAAGATCATAACTGAACTTTATGTAGTAGAACTCGTAAATTGGACTTATAAGCTTGAACTTCTTGTAAACTAAGTAAGTTATGCTTAAACATTAAATCAGTCATCATATTAGAGAAACTTCTTATCAAAATATCAAACTCAATGCTTAAGATAACTTTTAGGGATTAAAACATAATTAAACATGAAATCATATGCAAAACAATGTTATTTTAATGTGGAAGTATGAAATTCTCAAAGCATAAGGAAAGTGGGTATAAACCCTAGTAAGTCAATTTCTTCAAAATCAATTAAAAAGTGAATTTTTGGGCACAAGGACATAAGGGTATCCTTGTTAAGACTCTACATACCTAATTTTCTTGATTTCTTAAAAGAAACCTTGAAATTTGATCTTTGAAAGTTTAACTTTAGGAAGAAAATCTAACTTTTTTCTCTTGAGAGTGGAGAGGAGAATGAGCGTTAAAATTAGACTAAAAATGGGCAAATAATGCTTATTGGCTAATTTAAGTTGTGGAAAATAATTTTGATGAGAGTAGAAGACCAAATTATCCCAAAGGAAACTTAGAAAAAGTAGTAGGAATTTGCAGTTCATAGCTAAGTTGACAACCCGTCAGTTTCGTTACAAATCGTCAACCTAATCGTCAATATCTAGATGGATTTTGACATTTACTAATTAAGGTTGATGACTTTAGTTTTCGGATTGTCAAATTAGTCATCACCTAGTTGACAACTCATCAACTTAGTCGTCTCCTTCTAACAGACAAACACTCTAAAGTAAAATGAACATAACTTTCTACTATGATAGCGGATTATGTGAAATTAGATGTGTTGGAAAGAAGACTCGAAGATTTTTTATTTTATATATCGTAGGACACCTAACTCTTTATATTATAGGAGTTACACTCTTTTAAAGTTGACCCTTGTAGAATCCAATATTAAAACTCAATTGATACAAATGCTTTTAACTTAACTTTACTCTAAGTGCTTCCTATGATTATACCGCGTTGAAAACACTTTACCCACATGGTGAAAGGTCATGACACTTACCTATGGTTTGAAATAATTTCTTTAGAGTCTTTAAACATATGAAGAATAGTTGGAAAATTATCTCGGAGCTTTTGGGGTACTGAAATATCTAGCCCTTGGGATCATTCATCATCAAATGAATACTGATATCTTCACGAAAAGAATGTAGTTGGTATCTTGAAACTGTATCTCTAAACTTTATCAAGTCTCATAATGGAATCACCCATTGACAGGGTAGTAACTCAGTTGATACAAATGGAACATGAACACATACATAGGAATTGTATCGAATAAAGTAGGCATGACATATCTGCTAATGAATGATATTTATGAGCTGAAAGTATAAAACTTCAATCATGAAATTTATTTCCATGCTGAATTGATAATCTATAAGGAGCTAATTCAAGCTTTGAGATTAGAAATCAATTGAAACATTTATGACTCAATCATCATCTAGAACTACGAAGTGATAATTGATACGACAAAGTCTCTAAGAGTTACTGAGAATAGAATATGATTTTCCTCAAACTCTCATTATCATGAATTCTAATAAAAACTGAGAGAAAGAATTTTGTACATGATCAGGGTATGGAATTTGAGTAAGCAATTGTAACATGGATACACCTCTATAACATGAGATATAGTCATATAGAACAGAAGCTAGAATAGGATAACTATGTCTTCGGCAATGCATCTATTAACTTTAGAGTTTATCCACACTTCTTAAATACTCTCTCAAAAATACTTATCCTTTTAAATAATATGCTTCATTTGATGCACTTATAATTCTCATATAGGTACATATGACTACTCCAACCAAGGTCTGAGTTGAACTGCATACTATCACCATGTTAAAGTCTAACTAGAAATCAAAAGGTACAACACATAATACCACAATACTATTCTAAACCATGGTATTCAATATTATATGTCTTTTCAGATCTCTCATACTAATCATAACATGCCATACCACTTCAATGACTAACTCTAAGCTCTTATTATGAATTCACTAGCGCATACTGCCTTCATCCACTTATATACTAAGATGACATTCAAGACTATCATTGTAACCCCATATGAACTTCTAGCCAACCAACCCAACTAGGAATTTTCCCATATTCTCTAATACCAGTATCAATAACGACTTTATGCACAATCCCCAAGAAGTAACACCAATCATTCTCAACTAACTATGGCATATACCAAAGATTTGCCTCAATCCTTTTTAACACTTGTATCTTTAGATAAAACACAAATATAAAAATCTTCCCTGATAAGGAACATCTACTCTCTCTCATCTAAACTATTGTTTATCCATTTTCATCAATACTATTATAACATAAGAAGAGGTCACTGAATGGCTAGAACATGAGGACATAAAGCATAAAACAATACTACATAGAACTTTGACACTTAACTAAGGCCTAAGGAATGGAGTATGAAAGGCATGGATTAAGTTAAGAGATCAAAATTGAGTTCATACATGACATAATGCGAAATTCACTGGTCATTAAGTGTATACCATGAGTTCTAAGAACTGAGCATACTCTGAAACATGAGTTCATACTTCTCATAGACTACTCAATCTAAGAATGGAGTTCATAGATTCATGGGGGATGACCAGGATCACAAAGTGAAGCTATTAATTCTTTATTAGGAGTTGATAATAAACCCGATTATACATGAAGTATTTTAACATTTATCATAGGCACGACTCTATCACATAAGACATGAATATAGTGCGATAATGACTAAAATCCAAGGAAAACACTAGATCAAGAATGTTTCACTATCTTATCACAACTCTTATTGACATGCATCACAATCTCATTCTCAAAACTTAATTTGGTTTTTCACCCTATCATCTCTCCCTTAGGTCAAATTCGACGTTCTAAGCCGATGGGCCTATTCCATATCCTTAAGATTGATCCATAATTTCTTTGATCTAACAGTTTACACATTAATGCTTACTCACCTAGATAAACTATACTAACTTCACTCTTGGACAATCTTTTAATATATACCACACTTAACTTTCTCTAGCTTCATTAATCATAATCATATACTTAAATTTTTCTCGACAAACACACCTGACTCACTAAACACATAATTTGCCTTTTTTTGTTCATTACCTCTAAAACATGAGAGCTACTATTACAATCAAAATAACTAATATCGACAACCTATTGATACGCCCAAATTACAGCTCTCGTTAGAAAGTGTAAGTGGTCGCTGTCAAATATAGAACCCAACTAGGTTGGGTGTCGAATCCCACAGGGAATACTTGGTCACTAAGTGTTGCAATCATTAGTAGACTGCTGGTCGAAAATTCCAAGGAAAAGGGGGGTTTTAATTTAGGCGTGAACTAATGTTAACAAAGTAACGAATCGGACAATATATGTAGTAAGATTTAATCACAGAGAATGATAAGTTAGGGTTATGCCCACCTTGTAAGTTCTTCTTCTCTATTAACTATGAGTAACGCGGAATTTAGACATGCATGCACTTATAGAGAATCGTATTCTAATTCTAAATCGAAGTGTTTCTCAACCACCAAGGATTTATTTCACTTTAGCTCTCTCAAGACTAAAGTGTATACTAATGGTACGAACTCTCCAAGAAGTTAATCCGGTTAAGGCATTAACGTGTAAATAGAGGTTGGAAGCCCTATTTCCTTGTCACACTCTCTTTTCCAAACATGTAACTTTTCTCTCGAACAAGTTAATGCTATAATGGTGTATTCTCTATGTTTGCAACCGTAAGAATTCAATTAAAATGAAGAGAGTAATGATATAAGTACCATAACGCATCAATAATTCACAAACTCATAGTTAATAGATAGTATCTTACGAGGTTTTCATAACCCTAACAAAGAAGTTTAGCTACTCATGAGTACAACGGAAATCACAAAAGACATAATCATCATACCACAAGCTCGAACAAGCTTGGCGATGGAGATGGTTTTTGCGTCAACTACAGGTTGACACTTTTGCCCTCTAGCCGTTGCCAAAGTCTAGCATTTTTCTCCATCCAAAACTTACAGAATCTCCAAACTGAATAATGAATAATTGTCGAATGGTAATGATCGAATCATGCTGAAAAATTCAGCAATAATGTTTTTATAATATCCTTGTCCAATAAGTTTCTACTGCCTCCTCAAGTATTTAAAAATACTGGGTTTGCCCGGGAAAAAGTTCCCATGCATCACTTTCAGTTCAAAAGCTGCCTTCCCTCTAATGTGAAGTTTTCCTTTGCTGCTCACAAGTCCATAAAGTGCTGAAATCTTCATCATTAATACCTGAAAAACATGCTAATCAAGTAGGTCAGCTCACTTAAAGGAAAATTGACTAAAAGTGCAGGAATTATATATTTTGTCCTCAAAACTTAGCTAAAATATGGGTAAATTATGGTTCTTAGGGGTATAAATACGCCTAACATCACCATCCCACACTTAAAGTTTTGTTTGTCCTCGAACAAAATATTACATCCATGCAAACACTCAACTAGAATTTCACAATAGCAACACAAAATGTTCAGCAATACATGCACGACAATTATTAACAAAGAGTAGGTTTCTTGATCATCACTAGAAATAACTCAACCTCCAATATAGACTCGTTAGGATGGTTAATTCGTATCCATAAGTTAAGCCACAAAGAATCATATAAAACCACCCAAAAATCATCAACCATGTGTGTCTCACACAAGATATCACCCATAATCACTCATCGTTTTGCATTTTTCAAAACATGGGTATAAGTCTCTCCTTGCTCTCACTCTCACAAAGAATTCTTATATTGCAACTCATGACCATAGGCTTGCCCTTAGTGTAATATTAGAATGCTAAGCTTAGGATCAAATAGGTCTTTACAGGTTGTAATGTAGGCTAAGGGACAGGTAGGACTATTTTGGCCAGAAATAGTAACTATGCTCCCTAAGCACTTTAATACACTACGTTATGCCATTTAAACTCTCTTTTAACAACGCTTCTACCTTTCTTTCATCTACCAACCCCTTTTCACCTATTTTGTTATTCAATCATAAACACAACTATCTTTTTATTTTTCTATTTCTCTTTTTTTTATATATTTTTTTTATAAAGCACCTCTATGATAGCCACTCTTTTTCACAACATTTTCAAGTACCAATACACTCTGAGGCATCATTCTCACCATTTTCCTCTTATTTTGCCACATGGCTCTACAATTTAAAGCTCTTAGGAATTTGGATCAAATTATGGTCTTGGAAAAAAATGGATTAGGCTACATATGAGGCTGTCAAAGAACATAGCTAAAGGCTCAAAGGGGGTTCACTAGGACAATGTACAAAGGTAGGTAAAAAGAATATAGACAAATTCATGGCTGCCAAAGAAATGCCTAAATCATCTCCTAAACTCACACTCTTTATTTCGCTTTACACACACCAGGCAAGTTCTAGCATCAGTTACAACACAGAATATACTATAACATCACACACACAAGGCACATGGTCAACTTTATTGGGAGCATTATAGATTCTTGACCCAACAGAAGAATGAATTAAACCACACAATTATCACACAGTGAGTCACACTTAGAGCCTAAATGTCTCAATAGTAATGATTTAGCACAAACTCTTGTTATAATACCATGCCATCTATTAGAACAATTTTATGCAAAATCTAAAAAAAAATCTAAAAAATTTAACTAACTAAATACGAATAATTAAAACCAATAAGAATAAATGTAGGCAAAGAAGTACAATACAGCATATAAATACTAGCACCCCACACTTAGACGGGTCACACTGCCCTCAGTGGAAATAAATAAGGAAAACCTGATTAGTCGGACTCCTCTTCTATGTCTGGGGTCATACCCCCTGCATCAGAATCATCATCAGAGTCGCCATCCTCAGAGTTGTCCTCCACATCTGAGTCTGGCCGTCAGCGATCATCGTCAGTCGGTACGTCATCATCAAGAGGTTCCTCAAAATGTACCCCTACTCCATACATAGCCCGTGCATGCTCATTCAGTGGGTAGTCGTAGTCCAACTGCTGAAGCTCTGCATCAGTCAAAATACAACCCCCACTCATCATGGTAAACCTAGTCATGCTATATAGATGGCGAAAGAAACTTTCATCTCGAGCATGTCTTTCTGCAGTGGTAAGGTTGATGCCATGACCAGTTTCAGGCTTTTTAACGTTCGTCAGATCAACCTTCTTCGGGTTGTGTGGAAGCTTATGATCTGCAGGTTCTTCTTCAATATGCTCCTTCCTTAAGATCGCAATCAACAAATTGCCAAAGCTGAAATGGGACCTTTTGTGCAACCTTGCTTTACGTATTGACGATCGTATAACCGCACCAATGTTGATGGGAATATTTGTCATCAGAGCGTACACCAAGCATACTCGATCATGTGTGATCTTTGTGTACTGTGTCCCAGGAATCAAGCAAGAGTTGACTATCCTCAACCATATACGATCTTCTCTGTTCAAGGAAACATACGGGAAGGTATTGTGCCGACCGTTATCCTTGTGACGAATCCTCCGTGCCATTGACCTTGTTCCACACAGTGTATGTCTGATTGCCCTGTAGGGAGGTCTGTGATAAAGCTCCTTGAGTGGTGATGGATCCACAGATGGAAGACCCAGAAAAGAGTTGAAGAACTCCGCATTCAGTTGTAAGATTTGGCCCCGAATCTTTACTTCACTTCCGGTAGTCTTTGGGGACCAATTGGCATAAAACTCTCACGTTAGATCAAGATTGCATTCCCCCATATCTCAAAAAATGAAATGAAGATTTAGTGCCATGATTTTAGCCATAATGCGGGGCTCTCTCTTTGCTAGACTCTCCTTCTGCATCAAATCCACGTGAACATATTTTTTTACTTTGTTGTTCTTGTACCACTCCTTTACTTCCTCCTATAGGACCCACTTTATTCCGAAAGTGCGTTGAGGTATTTGCAGAGATGAGGACTCAGCTTGCTCTTTTCTTGACCTTTTCTATCCTTTCTGTGAGGTGGACGCTTTTTCTTTTCCTTGTCGTCCTTTTGCGGCCATTCTTCCTGAGATCACAATAGAGTCATGTTAGCTTCATCTCGGAAGATTAAATCGAAAAACAAACAGTAATGGCACCACCCCACACTTAATTTGTTGGCACAGACTAATTAAGTGAATGATGTTGATTACTCAGACTTCATCGACATACATTTAGGCGATATGTTCCAACAATATGTTTAGCACAATCATACTTACATGTAATCTTGACTATACTTTCATGTTTGGATTAATGCACTTTTTGAACAAGACTACCACATGGAGATCGTATCATGTTATTACATAGAAATAATTACACCATCTTATTCTTGTGGTCAAACATTCAAGCTTTTAACTTTCAAGATTATCCATTAACTTCACAATTTCGATTCCATAAAAATATGACAGTGTATAACAATCAAATACAAGTCGGAAAAAAGTCAAGAACACCCACACGTATTCTTTCACTCAACTAGATGTATCATAACAAACCAACCATATTCTTATCACCAAACACCACTTCAACATCTAATACACTATTATAAGCGTAGTAGTGCAACATCTACGGAATATAAAAGAGTAACTTACGTGGTGACAGATCCGGAAGATGAGCTTGCAAGATTAGATGAGCAAAAAGAAAAACTTTGAGAAAATTGGGGAGCTTGGGTGGCGCCTATCTTGAGCAAATAATGGAATTGTGCTCTAAGATTGGGGATCTATTTAAAGACTAAGCCATGGGTCGGGTTTGATCCATATACAATCGGGTTAAGAGACAAAAAGGGATAAGTAGGCGGCGCCTATTGCTTTGCCTATGCTTAGCATAGGCGGCGCCTTTGTCAATGCCTAGTTGGGCATAGGCGGCGCCTTTATCAATGAGCATAGGCAGCGCCTATGGTATTGCCTAGATTTGGATAGGCGGCACCTATAGCATTGCCTAGATTTGCATAGGCAATGCCTTGTCCGTTGCCTATGTGAGGAAGTGAGCATAGGCAATGGTATAGGCCTTGCCTTGTCCATTGCCTAGATTAGCATAGGCATTGCCTTGTCCATTGCCTAGATTAGCATACGGAATGCCTAGCCAATAGACTTTGCACCATCATTCCTAACTTACCACCTTTAGCATGGCTCACTTTCAAATTAAAATTTGGGACTAATTCCCCTCCTTTGTACGTCTTGCACCTATACTTAATCAAAAACAAAAAAAAACGATTAGAAGGATGGGTTGCCTCCCACCAAGCGCTTTTGTTTTGGTCGTGGCTCAACTTTTTTTTTGGATTTTTTTATTTAACAAAAACAAACTCCTAGTAAAACAAATTGATTAAAAATGATGGGTTGCCTCCCATGTAGAGCTTGATTTATTATCGCAGCACGATATAGTTATCTCGATTACTTAGACTTCATCGAGATAGATGGTGGCCATGCATTTTATCGAGTCAAGTGGACCGATATATGGCTTCACTCGTTGGCCATTCACCTTAAAGACACCATCATCATTGTTTTCCAACTCCACTACTCCAGAGGAGTAGACTTGGCTAATTCTGAATGGACCAGACCATTTAGACTTCAACTTACCTGGAAATAGCTTCAGTCTGGAGTTGAAAAGAAGTACCAAATCACCCTTCTGAAAGTTTCGTTAGATAATCCTCCGATCATGGTACTTTTTTATCCTTTCCTTGTAGAGGTCTGCTCTTTCATACGCATGTGGACGGAATTCATCCATCTCATTCAGCTATTCCAACCTCAGATTAGTAGCATCATCCTAATTCAAGTTAAGCCGCTTTAGTGCCCACGGTGATTTATATTCTAGCTCAGTTGGCAAGTGAAAAGCCTTCCCATAAATAAGTTGGTAAGGTGACATGCCAATTGGTGTCTTGAACGCAGTCCTATAAGCCCATAAGGCATCGTCCAACTTTCGGGACCAATCTTTCCTACTAGCATTTACAGTCTTAGCAAGGATCAGCTTGATCTCCCGATCAGTAACCTCTACCTGTCCACTAGTTTATGGGTGGTAAGGTGTAGCTACCTTATGTTGCCTAACCCCATATTTTACCAATACGGCTCTAAACAGCTTGTTGCAAAAATGTGATCCTCCATCCCAGAAGTAGTGTTTCACATCATGCATGAACTTTCTCTTTTGATTAAAAGAGAGATGCTCAGGAATCACTTTGCTTACCACGTAGTTCGCAAAGTCTGCCTACCACGGTAAGTCTTCCACCATAGTGGTTAGGATCTCTTCGTCGGGGAATTCATCATCAATATCAAGGTCGGGTTGCACAATGTGCTCACTCTCAAGTCTAGATAGGTGATCGGCTACTTGGTTTTCGCAACCTTTTCTATCCTTTACCTCAAAATCAAATTCTTGCAACAATAACACCCACCTAATTAGCCTTGGCTTCGCATCCTTCTTTGCCATTAGATATCGTAGAGCTGCGTGATCTGTATGAACTACTACTTTGGTTCCCAACAAGTAAGCACGGAACTTTTCGAAAGCATAAACAACTACTCGAAACTCTTGTTCAGTGACGGTATAGTTCTTCTGGGCTCCATTCAAGGCCTTGCTCGCATAGTAGATTGGATGAAATAGCCTTTCTCTTTTCTGACTAAGTACAGCACCCAAAGCTACCCCGTTTTCATCACACATAACTTCAAAAGGTAGAGACCAATAGGGTGCTACAATAATAGGAGCTTCAACTAGCTTCCCTTTGAGGCAATCAAATGCCTTCAAGAAATCTTCACCAAAGTCAAATTTTTCATCCTTCTCCAAAATTTTGCATAATGGACTAGCAATCTTGGAGAAGTCTCTAATAAACTTTCGATAAAAACCTGCATGACCGAGAAAACTCCGAACCCCCTTTACAGAAATTGGAGGTGGTAGTTTATCGATAACTTCAATCTTGGCGCGATCAACCTCAATTCCCTTTTTAGAGACTTTATTCCCAAGAACAATGCCTTTTTTAACCATAAAATGGCATTTCTCCCAATTTAGCACCAAGTTGAATTCAACACATCTCTGCCAAGCCATACTGAGATTTGCCAAGCATGATTCAAATGACTCACCTATAACTGAAAAATTGTCCATGAACACCTCCAAGGTGTCTTCAATCTTATCAGAAAAAATGGATATCATACAGTGATGAAAAGTAGCAAGTGCGTTACATAGCCCAAATGGCATTCGTTTGAAGGTAAACGTACCATACGAGCATGTAAAAGTGGTCTTCTGCTGATCTTCAGGAGAAATGCAAATCTGATTATATCCGGAATAACCATCTAAGAAACAGAGCCATCCCTTCCCTGCCAATCGATCAAGCTTTTGATCCATGAATGGCATTGGGAAGTGATCCTTCAACGTCCATGAATTTAGCTTCCGATAGTCCATGCACACTCTCCACCCTGTGACAGGTCTGAGTGGAATTAGCTCATTCTTTTCATTTGCGACTACTGTCATACCCCCTTTCTTGGGCACACATTGCACCGGACTCATCCACTTACTGTCTGAGATTGGATACACCACCCCTGCATCTAACCATTTAATAATTTCCTTCTTCACCACCTCTTGCATAGGTGGATTCAAACGACGTTGGTGCTTAATAGTAGGTACGCAATATTCCTCAAGTTGAATCTTGTGCACATATATCCCAGGAGGGATACCAATTATATCAGCAATAGTCCAACCAGTGGCTCTCTTGTACCTCTTCAGAACAGAGATGAGAGCCGCTACTTGCTGTTCACCTAAATCAGCCGCAACAATGACTGGAAGCGTATCACCGCTTCCCAAAAATGCATACTTCAGGTGACTGGGCAGCTCTTTCAATTCTAGGACTGGTGGTTCTTCAATGGATGGCTTTGCTGGTGGTGAAGGTCGATTCTTAAGATCAAGGTCCAGCTTCTTAGGGGCATGAGAATAGGGCCCCATTCCTATTAGAGCACAAATAGTTTCTTCATACTCTTCAACATCCTCACGCTCAAAATTCATAAGCACAACAGCCAATGGCTCAACAATAAGCTGCTTCTCTACAGATAATTCTTTCTCATCTTCATAATAAACTTCAGCTATAGAGAACACATTCATATCTTTAGGCTGCTTCATTGATTTGCATACATCAAAACGGACCACTTCGTCATTCATCCGAAATAAAAGCTCATTAGCTCTTAAATCAATAAGCACACTTTCTATTGCGAGGAAATGATGACCCAAGATTATGGGAATTTCAAAATCCAGCTCGCAATCCAAAATAACAAAGTCTGCAGGAAAAATAAAGGTAGAAACCTTCACCAGTACATCATATAAGATACCAACAGGTCGTTTTACCGACCTATCTGCCATCACGAGCCACATATTAGTTGGTGTAGGATCGCCCAACCCTAACTTTATGTAAACGGATAGCGGCATCAAATTGATGCTAGCTACCAAATCGCACAACGCCTTAGCAAAATCCAAAGATCCCACCGTGCAATGAATAGTGAAAACACAAGGATCTGCCTTTTTCTGTACTAAGAACCTCGTGGCAATTGCACTGCAATGATGAACATTATCTGCCAGCCTATAGCTTGCTGCCCGCTTCTTTGTCAAAAGGTCCTTCATGAATTTGGCGTACCCAGGAATCTGTTCCAGTACCTCCAACAAAGGCACATTAATCGTCAGCTGCTTCAACATAGTCATGAATTTACTGAACCTTGTATCATCAGCTTTTTTTCTTCAGTCTCTGAGGAACAGATGGTGGTGGAAGGGGAAGAGTTTTCTCCACCACTTCCTTTTTATCTTTCTTCCAATTATCAATCTTTTTAGGCTGGTGACATCTAGGTGTAGTGGCATGAACGTTCTCATTCTGATTTTCAGCTTCTATAGAATCATCACAATCTGCTTCAATAACATTCTCTTCTGTATTATCAACCACCTGCTTGCCTTTGGATGGATTTTCCAATACCTTACCACTCCTGGTAGTAATATCCATAAATGATCCATCATTTATTGGGTTTTGCACTGTGTCACTAGGTAGGGTGCCAGCCTTTCTTTGATTGAATACCACTGAAAGTTGAATCAGTTGTTGTTCCAGCTATTTTATTGAAGTGGAATATGAATCAACCAATTGATTTATTGAGGACAAATCATTTTTTACCTCAGTCACTCCCTTGTTGGTTGCCTCTACTCCTTTCAACAAATTAGCCATCATATCTTCCATAGACATCTTCCCATAGCCAGATGCCGCGGCCTCATGATTTTTAGGAGAAACGTACAAACCACCCCTATTAGTCTTATTCTTGTATCCAGATTTTTCATAATAGTTCTGACCTTGGTTTCCTTGGGCATTGCCTCGGAAACCCCCCTGATTATTCAAGTAATTTGCTTCCTCTTCAGAATCAGAATTATCTCTTCCCTGCGACACAACAGCTTTGACCTTTTCTGTCTTCCCTGATAATAAATGATTGGTAAGAAGGTCCATCTGCATTTTCATGTGAGCCATATCTTGGTCATGTTATTCTTCTCTTCAACTTTGTTCTGCTGTCAAGCCAATAGATACAGTAGAGCTTGCTACCTCAGAATCCCTAGTATGCCAAGCTCTACTCTGCTTTGTCATACGATCTAGCATATCACTTGACTCAATAAAAGTAAGGTCCATGAATAACCCACCTGCAACATTATCAACCACTGGCTTTGTCACCGAGTTCAAAGCCCTATATAATATTTCCATCAAGTGGATATTGGTCATCTGATGATTTGGGCACCGCATGAGCTTCTTCTTGAACCTCTCCCATGCTTCGTGGAGAGCTTCAGTTGGAAGCTGTCGAAAATTGCTGATCTCATCTCTTACTTATGCTCTCTTGGATGGCAGAAAGAATCTTTCTAGGAAAGCGTCTTTCAGTTGCCTCCAATTAGTAATAGAGTCTGGAGATAGCCCATTCAACCATAGAGTTGCCTCTCCAGATAGAGACAATGGAAATAAGTGCAGCCGAATTACATTCTGTCCAACTCCTGGATTGTCGAGCGACTTGCATGTTGAGATAAAATTTATTAGATGCATATTTGAATCATCACTTACAAGTCCACCAAATAACCCTTTGAGTTGCAATAGCTGAATCATGGTGCTAGTGATATTAAACTTGGCTCCGGGTGCCAAGGGCGGAGGAATAATAGCCCCTGTGGCACCAACCCCATCCAAATCGTCATCATCATCATCCAAATGGGCCTGCACATCTCGGCGTTCAGGCCTCATTCTAGCTTGACGATCTCTCCTGTTCACAGGTGCTGCCACCTCATCTGTACACCGTGGATTTAGTAACTCATCATCACCCAGGTCCTCTTCATCAAGATTTGTTGCCCGACCTGGGTTATCAATACTCTGTTGATGCACTTGAGCGGCTGCCAATGCAGCTAATTTAGCCTGCTCCTTTTGAGCATCCCTTCTTTCAATGTCTTGTTGTGCATCCATTCTGCCAATAAGATGCGGTTCAGGATTTAAAGGTAATAATGGCTAACCAGAACTTCGTGTATTAGGCATGCACTCTACCAAAGCTGAACAAAACAAAAACAACAAACAAAAAGTAAAATTTGAGAATCTTTAACCAAAGGGTCTATTAACTATCACAAACTTAGTTGACAACCGTATTCCCCGGCAACGGCGTCAAAAGTTGATACGCCCAAATTACAGATCTCGTTAGAAAGTGTAAGCGGTCGATGTCAAATATAGAACCCAACTAGGTTGGGTGTCGAATCCCACAGGGAATACTTGGTCACTAAGTGTTGCAATTATTAGTAGACTGTTGGTCGAAATTTCCAAGGAAAAGGGGTGTTTTGATTTAGGCGTTAACTAATGTTAACCAAGTAACGAATGAGACAATATATGTAGTAAGATTTAATTACAGAGAATGATAAGTTAGGGTTATGTCCACCTTGTAAGTTCTACTTCTCTATTAACTATGAGTAACGCGGAATTTAGACATGCATGCACTTATAGAGAATCGTATTCTAATTCTAAATCCAAGTGTTTCTCAATCACCAAGGATTTATTTCACTTTAGCTCTCTCAAGCCTAAAGTGTATACTAATGGTATGAACTCTCCAAGAAGTTAATCCGGTTAAGGCATTAACGTGTAAATAGAGGTTGGAAGCCCTATTTCCTTGTCGCACTCTCTTTTCCGAACATTTAACTTTTCTCTCGAACAAGTTAATGCTATAATGGCGTATTCTCTATGTTTTCAACCATAATAATTTAATCAAAACGAAGAGAGTAATGATATAAGTAGCATAACGCATCAATAATTGACAAACTCATAGTTAATAGATAGTATCATACGAGGTTTTCATAACCCTAACAGAGAAGTTTAGCTACTCATGAGTACAACGAAAATCACAAAAGACATAATCATCATACCACAACCTCGAACAAGCTTGGCGATTGAGATGGTTTTTGCATCAACTAGAGGTTGACGCATTTGCCCTCTAGCCGTTGCCCAAGTCTAGCGTTTTTCTCCGTCCAAAACTTACAGAATCTCCAAACTGAATAATGAATAATTGTCGAATGATAATGATCGAATCATGCTGAAAAATTCAGCAATAAGGTTTTTATAATATCCTTGTCCAATAAGTTGCTACTGCCTCCTTAAGTATTTAAAAATACTGGGTTTGCCCAGGAAAAAGTTCCCATGCATCACTTTCAGTCCAACATCTGCCTTCCCTCTAATGTGAAGTTTTCGTTTGCTTCTCACAAGTCCATAAAGTGCTGAAATCTTCATCATTAATACCTGAAAAACATGCTAATCACGTAGGTCAGCTCACTTAAAAGAAAATGGACTAAAAGTGCCGGAATTATATTTTTTCCTCAAAACTTAGCTAAAATATGAGTAAATTATGGTTCTTAGGGGTATAAATACGCCCAACATCACCTATAACACATAACTTAGCTATTAAGAACACCATATACTATATATCTTGCAACTCAATGGTACTATCTAACCACATACATCACTTTAAAAACATAGAAAATAATACAACCCCATATCACCTTGGGTACAACTCTACATCAAACCTATAACATTATGTTTAATTACAAATGAATGAACTTAAATTCTTGAATACATCATTCCAAGCCTGCTAGCTCACTTTTTGCATAACTAACATTACTATCCTAAGTGATCCTTATTTCCACCTTGATGGTTATTCACTGTTAAAACTTAGATTCCAGTATTAGACATGTTTAACCACAACCTCACATGCCATTATTGCTTGGCAAACCCTCATGAAACATTAGTCCACTAGAACCTCATATTAATAATATTTGATCATAATCTTATGATCTATCTTACTATAATCCATTAGCATATCCTTCTTTCACTCACTACTACTACTTATCCATCCATATATATAAATATACTCCTAGACCTATAATTATCAACCAATTTATCTTTCACAACGACAATGAGAACCTACATTAACAGTCCTTTAACAACATAATACTTTTGTTAATCACCTATACTTTTCTAACAAGATACAATACAATCAAGAACTCTATTCCTACTTTAAGCATACCATAATTCACCTTAACTAATAACTCCTTCTCTACCTTCCACTATGAAACCTACACCATATTAACTACCCCTTAGTTAACACATAAGAACATATCATCTCAATTCTAGTTATTAGCAGACATAGGTCTGCCAATTTTCCTTTAACCAAATGCTAACCCAACCTTTGCTTGTTACTACACTTCTAAATACATATTTATAACTCTTAGGATCTTCTAATACTTATGAATAATAAAACCCTAAGTTACACTATCCCTTAGTAAAAACTATATTCAATACTCTAGGAATATGCTCTCTCCTTTAATAGTGCTATCTGTATTGAAGGGCTAAAGAGAAATCTGATCATATAGTCTATTTTGTCTGAACTGCATAACTAGTATGGACAAGGGCATAAGATTTCGAATTAAAAGAATTTAAACACACCAGAAGGATCTTCTCAAGGACTTTGTGTAATTTTTAAAGTTAATGATAGTAAATTTGAGAGCATCATCTCAGGAGGAGTTGAAATTTACTACTCACATTATCATAAGAATAAGTCATAGATGGAGAATTATAGAGTAAGACACGTATCAATAGACATATCTGGGAGAACAACCTTACCCTGTGATCTAGAGCATGATGAAGTTAATTATTTGATAAATGCCCAATAGGCTCTTGAAGAATAGTACACACATCCCCGTATCATTCTACAAGACTTTACTAGACATGGCTTCAAAGACACCCTAGGAAACCTAAACTTTGTGCTCTGATACTAAGTTTTTAAATCCCTATTACTACCTAATATATGTTGCACGATACTAAGAACCATAAGTTATCCTAAGCTAACCCATGATATTGGCATAATTCATGAGAAACTAAATAAAATACATAAAACTGGAAATAATAAACAATAAAGAATTCATTGCCAGAACTTGTTCATTTCAAAAATTATTGAAACATCTACAACATTAAAACATACAAAACAAGTATAAAATTAAAGGCATCAACTCAAACTAAGTGTCTATGAAACCTCTACTAATACTGACTATAGGTAGCTGGGACATGACCTAAGCTATCCTTAACTAAAACGATTGAATAAAATAATGCTTAAACTATAGTTGACTCGAGTCCTCAAACTAAAAGAACTCATCACCTATTGGCCGGAAGCTGTGACCTATCTGATTATGAAGTGTGGACTACAACTTGTACCTATATTATGAAATAATATAGCCACACGCACATATTTATGGTTAGCACTTCTAGAATGTACTGATTATGTGGGGGTAAAAGAAATAAGTACAACTAAATCTTAACATACTTTCAAACTATTTATGCTAAGTGTTAAAGTACTCACATTGATCATGATTAAAATTGAAAACTAAAATATCACAAAACATGAATAATAAAACATAATTAGATAAGCTTAGTGAGTCATTACAATTAGTTTCTAATATCTTTTCTTCTGTTTTATAGGTGGGAGATTCTTAATACTGACATAAACCATATGAAATATCTAGATTCCAACATCTTACCCATGTTGAGGAAAGTTGTTCTACCCTTTCCATTAGAATAGAACCTTATATTAGTGATCACTAAACTTAGCCCATATTGAAAAAATAATCTTGGGCATATTTATACATCGAAGTGCCAATACTTACCCATATTTATACTTGTTCTATGAGATAAAACTTTGATATTGTATTGTGTTTGAGTCTAAAATATATTCTTAAGATACTTGACATGATTAGTATTACAGGGAGTTATTCCGGTGAAATTG